>CM062297.1:230964717-233364717 GCA_031216915.1 Pictodentalium vernedei | reverse complement strand
TATCCTCTGGGTACCTCTTTCTGTTTAGTTTTGAGCCCCTGATTCAGATTGAGGTTCACAGAGGGTAAATTTAACGATGCGACCCTGCTGTTCAAGGTAGCATCACTAAATTCACCCCCTGGGGACCTCATTTTGCAGATGACAGTCTGCTTATTTTCTGGCTTGTAATGCTGACAATAGACAAAACATCTGGGCAGTGATATCTACTGTACTCAAGAATTCACTTATAAGCAATTGGACACATACAGGTTATCATCTACTGGGAATTCAGCATAGTTGTCCAGTCCAATGAGGGTTAACAAAACTGAAAGGAAAATCAGTCACTTGTTTCATGAAAATGAAGTTCTGAACCATTCTCAAGCCTCAACAGGGACTTATAAATGTAGGAAAATTTGAAAATTCAGATGGTATTGTTATTCAATAATTGGTTCGGTTCAGTTCGTTTTTTTGGTATCCCCATATCGGTATCAGTTGGGTTTTTTGGTATACATGTATTGCCCATCTCTTGTGGCAGATGTGGACCAATTTCTTAGGTAAGGCCTAAAAAAATAAAAAATCTGTTTCTCAGGCCCTCCCACATGGTCCTTTTGGCTACCGCATGCTCTCTTTTTATAACCAATTTAAATTTAAAAAAAATAAAAATTAAATGGTTTATGTCTGATATTTTACCCAAGTTAAAAAAATTGATGAATGTGTCCCTTGAGTGCAAGAAGGCTTTGCAATGCTTTAGCATTGCAAAGTCTTCTTGCACTCAAGGGATAAAATACACCACCACCCATGCTATTCTGTAGATTATGAGGCCTAAAACTTGAACCAAGAACATGAACTTTTGATAGCAAAAAAGTAATTACTGAAATTAAAAAATAAAATAAAAAACCGCTCGCCCGCATGCAATTTCACAAATAATGGCCTGAGAAACAGAAGATCTACTTTGTGTGGCCTAAAGGGTAAAACCATTTTCCTCCTTCATTTTTCCTGTAATTTGATCAGCAGCAATGAAAGAGTCCATTCACTCTTACAAAACCTATTGTATAACATAAAAGAGCACTATTACATGAACTTTATTTGGTAGAGAAATATTTGATGAAAATATAAAGATGAAAAAAAAAAATTATTTGAGAAAATGAACAATAAATATCTTGCTACTGATACCTACCTCTTATTTTCTCATAGTTCTGTAAAAGGTTTCTCATGTACTTGCTTACACCTGACAATTTGTTGTCCATCAGTGACATTTATTACCTGCAAGGAAAATAAAAGTTATCATGTATTGGATAAACACATGATCCCACAAAGATATCACCAGTAATCACATCAATCTTGGATCTAAATATACCCATAAAAGAGTTTTTCCACCTGGCAATAATTCATATTTGGTCATAAAGCATAAGAAATTTAACCCAGAGGTCCATTAGCTGAAACTTTACTTGTGCTCTTCAGCATTTTCCCAGAATTTGACAGGGTTGGTGATTTTTAAAAAAAAAAATTCAAAAAATAAAAAAATCGATTTTTGTTTATTTAAATCAGATTTTTTTTATTTAAATTGATTTATTTGATTTTTATTTTCATACCATAAGTTATTCAACACAGAGTAGTTTTCCCACATGATTCCTTTAGATAATAGAGAGTGTATTGGTAGCAGGTTGTATCAAAAGCTTCCCAAAGAATGGTCACAAATAACTGATACTAAAACATTTACCTGTGTTAACCCCATTTCAGTCTTTGGGGTGGTATGTGGGGAAGAATTTCAGATTACATTTGGCATAGAATAAACAGCATAGAGGGAAACAGAGATGAATCATTGAAATGCTTTCTCATTGTCACAGCATTGCTTGAAGGAAAATGACTTCTCGAAAATCATTTTTGCCACTTGCAACATTCTTAAATCAATGATCCCTGTTCTCAGACTTGATTTCATATTTTTGATGGGATTCATTAACCCTTTACCTAACATAGCGGCCAAAAACGGCCAGGAAATAGACCAAAATAAGCCTATTTTAGCCTCAAATATCTTCCAAATGTCTCAATAAATCCATACAAATATGGATACCATTCGAACCAGCTCATTGCGCCGGTTCTAACGATATCCATGTTTGTATGGTTTTATTGAAAAACTAGAGGCTCCAAAGAGCCTGTAATTGCTCACTTGGAACTACATATAAAAATGTGATTTCCCATAGGCTTTCCATGGTAACTATGAGCTGCAATTGTGGCCATGTTTGCAACATTACATCAACATTACATGAGGATCATTGGTAGAAGGTGTCCCAATCCTCAATCACATGAAGTTTCAAAACATTTAACTATGTAGCTTCAGAGAGGAATATTTTTGCAAAATCCATCAAACAGAATGAGAGAATGTCTCTGGTGGCCACATTTTTCAACCAATGGGAACAAAAAGAGGATTGTATGTAGAGGGCCTCCTATAGACCATTCCTGCAAAGTTTGGTTCACATCGGCTCAGTAGTTCCAGAGAAGAAGATGAAAATGTTATTTCCCAAAGGGTTTTCTATAGTAACTATAAACCGCAATTGCAGCCATGTTTGCAACCCGATCAACATTAAATGTGGATCACTGGTAGAGGGTGTCCCAGTCATTAACCATGCAAAGTTGCAAAACATTTGGCATTGTGGTTTCAGAGGAGAAGATTTTTCAAAATCCGCCAATTAGAATAAAATGAAAGTGTCAATGACACTTTAGCTTAACTTGTGTGTTGTGTTTGATGAAAAGGATAATGTTCAATGTTTATGAAAGGATTATGAAATAAGACAAGAATTGTGATAATTGGGAATATGTTCATTTCTGTTCCCTGTATGCTATGTTTATGATAAAAATAATATGAGGTGTACACTGTACTAAAGATCTGAGGGGTGGGTTAATATGACCTCACAGTTAATATATGTGGCCCTCACAGTTAACATATATCAACAAAATTACAATGAAATTATTCCAAAATGAGTCATCCTATCAAGTTACATTAAAATCCCTTCATAAATATGGCCTGTAGACTGTGCTAAAGGTTTTCGGGCTTTGGGCCCCTGTAGCCGTCAGTTTCCCAATTGCGTCCAAAGGGGATGTTCTCATCTAGACATTATATGAAGTCAACCTACCAAGTTACAATGAAATCCCTCCATAAATACGACCTGTAGACTGTGCTAAAGGTTTTCGGGCTTCAGGCACCTGTAGACATCACAGTTGACCAACCACGACCAAAAGGGGATGTCATCATCTAGGCATTATATGGAGTCAACCTAAAAAGTTACAATGAAATCCTTCCATAAATACGACCTACAGACATGCTAAAGGTTTTTGGGCTCGGGCAGCCATCAAGGCTGAATGATCGTGACCAAAAGGGGACGTTCTCATCTGGACACTATTTGGAGTCATCCTACCAAGCTACAATAAAATCCCTTCATAATTATGACCTGTAGACTGTTCTAAAGGTTTTCGGGCTTTGGGCCCCTGAAGCCGTCACAGTTGCCCACTCGTGTCCAAAAGGGGACGTTCTCATCTAGATATTATATGAAGTCAACCTACCAAGTTACAATGAAATCCCTTCATAAATATGACCTTAGACTGTGCTAAAGGTTTTCAGGCTTCAGGCTCGGGCAGCCATCATGGTTGAATGATCGCAACCAAAGGGGACAATCTCATCTGGGCATCATCTGGAGTGATCCTGCAAAGTTACAATGAAATCCCTTCATAAATATGACCTGTAGACTGTGTTCAAGGTTTTCGGGCTTCGGGCGCCTGTAGCCATCACAGTTGACCAATCACGACCAAAAGGGGATGTCATCATCTAGGCATTATATGGAGTCAACCTAACAATGTTACAATGAAATCCTTCTATAAATATAAACTTTTGCCTATGCTAAAGGTTTTTGGGCTCGGGCACCCATCAAGGCTGAATGATCACGGCCAAAATGGGACGTTCTCATCTTGACCTTATTTGGAGTCAACCTACCAAGTTACAATGAAATCCCTTCATAAATATGACCTGTAGACAGTGCTAAAGGTTTTTGGGCTTCGGGCACCTTTAGCCATCAAAGTTGCCCAAACATGTCCAAAAGGGGACGTTCTCATCTAGGCATTATATGAAGTCAACCTACCAAGTTACAATGAAATCCCTTCACAAATATGACTTGTAGACTGTGCTTAAGGTTTTCGGGCTTCGGGCAGCCATCATGGTTGAATAATCGCAACCAAAGGGGACAATCTCATCTGGGCATCATCTGGAATGATCCTATGAAGTTACAATGAAATCCCTTCATAAATATGGCCTGTAGACTGTGCTCAAGGTTTTTGGGCTTCAGGCACTTGTAGCCAACACAGCTGACCAATTATGACCAAAAGGGGATGTCATCATCTAGGCATTATATGGAGTCAACCTAATAGGTTACAATGAAATCCTTCCATAAATATGACCTTTTACCTATGCTAAAGGTTTTTGGGCTCGGGCACCCATCAAGGCTGAATGATCGCGATCAAAAGGGGACGTTCTCATCTAGACATTATTTGGAGTCATCCTACCAAGTTACAATGAAATAAATCCCCTCATAAATATGACCTATAGACTGTGCTAAAGGTTTTCGGGCTTCGGGCACCTTTAGCCGTCACAGTTGCCCAATCAAGCCAAAAGGGGACGTTCTCATCTAGACATTATATGAAGTTAACCTACCAAGTTACAATGAAATCCCTTCATAAATATGACCTGTAGACTGTGCTAAAGGTTTTCGGGCTTGGGCAGCCATCATGGGTGAATGATCGCACGTTCTCATCTAGACATTATATGAAGTTAACCTACCAAGTTACAATGAAATCCCTTCATAAATATGACCTGTAGACTGTGCTAAAGGTTTTCGGGCTTCGGGCTTGGGCAGCCATCATGGGTGAATGATCGCAACCATAGGGGACAATCTCATCTGAGCATCATCTGGAGTGATCCTGAGAAGTTACAATGAAATCCCTTCATAAATATGACCTGTAGACTGTGCTCAAGGTTTTCGGGCTTCGGGCACTTGTAGCCATCACAACTGACCAATCACGACCGAAAGGGGATGTCATCATCTAGGCATCATATGGAGTCAACCTAACAGGTTACAATGAAATCCTTCCATAAATATGACCTTTTGCCTATGCTAAAGGTTTTTGGGCTCGGGCACCCATCAAGGCTGCATGATCGCGATCAAAATGGGACGTTCTCATCTGGACATTATTTGGAGCCATCCTGCCAAGTTACAATGAAATCATTTCATAAATATGACCTCTAGACTGTGCTAAAGGTTTTCGGGCTTTGGGCTCCTGTAGCCGTCACAGTTGCCCAATCACGTCCAAAGGGGGACTTTCTCATCTAGACATTGTATGAAGTCAACCCACCAAGTTACAATGAAATTCCTCAATAAATATGACCTGTAGACTGTGCTAAAGGTTTTCGGGTTTTGGGCTCGGGCAGTCGTCACGGTTGGCAGATCATGCCCAAATGGGGAAATTCGCATCTAGACATCATAAGGAGTCATCCTACCAAGTTACAATGAAATCCCTCCACATTAAACATGACCTGCAGACTGTGCTAAAAGTTTTTGGGTTTCGGGCTTGGGCAGCCATCACGGTTGATAGATCATGCCCAAAAGGGGACGTTCTCGTCTAGGCACTATACAGAGGCATCCTACCAAGTTACAATGAAATCCCTTCATAAATACAACCTGTAGACTGTGCTAATCGTTTTCGGGTTTTGGGCTCGGGCAGCCATACCGGTTGCCCGATCGGGACCAAAAGGGGACGTTCTCATCATGACATGACCCCAAACCTGCATATGAAATTTCGTGACGATCAGACAAGAACTGCGGGGTGTAGCCCGTGCTAAAGGAAATGTGAACAGACGTCACAGACTCACAGACTTCCGCACGCGTGATGGCAATAGCTTATCTTGACTATGTCAGGTTAAGCTAAAAATGCTTATGGCAGCCATGTTTTTCGAAGCACAGTAACAAAAATGAGGAGCATTTGTAGAAGATCTCCCATAGACTATCCCTGCCAGGTTTGGTTCACATTGGTTCAGTAGTTCCAAAGAAGAAGATGAAAATGTGATTTCCCATTGGGTTTCTATAGTAACTATAAGCCGCAATTACGGCCATGTTTACAAACCAATCAGCATTAAATGAGGATCGTTGGTAGAGGTCCCAGTCATGATTTATGTAAAGTATCAAAAAATGAGGCCTAGCAGTTCAAAGGAGAAGACTTTTGAAAATCCACCAACCAGAATTAAAGAATGCCTCTGGCGGCCATGTTTTTCAACCCACAGGAACAACATGAGGATCGTTTGTAGAGGACCTCCCATAGACCATTCCTGCCAGGTTTGGTTCACATCAGCTCAGTGGTTCCAGAGAAGATGAAAATGTGATTTCCCATAGGGTTGCTACAGTAACTTTAAGCCGCAACTGAAGCCATGTTTGCAATCTGATCAACATTAAAAGAGGATCGTTGGTAGAGTGGGTCGCAGTCATCAACCATGCAAAGTTTCAGAACATTTGGCCCTGTGGTTTCAGAGAAGACTTTTGAAAATCCACCAATCAGAATCAAAGAATGCTTCTGGCGGGCATGTTTTCAAACCCATGGAATCAAAATGAGGATCATTTGTAGAGGACCTCCCATAGACTATCCCTGCCAGGTGAATGTGATTTCTCATAGGGTTTCTATAGTAACTATAAGCCACAATTGTGGCCATGTTTGTGACCCGATCAACATTAAATGAGGATCGTTGGTAGAGGGGGTCCCTGTCATCATTTATGTGAAGTTTCAAAACATTTGGCCTGGCAGTTTCAGAGGAGGAGATTTTTGAAAATCCACCAACCAGAATCAAAGAATGCCTCTGGAAACCATGTTTTTCAACCGAAGGGAACAAAATGGGGGTCGTTTGTAGAGGACCTCCCATAGACCATTCCTGCCAAGTTTGGTTCACACCGGCTCAGCGGTTACAGAGAAGAAGATGAATATGTAAAAAGTTTAGGACGACAACGGATGCCAAGTGATGAGAAAAGCTCACATGGCCTTTTAGGCCAGGTGAGCTAAAAAAGTGAGAATTTTTTAAAAACAATGGGGCATTTAGTTTATTTTTTTTAAATGCTGTGCTAGGTAAAGGGTTAAAAGATTATCATATATATGCTTTAAAATCTATGTTCACTTTAATAGTATTCTCTTTGTATGACCTGAAAATTATATAAACTTATTAAAATTATTCAGGAACATTTAATTAACCTACAGCACATTTCAGTAGTCAAGACACATTGGGAAGTATATTCACACTCTATAAATTAGTTTTAATTGTAAAAAAAAACTGTCTAATTACTGTATTTCAACAGTTAATATGTATTCCAGCTTGTCTGAGCTCATTTCCAAGTTGTTTGAAAATATTCCCAACAATTTGTAAATTTTTAATTACTTTCACAGTAGAAACTAGAGCTGTAGGTTTTTAAATTTCTTGTTCGGTTTCGGTTTGGGTTTTTCAGGTGGAGAAAAACCTCGGTTCGGTTCGGTTTTCGGTTTGTTCATGAGGCCAAGTAAAATTCAATAAAACTCATTCTTATGTCCGGAGTCATAACTAAATGGTAGTGAAATTGAGTGAAACTCAATGAATACCCGAAATAAGCTATAATACATGAAGAATCAGGAAGGCCAATATTATAATTACCTAAATATACAGAACTTTTATTGTGCTTGGCCATTTTTCGAGATCTGACACCTACATGCAACTTGAGGAAAACTGCAAACACAACCAAACTGAAATGTCGGAAATTCACAGAATGTAGCCATCCCAGAGTAGTGAGAGTACCCAGACACTGCCATTGGCAGTGTCTGGGTACTCTCACTACTCTGGGATGGCTACATTCCGTGAATTTCTGCAGCAAGAGAGTATTTAATAAAAAACGAAAAACCTTAGATTACAGGATGTCGACGGTTTCGGTTTTTTAAAAAAACTAAAAACCTCGGTTCGGTTTCGGTTAACCTACAGCTCTGGTAGAAACTCTTGATTTATAGATGTTTAAGGTATTGGTGTATTAAAAATTTGGTTGAGAATTATTTGCCTTCAAATGTTGCACTCAGATATGACTGCAATATTCGAAAATAGGGGGGGGGGGGGGGGGGGGGGGCTTCTAGAAAAAAACTTATTACCTGAGAAAAAATTGGGCGGAAGAAATGACAATAAAATGACAAAGTGAATTTGTGCACAGCTATCCATATAGTTGTGTAACACTGGTGCTGGCATTAGTTTACCATGCTATGGCCAGGGATGTGGCTAGAGGTTTCCGATTGGGGGTGTTGGGTAGTGAATTTCCAACTAGGGGGATGGACCGGGGAGGGGGAAATTTACTACCGAGAAAGATTTTGAAAATGAAGCCATGAAAGGGGGCATAAAATTGATTCTAGTAACTAAAATGCCAATACATTTATGATAGAATCATCAGGTTATTATTATTTGGTATTCTTCTGGGAATTCAATATGTGCTATACAAATGCTCAAGCTTGAAACTTTGAACAATTCACACTGTCCTAACATTAAATCAGATCTTATGCAGGAATGATCAGTTTTCGATGTTTCGTCATTTTGAAACTGTGAATGATGGTATTAACTCAGGATAAAGATTTTACACATGTACATGATGTGATTTTCCTGAAGTGCATTTCAAGGATTTTTTTTTTATTATAGTAAGTAAATGTACATGTCAGCGACCGATCAGGACTATTTAAAATACGCTTTAGCCTCGGAGCCTATTTTTTCAATTCATGCGCCAGATTTCAATTTACGGAGTCACACTGCTGTTTGTAACACACACTGCAAGTATGTAATAGCTCTCATCATTTTCATTTGGTACACTATAGCAAACATTAATCTTCACTGTGGTTTCTGATCAAGTCTTGGCTGCCTATTTAGGCAGCCAAGACTTGATCAGAAACCACAGTGAAGATTAATGCTTGGTAATTAAGACTTGAAGTATTAACTTAAGCACTCTACAACAATGATAAATGATAATCATATATATAATACATGTAAGAGTGTCTCTCTAGATTATCCATCGAAAGAATATCAAAATATGATCTGAGAAGTTACGCGCCAACTGAGAAGCCTATTTCTGAGGTTTAAGAGCCAGGTCCTGATGTTTTAGAACCAAATATGCACTGGCGCATGCCCAGGTCGGTCCCTGCATGTACTATAAAAATCTTGTACTGATTGACATCATGCATACTAATGAAGTTCGATATTGCGTACACTGTAAATAGAAACAGTTGGAATTTTTGCCGATTTGAAACCAAGTTGGAATTTTGGGAAGTAAAGGAGACATCAGCATTGCCAAAGCAGCTCTAAAGTCCAGATAGATGGAATTTCCAACTCATGACTTGCCCTCTGAATTTCCAACCATAGGAAATTTTGATTTTGGTCAGGATTGGGGGTTTGGGGGGTGAGCCCCCCCCCCCCCCTCCCATCCCCTGCTGTTGCCACGTCCTTGGCTATGGCACAAAATTGCAGTAATAGATGGTAAATAATTTTCCATCTCTGATCCCAGCACCCACCTCCCCATGCACACTGGACCAAACAGCTTATGAAAACCCATAGACAAGACTGTACATTATGTTTTCAGAAACTGATATTAAGGTGCTATTTTAGAAAGAGAAATTTATTTACTTTGAAATTCCCACCTCTGATATTCATAAATTCAAATTAAATATGCACAAATTATACATCAAAATAAAGGTTGTGATGTATAGAACACAAAAATATATGCAATCAACTCACAGAGTTGACAGCAGGCACCAATGGTTTCTGGAAGTCTTCCACCTTATTCTTACCAGAACTGGAAATGAAATAATATTTCCAGAGAACAACTCATGGCTAAATGTGCTTCAGATACCCAAGAACAAAGCAAGGAAATAAAAAATACCCCAAAACACAGAATCAGAGCTGCATGAGGGTAAATTCCAAAACTCGAGGCTTTGTTTTCGTTGTCTATTTGTTTACTTTTTGGTCAAAGTCATCTGGACTGAAAATGCATGATATACAATGTAGTCTATAATCAAGTAATGAAAAAGATTCACTTCAGACTAAACACAATTATTATATGTAGACTGCATAGTTGCCATATTACTTAGAATGTATCATGACACCTGTTTGAATGTCTTAGGTTTCTGCTCTACAGTTTCACACTATTGCACAGGGGTGAAATTCTAAACACAGGGCATACATGTATGTTGAAACTAAGGCCATGTAAAATAGAGATATACAGTAAAAAATGGACGTCCTGTCATGAACTGTGGGCTTATCTATGCTTAATTGCGCATAGGAATTGCGCGCAATTGCCATATCGAATCGCATCCAAAGCACGGCAGGTTCTCCTGGTTACTCATAGCAAACACAGGCAATTAGCCTTACTATGGTCATAACGCATAGATTAACATGCAGATCGACATGCTATTTGTGCACATTTCATGACAGGACTTCTAGTTTTAACTGTATTTTTAGTATCAGATATATGGTTACATTAGGCTTTTTGTTGGACAAGAGAATTTGAAGTTTTAGTCCCAAAGTTGGAGTCTGATACATAGGGGTAAATTACCAGATGAATTATGGGAAACAGTGGCTTTGAAAAATTGGCTATTTTTTTAATATGTAATTTTTACATGGGTTTGTTACCAGACAGGTAACTGAAAAAGAAACGGAAACATATAATTTTTTTTTGCATTTTAGAAACAAGGGATGCTCTGCTCCAGGGGTAGGTAGGTGGGGTTGGTGGGAAAATTCTGCTTTTGAGGCTGCTGGGTGGCTGAAAATGACTGGTTTCGGTATTTTTTCATGCAATTTTTCAGGTTGAAGTCTTGCCTTTGACAATAAATTATTCCACCCACATTCAGATTGTTTATTTCTACTTTGCCAGATAGAGTTACATGTATATGTTTTTTGTGTATTGGGGAAATGTAATACATGTTATGGGTTAGATAACTAAGATATAGAATATTTGCATTTGAAGAGAGTGTATGGCATGTCATTTTTGGAAATGCCTGGAAAACTGTGGAGCAGAACCTTAGAATTACGCAACTGTTTTTTTTATGAAAATTTGTCGTATCATGTGATATGTGCATGTCCATCTGACCCCATCAGCTACAGAACCCATCTTCAGTAAAAAATGTTGCCCTTTCCCCAAATGCTGTCCTGTCACTGCATCGTAAAGTGTTTTGTATGCCTAGCTTTGTTCTTGGATACCTGCAGCATATTTGGACATGAGTTGTTCCCCATAAATATTTTATTATCAGTTCTGGTATGAATACGGTTGCAGACTTCCAGGAATCATTGACGCCTACGGTCAACTCTGTGAGTTGATTGCATATATTGTGCGTGTCCTTTGTATCACAACCTTCATTTTGATGTATAATTTGTGTATATTTAATTTGAATTTATGGGATATGAGAGGTGGGAATTTCAAAATAAACAAATTTCTCTTACTTATATAACACCTTAATAGCTTGAACCTACTGTTTCATATGATTTGCTTTGGGCTGCAACACACAAGGGTCCACTAAGTTTTTCTGTCTGATATACAGACTTGTCCTGTCTCTTCTCACTGCATTTTTCATTGCATGGCAGTCAGTATTCTTATTTCTACTTCCAAAATCTGTGACTGCTTGTTATGAGTGTCCATCTGTCTGTCTGGCTATCCATCTGACAAAGTACATGTACCTCTTTGCTTTTCATTTGCTTGGTTTTACATTTTCAATAATTGACAGTGACTCTCAGTCAACCCACCCTCATCTCATATTCACATTTATTAAACATTAATCAAAACCATCTCTTACTCCTCTTGAAGCAAACTTCTGGTTCATCTCCTTGGAAACATTTTACTAAAATGTCACCCTACCGGTATTCTCAAAATGGATGTTTGTAAGGATCAAAACCAAAGTTGTGAAAGTACAATTATGGGTACAGTTAAAACTATAAGTCCTGTCATAAAATGTGCACAAATAGCACGTCGATCTGCATGTTAGTAAGGCTATCAAATTCTGTACATATGGCCGGTGCAAGAGCAATGTTTCAGCCAATGGACCTCCGGGTAACCTGGAGGTCCATTGGCAGAAACATTGCCTGTGTTTGCTACATGTATGAGTAACCAGGAGAACCTGCCATGCTTTGGATGCCATTTGATATGGCAAATACACGCAATTCCTACGTGCAATTAAGCCTAGATATGCACACAGTTCATGACAGGACTTCTAGTTTTAACTGTACTTGCTGCCCAAATAGTGTAGTGCAGAATCAAGATTTGGTGGTTTCAGCCATTTTAACAGTGTTATGATATAACACATAAACAGTACTGGTCATGCTGATGGAAAAATGTTGAGTGTTTTTGTTTTGTGTGTCTCATATGAATGAGTCAAAGTGCCTTTTCTGAGAAAATTGGGGCTTTTTTCCACAAAACTGCAACATATTCATCAAACACAATCTAAAATCTTTTCAGAAGCCAGGATGTGATTAAAAATCTATCACAAATAAGAAATTTAATATCACAAGAAGCTTGTTTTTTTGTAAACATCATATGAATGATGAATCATAATATACTTTTTGATGAAAAGTAGCCTATTGGGAGCTTAATTTAGGTGCATATTTTTACTACATTGTATGTCAGTTGGTGGAATAAATATTATATAAATTGTTATAACATGGGAGAGCTTATTGATATTCATGAATTATATAGCTGCCATCCCAATTTTTTCAAAAACAAATTGAGATTTGTGTTGTTTTGAAGCAGTTGGAAGACTAATTTTCTTGCCGCACGAATAAATCTGGCAGTTCTTCCAAAAAGCATTTGTGTGCTGAGTTTTTAGTTTTATGTTGGGATTAGAGTTGCATTCCAAGAAAGTTGTCAGCTTTTATCCATCCCAGCTTACTCATTGGGTTACATTGTATAAAATTCTGCTGCAGTGTCAATTTTTTAGGCCGATTTCCTAGAGTTTGGACACTTTTTCAAGGGTTCTGGACTAAAAGGATCAGATACTAAGACCTGTTGAGTCCAAAAAAACCCATTAATTTGAGTAACAAATGAATAAAGTTCATCTAATCTATGTTGTGTTTTCATTGTCTAGTACTGAAATGGTTAACTGGATAACCGGTTTGAAACCGGTTACCTACTAACCGATTTAAAAAAACCTCAACCGGTTATCCGAAATATAAACAGTGATCATCATTCCATGTTTAAAACGCAGTCTTACGTAGATGAGACCTCGAAGAAGCGCTGCATATATTGAGAAATAATCGACTTTGGCGTTCAAGACTTTGTTAATGATCGGCAATTTCCGTGAGAACTGAGTAACCACAGAAACTATTCTGTAGTATGTATACAAACGAACGTTGTCGAGTAATCAACAACGTTGGTTTGTATACACACTACGGAATAGTTTCGGAGAATACTGCTTTCCAATTCCTATATTTTTGATCCCAGATTCGGTGAAATAAATGGCTACGGAAAACCGGATATTATCCGGTTATAGCTCTCGGTTAGTCGGTTGTGAAAATGAGCCAACCATTTCAGCTCTATCATTGTCACATTTTCTCCCTTATTGACTTGCCCAGCAGATAAATTAATTGAAACATACACACATGACCAGTCTGAATCTTCCATCTACAGTGCATGGAGAGTGGATTGTAACAAATCACCCACAGAGTGGAGTTATCACTCAAAGTATCTCTTTCAAATTCTGTACATATGGATAAAAAACACAAGCAATGTTTCAGCCAATGGACCTCCGGGTTTAATCTGGAGGTCCATTGGTTGGTTGGAACTTTGCTTGTGATGGTTATGCTTTGCAACAAATTTTCAATTATTGCTCAGGTGGAATCCCCACTTTACAAGTGATTTAATGATAATACACTCTCCACGCACTGTATAAAGATACTCTACAGCATACATGTACAACATACATTTGTTCCATGCAGTTTAAAAAGGGGGATTAGAAATTCCTTTTTAACTTTTATCTAGGTGTGTTGCCTAGTATTTATTTTAGGGGGCACACTTTAATCTTTTTCTGAAGAAGAAGAAGGGGGGTTGGGGGGGGGAGAGGAGGGGGTTCATGCATTTTATTCCGGACAGTGGGCATATCACAAAGATCAAAGTTTTGAGTCGGGGAAAGATATGAATACAGTTTTCCTCTTGCTTTGGTGGGGCTGGGGAGAGGGTTACAGTACAGTCGCAGTGGATTGGTTATAATCCACGCATAGGCAGTGATGTCCACGCATGCATTTACCAGTAATGTAATAAAAACCATCATCAGCAAAATTTTAATTAATGAAGCGTTGGGTTGTGCCTGATGTTTCATTAATTAAATTTTTGATGATTATTCCTAAAATTAGTGTTTGGAATCCAATATTATTGCGTTCGTGGAAATATTGCTCGTCCGTGGAAAATGACCAATCCACGGTGACCGTACTGTTTATCTTTAAAATATTTTGAAACATAAGCCCCAAATGGTACTTTCTGGAGACATTTTGAAAATATGACAGAAGGTCAAGCGTGGTATGTCATTTGTAATTTCACAAGTTGAAGCCCCATTCAGATCATAGAATGTAGGTTTAGGGTGGCCAGAGGTGATTGTGGGGGGGACTCCCTCACAGCTATGCTACTGTTGTTCAGGTTTGTCATTTTGAGGTGGGTGATCGCCCCGGGCCGTAATTGCCCGTCTAAGTTCAAAATTCCGTGGATGGTAAACGTCCGCCTAACTCCGATTTCTGCGGCCCATTAATTCAGTCGAAGGCACCTCAAAATCGGCTGCCTCAAACGGCAATTTTCGCAGATTCAAAGAAGGTACATGTAACTAAAGCGCAGTTTGTGAAGTTTGTAGTGTGTCGTCAATGCAGTCACCCGGAGACAGTAAGTAACTTTCCAAATATACATGATGATCATTATACAAACCATGTACAGTATGTGAAGAGTGTATTATCACTAAATCACCCACAGAGTAGAGATTCCACCCAAGCAATAATTGCAAATTTGTTGCAAAGCATACCAAGCACAGGCAAAGTTTCAACCTGGAGGTCCATTGGCTGAAACATTGCTTATGTTATTGTCCATATGTATAAAATTTGAAAGTTAGCTTGGGTGATAACTTCACTCCATGGGTGATTTAGTTACAATCCACTCTCCACGTACTGTACCGTAAAATGATATTAGTTGTCTACCCAGCAAGCTGAAACAAAATGGCTCCCGCAAATCATAAATGACCCTCCTGGGGTCATTTTAGGTGAACCCAAAATGGCCCTCCGGTGGTGATTTGAGGCGAACCATATTGGCCCTCCTGCAATTTTCAAAATGACAAGCCTGGTTGTTAGCTACAGGGTGGTTCCCTTGGAGGTGTTGGAAATTCTTTTTTATTTGTACATGTATCAGGCCTGTCAATCTGAGGCGAACCGCCATTTGGGTTGTGTGGAGATTACCTAAAATGAAAAACTGTCATCCGGGTCACATGAAATTTTTGCCCAATGATCTAGTACGAATGAATGGTGGAACGACAGATGACAGATGCAAACACCTATGCTAATGATTGATGCTCAACATCATTTTAAACTGTTGATCACCTTAAGATGTAACATGTACATGTGTAATGATTTTATACAGTGGAACCCTTTTAATTGAATAGTCACACCATGCCAGTGAAAATTGTTCAGTTAATTAATTAAAAGGGATTTAGACACTTTCCTGTATTATTGAGAAAAATGGGGATTCTTCACAGAGAACATTATGACCAATGTCTAATTAAGCAACTGATGTATGCAAGGCCTACAAGAAGGTTTTATAACAAATAGTCACATGGAATCATATTCATGCATTGTCTGTAGTCTCTATCAAACTGTTGTTATAGACTTATACTATTAACCCTTTACCTAACATGAAAAGCAGACGACACTTGCAAAAAAAATCCTTGAATAACTAATTTTTTTCATTTTTTGTCTCAAAAACATAGGTTATGACCCCTCGTTGGAACGAGCTCGACGAGCTCGTTCCAACGAGGTGTCATAACCTATGTTTTTGCGACAAAAAATGAAAATATTTTGAAAATTAATTGGTGATTTTTGAGAATAGTGCTGGCCGGTTTTGGCCGTTACGTTGGGTAAAGGGTTAAAAAAGAACTTGTCATTTGGATTTGATTTAACCCTTCACCCAATGCAGACGATATCAAAATCTGTGATTTTAAAAATTATTTTTTCAAAATATTGCAACAAAACCATAGCATGTGACCCCTCATTGGAATGAGCCTGATGAGCTTGTTGCAATGAGGGGTCACATGATATAGTTTTGTTGTATTTCTCAGAACTGCTGAATTTGCATAATACGCAGGCGGATGCAGCCGATTTGTTAGGTAAAGGGTTAATTAAGAGACTTCAGTTTAAGCAATTTAAGACTTCAGTTTGTAAAATTGGTGTGCTGAACTAGTTGTTCATAAGGCTCTGACGCCTTTTGACTATCCAGTTGAGGGCACCTGTTGTGCATTAAATTTGTGTTTGAGTGGGGACTGAGATTTGGAAATTTCGGGTTATGAATTGGGAAACATCGTGCCCAAATGTCATTGGGAAAGAGTCCCATTAATGGTCCCCGTATATACTCAAAATAATCCCTGTAAACTAAACATTTAGTGTGTTATGTCTTGTTTATTAGAGTTTACAGAGCTCTGTGAAGATACAATAGACTAAATGCCTGTATAGGATGTACAGCTGACACCAAGTACAGAAGAGTCGCTGTGGATTGGTCGTAATCCACGTGTAGGCAGTGATGTCCATGCATGTGTTTCCCAGGTAATAAAAATCATCAGCAGCAAAATTTTAGTTAATGAAGCGTCGGGTCGTACCCAGCACTTCATTAACAAAATTTTTGATAATTATTCCTATAATTAGTGTTTGCAGTCTAATATTATGGAATCCTTAGAAATACTGCCCACTCCCTGGAAAGCGACAAAGTGACCAGCCCACGACGGTCCTACTGTACATGTAGATCTATAAAGAAAGGGGAATTCAGTTATTTTCAGGGCAATTTCTTGACATACAAGATTTTTTATTTAATTGACAGGAGTTTACTCTTTAACCCATAAGCAATTAACAGGTTGAGTTTGTTCTGAAAGTATAATAAATGGTTTTGTGTTTAGAAGTAATTTTCAGCTTACAGGGTTGTTCAGTTGAAAGATATCCAATAAGTGACCACTCCTTTAATGGTGTAGATTCAATTTTCTTATACAAATTCCTCACTCCCGGGTGGAGCAAAAGTTATGGGCCCACCCAGAATTTCTGCAGACTTTCAGTTTCTGAGAAGTTGAATCAGAACCCAGAGATTATTTTGGGTGTCTACAAGGGCCAATATTGGACGCCATTCCCAATGGCATTTGGCCATAATTTTTCCCAATTCAGTTAAAAAATTTCCAAATCTCAGTCCCAATTCAAACAAAAATTAATTTATAACTGGTGTTCTGAACTGTAGTACTGAAATGGTTAACCGGATAACCAGTTTGAAACCGGTTACCTACCTAACCGATTTGAAAAAACGTCAACCAGTTATCCAAAATATCAACAGAGATCTCCATTCCATGGTTAAAACGTAGTAAATCTGCCGCTTCTCCTTTGGGATAGATGCACCTCAAAGCCGCATTGTATATATGGAGAAATAATCGACTTTGGCTTCAAGACTCTGCTAATGATCATCAATTTCCATGAGTACTGAGTATACTACTATTCCGTAGTATGTATACAAATGAACGTTGTCGAGTACTCGACAACATTCGTTTGTATACACACTACGAAATAGTTTCTGAGAATACTGCTTTCCAATTCCTACAGTTTTGATCCCAGATTCGGTGAAATAAGGGCTATGGATAACAGGATATTAACCGGTTATAGCTCTTGGTTAGTTGGTTGTGAAAATGAGCCAACCATTTCAACCCTACTGAACTGGGTGATCAAAAGCCCTTGGAAAACCAATAATTATCAACATATCAAAGTAAAAAAAAACATCTGAATTCAGGGTCGCACGGATTTGAAACTGAATACCGGTATCGGTATTCAAAAAAATACTGTGGTATACCAGTATATCGAAAGACTGTTCAGATATCAGGACACACGTATCATAATCGGGACTTGATCAGAACAAATCAGCATGTCTTGAGATACAGTTCGAATAACACTTTACCTGACTCAGACGATATCAAAATTTCTCTTTTTAAATATTGCTTATTGATTTTTTCAAAAAATATTCAACAAATATCGCTCGTCGAGCTCGTTCCAATGAGGGGTCACATGATATGGTTTTGTTGAATTTTTTTTGAAAAATAATATTTGT
This sequence comes from Pictodentalium vernedei, assembly GCA_031216915.1. Lineage (NCBI taxonomy): Eukaryota > Metazoa > Mollusca > Scaphopoda > Dentaliida > Dentaliidae > Pictodentalium > Pictodentalium vernedei. The sequence goes on along the minus strand of CM062297.1, from coordinate 233,346,361 downwards.
TCAACTGGACAATTTGTGTATTACCCGGAAGGATGCAGCCAATTTGTTAGGTACAGGGATAATATTATTCGTTCGGGACTACAATTAAAAAACTGAGGACATCTTGAAAATTGAACTGTGGGTAAATAAATGACGATAAACCGATATTTTTGCAATTACACTGGTATTCAATCGATACTGGTTTGAATACCGGTATGTATCGGTTTATCGATATATACCGTGCAGCTCTATCTGAATTCAAGGGCAAACAGTAGGTTCTTCTTTTAGAGATGGGTAATATGCCGAAAAACCTAACCGATACCGCTACATGGACATACCGGAAAAACAAACCGAACCAATCATTGAATACTGAAACTGTCTGAACTTTCAAACTTTCCTACATTCACTCTTTATGAGGCCTCGTTGAGGCTTGATAGCCTATGAATGGCTCATTTTGATGGAAGAAGTGGCTGATTTTCCCTTTCAGTTTTATTAACCCTCAGGGGCCTGGGCAATTATCCTGAACTCTCACTAGACTACAACCTGTGCATGTCCAGCTGCTTAGCAGTGATTTCTAGCCAAGTCTTGGCTGCCTGTTTAGGCAGCCAAGATTTCTCTAGATATCACTGCCCAGGTACTTTGTCTATTGTCAGCAGGACCTCTTGAAGATGGCATGGTCAGGGTACATGCTCTGAGACTGCAATAGTATGCCTGAAATAGGGCTTTGAAGGTTAAGGTGTATTTAGAAGAAGTGAACAAATTTACTGTAGATACATGTATGATTTGTTTTCATAAAAGAATCCCTCTGTTGAGCTCATTGACAGTGGCATTTCTGTCGCTGTTGTAGAATGGTACAAGAACAACTTATTCTGTGTTTTCCTGATGTGAATTCCCCTTTGGTACTAAAGAGGAAATCTGTTAATTGAATAGCCATCAATTAACAGGAGTACTCAGTTAACAGGGACTATGTTACTTTCCTGTATTCTAGATATAAACATTGCATTTATTTTTCAGATAAAATAGATTAAATGCCTGCATTGGATGTACTGAGGCCAAATAGGTCTATAAACATAGGAAAACTGGGGAGAATCAGGGTAATTTTTACGACAGGTTACAAGATTTTTTATTCAATTAACAAGAGTTTACTCTATAACCTATATTCAATTAACAGCTCAAATTTGTACTGGATGTATGGTAAATGGTTTTGTGTTGGGAAATTATATTCAATTAACAGGTTTATTCAGTTAAGAGATATCCAATTAAGGGGGCTCCACTTTTTCAGCAAACCTCAGTCAAGTCAGATACCGAATACCGATCCGATTCCGAGGTACACCTCCTTAAAAATACCGAAATCGATACCAAACTCAAAATTCCAATTCCACCCATCTCTGTCTTCTTGAACCCTTAAAAACTCAAATCTGACTTTGATCAGTTCTTTGCAGAAATTAAAAAGGTGTCCCATCAGGCAGTATTTAGATACCAGGCCTTTAGATTAGCCCAATTTCACACTATTTACAGGTGTGACCAAATTAGAGAAGGTGTGAAAACATCAAGAAACATATATAAATTCTCCTTCTTCATCATTCGAGAATAACTTCCATCATAATATGACCATAGAAACACCGAAAGGGACATATCTATTCTTTTGATTTTTTCGATTAAAAAAAATATACAAAATACTTTCTCTCCAACAAGTCTGTTTGTGGTTGCAGCTCGAAATGAGAAGTATTAAAACATATCTAAAAGGTCTTTGAAAATGGTCTGAAAAAGGTCCTTGAAAGTTCTAGAAATCTGAATTTTTTGTTTGTTTTTGAGACAAAAGAGCTCTGCTGGAATTGATTGGCTGATTTGATTCAAATTTGGTATGTAGTATCATTGGATGAAAATGCGCATGATACATCAGGCCTGCTGTTTTCAAAATTTTGCATAGCCCATTTACATGTATTGTTCAACTGGTCTGAGCTTTGGTAACTTATCATTCAATCCCCTGTACTTGATTCAGATAACCCATTAGGTAACATAAATAATAAATGTATCACAAGTATGCTATACATGAACTGTTGTATTGTAGCCAAGTTCTTGCTCCTATGGACAATATCCTGATAAATAGAGATGAATCCTGTGGAACAATAATGAGGCTGTGTTGCAGCAATTCAGATGCAAATTAGTTGCAGTTATAGCCTGATATTGGCATGGGCTATCATGCTGCAGAAGAGTACATGTATGGCATCCACAATCACTATTTGCGGCAGAGACATGAATTATTGCCATTTCCTGATTTTGTACCTATGTGTAGCAGTTCAGTGCCTGCTGTTTTCAAAATTTTGCGCCACCCATTTATCGTTCACCTGGTCTGAACTTTGGTAACTTATCATTTGTTCCCTGTACTTGATTCAGACAAATGCTAACACCTATGGAGCTGATGACTGTTTCATGCCCAACATCATTCCACTATTCTTTCATACTAGATCATTCAACTTGGCAAAAATTTTGAATGACCCGACAACAATCTGGCGTGACCTGTTTTTTCTTTCATTTTAGGTAATCTCCATGTGACCCAAATCGCTGTACACCTCAAATGGACAGGCATGTAGTTCAGGAAAAGAAGATTATTTAGTGTTACTCAACATTACAAACAATGTTTACAAACAGTGTTACATGTAAATGGAAGTCACCATCTGATGCCTTATGAAGGAATTTCTGGCGTTTCCAAGGTGGTGTACATGTACAGTAAGATTATATGCAGCATATATCCAGTGTATATCCCCAGTTAATACAAGAGGGATTATGCTGTCCTTTTGGGGAAAAGTGTCTGAGGTCCAAGCCTATTGTGAGGGCACCAAGTGGAAATTTGTTTTGGATAGAAAGAATAAGAAATTTTACCTTTGATTTGAACTGAGTTACTGAGAATATTAATACAAAAACAACATGTACAGTACAGTCACCATGGACTGATTGTATTCCCTGCATGGGCAGTGATGTCCACGCATGTGTTTACCAGATAATAAAAATCATCATCAGCAAAATTTTAATTAATACAACCTGGTGATTCATTAATTAATTAAAGTACGGTTAAAACTAGAAGCCCTGTAATGAAATGTGCACAAATAGCATGTCAATCTGCGTGGTAATCTACACATTACGGCCATAGTAAGGCTATCAAATTCTGTACATATGGCCTGTGCATAAGCAATGCTTCAGCCAATGGACCCCCGGGTAACCCGGAGGTCCATTGGCAGAAACAGTGCCTGTGTTTGCTATGAGTAACCATGAGAACCTGCCGTGCTTTGGATGCCATTCGATATGGCAATTGCACGCAATTCCTACGCGCAATTAAGCCTAGATAAGCGCACAGTTTGTGACAGGACTTATGGTTTTAACAGTAACACCATTGGGGTCTACCCATCACAAGACCAAAATTGCAAGAAAAACTTTGTTTCTTCGAACAAATTTAAATATTGAGCAATTATCAGAACAACAGGAAGTTACATACCAAATTTCAAATCATTGTGACTGTCGCTTATGAGAAGATTATTTTAAAAGAATTTTGGGCTTTTAGGGCTCTGCAGCTAGAGCTGAAATGGTTAAAGGGTTTTCTTGATTGATTAATCATATGGATTAACCTTGGTTAGATGATTAATCACTTGTTTTAGTAGGTAGCTGAATTATTACCGTACCATTGATGATATATAGCATTAATCCTTTACCCAAAGTTACGGACAAAACCGGCAAGCGCTATATATAAAAATCTCCTTCAAATTTTATTATGTTTTCAATTTTTGTACTAAAAAACATGGCTTATGACCCATCATCGGAACGAAGTCATTGAGCTCATTCCATCGAGGGGGTCATAAGCTATGTTTTTGTGACAAAAACTGAAATTTTTTAGAAAATTAAGAATTTATTTTGCAAGTATCGTTTGCTGTCCGCAATGGCCAAAGAGTTAAGAATTACCATTTCCAGCTACTGATACAGTACAATGATCATGCAAGTGAACAAGTATGTCTGCACATAACTTGCAAGCTTTAATCTGTCTCATAATAATTGATGCAAGTCAGTGTGACAATGTTTGCCTGTTTTAGAGCAAGTTTGATCCCTTGTTAACCCATATAATACAGTAGTTTAACCCTTTACCCAACGTAACGGTCAAAACCGGCCAGCGCTATTCTCAAAAATCGCCAATTAATTTTCAAAATATTTTCATTTTTTGTCTCAAAAACATAGGTTATGACCCCTCGTTGGAACGAGCTCGTCGAGCTCGTTCCAACGAGGGGTCATAACCTATGTTTTTGAGACAAAAAATGAAAAAATTTAGTTATTCAAGATTTTTTTTTGCAAGAGTCGTCTGCTTTTCATGTTAGGTAAAGGGTTAAGGCAATGGATAATCAATCAATTACTTTTTTTAATCGATCAAGATGTTGATCACTGGTTAATCGATTAATCAGTTAACCATTTCAGCTCTACCTACAGCAGCCCAACCAACATAGCCGTGTCGATTGAATAAACTTGGAACAGTATCCTACAAAGATAATTTCTGCCAAGTTTGGTGGGAAAAGAGCTGGTGGTTCTGAGGAAGAAAGACTGATATGTAAAGCTAACGGATGGTTATTTATTTATTTATTAGGGTTTAATGACACTTTCGACAGCCAAGTTCACCTTGTGTCGGACTCTTTTATGGGTCAAGGAAGCCAGAGCACCCAGGGAGAATCACCAAGCAATGACGAGCAACTGTCAGACACCCCAACGTACTAACTCCACACAAGTAGGAGTAGCACTGGTTGAAGACAAGTGTGCCATCGACATGCAGTACGCCTTAGTACACAACAGAACTGTGCCCCAGTCCCCCACGTGGGCAACTGGGATTCAGGGTCTTGCCCAAGGAAGCAACGTGGTTGTTGCAGGTGGGATTCAAACTGAAGATCTCTCGACTTGCAGCCTGCATCTCTATCTGCTAAGCCACTGCACTCCCTAACAGATATTGGATGTCATGTGATGACTATAGCTCACACTAATAGGTGAACTAAAATAAAATCATCAAACTGTCCCAACCCCTCCACCCCATTTTAATTTTTCTCATAAAATTACTTGAAATCTTTCAAACCAGAGTTTTAAGCAAAAAAGTTAAAGTAAATACTAAATAAATAAAACACAGTACTTCGCTGTGGACTGGTCGCAATCCATCCATGGGCAGTGATGTCCATGCATCAATTTACCAGGTATAAAAAATTAAAATCACCATCAGCAAAATTTCAGTTAATGAAGGAAAAATCCAGTGCTTCATTAATTAAATTTTTTATGACTATTCCTATAATTAGTGATTGGAATCAAAAATTATTGCATCTGTGAAAATATTGCCCACCTGTGGAAATTGACCGGTCCACGACAGCTGTACTAAAAAATACCCCTCCCCTCCCCACACACACAATACACATACTCCCTCCATGGGTCAGGTGGTTTCAACCAGCATAACTCAGTTGATAGTGTCTTAGTTTAAGGTGCTATATAAGTAACAGAATTTTGTTTATTTTGAAATTACCACCTCTGATATTCCTTAAATTCAAATTAAATATACACAAATTATACATCAAAATGAAGGTTGGGAGGTATAGCACATGAAACACATACGTAATCAACTCATAGAGTTTACAGCAGGCACCACTGGTTCCTGAAAGTCTGCTACCGTATTCATACCATAACTGACAATACAATAATATTTCCTGCGAACAACTTGTGGCCAAATGTGCTTCACATCTCCAAGAACAAAACTAGGCATTCAACACACTTTAGAGTGCAGTGATAGGGCAGCATTTAGGAAAAGGACAACGCTGTCTGCATTTTTCATTGAACATGGATTCCACTTTGACGGTCATGCACAAATAACTTGATACCACAAATTTCCATCGAAAAACAAAATCGTAATTCTAAGAAATTTCAACAGGTGTCATGATACATGTACCTTGCATACACGTCTCTATATAATAATAGTATGTTGTATTGAGGCGATCTTTTTCATTATTTGATTTTAGACAGCATTGATTTTCTATGCTTTTTTCTGTCCAATGACATTGACCAGAAATCGAAAGTAAAAACAATTGTAAACAAAGCAGTCAGTTTGGGAATTTACACCATGCAGCCCCGTCGCTGTATTTTGAAGGATTTTGATGCCCTACCTTTGTTCTTGGCCACATAAACACATTTGGGCACAAGTTGTTCTCCAGAAATATTATTCTATTATCAGTTCTGGTACGAATACGGTAGCAGACTTCCAGGAACCAGTAATGCCTGCTGTCAACTTTGTGAGTGATTATATTTGTGTTTCGTGTTCTATACATTTCAACAACCTTTATTTGATGTATAATTTGTGTGTATTTAATTTGAATTTAAGGGCCTATATAAGTAAGGAAATTTTGTTTATTTTGAAATTCTCACCTCTCATATTCCTTAAATTCAGATTAAATATACACAAACTATACATCAAAATGAAGTTTGGGATGTATAGAACACGAAACACATATGTAATCAACTCATAGAGTCGACTGTAGGCACCGCTGGTTCCTGGAAGTCTGCTACCATATTCGCACCAGAACTGATAATAAAATAATATTTCATCAGAACAACTTGTGGCCAAATGTGCTTCATATATCCAAGAACAAAGCTAGGCATTCAAAACACTTTCGAATACAGCAATAGGACTGCATTTTGGAAAAGGACAACACTATCTGCATTTTTTTATTGAAGATGGTTTCCATGCTCGACAGACATGGGTAAATCACTCGTTACCACGAATTTCCATCGAAAAATAAAATCGTAATTCTAAGAAATTTCAACAGGTATCATGATACCTTGCATTGAATATGGAAACTGTGCAATCTCTATCTAATAACAGTATAATGTATGAATGCGATCTTTTTCATTATTTGATTTTAGACGGCATTGTTTTTACATGCTTTTTCTGTCCGATGACGTTGACCGGAAATCGAAAGTATACTCATACATAAACAAAAGCAAAGGCTTTGGAATTTTCCCCAAAGCAGCTCTATCGCGGTGTTTTGAAGAATTTTTATCCCCTAGCTTTGTTCTTGGATGTGTAAAAGCACATTTGGCCACAAGTTGTTTTCGTGAAATATTATTAAATTATCGGTTCTGGTGCGAATATGGCAGCAGACTTCCAGGAATCAGTGGTGCCTACAGTCGACTCTATGAGTTGATTACACAGGTGTTTCGTGTTCTATACATCTCAACTTTCATTTTGATGTACATTTTGTGTATATTTAATTTGAATTGAAGGAATATCAGAGGTGAGAATTTTCAAAATAAACAAAATTTCATTTACTTATATACATGTAGGCCCTTAAGGAACATGAGAGGTGGGAATTTCAAAATAAACGAAATTCGATTACTTATATAGCACCTTAAACAATATTTATTTCCAGTTGTTACACAAAGACATTAATACATAAGTGCTATTTGTGGATAGTTTCTTGACAGGACATATAATATACTGAACTTCAATTTACAATTTCATGAAGATCTAACTAAAATTACTGGTAGCGGGTTATAGTCTGAGTTACAAAGGAGAGGGTCCGTCGAATTACCGAAACGGACCGAAATGCGACCGAAATGGGAACTCAAACTACCGAAACGGACCTCCAGTGTATTGACCTGGGCGTCGAAAAGACTGGAACGGGTGTGTGTGCGCTTGACAACCCCCCCCCCCCCCACACACACACACTAATCTTGAAATTTTAGATCCTATGATATCAATACTACTAAATTCCAGACCCACCCCTGATAATCATCATAATTTCACCGCGGTTCTGAGAAACTCCTAATAAATAATAACCCATGGGCGTCGGGTTCAAGTTAACTTTCCCACCTTTTCACAGTTAATGGGATAAAGGTTCGATGTGTTTCAGCTTTTAATTTTCACCTGCGTGAAATAAAATTTTATGGCAGATTTTGAGAAAACGTGCGCCCCTTCTTCCCTCAATGGTTTAATTTGTGTGACATGCATGTAACAGCAACTTGTTTTAAACAATTGACTGTGCGATGGACTGACACTGATGAACCGCCGCTGTTTTTAGGTCCCATTTTCATTCATGATAATAGCGACTTTGAAACATATCGGACATTTTTCAATAGAATAGCGCTGGCCTGTTTTTCCGTTACGTTGGGTAAAGAGTTAAATTCTAGCTGTTTACTTGGTTTTGTTGGGTGAGGAGTTGATATTGTTTTTGGTATCTTTTGTTTTATGTTCATATTTTTACACTTCTGTGCTACATTGAGCTACGTACATTTAAACTATGCTATTTGTGTTTGAATAAACCATTGAAATCATGTCCGTGTTGTTTTGAGACTTGCCCTGTTCCTGACCCTTATATACCAGATGCATTTCGAGGCGATTCCGACAAGTGTTCAGTTCATTCCTAATATCTTAAGTGAGGAATGAGGAAACATGATGTGACGCATAATTTATTTATTATTTATTTATTGGTGTTTAAGGTCACATATTTATGCACAATGTCTTACCATGACCGTGACAGTTTTATGGGTGGAGGAAGCCGGAGAGAACCACTGAGCAACTGTCAGCTCCCCAACATACCAACTCCACACAAGCAGGGTTAGCATTGGTTGAAGACAGGTGCACCATTGACTTGCAGTATGCCGTAGTACACAGCGTCACCGTGCCCCCACGTGGGCAATGGGGGTGATGTGTCTCAGTACTGTGGATAGGAAAGTGGGTATGATGATGGACACACACGCTTCACAGCAGAAAGACCTTATTGCCCGTTTTTAGTCTTTTGGGTGCATGTTTCGGAAGCTTAGTCGCCCATTTCAGTCGCGTTTTAGTCCTTTATGGTAGGAAGACCCTCTTGTCGCCCGTTTCAGTCTTTTGGGTGCACGTTTCGGTAGATTACTCTCCCATTTCGGTCGCGTTCGATCCGTTTCGGTAATTTGACGCACCGCAAAGGAGAGAACGAACTGACTGAAGCGAAAGCAATACAAATGAACGAACAGACATATGTTAATTTATTGTTATCCAGAATGCCCACCAATCTTTTCGAGGGGCGGTGCTATAATTGGTATGGCTCAACTTTTGAGCTTTGTTTGTAGTTTATATTTAAAATCGGATATTTATTGCTGCAAACAAAGCTCAACGAACGAAGCGATTTTTCCAATCAGTTGCACGAATTGGGAAACATGACCACTTTATTGTTCTTGCACGAATTGGGAAACATGACCACTTTATTGTTCTTCACGATATATATACGTACTATTTGACAAATATACAACACTTCGTGTGTAGTTTACACATTACTAAAGAACGTGTACTGGTCATTGTGATGTAAAACGTTCAAAATATCAAGAAATCTACTTTTTTATTAATCGAATCGGTACCGGAATTTTTAGGTGAATTCCGTCATCGAGGAATTCCACGATTGACTGAAAAATCGGTGTAGGGCTGCAGAGCGAAACGAAACAGCCCAGCAGCGTGCATGCCTGTGAATGGCGGTGCCCCGTGAATGGACACTTCGAAAAAATGAAGTTTACCGTTCAAATGAACCCACTGATTCATATTATGACATACATAAATCATAATATGAACTTTGGTAAAACCAAGAAGCGCGCGCAACTCACAGTGTTTTTCAAATTATAATGACATAAACTTAACAAAATTTAAAACAGTGTTTAAGGGGTCGTCCAACAAAACATTTTGCGTTGTGAACTAATGCATGTACATGCTGTCTTGTAGATTTATTTCCCCCTAAAAACATATCAGACCTATAAAATAATATGAAATTTAGGCAAACCTAAAAGCGAGCGAAAGTGATGCATTAGGCCTAATGTGCTGCAGGCCTACATTTACTGGTAAAGAATAGAGGGACCAACCAAATTTCGAGATAACTACTTTTATCTGCATTTTGATTGGAAGATATTTTCCAATCCTCTGATTGAAAGATAATTTTATCATTGCTTTGATTGGAAGATATATTTATGGCGTCGTTGTTTTCCGCAATTTATCCGATGAGTTACGGAAACTGCTGCGTTCATTTTTATTTTTTCACAAATAACGTGTAGCATTTATTGTTACTATTACCAACGTTTAGTAGCCACTACAAGAAAATACAGCAGTGCTGTGCAAAAAAAGGACGATGATAATATTCCAATGCAGTTTTACTGAAAAGGCCATCTTTAAAATAATAAGACTGAGTATCACAAATGTAGTTTCATGATTCGGACCAGATTTTTATATAGGACGTTTCGCACCCAGATCTATGGACGATTCTGACCATATTTCTGGCCGATTCGGACCAGACTATTGGATGATTCGGTCAATGTTTGTGGACGATTTGGACCAGGTTTCTGGGCGATTTGCCCAACAGACACACAAACTACACAAGCCAGCACAGACATATACACTTCACAAGACAGCACAGACTTGTCGTTTGAAGTAAATAGGCCTAGAGCTTTATGTGCCAATTTCAATAAGCCGTTTTCATTAATTTCACTGAAAAAAATACCGACGTACCGGTATTGTTTGTAGTTATCACAACAGATAATTCTGAGAGTAATTATGAAACTGCTAATCCTGTGCCTCTGGATTTTTGCAATACATTTTGGGTCCGCATACCGAATTTGGTCAAAATCGGCCCAGTAGTTAGCCCGTTGCTAAGGGGGGGGGGGGGGGGGGGCTCTGGTTGCTAATGACGTCACGTGGCGTCAACATTGACCTGTATCTGTTTTCATTTGCAATGCATTTTGGGTCCGTATTCCGAATTTGGTCAAAATCGGCCCATTAGTTAGCCCGTTGCTAAGGGGGCACTCTGGTTGCTAGGGAAATCAAAAGACGTAAACTTCGATCTGTCTGTTTTCATTTGCAATGCATTTTGGGTCCGTATACCGAATTTGGTCAAAATCGGTCCAGTAGTTAGCCCCAGGCCTGGCATTCTGAAAAATGCAGGAGGGCAAAAAATCGCTCTCCTCAATCAGCTTAGGAGAGCAATTAGCTTTACACAGCATTTTAAGTATCCATTTGAACGAACTAATTGAAACTGAAACCAACAGACTATTACATCAGTGATTTTATTAACTTTACTAAGGTAAAGCGAAATCTCTTAGACATCTAGATGTCTCACTCAACAACTGAACCAAACACACACTTGACAAGACCTGTGTGTGTACACAGACCTGTTGTCCAAGAAAGTCATACGCCTACCACTATCACCTTCAACCCCCCAAGGGGGTTGAAGGTGGTAGTGGTAGGCGTATGACTTTCTTGGACAACAGGTCTGCTTGAATCTACGGTCACATCCTGGTGCAAGTGCTTCAAATGACAGGATAGTAGTAATAGATAGTGGTATATTATAGTGTCAATATTCCTTGAATAATTACCCCTCAAACTGTGTGTCAGTTGTTGAACTTGAAACTGACAGAAAAAAAAATATTGCTGTGACCCATTTTGCTTCAAATGATTGCAACTGCGTTTGGGTATGGTTGCAGCCATTACCTTTTACCACTAAACCACTTTCAATATGAAATTACATGATGTTATGTGACTTCGAAGTTAAATTACATTTTTGCTTTACAACAAAAATTTAATGTGTGCATAATACATGTAATCTCAATCATCCCAGACCAAAATATTTAGGAGGGCAATTTTTCGCTCTCCTTAATTCTTTCAGGAGGGCAGTAAGGAGAGCTAAAAAATCGCTCTCCTGAAATTGCCAAGCCTGTAGCCCGTTGCTAAGTGGGCGCTCTGGTTGCTAGGGAAGTCACGTGACGTCATCAGTGATCTATCTGTTTTCATTTTCAAAGCATTCTGGGACCGTATACCGAATTTGGTCCAAATCGGCCCAGTAGTTAGCCCGTTGCTAAGGGCGCGCTGTGGTTGCGAGGGAAGTCCTGAGACGTCAACATCGATATGTATTTTTATTTGCAATGCATTTTGGGTCCGTATACCGAATTTGGTTAAAATCGGACCAGTAGTTAGCTCGTTGCTAAGGGGGCGCTATGGTTGCTAGGAAGTCACGCGACGACACTATTGGCCTGTCTGTTTCCTTTGCAATGCATTTTGGGTCCATACACCAAATTTTGTCAAAATCGGCCCAGTAGTTAGCCCGTTGCAAAGGGGGCGCGCTCTGGTTGCTAGGGAAGTCACGTGACGTCATCATCGATTATCTGTTTTCATTTGCTGTGCATTCTGGATCCGTATACCGAATTTGGTCCAAATCGGCCCAGTAGTTAGCCCGTTGCTAAGGGTGAGCTCTGGTTGCTAATGACGTCACGTGGCGTCAACATTGACCTATCTGTTTTCATTTGCAATGCATTTTGGGTCCGTATTCCGAATTTGGTCAAAATCGGCCCATTAGTTAGCCCGTTGCAAAGGGGGCACTCTGGTTGCTAGGGAAATCAAAAGACGTAAACTTCGATCTGTCTGTTTTCATTTGCAATGCATTTTGGGTCCATATACCGAATTTGGTCAAGATCGGCCCAGTAGTTAGCCCGTTGCTAAGTGGGCGCTCTGGTTGCTAGGGAAGTCACGTGACGTCATCACTGATCTATATGTTTTCATTTTCAAAGCATTCTGGCACCGTATACCGAATTTGGTCCAAATCGGCCCAGTAGTTAGCCCGTTACTAAGGGCGCGCTGTGGTTGCGAGGGAAGCCCTGAGACGTCAATATTGATATGTATTTTTATTTGCAATGCATTTTGGGTCCGTATACCGAATTTGGTCAAAATCGGACCAGTAGTTAGCCCGTTGCTAAGGGGGCGCTCTGGTTGCTAGGGAGGTCACGCGACGACACCATTGACCTGTCTGTTTCGTTTACAATGCATTTTGGGTCCGTATACCGAATTTGGTCAAAATCGGCCCAGTAGTTAGCCCGTTGCTAAGGGGGCGCTCTGGTTGCTAGGGAAGTCAGTGACGTCATCATTGATCTATTTGTTTTCATTTGCAATGCATTCTGGGTCCGTATACCGAATTTGGTCCAAATCGGCCCAGTAGTTAGCTCGTTGCTAAGGGCGCCCTCTGGTTGCTAGGGAAGTCACGAGACGTCAAACATTGATATGTCTGTTTTTATTTGCAATGCATTTTGGGTTCGTATACCGAATTTGGTCAAAATCGGACCAGTAGTTAATCTGTTGCTAAGGGGGAGCTCTGGTTGCTAGGGAAGTCACGTGACGTCATCATTGATTTATCTGTTTTCATTTGCTATGCATTCTGGATCCATATACCGAATTTGGTCCAAATCGGCCCAGTAGTTAGCCGGTTGCTAAGGACGCGCTCTGGTTGCTAGGGAAGTCACGAGACGTCAACATTGATATGTCTGTTTTTATTTGCAATGCATTTTGGGTCCGTATACCGAATTTGGTCAAAATCGGACCAGTAGTTAGCCCGTTGCTAAGGGGGCGCTCTGGTTGCTAGGGAGGTCACGCGACGAAAACATTGACCTGTCTGTTTCGTTTACAATGCATTTTGGGTCCGTATACCGAATTTGGTCAAAATCGGCCCAGTAGTTAGTCCGTTGCTAAGGGGCGCTCTGGTTGTTAGGGAAGTCAGTGACGTCATCATTGATCTATCTGTTTTCATTTGCAATGCATTCTGGGTCCGTATACCGAATTTGGTCCAAATCGGCCCAGTAGTTAGCTCGTTGCTAAGGGCGCCCTCTGGTTGCTAGGGAAGTCACGAGACGTCAACATTGATATGTCTGTTTTTATTTGCAACGCATTTTGGTTTCGTATACCGAATTTGGTCAAAATCGGACCAGTAGTTAGTCCGTTGCTAAGGGGCGCTCTGGTTGCTAGGGAAGTCACGTGACGTCATCATTGATCTATCTGTTTTCATTTGCAATGCATTCTTGATCCGTATACCGAATTTGGTCCAAATCGGCCCAGTAGTTAGCCGGTTGCTAAGGACGCGCTCTGGTTGCTAGGGAAGTCACGAGACGTCAACATTGATATGTCTGTTTTTATTTGCAATGCATTTTGGGTTCGTATACCGAATTTGGTCAAAATCGGACCAGTAGTTAGCCGGTTGCTAAGGGGCGATATGGTTGCTAGGGAAGTCATGCGACGACACCATTGACCTGTCTGTTTTCGGTTCACTTTGTTCCAATATCACGCAGTGTTGGTTTGAAGTGAACAGCGTTTTGCAAATGCAAAACAGATAAATCACGTGACAGAATACTCCGCAGAATCGAACAACAGCGGGATCCCAACAGCCAGCCAGCAGACGATGAAATCCAATGTGCATATATGGCAACATTTAGCTTTTCGACAATTTCTGTCATTTAGTCAGCAAAGCAAACGACAGTTGAGTTTGTTTGGAAAAACTTTAATTTTGAAAAGCATGTTCAATAAATTATTCACAGTCTGCATGGAATGATCTAAGGAGAAATCTCGCATTTCACCGTTCGCTTTTTAGGGGGCGTCAATCGATTGTTCGCTTCTGAAAACGAGAGCTAGGGTTCCCCATGTTTTTACTTCCGGTTTCCGGTTTAGATTGGATGGCATAGCATTCCTTGGTTTTTCCAATTTCACGTACACGTTGTCTATTAGGCTTGCTTCAAAGCAGCCCTTCGGGCTGCTTTTGCGCGCGCTATTACAGGGGGACTTATCTGTAATATGAATTATATATGTCGTAATATGAATTAGGCCTCTAGTGTGTTTTGAGATTCTGTTTATGTTGATTTTGTGTGTAGCAATCTGCCAATGTTCTGGTGTATTTACAGAATAAATCTTATCTTATCTTATCTTCTTATCTGAGGTGCATTGTCAGACGATCAATTGTTAAAGCCACTTGACACTGCGTCTACCCCCCCCCCCCCCCCGATACATGTAACTGCTTGAAAACGAAGGCGTCTCAGCCCAAATGATTTACACGAGAATAAAAATGGGCCGATGAAATCGTCAGATGTGTACCCATACGTGCAACTAGTAGAAAGCTGTATGACGGAGGGCCACCACGGATGCCGACATTATGTACACCATACATGATATGGGTACATATAGAAATGGATTGGAGGAGTGTCTAATTTGATGGATAAAGGGTTAATATCTCCGGGTCAAATTATCAGAGTTACATAAAAAAAACTATACAGCACAGTACATCAGTAACCTGAATAAATATATAAAGTAACATGACAATCAGAATGATATTTTTGGAGTTATCGAATGCCAAAGGGACTGGAGGAATTTTCAATTTGAAGGATAAAGGGTTAATATCTCAGGATTAAATTATCTGATTTACACCTAAAACTATACAGCTCGGAACATCAGTAACCTGAACACAAATATAAAGTAACTTGACAATCCAAGCAATATTTTTCAAGTTATCGAATGCCAAAGGAATTGGAAGAATTTTCAATTTGAAGGATAAAGGGTTAATATCTCAGGATTAAATTATCAGATTTACACCAAAAACTATACAGCTCGGCACATCAGTAACCTGAACACAAATATAAAGTAATTTGACAATCCAAGCAATATTTTTCAAGTTATCGAATGCCAAAGGAGGGATTGGGGGAATTTTCAATTTGAAGGATAAAGGGTTAATATCTCAGGAGCAAAATAACAGATTTACACCAAAAACTATACAGCTCGGCACACCAGTAACCTGAACACAAATATAAAGTAACTTGACAATCCAAGCAATATTTTTCAAGTTATCGAATGACAAAGAAATGAATACGGACGCCGGACGGACGGACAAAGGATGGACGAACGACGGATGGCCACCCCGGATGCCGGCATTATGTGTACCATACATAGTATGGGTACACATAAAAAGGGACTCATAATTACGATTAGATAAAAAAAATCCTAGAGTGCTGTGGATTAAAGTTACCACTGTTTTCGTTGGCATCAGCGCCAGGCCTGTTATAACACGTCTTTTGAATTTACCGGACTATAAATCGCAGGGTGGAACGGGAAGGATGTGGTGAGGAATAATTTGGGGGAAAAAAGGATCGAACGGAAAAATAAAATATGCAAGGAATCAGGGGGGGGGGGGGGGCACCTTTCCCCAGGCGAATACATCTGCTAGTGTAATAAGTTAATAACAGCAGTGCTTGGGACACATATTCACAGGGTATAAACCGTATAAACCTTTAGCCGGAAGTGGAGATAAGCGAGGCGAGAGATTTCTATTTTTATCTCAAAGTTTCAGTCGCAGCGTATCAAAGATCACCGAAAACAAGATTTTTTTAATAAAAGGAATGACCGAAGAAAGCAAAATCAGTAAGTGTGTTATATAAAACAATATTTAACAATGAAACGACACAACTTAATGGAAAAATCGACTCTTGTAGTATAAAAAACACCTGCTGATCATCTCAGAAAATGAATTTCTCGGGCAAATTTCTCATTAAAATATCGTTTTTCACATGTTCGCACAAATGTAACATGTTAAAATCATAGATCGACAGATTCGGCGTTCAATTCCACACCAGAAACTATCAACCATAACAACGAAGGAGGTTCGGTGCTACTGAAACTGTTCAAAATATAATGTCACCTTATCGATTTTTTTATACGCCCAGTTGGTAAAATCGTTGATCGGGAGTTGGTGATAATTATACGTCCAGTTGAGATTATTCGATTTCCCATATGATCGTTCCAATGCCCATATTTGTGCATGTACGAAGGTCTAATCAGTTAACAAACCATATGAACAGACTCGAATGCACAACGTTGACGTCACACCTTTCAACTGAAACACTACTGACTGAACCACCGAACCTGCAACCACGGGGGAGGGGGCGAGAGGACCGCCCCCCCCCCCCCGAAGAACTTTCACCCCCCACCCGAAAGATTTCAGACCATGTTTTTCAATCGGCATTCATTTTTTTTAATTTACCTATGCATTTGGGTAAATTAGTTCAGTTACAACTGTAACACTTCATTTTGCCTTGGCTCTAATTCCTTCACACCTGTAATTAACATATCTATAATCACTTGTCTATGAAGGTAATCCCATTGTTCTTTGTGAACTGTTTATTCATCACACATACATTCACACAGTTTTGTCGGGGAATTATTTTTCCCATTGGGGGTATTTGGGGTTTGTTTCATTCCTTTTAATGACATTTTTAAAAAAATTTTGTTTACCGTTTTTGACCGTGGTCGTTTTTACTTCATAACGATCATTGAGTGTCTATGTTTTGCGGTTTTGCCTGGCTTTTTTTAATTATTTTTTTCTATTTATTTTATTTTATGTTGTTGAAGTGTGTGTTTGTGGGGGGTGGGGGGGTGGGGGGCGACAGTGGAATGGGAAGAAAATGTTTTCACTTCAGATAACGGCGTGTTATAACAATACGCCAATCCTCTGTTAATTGAAACCAGTTTGCCTGACAGCGTGCTGAGCTAGCAGTTTATTCGACAATAATCCCTAACCCGACCACCACCTCACCCTCTCGCGCTCTCCCATTTTCACTCTCATTTTGGCAACAGTCTTTTGTGTTCAAAACTGTCGAACAAACATCAAATGGGCTATTTTTTAGTATTCTCGTCGAAGCAACTGCATCAATAAGTATCTGGCTTTTAACGATTCCATTTTTAGAGAAATTAGCGAAACACTATGGAATCCTACATGAAGTATACCATACATATACTTTTGCAAATATTCAATGTTGTTCTTTGAGAACTTATTTTATCAGAAATAAATACTGTTTAAACTAAAGTATTTTTAGATAAGGCGTGACGTCACATGGGATTCCCTCGATATCTCGCCAATGTCGTGTTGAAACCAAACAGATCCAGGGTCGAAAACAAGCTTTTTACTCACCAAGCGAACCCTACCGTGTGACAAAGGCAAAAAGATGAAATAAATAGAATAATTCGCGCCTTACATAAGTATTTTATAAATTTCCTTCTTATTTTCACTTAATTTACATATGACTTCACGGAAACAGTTTCGAAAAAAAACTTCGGTTACCAGTTTTCTTTTTGAAACTTGAATGCCCAAAACATTCTACATGATGTAGGATAAGCACAGTTAGGTCAACAGTAGCTGAAATTAAATTACGTTGTTGTCAATAGCAGTTCAGAGCAGGGTCAAGTTGTCAAAAATACAAAGCGATCATTTCTTTCAAATTAATCGATCACATTTATTGTCCGACGATAGCCTTCAATACTATTCACATTCTCATTTCCATTTCACTCCTGCTGAAGAACAAAACACCTCTCGGATCCAAATCTCCCAGGGACGTTTCTGGGTAGTTCAGACTCGGTGTGTGTCACAGTGAGATCCTCAAATTTCCAAACTTTCATTTCAAATTGATACCATAAAAATGTTTCCGACATTTGATGATCGGTTTTGAGAAGGAATTTTCTTTATAGATTTATGTACAAATTACATTATATTCGCTTGATATTTGGCCTTTTCTCCATAATTATGAGTAGACTTTGTAATTGGCCTAACAAAAGACTTCTTGTGGTACATGATACTGCTATATTGTGCGGGGCCGTCGAGAGGGAGGGGGGGGGGGGGGGTTAGTAACCCCGGGGCCCGGCGTTACTGGGGGCCCGCCGATTCCCGTAATTTCCTGAAGGCGGGATACTCGTGCGTGCGGCCCCTTCACTTCACGTCACATTTAGACGAGCAGTGAAGGACTCTCACGTAAGAGAATCCTGCCTTAAGGCAATTAGAGAAAATCGGCGGGCCCCGGTGTACCAAATTGACAATATTTGTGTGCATTTACGAAAGCGCAAACTCGATGTATTGCTAGCCTACGCAGTATACAAAGTTGGAACATTATCAACATTTTAGTTCTGCGCGAAAAAGAACTAGTACGGTGGCTGATTTAGGACACTCAAATATTTATTTTTATCTCGTTATAACGAAAAAACATCTCGTTATAACGAGAAAGTATCTCGTTATAACGAGAAAACATCTCGTTATAACGAGAAAGTATCTCGTTATAACGAGAAAAGATCTCGTTATAACGAGAAAAGATCTCGTTATAACGAGATAGTATCTCGTTATAACGAGAAAACATCTCGTTATAAGGAGAAAACATCTCGTTATCTCGAGATAAAATCACGTGACTCTGATGACATGAAACATATAGCCCCCACCACCAAAACAGTTTATATATCTCGCGGGTGTTTTCAATATTCTGGATGTAATACATGGGGTAAACACCTACCCACCCCCACCCCAAGCATCCCAACCATGCCGTGAAATACCTCTCCTCTCCCTCGCACATGTTGTCAACGATAATTACGATAAGCGCATATAACTCTCATACCAATAAAGACAGAAAAGGAGATGGAATTCACACAAACAAATGAAACTATAGCGTAATAAACTCGCTGCCCCGCCCCTCCCCCACACCGTACGTGGAACACTTTTTCGACACACGGCACTCAAAACACGACTATAGCCTCAGCCCCAAAACAGTGTACATATCTTACGCGTGTGTTTAATACTGTGGATGTAATACACGGGAAACACTCCTACCCCTCTCCTTCCCAAAGCATCCCACCAATGCCCGCGAAATACAATCCCCTCCCCCTCGCACATGTTGTAAAAGATAATTACGACAAGTGTATTTAACGCTTACACTAATAGAACAAGGACAGGGACGTGAGAAGGTAAAAATATTGGGAGAGGGGTATCAAGGCGGAGATCCATGCAAAAAGGCGCCCATTGTGCTGGCAGTAGCATGATTCGAGTCGCGAAGTGGCGAGGTGGGGGAGAGCACCAGATGTGGTATCCCCTTCTCGTTGGCGGGGTCCGGGGGCCCTTCCCTGGGAAAATTTTGAAAACTATGAGGGCCAAAACTCGCTTTCTCAGTGATTCTGAGGCCGCTGTGCCTCTACCAATTCGAATTCTCTGCTCGTTTCGTAATTAGGCGCGCTTCTGAATTTATCCGTTTGGTCACAAAGACAAATTAAACAACAAAAGCGTAATAAACTTATTGCCACCCCTCCCCCACATCCTTCCCTCCACACACAAGGAGAGATTTATTTATTTATCTATTTATTTATTGGAATTTGACGACTCTTTCAGCAGCCAGGGTCATGTCGTGTAATGTAGTTCTACAGGTGGAGGAAGAACCGAAGAATCGGAGAGAACCACTGAGCACCGGCGAGCAACCGTCGAACTCTCCAACGTACTAACCCGGCAGAATTTGAGTTACATATAGAGTTCTAACGCAAGTTGAAGACGACAGTATATAGCTTCACAAAAGTGACTTTAAACACCAATAAATAATTAAATAAATTCCCTATACCAGTGATGACTACATGTATAGTCGTCATGCTTCATATTCCATGTTCAGCTCAATCTGTCAGTGAACAAAATCAGAAGTTTATTGAAAAACTTAGTGCTGAAGCGGCAGGGGTGGGGAGGGGGGTGGATGGGGGTGGGAGGGTTGACACCCCATCCAATAACATTGACCTCCACCCCACACCCACAAAAATTAAACTGCCACTTATAATCCCAAACCTCCCTTCTCTCAAGATGCCCAGAATGGGCCCCAGAGCTTTATAATATGAAAAAAAAATCACCCCCGGACTCCACCAATGGGAGGGCGTACCTCCCAAACTCTCCGTCCCCTGCCTCAAACCTCGAGACATGCCCGTGGTATGTCGTTCTCGACCCTCGCGATATTACCCCCCCCCCCCCCCCAACACACACACAATTTGGGATCCTAGCTCTACACAGTAAAAAACAATTTTCTAGAGCTTCAGGATTCATACATTGCATTATTGTTATATTATTGACACCCTTTAATTCTATTTCTAAGAAGTGCACAAGTTATCGGTATACCGTATATATTGGCCTAATCATGATAACCCTTTTACCCACCGCAGCGACACAAACCGTCCGTGTAATATACAAAATTCGCCACTCAAAATTTATGTTCATAATTTTTTCTCCCAAACCATAGTTTATGATATCGCATCGAAAAGAGCTCGACGAGCTCGTTCAAATGAGTGTCATAAGCCGTTCAGTTTGGAAGAAAAAAATGAATTTCATTTATTTTTTTTTTGTGTAAAAATAATTGTGGGCCTACTGTTGTCTTCAACTTGCGTTTGGTAAAAGGTTAATGACGCCATAATGTGTTCCCACGACAAACATGTACAGCTACCTACTATATAATTATGAGAGCACGGTAGCTCATTTGCTAGAGTATCGAGCTTGAAACATAGAAATCGACAGGTTCGATTCTGACCCGCGTTGTGTCTTTAGGACAAGACACTTGATCCCAGTTGTCCACGTGGCCTGACGTGGGGTCACGGTTGCATTATGTGCTAGGGCGTACTGCACGTCGATGGTGCACGTGCCTTCAACCGCTCTAACTCTAATTCTGTCGGGTTAGTATGTTGGAGAACTTGACGGTTGCTCGCCGCTGCTCAGTGGTTGTCTCCGGTTCTTCCTCCACCAAGGGAACTACCCTACATGACATGCCCCTGGCTGCTGAAAGCGTCGATAATAAATAAATCTCTCCTTGTGTGTGTTGGTGGGGGGGGGGGGGGGGGGGGGGGGGGGGGGGGCAGTAAGTTTATAAGGCTATAGTTGTTTAATTTGTCTATGAAAATTCCATCTTATTTTCGGTTTTTCATCCTTTTCTCAGTGGCGGTTAAAATCGGGTAAGGGGGGGGGGGGGGCGGTAGAGGGTATTTACCACCCCCATCCCCACCTCTTCAATAAAAAAAATTATTAACCGATGGTCCCGATTAAACTCGTGGAGATGTTTGAAGTCAGTCCAAAACAAAACACAAACGAAGAAAGTTAACCAAGCGGATAAATTCAGAAGCGCGCCTAATTACGAAACGAGCAGAGAATTCGAATTGGTAGTGTCACAGCGGCCTCAGAATCACTGAGAAAGCGAGTTTTGGCCCTCATAGTTTTCAAAATTTTCCCAGGGAAGGGCCCCCGGACCCCGCCAACGAGAAGGGGATACCACATCTGGTGCTCTCCCCACCTCGCCACTTCGCGACTCGAATCATGCTACTGCCAGCACAATGGGCGCCCCTTTTGCATGGATCTCCGCCTTGATACCTCTCTCCCAATATTTTTACCTTCTCACGTCCCTGTCCTTGTTCTATTAGTATAAGCGTTAAATACACTTGTCGTAATTATCTTTTACAACATGTTCGAGGGGGAGGGGAGGTATTTCGCGGGCATTGGTGGGATGCTTTGGAAAGGAGAGGGGTAGGAGTGTTTCCCGTGCATTACATCCACAGTATTAAACACACGCGTAAGATATGTACACTGTTTTGGGGCTGAGGCAAGTAGTCGTGTTTTGAGTGCCGTGTGTCGAAAAAGTGTTCCACATACGGTGTGGGGGAGGGGCGGGGGGGGGGGGGAGGGCAGCGAGTTTATTACGCTATAGTTTCATTTGTTTGTGTGAATTCCATCTCATTTCTGTCTTTATTGGTATGAGAGTTATATGCGCTTATCGTAATTATCGTTGACAACATGTGCGAGGGAGAGGAGCGGTATTTCACGGGCATGGTTGGGATGCTTGGGGGTGGGGGTGGGTAGGTGTTTTCCAATGTATTACATCCAGAATATTGAAAACACCCGCGAGACATATAAACTGTTTTGGTGGTGGGGGCTATATGTTTCATGTCATCAGAGTCACGTGATTTTATCTCGAGATAACGAGATGTTTTCTCGTTATAACGAGATCTTTTCTCGTTATAACGAGATACTATCTCGTTATAACGAGATGTTTTCTCGTTATAACGAGATCTTTTCTCGTTATAACGAGATACTATCTCGTTATAACGAGATCTTTTCTCGTTATAACGAGATCTTTTCTCGTTATAACGAGATACTTTCTCGTTATAACGAGATCTTTTCTCGTTATAACGAGATACTTTCTCGTTATAACGAGATACTTTCTCGTTATAACGAAATGTTTTCTCGTTATAACGAGATAGCATCTCGTTATAACGACATCGTATCTCGTTATAACGAGATAAAAATAAATATTTGAGTGTCCTAAATCAGCCACCGTAAACTAGTGAGTCATACTATAAAGAATAAATTTATTTCAACCAAGAATCATTAGTTCTATATTTGCTTAGAACTAAATGTTTCCAACTTTTGAAATTTGAACCATAACCCCCCCCCCCCTCCCCCGCGCCCCCCCCCCCCCCCCCCCCCCCCCCCCCCCCGTCGGAACGTCCCTATGTGCTCTTCGTCTTTGCTGGCGAAGAGTAGTCTCTTGCGCATCCCATTTGCTTTCATCTAGGTGAAAGGTAGTGGGATGCACAGGAGACTAGGCGAAGAGGTCATCCCGAACTTTAATAGCACAGCCAAACGGAACGCACACCTGGCACGCGTCACTAGCCAAATCGGCTTCAGAGTGACAAGAACCGATCTTGCCGGATTCTGAGAATTTCACCCAAACAGGCCGCCAACAAAGTTATCCAAACTGCTCTCCAGTTTCCTTCTTAACCCTTTTGGAAAAAATAATTTTGTACGCCATGTGTCCTGGTCATATCTTGATACACCCAAACCGGCCTCTCGACTCAGCAATTTCATTCAAACCCAGACCGGCCATTACATTATTCTATAAAATACACCTGCAACTAAAATATTTTACTGATATATTTTTCCAGTTTGTCATACCTGTAAACTGAAATTATTTACTCTCATTCAAGAACGTAACCAGGGGGGGGGGGCACATCCCCCCCCCACCTCAAGTTGAAATGTGGGTGACAAGTTGAAAAGAGTGGTGGATAAGTTCGCTGGTCTCTCGTGCCAGAAGTCGCGGGATCGCGGATCCCCGGCTGAGAAAAGATATGGAGGTATCTGAACCCTCTCTGGCAGCATCAGTTGTGGGGTTGATGATGTGACGGCGTGTCGTCCTATTGGGTGGGGAAGTAAAATGGCTGTCCTCTGTACGGAGAGAGACAGACTCCACACAGGCTAAAGATTCAGTCGTAGAACACAACAAATTGGAATTATTTGCTCCTTTCGTTATCAGACTCGCTTCTAAATTTATTCGTTTGGTTATTTTCTTCGTTTGCGTTTTGTTTTACATTGACCTCTAACAAGCAATTTTAAAAATGTAGTTTACATGTATACCATATTTTTCTTCGTTTATAGTAATAAGATAACACACTGGAAAGGCGTTCATTTGAATCAGTTCCACATATTTATGTTATACCTTTTGTAGTTCACTGAAATTTACAGACACGATGATTTAAGAACTTAACAAATTGGTGCTTGAGCCTAAAAATTCATAAAATTATAATTACGTGCTATCTATACTGCCATATGCGTACGGGAATTTTTATTTTCTGGGTGGGGTGGGGGAGGATGTGGAGCTGAGGTCCACTTCATCCGAAAGAATCCTGAGTGCCCGAAAAAATCCTGACTACCCCCCCCCCCCCCCCAAAAAAAAAAAAAAAAAAAAAATTTCACCCCCAAAACGTGTTTTGGAACAAATTGTGTCTGAAAAAGTCAACTTACAGTAAATAATGCGGTCCAACTTGATCTGACATTGTTACGCTATGCCATAAAACCAGTCTCATCTTCATATAGTTCACCGCCTATCGTTAGATTCTGTAATGCAGTAAAATGGGCTATTTCTCTGCGTTGAAAAAGGTAACCTGTGGTTCGCTTTTTCAATGCAGTGCAATGTTGCATTCAACCCGGCTTGTGCGCATATAGGCCTATCTTGCTTTCGGAATTTACAGGCCCCAAATTTACCAGATTCTCACATCGAAAGGGTCACCTGCACTCTAAAATCGATTGGGTTAAAAATCAACCCAAATCGACTGGGTTGAGTGAATATGAACCCAAATTGGGTTCATATTCACTCAACCCAGTCGATTTGGGTTGATTTTTAACCCAACCGATTTAGAGTGTGACAAGCATAAAAAATGTATACGACTCATCAACTGAAGATACGAGCGTATACAACTGGGCGTATAAAAAAATCGATAAGGTGACATTATATTTTGAACAGTTTTAGTAGCACCGAACCTCCTTCGTTGTTATGGTTGATAGTTTCTGGTGTGGAATTGAACGCCGAATCTGTCGATCTATGATTTTAACATGTTACATTTGTGCGAACATGTGAAAAACGATATTTGAAGAAGAAATTTGCCCGAGAAATTCATTTTCCGAGATGATCAGCAGATGTTTTTTCATACTACAAGAGTCGATTTTTCCATTAAGTTGTGTCGTTTCATTGTTAAATATTGTTTTATATAACATACTTACTGATTTTGCTTTCTTCGGTCATTCCTTTTATTAAAAAAATCTTGTTTTCGGTGATCTTGGATACGCTGCGACTGAAACTTTGAGATAAAAATAGAAATCTCTCGCCTCGCTTAACTCCACTTCCGGCTAAAGGTTTATACGGTTTATACCCCGTGAGTGTGTATCCTGCAGTAAATGGTGGAAAGGATAGACCAAAACCCAGTGGTGGTCTTGGAGCTTTGGCGACAAGATGGAAGCGGTTGGTAAGACTACATTAGATCTCATTGAGGGCTTTTACATAGCCTAATGCGACAAAAAGGGATTCTCCAAAAGGTATCCTCGATAGGTATCCTCAAAAAATACAATACCAGGTCATAGGTATCCTCAAATACTGAAATGAAGCTAAGAGTCGTAGTAAATTATACCTCATTGAGGGATTTTAATGGTCATCATAACCTCAAAATTCAAAGAGGCTATGATGGATAATAAATGAGGACTTATTGAGGGCTTTTACATAGCCCTCATGACCTCATACGACAAAAAGGGGATTCTCCTAAAGGTATCCTCGATAGGTATCCTCAAATAATACAACACCAGGCCATAGGTATCTTCAAATACTGAAATGAGGCTAAGAGTCGTAGTAAATTATACCTCATTGAGGGATTTTTAATGGTCCTCATAACCTCAAAATTCAATGAGGCTATGAGGGATAATAAATGAGGACTCATTGAGGGCTTTTACATAGCCCTCATGGCCTCATACGACAAAGAAAAGGGATTCCCCTAAAGGTATCCTCGATAGGTATCCTCGAATAATACAATACCAGGCCATAGGTATCCTCAAATACTGAAATGAGGCTAAGAGTCGTTGTAAATTATACCTCATTGAGAGATTTTTAATGGTCCTCATAACCTCAAAATTCAATGAGGCTATGAGGGATAATAAATGAGGACTCATTGAGGGCTTTTACATAGCCCTCATGGCCTCATACGACAAAAAGGGATTCCATAGCCACGGGTGTTTCCCAAAAATGGGATTCCATGGGATATGGCCATTGGATGTAGTCTTATATTATACAGAAGGGAGATAACTCTGCATACAGATTATAGGAAATCAAGCAATCTGATTGGTTATAAATGATCTAGATATATGAAACAACGTGAGTACTTGGAATAGGGTCAGAACAAACAAGAATAGACTAGAATAGCTAAATATAGTAATAATAAGCAAAGCTGTTCCATTTAATAGGCTCTTCTACGCTACTTGAGTATACTCCAGAATAAAGGAACATGCCCAGATAGACTGAAAGAATTCGAAATAGTAAAAGTTGGGATAGATTTTGGTGATTTGGAAGGATTGTCGGGTTGTTTGTGGTAATTAGATTTACTCTTCTACAATCAAACATATCCTCCGAACATACCCCGTCTCATTGCAGAAAAATTGGGTAACATAGCAACCACGTGCTACCATAGAAACCAAGATGGCGGCCTCCAGTATACAAAATGGGCGACGGAAACACGTATCACCCTAACAACACGCGCTGCGCATGCGCACTCACACCACGTATCACTATGGAGATGACGTCACAACATGGCCGCTCACGCGGGTTACCATGACAACACAACATGGCGCCACTGGGTCACGTGACTTTGACGTCACATGAGATCATCCACATGAGATCATCGAAATGTTCCCTGAAAACCACATCACATACTACTCGCCCCACCATCCACACCTGCAGAGGTTTTCTAGCAGTACCCTTAAAAAGTACAATTAACAATTTGGTGAATTCTACGTGCATGATGTTAACCCTTTCAAATATTTCTTCATGGTCTTGAAAGCGTGAATTTCTGATTGCATCTTTTCTTTTTGTGTTTGAAAATTTCCTAATTATGGTGAATTCTTAGCAGCAAGAAAAGATTGTTTTCCCAATTTTTTTGCGAAGATTTCTGACTTTTTATCACTTTCAAATTTCATAACTCAGCAATCTGTGATGGGATTTGGGTGGAGGCATTAATTAAAATACCCACACTCTGCCTCCATATCACTTCTTGTATTTTCAAGTACATGTAGTTTAAGCAGGTTGAAATTTTCTGAGAGGTGGGGTCCGGGGGGAGGGGGTGCAACAAATACACTCACCCATTCAACCTCAACACTTCAGGTTCTAAGTAGGTTGGAAAGGGTCTTTTGGGGCGGGGGGGGGGGGGGCATCAATCACCCCCCATCGAACCCAAATCTGTGGTTGTATTTTTAACTTGCAAGTTGGTTAGAACATTATGTAGCTTAATTTTATGTAGCCCTTTCTGCAAATTTGATCAACACATTGTCTTTCCACCGCAGGTTTTCTTGATACCGACTGATCGCTACAGTGACGGTGCCAAGATTTCAATATTTTTTTTGGGGGGGGGGGGGGGGGGGGGTGGGGGGGTGGGGGCTTAGGTAAGCTATGGGGTGGGGGTCCAAGGTCAAGATGCCGAAGGAGTCTCCCAAATGCCGCAGGCCTTATAGCTGGCGGAGGGAACGGGATCTCCCTCTCGCGTGTGTGGGGATATGGAGTTCTCCCCATGAAAGATTTCTGTATTTTGAGGCCCTGGGAGTGGGAGCGATATCTGAACATTTCTACAACACCCGACATGACGTGTATTGTTGTGTGTCGTTTGCGGTGTGAAATTGGGTGGGAAAACCACGGTCAGATAGAAATTTGAAGTTTGATTTGGGGGGGGGGGGTGGGTGGGAGGGATAGCTATCCCCCTGCCACTGGATTGTTAAACGTCATGTAAAAAGGATCAGATAGAAAACGAATTCAGTATCAGTGAGTGTAAATAAAATTGTCTGGTATCAAATTTATGGAATTAATTCCGACGATTTAATTTGTAATTGTAGTCCGATTTAGCTGGTCCGTGGTCGCCTTAAATTGCAATTTGCAAATGCATTTGGAATTGGATTTGGAGACGACAGACTGACTGTTTGATCAGACTCGGTCACTGATCAAACACGATAGTAGTTCACCTTCTGATCTTTCTTATCTTTCGAAGGAATCAGTCATGAACTATTTACTGAATGATTTTATATTCAAACACAAAATGTATCAACACTGCGTGTACACGTATTGATAATTGTCTGTTGCAATCACAGCCCGAAGACGTCAAACCGTCTTTCCTAGCCAAAACTGGTATACAACGTTACAAGAAGCACCGCGTGACACAAAAGTGGGTCAATCCGAAAGAAGCGACAATTTTCTGTGGAGTTTCCACTGCAGTGAGGTGCTTGGGTGTAAGTTACTGTACACTGTATCACTTCAAAACCTCAAAAATGAAAAGTTCGTGTTCGAAATATCATTACCAGGTACCGGTACCGTAACTTCTTGATAAATATTAAAGTGGAAAAAATCGTTCAAAAATTTTTATTGCGTCAGAAAAAAGGGGAAAAATTACGGTCCGAAAAGTACATTGCATTGCAATGAAGAGCAAAGTCTCAGGAATCCCATTGTGTCCCTCTTTTAATTGTATATTACGTATCTTCTAGCGGAAATCGTCCTAAGCATAGATATCGGATAGAACACTTCTATCTGATATCTATGGTCCTAAGCACGAGAGGGGTAAACAACCTTTTGTTTACAAAAAGAGCGTCAGAAATGAGAAATGCGAGAAAACATCGACTCGTCGTTTTTAAACGTCTCGCGAAAGGAAAATAGGCTACTTAAAATTATAGAATTTCTTGCAGGCACACTTGTTGTTAGATATTTTATTAACAAGCGTTTGTGGCCAACAATTTTGATTTTTTTTTTGTACAAGCAATTGAAGTTTAAAAAATGAACGACAAATGCAGCGCAACTTGCTTTTCTTTTGTGTTGTTGTGGTTTCGATTTTTGACGGAACCTGCCAGATGACGCCATATCCGATATCTATGGGTGGCGCTATTCCTGCACGTTCACCTGTTCCTTTTTCAGGAATCTAATTCAATTTCTACCAATGAAAACAATACAATTTGATCAACTTCGACTCCTATTTTTCGTCCATGGTGTTTACTTCCGAACACAGATTTTTGGCTTGCATGGATTATTATAATCCCTGATGGGTACGGGTGTGGGATGGGAAAATCTCACCCGAGGGCAAGATATTTGGGCCAGTCACGAGGCTTGCCGAGTGTCTGGACCAAATATCGTGTCCCGAGGGTGAGATTTTCCCATCCCACACCCGTACCCTTCAGGGATTATTTTTCTCCTCCCACCATACAGCGGTGACGTTAGCCAGAGGTAATCGGCGGTCACGTGCTCATATAATCAACTCATTTCGTATTCGTTGTTTTGAAAAACTAATGACACCATCGGAAAGAGCATGCAAAAGTTATGTAAAGGTATATACCACAAAATCAATTAGGAACGGTGGCATCTTGGGGTTTAAAGAGTTTTAGAGCATCAAACTTTGATCACACGGCATTCTGATGACGTCAATATGAATTAGTTGATAGCAAAAAACTCATACGTTATGCATAACGTCATAATAACATTATAAATGTATAACGTCACGTGGGTGGGGTGGGATACATCTGTCTCTCCCTGCTATCTCACCCTGGACAGACGTATGTTACACATGCACTGGGGGGAGAAATATATTTTTCTGAAATATTCTAAATTTGGATCTTATATTTTCACACACACACACGCGTTACCATTATGCTTTCTTCGTTCGCTATAAAATTAGCTATTCTCCGCAGGAATTCCAGCTATAATTGGTAAAGCTGGAGAATAGGGGACTTTTCCTTTTATGTAAAAACAACGCGGTTTTCTCACCTTTTTTCTACATTGTCCTATTACTAGTCATGTTTTCGACAAAATGACCGAAAGATATTCACTTTTGACTGAGATTAGAGATAATTTAAACCCTTTTAATGTTACGGTGCCAGAGATTCTTCTGAATTCTCGCCATTTTGAAGTGTGCGTTTACATAAATTTCGTTTTCTCTTTGGCTGGCGATTGTATGTCTAGGGTCAGTGTAGTGAGGGTTAGGGTTAGCGTACCGGTAAGCTAACCCTAGCCCTCACTACACTGACCCTAGACCATGTCGGGAACAGAACAACCAAGCGTACCAAAAGCAACCAATACACAGAGCAGACGCAGAAAAACGTGGAGGAAAGACGAATGTGAATGTCAGTTTGTCACAAATCGCACAGGTAAAAACAATTGTTGAGCGGTTGTAATTGCTAGTAAAAGTGAATATCTTTCGGTCATTTTATCGAAAACAGGACTACACTCTAAAATCGGTTGGGTTAAAAATCAACCCAAATCGACTGGGTTGAGTGAATATGAACCCAAATTGGGTTCATATTCACTCAACCCAGTCGATTTGGGTTGATTTTTAACCCAACCGATTTAGAGTGTAGTAATAGGAAAATAAAGAAAAATGGTGAGAAAAATGCGTTGTTTTTACGAAAATGGAAAAGTCCCCTATTCTTCAGCTTTACCCTATAATTAACTCCCTTGATTTCTAATATATTTACTTACCTTTCCTGATTGACGTGTCTCGTAAAATGTTTCGTCAGGTTCGGGTATGTCAAACGCGGCATTTAATGTTAAACACATTCGGTTTATTCAACTGTATATAAGTGTGGTCTTATCGTTTATCTGTCAACTGTTAAATACACACATTCGCGTCACTGTCAATGAACTCTGATCTGCCATTATCCAATCAACGATTTCCAAGTTTGACAGCTGTGACCTGGCCTTATCGAGTGAGCGAGATTGGTCCGGGCCACGTTGAAAGCACTTCTCGACACACATATCGGAAAGATCTTTGCTTCTGGACACTTTTACTTTAGCAACCACGATAAAAAGACGGAATCAGTAATCGAGAATGACAACGGAAACACTAAATCGTGTAATTACGGGGTCGGAGACGGAAATTCTTGCAGAAGGAGTTCGAGTCTTCAGCAGGGATTTGGAATTTTTGATCTCGGATTGTTTCAACCCTGAACTTTTCTGCTGTCCAAAATATAGTGAACTGCTTTTAACCCTTTGAACGCTCGTTTCCTGGAACTGTATCGCCTTTGTGTACTCTTACAGTGAGATGGGTCAGTCCAATATAAAAAAAAACACGGAGAATAAACCAATAACTACAGTCTGCAGCCACAGACTGCCAGTTTAGTTATTATTTTATCATCAAATTGATGCCCCGTGTATAGACTGACCTGTTGTGGTAAGACAAAACTGGGACGAAATTCGAAGTTATGCCTTGGACCGAAAAATCGGTATTGCCAGTTTAAAGGGTTTAAAGGATACAGACAACCAACTCTTCCATGAACTTTTTGGAAGTGCTAGAATAAATAAATAAATAAATAAATAAATAAATAAATATTTTTAGAGTTTTCAAGTTCCAAGTTATCAAATGAGTTAATCCATAAACGCCGTGACAACATCCAGCTAGCGCTATGGGCCTATTCACAAAATCGTCATTCAAATATTTGAATAATTTTATCAGGTTTATCAACAAAAACATAGTGTATGCCCCGCCCCCCCCCCGCCCGCCCCCCCCCCATTGTAACGATTTCGCTGAGCTCGTTCAGCGAGAGAAAATGAGTTAAGACTTAGAGTGTCCAAAACTTTAGTTTTTTAGTTATTACAAGAAAAAAATGTATAGGCATGTAGGTCGTAGACCATGGTTTGATTATTTGTCTTGGGGGTTTAATGACACCATCAACAAACATGGTCATAACGTGTCGGATGGTTTTATGGGGGAGGAAGCCGAAGTATCCGGATAGAATGGCCGAGCGACGGACAGCAACTGCCAGACTCTCCAACGTACCCCGACACACACAGACTTGGTAGAGGTTGAAGGCGAGGGAACTTGGACAATCATACCCTGAACGATTCATTCGTACCTTGGAAAATTCGTACCACAATTAGGGGGTACATTGGTTTAGCAAAAGGTACGAATTGTCTCGACAAGGGGTACGAATTTTCTCGACAAAAGGTACGAATTGCCTTAGTAGAAGGTATGAATTGTCTCTTTTATAGGTACGCGTTGTGTCATGCACAGTACAGATTAAAATAAGTTGTAGGATAACCACTATAAACTATGCATTTTATCTTCCTACACCGATAAGACCAGAAAATGATGTCAGATTCTGATCTTATCAGTGCAGGAGCAGCAGTATACTTAGTTTATTGCATGCGGTTATGCGAATTGTTCAATCATGAGATGCGAATCGTCCAACCACGAGGTACGATTCATCCAGACACGAGGTACGAATCGTCCAGACACGAGGTACGAATCGTCCAGACATCGGGGTACGAATCATCCAGGAAAAGGTACGAATTGTCCAAGGTACGATCGTCCAGGGTACGAGTTGTCCAGCCCCGAAGGCGAGTATATGGTAGGTCCCTTTCTGGGTTTAAGTACTCTGAAGATACCTCTTGGGGAAACTAACGATTTATTTACAATTTTTACAACAAAAATGAACATTCTGGTATTTGGAATAAACCACGAACAATCGCGCCACCGACTAGAACACTGAACGCTGACTACTTTCAAAGAGAATACCAACTTGAACACGCTGTGGCGTGACACTGTAACAGTTTAGGCAAATATATACAGATTATTGATTTTTTATTTGGGTTTAACGACACTTTCGACAGCCATGATCACCTCGTGTCGGACAATTCTACGGTTGGAGGAAGCCGGAGTACGCAGAGAGAATCACTGAGCAACGCGGCGAGCAACTGT
Source organism: Pictodentalium vernedei (assembly GCA_031216915.1). Lineage (NCBI taxonomy): Eukaryota > Metazoa > Mollusca > Scaphopoda > Dentaliida > Dentaliidae > Pictodentalium > Pictodentalium vernedei. The sequence continues at coordinate 233,313,486 of CM062297.1, read as the reverse complement.
CAGGCTTCCCCAACGTATACTAACTCCACACAAGCAGTGTTAGAATTGGTTGAAGACAAGTGCACCATCGACTTGCAGTACACCTTCGTACACAACGCCATCCCACCCTCCACGTGGGAAATTAGGATTAAGTGTCTTGCCCAAGGGCACATCAAGGTTGCCGCAGGTGGGATTCGAACCGAGGACCTCTCGGCTTGCAGCCTGCATCTCTACCCAATGAGCCACAATTTGTAATTATATAACATGCGCATGGCGTGGCATGTTAGAACCGTTGATATATATGCTAACAAAATTATCGAATAAAGAGTTTACGAATGGTCGAAAAAATAATTAATCAGTCAGAGTGTACGATGGATAGGCTAAAGCTTTTGAAAAGCCGACTTCGGCCTAATTGGGCTCTAAAGTTAACCTCGTCGTGAAAAAGGCACACGGGTTGTTGTCAAATCGCCGAAGTGTCACCTGTAAAAAGTTACTGCCGCACGAGCGCTCTACCGATGCGCAGTACGCCTTAGAACACAGTACCACTGTGCCTCCACGTTGCCGATCGAAATTAAGTGTCTTGCCCATGGACACAATGCAGAGGTCGCGGGTCAGGGTCGAACCGTCAACCTTTCGGTTTAAAGCCTAATATTCTGTGAGCAACTGTGCTCCCCTTGGACCATGGTAAATGTTCATAATCACAGACAAATACTTCTTTGTTGTGTTGATATTACATGCATACAGTATTTCTTTCTATTTAGTCACGATACATTACAATCGAAAAACCACGGGCTTGTCATTATTCGACTGAAACTTTGTCTTTCAGAATTTAAAATTTGGGGATTAAGGACACTTTCAACGTGATTCAGACAGCTGTCTACCGTTATCCCCAAATAATTGTTCCCCAAAATGTTGTCCCCGGACAATCGCCCTCTGGCTTATTAACAATGTGGACATCTTCCACACCCAGAATAGTCTCCCCTCCCCCACAATTTAATATTTCAGTTTTGATCAGTCATTTTCGAAGTTCGCCTTTTTAGGCACTAAAGTTATCAAAGTAACATCAGTGTACAGACTGTTAAATATCAAAGATGGAAATTGCCGGGGTGGGGGTGTCGTTCGGGTGGCAACCGTCGCAGGGTGGGACAAATATCCAAGAGGCGGCAATTTTCCTACGCTATCTTTCAACAACCAGGGTCGTATCGTTTCGGTCAGTTTTACGAGCGGACGTAACAGAAGAGAAACACCGAACAGCGTGTCGGACCCCCCCCCCCCCCCCCCGCGCCACCCAGCTCACTAGACCGGCAAATTAGGAAGAAGGCTCAAGGCATGTATCCCATCGACGTGCAGTACTCCCATAACACACTACGTCATTGTGCTCTCACGTGAGTAACTGGGATTAACTCCTTACATGCTGCTGTGCTGGAAGTTGTGCCTGCTGAGGACAGGATTTTCCTTGCCACTGAAACAAGTCTTATCTGTGCATCTTTAATCAAATTTTCACCCTGTAAATAGCATAGATTTTTTCACCAATGATGTCTTGTGTAAAGTTTGTTTAAAATTTCATAAAATCTAGTAATAGCTGCTTCACATGTTAAGTGTCCTGAACATAGACACAACAACGACGACGCGGACCAGGGTCGAACCAAGATACGACGTTTCGTTATGAAATCTAATTCTCTAACTAATGAGCTACCATGTTCCCATAAGTCAATACAAAATTCTAAACTTTTGTGCTTCAGATGGAAGACTTCGCCAAGAGAGGAATACACATTTTCCCCATGCATGTGTTTGTTTGTATGTGTAGATGGATGGGAGAGTGGGTGGGGAGAGGCGAGGGTAGAACTATCTTCGTGCTATTGTTTTAGAGCAATTCTGTCACTGGAGTCGCAATTGGTCAATGCGAAACTGGCGCATAGCCATGGTATCAAAGTTAAGGGGCAAGCGTAATATCTAGGGGTGGGGGTGGGGGTAGTTCAGGATCTGATCATAGCGGCTACCCTACTACGAAGGGATGGGGTAGCCGCCACGTTCAGATCTCTGAACTAGTAGGGGTCATATAGGAAAGCGCAGGATGCGCAGCATCATCCGAGCCACGTAGCGGCGAGCTGGGGCCGAGCACAAGAGGGAGACACATCCTCTCGCTGGGGGGGGGGGGAGGCTCCCCCGGGAAACATTATGAAATTCGCGACAAAAAAACGCAATTTCCTTCACTCTGAGTCCGTTTGTGTCCATAATTTATAAGTTGTGAAATGCATCAATAATTAGGTCACACCATCTGGGGGGGGGGGGGGGGGACCCCCCTCAGCCCCCATGGCTATGCCACAGATGTGAAACCAGATTTCATCTCACGTTTGTAAGAACCTCTCAAATAGAATAGTATCTAATTCCTTAGTTACTTATTTAGCATAAAATTGTTATCCAAGCCATAACCTTTTGCTACCCAGAACCAGTTGTAATTCACAGCCCGTATTTTGTACAGCAACTGTATGATTTTTTGTATGGCACAATGATAGACTATTAAATGGCAGCGAGAAAACGGACACCTGAGATAACCCGTAACCGGTGTAAAAGGAATGGAAGTCCGTAGGAACGTTAGTCCCTCTGGACTATTATTCCGCGGAATTATAGTCCAAGGTCTTACATTTCTAGGAATAGTAGTCCGGCGGACTACTATTCCTAGAAATGTTAGACATAGGACTATAATTCCGCGGAATAATAGTCCAGAGGGACTAATTTTCCTACGGACTTCCATTCCTGTTACACCTGCTTAATTTCGCTTTCCTTGCGCTGTATTCAGAAACTGACGGTTTTCAAATATTTCACATTCGCGTTACCTCCCTTCGACCAATATTGAAATGTTATTTTTCCTCACCTCACGCCCGTCAAGACGCGTGTATTTGAAAGTTACAACCCAGATAAACTTTGAGTACAACTTTCCAACTCCATAGAATGATCGAGGCTTGAAATCTTAGCATTCTGTCCAATTGTTTGTCTAGTGATGCTTGTGATATATCAGTATAATGCCCAGTCAAGCTGATGTGGATTTTGATGTTTTGGTACTGTAATGTTGGTAGGGGAGTATAGATCTTGGGATTGACGGAGAGGTGACGCCCAACCCCACCCCAACGTTTTATAGGAAAGTTTGTGGGCTTGTCGGAAATTTGATTTTTCTTTAAACGCAGAGTTGGAGACCTACATCTGCCCACATGATATAATACGGTAGAGAGCAAAGTGACAGTTCCAAGTCAGCTCGTCAAGTTCTGAGAGGGAGTCATGATCAGTGGTTTGGCGGCAAAACAATGAATACTTTTAGTCTGCTTTTAGTTACCTTTTGAGCAAATATCGTCAACTAGCAGGGGCGTCGAGAAGATAACCGATAGGGGTGGGGGTGGGTAAACTCCGTTTGTCCCGACTGTAGTGACTCATGTCAAGGGCACCAGAAGACTCCGAGGGCAAGGGAACAGAAAGACTGAATTAGTTATCATGTACTCTCATTCAACTGACACTTGGACTTACGTCACGCACACAGTCGGCCATACGAACAGACGACTGTGAAACAGGATTCGGACATGTGGTTGTGGTACAGAATTTAGAGCATGTTCCATGTTAATTGAATAAGAAATTGCGTCGCGATCACGTGTACTGTATGTATAAATTATTTATCCAAAAATAAATTTCCAAGAAACCTTTAGTTTTTTAACCCTTTGCCCAACGTAACGGCCAAAACCGCCAGTGCTATTCACAAAAATCGTCAATTAATTTTTATTATTTTCCTAATTTTTTTCTCTCAAAAATATAGGTTATGGCCCCTCTTTGGAACGAGCTCGTCGGGCTCGTTCCAATGAGGGGTGATACTGATAACCTATGTTTTTGAGACAAAAAATGAGTTATTCAAGAATTTTGTTTGCATGTGTCGTCTGCTTTTTATGTTAGGTAAAGAGTTAATTATATTTCCTAAATCCCAACTGACTAATATTCTTACTACATCTTCAAGGCGTGCCAATACTCCAGTCGGCCATCTTCGCAACATCCCCTAGTGACTTTATGTTTCGTTTTGGACACTGAGCTCATTTAAAGTATACCCTGTCTTTGTGCGATAGTAAGGCCACTGCATCGTGTTCTAATCTAAAAGGAAGAAGAAAATAGTTAATTATTACTTCGCCCATTACGCTCAGTGCTTGCATCGCATTGTATCGAAGTGTATAACAATCTATCTGGTTGAGCAGACGATGCGATAACGCACAGTCACAGCCGTCGAGTTCGGGAGATTACTCGCTTCGAACTCCGTCACGATATTACTCTGGCAGAGAAAAATTCCATCAACTCAAAATAAACAAATATCACTTCTAACATAACAACTATTATATAACAAGTACCCACCTCCACCGTCGGACTGTAGAACCAAATTCTTATTGATCCCTTTTACCTGTTCGCCGAGCAATTTAATATGTAAGGTCCCGCGAAAACCAATATACACGCCACTAACAGCACTGCAAGGAGGTTCTTAAAACCACGCAATTATCTGCAGTAAGAACATTACCCGTTCATAAGTAATGTCACAAGGCACAACTTTATGGGAAAACCAGCTCATCAAAAGCGTTTGTCAACTTCAAACATCCATCCACATTCAATGACGACCACCCGCCGCTACTGAGCCCAAAGACTGCAGCCATACTATTGTAAAAGGAGATACCAACACGGCTAATGGTAGCTCTTGTATCTATTAACGTTCTTATCTAAGCACAATTGATCTGCACTGGCACCATATTAATGTTTAACGTTAAACTTAACACGAGTAGGTCAGAAAACCTATCGCCATTACTATGCCTACCCATAGCCAGGTGCCTCTGGATAGGAGCACAATCTCATTAACGGCTGTTAGAAAAATACGTACGGCACATTCGCTTGAAATGTCCATAGTTATCACACCAACGACAAACCATGTTTCTTGCATGACAAGTGTCCCTGTTAATACAATTCCCTCTACAACCAAAACATTTGTGATTTACAAAATTATTGTGTTGTCGCTGGTACATACCACCTTTACCACAGTTGGTGGATGATGAATAGCTGTGACTGGTTTGTTGAATTAGGTGCTGGTGATCTACCACGAAAGTGCACCTTCTTCCGGAGAACTAGTACTGGATTCTGTCTCTGTGAGATTGTATAATTCATGGAAACTGACTCTTCGATGCCTTTTACCCCCTTGAACAAGGCACCAGACTGAGAATGTTGGCGACATGTTTCTAGTATTTGTTCTGCCGACATGGATTTCGTGTTCAATTCCTGGTTGTGAGGGCATACATCTTCTTAGATGTACGCGAAAGCACTTCATAGCCCAGATAACCAGCGTTTGTTCTGAGATTTACCTGTTTAAGAACAGTTGCTGGGCACGCGCTAAGTACTCTGATCATTTTTCACCTGATCGTCGGTCAATACGACAGAATGATATTAAAATCTCTTTCTGGCATAGTCATGTTGGCTGGATGCCTTCTTTAACTGATAGAGTGCTAAATTATATTTGGTCATAATTTGTTTTCATGCCATTGCCTGGTTATAATTTATGGGAGAGTGCCAAGGCACTCTCCCATAAATTTTAACAAAGCAACTCCTAACAGACAAAATTATTTAACTTCAAAGGTAATATGAAGTGCATCTACAGAATATGATGCCCCCAAGGTGCAGCATCTGCCGATCAGAATAAAGCCTAAATATGGGCTTCCAGCACCCCACCTGTTAATTATTGCGGCACTAGTTTTAAGTTTCGTTTTGTAGATGAAGGGAGTCCTTGATGTCAAATACTTGCATTTTTTGGTTAAGTGAAACATTATACCACTGGATGCCCTTTCACGACTAGAAGTATATCCAATTGTTGAAAAGATCAGTCCAATTGTCCACTCCATGGGAGCCATCTCCTGCAAACATGGATAGGTCTATTGCCCCGCCATGGTGTATGTTTTTTCCAATAGCAATTTTGAGGCTTAGATATAGGATCTTTTGGTTCTCTACCAACTGTTCCATCTGAGCGACACATTCACGAAAGTTTCAGTTTATTGGATTCGCCAAGACACCGACACATTTTCGACGTTCAAACTTCCGTTCAGTTGTAAAAAATTTTCCGGTATCATGTTCGTTTTTCTGGATAGTGATTAAGCTAAAAAGTTAGTCTGCTCGGATCAGCTCTGTTTTTTGTTGGCACTGAGTTTTTGTTAGCACTGAGTATGTTTTGCTTCATAAGCAAACCAAGAGAAAGGAGCTCGTGGCTTAATTTTTGGGTTCGCTTCGAAGCTAAGCTGTCTCAAATACAGTCAAGCACGAAATCCATCTTAACCTGAACAGCACGTTTTAGTATTTGTTAAAATATTTATTGTATCATATAGAAAGTGTTTTTGCTTGTGTTAGGAACATCTGCTGCGCTTGCTCGCATTACCTTAATCAGTCGTTTGAGCTAATGTCAATGCTTTTTAAAGGATTGTGAAAGAACTTGCAAAGGTTCGTTAACGTTCGGTAGAAAATAGGATCATACCACGAGAGGAGAAGGGGGGGGGGGGGGGGGGTCACCCCCAATCCTGACCGAAATTTCATATATAGTTGGAAATTCGGAGGGCAAGTCATGAGTAATTGGAAATTCCATCCATCTGAATTTTAGAGCTTCTTTGGCGATGCTGATGTCTCCTTTTCTTCCCAAAATTCCAACCCGGTTTCAAATCTGCAAAAATTCCAACTGTTACTATTTACAACTACGGTGTACGCAATATCGAGCTTCATCAGTATACATGAGGTCAATCGGTACGAGATTTCTATAATGCGGTTACTTAGCGTAATAAAAAATCCTCGAAATGCACTTCAAGAAAATCACATCATTCTAAAATCGTTATCCTGAGTTAATTCCATCATTCACAGTTACAAAATGATGAAACATAGAAAATTTATCATTCCTGCATAAGATCTCATTTAATGTTATAACGGACAGTGTGAATTGTTCAAAGTTATAAGCTTGAGCATTTGTTTAGCTCGTGTTGAATTCCCAGAAGAATACCAAAAAATAATAACCTGATAATTCTATCATAAATGTGTTGGCATTTCAGTTTATAGAATCAATTTTATGCCCCCTTTCATGGCTTCATTTTCAAAATCTTTTTCGGTAGTGAATTTCCAACTAGGGGGAGGGACCGGGAGGGGGTTCCCCCTCCAAGTCCCTCCCCCTAGTTGGAAATTCACTACCCTGCACCCCCCAATCGGAAACCTCTAGCCACGTCCCTGCAAATACGCAGGTCAGTCGAAAAGCATTCGCATTATTTGATCCTGGGGCAGTTACTCCAGTTTCTCTTGTTGCCCCTAAGCTCCTTTGACTAAAGAACAATGACAGCAATGAGATTGCGAGCATTTGCACCTCGGAGCAGTTTCTCTTGTTGCTCTTATTGCTTTTTACCTCATTCGACTTCAAGGACCATCAATTGTACTCTTTCATGTTTTATGACATTCCAGTAGGTGATAATTGCGGATTCAGTACCACTTTGTACATGTACCGTACACGTACACGGTGCGTTTACCATCGTAGGATTCAGTGTTAAATCGCCGACACGTTCGCAAAAATGTCATTTTTTCATGGTGGTCCAGAATCCGCTGTTATTTTGAGACTCCTAGATCGCACTTCTAACGTTCAAATACCCGTTGGCGAACGTGTCAAATGTACACGTTTTTCAAAAAAGTGAAAAATGTATGAAATTGTACATTTTTCACTTTTTTTTTTACTTAAAAATTTTTGTTGTCGTTTCCATCGCGGATCAGACCATCGATCCATCGTTGGTAAACACGAGCAAAAAACGCTTTGCGGATTCTGGACCAGCATCAAAAAACGGTTTGCGGATTCTGGACCAGTGGTCCAGAATCCGCAAACGGCTTTTGAGGCTCTGAAGGTGGTCACGTGACCTGCTAATTAACCAATCAGATTGCTTGATTCTCATAAACTTAATCATACAAAGTTATCTCCCTCGTCGTGGGGGGGGGGGGGGGGTCACACCCATCAGAAAAATCGAAGTTTCGAGAAGGTGGTCACGTGACCTATCAAATTGAAGGTTGAGGAAATAAAAAAAGTGATTGATATATAGGAGAGAAAAAAATATATAAATAAAATAGTTATTTAAAAAAAAATATATCAAATCGAATAGATAATAAAAATACGTAAATCATGAGCGCTTTCCAGATTATTAGAGCAAGGGTTCTTTTAAAAATGCTGATGAGAGCCTACGGATTCTGCGTGAACGAACAAATAGGTCGCCTCTTGTTAGAACGATGCGTCGGATGTCGGGATCACCTAGACTTCGATCATGAGAATCATTCGTGTCTGACGATGGAAAGGGAAGATATGGTCATCAAGTATTTCGAACTGGCATTCGAACGCGTTCAAATCAACGAAGTGATCGCGTTTTGGAAGAGATTACTCTTCTGTAAGGATCGAAGCAAGCCCACAGTTATGGAAGAACTGAAATTGGTGCGTAGTAGAAGTCTGACTTTAGAAGACAAGCGATGCATCATGAAATTATTGTTCAATGAAGCACACGTCTATGTTTTCTCGTTGACATAAAAATAAGGGAGAATAGAAAATAAAAATAAATACACACATAAATTTTTTATCTAATATTAGAAAGAAAAAAAACACAAAAATGAGAACCAGAAATAAATTGTATCCGACGTTAGATGACGATGAGGATGAGAAGCCAAATGGCGTTTTGCCGATGGCACCGTCGCTAGAAGAAAAAGAAAGAGGAGAGAGGTATCACATCAATCAAATCAGTAGAATCCAAGCGTATCTAACTCGAGAGAGAGATTCTCGTCATTCTCTGAAGAAGAAGTATTCGCATTTCGTGAAATTCGTCAACGCAATCGACACGACACTCATCACAATTTCCATGAGTTTACACGTGGCCGGCATCGGATTGTTGTCGACCGCCGTCGGCATTCCGATCGTGTTGACCGTAGAAGGAGTGGCTCTCGCCGCCGGATTGTTTAGCACGCTCGGAAACTTTTTGAGTAGGAAATTATATCTGAAGGCGAGGAAACATGACAAGATTCGCGTCTTGGACGACGCCAAGATCGACACGATATCCGAAATGATCTCGATGGCATTGAAAGGCGGTAGGATATCGGATGGAGAATACTTCGCAATATTGGGCGAGAAAACGAAATACGAAGCCATGAAACATGAAACATGAAACATACAAATTTGATTAAACGCCTATTTCTACATATACATATTCAATGGCGTTTTACAGTATAAAAATAAAAATATGTGTGCATATTATAAAGACATAAATTCCCCCCCCCCCTCTAAATACTACACGAAATACTCCACTTTGTTACATAAATGTATTCAAAACAGAGCAAAATAATGGTCAAAATAATATGTTTTCAATCGATGTTTGAAAATGTCATTTGATGGACTGTTTCTAATATCGACAGGTATATCATTCCACAGTTTTGGCCCTATTGTACTAAACCCTCTGTCAGAAAAAGTTTTCTTTTTATTAATCGGGATTGTGTAACAACCTACAGATGATTCTGATGATCGCAGAGATCTTATTGACGATTGAGGACATAAAAGGTTTATCAGATACGATGGTGCTTTTCCTACAGAGCAATTGTACATGTATGTGAGGATCTTAAAACCAATTCGTGCTCTGATTGGAAGCCAATGTAGTTCAAAAAGTGCTTGCTTAGAGATATCATAAATAGTGCGACCCAATACAAGTTTAGCACACATATTTTGGATACGTTGGAGCTTTGACAACTCGCTTTCAGAAATGCCGTACAAAATTACATTACAATAATCTAGATGGGAAATTACCAATGACAATACAAGAGTTTCAGTTGCATCTCTAGATAGGTATTTTCTTATGTTTTTGATTCTAAAATAGTTCAGCATTGCAGTTTGACATTTTCGTTTCACAAGCCATGAAAGAAGCTCTGTGAATCAAGACTCGTCAGATCATCAAAGAAGAGATGAAGGATTCTCTCGTGGAAAAGGGGAGGAAAGAGGCTAGGGAGGAATTCAGTAAGATGATAGAACTCAAGAGCAGCGATTGAAAAAAAAAAATATATATATAATAAGAACAGAATTTAAAAAAAAAAAATATTAAATTTATATATAAAATAAAAACGAAATTAATTTAAATAACTCTTAAAAATGTATTGCGTAAAGTGTAAGAGAGTTACCGAGACGAGTAATTCTCGAGAAGTACGAACTAAAAACAACAGACAGGTGCTTCACGGAATTTGCAACGTGTGTGGTTCTGTCAAGACTCGATTTGTCAAAAAAAAAGAAAACGAGCAAAGGTAAAGGCATCGTGAATAAAATGATCAATAATCTACCTTTCGAAATGCATCTGCCTGGTCACAGTTTCACGGGACCCGGAACGAAATTGAACAAGAGACTCAATGCCGATCTGACTCCTAAATCTTGGAGCAACCTGTGAATAGGGTGGACGCGGCCGCCTATGATCACGATCTGTGCTACGCCGGACATCCCGACACCAAGACTCGCAATGACGTCTGCGATAAAAACTTGTTGGGAAATTGAGAGGCATATCGAATCCGACCAGGAGAGAGAAGTTAGAACGTTCGCTGGTCGGCAATCTGATTGGTGCGGAACGTCAATTTGGATGGGGCGTTCAAAAAAAAAAAAACGCATTGGAAAAGAAGAAGAAACGATTATTGACGAGCGAATTGGCTGAGGAGTTACACAAACCCATCGTGCGTAAATTTCGTAAGAGAAGGGTGTTCGTGAAGGGTTTGGATGATATTTGGTCTGCCAACTTGGTCGACATGAGATCATTTTCGAGGTGGAACGAGGGTGTCAAATATCTATTGATGGTCATCGACATGTTTTCCAAATACGGTTGGATCAGAGCTTTGAAGAATAAATCGAGACCTTGCATCGCCGAGGCTCTGAAGAGCGTGTTCGACTCGTCTTCTCGAAAACCAAATAAATTGTGGGTGGATAAGGGAAAGGAATTCTACAACAAGCACATTCATCGATTGGTCGACCTCTACTCGATCGAAAATGAAGAGAAAGCCAGCGTGGTGGAACGTTGGAATCGAACGATGCATAGATACTTCACGGCGAATTCGACCAAGAAATACATATATGCTCTGAACGGTCTGGTTAAAGATTACAACAACACACGACACAGATCGATCAAGATGACTCCCGTGGAAGGTAGCAATCCTCGAAATGAAAAACAGGTCTACGCGAATCTATATCCTGAAAGATCTAAGATTAGGAAGAAGTCTAGAACGCCAAAATTTGCGGTCGGTGATCGAGTGAGAATCTATGCTTATAAGAAGAACTTCGAAAAGGGTTATACTCCTCGATGGACCTCGGAAATCTTCGTGATAATCAAAATATTTCACACCGATCCGGTGGCGTACGAAATCGAAGCTTTGGATGGAGAAGAGATCATCGGAAAGTTTTACGAACAACAATTACAGAAGACAAAGTTTTGATAAAGAAAACAAATTTCTTTTATTTACTCTCTTTAACATTTTCTTGTTTACACACACATATATATATATAGGAGAGAAAAATAATAATAAAAATAATTAAAACCATTTTTAGATAAAAAAAAAAAGCAAGCTAATTAATAAACAAAAAAACAAAAATCCTTTAAAAATGACAAATATACTAGATACAGCACAAAGCATAGTGAAAGATGAAAGTATTCAAGAATATGAGGTTCACGAATACGAACGAGTTTGAACAATGCGGGAGAGATAAGAATCAACATCGAAACTCAAGATCTATTCATACATCCTAGCGAGAGTTACATAGTGGTGCAGGGACATCTCACCAAGGAAGATGGGAGCGACTACGCCGACGATGACATGGTTACTCTAGCCAATAATGGCATCATGCATCTATTCAGTAATATAAAATACATGCTATCCGGACAAGAGATAGAATCTGTGTTTCATCCCGGTCAGGCTACCACGATGTTCGGACTCTTGACGTATCCTGATGATTTTTCGAAATCCAGAGGACTTAATCAGTTGTGGGTGAAAGACACCGTAGGTCCTGCTAGCGCCGGCACAGCCGCCATATTCGACTACGTCATCAAGACGTCCAGACCTAAAGGAACGTTTTCGTTCAGGATACCTTTGAAACACATCTTTGGATTTGCAGACGATTACAACAAGATCATGTAGGATTCAAACACAATCTGACGTTGATTCGAAAAGGAAACTACGACGCAATAGTGAGACGCACTGGGACCGATGGGGATAAGATAACTCTACACAAGATATCGTGGTTCGTTCTGCACGTGGAGCCTTCGATCGTGGAAAAAGTGCGTCTCTACAAGATCATAGAATCCAAGAGTAAATTACCCGTGGGATTTAGAATGAGACAGTGCGACACGGCTAGCATTCCTCTCTCCACGAATCACTTCGATTGGAGATTGACGGTGAAATCCGCTTCCGAGAGACCGCGTTTCATCGTGGTTGCGTTTCAGACCGATAGGGACAGGTCTCAGGAAAAGAATGCATCGATGTTCGATCACTGCCATTTGAGAAACATGCAAGTGTTTCTGAATGCCACGGGATATCCAGCAATCGATTACAACGCGTCGTTCGAGAAGAACGATTTCTGCAGACTGTACGGTGATGCCGCTGATTTTAGAAAGAAGTATCACGGTCTAGACGAATTGATGAGCAACCCTAACATATCTCCCGACGAATACAAGTCGATGTATCCCATGTTCGTATTCGACGTCAGTAAACAGAGTGAACGACTCAAGAGTAGCGTCTTAGATATTCAGATCAAGATGCAATTCGATAGGAATGTGCCGACAAAAACCGAAGCCTTCACCCTGGTCCTGTCGGACAGAGAATTACAATTCAAATCGGACGGAAATAAGATGTCGATCATTCGATGAGAGACGTGTGTGAAAAAAAAAATAAAACAAAAATAAATAAAAGTAATGAGTAATTATTAAAAAACAAAAAAAAAATAAATAAAAGTAATGAGATCTAGAGAGATTGAACATCTTTCTAAATCTCATTACTTTTTTTTTGTTTTTAATAATCACACATTATTTTTTTTTAAATTAATTATTTTCCACGCATTCACTGTTTGTTCAAAGGAACTAGTTCGATCAGTAGACTCACCATGGAAGTGGCGGCTTCGGGATTATTGGTTTTTGTAACGAAATTAATCCTGTCTCCGGCGTTCACTTTGAGAGGCGTGTCGAACGTGCTAACATTCGCGTGTTGATTCTCAGACTTTTCGACGCTGTATCTCTTATTGCTCTCTACTCCATTCACGATGAGACTGACAACCGCTCTGTTATTCAAATCCGAGGAAGCCAGACTCATTCGAAGGATTTCACCTCCCAATGGCATGGGATATCCCACCTGACCATGTTTCGATCCGCTACCTCCATTTCCGAAAGACCACTCAGCTTTTCCCTCATCTAAGGTGCTGGCCTCCTCGGCCCACACGGTGATCAATTGTCTAGCATATTTGACTTTTTCCACCACCGAAATCAGGGTGCAGGCATCCGTCATGTTCACGGGATCCGGTAGATTCATGAGCGCGTGTCCACCCATGTCTAGTTTACCTCCATGATGTCACCCTTTCTCCAGACCGAGTTGTCGTCCACGTACTTCCTGCTGACTGCACTGGAATCGAATTCGGGATCGTGACTGAGTCCGAATAAATTCTCACCGTTCATGTCGATACCACCCTCCATGGTTCCACAAGATTGTTTGTTCAGGTAGAGATCGTCCACTTGCAATTCTAGGTATTCTTGTGATTGTATCACGGCAGAATCTACGTAGCCCTTGTTGACCGCGGTTGAGTCCGCATCCGTGTCGTCGACCTTCGACAGATTCAATATCTTGTTGAATCCCACATTCAGATCTGATTTCATTTCTCGTCCGTCAGACTTTCTCTGTTCCAGATCTACGTAGTGTTTGGTCGCCACGTCCTTGGGATTCATGGGAGTGGCCACGTTCATTATCTTGTTAGAATTGGCATTCAGTTCTGAGTGCATCATTTTCTGAACGTATCTAGTTCTCAGGTGTTCGCTGAATCTCGCGTGAGAGTTGTCCGCGTATTTCTTGGTCGCAGCATCGGTGGGATCTATGGGATTTGCGACGTTCACCAAACGTTTAGATTTCAGATCGAGATCGTCGGTCATGGTTTTATCCACGTAATTATCTAGCATGATTCGTTCGAAATCGGCATTCCCCCTGTCGACGTATTTTTTAGTTGCAGCATCTGCGAGATCTATCGGCTCAGGAAGATTGTAGAGCTTCTTATTGTTCATGTTCAAAGGTTCCTCTCAAGGTTCGTATCTCCGAACATAACATTTGTCCAAGTTGGCAACGTCGTAACCATTGTCGACTTCGAGCGTCTTCCTCTTCCTTTTTAGGTTGACTTCTTCCAAATTTATCGACTGGCATGTTGTTTTGAGATTTTTTGTTTTTAAAAAAATATATTTCAAAATGCAGTTTATTAAAAAATGAATTATTTTATTTTTATTTTTCGTTTTTATTCGATTAAAATTTTTTTAAATAATTTTTTATCTTTATATACTATAAAAAAAATCTCTTTCTAATGTAAATCATTGAGAATGTCTTGAAACCGATCTCCTTCAGACCATCTCTTGAGAACGTAGAGACACAGGTGACCACAAAACACTTGATCTGGTGATTGCACTTTTTCTGTGTTGTAACGAACCATCGATTTGTTGAAATAGTTTTTTATTTCTTTCGGCGGTGAGATTCCGCAGCTCTCGAAATAATAATTCTTCTTCCCGTTCTTGAACCACACCACCCAGTGAGTGCCTTCACCCGTTAAATCATCTAGATTTAAAATTCTGCATTCCGATTGTCGAGGTCTTCTCTTCAGCAAGGCATCTCTGGAAAACTCGCCTAGAAAATCTTTGATTTTCAAATCCTTCGCCGCATTCGACAGATCGATGTTGGATAGGGGTTCGTTAGGTAAGACAACACCTTCTATGGATATCTCTATTTTCTTATTCATAAATGCGTATATTTTTTTTTTTTATTTATTTATTTTATTATAATTCACTAAAATGACGTTGTTTTTTTTTTTTTCTTTTTCTTTTTAAACTAACTCTCTCGATGTCTCTATCGATTTCTATAATCTTGAATCCGTATAATTCCTCCTCATTTTCTGGAATCCTATCATCCTTAATCATATCTGGAATCCAATCATCCTCAATCATATCTGAAATCCTATCGTCTAAAGTCCAATGTCCGAGTGCCAAAGTGTTTATTTTATCGTCTAACACGAATCTCTTATCGTCGTTGGCCGTCAGCAAAATCTTGCTGACTATTTTGGTATACAAGTCGTGATTTTCGCTTCGAATCGATTTCATAGTCTTATACACTGGACCACTTCCTAACAGACACTCTTTATACTCTTGGAAAGAGATGTTTTTCTTCACCACACACGCTTTAACCCCTTTGCACTTCTTGATCTCTTCATCTTCTAGACGATAAGCATACAGTTTAGGTCTCAAGACCACGAATTCGAGGATTTGTTTACCACCACTCTCGTCTTTAAATTTACCTAACACCTTCTTGTTGTCATTCGATTGAATGTTGGATGGGTGATCGATGGGATAATTGCTCGTGTCGAACTACGCGGCCACGTCCGGAGATATATCTCGGTAGACATCTTTCGTCTCTATCTCATAAACTAAACTGTCCATGTCAGTAAACAGTAGTTTGGCTTTATCACCAAATTTTCGTTTGACGTAATCGTAGTGAAACTCGTACATCAATCGCTTGTTGATATCTAAGATTGGTCCGAGACAATACGGTTTGTCGAACTTCAGGTGCATCTTTTGCATGTGAACGGCCACTAGATTTTCATCGAATATGGTTCGGTGTTTGTAAATGGGTTTTGCCACTAATTTTTTAGCTCTTTCCTCAGATGTGATGAGTCGAACGTCGGTTCTCTTCCTGATGTTTTCCATCGATTTACCGTACACGCAGTTGTTCATGAGTTTGAAGAAATCTTTTTCGAAATCGTTCTCGGCTTGAATTCTGAGATTCGTGTTGAGATCGATGTATCTTTTCATCCAAGGCTCTTTGTCGAATCGAATGATGCGATGTATGTCGACTAATTTCATCCCGTAATCGACGTATTGTTTCAAATTCTCACTGTAGACTACGTAGTTACGTTTGTTAAATAAATTGGGAATGAGTTTTTCCTCATCTCCTTCGTTCGGTTCCATTCGTTCGGGAGCCAGTGGATAATCGTTGTGTAGATCGAGTAATTCTTCCAAATAGTTCAAATCGACTTCTAAATTGCAAGGATAGTCTCTTCATTTTTGCATCTCTTCCTGTTCCGTCACCCATTCGAAATTTCCAATCGGTAAAGGATGACTCATAGCCCAACCGTACAGATTATTAGCGTCCCAATACTGTATGTATTTATTCGACCAATTCGAATCGAAACCTTCTTTCATGTAGGGATTGTTAGCTTCAGAATATCTGTGGGAGATCATCGAGATGCCACCTCTTGCAGCCCTTTCGAACATGAGCAACATGTCCACGTCGGATAATAATTCCAATTGGACTTCGGTGGTCTTCAACAGAGCGTCCCACGCCAGACCGGGTGTGGTGAAATACCAAGCGGGATCCAGATCGTAATTTCGACGACAGACGTCTCGAAAATTTTCGAACTCGTTTGCCAAGAGCAGAACGTTGGTCTTCAGATAGAGATCGTGAAAATCTCTCATGGTTTTCATATCGAATGATTTCCACACGTTTTTGGTGTGTTCGTAATTCTCGTCGGAAATGTCGGATTGGTATAATTTTGAATAAAAATCTTCTTTCGAAGGTAGTGCGGTGTCGTCGAATCTCTTTAGATCGTTCATGTAATCGTAAGGATAGACTCCTTTCCTCAACATGACATCAACTCGTTCTCCGAAATGTTCGCTCGTGATTTTAAATTTATCCTTGGTCATGTTATCGACTAATTTGTCCAGAGCGGTCAACATGAATTTAAAACTGTCGATGAAACGTATGCCTCTACGAATGAATTTCGTTTTTTCTTTCAACATCTCTCTGTCGATTACTCTTTTCTTCTCCATGAGCTTCCATTTCGTGAATGAAATGTATCTTTCTTCACTGTTCACAATGCAATTTAATTCTTCGTGGGAGGTGCTGATATTTTTTACGTACAGATGACTGTCATAAGCTGAGAGATTGTGAAATATCACCGGATAGAAAACGGCATCTCGATATTTTAAATTACACTTGCTGTGAGCCGGACCGCGATACAGACTGGTGTAATGATCGTGGTCTCTGACCTTCTTATTTTCCTCTGAATTGTCGTCGAACGATTGTCTGCATATGTGACATTCGGTGGCTCTGTTATTTTCATCCTGCTGCTCTTGCGTGATGATCATTTTCGCCGGAGTTTTGAATTTATCGTATAACATTTGAATTTTGGATTCTAACTCTTCCACGAACCTTTGAGCCACGTCGTCGTCTTCGCACTGTTTTGTGTAGGTGAAGGGACCCATGTCGTGTTGCGAGTCGAAAGCACATTTCACATAAATGCAATAACCCGATGGCGTGTGTTTTTGATATCTTTCGACGTAACTTTGAAGAGTGTCGGGTTGGCAGGAACTCATTTTCACTGTGAAGCATTCGAAATCGGCGTACATGGCGAATGGTACTTTTAACCTTCTATTGCGATTTTCAAACTTCACGATGGTGTTGGGTTTGGGCAATTCGATGGCGACACCTTGATTTTCATTGCAATATTCCTGATGTTTCGCTAACGATTTTTCGCTGTGAAACGCATTCATGCAGTTGCAACATAAACATATCTTTCCTTTATGTTTATTATTTTGTCTCGACAGTAATCGGCTCGGATGTTTAACCCAACAATAAAGACGATTGTCACCATTCGAAATCAATAATAAAATAATCGTCTTTTCTCTTTCAAGATATGAAGTCTGTCTGAGAGGATAGATCGTTCATTTTTCATCGTCGTATCCCAAGACGTTCACCGCTATGGTGGGATTTTGAGCTTCGAAACGTTCGATGTGTTTTAACTGCGTTGGAAAAGTCACTCCGGTCCAATCGAGATTTTTAGAAGTCTCCTCGTAATGAGAAACTCTATCGGAGTGCATTTTGACAGGGTATAAAGCGGAAGTGACTGCCCATTTAAAACACTGATCATCTTTATTTCTCACATTGACTATGGAGTGTTTTTTAGGTAAGAAATACGGTAATTCCACGTAGGAAGATCCTTTCAGCGAATCGTTTTTAGTTATGTGAATTTCGAGTTTCAACACCTCATCGAACGTCCAATTACTACCTTCATGTTGATAATTCGCAAGAGATGTCAACATCTTGTCTTTCATCTTTTCGAAAACATCTGATAAATCTGAACCTCGAAATACGGGTTCGACATTAGATCTGAAATATGCATTTTTTACGATGCTCTCGCCAGACTTCACGTCGATTTTATTCATCATGCAATGGAGTATCATCTTAATTTTTTGTCCCACGTTCATGTGTTCACAAAAGAAACCCAATACTTTCTTCTTCACCTGTTCCATGAACAATTTCGGATCGATTTTCTTGAACGAGGGAACCACATCGAAAGTTTTAAAAATGCCTTTGATCGCACTCTCCCGTTCTACAGGCTTCGATTGGAATAGTTCCGTGACGAGTCATGCTACGTATTCTTCTCCTTTCTCTTGATCGATTGCTCGTTGAATTTCGCTCAATATATCTCGTTTGTCTAGAATCTGAAGTGCATCACTCGTTTTCGTTTTAGTTTTTCTTTTCTTTTCTTTTGAAACTTGAAGTTCTTCAACGGCTTTTCGTTTAGTCGTCTTCTTATTTTTCACAATCGAAACGCTTTTGTTTTTTTTCCGACGTCGGCATTTCGATTCCTTTTACTATCTTTTTCTTCTTCTCATTTTTCACAAACGATGCATTTTTTGATGTCGTGCTATCGACATTTTGTTTGCCTTTCTATCATTTAGCAAATGTTCCTGTGATGCATTTTTTGACGTCGCTGCTATCGACATTTCGTTTGCCTTTCTAGCGTTTTGCAAATGGTCCTGTATGACTTCATTTTTTTTTGATTTAGTTCTATGATTTCTGAAATGTGGAATTTTTAATAGTTTGCAGATCTCGTTTAACTGAGGTACGGTTTTCTCATTTAAATTTTCCATTTTTTTATTTGTTTGCTCCATTTGTAAGAATATTTTTTTTTTTTTTGAATTTTGTATTTAAATAATTTGTTAAAAAAGTTCTGTTTTTTTTACTCTTTATATATAAAAAACATTTTTAATTTTAATTTTTTTCTTTAAATAAGAAATTTTTTTTTGGATGAAATTAATTCAATTTTTATGTTCCTTAACATAAAAAAAAATTGAATTAATACAAGAAAAAAAAGGATGTTAAAATTTAAACTTTTTATTTTATATATAAAAAGAAAAAAAACTTTTACAAAAAAAAAATTTTACATTAAAGAAAATTAAAAATTAAAAAAAAACTTTTTTTTTTATATATATATAAAGAGCAAAAAAACAAACTTTTTAACAAATTATTATTTAAATACAAAATTTAAAAATATATATTATTTGCAATAATTCATAAAACAAAAAAACCAAATAATCGATCATGACAACAACAACACCTAAAAGATGCAAATTGAAATTGAAACGAGTCAAAACGTATAAGAAATTTGGTTCTAAAATCTATAGATTACAACGACACGATCCCATCGAATTGAATGAGGTTGAGACAAAGGGCTTAGAGCATAAATACGACAAATATAGCATGCCTTTGAAATTGGACGAAGCCATGCTTGATTTGTTTTACAAGTACGAAAGCGATCTGCAGAATATCGTCATCGCCAAAGATAGAGAATTCGACAAGGATGATTTGTCGTTGCCCTATGGAAGTTACATATTTCCAAACATCTCACTTGAACTCATGAACAAATCGGGTGGTGAGAGCGCGTTGACCGAAGTAAAAAAAACTCAAAAAAGTAAAGATAAACATTCAACACATTTGCGGAAAAGGAGAAAACACGAGTGTCAACATGCTAATAACGGACTTGGAAATATAAACAATAGAGAGATTGATTTTTAGCGAAGAAGAAGAAGAAAAAAAAAGTAATGAGATCATCTTTAGATCTCATTACTTTGTTTTTTTTTTTTTTTTGTTTTCCTTCTTCACTATTACCCATATATTATAATAACGTTTCCTTTTTTCTTAAATTTCAGCGTCGATTCTTCTTTTCTTTTTTTTTTTTGTTTTGTGATATGCTACGTTTTTATAACAACACATTTGTTTATCCGAATCATAATTATGAACGAATGTTGTGCATCTCTCGGTAACACTCGCATCATTACCATTCCCTTCAGAAGATAGTGGTGACAGTGGAAAACGTCTCATTCTTTTAAATTTCAACCGCATATCCCGATCTTTATTTAACTCTTTTATCAGTTCTTTCCTAAGATATCCATCATTAGCATCTAATCGTTTTTCCACATCTTTTTCGCACTCTATCCCGCGATATTCATCATTATCGTCTAATTGTTTTTCCTCCTTTTTATCCATTTTATATATTATTTTATACTTTCTATGATTATATTTATATAATTTTTTTTACATTATAATAACATATTCAAAATCGGTATATTCTTAAACGGCGAATTCTCACCAAACAACAAACCCTTGCCGAGTCGCTCAACGTTCCGTACACTCTTCAGATAGAGACTGTTTCCACTCAAAGAGTTGTCACCTCTAATCGGTTCTAGATACAATCCTTTACCGCTGTTGTCTATGTGGACGTGACACACGGCTCCTCCCTTCTTCAAAAACAGTCCGCTGCCACCCATTAATTTCTCAGCTGCCAAACTCGCGAGTCCCGTGAGTGCTCCCATGCCGAGAGTCTTTCTGAGAAAGGGTAATGCCTTTGAGGCGAAGAGTAATGATTCCTGCCAATAGTGGTAGGAAACCGCCTTTCATTCTCAAATTGTATCTCAATTGAGCGGGACTCAATATCACCGTCAACCCTCTTCCATCACGAATCGCTTTCTCCATCCTTTTGATTTGAGTTCTAATCCAGGCGATCGAATCCTGACCGCCACTCGTCAGATCTTCGTGAGTGAATTTGAATCTCACCGCCTCGCCTCGAGTTGTTAACGCTCTCTTAAGTTTCTTCTTCTGTCCTACGGATATGTTCACGTTTTTAACCACGTATTGTGTCATAATTCTTTTTTTTAAAATATATTTTCTTCAATTGTTTTTTTGTTTTAATGATAATTATATATATTAAATAATGTTTGTAAAATTAATATTGCATTTATTTTATTTTTGTTATTTATATATATATACACATATTTTTTTTTTGCTTTTATATTTCTCTTATGTGAAATCGTATCGTCACCCTCTCTCCGCGAAGATCTAACAGTTCATCATTTTGATCCGTCAACTTGGTTTTGAGACTATACAACGTGTCTAAAATCACTGGTAGATAAACTAAATTTCGAGGTCGCTCCATGATCTTATAACCCGGCGACACGTTTGGAAAGAAGGAATAGATCGTTGGCTGAGTGCTACCATTCACGTAGCTTCCAGCAATCACATCCACGTTCACCAGAATGCTATTGACTGCGAGAATGTCAACCGTATTTTCAGATGCCACGTGGTCTCGATACATCTTTCGATCAAATCCCAACATCTTGCCTATAGAATCATCCATATTGAAATCCACTCGAAAATTATCTTCCAAATCCAACATCGTCTGTAAGATATTAGGATTGGGAGCGAGTCTGATCTTGTTGCTTCCCTTTCCATCCGTCTTCATTCGCATCTGAATGTAATTGTTCAAATCGTCTATGTCATAAATTCCTTTGGGAATTCGAATCTCTAACCAATCCACTCCGTCAGAATACTTGAATGAGTTATTCTTTTCGGTGACATTGGGAAAGGAATAATAAGTCTCCAGATTCACCAACGCCATCTCGTATCTTTTCTCTCTATTCAATTCGATGGAAGGTTCGAATTTCGTCATGAATCGAGTCGAATCGCCACTCACCACGATTTGAATGGATTGTTTTGCAGCCGTATTCTCAGCTATCTGTTCTAACAATTCTCCTTGTTCGAACATTATATTTTAATTTTATTTTTATTTTTTTCAAAACTAATTATTTGAAGATTTATTATTTTCTAATTTTTTTTTTATTTTCACGCTCTATCTTATTATCATCAGAGACATAAAACTTGTCGAATCCGCACCGATATTTTCCGTGATTAAATTCACTAGTCAAACCGATCACGACGAAATTGTAAAGTCCTCCATCCCAAACCCTCTTGCAGAATCTCCTGAATTCCGCCACGCTCATGTCGTTTGCAATGTGATCACTGTAGATGTGATTGAGATTCTTGAGATCTTGGCGAAAGAGACATAGAAAATTAGCGTTCTCCCTTATCGTCTGTCTGGGCAATCAAAAATAATTCTGCGACAGGTAGAAACAGTCCACGTTGCTGTGTCGACCCCTAACGTAATATGATTCGCATCGGTTCTGCCTCTCCAAGAGCAGATCGTCGAAAATCATGAGATTCTTATCTTCCGATTTCAATTCTCTAGGATTTGGAACGTCGCTAGCATTCTCATAAAATCGACACTCGATGTTCGAAGATGCATTTCTCTTCATCAATTCCATTGCCGCACCGTCCAAAATGGTCGAAAGAGGAGCTTCACTTTTGTCGAATTCCTCCCTACTGTCAAAGATTCTGGCTATGACGTCCTTGGGCAATCTACGATCCATGCACTCTCAAAGCAATCTGTATTCGGGTTGAAACAAGCTCTTGCCAAACACAAACAATCTGTCGTAATCCAACCAGTCGGGTCGGGACAACATATTCATCAACAGATTGGTCTTTCCACAATTCGATTTTCCCACTATCAAGCCTCTTATGCTTTTGGGAAAGAACTCGTTATTCGACCTCTTGGTCGCAGCGTCATTCCAAGACATATCTTTAATGTTCATCTTTGTTTTTTTTGGTTTTTTTGTTTGTTATTTTAGATTTTTTTTCAAACACAGTTTTTTATGTTTTTTTAAACTCAGTTTTTGATATTATTATTTATTTATATTACACCGTCGCGAGTTCTCTTCAATCCGGATCCACTCGTCATTTTGGCTGAATCTTGTATGCGTACCACAGCATCTTTAAAATCTTTCCAACTTTTCAGCATTCGCTCTAACGCAGCTCGCTTCGCCGGTGGACTGATCAACTTGTCATACTTTTATTATTCTAGTGTAAAATTTACTGTTTTTTATTTTATATATTTTTGTTTGTTTGTTTGTTTCTCTCTACTTATTATATACATCAATCCTTCAATTCGTTCATCAGTTTTTATAATGGTTTTTATTCAAAACCTTCTGTCTTAACAATTCATCGCATATGCTAACTATCTCATTATCTAATCTTGTGTTACCAGCGCGTTTACTTGCCATCAACAATCTCAATCTCTGAAACAGAGCATCAGAATCGCTCGGAAGAAAAGTGGTTCTCACTCCTTTCCCGGTTCTCGACTCGTCATACTTCTTATTCATATCCCATATGGGTTTCACCACTTTCATCCACTTGTAACCTCTGCTGGCTTTGGGTCTCGTCTCTCCGCCATCGTTATCTCTCTTCATGGCGTTGGTCTGAACCAGAATGTCACCATCTAATTGTCGAAATCCTGTTCCGTGTAATCTCTAGGCTTGTCGAAAAGGAGTAATTTGCGCAGTCCATCAGTTATTTTATACTTATTCGGACCGACGTATAAATACTCATCATCATCTATTTCCACTTCTGTGTCGCCCACGAATTTCCTACTGCTCGAATCCTCGCGAATTCCAAACAACAGATCTCTCTTACCATAATCCTCGGATGACGCGACGCTATCAGTGGTGATAGTCGAAGCTGTATCGTAACTTTCGTTCACGTCGGTTTCGATTCTCACGGGAACGTAATCCGGTGTAGATTGAAAGGAAATCTGGTTTGTAAAACTAGCAGGCAACGAACCCATTCTCAAAGAACTTTCTTTTAAGGGTCTCAATTCGTCAACGATCTCCTTCTTGCTTCACTCTTGAACCTCCGTCACAGGTTTAAATATTTTTGTGGTCTTGCGTTTGAGTTCGATCTCTCCAACACGTCTGCTTCTGTCAGCCAATTGAATGCCCTTTTTGGCACGTTCATATTCATTTAAAAGCTGATCTCGGCATTTAGCATCCATCTGTAAAAACATTTTTTTTTGTTTTTAATTATTAATATTTCCTTTGAGTATGTTAATGTAAGTTATTTATTATTTTCAAAATTAAATGTATAATTATTTTTTATGTTTTAAGTAAATAAAAATCTTCTGTCTTTAATATAATAACTAAAAACCAGTTGAGAAAAAAACATTTTACATGATAAACCTCTATAAATGCGTTTTGCCTCTGAACGCGTTAAAATCGCATCACAGATTATTCGCTCAATGGCGAACTGGAGAACTTTGAAAAGTTTGAAAGTTTTAGTACATAAGAAACCGGTTTCTGATTTAACACGTTTGAGAATAATTACATCTGATAATCAAATCACAAGTAAACACATCAGTAATGTAACGCTTTAAAAAAAACGTGTTTAAATCATATCAATTAATCTTTTGAACTGTTTCCGCTTTCATCTATAGAATAGTTTTTTCAGTTAAACTATTTAACTGACAATTGACTCTCATTTGAATAAAAAGCTGTAATACATTTCGAGCGTGACAAATGGCGTTCTCAGTAAGGTTTATACAGTAGGGATTTTCAAAAAAACTTAGGTTTTTTTTTCTGTTGAGTTTGGAAAATCCCACTATGGGTATTCCCCCCACTTACATCAGAAATGGGAGTGTCCAATAGTAGTCTGTTAAGTTTGGAAAAATCCACTATGGGTATTCCCCCACTTATGTCAGAAATGGGAGCGTCCAATAGTAGTCTGTTAAGTTTGGAAAAATCCGGGTATTCCCCCCACTTACGTCAGAAATGAGAGCGCCCAATAGTCGTCTGTTATGTTTGGAAAAATTCCAGCCTCAAAAGCCGTTTGTGGATTCTGGACCACTGGTCCAGAATCCGCAAACCGTTTTTTGATGCTGGTCCAGAATCCGCAAAGCGTTTTTTGCTCGCATTCATCAACGATGGATAGATGGTCTGATCTGCGATGGGAACGTCGACAAAAATTTTTAAGTAAAAAAAAAAAGTGAAAAATGTACAATTTCATACATTTTTCAATTTTTTGAAAAACGTGTACATTCGACACGTTCGCCAACGGGTATTTGAACGTTAAAAGTGCGATCTAGGAGTCTTAAAATAACAGCGGATTCTGGTCCACCATGAAAAAATGACATTTTTTGCGAATGTGTCGGCGATTTAACACTGAGTCCTACGATGGTAAATGCACCGTGTACGTGTACGTGTACGGTACATGTACAAAGTGGTACTGAATCCGCAATTATCACCTACTCATTCCAATTTCAGAGACGAGTTGACGAGTCGCTAGCGATTTGGTGGAATCATCCATAGAAATCGGATATAAAAAGACTTCTATGCAATCATCGACCCATGTAACTGGACCAATCAGATGCGCTCTTACATGACGTTCTCGCATGTTGGCCTGGTTGTACAATTGGGGTATCCAGCACATTTTTTAATGTCAGTATTGTATCGGATAACGTTGAAAATACGTAACAATCGCGGTATAATATATTTTATGATCTCCTATTTCAGAGATGAGTCGAAGGGCGGCAAAAGCAAGCGGTCTGTATTCGACTAATGTTAGTGTTTACAGAGCAAGGGATAGAACCGCAGGTCTGGAAATAGCCCACAAATGACCGTTCAGATTACGTTTGGATTACTTGAATTGAAAAATACGTGAATGAACTACAGTTTACGACCAAATTAATACAACATAACTTTATTAAATTACTAATATTGCAGGTTTTACCAGGTGAACTTGGCAATGTTTCGAAACTATCTCGACTCAAAGGTTGAATATTACATCTACATATGAATAGAATGGCAAGCTGTTTCCATCTTCAACGAATTTCTGCCAAAATAAATGGCAACCGCCAGCACGCAATCTCGGCGTTAGTTGTTGACATTGGCGGAAATTCTGTTAAGACGTAGAAAAGCATGACTGGAGTAGTAAAAACAGAGAAGATGGGGAAAGCATCACAACACCCGTTTTTCTATCGGTTACCACCACCCCATAATAAAAGTTACGGGATGTTTAGTGGTCGGATATGGCAGATATTTTAACTCAACCAATGACTGGTGAAACAAGGGACAGATCCAGAGCCTGTCCCATATTTTCGACAGCAATGTTTCTCTCATACTGGTTCAGTTTCGATGAATTTCGGATCATTTTTTTTTTTTGCAGTAAGTTGCAGCAAACACTAAAATGTATACAGTCTGTTAAAAAATCGGTTAACTGAAGTAGATCGTAATCTTACAGACACACAAGTACCAAATACACACCCAGACAAGATAATCCACAGGCAGTATAATTGCTGTAAACGTCGGTAAAGCATACAGGTGAGGTCTGTTTATCAGCTTTGGTCGTAACGACCAAAGCTGATAAACAGACCTCACCTGTATGCTTTACCGACGTTTTTTTTTACGGCTCCCAAAGTGTAAAATCTTTCAAATACATCTCCTGAAAAATCTCAAAATATCCACTCAGATGAATGGAATGGGGGTTTTGGGACCCTGGAATTTAAAATGTTCATACCGACGACCACCCATCTCCCGACCCTCCCCCCACCACTTTGAAAATTGTTCCGCAGCCCCTGTATGGTGTCATGTGAGGCGAAATGAGATCAATATTAGGTGAGGCATTAGCCGAGAGGAATATTGATCTCTCTAAGCCTCACATAATCTGAAGTGATTATCAATGGTACAGTTAACCCTTTGAACTCAAGTGGTAACTTCCATGCCAATCCAATAACAGCAATTAGAAAAGTCCATATTCATTATTTGGGGTAGACCAATCAATAATTTCAGTGTGCAGCCTCGGGGCTGCACGTTGAAAATATTGATTGGTCTGCTCCACACATTTACTGAATAGCCATCCTATTTAACGACGTCATGGCGTATCATGATCCTGTCCGGAATAGCGGCCGCTTGGGTTCAAGGGGTTAACCTATTGGATGGGGTTATCGATCGAAATAAGTTTCTCAAAATGGGACACATATTATAAACAGATAATTTATTTTTGTTCAAGTGAGTTTAATGAAACTTTAATCACATTTAACAGATGATTCAGAACGTTTGCTGTAAGGTTGCCATTTTTGAGACGAGGGGGTTGTATTTTATTTCTAAAAGCAATATGGTGGTCACAGCCCGAATATTGATTTCATATGGGATCACCAATGACGTCATCCATTGACCTGATATGGCTTCATAGGCTGCCATCATTTAGCCAACACTGATTGGTTGATCCCAAGAGCTGACATAATAAAGCGTAATCTGAGAACGGGTTAAGATATAAGCTCCTTATTTCTAGACCTGGAAGATGGTGGTAGCAGCAGTGGATGTCAATTATTGTGATTGGAACCAAAACCCGTAGTGGTAGATGCTAGTAGTGTAGTAATAGAAGGCACTGATGGCAGAAGCTAGTGGTCGTAGTAGCACAGTGGTAGTAACCAGAATTTGTGGAAAACGAGACCAATTACACCGAACGTCCACTTTACTTAAAATGACCGATATTCCGAAGTCCCCAATACCCCGAAAGTTCCGGCTCAATCCTCCCAAGGTCCGATATTCCGACGTTCAATCATGCGTATGTCCGATATTTCAAGGGCCCAATACAGTTGAAGGTGCAATACCCTGAAGGCCCGATTTTCTGAAGGTCCAATACTCCGAAGGTCCGATATTTTTTTGTCGGAGAGTAGGTGGTAAATGGGAGTTCTAGACCATTTTTCCAAAAAATGGTACATGTACACGTACATGTATGTGTACCGCCATAAGGGTTCAGTGTTAAATCGTGTACAGAGGGCAAAAAATGTCGTTTTTTCATGGTGGTCCAGAACTCTCGGTTGTTTTTTTTGACCGTTCGGATCGCACTTTTAACCGTTCAAACAACCGTTGGCGAACGTGTGAAATTCGACACATCACTCGGAAGTGAAAAAATGTATGAAATTTGAAGAAAATGTAAATTTTAAAATTTTTGTCGACGTTCCCATCGCGGATCAGACCTTCGATCCATCGTTGGTGAACGCAGGCAAAAAACGCTTTCAGAGTTCCAGACCAGCATCAAAAATGCGTTTTGAGAGGGCTGGACCACCTACGTTTGCAATTGCGTTTCAGAGGGTGGAGGGTGCGATCCGATCGGCGAAAAACGATTGAGAATTCTAGACCAGGAAAATCGATCTCAAAACCTTTTCTCGTGTGGTACGAGTTGCCAGTGCGTGGGTGAGATTGGAGTATTGGTGAATGTCCTCTTCTGGCACCTGCTTTTGACATTGGATGAACACCCCCATCGATTGCCCTCCCTTGATGCTCCACGAAGAAGGTCACTTGATTTCTACCAGCTGCAACAGCAAGACGTCTCCTTCACAGACTCTGTTGGAGATCAGGATCAAGTCATCGAAGGTAATTCATACTTTCCAACTATTTTCGATGTGGCTCTACCACATATGGCGACGAGGATGGGATTGACAGTTGCCTTTTTGTTAGCATTACATACTGGACATGTTTTCACGTAATCCTTACAATTTTCAGTCATACCGCACCAATAAAAGGACTGTTTAAGTCTCGCAAGAGTCTTGTCCTGCCCTAAATGTCCACTACTTTTTAAGTCATGACACATGAAAAGAACCTTTTCTTTCAAAGCATCAGGGACCACAAGAATCAGACGGTTTTGGTCATTTTCAACCCAGTTATAGTAAAGAACACTCTGTATGAACTTTAATTGAGACTTACAAAGCCACATGGTTCGAACGTTTGGGCTGCATAAACGAAGTTCAGCATCTGAAGGAGAAATGCCATTTTGTAACCAATTTATTATTACATTCAAATCAGGGTCTTGCCACTGAATCTCTTTTAACTGCTTGTGTGTGTATGACTTAAACCATGTACCACTACTAGAATTCACATCACTTAAAAAAGATTCATCAACCTGAGCTGAATCAACCTGAGAATTTATGACTCTAACAGCTAAGGGAATTATGTCAGCCACATCATCCTGAAAACGAGACCATTGAGAATGAGCTTGACGACAGTAGTCACAGCCTTTGCATGTCAAACTTTCCAATTGAGACCCAGCATTAAAACAATCACAGTCCACAATTTTTGAGGGAATTTGAGACAGCGCATCAGCATTAAAAGGCTTTTTACTGTCCCGGTGAACAATCTGCATATCAAACTGGGACAATTCCTCCATCCATCTAGCTAACTGTCCTATATGTTTGAAACACATAAGCCAAACAAGACTATTATAATCAGTTCTTAAAATGAATGATCGGGAAATGGAAAGGGTAAAACAAGACGCTACTAGGGAGATACATAGTAAACTACGGGAATTTAATCAAGAATATGATAAGATTGTGTCTGAATGGAAAAGGGAAAAACAAGAAAATTTAGACTTGACAAGCCGTAAATTCAGCAATTCAGCTACAGATGCTTATGCTGACCACCACTTGTCAAGAATTATGGATGCCATTCCAGCAGATGGCCATTATTGAAAAAATTCAAATAGCACCCCTAAAACTACCAAATCTGACTTTGAAATACATGATCAGGGTGATTCAACAGAAACAAGTTTATTTGCAAGTACTAGTACTGACTCACCTCACAAGTCCTCCTCTCGAAGGAGCAGATCTCATCACAAACACAAAAGGTCTTATTCCAGTTCATCTAGCCATTCAGACAGTGACACTGAATATGATTCATTGTCGGATGACTGTTCAGACAGTTCTGATTCTGATTCTCCAGATTACAATTCTAATAGATCTCGTAGATACAGAAAACATAGTAAAAGCCCAAATCGCCCCAAAATGTTAATTTTTACAGGGGACAGCACTTTAAAATGGGAGCCATTTATATATCAATTTGAGCGAATTGCAAAACGTAGAAAATGGAGTACTAAGAAGAAAAATGAAAGGCTAATTGACTGTCTCTCGGGTACTGCCCTTGAATATGCGAGAGCTTTACATTTGGGCAAGCATTACAAAAAATTAAAAAAAGAACTTAAAGAAAGATTTTGCCTTAAAGATGAACCTGTTGCTGCCAGAAGGCAGGTACAGTTCATGCGTCAAAAAGATGATGAAAATTTGGAAGAATTTTCTCAAATTTTCTCAATTGATGGATTTAAACATGCCAACAAAAAAAACCATTGATCAGATTTCCACTGAATGTTTTTTAAGGGGTTGTAGGGAGAAAGAGGCAGCAAAAATGGCTATGGAAAAAAATCCCCAAACTGTAAATAAAGCTTTAAAATATGTAAAAACTTCACTGGCTAACCAACGGACAATTTTCGGCTATAGGGCTTCAAATTATGCTCATAGACAAGTTTCTTTTGCATCAAATGAGTCAAGTGCCGAGGAAAATAATGAAAAACCTCAACGGAATACTCTTGCCTCAGATTTGAAGGAAGAAGTCAAAGAAATTAAACATATGCTTAAGTCCTTATCAGCTGCTGTTTATGAAAAAAAACAAAGTCCTTCATCAGCTAATTACAATTTTGACAGGAATCCTCCTTTGAATCAAGGTAGCCCAGTTAACACTAGAAATTTCAGTCAAAATGTCCGTTGGTCATCTCCAGATAATACTTTTGGCAGATCTCGTTCTCTCTCTCCACAACATAAATTATCATTCAGGCCAACACCAAGATATACTTCTCCCACTCAGTATTCTAGAAACATTTCTGGCACCCCCCCCCCCCCTCCCCTAGAGAGGGTAACAACTCAACTAGGTCTCCCGAAAGAGACATACAGAAAGAAAATCTAAATGGCACAGGGCCAAGCAATCGACCCCAAACTTGGTCCAGATAACTCAGGGTCAACAATCGTGTGCAGAATCTGATAGTTCATATGAGGAAATTTTTGTACATAAAGTTGATGGTTTTAGTTTAGTGCTGAATATAAATATTTTTAATCAGCCCACATTGGCAGTATCAGATACTGCTGCTATGTTAACCTTGGTTAGTGAAAGTTTCTTTAAAAAACATTGTCCAAATTTACTGCCTACAAAATCTGTCAAACTGCATGGAATTCTTGGAAAAATATTTAAGAATGTTGAAATTAGTATTGGCTCTAATTCTTTTAAATGGGATGTTTGTGTTGCCCCAATGTCTGATCCTGTAATCCTTGGTCTTGATTTTCTTGTTGAAAATAAGTACATTGTAAATTTGAGAAATAATGTTGTCACTGTTTCTGGAGAAGAAGTAAACGCTTCATTCAAAAAAAATTAAAATTCTGAGATCAAGGTATTCCGAGCTACAGTACAAAAAGGTGTTACGATTCCACCAAATTCAATTGGGTCTGTGGAATTAAAAATTAATGATTCCTTGCCTAGTGATTTTATAATTGAACCAAAAATTCAGCATAAGGGAACACTTATATCTGCAACAGTTGGTCGAGGCACAAAAGTTTTTGTGAATGTCCTCAATGATGGTAAACATTTTGTTCGCTTCAAGCAAGGGTTGCATGTAGGGAATGCTGAAGAAATCGATGCTGTTTCTGAACCCATTGCAGAAAAGAGTTATGAAATTGATATCAGAATGGCTGGTGTCCAGTCTGAAAATGGTTCCTCGTTTAATGAGTTGGAAATGGTTAAACTTGAAGTTCCCAATCACTTGAAAGCGTTATTTTTGAAAACTGTAGTCAGTTTGGAAACTAGTCAGGCAATCAAGTTAGGAAAACTTCTTATAAATTATTCTCAGGTATTTGCTAAACATGACCTTGACATTGGTTGCATTAGTGGAATTGTGCATGATATTGATACAGGTTCAGCTCCTCCTGTGAAGCATAAAATGAGACGTACCCCTCTTGGTTTTCAGGATCAAGAGAAAGAACATCTACAAAAAATGTTGGACGCTGGTGTTATTAGGCCATCGGTTTCTTGTTGGGATTCCACACCAGTTCTTGTCCATAAAAAAAGATGGGTCTGTTCGTTGGTGCGTCGATTATAGGGCCTTGAATGAGTGTACTGTCAAAGACTGCTTCCCACTTCCAAATATGGAGGATTGTTTGGATACTTTGTATGGGACGGAATATTTTTCAACCCTTGACATGGCCTCTGGTTATTATCAGATCCCCATATCAGAGGAAGCAATTGAGAAAACAGCCTTTGTCACACGCTATGGCCTTTTCGAGCATACCCGAATGGGGTTTGGTTTGTGTAATGCCCCAAGTACATTTCAAAGAGCTATGGAGCTTGTGTTCCGAGGGCTCAACTGGCAAACTCTTTTGGTTTATCTCGACGATATAATTGTTCTGGGGAAAATTTTTTGACGATGCCTTTTTTAACCTAGAAAAGGTGTTGATAAGATTTGAGGAGCATGGGTTAAAGTTGAAACCCCGAAAATGTGCTTTGTTCAAAAGAGAAGTAGAGTTCCCAGGAAAAACAGTTAGTGGTCAGGGAGTTTCTGTTTCTAAGGATAAAACTGAAGCAGTGTCAAATTGGCCAACTCCTGAAAATCAAACTCAATTGCAGTCTTTCTAAGGTTTCATCAACTATCATTGTGATCACCTGCAAGATTTTGCTCAATTATCAGCTGTCTTATTTGAACTAGCACATAGCAAAGAGTATCTTTGGGAAGACAAGCATCAAACAGCTTTTGAAAAGTTTAAGGAAATGTTAACAAATCCACCTGTCTTGTCTTATCCTTCTCCCAATGGGTTATTCATCCTTGATACTGATGCTTCAGATTGTTCGACAGCTGCTGAGTTGTCACAAGTACAGGATGGTAAAATAAGAGTCATTGCTTATGCCAGTCATATACTGTTGAAACCACAGCGCAAGTATCCCAGAGCTCATCTCAAATCATTTCATGCAGGTTTTCCAATGGAAAGGGTCCATTTAGAAATCCTTGGACCTTTTAATGAAAGCAGTAATGGAAACAAATATGTACTTGTAATGGTGGATCAATTTACAAAGTGGGTTGAACTTGCTGCCCTCCCTGATCAGAGTGCTGTCAGTGTAGCACAGAAATTTTTGGTTCACATCATTGTTACTTTTGGATGTCCCCTTGAAATTCTAACAGATCAGGGAAGTAATTTCTAAAGTCACTTGTTTGAGTCCCTCTGTAATTTATTAGAAATTGCAAAGAAAAGAACCACCCCATACCTCGGAGTCAAGGAAATTGTGTTTTTTGTCTCGAATTTCAAATTTCTTTCTGAGGGTGCTCCCCACCCCGGACACCCTCAAACGAGAGGGCCTCCCATGCTCGTCCCCATCTCGTTGCGACTCGGACGATGCTGCGCATCATATTATGTACGCCCCCATCCCCAAGATATTATTCTTTCCCCCTAATTTTGATATCCTGGCTGCACACTTGCTCTTTGCTAACAGTGTGATCACATTTACGGAATATCGACTGGTAGTAGGCTCTAAAATCAATTAAACATATCTTGCTACACCTGCTCCATGATAAACGGGTACAGTGGAACCCACTTAATTGGATACCTCTTAATTGTATATCCCTGTTAATTGAATATAATTTAACAACACAAAACAATTTACCATACCTCCAGTACAAATTTGACTTGTTAATTGAATATAGGTTATAGAATAGAGTAAACTCCTGTTAACTGAATAAAAAAATCTTGTAACTTGTCGAGAAATTACCCTGACTCTCCCCAGTTGTCCTTTGGTTATAGACCTATTTGGCCTCAGTACATCCAATACAGGCATTTAATCTATTATATCTTGTTTGACAGAGCTCATAGAACTCAGTCAAACAAGATATAATAGAATAAATGCTAAGTTTATCTCTAGAATACAGGAAAGTGATACAATCCCTTCTAATTTAATGCTCCTGGTAATTGAATAATTTTCATTGGTAAAGTGGCTATTCAGTTAACAGGGTTCCACTGTATTTGTGAAGATTGAGCCCCTAAATTAGTTATGGTCTGATGGAATTGCGCCCGAATTTGAACCATTCCCCAAAATCACGATATATCAAAGAGCCCAACTCGGATTTTCGGGGATTTTGGCTATTTTGTTCATAAACATGTTCTTATTAATCCCTGAAAAAACTCTAGTGAACCCTACTGTGCTAGGACTAACCGGCTATTACCAAGAAAAAGTGAACTCTACTGTTCCAGGACTAACCGGCTATTACCTACAAAAACGGATATTTCTTCACCGCAGATAATTTCCCACCGGACATTTTTCCATTGCGGATTATTCCTTATCGGACATTTCCCCACCTGGTCTTAGTGGATATTTCCCCACCATGCCTATACACTGGTAAAGAGAGGGGACATTAGTTATTAAAGGCAAATTTTTTCTTCGATAATAAAGGTTACACAGCACACGAATAGCACGAGTATATAATACATAATAATAACACATAATTTTATT
Organism: Pictodentalium vernedei; assembly: GCA_031216915.1. Lineage (NCBI taxonomy): Eukaryota > Metazoa > Mollusca > Scaphopoda > Dentaliida > Dentaliidae > Pictodentalium > Pictodentalium vernedei. The sequence goes on along the minus strand of CM062297.1, from coordinate 233,278,888 downwards.
TGAAATATTTCGGTTACATCTCCTTTCAAATAAAATTCCACGTGGCCACACAGTTAAGTACCTAACAACTGCAACTATCAATCTTTCGATTTCGAAAATGGGAGGTACGCTGACACTGATCGCTACGATTTGAAGTGAAGTGCACCATTGTTGAATCCCGGCATCGTGAATATGTATTCAAGAAAAACATGAACGAACATGTGCACAGTAAGTAGGGATTCCAAAATTATTACCCGAGTGTTCGAATAACGTCTCCCAGCAATTATCAAATTTTGAGTTCGATATGGTACACGAAATGTAACTTCAATGGAGCAATCGAAAGTCTACCAGATGATTCTCCATATTTTATGCATGAGCGAAAAGACAGAGAGTACAGAACAGCCGCCGTGGACTGGTCACTTTCCACAAGTGGGTGATATTTCCACGGACGCAATAATATTAGATTCCAAAAACTTATAATAGGAATAATTATCAAAAATTTGATTAACCCTATGATCTAACATGAAACACAGTCGACACTTGCAAACAAAATTCTTGAATTACTATTTTTTTCATTTTTTGTTTCAAAAACATAGGTTATCCCTTATAAAAAAGTACCATGGTAAACCATGGTAAATCCCAAAATACCCTGGTAATACCATGGTATTACCAGGGTATTTTGGGATTTATCATGGTTTACCATGGTACTATTTTATAAGGGATGACCCCTCATTGGAACGAGCCCGAAGAGCTCGTTCCAAAGAGGGGTCATAACCTATGTTTTTGAGATAAAAAATGAAAAAAATAATGAAAATTAATTGGTGATTTTTGTGAATAGCGCTAGCCGGTTTTGGTTGTTACGTTGGGTAAAGGGTTAATGAAGCTCCAGGAACAACCCGGTGCATTAATTAAACTTTTGCTGACGATGATTTTTATTACCTGGTACACGCAGTGCCCACGTGTTGTGGCTTGCGACTGTAATGTAGCATTACTAACCTTTAAAGTTTGTCGAATTATGTTATTCACGTTCTAATCAGGGGGGGGGGGGGGGCACTAAAAATTTGGTAAGACGTGACGTCTTATTTTTTATTCAGCTCCTTTTTACACCCACCCACCCCTACGTGCAAATTTTCTACTACCGTTCTCAGACACCCACCCCCACTCTCCCATTCAAATCCCAAATAAACTAATAAACTTAGTAGGCTCAGCTGTCTTTGGGGGGGGGGGGGGGGGAAATGTTTACTACACAATGTGTATATTACGTGGCGGATTCGTTATAAGCGGTCACGCTGTCATCTGTTCGTAAAGGGTAAAAATTGTAGGTGCGATGGTGCGCAAGAGCGACAGCTTGCCTCAAAATCGAAAGACTGAACTATTTATTTATTCAGCCATACTGTTTTTAAGAAATAATACCATCTATATTGAGAAAAACTGGATACAGGGTTTGATGTCTTCCCAAACGTGGCTGCTGTTTGAAAAGACATTGCGATTATTAAAACTATCTTTACAACCACAGGCTGTTAGTTTAATGTTTATGAAAACATTGTTAGAAAGTGTTTGTAGGATGTCTTTATCCGGGGTGTGAAAATGTTCTCCTTTGGAGGTGGCAAAATGTCCGATGGGGAAATGTTCGTATACCAAATTGTTGACCTACATGTTACAGAAAAATTGACGTTCGGGGTCAAATCAAATAACATTAGCCCCATAAAATATCAATAGACTATTTATGTCAGATGCACACACTCTAAAATCAGTTGGGTTAACCCTTGACCTAACGAATCGCCCGCATCCGCCGCGTAATATGCAAATTGAGCAGTTGAAAAAAATTAAATTTTTTAAAATATTTCGACAAAAACATATCATGTGACCCCTTATTGGAACGAGCTCATTGAGCTCGTTCCAATGAGGGGTCACATGATATGGTTTTGTTGAAATTTTTTGAAAAATTAAAAAAAAAAATGATATTTAAAATAATAAATTTTGATATCGTCTGCGTTGGGTAAAGGGTTAAAAATCAACCCAAATCAACTGGGTTGAGTGAATACGAACCCAACCTACTGTTAACCATCAGAAGTTTGAACTTTCCTGCCCTATTTATTTATTGGCCTTTAGCGGCACTTTCAACAGCCAGGATCACCACGTGTTGAACAGTTTTATGTGTGGTGGAAGCCGGAGTACCCGAAGAGAACCATTGAGCAACGGCGAGCAACTGTCAGATTCACCGACGTACTACCTCCACACAAGCAGGTTTAGCATTGGTTGAAGACAAGTGCATCATCGACGTCCAGTACGCCCCAGTACACAGCGCCACCGTGCCCCCAAGTGGGCAATCGGGACGAAGTGCCTTGCCCAAGGACACAATGCAGTTACCCATAGCGGGCTATTAGTTTGTAAGATATAGACTAAAATCCCCCCCCCCCCCTCGAAAAATCAGCCATATCAGAAAATGGTGTTCAAAGTGTCATTAGGCTACGAGCATGAATGCCCATCACATATTTTGGACACATAACACGTCAGTTGGCCCCAAACATCAATAAAAAATCAGGAGTGGCTCATGAACTCCATGACCTTACTGTTCAAGTTTGGAGTAAGCGTTTTAGGGTATTTTGAGATGAGATGGCTCAGAGCTAGATAACGTGTATGTATATGTATACCGGATTGAAAAGCGTACCCCCACCCCCACCCCCAAACCAGTCGCACACGGATCTCAACATTCCAAAATTTCGATCAGCAAAGTTTCCCAATAAATCTGTGGAATTTAACCAATACAATCTCCCTTGACAGATCTCATCGAGGTCTGTCAAAGAAGATTAAACTGGTTAAATTCCTCGTTGCATTATGGGAAAAATTTAAAGGTTGAAAATTTAATATTTTGACCTCAGTGTGCCTGGGGTGAGCCATTCTGAATTTCCGGCCTTTCAATTTCGACATAAAGTATCAAAAAGCTCTACGATATCGTGCAGCAGTGCAGGCTAAGAGATTTTGATGTCCACTGGTTGCAAAAATCCACTTCCTGATTTACGACGGCGAAGATAGGAGTGGTTCGTTTTAAAATTTACGTCACATAGGTAAATATCTATAAATCAAATGGTACATTTTGGAGGTAAACGAGAATTATAACAAAGTATTAAAGTTGAACAAGTGCGTGGGACACTTTTCATTGTTAGATATGTAAGTTTGAAAGAGAGACCAGAGACCCCCAAGTGGCTCAGTGTAAATGGATACGTATGCGTCAACCCTTTACCCAACACAAGCGGTATCAAAATTTATTATTTCAAATATTATGGCCTAAAAAAGTTAAAAATCTGTTTCTCAGGCCCTACCGCATGGTCCTTTTGGCTTCCCTATGATCTCTTCTTATAACCAATGCAAACTTAAAAAAATAAAAATTAAATGGTTTATGTCTGACATTTTACCCATGTTAATACAATTGAATTGATAAATGTGTACCTTGAGCGCAACAAGGCTTTGCAATGCTTTAGCATTGCAAAGCCGTCTTCACTCTTGGGACGAAATACACCACCATCCATGCTATTCTGTAGATTACGAGACCTAAAACATAAAACAAACCAAGAACATGAACTTTTGATGGCAAAAAAATAATTATAAAAATAAAAAGTAAAATAAAAAACCGCCCACCCGCATGCAATTTTACAAAAATGGCCTAAGAAACAAAAGCTCTACTTTGTGTGATGTGGTTTTGTTGAAATTTTTGTAATTTTTTTCTCAAGTGATGAATTTGCATATTACGCGGTGGATGCGGCCGATTCGTTCGGTAAAGAGTTAACACAGTATGTATATATACTGACTTCATTGAGCCTTTAGCTTCACACTGGGATATTTGTTTAAACTTTTTTAAACAGAGCAGATAGCAGGTAGATACTGGATATAATAATAATAATTCTCTGGCCTTCCGCTGATTTGTGAGGATTGGACCATCAACCTATCGGTTTAACCCTTTACCCAACGAATCGGGCGCATCCGCCCGCGTAAAATGGAAATCCAGCACTTGAAAAAATTGTATTTTTCAAAAACATTTCAACAAAACGATATCATGTGACCCCTCGTTGGAACGAGCTTGTTCCAACTAGTTGTCACATGATATGGTTTTGTTGAAATTTTTTGAAAAAAATTAAAAAAAAATTATATTTAAAATAATAAATTTTGATATCGTCTGCGTTGGGAAAAGGGTCATAGTGCTCCCGGTTAGTTCGTTGAAAAAGTCTGATAGCTGCTTACCGCTGCTCGGTGGTTCTCTATGTTATCTCCGTCTTTCTCCGCTGGCCTAGCTGTCCACCCGAAAACCGAAACACAAAGGTATACAACCAGTGGATTGTGTATGTGTGTGTGTGTGTGTGGGGGGGGGGGGGGGGGGGTGGGTTCATCCCTCCTCGTCCTATAACCACAAAAAACCCTCCCCTTTGTCCTATAATAGGAAAAGCTCCCCCTCCCCCCTTCGTTCTCGGGGTTATCAAGAAGTTATCATCTCGCACCAATCAATGCTGTTACACGAGCCAGGACTCTGTAAAAGGGGTGCCTAGCCAGTTTTCGGTGGGGGCATTTGAAAGGGCGTTGTGGGGGGGGGGGGGGGTTCGGAGGCCTCCCCTAACCATAACTAGGACGCTACGGTTGTTGCACCCCCCCCCCTCCCACACACTTCCCTTCCTAGCCATATTGGATACCATGTTGGGGTTCTAGATTTGAAAGTTGCATTGGGACAATTTTTTCGGGGGGGGGGGCACAACATGGAGGGGCAGCCCCCCCCCCCCCGTAACTACGCCACTGAGAGCGATGCATACATTTATGATCAGAGAATGTTATTTTCCAGTTTGTGAATTCTGCACAGTGCATGTGATATCTTCATTCTGAACCTTACCATACCATAAAATGAAGACAATAATACACAAAACCTTTATGGACAAAAACGGTCAGAGCAATTCTATCGGTATGATGTACTGAATATTTAACCCCTTAAACTCTAGTGGTATCTTCCATAACAGTTCTATGGCAGCAGTTAGAAGAGTCCATATGCATTATTCTGGGGTAGACCAATCAATATTGGTGAAAATGTTTGTTTTTTTTTAGAAAAAACGTTTGAAGCATTCCACTGAAGTCTTGAATCATGGCTGAATATTCCAGAGAAAAAAGAGGGTGGTTAGATGAATTTTGGGGCCTAAAAAATACAACTGACTAATATAGGTGTGTGTTTGATGGGAATTCCACGAAAAAATGTGCCTGTGATCGGTAGTTTCCTTTCTGTCAATTTTTCTCTCTTATTCGTTGGATGGCTTCCAGTTTCGAGGACAGAAAACGTCTGAAGCGCTACTCTTGACAAAGATATTTGAATATCTAAATTTAAATGACGCGATCATGGTATAATAGTCGCCTGTGGCAAAATATTTAGTACTGATATACTACTAAAATTCCCCATTCAATTTTTTATTATTTTTTCAATGTATTGCTCCAAAAGATATTTTACAGTTCTGTGATAAAAGAAGGGGACAGAAAATTTCGATTGGATCGAAAATATCTGTCCGGTCTCCTCTCCACAACACCGCCCGTAGAATCTCACTCGTCGAAAAAGAAATGTGAAAACATTGAATATTAGGTGCTGTTTTTTTTTAACCTCCACCCCCCCCCCCCAAGGCTTTGCAATATTTTATTCATAAAATCTCGACCCACTGATGTAAGTGTGTCGCAATCGGATCGACATCTGATATGAGGAAAGTGTCAGTATCATAGTTGGGGAGAGCGAGACTGAGAAAGCGCAAATGGGGGAATAATAAAACAGTTTGTGTGAGAATGATGGGAGATTAGGAGGGATAGTGAGGGAGATGTGGCTAGGCTGCTGACGCGGTTGGTGTAGAATGCTTCCTGGCTAGAGGACCGCAGCAAATAAGCGGCAAGCCAAAGAATTATTATTATTATTATTATTATTATTATTATTATTATTATTATTATTATTATTATTATTATTATGAAAATACAACTTTAGTGAGATCTCAGTACCGTATGAACCCCTCACTGGAATGTGTTTGTTCCAATGAAAAATCATCATAAACTTACTTTTTGATGCCCAAAATGAAAATTTTAAGTTATTTTACATGTGGATGAATTTTAAATTATTCAAGAAATCTTTTGTTCAAGTGCCATATAACATTTATGTTAATTGAAAGGGTAAGGTAAGTTAAATGCCTATAATGAAACATACAGCATTTGTCTTTGATTTGATCAATGATTCATGCATCAAAAATTATAATCAAGGATTTTATTGTTGAGACTGCACGTTAATCTTAGTTGTGTTAATAATCAGGGACATTGCAATCGGAACCAGGATTGGGGGGGGGGGGGGGGGCGCAGGAACATTTGCCTCCTAACTTTTTTTTCAAAAATAATTGCGCGCGCGAGAAAGAAAGAAACAGAGGGGGGGGGGGGGGGAGGCGGCTATGCGAACATTTATCTTAACCTTTTACATATGGAAGCGGCCGCATCCGTCCTCGTAATTTACAAATTAACCCTTTACACAACGAATCGCCCGCATCCGCCCGCGTAATATGCAAATTCAGCAGTTGAAAAATATTATTTTTCAAACAATTTCAACAAAACCATATCATGTGACCCCTCGTTGGAACGAGCTCATCGAGCTCGTTCCAACGAGGGGTCACATGATATGGTTTTGTTGAAATTTTTTGAAAAATTTGAAAAAATGAAATTTAAAATAATAAATTTTGATATCGTCTGCGTTGGGTAAAGGGTTAAGTACTTAAAAAAAATATATTTTTCAAAACATTTCTACGAAACCATATCATGCGACACCTCATTGGAACGAGCTTCTCGAGCTCGTTCCAATGAGAGTCACAAGATATGGTTTCGTTGATATTTTTTGAAAAATTTGAAAAATTAAATATTAAAATAATAAATTTTGATATTGTCTACTTGGGTAAAGGGTTAAACATCCCATCATTGCTGCAGTCTTATTGAGAATTAGTAGAAAGGAGATTACACTGACTCTTTACTCTTAAATCTGACCAAAGGTTCCCTCGTCTGATGTGTCTTCACTTCTGACTTTACAGTCGAGACGAAAGTACATCTTTGGCTTCATATTATTATTATTATTATTATTATTATTATTATTATTATTATTATTATTATTATTATTATTATTATTATGTTCACGTGTTCCCATCGTCCATTTTGTGTACATCGGGGAAATTTGTTGAACGTCAAGTCTCAAATGTGTATTTTTATTAACGTAGAGAATGATGTGTGAGTCCCAAATATAACTTTATTACTGTATTTCTACCATGCCACTAAGGCACACGGCTATCACGGATATATATATCAATGTGTGGTTGCCCTGGTATATTCGTGCCCATCTTTCCAGTTCGAAGGTCATCCCACACATCTGCGACATTGGGCCGAGGAGAGGCATCAATATAAGTTCCATAACTTGTTCAACAATCCTTGTAAAACAAATAAGATTAAATAAAAAATGTTTCCTACGTCCCTGGTAATAATTGTCTTTGTTTTACAGTAAGGCTTATACTAGAGGCGTCAGACTGTGTCGAAATGGTAAGCTGAGAAGAAAAATCGTAATTAATAACTTACCCCACCGCCCACTCAGCGTCAAATGTGTAACAACCCTAACATTCACAAAGAGGTGCGCCAACGAGTCATGAAGGGTTGAGTTTGGGTGTAGCAAATAATACAAAATTGAGTTGAATTAAAATGTAGTGACATAATATTTTCATAAGTGTTTGAATAGTTTTTTTTAATGTTTTGTAATGTTTAATTATTTATGTAAACTTACACAGCTTGTGAATACTGGGATGGTAAATAAAACTGGCATATGTAAAGACACATCTATTTACAGTATGAATAGCGTGCGGTGTAAAGTACGTTGAAGCTTTTGACATAATTCTATGTAAAAAACTTTTCTTTTGTTACTTTTTTAAAATATGGTATTTACGTGTGATGAGAAGGATAAAAATATGCGATCGAAACAACAAATTGGGAGCGCGATGGCTCAGGAGTTATACGGCATTGAACTTCAAACCAAAACGTCCATGGTTCGATCACCGCCATTGGTAATTGCGTTGTGTCTTTGGGCAAGGCGCTTCATCCCGATTGTCCGCGTGCGGGCATGGTAGCGCTGTGTACGGAGGCGTACTGCACGTCGCTGGTGCTAACCCTGCTGGTGTGGCGTTGGGGAGTCTGACATCTGATCGCGTTGCCCACCGCTGCCCATGTTCTTTCTGCATGGGTACTCCGGCTTCCTCCAACTGTGAAACTGTCCGACACGAGGTGACCCCGTTTGTCGAAAGTGTCGTTAAACCCCAATAAATAAATTATTGAATAAATAAATAAATAAATAAATAAATAAATAAATAAATAAATAAATAAACTGATTCTAGTAAGATTGGAAATACTTGGAACGCCACTTGGCTTCTGTGAATCTCAAATTTAGGGATGAATCATCCGAATCTCGAATCAAATCAGATAGAGAATTTCGAATCGAATCGAATCTCGAATTAAATCTTGATTCGAATCTCACCGCTCTTCAAGAAGCATATGTATTGCATCTTCTCACAAACGTGGAATAATATCAGTTTCCACTCAGGTATTGTATTAACCCTGAAATCCCAATACAGCTACAAACTTCTCTTTTTATGTTGCTCTGACAAAGTTGTCCCAAGTGTATTCTTCCTTGAGAACTCTACCGGTGGGTTACATTTATCTTGACAGTGTTTTAACCCTTTACCTAACATGAAAAGCAGACGACACTCGCAAAAACAATTCTTGAATAACTTATTTTTTTCATTTTTTGTCTCTAAAACATAGGTTATGACCCCTCATTGGAACGATCTCGACGAGCTCGTTCCAATGAGGGGGTCATAACCTATGTTTTTGAGACAAAAAATGAAAAAAATAATGAAAATTAATTGGCGATTTTTGAGAATAGCGCTGGCCGGTTTTGGCCGTTACGTTGGGTAAAGGGTTAACATTATTGTTGGCTGCCTGTACTGGGCCACCGCACCCCCACGGACGCTATAATATTAGAGGACGCTATAATATTAGAGTGAGTGGACATGACTAGCCACGCGTAGATTACTACCAGTCCATTGCGACTGTACTATACACACCGTGTTTTCATATTGCGTTGGCATATAATTACCAGAGCTTTAAATATATCCCTGTTTCTTTATTCTTGCAATGATCTTCAGCACAGTGAAATTTTCTTCCCGTCTAAAAATGAAGAATGGACGAAATTCAGCAGATCACCATGGAAACCAACATCTGTTTTGACTAAAATTGGAACTAATTTTCAACATTCTTGTGCTTTCAAACTCTTCGACCAACATTTCAATCGCGAGATGTAGCCTTGTCACGAAGAAACAATTAGGGCCTCCGTGGTTTTTTCCGGGTACTCTGCCTTCCTCCACCCGTAAAACTGTCCGACACGAGGTGAGGCTGGCTCTCGAAATGGTCGGGAAACCCCATTAAAAAAATAAATAACCAAGGAAATAACTCTTCAGGTTGAAATCGGAACTAAATGGCAACATCCATGTGCTTTTAAACTTTTGGACAGCCATCACAATTTGAGATCACGCATTGTGGCGATAAGCAAAAGTCCGTAATTCAGCAAAACCGTCTGAAGTCATGTGGCCCAGTAACCGAGAAACAGGAAGAGATCCGGCAACTACATGCCTATACAATATGTGTCATAATGGTGTAAAGGCGTGTACGGAAACCCCATAATTGTGTATCTCTCTTTCTGACATACAGAATATTTGCAGTATTTGCATGGTTTTGCTGCATTACGAAATTTTGCTACCGTGCAACCAAAAAAAGTAATTCAAAAGATCATTGTGGAAGCCAACAACTCTTGGTCGACCCTGAAATGAAAGTCTTAAGGACCAAATGTTGTGCCTTCATAGTCACGGGCCTCCATGTCAGTCATGAGGAAGATTGTCATAGAAAGCATAGTAGTCTCGAGGTATAACCCCCTTGAGCTCCTGCAAGTGATGGTATTTGCTCTTCTTGAATGGTACTGGTGAATAGTGCAACAGAGGCAGCACAGTATCTCTTGATCAGATGTTCCTGAGCGCCGACTTGACCTCCTGGGGATATCCTTGAAGTCGTCTGAAAATTGAAGTGTATATTAAATGTTACTATCTGGGATGTACTTCAAACAATGAAGATTAATCAAAACAGGATCTTCTGGGAATGATCCAGACGAATCGAGTTATAATAAACTGAGCGATTTGTAATTTTTAACCCTTTACCTAACATGAAAAGCAGACGACACATGCAAAAAAAATTCTTGAATAACTAATTTTTTTCATTTTTTGTCTCAAAAACATAGGTTATGACCCCTCGTTGGAACGAGCTCGACGAGCTCGTTCCAACGAGGGGTCATAACCTATGTTTTTGAGACAAAAAATGAAAATATTTTGAAAATTAATTGGCGATTTTTGAGAATAGCGCTGGCCGGTTTTGGCCGTTACGTTGGGTAAAGGGTTAAAGAAGTCATACGTTTAGGATTTAACAACGTATGGCCTCGCTCTCCGCGTTGACCTTAAAATTTCAACACAGTGGAACGACGAGTAAATGGGTGTATGACGTTTGCTCCTTTCAATGGCACTGTGGACAGAGTCACCCTTTTCGAGTACTTCTGTACAGTGAGAATGTTAAGTTCCTTCTACAATTTCACCAAGGCATTCGATATGCAGTTCCTATTTTGACTGGTACAGCCGTCGCTGAAAATTACAACTTCTTTCACAGGAGGTGGTTATCCACAAATGTAGCCGGTAAGACACGAGGCGTATGCATCTGCGTCCAAGTTCCTCTCTCCCTCGTGCCAAAGGTAGCAAGTTCTTCTTGGGACGTCAAATCATAAATTGTGTAGTTGTGGAACGTGAGCTCGGTTTTATGATATAAAGCGCTTGCATTGAGAGAGGGCGACAGTAAAGTAGATTTCTCAACAGCCAAGATCACAACATGTCCGTCCGTTGAGATAGTCTGAGGATAAAGCGCTGATACTCATCCTGGTCTAAATGTACTACCTCATACGAACAGCACAAATCACACCTATCTCATCCCCAAGTTTAAGTCACGGAAAACTCTTCGTAAAACTTCGCGAAACTGTTGGTGTACCTGTTGCTGTGGAAAATGAGTACATTCTCTGAATAGGTCAATAAATGGTCGGAATGTAAGTCCCAAATACGTCTTGGTAGTTGAACTCGGGGGATTCACGAGTGGTTTGGCTACAACCATTTCCGGGCTATCTGGTCTGTTTTTGCGGAACATCAGGTCTATTTGCAAATTCCGTGCTCAACATTTGAAACCCGTGCGTACAATGCTCTTTTATCAATACAGAGGGCGTTCAAAAAACTATCTTTGCACACAGATACTATATGTATATGTTCGACTTTGCGCAGATGGTATTTGTATGCAATTGTTTTGCATTTCCCCATTTTGCTGCTCACATGGCGACTTGAACACAGTTGCAGCAACATACGAATGCTTTTTATACCAATCTATATTGTCCCGAAAGGTGCGGAGTATCTCGTGTCGATCGTTCCATTAAGTTAATGACACTCATGAATTCTTTGGTTTGGCACGAATTGAACATGCACGAGGGCGCATTGCCCAGTCAGGTTTTTCCTGAAAGTATTTCCGTTTTCCCATTTTCTACTGTCGTTGTTTTTTCTTCCCTGGAACCGCTTACCCTGGTCTCTCAGGCTTTTGTTGACGTTTCTTTTCCACGTTTTCCGGTTTGGGTATTGTAAAATCTGATTCAGCGCGGATTCCCTGCTCTCCCAAGAATCAGCTATTTCCCACACGTGTCCATCTGCAAAAACGTAACGTTCCGGCTTTAAGGAGGAGACCAGTCCATGTCTGTCGCAAAATAATCCAGTTCGCTTTCTGGGTACACATCTGGTTGGAATTCATCATCCTCTGACAGTTCCGGTATTGCCCCACATTGGATACGATGCTTGGATTTGGAAGAATGATAGCGTATGTGTCCCATGAGTTGTTCAAACATAGTTTTGAGGACACTAACTGATTCAACAAACAACTTATATAACATGCAATAACGAAAACTCACCTTAATTCTAGTTATGTTCATCACTTTGTTCAATTCTTCTCCTTGGAATTCTGGTACCAAAACGTTTTATAGGTGACCCCATATTTTGCAAATGCTCTCGATAACACGCTCTTGGAGTAGAGTGTCAAGTATAAGATTTATACGGCATTTTGAAATTAAGAATGAGACCAATACGAAAACGTCATTTGTCGAACCTTCAAAAAATGTTTTCTGATTTGTTGTTGGTTACCAACCTAAAATTGTCTAACGTCACTTTTCGCGTAAATTCCAATACTGTAAAAACGGTTTCGCGCTACATCCCGATATATGACATTTTAATTGCCCACCAACGTTATCTAATTACTCAAATGAACCCGGCAATTGTTTATTTGGATTCTCCGCAAACCCCCTTTTTGCCTATCCGGATCGCTTTCTCTGATGGCAAATGGTTACTGAAAGGCTTCTAATATGGTGAGGGTGTGTTCTATGGTTGCGTTTGGTTGAACTATAGTATGAATATTACCACAAACAACCAGACAACTATTTATTTGGCTCGTATTCTTCCAGAATCCCCGGTTTCTGCTTATCCCGGTCTCCATTCTGGGTACTCGCATCTAGCGTTTGGTCCTAGTAAGTACTTCCTGTATCTGGGTACGACTCCTGACATCGACCAACCAGATCACCCCATTCATCTAAACATTGCCCACCATCCCTACATATTGTGTGAGATCTAGGCGTGTCATTGCATGTACCATCATATGAGGCTATGAGGAAATCCCCCAGTGAGGTCTAACTTCAACTCTCTTATCCTCATCCGGGTACTTGAAAATATGAGGCTATGAGGACCACGAGGAATCACATCAATTAGGTGTAATGTAGCATCCCTGATATCCCCATCTGGGTATTTCCAAGAGGATGCCTATAACATAGCTCCTTTATGGCTCCTATATAGCTCCTACACAGCTCCTAATAGTCCTACCGTTAGCTTCTACTCCAAGCTTGCTACCCCCCCCCCCCCCCCCGACTCTATCTCGGCAACCTCACCAAATAAAAATGAGAAATATTCCAGAATGGAATCAATCTATAGTGTCGGAAGCGGAACTTTCTTGAACGCCTCTTCTCTCATTACGTCTCATGTATCAGAGATCTGATGATAGGATAGTTCAAGAGGAGACACATAGTTGAAGACACTCTGTAGGCTTTTGAGAACATCTCAACGATTAGAACATTTCCGAAATGGCGCTATTCCAATCGAATCAAATTATCGGGGCAGTTTTGAATCAAATCGAGTTTTGAAGTTGGCCCTAATCCTAATTCTTCATTTTTTCTTACCAAACACGGATACAGTCATTACAACGAAGCCAATAATCTCATTAAGTTTGTTCCATTTCAATATGCATATAATACATATCATCCCCTGATTGCAATAATGCGTCATCTGCAATGCTTTAGCATAGCAGATGACGTCTTATTTCACGCAAGGGACGAAATAGGGTCACTTTGTCCCTCTCCGATAGAACGAAATCGTTTTTAAGTCACTTTTTATGTTTTGCTTTCAGACGAAAATATCTACGGCCAGTCCGCCACGGTTGTTGCTAAATGCGGTGATTATAGACTCCTTGACTGAATAGCTAGCCGAGACATGAATGTGTGTGTACATACGAACTGTCGGCCATGTCAAATTCGTGACATGGTCGGGAAAACATGGGTTACCCACGTCACCCTCCCCAATATCTGAGGACAGTTACTAGCCTTGTGAAGTATTTAAACCCGGCGTCAGCTTTTGATATTTTATCGGATGTTTTCAATAAATATATAGTTTATATAGTGCACAGGCACTTGCGATGTGCAACAAAAGAGTAACGAAACAAATGCTTGTCAAGAGATTGTAGGTGCCAAAATTAATCTAGCGCGCACCTGCTGTATATGCACAATACAGTCGCCTGGCAAACGCTTGCAGTGATGTCTTCGCAAGTGTTTACATGGTAATAAAAATCATCATCAGCAAACTTTTAATCAATTGATTGATTGTTTATTTCAGACACCTGGTCCATATTACAAAATAAAAAAAATGAAATAGTTCCAGAATATACACCAGTGTTAACAAACGTTGTCAAAGACATGAACACATCTATTTAACAATCACTGGAATTAAGGGGTGGTTCTAAACATCAAGCTGAAGAAAGTGATGAAAGTGATGGATGAACACCAGAATCAATCGATGTTCAAGAGAGAGATCCAAGATTTCTTTAAGGGTGAAACATATCTTAAGTAAGAATTCCATATAGCACTAATAACGGAGTTGGCACTGGAGAACAGTCGCTTGCGAAAACTATAAACCAACCTTCTCCTTAGGCACTAGAGAGAGGGGACGCCATTCAGGACAAACATACCACTGACACTGCAGAATTTGTCATAGCCCATCAGAAGTCGAACGCATTATTGTAAAGGACAGAAAGAGTCTACGGATGATTTTTTGTGCAAAATTAACCCAGTGGTGACAACAGTACAATGTGGTGATGTATTGAACAAACAAAAGCTTCTTGACATACGGTGAACATTTAGAAAACTTTTTTATAAGCTGATTGGAACGATTACAGATTGAATGGTATTGTCTTTCTATGTCAGCATCATCTGCGAGGTCTGTGTGAATTATGTGACCCAGACACTTGAATTCAGGGACAAACAATAATTCGGTTGTACCAAGATAGACTTTTGGAAAGTTTTTCATCGCTTCAAGTTAACATACCTTCAGCAGAGTGCAGACACCTATAACGGAGGGAGCAAACACACACATCATCTGCGTAACACAAATGGTTTATGGTTTTCGCTCCGTGGCTGCAGCCAACGGGCAGCTTGTTCAGTGACCTGCGCATATCATCAATATATATATTAAACAAGAAAGGCGACAATATCCCACCCTGTCTGACACCATTGGTGACATGAAATGTTGGAGACATGAGTAGTATGTCTCGTTTGTTTGGGGCCATAGTTGCAGGATCTTGGTGCGGGACCTCGGAAGTGACGTCATGTCACGTGACCCAGTGGCGCCATGTTGTGTTGCCATGGTAACCCGCGTGAGCGGCCATCTTGTGACGTCATTACCTTCGCTCAGGCCTTCAAAATGTTCTATCAGATTTCCCCCGTATACATATAAATTGGCTATATAAGAAATCTCGTAAGTGGGATTCCTAGCCGATTCCGTAAAGTTGGATTTCGATGAGGCCTCATTTATTATCCCTCTTACCCTCATTTTCTTTTGAGGCCATGAGGGCCATGAAAAAATCCCTCACTGAGGTATAGCTAGGAAGTAGTGATACAAGTCACTATTGATGGCTGATAGTTTATTCAATAGTACTGGCACGCAATGGAACAAGACTGCCGTAGAAGCTAATGATAGGATAGATAGACCATAGACAAGTAGCAGCATTGGAGCTTTGGGGATAAGATGGAAGCCGTTGGTAAGACTACATTAGACCTCATTGAGGGCTTTTTTCATAGCCCTCATTGCCTCATACGACAAAAAAGGGATTTTCCAGAAAGTATCCTCGATAGGTATCCTCAAATAATACAATACCAGGCCATAGGTATCCTCAAATACCGAAATGAGGCTAAGAGTCGTAGTAAATGAAGCCTCATTGAGGGATTTTTTCATGGCCCTCATGGCCCTCATGGCCTCAAAAGAAAATGAGGCTATGAGGGATAATAAATGAGGCCTCACTGAGGGCTTTCTCATGGCCCTCATGGCCACATACGACTAAAAAGGGATTCTCCAGAAAGTATCCTCGATAGGTATTCTCAAATAATACAATACCAGGCCATAGGTATCTTCAAATATTGAAATGAGGCTAAGAATCGTAGTAAATGAGGCCTCATTGAGGGATCCTTTCATGGCCCTCATGACCCCCCCCCAAAAAAAAAATGAGGCTAAGAGGGATAATAAATGAAGCCTCATTGGGGGCTTTCTCATGGCCCTCATGGCCTCATACGACTAAAAAGGGATTCTCCAGAAAGTATCCTCGATAGGTATCCTCAAATAATACAATACCAGGCCATAGGTATCCTCAAATATTGAAATGAGGCTAAGAGTCGTAGTAAGTGAGGCCTCATTGGGGGCTTTCTCATATCCCTCATGGCCTCAAAAGAAAATGAGGCTATGAGGGATAGTACATGAGGCCTCATTGAGGGCTTTTGCATAGCCCTCATGGCCTTATACGACTAAAATGGGATTCCATAACCAGAGACGTTTCACAAAAAAGTATTCTATGGGACGTGGCCATTGGATACAGAGGTGATGAGACTCGGATAGGACTTCATTGTATTAAGGGGAGATAACTCTGCATACAGATTATGGGAAATCAAGCAATCTGATTGGTTAGTTAGCGCCAGGAAAGTGAACTGATTGGGTGATCTGGATAAATGAAACAACAAAAGTACTCAGAATAGGGTCAGAACTAACAAGAACAGACCAGAATTTTTTTTTTTTTTCTTATTAGGGTTCAACGACACATTAACATCCAGGGTCATATCATGTCGGTGACAGTTTTACGGGTGGAGGAAACCGGAGTACCCAGAGAGAACCACCGAGCAACGACGAGCAGCTGGCAGCTCTCCAACATCGTAACTCTGAACTCTGCACCGCGGCACAGGCAGGGTTAGATTGGTTGAAGACATGCGCACCATCGACGTGCAGTACGCCTTAGTACACAGCGTCATCGTGTCCCCGTGTAGGCAATCGGGGTGAAGTGCCTTGCCCAAGGCCACAACGCGGGAGCACGAATCAGTCGCTGAAATGGTCACCCATCCAACTACTAACTGCGCTCGACGTTGCTCAACTTCGGTGATCTGACTAGAACCGGTTACCGTGACGCCACCGCGCCCCCAGACCAGAAAAGCTAAATATAGTAATAACAAGCAAAGTTGTTCCAGCTGATAGGATCTTCTACTCTACTAGAGAATACTCCAGGACAAAGGAACATGGTCAGGTAGACGAAAACTATTGCATAGATAGATAGAAGCAGAGAATTCTGAAAGAATTCGAAATAGTAAAACTTGTCGGGTTGTTTGTGGTAATTCTACGAAACGGGAAATTACTCCTGTTCAATCGAACACACCCTCCGAACATCCCCTTGTCCTATAAGAAGGTTTTAGGTCACATAGCAACCACGTGCTACCATAGAAACCAAGATGGCGGCCTCCAGTATACAAAATTGACGACGGAAACACGTTTCACCCTAACAACACGCGCTGCGCTTGCGCACTAACACAACGTATCACTATGAGATGACGTCACAAGATGGCCGCTCACGCGAGTTACCATGATAACACAACATGGCGTCACTGGGTCACGTGACATGACGTCACTTCCGAAGTCCTGCGCCGAGGTCCTTCAACTATGGCCCCAAACATACGAGACATACTACTGACATGGTTTGACCCCGCCTTACAGAAAACTGCTGAGTTCTGAACCAGTTAAGAAATAATCGTATCGTGGCTATAGGAAGCTTGCGCTTAAGTAATTTCTGAAGAAGTGTAATGTGACTCGGTCAAACGCTTTCTTTGCATCAAGAAAACATACAAACACAGGGGTATTATGACTTAGAAAATAGCGAACTATCTCCTTAAGAGCGAAAATACATCCATCATGAGCCTAAAAACCAAACTGATTGTTTGTTGTTGAGAGTTTGTCCATGCATCTATTGAGTAAAACCTTTTCAAGCAGTTTAGACATAATTGTCGCAAGAGCAATCGGCCTGTAGTTATCTTTATCGGAAATATCTCCAGATTTGTTTTTAACCAGTGGGATAACTGAAACATCAGCTATGGGTGATGGAATGTGGCCTCTGATGATATTGACACTGAACAGCACATTCAGTATGGCAAACTACCGAAAGTTACTAAATCTCAAGTGTTCAGAGGTCAGCAGATCAGGTCCGCTGGACTTTCCACTGCGGAGGTGCTTAACATATTCTATTGACTCATTTGCAGTAACAAAGAGTGAGTCATCAACAGTGACATTATTAAAATGCACCGCTGAAAAATCCTCGTATTTATTACTGCTGGGTAAGCTGTCGAGTATTACATGAAAATGGTCAGCCCACATTTCCGAAATATTATTTTCACCAGAAATACCACTGACCGTTTCAGCGATGACAGCGCGATTGCTTTTCGGGTCAAATTTCCAGAACTGGGAAAATCTCTTCTCATGTAATTGTTGGATAGGAAGATCAGAACAAATGATTCTTTGTATTGTTTACACAGTCGTAATGCATATTTGAAATCGGAGCGCGATTTGCGCATCAGGGGTCAATACTGTAAAACTTCAGGGGTCAATACTGTAAAACTTTTACAATTGTATTTTCTAGAATTGTATTTTCCAGTTATGACATAAAGTGGGGTAAAATGAACCATTAGCATTTTCCAAGAGCTGGCAATTTACCAGGTGGCAAATTGTCATATTTTTTAAAATGCTGATGATTCATTTTCGTTAGTTATATTAAGAGGTAGAAAATACAATTGTAAAAATTTTATAATATTGGCCCCAGGTCGTAAAATGGTCCTGAGCGAGGTTTATTATGATGCCGCCAGGTCAAGTAACAGCGGCGAGCTGCATCGTGCCTATCCTTTACTAAATCATTTCAAGCAACAACTTCGGGAAAATGCTTAGTTTTCTTTATGATTGATTTCGAAGCTGCGTCAGTAAGAGAACTTACAATGTCATTGTTCAGCCTGTCGATTGCTTAAAAATGAGTTTTTTTCTCTGAGCAGTCACTAAATGAAGCTTCATTAATGAAATTTTTGATAATTATTCCTATGATTAGTTTTTGGAATCTAATATTATTGCGTCCGTGGAAATATTGCCTACCCGTGGAGAATGACCAGTCCACGGCTGTTGTATATGTATAGAATTGACCCTGCAAGGCTTCGAATTAAATTCGATTCGAAATCATCCCAATGATTCGATTCGATTCCAGTCGCGCTGATTCGGAAATTTTCGACTCGATCAAATGTTATCAATATTCCACCACGTCTCTCCTCTTGAACTCTTATTCTATCATCAGGACTCCTGATCATGCGACCTGATGACAGAGGAAGATTTCCAGGAGGTTCCGATTTCCATACAAGTTTCATTCTGTTTCTGGAATATTATGCGTTTTTTGATTAAGGGAAATGTAAACAGAAACAATTTGGAGAAAACTTCTTTTATTCCAAGTTTTGGGATACACTCTTAGCGCACTTGCATTCTATACCATAAATAAAGTATGCGGAGACCATCAAAACATTATTTGATAATTTAAATATTTGATAGACTCACTTTTAAGCCCTTGAACCCGTAAGACCGATTTTTTGGTCCAAGGTATAATTTTGTCCCATTTTGTATTGTAATAAGAGGTCTGTGCACGGGGCATTGCTGATAAAAAAATTAACTACAGTCTGCAGCCAGACGGCTGCAGACTGCAGTTATTATTTTATCCTCCCTGTACATTGATATTGGACTGACCCATCTAACTGCACGTGTACACAAAGACGATACCTTTTAAGGAAACGAGGTTTCAAAGGGTTAAAGAGCGGCTGCAGACTGCAGTTATTCAGATTTTATCCTCCCTGTATATTGATATTGGACTGACCCATCTAACTGCACGTGTACACAAAGACGATACCTTTTAAGGAAACGAGGTTTCAAAGGGTTAAAGAGCAATTTGTCGAGGCCGTTATTTTCATTCTTGTGCAATCCAGCGTTTACAAAAAATCAACTGACAGTTCTGCCTTTTTTCAATTGGAAATAAGCTGAGACCTCGATTCGAGATATAGTCACGGGGCTGGTGACTGGTTAAGAGCTGAACTCGCATTATTTTCCGTGTGTGGACTATAAACGGAGATGAAATAATGAGCTGAGGCCAACAAAACAAACATTTGGTTAACCAGCAGATTATTCTGGTGATTATAAAACGATAGACTGACGTCACTCACTCATAAAATATACACTCAGCGGGAAAAGCAATTTTTTAAACCCTCGTACAAAAAGTTGATTTAGTGCACTAAAAGCTTGCATATGGTAACTGCAACTCATAAAATCTAAGTATGTGGTTTGCAATACGAGATAACTATTAACCATTCAGGTAAGACATGTTACGGTAGACAAAACCAGAATGACTCCTAAATACGGAAAATATAGTCTACCATAGCTTATGATCCCTGAACCTGCGCCGATGTGCCGACAAGCGATGGCTTCTAAAAATTGTGGAACAATTAACAATTTTCATTTTTTTTTTTTTTGCAACCTCAACATAACTTATGGCCCATAGTAGGGCCCTCGAATCACAAATTTCGGGTCGAATCGAATCGAGAATCGAATCTGACAGAGGGTTTCTAATCTCAGCACTACTAAAATTGTACATATTTCACACGCTAAAATCAGTTGCGCTAATAATCAACCCAAATCAACTGGGCTGAGTGAATATGAACCCAATTGGGACAATTGGGTTCATATTCACTCAACCCAGTTGATTTGGGTTGATTTTTAACCCAACTGATTTTAGACTGCACCTTACAAGAATAAATAGTACTTTCCACTAAAGTATTGTCTTCAACGGCGAGTCGTCTGCTTGGTCCAGCCAATCAAAAAGCGGGTTATTTAAAAAAAACCGAATCAAAGTATTTTCGACAGCGGAACCTCCTTGTCCTGTCGGAGACCTGGTGATAAAAAAAAGAGTTCAACAGAAGACATGTGGTTGGCTTTGAAAATTTGTGGATGAACGGACAATTTCCAAAGCAGAGGGACTCAAAACGAATCGTCGAAAAACTAATTATGAACCCCCACAAGGCCATTTCCCATAGTTTACGGCCGATATCTCTGTGGGCGCAGGTTACAATGAGGGCTATTAGCTATGTTTGTTTAGGCAAACCACAAAACATCGCATCACGATATGTCATGATTGAAGCAAGTTCCCAGTAACGATGTTTCCATCCCTATTCTCAAGGACCCAAAGCATCATTCAAGCGATTTCTCTAAATCTTGACTTTGAGGTGAATCAGGCTCTTAGCCAGGATATAATAGGGGGTGTCCTAGCCAGTTTTGAGGGGGTCAAAGGTGGTATTTGAAAGGGAAATGTGTGGAGATTCGGGAGCATTCCCTAGTCCTAACTGTAATCCTCCGGTCGTTGCTCCATCCTCCCACTTCCGTGAATAGTCGCCATATTGAAACGACGGACCGCGGTCATTACCATAAGATTCAATGCAACTTCGTCCGTATTTCTTTCACGCGCAGTTCAAGTATTGGTTGGCAACTTCTTGTCATGTAGATCTTCTCGCCCATTTCACCATATGAAGAAAAGCTTCACCATCAAGAACAGTCGCCTTTGCTTCTGTTATTCATGCTTCTGAACGGAATCAGTCAGGGCCTTTGCTAATTGTGACTTTGCAGGTTTTCTAACAATAAAGTAGGACTTGTCTGTTCACATGCGAAAAATCTTACCATGTTTTCTTCACGTTGTGCAATAGCTATCAGCCGCGAGAAGAGAAGAATATCATCGGCCTGGGAATTAGTAACGATTGTCACGTACACTAATTCTGTCATGAGAAGTGGGTCTCAGTGCACCTATGTATACTGTGTATCCATTGCATACACTGAGCTTCTGTCACTTCTCTACTTCATGTCTGCCCCATCCAGGTTTTTAATAGAACCATGGCGGTAAACGGAGGACGTGGCGGTCATTGGCGAGGTGGGCGGGCGCTCACAGTGTCTTCTCTTGAGTTGCAAACTATGTCAATAAAGCCATGAAATCCAGACGTTCCTATGAAACTTAGCGATGTATGGGGATAGCGCGGCACACTACGGCTGACTCGGGTTGGGGGGGGGGGGGGGGGGTCTATTCTTGTCCGCCACCAAATAGATCATATCAATACCTGTTTGATTATCTGGTCGGCATATAATCATACCGATGCTATAATGTGTGTGTTTTTCCAGCTTTACCGTCGATTTCTGACAATTTTGCCAACTTAAGCAATAACGCTTTCCCGGACTAAACTAGAAAGACCAGCTCTGACAATCCCCTATATTCAAACTGCTAAAAGTTCCCCTTTGAGGATATTAACGTTTTTTGAGTATGCGGTTAAGAGCGGTATCATACGAAGGAAAATGAAACAGGGGTATTTTGGCATGATGGAAATTGACAACTTTTTAAAAAAAATTTCAGCTTTCAGAGAAAATGTTGGTGTTCGGGAGACCAACAATTTGTTCCGACAGACAACAAAAATTACCGACAGACAAATAAAAACACACCGCTCACACCACTAGCTGCGGGCCTAATCTTCCTATTCGTCCTTCGAACACAAATGAAAACATCCTCTACAATTGTTCATTCGTTCTCTTGCTTATCCAAGAATGTCGGATACTTATAAATCTTTCGCTTCACCAGGGTTCCGTTTCATGGCGATTCCTATTCCATCCACAGAGTGTATCCATTCCCTCAGTCTAATACCAGATATTGTGTTTTGTCACTGTTAAAAATATTCCACAAGTGTCCTGTCCGATGTTGTTTGTGAAAGTTCATCTAGAATTAAATGCAACTTCAGTTGGTCAAGCCAACGAGTCGCTGCACAAGGACCTGACTGTTTTACGTGCGCTCACCTAACAAATTAGTTAAACATTTATTTCAGTGAGTTACTGGTGTTAACAACTCGGACTCCATGTTGTTCAAAATGCAGTTGTCCCACAAAATGATCTCACAAAGAGCGTGTTTTACGTGCTTTGCACACATTCTTGTGTTCAGTTTAAGTTTAAGTTAAAATGACGATAGCCAAACACAGAGCCGTGTGTTGTCAAAAGAACAAATCAGTTCCACGGAAGGTGTTCTTAGATAGAATGGAAAAACGAATCAAATATGGAATGACCAAAACACCAGGAAAAATGGCCGTGTGGTATGATATAAATCTTTATTTTATTCACTTGTGAATATATTTCTTTTCATTTAGCGATATTCCTCCAAATTCAAGGAATTACGCTAGAAAGCCAACAATGAAATGGGTAGATATAAGAATAAGAGAATTACCACTGACAGACTACTACATGTACGTTCTAAACTGTATTCCAGGTGCAAAGAAAAATGACCAGTGTTGTGTTTTCAAGAATAATCCGGTGTAAATGACACAAACGAACTGCAACAAAGAATCATGTGGGAGTGCGTTCCCATCTTGAAAAAGGGAAGGAAAACGATGTTTTCTCAAACCCTGGGAAAGGGGCATTTACTCGCGTTAGCAAGCACGTCTCGAAGGCCCAAGACAAGTGAGTGGGAAGTTTGAGGGGAGGTAAATTCCTCCAACTCCCCCATTGAATTCTGAAAGCTCGCAGAACGGATTCGGGGTGTATTTTAGCTTTACTTCGAGAATAAATAATTGAAAAAAATGAGTGATGAACCTGGGAAGGGCATTTTCGGCCCCCTCAGCCTCTTGGGCCAAAACAGGGAGGACAACTGCCCCCTATGCCCCCGTGCTTCCAGCGTCCCGGAGCATTGCAAGTGCAATGCAATTTAGATGACACGGAGTAGTACTTTGTAGGATAAAATTTTATCAAAATGAACGGGAACATTTTATTACACTGTTTTTTCTGGGCTTTACCGGATAAGATTTCAATAGAACCTTTTGATAACATTTGTGTAAATTTCAAATAATGTTAAGTCGTTTATAATTTGAAGAGCTTCACCATTTTCGAAATGTTGAGGTAAATATTTAGCAAAGACAAGAGTCTTACCTGACTGTATTGTACTGCACTTAACCCTTTGCCGAACGTAACGGCAAAAAAAACGTTAGCGATATTCACAAAAATGAACATTCAATTTTAATTATTTGTTTCAATTTTTGTCTCAAAAACATTGCTTATGACCTCTCATTAGAACGAGCTCATTGAGGGCGTTCTAATGAGGGGTAATAAGCTGTGTTTTTGACGCCAAAAATGAAAAAAATAGTTATTCAAGAATTGTGTGTGCAAGTATCGTCTGCCTTTCGTATTAGGTAAAGTGTTAACTTGTTTATGCTCTATATTAAAAACACAGTGCGAGTTTGTAGTTGGAGCGTTTGCACATTTCAGTGGCGTAACGTTCACGCAACGAGGTTAGGGCGTCTCCTAAGGCCCCCTAAAATGTAAATTGTTGGGGGCCCATAGTAGAGACATTTTGTGAAAAATCATTAAGGGTCTCAAAACAGTGTTGTAGTTGAAGCATTGAGGTCGGATGCTTCAGTACCGGCTTGTATAAAGAATCGGGCGATATTCTCATAAACCAATTACGGGGCTGTGTGCGTGGCACATGACAACATGAGGCAGCAGTTCAAATGACTAAACAATTTTAATTTTAATTCCTTTACAAAGGTGGATGCATTCTGTACAAGTTGTTACATCAAACCGTCGATGCAATAACCGAAACCAACCTATGCCAACATGACTCCTTCTTGGTTAAGGGGCTGACCAACTAACAAAGGAACGAACACAGAAACGAACGAAAATCACCATCAGGAAAATTTTAATTAATGAAGCACCGGGTTGTACCCGGTGATTCATTAATTAAATTTTTGACTATTACTCCTCTTATCAGTGTTTGGAATCAAATATTATTGCGTCCGCGGAAATATTGCCCATCCATTAACCCTTTACCCAACGCAGACGATATCAAAATTTATTATTTTAAATATCATTTTTTCAAATTTTTCAAAAAAAATCAACAAAACCATATCATGTGACCCCTCGTTGGAACGAGCTCGACGAGCTCGTTCCAACGAGGGGTCACATGATATGGTTTTGTTGAAATTTTTTGAAAAATAATATTTTTTCAACTGCTGAATTTGCATATTACGCGGAAGGATGCGGCCGATTCGATGGGTAAAGGGTTAAAAGTAACCAGTCCACGATGGCCATACTTTAACCAGTTATCATCACTAGAACTTCTTAATCTTGTCAAGGCCGGGTAGATTTTACACTGAATAGAATGTTTTATTCCCAGTCAGTGTGCTAGAATATAACATTATGAGGTACTGAATAAATACAGTATGTGGCCTAAGGGCACCCAATATTACTGTTACGCCACTGGCTCAACTGATATTGATTGTTTTGTTCCATTGGTATTCAGCTCAATAACACTTTCAACAGTGTTCACGCTGGTATATGCCAAATGTGCCAAATGCATATTTTTAAAAAATCTGGCACATAAATGTGAGCGTTTGGCACAAAAATTTGGCACATAAATTCAAAATCACGAACCTGGTATATTCTTGATTTTTCCACATCATTAATTACAAAAAAAAGTAATCTCGTTCAACTGTGTTCACAATGACCAGTCACACTCCAATTGTCCTTACCGGTGACCTGGGATTAAGAAGTCGTGTATTGTGTAAACAACGCATGCTTTGTTTTTTCTAATAAGCGAACAATAGACCAGATTATGAATTGTCTTTAATTGTTGGTGGTACTTTCCCCATTGACCAAAATCAAAGATTAACACAATAATAAAAGGGCAAAGGATTCAGTTTACATGTCAATAAGTAACCGTATAGATCATATATGTTTCACGATACTTTATGTTTCGTTTTATGTTTTAATTTGATTTTATAAAATTTTATGCTTTTGACATTTCTTGAATAAAATATGGAAAAAAAGTTTTTATACATTACGGCCGTCGTTGTACCCGATGATTCATTAATTAATTGTTTGATGAGTAATCGTAATAATAATAATAACACTTCGGCCAGCCACTGATTTGTCGCGGTTCTCGAGCGAGAAGGCCTTGGTTACCCCTGTGCTCTCAACTGCCTCTCTATTCCCACGCTTCTTCTCTCCTCCCAACACTCGGAGACGAACTGCTTGATGACATCCCTCGCCCCATTCTTCCCAATCTCTCCGATTAGCATATTAACCCTCTCCTTTGAGTCACTCACTAACCACATGGCCTTCATTCTCCCATCCCACTTCCCCATTAGACTCCCAGTGAATATTATTCTTTTAGAATAATATTCACTGGGAGTCTAATGGGGAAATATTTTGGGCATTCTACAAGAAAGTGTTCCAGGGTCTCCACCACGCCCAAATTACACATCTGGCACTCCTTTTCACTGTTTTTCCCAATTTTCCCCTCAACTCCAGGGACCGCGACCTCAGCTTGAACAACAGTGACCCCCCCCCCCCCCCAAAGGTGCCATCGAGGTAGTCTTCAAAACCAGGCTTCTCTTTCTCACGCAGGTCACCCAAAGACCTCGTTGATTTGACCCCCTCTCGCCAATTAAAGTTACCATCCTCCATGACCCTTTCTCTAGCGATTTTTCCCATGGGTTGCACCTGCGTCCAGGTCCGAGATCTCCAATGAGTAGTTCTCTATTAGCTCCCTCACTTGGATCATCCACCCTGTCTTGACAGTTGAGTTGAAAATATTCTGGAACATTACTCTACACCATTGGGGGGGTCGGGGAGAGTTACCAAATAATTAAGATAACCGAGTTTCAACAGGTCAATCCTGTCCTTGATCCCCATCCACCCAAACTCACCCCTGATTGCTTCTAGTGCTGCGGCATTACTCGACCCCCATTATCCTGCATCGTTCTGCAGGATTTCCAAGCTCTTTACAGCCGATTGGTTTAGGGGTACCACTTCTGTACCATATGTTACACTTGGCAGACCCACCATTTCCCAAATGGTTTTCCCCACGAAAACCTTATTGAAACTGTTTCTCCCTATAAGTTTCATTTGGTTAAGGATTCGCCTCCCCTTCGGAATCAATTTATTTGTGTGGTTTCGTTAGATGCATCTTTCTGTGATGTTTATATTTACCCACAGATACTCGCAGTCACCTGTCTCTCCTACGCTAAGAAGTTTGCTGCTCCCTTCCGGAATACAAAACTCCCCCACTCTCCACCTTCGAGTAGGGTCCACTTTACGGCCCACGGATATAACTTTGCTTTTGTTTTCGTTTAGTTCGAGTCTCCATTTGCTCCCATATTTCCCAACAATTCCCAGCATTTTCACTGGCCCCCCTTCGCTTTCTGACACTAGCACCATATCGTCTGCAAAAAATAGTCCTGGGATCTTCATGACCCCAATTGCTAACCCCTCGTCGCTATGCAGGAGTTCATCTCCTAAACCTTTGATGTACAATGCAAAACGAATTGGCGAAAGTATACACTCCTGTTTTAGGCCTATCTCCATATGCACACGTTTTGTTGTTGTGTTACCCAGGCTAAGTTCACTCTGTAATCTTTATTTAGTACTTTCAGAATTCCAACAAACCCGCCTCCCAAGCCCAGAGCCTCAAGCTTTCGCCACATACCCTCCCTCCATACTCTATCGTATGCCTTTTTAACATTCAAAAAGGCCATAAACATATTTTTCTTTTTTGCTTTCGCTGATTCTATCAGTTGGGATAGCGTGAAAAGATGGTCAGTGACTCTCCTTCCCTTCCTGAAGCCATTCTGAATCTCTCCCCAAAACCCTTCTCCTCAATCACCTCCTCTAATCTTCCATACAGTTTACAGAAAACTTTTCCAACGTTCCCACTGACAGAGAGCCCTCGATAATTATCCAAAACGTTTTTTGCCCCTTTTTGTGAATAAATGTCACTTTGCTTTCTCTCCACTCTTTTGGGACCTCTTGTTTTTATATGGCTAAATTGAATAGGGCAGTTAGGCTTTCACAGAGTTCCTCTCCCACTTTTTTGAGAAACTCGTTATGAATTTCGTCACCCCTGCCGCTTTTCCATTCCTTAATTTTGAGATCACCTTTCGCACCTCCTCGGTTTTAATTTCGCTGCACACGAAGTTCGATAGATTTTCCTCGCCCTAGTTCGGACACTCCGGTGGGTTCCCATGTCCCATCGCTTATCGTTTACCTTTTCCCAGTGCTTGACTAGTTCTGATGCGATTTGATCTTGATAGTCTGTATCTCTGCCATCTATTTTAATACTCTGTGGGTTACTTCCTTTGTTACGTTTATTCGCCCATTTCCAAAATACGTTCGAACTCGACCCCCCCCCCCCCCCCCCCCCCCCCTATCATTCTTATCGTCCTAATAAGACTGCTATTTCGCACTCTCCGGTTATCGTCTTTAATATTATTTACTTTATTTCGTGCTTGTTGGTATTCTTCCTTTGCTACCGTGGCCTCGTTGCTTTCCGCCCCCTTGAGTTTTCTACTTCTTCCGTATGCAGCTCATTTAGCTTTTCTACCCTTTATGGCCCTGTTCAGTTCTTCGTTCACTCTGTACCCAAGTTCCCGTGTTGGCAGCCTAATCTTTCCTACACTTTCCTTTCCTGCCTCCACTAGGTTCGCAACTATGGCGTCGGCCATTTTCTGGACACTGCCCCCCTTGTGTGCGGTTGCAAGGTTTGGTTTCAATTTTTCTTCGAACTTCTCCCAGTCAGCATCCTTTTTGAGTTCCCAAATCTCCTTAAAGCTTCCTTTGCTTTTCACTTGTATAATTACTGTTTGGAATCTAATATACTGAGACAAAAAAGAAAGTATAATAGAAACAAATGTGAACAAATAGCATGAAGGATGAAATATAATAGTTCTAATGTGGCATTTTTGTGGACAAGAAGTCGTCAAAGAGTTTAATCACATGTTGTTGTTGTCCACCCAACCGTATACAATTTCGCTATTGATTTCAAAATAGCATGTGCTACCCGATAATGTCAAATTGAATGGGTGACCGACGATTTTCTTTGTGTTATGTTGTGCCAGAGAGCCTGGGTTGTTGAGAAAACACGCTAGTTTTTGTCTTCCGACATTTTAAAAAATGCCAAGGTTAACCGAAAATCAGAGGTTGCGTGCCATTGGTATTCATGAGGCTGGGATACCCCCAGATGAGCTCGCCGCTGAGTTCGGAGTCACTGTGGCCACTATTTACCGTCTCATTGGAAGTGTAGAACCATTCAGGTCGACCAAGAGTTATGACCCCTTCACAAGACTGACACATCAGGACGTCTCACTTGCGGGATCGCTTTCTTCCCGCGACGAGGACAGCAGCAATTACTCCCGGTAGAACTAACAACAGAATCAGTACACAAACTGTCCGCAACAGATTCGCTGAACACGGCATCCGCAGTAGGTACGTCAGCATGTTCGCTGGACTCAGCAGCGTCAGAACACAGTTCTTTATAGTGATGAATCACGATTTTGTCTACGGCGCGCTGATGGTAGGACAAGATTGTATCACCGACGAGGAGAACGGTTTTCTGATGCTTGCGTGCGGGAATGCGACTGTTTGGGCTGGGGGTAGTGTAATGGTTTGGGCGGGGTTTTCCTTGCACCACCGAACGCAGGTGATCTTCATCGATGGTAATCTGAATGGACAGCGAGATAGGGACGAAATTCTTAACACTGTTGTTGTTCAACGCTAACGTCGGATTGCAGTTATTCCAGCCAGACAATACCCGATGTCACGTGGCGCGTATCTGTCGTGACTTTCTTGAGAAGCAGAGCATCGGAGTTCTTCCCTGTCCTCCACTTTCTCCCGATTTGTCGCCAATCGAGCATCTTCAAGTTGGGGATCAATTGGACCGTCAAGTACGTGTGACTCCATGATCTTCAGACGTTAGGCGATTTACGTAATGTTCTAAGGCAGGAGTGGAACGCAGTACCATAGTGTGACATCCAGAGACTTATCAGGTCCATGCGCCTTCGAAGTCTTGCCATCCAAGAGGCAAACGGTGGACATACACGCTATTCACTGCATTTGTGAACTTTTCATTTCACCCCATGTCTGAATTGCAACGTCCTGACGTGACGCTGGCAACACTAAGAACATGAAATTATGCAAATTCATACAGATAGACTCGAAATATGAATTTACAATAATTTGTTTGGGATTAAAGTCGATAATACTAAAAAAAATTGCTCCTCAAAGTTTATTATACTTTCTTTTTTGACTCAGTATATTATTGCGCCTTGGAAATATTGCCTGCCGTGGAAAGTGACCAATCCACGGCGGCTGCACTGTAGGTCTCCCACATAAAATGCTCATGGCACAAAAAAATCTCATTTGGCACAAAAATTCTCATTTGGTACAAAAATTATTCAGCTTTGGCACATTAAAATATTGAGTCAGCGTGAACACTGACTTTCAACAACCAAGATCACATTGTGTCGGACAGTTTTTCGGGTGAATGAAGCCGGGGCATCGGGAGAGAACAACCGAGCAGCGGCGAGCAACTGTCTCCAAGGTACTAACTCTGCAGAAGTTAGGAGCTGCTGAAGGCAAGTGCACCATCGACGTGAAATACGTCTCAGTACACAGTGCCACTGTGTACCCACAACAGAATTAAGTGTCTTGCCCAAGGACATAATGCAGTTTCCGCTCGTCAAGATCAAACTGTCGACCTTTCGGTTTGAAGGTCAACGCTCTACCCTCCATTTCACCACGCTAGCCAAACTGTGTAGACCAGGAAAGTGGAGAGGAAGCGTTTGGGTGGGGCGGGGTGGGGCGGAGCGGGGCGGGGTGGGATGGGGTTGGATATTGGAAGGCTTCTTTCAGATAATATATTTCACACCACACCCACTTTTGATGAATAAGAAAATCACCCATGGGCGATCTTTAATCAACATTTAATAATCATTATTATTTATTTTTTAACCTTTTTCTAAACAAAAATAGAAGTCACTTGCAAAAACATTTCTTGAAAATAAAAATTTTCATTTCTTCCCCCAAATACATAGCTTAGGACTTCAATGAGCTCGTTCCAATGAAAAGTCAGAAGGAATATTTGTGAGTCAAAAATTGAAAATATATTAAAATTCGAAATTTGTTAATAGCCTCGTGCGTAAGAGGTCTCTACGTAAGGATAAGAGATAAAAAAGGTTGTTCTTCTAACACAGGAAAATAAAAAAAACTGCTAATGATGCTTTTTTATTTTCATTATGTGTTCATTTCTAAAATATGTTTTGAAATATGAAAAAATAAAATTAATAATAAGCCAAATGTAATTGTCATTTAAGATAAGAACCATATAATTTTTGTTAAACTTTTTGATGATTCGCCCACTGGTTCCTTGGATATTTTCTTTTTTTCCTCTCGTTTTGCAAGTCTAATTCAGTAAACTAAAATGACCTACGGCCTGGAACCCTCGTTTCCTGGAATGGTATCGCCTTTGTATACACTTAAAGTGAGATGGGTCAGTTCATTATCAATATACAGGGATGATAAAGCAATAATTGCAGTCTGCAGCCGTCTGGCTGCAGACCGCAGTTATTATTTTACCATCAATGCCCCTTGTATATACTTCTTATAATAAGACAAAAATGGAGCGAAATTATGCCTTGGACCGAAAAATCGGTCTTAGGAGTTCAAAAGGTTCAAGAGTCCATCGCCTATGTTTTAGATTTAGAAAAAGCGATGTGAAGTTAGTTACTTATTTGACATTTTGACATTTTTTTTCCATCAAAACAGGAAAAATGGCACCTGCTGTAGGGTGGGACAAATGAAGACGAGTTGATTGACATGTTGCCCGTCCGCATAAGGCCTTTCTTTATGGGGCAACCAAGGCCCTAAAAGTGACAACCTCCCAGAAAACCTTCTAGATGGGTAAATCTAATCAAATAAATGGTACTGTAGGGTGGCACAATTGAAGACGAGTTGATTGACATGATGCCCGACCACATAAGGCCTTTCTTTATGGGGCAACCAAGGCCCTAAAAGTGACAACCTCCCAGAAAACCTTCTAGATGGGCAAATCTAATCAAATAAATGGTGCTGTAGGGTGGCACAGATGAAGACGAGTTGATTGACATGTTGCCCGTCCACATAAGGCCTTTCTTTATGGGGCAACCAAGGCCGTAAAAGTGACAACCTCCCAGAAAACCTTCTAGATGGGCAAATCTGATCAAATAAATGGTGCTGCAGGGTGGCAGAAATGAAGACGAGTTGATTCACATGTTGCCCGTCCACATAAGGCCTTTCTTTATGGGGCAACCAAGGCCCTAAAAGTGACAACTTCCAAGAAAACCTTCTAGATGGGCAAATCTGATCAAATAAATGGTGCTGTAGGGTGGCACAAATGAAGACAGGTTGACTGACATGTTGCCCGCCCACATAAGGCCTTTCTTTATGGGGCAACCAAGGCCCTAAAGGTGACAACCTCCCAGAAAACCTTCTAGATGGGCAAATCTAATCAAATAAATGGTGCTGTAGGGTGGCACAAATGAAGACGAGTTGATTGACATGATGCCCGACCACATAAGCCTTTCTTTATGGGGCAACCAAGGACCTAAAAGTGAAAACCTCCCAGAAAACCTTCTAGATGGGCAAATCTAATCAAATAAATGGTGCTGTAGGGTGGCACAAATGAAGACGAGTTGATTGACATGTTGCCCGTCCACATAAGGCCTTTCTTTATGGGGCATCCAAGGCCCTAAAAGTGACAACCTCCCAGAAAACCTTCTAGATGGGCAAATCTGATCTAATAAATGGTGTTGTAGGGTGGCAGAAATGAAGACGAGTTGATTGAAATGTTGCCCGTCCACATAAGGCCTTTCTTCATGGGGCAACCAAGGCCCTAAAAGTGACAACCTCCCAGAAAACCTTCTAGATGGGCAAATCTATTCAAATAAATGGTGCTGTAGGGTGGCACAAATGAAGACGAGTTGATTGACATGTTGCACGACCGCATAAGGCCTTTCTTTATGGGGCAACCAAGGCCCTAAAAGTGACAACCTCCCAGAAAACCTTCTAGATGGGCAAATCTGATCAAATAAATGGTGCTGTAGGGTGGCACAAATGAAGACGAGTTGATTGACATGTTGCCCATCCACATAAGGCCTTTCTTTATGGGGCAACCAAGGCCCTAAAAGTGACAACCTCCCAGAAAACTTCTAGATGGGCAAATCTGATCAAATAAATGGTGCTGTAGGGTGGCACAAATGAAGACGAGTTGATTGACATGTTGCCCGTCCACATAAGGCCTTTCTTTATGGGGCAACCAAGGCCCTAAAAGTGACAACCGTCCAGAAAATCTTCTAGATGGGCAAATCTGATCAAATAAATGATGCTGTAGGGTGGCACAAATGAAGACGAGTTGATTCACATGTTGCCCGTCCACATAAGGCCTTTCTTTATGGGGCAACCAAGGCCCTAAAAGTGACAACCTCCCAGAAAACCTTCTGGATGGGCAAATCAAATCAAATAAATGGTGCTGTAGGGTGGCACAAATGAAGACGAGGTGATTGACATGTTGCCCGTCCACATAAGGCCTTTCTTTATGGGGCAACCAAGGCCCTAAATGTGACAACCTCTCAGAAAACCTTCTAGATGGGCAAATGTAATCAAATAAATGGTGCTATAGGGTGGCACAAATGAAGTCGAGTTGATTGACATGTTGCCCGTCCACATAAGGCCTTTCTTTATGGGGCAACCAAGACCCTAAAAGAGACAATCTCCCAGAAAACTTCTAGATGGGCAAATCTATTCAAATAAATGGTGTTGTAGGGTGGCACAAATGAAGACGAATTGATTGACATGTTGCACGACCACATAAGGCCTTTCTTTATGGGGCAGCCAAGGCCCTAAAAGTGACAACCTCCCAGAAAACCTTCTAGATGGGCAAATCTGATCAAATAAATGGTACTGTAGGGTGGCACAAATGAAGACGAGTTGATTGACATGTTGCCCATCCACATAAGGTCTTTCTTTATGGGGCACCCAAGGCCCTAAAAGTGACAACCTCCCAGAAAACCTTCTAGATGGGCAAATCTGATCAAATAAATGGTGCTGTAAGGTGGCACAAATGAAGATGAGTTGATTGACAAGTTGCCCGTCCACATAAGGCCTTTTTTTACGGGGCAATCAAGGCCCTAAAAGTGACAACCTCCCAGAAAACCTTCTAGATGGGCAGATCTGATCAAATAAATGGTGCTGTAGGGTGGCACAAATGAAGACGAGTTGACATGTTGCCCGTCCACATAAGGCCTTTCTTTATGGGGCAACCAAGGCCCTAAAAGTGACAACCTCCCAGAAAACCTTCTAGATGGGCAAATCTGTTCAAATAAATGGTGCTGTAGTTTGGCACAAATTAAGTTGAGTTGATTGACATGTTGCACGACCCCTTAAGGACTTTCTTTGTGAGGCAACCAAGGCCTTAAAAGTGACAACCTCCCAGAAAACCTTCTAGATGGGCAAATCTAATCAAATAAATGGTGCTGTAGGGTGGCACAAATGAAGACGAGTTGATTGACATGTTGCCAGTCCACATAAGGCCTTTCTTCATGGGGCAACCAAGGCCCTAAATGTGACAACCTCCCAGAAAACCTTCTAGATGGGCAAATCTGATCACATAAATGGTGCTGTAGGGTGGCACAAATGAAGACGAGTTGATTGACATGTTGCCTGTCCACATAAGGCCTTTCTTTATGGGGCTACCAAGGCCCTAAAAGTGACAACCTCCCAGAAAACCTTCTAGATGGTCAAAATCTAATCAAATAAATGGTGCTGTAGGGTGGCACAAATGAAGGCGAGTTGATTGACAAGTTGGCCGTCCACATAAGGCCTTTCTTTATGGGGCAACCAAGGCCCTAAAAGTGACAACCTTCCAGAAAACCTTCTAGATGGGCAAATCTGATCAAATAAATGGTGCTGTAGGGTGGCACAAATGAAGACGAGTTGATTGACAAGTTGCCCGTCCACATAAGGCCTTTTTTACGGGGCAATCAAGGCCCTAAAAGTGACAACCTCCCAGAAAACCTTCTAGATGGGCAGATCTGATCAAATAAATGGTGCTGTAGGGTGGCACAAATGAAGACGAGTTGACATGTTGCCCGTCCACATAAGGCCTTTCTTTATGGGGCAACCAAGGCCCTAAAAGTGACAACCTCCCAGAAAACCTTCTAGATGGGCAAATCTGTTCAAATAAATGGTGCTGTAGGGTGGCACAAATTAAGTCGAGTTGATTGACATGTTGCACGACCCCTTAAGGACTTTCTTTGTGAGGCAACCAAGGCCTTAAAAGTGACAACCTCCCAGAAAACCTTCTAGATGGGCAAATCTAATCAAATAAATGGTGCTGTAGGGTGGCACAAATGAAGACGAGTTGATTGACATGTTGCCAGTCCACATAAGGCCTTTCTTTATGGGGCAACCAAGGCCCTAAATGTGACAACCTCCCAGAAAACCTTCTAGATGGGCAAATCTGATCACATAAGTGGTGCTGTAAGGTGGCACAAATGAAGACGAGTTGATTGACATGTTGCCCGTCCACATAAGGCCTTTCTTTATGGGGCTACCAAGGCCCTAGAAGTGACAACCTCCCAGAAAACCTTCTAGATGGTCAAAATCTAATCAAATAAATGGTGCTGTAGGGTGGCACAAATGAAGGCGAGTTGATTGACAAGTTGCCCGTCCACATAAGGCCTTTCTTTATGGGGCAACCAAGGCCCTAAAAGTGACAACCTTCCAGAAAACCTTATAGATGGGCAAATCTGATCAAATAAATGGTGCTGTAGGGTGGCACAAATGAAGACGAGTTGATTGCCATGTTGCCCGTCCACATAAGGCCTTTCTTTATAGGGCAACCAAGGCCCTAAAAGTGACAACATCCCAGAAAACCTTCTAGATTGGCAAATCTGATCAAATAAATGGGGCTATTGGGTGGCACAAATGAAGACAAGTTCATTGACATGTTGCCCGTCCACATAAGGCCTTTCTTTATGGGGCAACCAAGGCCCTAAAAGTGACAGCCTCCCAGAAAACCTTCTAGATGGGCAAATCTGATCAAATAAATGGAGCTGTAGGGTGGCACACTTGAAGACGAGTTGATTGACATGTTGACCGTCCACATAAGGCCTTTCTTTATGGGGCAACCATGGCCCTAAAAGTGACAACCTCCCTGAAACCCTTCTAGATGGACAAATCTGATCAAAAAAGGTGCTGTAGGTTACCTCGAGTTTGATGTGCGTTTATCGGCGATATTAACCCAAATTTAAACGCGAGGTTATCACGAATTTATCCTCGTTGTATGTGAGAGTTAATTCTCCAGGTTAACCCGAGTTTGTCGCGAGTTTATCCATGAGGTTAGAGCGAGGTTAACGCGAGGTTAACTCAATGTTAACGCGCATTTGATAGGAGTTTACCCGCGAGGTTGACGCGAGATTAACGCTTGTTGACCCACGAGGATAACGGATGTTAATCCGCACGGTTAGCGGGAGTTTGACACGAGTTTACCCACGTGTTTAACGCGATTTGTACGCGAGTTGTACGCGAGTTTAACGCAAGGTTAACGAGAGTTTGACAGGAGTTTATCCGCTAGGTTATCGCGAGTTTGGCGCCAGTTTTTCCGCGAGGTTAACGCGACTTTAACCGCGAGGTTTTCGCGAGTTTAACCGCGAGGTTAACGCGAGTCTATCCGCAAAGTATATACGAGGTTAACGCGAGGTTAACGCGCAATTTATGCAAGTTGATCCACAAGGTTGACGCGAGATTAACGCTCGTGTTAATCTCGCGTTAACCTTGCGGATAAACTCGCGTTAAACATGTGCTAACCTCAAGGATACTTTCGTATTAATCTCGCGTCAACCTCGCACTAAGAACGCGAATAAACCCCCGTTAAACTCGAATTCACCTCCCGGATGAACTCGCGTTAAACTCGAGTTAACCTCACTTTAAACTCGCGTAAGCCTACCGAATAAACTCGCGTTAATATCGCGATTAAACTCGCGTGAGCGTCGCACGTAAACCCGCGCTATGAACACGAGCTAACCATGCGATTTAACTCGCATTAATCTTGCATTAACCCCGGGGATAAACGCGTGTTATCCTCGCGGATTAAGTAGCATTAAACTTGCATTAAACTCGCCTTAACATCGGGGATAAATTCGCGTTAAACTCGCGGGTAAACACACGTTAACATCGCGGATTAAGTCACTTTAAAGTTGCGTTACACTCACGTTAAACTCGCGGATAAACTCGCGTTAATCTCGCACTCGCAGATAAACATGCGTTAACATTCCAGATCAATTGCCATTAAACTCGAGTTAACATTTACATTCAGTTTAACCTAGCGGTTAGACTCCCGTTTATCTCGTGGATAAGCTCGCGTTAGGGTTGCGCATAAACTCGTTCTCACCTCGTTAACCACGCGAATTAACTCGAGTTAATCTCGCGTTAACCACGGCGATAAACCCGTGTAAAACTCGCGAACAAACACACGTTAAATTCGCGTTATCCTCGTGGATAAACTCGCGATAACAACGCATATAAACTCACGATAACCTCTCGCATAAATTCCTGTTAACATCGCCGATAAACTCGCGTTAATCTCGAGTTAACCTCGCGAATAAACTCGCGTTAACGTCGCGCATAAATTCGCGGTAAACTCGCGGATAGACGCACGTTAAACTCGCGCTAATAATGCGAATAAACTTGCGATAACCTTCCGCACAAACCAGCATTAATATTGCGGATAAAGTCGCGTTAATCTGATGGAAAAACTCGCATTAACGTCGCGCATAAACTCGCGCTGACCGCGCCGATAACCACAAGTTAACCTCGCGGATTCACTCGCCTTAAACTCGTGTAAAGCTCGCGTTAACCTCGCTGATAAACTTGCGTAAAACTCGTGGATGAACTCGCGCCAAATCGCGTTAACTTCGCGCATAAACGCCCGCTAAACTGGAGTTAACCTCGCGGATAAATTTGTAGTAACCTAGCGAACAAACTCACGTTAATCTCGCGTTGACATGGCGGATATACTCGTGCCAAACTCGCGATAACCTCGCGGGTAAACTCGCCTCATACTCGCGTTAACATCGCGTTTAATTCGGGCTGACAAACCGGGTAAATTCGCGGTAACCTCGCCGTAAACTCGCGTTAACATCGCCGATAAACTAGCGTTAAACTCGAGTTAACCTCTTGGATAAACTCGTGTTAAACTCGCGTTAACCTTGCGGATAAACTGGTGTTAAACACGCGTTAACCTCACGGATAATCTCGCGATAATCTCGCGGATTAACTGTCTCTAACAACACTGTCTCTATAAACACGTAATAACCTCGCGGACAAATTCTCTTTAAACTCGCGTTAACCTTGGGTGTAACTCGCAACAACGCGGATAAACTCGCGATAACCTTGCAAATAAACTCGCGTTAACATCGTTGATAAACTCGCGTTAAATTCAAGTTAACCTCGCGGATAAACTCGTGTTAATCTCGCGTTAACCTTGCGGATAAACTCGCGATAAACACGCGCTGCCTCGCGGATAATCTCGCGTCTACCTCGCGTCTACCTCGCGTCAAACTCGGGCTAACAATGCGGATAAACTCCTGTTGAACTCGAGTTTATCTCACGGATGAACTCGCGTTAAACTCGAGTTAACCTCAATTTAAACTCACCTTAACCTGTCGGATAGGCTCGCGTTAATTCCGCGGATAATCGCGCATTAGTGTCGCCTGGATAAACTCACGTTAACCACGCGTTAACATCGACGATAATGTCGCGTTGAAATCGAGTTAACCTCGGGGATAACAACTTGTTAACCTCCCGAATAAACTCGCGCCAAACTCGCGTTAACCACGCGGATGAACTCATGTTAACCTCGCGTCAAACTAATATTATCGTCGAAAAACTCGCGATAACCATGCCCATAAATTCGCATTAATATCGATAATAAACACGCGTTAAACTCGCGCTGACATCACGGTTAAACTCGAGTTAACTCTCGAAAAGAATGCGGCTAAGCTCGCGATACCTTCACGGACAAATTCGCGTTAAACTCGAGTTAACTTTGCGTTGTACTCGCGCTAACAACGCGGATAAACCCGCGATAACCTCGCGCATGAACTCGCGTTAACATCGCCGATAAACTCGCGTTAAACTCAAATTAACCTCCTTTTAAATTCGCCTTAAGCTAGTGGATAGACTCGCGTTAATCTCGCAGATAATCTCGCATTAGTGTCGCCCATACACTCGCGCTCATGTCGAGTATAAACCTCGCTAATTAACTCGCGTTAATCTTGCATTAACCTCGGGAATAAACGCGCGTTAACCTGGTGGATTAACTATCGTTAAACTCGTCATAACCTCGGGGATAAATTCGCCTTAAACTCGTGAGTAGACACACGTTAACATCGCGGATTATTTTGCGCTAAAC
Organism: Pictodentalium vernedei; assembly: GCA_031216915.1. Classification (NCBI taxonomy): domain Eukaryota; kingdom Metazoa; phylum Mollusca; class Scaphopoda; order Dentaliida; family Dentaliidae; genus Pictodentalium; species Pictodentalium vernedei. The sequence goes on along the minus strand of CM062297.1, from coordinate 233,239,717 downwards.
TCGCGTTCACCTCGAGGACGAACTCGCGCTAACCTCAAGGATAAACATGCATTAAACTCCCGGATTAACTCGCGTTAAAATCGCGGATATTCTCACGCCAAACGCGCACTAACCATGCGGATAAACATGCATTAACCTCACGGACTAACTCGCGTTAACCTCGCTTTAACCACGGGGATAAACTAGCGTTAAACTCGCGGACAAACACGCGTTAACCTCGCGGATTAATTCGTGGATAAACTCGTGTTAACCTCGCAGATAAACTCGCGCAAAACTCGTGCAAAACTCGCGTTAACCTCGCGTTAAATTTGCATTAACCTCGCGGATAAACTCGTGTTAAGCCCACGTTAACCTTGCGGATAAACTCGCGTTAAACTCGAGTTAACCTCGAGGATAAACTCGCGTTCAGCTCGAGTTAACCTCGCGGATAAACTCGTGTTAACCTAGCGGTTAGACTCGCGTTAATCTCGCGGATAAACTTGCGTTCAGCTCGCGCATAAACTCGCGCTAGTCCCGCGGATAAACACGCGTTAACCTCGCGAATTAACTCGCGTTTATTTCGCGTTAACCTCGGTAATCAACTCCCGTTAAAATCGCGGACAAACAAATAAACTCGCGTCGAACTTGAGTTAACCTCTGGGATAACCCCGTGTCACACTCGTGATAATATCGCGGATAAACTCACGATAACCTTGTTCATAAATTCGCATTAATATCCTGGATAAACACGCGTTAAACTCGCGCTAACCTCACGGATAAAATCGCGTTAACCTTGCGGGTTAACTCTTGCAAACAACGCAGCTAAACTCGCGATAACCTCCCGGAGAAATTTACGTTAAACTCGAGTTAACGTCGCGTTGTACTCGAGCTAAGAACGCGGATAAACTCGCAATAACCTCGCGCATAAACTTGCGTTAACATCGCCGATAAACTCACGAAAAACTTAAGTTAACCTCGTGGTGGATAATCGCATGTTACCCTCGCGGATAAATTCACGCTAAACGCGTGTTAACCTCGCGGAAAACACGCGTTAAACACGGGTTAACTTCGCGCATAATTTCGCATTATCATCGCGGATAAAGTCGCGTTCAATTCGACTAAACTCGGCGGATAAACTCGCGTTAAACTGGCATTACGCTCACGGATAGACTCGCATTAACATCGCGAACAGACTCCCGTTATACTCCCGTTATATCCGCGGATAAACTCGCGTTAACCACGATTCGCGTTAAACTCGCGGATAACCTCGCGCTAAACTCGAGTTAACCTCCCAAATAAACTCGGGTTAAAGTCACGTTAACCTTGCTGATTAACTCGCGTTAACATCGGGGATAAAGTCGCTTTAACCTCGCGGATTACCTCGCGTTAAACTCGCGGATCAGCTTGCGATAACCGCGCGGATGAACACGCGTTAACATCGCGAATTAACTCGCGTTAATCTCGTGTTAACATTAGGGATATACTCACGTTACACTCGCGGACAATCACGCGTTAAATTCGCGTATAGTCACGCGTTAACCTCACGTTAACGTTGCGTATAATCACGCGTTAACCGCGCGGATTAACTCGCGTTACACTCGCGTTAAACTCGCCTTAGCCTCAGGGATAAACTCGCGTTAAACTCGCGGCTAAACACACGTTAACCTCGCGGATTTCCTCGGGTTAAACTTGCGTTAAACTCGCGGTACTCTCGCCGATAAACTCGCGTTAATCTCGCTTTAACCTCGGGGTTAAACTCGCGTTCAATTCGCGGACAAACACTCGTTAAATTCGCGTTAACCTCTCGGATTAATTCGTATTCATCTCCTGGATTAACTAGAGTTAATCTCGCGTTAACATCGCGGATTAATTCCCGTTAATCTCGCGTTAACCTCGGGGATATACTCGCGCTAAACTCGCGGACAAACACGCGCCAAACTCACGTTAACTTCACGGAGAAACTCGCCGAAAAAACACGCGGATAAACTCGCGATAACCTCGGCCATAAACTCGCGTTATAATCGCGGATAAACTCGCGGAAAACTCGAGTTAACCTTGAAGATAAACTCGCGTTAACCTACCGAATAGACTCGCGTTAATCTCGGGAATAAATTCGCTTTAAACCCGATAATCTCGCGATAACCTTGCGCATAAATTCGCATTAACCTCGCGAATTAACTCCCGCTAACAACGGGGATAAACTCGACATAATCTCGTGGATAAATTCGCTTTAAACTCGCGCTAACAACGTGGATAAACTCGCGATAACCTCGAGAATAACCTCGTGTTAGCCTCGCTGATAAATGCGCGTTCAACTCGAGTTAAACTCGTGGATAAACTCGTGTTAGACTCGCTTTAACCTTGCGGACAAACTCGCGTAAGACACACGCTAACCTCACGGATAATCGCGCGCTGACAACGCGGATAATCTCCCTTCAAAATCGAGTTAACCTGGCGGATGAATACGCGTTAAATTTGAGTTAACCTCGCATTAAACTTGCGTTAAGCTAGCAGATAGACTCGCATTAAATCTCGCAGATAAACTCGCGTTAACATCGCGCATAGACTCTAATCTCGCGAATAAACACGCATTAACCTCGCGAATTAACTCGAGTTAATCTCGCATTAACCTCGCGGATTAACTAGTGTTAAACGCGCGTTAAACTCGCCTTAACCTCGGCGATAAATTCGCGTTACACTCGTGGGTAAACACACGTTAACATCGTGGATTAACTTGCGTTAAACTTGCATTACACTCGCGTTAACCTCGCGGATAACCTCGCGTGAACCTAGCAGTTGACATGCGTTAACCTCCAGGATTAACTCGCGTTAAACTCGCGGATATTCTCACGCCAAACGCCGGCTAACCACGCGGATAAACACGAGTGAACCTCACAGATTACCTCGGATTAATCTCGCTTTAACATCAGGGATAAACTAGTTTTAAAATCGCGGGCAAACACGCGTTACATTTGAGTTACCCTCGCAGGTTAACTCGCTCATACATTCGCAATAAGCCCGGGGATAAATTCGCGCTAAGGTCGCGTTCAACTCGCGCTTACAACGCGGATAAACTCGCGATAACCTCGCGCATAAAATCGCGTCAACATCACTGATAAACGCACGTTTAACTCGCGTTAAACTCGCGGACAAACTCGCGTTAATCTCGCGCATAACCTCGCGTTAAATTTGCGTAACCCTCGTGGATAAACTCGTATTAAACTCGTGTTAAACTTGCGGATAAGCTTGCATAAAACACGTGCTAACCACACGGATAAACTCGCGTTACCCTCGCCTTAAACTCGAGCTAACAACGTGGATAAACTCGCATTAAACTCGAGTGAACCTCGTGGATAAACGCGTGTTAAACTCGAGTAAACTTCGCGTTAAACACGCACCTAATGGTTCGACTCGCGTTAAGTTCGCGGATAAACTCGGGTTAGCGTGACGCATAAACTCGCGCTAATTTCACGGATACTCGTTAATCTCGCGTTAACCTTGGGGATAAACTCGTGTTAAACTCGCAGACAAACACGCGTTAAATTCGCATTAACTTCGCGGATTAACTCGCGGATAAACTTGCGATAACCGCGCGGATAAACCCGCGATAACCTGGCGCATAAACTCGTGTTAACATCGCCGATAAACTCGAGACATACTCGATTTAACCTAGTGGATAAACTCGCGTTAATGTCGGGCATAAACTCGCGTTATAATCGCGGATAAACTCGCGTCAAACTCGAGTTAACCTCACCGATAAACTCGTGTTAATCTCGCGTATAAACTCGCGCCAAACCCGCATTAACCTCGTGGGTAAACTAAAGTTAAACTCTCGATAATAACGCGGATAAACTCGCGATAACCTTGCGCGCAAACTCGCATTAATATCGCGGAAAAACTCGCATTAAAATGGCGGAAAAGCTCGGGTTAACGTCTGGCATAAACTCGCGCTGACCGTGCCGATAAACACACGTCAATCTCGGGGATTAACTCGCGTTAAACTCGCATAAAACTCGCGTTAACCCCAGGGATAAACTCGAGTTAACTCGTGGATGAACACCCGTCAAAATCGCATTACTCTCGCGTATAAATGCACATTAAACTCGAGTTACCCTCGCGGATATATTTGCGATAACCTCGCGGATTAACTCGCGTTAAACTCACGTAAACATCGTGGATATACTCGAGCCAAACTCGCGATGACTTCGCGGATAAAATCGCCTCATACTCGCGTAACATCGCGTTTAGCTCGCGATAACAACGCGGATAAATTCACGATGACCTCGCCAATAAACTCATGTTTAACCGGTAAACACGCGCCAAAGCCGCGATAACCTCGTGGACAAACTCGCGTTCCCCGCACGGTTAAACACGCGTCGACATCGTGGAATAATCTCGTGTTAAACCCGGAGATATACTCGGGGAGTCAATCTGCTGAGTTAACGCAAGTTTATCCGCAATGTCAATACGGGTAATATGTCAATCAACTCGACTTCATTTGTGCCACCCTACAGCACCTTTTATTTGATCAGATTTGCCCAACTAGAAGGTTTTCTGGGAGGTTGTCACTTTTTGGGCTTTGGTTGCCCCATAAAGAAAGGCCTTATGTGGACGGGAAACATGTCAATCAACTCGACTTCATTTGTGCCACCCTACAGCACCTTTTATTTGATCAGATTTGCCCATCTAGAAGGTTTTCTGGGAGGTTGTCACTTTCCGGGCCTTGGTTGCCCCATAAAGAAAGGCTTATGTGGACGGGCAACATGTCAATCAACTCGTCTTCATTTGTGCCACCCTACAGCACCATTTATTTGATTAGATTTGCCCATCTAGAAGGTTTTCTGGGAGGTTGTCACTTTTATTGCCTTGGTTGCCCCATAAGGAAAGGCCTTATGTGGACGGGCAACATGTCAATCAACTCGTCTTCATTTGTGCCACCCTACAGCACCATTTATTTGATCAGATTTGCCCATCTAGAAGGTTTTCTGGGAGGTTGTCACTTTTAGGGCCTTGGTTGCCCCATAAAGAAATGCCTTATGTGGACGGGCAACATGTCAATCAACTCGTCTTCATTTGTGCCACCCTACAGCACCATTTATTTGATCAGATTTGCCCACCTAGAAGGTTTTCTGGGAGGTTGTCACTTTTAGGGCCTTGGTTGCCCCATAAAGAAATGCCTTATGTGGACGGGCAACATGTCAATCAACTCGTCTTCATTTGTGCCACCCTACAGCACCATTTATTTGATCAGATTTGCCCATCTAGAAGGTTTTCTGGGAGGTTGTCACTTTTAGGGCCTTGGTTGCCCCATAAAGAAAGGCCTTATACGGACGGGCAACATGTCAATTAACTCGTCTTCATCTGTGCCACCCTACAGCAGGTGCCATTTTTCCCGTTTTGATGTAAAAAAAAATGTCAAAATGTCAAAATGTCAAATAAGTAACTAACTTCACATCGCTGTTGAAAAATCGAATCAACGGTTCGCTTTTTGATCGAAACTAAAAGTACTATAAACATTTATTTTCCTTGTATCAACGAAAGAAATGATTTGCAATCGCGAATTAATCTAACCGAATCTTTATTGATAATTTATACCATGCTCACCTATGCTACTACCCGTAAAAAGCCCGTATGTTAAATTTTAGCTTTTAACCCCACTTCCAGTGTAAAGCTTCTCATGCGGTTAAAATGTTTTCAATGGGAATTACAATACAAAATTTTACACCTCTCGTCGGAGTAACATCCAACTTGACCTTTGGCATGCCCCAATTTGCCGACTTCGATACATTCACACTTCGCGATGTTTCATTCAAACATACGACATTTTGCGGTACTATCTACTACGTGCAGTGACTTCTTAAGTTTAAAATACCTACTGTTAAATATTGAAAATAAAACTTAAGAATTGTTATTTATAATTTAACTGAAAAAGCAAGGTAAGTTCAATGAATTTTGACGATGTGTCTAGCTGTAATCAAGCAATCACGTGCGGCTGGAAGTACTGCCCACCGACGCAGATGTAAACAAAACAAACCCATGTGTTCGCTCGTCTGCTAATCGAAAATATCGGGGTTTTTTGTTCATTTTAAGTGACAAAGTCGATTATTAAGAGCATGGTTTAAATAAAACAAATAGGTACTAGGGTCGGTAATCAGATTTAATCCACTCGTACAATAAAAGGTCTTAACCTCTCGGCAGAGCCTCAAGGTCTTAACCTCTCGGCAGAGCCTCGTGGTTAAAACCCTTACCCTACTCGTGGTTTTAATATGATTACCAGGCCTAGTACCTATTTATTCTATATACAATACTGTTAAACATGTTATAAACTACATCCTCGCGAATGAAAACTCACCACGACTGTAGTGTTATAATTACACTGCCTAATTCCACTAATTAGGTTAATATCTTGATGTGTTCATGGAGAATTAAACACTTATTGATTGGTATATCTATACCTGGAGCACGAAAGAATATCTGTATATCTTTGTGAGTTAAGGGACAATACATTGCATCAACGGTCGTCTGCGCGCAAACTGCAAGAAAAGTGGGTAAACAAACAGACCCTCCCTGTCCCTCCCCCTAGTTTGAAATTCACTACACTACACCCCCTCCCCCAGTCGGAAACCTCTAATCACGCCCCTGGCTGAATGGTTATTACCAAGTCAGCACGAAGTACTAAATAGGGTAATCATGGCTCGAAACGTTGGAAGTTTTTAAAATTTGCTCCCCGACATACACTTCTATCAGATGACTTGCCAAACTCATAGGCAACCTGTCTGATTCTGTAAAGAATTCGACGCTGTTACGGGTTGTTTGTTTACCCATTTTTTTGTGGAACTTTTCGCACAGACGACCGTTGGTGTAATATGACGTGGCTTACTTACAAAAGTATACATGCATTTTTTCTGCGCCAGTTATAGATATTCCAATCAATAAGTATTTAATTGCCATCGAAAATATCAATATATTAACATAATTTGTGGAACTACGCAGCGTAATAATACACCTCGACTGTGATGAGTCTTATTTCTGATTATAATGTCATCAAATGTCGATCAAATCAAGTCTCCGTTGAGCAACATGTGTAGCTTTGATTCACAGAAAATTAATCTTTGTAAAATATTCCAGATTCAATCGTCCGGAATATATCAGCTGGCCGGAAAAGTGAACCATACACTGCAAAAAATATAGGTTCTCTTTAGAACCAAAACTGGTTCTAATCTTGTCCCTGAGATGGAACCAGTTCTGTTTAAACAGTATTTATTTCAAATGAAATAAATTTACCAAGATCAAATTCGTCATGCTTTGACAAGAAAGTTCTGATCTACGTTCAATGAAATCGACCCGAGTTATATTCACTTTTCACAGACATCAAAGTATATTTTTTAAAAAGCGAACAGAGATTGTGAGGCATCAGAATGTTGAAAACCTTCGAGAAATTTTGCTGTTGCTGGGTATTGTTTGTTTATAACTATTGCTACCACTCCGCCCCAAGATTACCACCGATGAGCGTTTCAACAATCTAGTTGAGTCGAGTAGTGGGGTATGTCAGAAAATTCTGAAAAGACGCAATTTCCTCGAATCTTTGCAGGAAATGAATGAAATTATAGATAACAGAGAGACTGTCTTCATTTGGCACGCACTTTCCATCTGCAAATGACTTTCAACTTTATTCTAATTCAATAAACCATATGCGGACCCCTGATCCCCGAAGCCACCGGGTTTACTATCTTCAGGTCAGTGGAAATGGCCATGGACACACTCATGGCTTCTTCTTAGGCCAATATTTGTGTGGGTCGACTTGAGAAGCTCATTTTATTATCCTCGCCATTAATATCACCCACCTCATGGATTAGCTTCATTAACTCTTGGCCCGCTGAGTATTTTCAAGATATTTTTCATCAAATCTAGTCATAGCAGCCATGACTAGATTTGATGAAAAAATCATCTAAATTTTAATCAAGAAATTCTTAGTGAAAAAATCTACTTCATTTACAGAGAGAAAATTTCGTTAAATGTGCCCAAATTATTAGTGCGTGAGCTGCTCGTAGACCCTGTTCCCCATTAGAGAATTTTGAAGGTTATGATTTTCTTAAAGCCAATATGGACGTTGCGGCATTACTGAGTAATTCGCATGTAAATACCATGACCTCGGGTAAACAAATTTAACTGTTACAGTATCAAGTTTGTCTTTGGTTTGTATATGAATTATGTGTGTTTTTGCCATGGCAACACAACATGGCACCACTGGGTCATGTGATATGACTTTACATGAGATTCACCAGATGTGACGTAATTACCAAAGAGATATGTGGTCTTAGTGCGCATGAGCAGTGCATGTTGTTATGGTGATACATGTTTCCGCCATCCATTTTGTATATTGCAAAATGACATCTTGGTCTCTATCGTAACACGTGGTTGCTATGTGCCCCAAACCCTTTAATACCAAAGGGGTATGGTTGGAGGGTGTTTTCAATTGAATAGGAGCAAATCTAATTACCCAAATAGGCCCGACAATCCCTCCAAATCACCAACATCCACCCAAAATCACTTTATTTGGTACGAATTGACGGATTCCCTCAAAATTTTCCCTTTTCCGATAATAGGTACTTTTCTTTGTACAAGAGTCAATCTAATTACCCAGAATCCTTGGTTAAGATTACCACAAACAACCCAACAAGTTGTACTAGTTCGGATTCCTTGAGAATCTTCATTTTTAATAGGAGTACATAATGCTACGGGACCATAAACGCTTGTTATATCACCCGGAGGCTTATAAAACTAGCACGTAGTAGTATAAGGTGCATTATTTTGTATAGCGTCAATCTAATTACCCAGAATTACCTCAAACAACCCGACAATTGTTTTTCTAGTTCAGATTCCTTCTAAATCCCCTGCTTCTACCTATCATAGTCTATTCCATAGCTTATTATTCTCTCCATTCTTTAGCCTGTCCTGTCTATGTTATGACTTCCCCAATCTCGCTATAAAGTATTCTGACTTTCCTAGATGTGTTTGTTTGCAAGTGCACGGGTACACATTACATGTAGCACATAGACACATGCTGGATGTGCCGATATGTGCTTGTGTGCTAGTGCACAATTTGAGCACATCACATGCAGCACAGAGGCACATACGGGTATTTGAGGATACTTATGACATGGTGGTGTACTATTTAAGGATACCTTTTGAGGATACCTGTTGAAGGTATCTTTTGAAAAATACCCTTTTTATGATATCTATCTGTCGGTAGTTATGGCTCCTAAACCTATTCAGCTGCTGGCTTCGAAACCAACACCACACACTTCATAGCTTCAAGACTGCCTCTGCCGACTTGTCCATAGTCACCACCATCTGTTATAAGATCAGTTTACATTGTATTCACCTTTAGTATGGTATTCTACCATTCTTGCAGCCTCGTACCATTGTTTCCGTGTATCATAGCTACCACTTTTCTGTCCCGTTATAGAGTGTCTCAACCATTACTAACTTGTGGTACTACAGCTCTTAGTACGCTACTGCCGCTACCGGTCCCAATTCATATCACTATCAAAGTTGTATTCCACTGCTGTTTGCTTGAACGACTCGAATCTTATCGAGCAAATGAGCTATCGAATAATTGCTTGAACAAGTGATTCCACATACTGCTCTCCGACTCATTTTGGTAAAAGGGATTCTATAGAGATTCTATGAAATGGATTCCATAAGTGGGATTCCAAGCGTCTATACAGCTCCAGGTAGTCTTACCATCGGCTTCCATCTTGTCTGTATCTGTAACTATCTGTCCTATGATTTGCCTCTATTGCAGCCACCCAATACTATAGTCTTCTACCACTCTTACAGCTTTGTACCACTGCTATTGACTTGGTACGCCACTTCATACTTCCTAGCTATACCTAACCCTGTCTCGACTCTGCTCTAGGCCAAGTCTTTAACAGGCGCAATCAGATTGCTCCATTCATCTAAGCCTTATCAGTCTAAACAACGCGTAGTCCTCGTGCAATCTAGGGTACCTTACATATGAGGAACTATATGTTGATCCTACCGTGGTGTGCTTATGTGTTAATACACATTGTGTCACAATGTGTACACCTTACATGCAGCACCTTGACACATACTGGATGTGCCAATGTGTGCTTGTGTGTTTATGCACAATGTGTGCACATGTGCATGTGTGCACACCACATGCAGCACCTTGGCAAATAGGATCACACAGGGATTTGGAAGTATAGTCGGATACCAGAAAGGGATTTATCGGACTGTGGGCCTGGTGGTTCATGGAATGTGTTTATGTGCTTTTATGTGTTAGTGCACAATCTGTCACAATGTGTACACATCACATACTGGATGTATCGATATGTGCTTGTGTGCTAATGCACAATGTGCGCACAACACATGCAGCACATGCGATGAAAAAGGTATTCTGTATGGTGTGGGGTAGACCGTGTTTGGGTGTGTGTGTTTGTGGGATGTTTTGCAGAAGCTGAAGTTTGAGAAGGTAGGAATTGGGCCTTAAAAATATGGTGGTCCATAGTATTGATTGTATGGTAAATTGTTACCGATTCAAAAAATCGTCAGCTTGTTTATAACACCTTGTGCACAATTTTAAAAAAATGTATATGAGGTTTTATAATCAGGCCAACGTACTGCTTTATAAGAGTTTTTATCTCTTCATTTCGTTTCTTTCATCGCTTGTATGTAAAATTCCTTGTTGTTGTTTCTGTACCTTGGAGAAGGTCTTTGACAGACAGAAGGCATGCTTAAAATTGTTTTTTTCCCCTGTACTCTTTGTTCTTAATTTAGACGAATACATTTCTCGGGAGATTACTCCACCCAGAGCGTGTTTCATATTTGACTAGGCCTTCTATCATTTCGGTTGGAGTGCCGTACCAAAATACGCTGGGTCACCGGGTATTTACTTTCATACCATTAACCATTGTCCTACCGAATGCAACTGTAAACGAGAATTTTATAATGGTGTCCTGCACATTCTGTGATTCACAGATTAACACTATCATCTGATTAATTGTTGGAAAGTGCAGTGTGAGTCCTTCCAATTTTTACACGCCTGTTCTATGTAATCCCCATCTACAGTAACACTAAACCATGCTGAAAATGAAAAATTGTTCCACATATATATGCGGTACGGAAATCGTTGATGGACTATTTTTAAATAGAAGCAAAATTCCACTGGAATTTTCTACAAATCGTGCAACGCAATTATAATTTGAATCGCTAGCAATAGCTGAAAATCGTCCCTTGTGTTCCAGTGTATTCTGTTCCAGAAGGGTCATAGAATACATTGGAACTCAGGGGACGAAATAGTAACTCGGGTTCCCCTCGCAAATTTGGTTGGCGATAAAATGAGTTGATTTTGTTTGATAGTTGTCAAATACATTGCTGTGTGTCCTTCTAATAATTGTTTTTTTTATAGACGTGAAGGCGTGTAATAAACACAGAACGACACACGCGTGTGAATGGATTAATCGACATGGCACTTGTGCCATCGCGTTTTATCCTTCCACGCTGGCACTCGTGCCATACCGATTAACACGTTCACATGCGCATGTTGTTCTGTGTATTTATTAATCAGATGATGGAATTACAAATGTTTTATGAATTTTATTCAACTTTCCCATTAACATGTATTTGTTTGTTAGATATGATTTTCGTTCCCACAATTGCCCATTATCAAAGCTGACAAATATGACTTTAAACTCGGCTGATATGATGCAAATCTCGGCCAATGTGATTCAAGCTAGAGTTGTCCCCTTGATGTGTTACTTGGTGCAACCAGTTTGTTTTCTTCGAAATCTTTCACCATATTCGCCGAACGCAATCAGAAAAATTGGTGTGGCCAGGCACAATGGAGTGACTTGAGACTGACTTATTTTTGTATGATGAGGAACTAAAGACGGTAATAAGTAAGGATGAAATGGATGAAGAGAAGAGTGTTGTGCAAAAAATTCTGAGTCGTAAGCGGAAATTCGTCGAAGCGGGAGCAGAGGCAGTTCAATTGGGAAGCCGAGATGTTCAGAAGAGGAAATTTCGGTCTGTGAAAAGAATGAGAAACAATAACACTGTCAGACAACTGTAACAGATTTGAGAATATTTTGTAATGATTTGTTTGAGTTTAACCCTTTTACCGCCACGCCCACTTTATCCATATATGGAGGACCTCTATGTACGCCTGTATGCGAGGAAGTTTAATAAAAAATATGGAATACTTAAAACTCTATCATCTGATTAATTGTTGGAAAGGGCTCTCTGAGCCCTTTCCAACAATTAATTAGATGGTAGGTTTGGTCAGCGCATACCAGAACATACAGATAATCATAAAATGCGACTATTGTCGCTTTCGGCAGCGAAAGTGTTAATAAATAACGAGTTTATTACTTGGTTAGTTTCATATCGATCAAGATATCCACCCTCGGTAAATTCTCATCAGCCTTCGACCTTCAGTCTCAGGCTGGTATGAATTTACCCCGGGCTGATATGTCGGCCGATACATATTGAACTATTTCTACTCCTTTAGGAAGGGCGTGAATTTCGAGTTATCTCCCGTCATTTTTCACGGACCAAAGCCATGCGGTGATATTTGACTTAATCAAATCTATGACCGTCCAGATTTTCTCATAAGGATTTAGTACGTGTTTAGGACTTTCGAGTTACCCGCCTCAGTCTTTTCTAACAAATTAAAAAGGTGATGTACTGGCATAAAAAGTGAAATTTTAAACAAAAATGGAACCATTAAAAACCCATTTTAACAAAACGTGTTTGATACTATTTTAGAAGGTATGTTATAAAATATTTGATCATATGTCCGTCCATTATGTAAAAAAAATAAAATTTGTCGCAAATGAAAGTTTTTCATTTTCCTCCCATATACCGCTATAGTAATTTAGATTGCCATCTTTACCACTGTTTACACGCATGTGCATTCAGGAGAGTAAAAATAGTTCAATATGTGAAACTTACCAAGCAACCTCTGAATAAATAGGTCCTCCCTACAATTATTAATAAGTAAAGATGGGTGTGTCAGGAATAGAGTTAACAGAGTCTTGGTAATCATTCTGGATACTGTGGATACACCAGAACTTAGAAATTCTTTCTCATGTCGCATCACTTTACCTAATATTACACATTCATTCTCTTTTAGGTTACACCAAAAACTCTTTATTAAAGTAGTAGGCAATGCTTCCGTCGGCCATTGATTGGGGGCGGTTTGATGCAAAGCAAAATGCGGAGAAACGCTATTAATTGGGTTCCTAAACCATTTCAAACTCAATGACTCTTCCCGTTGGTGTTTAAGTTTGTTGTAAAACAATCATGGTTATTATACTTTGCTTCGTGTGTGAAAACACATAAAACAGGAGCGTATCCGCAAAATTGTATTTCTTATATCGCAATTTGCTGACAAACAAAGTCATTCAAAACTGCAACGTGTCGACCCTCTCCTATCGCATTGCACATAGAACACGTTACTGCTTGAATCCTTTCAACCCAATGTTCTTAATTGTTGAGGAAACAAAAACTCTGAAATCCGTGGCTGCGGTAAGCGGGTGGCGAGGGGAGGGGGGGGGGGTGTGGGGGGGGGGCATAGATAAGTATTAACAACTCGTCCCCTAAGTACCAATATGTTCTATGTAGGCACATAGAACACAGGGGACGAACTGGCTAATCTTGACTTCATACCTATATTGCAGTCATGATGTAGCCTGTTCTAATGAAGGACCATAAGCTATTCTTTTGAGGCAAAATTTTAAAAAAAATTACCCCTTCCCCCCCCCCCCCCCCCCCCCACACCCACCCAACCCCGAACACACGTACCTACATTACAAGTACACTAATTTTAGTTCCACCGCTAGTATCTGCGGTTTGATATTTATACGAAGTCCTCATAAACAAACATGGTAAGGATGGATTGTAGCAACTGGGCAATATTATTATTTATTTATTTATTGGTGTTTAAGGTCACATACGTATGCACGATGGCTAATCATGAAAGTGAAAGTTTTACGTGCGGAGGAAGCCGGAGTACCCGGACAGAACCACCGAGCAACGACTAGCAGCTGCCAGCTCCCCAACATCGTAACTCCGCACTGCAGCACAGGCAGGTTTAGATTGGTTGAAGACATGCGTACCTTAGTACACGGAGTCATCGTGCCCCCATGTGGACAATCGGGGTCAAGCGCCTTGCCCAAGGACACACATGAGAGTCTGAATCGATCGCTCAGGCGGTCACCCATCCAATGATTAACCGGGCTCGTCGTTACTTAACTTCGGTGATCTGACGAGACCGGTTACCGTAACGCCACCGCGCCCCCAACTGGGCAATAAGATTAAGTTGTAACGGAACTTCTCAATATACACAACATGAATCCGCCTATTTACTGTAAATACTATTCTATAAACCGATACTATTGGGAAACACTCGGCGTTCAACTGATTAACATTCAGGATTTTTTTTTGTTGGTGAAGGAATAATTATGTAGACATTAAAAAGTCTATTCGCTCAGCTGCATACTGCAACATCCGCGAGGGTCCAGATGTTGTGATAACTGTGGGCGGGGGGTGGGGGAGACCTGAGAGTCAAACTCAATTCGTCGAGAGGCTGAAGAAAACCACTGTCACCCCGAAGCTGAAAGGTTCTGCTTGAGCTTGACATGTAGCGTGTACGTTGGCCGTTGACCCGGAAAACCTGTGTATTTTAGAACCGTCCATAATGGATAGCTGTAGTTTTTTATTGGGGGACCTGTGGTGCATTCACGGATATGTACTTACACATCGGGATATTGGCATTGGGACCTCGTGTAAAGCCCGGAATGCGGGCAGAAACCACCACCTGGGTGGAAGTCTTCTAAAGTGGGCTGCATTAGTAGGCCTATGAACGATAGGTTAACCTGACTATATGGCTATTTTGCAGTCATGCTATAGCCATAGATGCTGATGGCGATGGTGATCTTAAATAAATAAATAAATAAATAAATAAATAAATAAATAAATAAATAAATATTGTCATAGGGAAGTGTTGGGGTCAATAATTTGAGTGTAAAATAAATGCCAAGATTGTAACCCAGTCACACAGTTTGTTAAAAACCGATTACTTCCCTGTAGGAGAAAATTCGGGCAATTTTAGAGGGGCGTGCACCAGGTCGACTGGACACACTGCGTTACAACATTCAAGAAATAAAAAAAGAAATTATCAACGTCAAACGCTAAAATTAAAATTAATGTCGAAATCTTCAATTAACTTCACACTCGTAAAAGTGTGGAAGACGTATCTAGAAGCGTTCCCTCTGAAAAACGTTATTGACGGCTTGGATACAGTTTTTTATATGTTGATAGTAGTGCATGTATACCTCGTGTGGATATTGCCTAATTTGGTGGACACCCACGTTACCACCGGAAATGGAGTCCTTCCGTAGTACCGTGGTAACTGCGAGAGTGATCAAGTGTTGACGTCATTGTTAGGATGATACATGATGTTTAGTGTAGTGTTCAACCGATTTCCAAAAAAATGGTCGCTGACCGATTACTGGTTATTTGAACACACATTCGGCCGATTCTGATGCCGATTCCGATTGTAATACGGTGCACTGCTAAACAAGTCGAGGCTCGAAAGACCTACATTAAATTGAACTTCGTTGACTGGGGTCGCAGTAAAATTACCAGTCGCGAACACTTGGGCGGTAAACGTGGCTCTCTGAGAGCCACGTTTACCGCCCAAGTGTGCGCGACTGGTAATTTTACTGCGACCTGAGACAATGGAGTGAACCCTTCACTTTTCCGGTATGAACTGGCGATTGCCGCATGTACGCTCAGTTGTAAGCTTTGCATGTCGTTTAACTTGTATATCCCGTAAATGGGCGTCTAGAGAGACTAGGAAAGAATTGTGGTTGTTTCTCAACTTTATTGGATGGTATCATTGACATCATTATTTACATTAACAATTGAACAACTGCAGAAGATAATAAAATGCGGTTAATGAATCATCACAAAATACTTGTCAACAATCGGTTGAACCGATGTTCCAGGAGCCGTTGTCATCCGATTGCCCACAATCAGCCGATTGTGGTGGCCGGTTCTGATCACTAGTTTAGTGTGCATGTATAACGCACATAGCGTGGGGATGGCAATTGTTGCAGTCGTCCATTCTGAATAATGGGGATACCATATAGTATTTCTAGTGTGTCACATGCTTGTTGTAGGCTTTTGGATGTTCAAGACTTATTCCCGCGTTCTTTATGGATGAGTTTGATAAAATAGGAGTTCTATGCTAGTATTGCAGCCACGTTCTGTTTTAACTCGAGGAACGCCCGTTAGTACTTCCATCCACCTACAGACGTATCGTCACTTGAGTGCAATAAGACGCCATTTGCAATGCTAAAGCCTTGTTGCACTCAAGGGACGGTACACTTCAGATAAAATTCTAACTTCAGATATCTGCAGCGACGATCAATAATCGTGAACTCATGTGAACTGTCCTCAAATGTCCAGAGCTCAAATTCTGATAAGTTGAACATTACAGGAACATGAAATGAGAGCGGGGCAATTCAAACACACAGAGTATAGTGTGTTTGACTACTCCAATCTATACTCCAGAAACACGAAAGAGCTATAAACTTGAAAAACAACCCTATTTTATTGATACTTTACTTTTTCTAAAAACTTCTCTTCTTTGAACGCAGATTTCTAGTCTGTATACACAAAGACATTCATCATCTGTCGACTGTTCCACTTGATCAGTGCCAACTCTATCTAAAAACAATATGGCCTCCAACTATTATCACTTCCACTAGATTCTGCTGTCACTGCTGTTCTCACCCTCTCCCAATGCAGTGCTATCATACAACTCAATCAAGGGTAAATGGGATGAGGCTTTTCAAAATTATTTTTGAATAAACTGACCAGTCAAGTGTTCTTTGATAAATTAATCTTAAATAAACTGATCAGTTGTTCAATAGATGGACTGATTTATTCAAGATTTGACGACCAGCCAATCATCGATTGATCGGTGTCAAAACACTGAATGATGTTTGGTTGATCAACCAATCGATCGAAAAATCGATTGATCAACTTTGAATATAATTTGACTGATTAGTTTTTGAAAAAAATTGATTGCCGATCACTTTTTTTTATTTCAATCGATCGATCAATCAATCCACTGGGTTCGAATATTTTTTTATCAGTCAGTCTGTTAATCGACTAGGGTTTAATTCCGAGAACCGGAGTTTTCTGATTCTCGTTTTTGAAAATTAGTCATGATACCGGGAATTTTCCAGGTGTCGTTTCTGAATACCAGTCCCGATACCCAGGAAAATCATAGGACAGAACCGCGAATCAAAGGTTGCGTTCCGCAACCTTTGATTCTCGATTCTAGTTCAAAAATTTCCCAGCCATTAGCACTCATTTTCAGAACCGGGACGGGGATACTCCCGTTCGCGAGATTAAACAAAAGCTCCAACAGCTATCCTGGTCTCGGGAGAAATTGGTGTTCGCCGTAATCGCATATAATACGCAATCATTGATATCGTGGTCTAGGAATTTCCGGGGAATCGTGATTGACTTTCAGAACCTGGAGTCGCAGAGCTGTGTTATTCCCGTTCCCGGTATTTAACCGTATAATCGACTGATTTATTTCAAAATGAAATGACTAATTTATGATTGATCTATTAATCAAATTTAATTGCTCACTCGAATGAAAATCAAATTAACAGACAGATTTCAAAGAAGTCGAACTCTGATTGCATCGAATATGACAAGTACAGCACCCGTGGAGCCCCCGAAGCTTGGAAATTCGATTCGATTCCAGGTCGTCCCGTTGATTCGACTTCATTCGAGTCGCGCTGATTCGGAAATTTTCGAATCGTCGAGATGTTCGTAGAAGCCTACTAAATGGCTCCTCTTGAATTCTTCCTCTGTCATCAGGTTTCTTGTACAAGAAACCTGATGACAGAAGAAGAGTTCAAAGGCGATCCTCTTCCGAAAATAATTTGATTTCGCTCTCGAATATTCACGTTTTTGATTGACTGGCCCTAATGGGCGAGGCTCAGTTGAATACAACACTTACTTTTACGGTTGTGCGGCGCAATATTTACAACTCGAAGAGTCGTGAAATTCAATTCGAAATTCGATTCAATTCGATGTCCTCTGCCTGATTCGATTCAGGATTCGATCCGACATGAACTTTTGAAATTAGCAGGGCCATAAATGTCTGTTAATAATAAATTACAATTATTGTCCCTTCCACTTTGATTTCGTCCTGACAGTGAGTGAGGTTACTATTATTCCCAGCCTTTTAAGTACTGCCATTCTGTATTACAATTTTAAACACATCTACGAAGTGTTTCAAAAAGGCAAAGTTTTGGCAGAAAAATTGTTTTCGGTAAGATGAGACCCCACACACCATTAACAGAATATTGAAAAATACAAGTATGCAATCATGATTATAGTCTTTTCTCTTCACACGATGTTTTAAACAATAGTTCATTTTTCTCATGTAGAAATTGGTTTGGTAATCGGGCATAACCTGGGTGATACGATGCCCTTGGTTTTACCCCAGATTTAAAACATACATCACTGATACAGAATGAACCAATATTAATTGCTGGTATGATCAATAAATAGCAATGGGAGACTACGTGGGGAGCTGCGACCATAGATCAGGAACCAACAAATTTAGTACAAACAGTCACTACTGTACTACCACAGTACTCTAGCCTATGCCTAAGTAAAAGTACAGAGAGCGCAGAAGCTCAGTATGTTAAGGCATTGGACTTCTAACCGAAAAGTCCATGGTTCTATCCCCTCCAACGTAACTGCATTGTGTCCTTGGGCAAGGCACTTAATCCCGATCGCTCACGCTGGGGCAAAGTGGCGCTGTGTACTAAAGCGTACTGCACGTCAACATGCACTTGTCCTAAACAAATGTTAACTCTGCTTGTGTGGAGTTAGTACGTTGAGGTGTTTGACAGTTGCCCGCCGCTGCTTGGTGGTTCTCTCCAGGTACTCCGGCTTTCTCCACCCGTAAAACATTCCGACACGAGGTGAAAATGACTGTCGAATGTGTTGTTAAAACCAGTAAATAAATAAATAAATAAATAAATAAATAAATAAATAAATAAATAAATAAACACAGTCCTACAAATTTAGTATTCACTCTTTACCTAACACGGGTAGAGGGCGACATGTGCAAAAATATTTTCTCGAATAACGAAATTATTTCATATTTTGCTTCCAAAAAATAATTTATGACCCCTCATTTGAACGAGCTCGGCGTGACTAAAATTGCAAATATAAAATTTGTATGGTTATATTTGTGAATAACGCTGGCCGGTATGATCCTATTCGAAGCTTCGAAATTCGATTCGGTTCTTAATCGTCCCAATGATTCGACTCGTTTCGATCCGCGCTGATTCGGAAATATTTGAATTTGTTGAGATTTTCTCAAAACCCTATCGAGTGCCTCCCCTTGAACCTTTATTCTATCATCAAGTCTCCTGTACAGAAGACCAGAAGATCGAAGAAGAGTTCAAGGAAGTCCCGCTTTCGGAACTACTTTAATTCCGATCGAGTTTATTCCGCTTTTTTTGATTGACTTGCCCAAAAGACGAATCATTATTGAATACAATACTTGATGTATCACTGATGAACTACGCGCCTTGAAAAGTCGGAAGTGATGCAGTCTCTAAAAATAAACACCCTAGGACAAATATATTGTTTCAATAAACGTTTGAAACATTCTGTTGGCATCTTGCATTATTGTTGAATACCCTAGATAAATAAGAGGGTGATTTGATGACTTTTGGACCTAAAAAATACAATTTTCATTTGGTGTGTTTTTGCAGGGAATTCACTGGAAAATCTCTGCACATGACCGGTACTTTCCTTGCAGTCAGTTTTGGTCTCTTATTTGTTGCGTGAGCCCCTGTTTTCGGATCATAAAAAGTTGTCTAAAGGGCAATACTTGACAAAGATATTTGAATGCCAAAATTAATGTGATGCGATCATATTTTTTTTCGCCTGAACGTTAAAATAGTCGCCTATGGAAAAGTATTTAGTTCTGTGATACCTTGAGTGGAGACTGGAGCTATTTTAAATTGCATGATGGTGCAATATTTTCGACTTAACCCTTTGAACCCTAGAGGCCCTTTTTCCGGTTGGGAGACATGATACATCATAAATTAATTAAGTAGGATGGCTGCAGAGTGAATATATGGGGTAGACCAATTAATATTTTCAACGTGCAGCCCCAGGGCTGCACGTTGAAAATATTAATTGGTCTACCCCCAATTAATGAATATGGACCTTCCAGTTGCTGCCGTTGAACTGACATGGAAGATACC
This sequence comes from Pictodentalium vernedei, assembly GCA_031216915.1. NCBI lineage: Eukaryota > Metazoa > Mollusca > Scaphopoda > Dentaliida > Dentaliidae > Pictodentalium > Pictodentalium vernedei. The sequence goes on along the minus strand of CM062297.1, from coordinate 233,219,390 downwards.
ACCAAGGTTCAAGGGGTTAAAGAGTCGTGAGATTCGATTCGAGATGAGATTTGATTTGAAATCTTCGACTTGTTTCCTTTGGACCCGAAATTTGAGACTCACCGTTATGTTAGGTCAATGTTGAACATCAAGTTGGGTTTCAACTCTCATTGGCTGAAGGTATATACACCATCAGCATATACCGTACGCAGCAAAACGTCCTGCTATCTGCATCATACACGAGCAAGTAGTTGGGTAAAGTGTTTGCTCAACAACTCAACTCAAGTGACGGTGCCTAAATTAGACTACCATATCATCTATTCGGTCAGACGCGCTAACCAGAGAAGATGAACCTGGGGTGGAGGTACAGGGGATACGTGCCCCGCAGTTTTTGCCACAGACATTCTATGTGATTGCAAAGTGAGTTTCAGCATTTGAGAGTTTACAAGTTCTTCAATACGTAAGCATTCTTGTAATGCATTTTGATTGCGTCATTGATTAATAATTCTTTACACAGCGCTTAAGGCCATTTTACACTGGAGGCGACCGCGACCGCTGCGGCTTTCCGCGCGAATTATTGTTCATACTGAAAGCGATGATTCGCGCGGAAATTCGCAGTGTTAATAAACAATCCTCCTCCTCCTCCTCCCCCATGTATACGTCAAATAACCTATATTACCCAACCCAGCAAGGGTCCAAGCTATTTTGGGCCATACAACTTTCTTCTTATCAATTTCTGTGAAATCCTTTCGAGTTTTATCGTAAAGAATTGTTCAATATTCAATATGAGTTCTTTTGTTTTGTCTCCCTACATGACGGAGACGTTTTCACGAGTGTCTCAGCGCAGATAGGTCATAGTACGCCCTTTGACCTCGCAATCTGATTGGCTGAATAGAATTGTTCGCGCGAACAATTCCCAAAAATTCGCTCTGGGGGCAATCTCCGCGGTTTTCCGCGTGAATAAAAAAATGGGCCGCGTTCGCCCTTGGTATAAACGACTCCATTAAAATTGGTGTTAATAAAACAAATGCGACCACCGCGGTCGGAGTCGCGGCCGCCTCCAGTATAAAATGGCCTTTAATCCTCATTTTAAGGTAGGCCCAAGGCGCACAAGCACGTTCCGTCCCTTTCGCGTATTACAAACAGCTAGGTGATTCGCGCCCATCGATTATTGTCTGAAAATAAAAACACATATTGCCATTGGATTCCACCTTCAGCAGATTAGGACTGTTTCTTCTTCTTCGACCAAGTCTTCGGGTTGGAAGATGGTAGACAGAAGAAATAGGCCGAAATATGACCAGACAGTGGTAGTCACACCAAAAAAGACCGACAAATGTTCATTGGTACTTTAGTCGATAGAGGATAACCAGTGACGGACAAACATAAGCACCCACCCAGAGCCTGTCGTAGGTGCCGCTCTATCCCTATGCATCGCTAAGTACTTTTTGGTGGATGACTTCATACAGACATCTGGATTTCATGGTCTTCTCGACATATTTTGCCGTCAGCAGATGCCGCTTGGGTGCCTGCCTCCTCCGCTCCCACTGACCTCCACTGCGAATAAAAATATGTGGTGTGTCACGGAAAGACGTCGCCATTTGTTTCAAACGTGTAGTATATTTATCAATGCCCTCGTCTACGCTCCTACCCCTGCCCCAGTGCACACACTGTTTATCCATTAGGAAGTGGCAGCATCCGCCCTCGTAATTTACAAATAGAGCTGTTGAAAAACAAATTTTAACCCTTTACCTAACATGAAAAGCAGACGATACTTGCAAAAAAAAATTCTTGAATAATTAATTTTTTTCATTTTTTGTCTCCAAAACATAGGTTATGACCCCTCGTTGGAACGAGCTCGACGAGCTCGTTCAAACGAGGGGTCATAACCTATGTTTTGGAGACAAAAAATGAAAATATTTTGAAAATTAATTGGCGATTTTTGAGAATAGCGCTGGCCGGTTTTGGCCGTTACGTTGGGTAAAGGGTTAAAAAATGCAATAAAACAGTATCATGTGACCCCTCGATGGAACGAACTCATCGAGTTCGTTCCAATGTGGGGTCACATGATATGGTTTTGTTGAAATTTTTTAAAATTTGTTTTTCAACAGCTCAATTTGTAAATTACGAGGGCGGATGCGGCATCCAACACTGCAATTACACTCCAGCATTTACCCCTGTGCCAGGCAGTGGAAAGCAATTAACCTCCCCATCGACGAGATCAGCCATCCGCTAGCTGATTCAAATGGCACCTGCCACCCCGTAGATTTAGTTACACCAGATTCGAAAATGCGCCAAAGGTCGAGTTCAGGGACTGCCACAATGATCACAAACCTCCAGTTCATTCTTTTTGTCCACATCAACCATATACCACAGGTCTCAACTCAAGGAGTTGATCGTGATGGTATATAATGCATCATGGGTTTTTATCAGGTAAGCATTGCTTCAGTGGTTTTTCTGCAATACCTGTTGACTTACAACACTGTTGTGGACGCGAAAACCCATTTCACAACTTATATCTAACATATCAATCGCGTGTATTCAAACAGTGAAGAATATATGAAAAAAAATACGGAACGTCACAGCATGGTTCGTTGTTGGAAAAATAAGATAATCTTAGATTAACCAGGTGCTTCTGGCAGCGTACCAAGTCGATAATCAGTTGTTTGTTGACAAAAAAAAATTAATCACTTCAGAAATGAAGTACCTGGCAACCTTTCTCAGTGCAGTGCAGTTCATGTGCCCTTTCTACTTTCTGTCTGGTTCTTTCATTGGATTTCATCGTTCATTATTCATATATTCGTTACATTCTATTTTATAAGCACTTGTAAATTCACCCCCTATCTGCCGAAGATTTCTATGAAATAATGATATTCTACCCCGTCCTGATTAGCATGCATTCATGTCTTCCATCCACATCCACACGTACAGTACGCGGAGAGTGTATTATCACTAAATCACCCACAGAGTGGAGATCCCACCCAAGCAATAATTGCAAATTTGTTGCAAAGCATAACAAGCACAGGCAAAGTTTGAACCAATGGACCTCCGGGTAAAACCCGGAGGTCCATTGGCTGAAACATTACTTGTGTTTTTGTCCATATGAGCAAAATTTAAAAGTTATAGTTTGGGTGATAATTCCACTTCGCGGGTGATTTAGTTACATTCTCCACGTACTGTAAATATATATAAAACACTCATCATGACCTTCAACAGGCCTTACAATTTATGTTGATTCACGAGAATCTGTTTGATTCTCGCCAAGTCCTTCGCGCGAGTAAGTTTTCAGTTCCTAAATAATTAAGAATTTGAGATTACTGACATATCCCTGTGAGTACAACCAGTACATATTCCATAGCAAAAAACACCCATGTTTGTTCACTTACTAGAGAGTTTACTCCTTGGTTGCGGGCGCACGGTGGCTCAGTGGTTACGGCATTGGACTTTAAACCTAGAGGTCCACAGCTTGATCCCCGCCAGGGGTAACTGCCTTGTGTCCTTGGGCAAGGCATTTAATCCCGATTGCCTCCGTGGGGTTAAGGCGGCACTTCACGTCGATAGTGCACCTGTCTTCTGCCAATGCTAACCCTGCTTGTGTGGAGTTAGTACGTTGGGGAGTTTGACAGTTGACAGTTGCTCGCTGTTGCTCGGTGATTCTCTCTGGGTACTCCGGCTTCCACCACCTGTAAAAGTGTCTGACACAAGGTGACTCTGGCTGATGAAATTGTCGTTAAACCCTAATAAATAAATAACTTGAGAGTTTAATCCTTGAGGGCCTCGTTCCAGATTTGGTGAGTTTCTTGTCTCACATGTACACAATGAACACATGTTCCAACATACAGGCTTTGGTTGGTCTTGCACCGTCTTACTGATTTCAGCTATCGTACAGTGCCAGTAGTTTCTAGTGGAGTCTTGGTTGCCTGTATAGGCAGCCAAGACTTCACTAGAAACCATGCTAAGCCAGTGTTATCAAATGTTTGAGCAATAAATCAGTTAAATTCTCTAGGCCTTTTAGGACACATTCAAGATCTATGACGTGAATCAAATTAACATTTTGCGAGAATCAAAGTTGTTTCTCATTGTTTCTCGTGCGAGAATCATTTGCGAGAATCGATTCTGATCCTCGTATGAATTTTAAGCCCTGTTCAACTTTTCCTTTCTTTCCTTAATGACTGAGGCGGCTCATCCCACCATGTCTCCTCCCCTGCCTCCACAGTAGCTGAGGTGTGAATTTTTGGTAGCAATTACAGCATGGCAAAAATAAAAAAAATGTTTAAAGAATATGAGTTTTGTGTAATGGGAAGCTAAAAAATAGAATTTCAATAGTACAAAAATGTCTTGAATAGCAACTGGCTTGACAAGTCAGCGATGTTCCAAATCAGACCAAACTAAAGACTTGACCAATCTAAAAACATATTTCATGTATATCACACTGCATACCTAACTTAACCCTTTACCTAACACGAAAAGCAGACGATACTTGCAAATAAAATTCTTGAAGCATTAATTGTTTTGATTTTTTGCGTCAAAGACATAGCTTATGACCCCTCATTGGAACGAGCTGGTTCAGCTCGTTCTAATGAGGAGTCAAAAGCTATATTTTTGCGACAAAAATGAAGAAAAGTAATAAAAATTGAATGATGAATTTTGTGAATAGCGCTGGCCGGTTTTGGCTGTAACATAGGCTAAAGGGTTAAAAAAAACAATTATTATTAACACTTGTCTTCTTTTTGAAGCGTTCGTCAATATTATTTTCGATTTCCAAAACTTGAGAATTTAGAATATGGAATCTCTTTTAGTGACTTCCATGGCTGCCAATTTTCGTCATTAAAAGTGATGATTTACGGGAATATTAGCTCCCCATAATTACCTAAAGTTGTCAGTAAATGCAAAACTGAGGATGTGGGAAATTCGTATAAAATTGCGCATCATTTCACAGGCTTGAGGCATCTCCTGGACAGTTCAATAAAAGTACAAAATCTGACTTTTTATTTTTTTTTTTCCAATCAGTTTGTACTTTTGACTATTATTTTCTGTTGAAACCCATTTAACAAGAAAACGACTTTTTCACCATATTTTGCTGTTCTGTAACTTTGTTTCTGTTTATTATTTCAACAGTGTGTGCATCGTGCCATTTAATATCCACACTGTCCTTTCCATTAATACACGCTAAAAACCAAAGTGTTAAAAACTACACTTGAAGTGCTGTTTTTAACACTTATACGTGCTGAACTAGCACTTTGCTCAAGTGTAGATATCCCAGAACTTGACAGGTGTTACAATAATACCACTTGACAAGTGTAATGTCGCGACACTTAAAAGGAAACAACGCAGATGACGCGGATCAGGCTCGAACTCTCGAGCCTGATCCGCGTCATCTGCGTTGTGTCCTTTTAATTATGTACCCACCAAGCGCAAATCAAATTATGGACGATTCTGGAAGAACCACCAATGCTAGACACATGGGAAGTGCCATCCATTCAAGTTTCAGATGTCTGACGATTGTAATGTCTAAGAGCTTAAAGCATTGCACTTTGAGTGTTAAAATCAAACCCTAAGAGTTAGAATGGGTTTAACACCTTGAAAGTGTCAGTTTTAACACTTTAGTTTTTAGTGTGTATAACACCCAGGAGGTGAGATTTGCGCAGTTTTTTACTTGGAAGAATAAAATTTCACAATTTACCATAAAACTATATTCGCTAAACGAAGAGCTAAAGTGGAAGTTTAATGTTGGTAGTTGTGATACTGATAGATTTTCTTAATGACGGATTATCGGTGAACCAGTTGCTTGTACTTTGCTTGCCATTAAAAAATACCGTTTCCTTTTGTCACATTTAACAAACGAAAACATTGTCTACTGATGTCATAAATGTTTTCGTAACAATTACTCCCTTCTTAACTGGATGTTCCTCGCTCGTCTAATAATTTCCATGACGACATGAGCTGGGGATGCCCAGACCCCAGTAGCTTAATCAAACAATTCAATCAAAACGTGAAAAAAATTCGGAACTCCTCTGGGAATATATTGTACATTAAGTCAAAAACATTGTGATCGCATCTGCTGCTACATGCAGTTCTCAATGGATTTTGAACAGCCTTTGCATACCTAAATACAGTAATGGATAAATGTACATGAAGTGAGTATGTTTACAGAAATTATGGCCCCAGGCAGTCTAAAGCTCGGCCATCTCATTTCCCCAAAAGTCCTGAATAGATTTTAATCAAACTTGGTACAAATTAACAGAGTCGGGGGCGTCGCGAAAATGAGATGACCGAATGAGTTACACCTCATGTAAACCTTAATTGTCCCGACTTTGGAGGCTCAAGTTCCGATTGATAAACTATTCCAACAACATCATCAAAGCATGTCTTCCTAAAAGGCATGTCTTGTTGATGTGGTTTGGATACTAGTCAGTTGGGAGCATAGCTGAAAAAAACTCCAGTACTTCTTGGAAATTTATTTGCAAATGACTAAAATATACAAGTACTTAGTCCTGGTGCAATTCCGTGTTTAATTAACACGTAGCGTACTCCAAATTGGTCAAGCTGCACCACTTCTCCCCCAACTGCACGAACCGGGTACCAAAGTCGTCCATTTATATGACCGACTTTTGTGTGACAAAAAAATCCAAGAATAAAATGTAAAAATGTAATCTCGTACGAAAGTACATGATTACTGGCAAAAACGAATCGATATCTACGACTCCAGTCCAGACGGAAACGTTCCCAATTGGAACATTACTAGAGAGAGGTATTACCCCTTTGACACCCTTCGAACAGAATGATCGATACATGGACGTGAAGTAAGCGAGTCGAAGAATGGTTATTTTATTGTGAATGATGGTCTCTGTCACTTTGTTTAAAATCTTTTCTTATGTCTTGACCCAGTAATTCCAGCTATTGTCACTGCTTCTTGGAAAGCTAACTTTTGGAGCTTTCCAAGATTTAATGCTGTTGCTGCTATAATTAGTGCTATTGTCAGGTAAAAAAGTGACATTTTGTTGCGATTATAAGACAGGTTATTTAACTACTGACTCGAGGAGGGTTTTTTTTTTATCTGGTATGGGCAGCTCCTATATATAAACACCAGATTCTTGGCCGTCACGGTGTGTAAAGACTAGATCTATTTGTGACTGCTGTGCAAATTTGATGATCTTGGTTTTTTTTTTTTTTTTTTTTTTTTTAAACCAACATCGAGTAGGTTTATCGGTTATCCGCATAGCAGTATTAACGGTATGGTTAAAAATTGTTGTGGATGTAGGAAAAATTTTTCTTGCGTTTGTTTCTATTCAATACTATTGATAGATGGCGCCTGCAAAAAATGGAGCAAGAGCTGGGCGGTGTTTTGGTTTTCCGGTTCGGTTCCGGCTTTTACGACAAATCGGAAAACAGAACCGCAACATCCAGAAAAAGCCGACCGAAGGCTTTTACTGTGTGTGTATGTACTGTGCATATCAAACTATCTTACTGGGAGGGAACGGGACTTATGGCCCCTGTGGCTCTTGTCACTTTGTCTATCCGGCAAAGAGGCTGATACATCAAGTTCTCATTGTCGCATTTTCCTCACTATTAACTCGTCCAGCGGAGCGGACGAGTTAATAGGGGAGAAAATGTGGCAATGGGAATACAACATAGATTAGAGGCTCAGGAACTTTATTCATTTGTTACCCTTAAATTATGAGTTTTCTCTCTCACTGATCAGGCTTGGTAACTAATCTACTAGAACCCCTAAGAATAATCAAAGGGATATTAGGCTTTACTCAATGGAGATACTCAGACCTTTTTGTGGTGAGAGGTGTCGTACAAACTATTGCGGAATTTTTCAAAGTTAATGAGCCTGAAATGTTATTTACTATATGTTCTTAACACATGGAAAAACAGAATCAAAACCGAGGTCTTTTCGTAAAACCGAACCGAAACTGAAATTGAATCTGAAAAATCAAAACCTCCCTGCTCTAAATGGAGCATTTCCACACTGTTTGATTTGGCCGTAAATTCTTTACAATAGTCTATAATTCATTAATTATTTAACGATTCCTAAAATGGGTGTGGTGGAGAGGGAGGCAGACACCTAATCAACGCAAATCGTTATTCTATGCAACAGCCGACGACAAACCCATTCGGCATCGTCTTAGACAACATTCGCTTTTGGTGGCAGCATCCTGCCCTCTCCATAACTTCTCCATCACCCTCATGACAGTGATCATCAAATATCCGACCGGTGGATCATTTTACAAAGTGTACATTTTCCCATTCTATTTTTTTCTATTCGGCAACCATTCTATTAAACTTTTCTTTGCATGGATGGTGTGCACTCTAAAGTCAGTTAGGTTAAAGTTAACCTAAATCAAGTGGGTTGAGTGAATGTGAACCCAATTGGGTTCACATTCACTCAACCCAGTTGATGTGGGTTAATTTTTAACTCAACTGATTTTAAGTGTGTATAGATCTTATACCTGCAACACAATGTATTATGGTATAATAGTAAACAGAAAATATCACCATTAACATAAGAAGTGCGCAGTCATGCTACTGACCAACACAAAACACGCGAGACAACACGGTGTGGAATGGCTTATTCGCACAAAAGTACAGGTAATCAGTATTGTGTGGCAACATACTGTGTTAAAGGAAATACAAACCGGTTTTCCCAAGCATGAAAATATATTAATTTTTTTTTATTTATGCACTTGTCTGTCAGTAAGACACCGCAATATAGGTCAACAGTCCACAATGCGAGATAACAAGCTTCACTCATCCTTGACTTCCAAACTGACTGGAAAAGAATAGTAAAGTACTTGTTAGAATATAATAAATAAATTATAATATTTACACGATTAAGTTATTCTATTGAAAAGTTTAAATAATTGGGGGACAGCGGTCACAGTGCGTAAGTCGCTTTTACTCTTCGCTTCACCGAGTGACAGTTTTCAAGTTGTGTACTACCTTAAAATACCAACGGTACATGAATATCACATGTACTTTACCATGTTTTATCTTATAACCAACAAAAATATTATATTTTCTCCAATACATCCAACATCCCTGACTTATCTCGTCAAGAAAATCAACTTTCGATAAAGTTATCTTCCTTGTAATTATTAGATGAGCGTGTTTCCTTTTGTTACTTCTAATAAACTGAGAGCTGTCTATTGTTTTCGTTTATTAAAAGTTACAAAAGAGAGCTGCCTATTGTTTTCGTGCATTAACAGTAACAAAAGAAACTTTGCATTTTATCGCAAGCCAATCAGAAGCAACCAGATCACAGATAATCCGTTATGAAGAATGTCTGTCAGTATCACACCTACAGTACGTGGAGAGTGTATTATCACTAAATCACCCGCAGAGTGGAGATTCCACCCAAGAAATAATTGCAAATTTGTTGCAAAGCATAACTAGTACAAGCAAAGTTTCAGCCAATGGACCTCCGGGTTAAACCCGGAGGTCCATTGGCTGAAACATTGCTTGTTTTTTTTTTGTCGATATGTACACAATTTGAAAGCTATAGCTTGGATGATAACTCCACTCCGCGGGTGATTTAGTTACAATCCACTCTCCACGTACTGTACCAACACTAAACGCCCACTTTGGCCTTGTTTAGCGAATGTGCTTTTACAGTAATTTGCATGTTTTTATTCTTCCCATGGCGTAAATCAGCAAATCTCACCTCCTAGAATTTTATATTGACGGAAAGGACAGTGTGCGTTTTATATGTCACGATGCACACACTGTTGAACAGATAAAAAACTACAGAACACCAAAAGATGGCGAAAACGCCGTTTTAGTATTTTTAAATGGTTTTCAACAGAGAATAATGGTCAAACATTCAAACGGATTGGGGAAAAAATGTAAAAAGCCAGCTTCTGTATTTTCGATTAATCTACAGGAAGATGCCAGAAGTTTGTGAAATGATGCTCGCATCGAGATACAAATCCGCTAATATTTCGAAATTTCAATTTTTATATGAAATTCCCTCAGTTTATTGGCAGATTCATGAAATTAAAGGAAGCTAATTTTCCCCGAATAACTCCTCCAATGACGAAAATTATCAGCCATGAACGTCCAGATGAAATACACAGAGGATACCTAATGTTATTTGAGTAGGTACCAATGGTATCTCACGAGGAACTGCGGAGATATATAATAATTTCCCGCCTCGAGTGAAAACTTAGATTTCCGCGCAATCACGAATAGGATAATTTGGTACTTACTCCAAAACACCAGGTATTCGTTTCACTACACGCGTTGCGGAGTTGATCGCAAAGAAAACAGCCAAACGGCGAATATGTGTAGTGATATCGATGTATACTTATTGCAGTGCCGGAGCGATGCTCTACAAAATTGGTCGTGACAATTGATATTGGAAACTATTCGTTGGACATTTCCTGCTTTCATATGAGGTAACACCCGTGACTTATCTCGTCATGAAAATCGACAAAGAGTTCCGGCTTCCATAGCAACAACAAGCAACAAAGAGCTCTGCGAAAATAAAAGCTCTAAAATGGATAATATAAGACACAAGAGAAGATAAATAAAGCCTATTCATGTCGTAGTCAGTTTTATTAGTTACATATAAAAAGACAAAGTGACGAACGCAGAGCAGAGGGATGAAACATTCGTAAACAATGTAGTAGGTTACCTAATTTCGTGCAAAATGGGAAAGCCAGCAGTCGAAGATCTCAAACAAGAGATTCTAGAATTAAAAGACACTGTCAAACTCCTTAATGAAACAATTCAGAAGAACTCCGGTATACTGAACACTATAGTAGATAAAATCAGCAAGTTTGAGCAGGAAATCGAGATAAGGGATAGAAAGATTGAGTCATTAGAGGGCCGTGTCGACGAACTTGAACAGTACACAAGAAAACGTAATATAGTTGTAACTGGTTTGGATTGTCATAGCTATGCCCACATAACTGCTGTTAATTCCCAGCGCAGAAGTACTAGGTCTGCACAAGTAGAAACACCAAGCGTCAATGAAAATGAACACTCCCCAAATGAAAAACGGACAATGAAATCTAAATTTATTGAATTTGCCAAAACTAAGATGGAGGTCAACATTGATGAAAGTGAGATCACCGCTATTCACGATTTGCAGAAAAGGCGAGATGGAACTACACCAATTCTTGTTCAATTCAGCACCTCAGACATCAAATCCGAGATCATGTCTGCAGGAAGAAAACTCAAGAATACTAAGATATATGTGAATGAACACTTGACTTCCAAAAACTCAAATTTATTCAAGGAAGCACGAGGACTGAGATTTCAGAAAAAGATTTGGAGTACCTGGACCAGGAACTGTAAAGTTTATATTAAGAAAAGTGAAGATGCTCGTCCAATTCAGATAAAGAACATTGAGGACTTGAAGTGTTTCAAACAGTAACTGTAGTCCCTTGATTTATACCAATGGTCTACATATGTGGTATTTGCCAAAATAACGTTGGTTCAAACTCAATTTTCTGTGATGCCTGTAATCATTGGATCCACAGGAAATGTGCAAACTTAACAAAACTGGATTTATATAATCTGTCACAACAAAGTACTTCATGGTTTTGCAATCTTTGCATTACCAATAATCTGCCATTTTCCAACCTCAGTAATGAGGAACTTGCCCACATGTTACTTGGAATAGAAGGTGACCTCAGGGAAATATATACAACCTGCACAGAACTCAATTTCGAGCCTTTTCAATTCACTAAGAACAAGGGTTATTACGCAGGTGAAGATATTGACCCAGATAATAATTGTCATATACAAACACCTTCCAATTGTCAATATTACACAGAAGAGCAATTTAAAAACAAATACTCAGGAAAATCTGTAAATAACACAAACCTATCGCTGATTCACTTTAACTGTCGCAGTATTTCGGCCAACTTTGAACATTTAAAGAAGTTCTTAACAAATTCGACATGTCAATTTGATATTATAGCATTATCCGAAACTTGGACTTCAAATGAAAACAGTAATGATTTTTCATTAAACAACTACACATCGTATTTTTGTTCAAGAATAAATAAACATGGCGGGGGAGTCGCTTTATATATTCACGATTCCCTCCCCCACAAAGTAATACATGAAATGACTATTGCAATTGAAAACCTAAGTGAAATTGTTTGTGTCGAACTTGAACTAAACGACGGGAAAAAAATGTATGTACTCTGCACTTATAGGGCCCCAGATACAAATATTGATCAATATAATAAACATATTGAAACAATATTAAGTAAAACGCACAATAAACCTGTATTTTTATGTGGTGACTTCAACACTGACCTTCTAAAATTTGAGAAGCACGACGGAACTAATACATTTATAAACCAGCTTCACTCATCACGAATGTACCCTCTAATCCTGCGTCCTACCAGAATTACAAGCCACAGTGCAACGCTTATTGACAATATTTTCACGTCAGAGTTAAGTGCTCAGTTAGAGAGTGGAATAATTGTCAATGACATCAGTGATCATTTACCAATTTTTATATTTGCCGATTTCACTCCCGTACGAAACTCGTATTCAGTGCCTACTCCAAAGAGGAAAGTGAATGAACGTACCTTATCAGCGTTCATAAGTCTTTTAAGAGAGCAAAATTGGGAAACAATAAATGACAACAATGATGCAAATGAAGCATATAATAACTTTATTCAACTTTTCACACTATTGTATAATACTGCCTGTCCAGTAGTACATCAAAACTCCAATAAGAAAAAGACAAATATAAACAAACCTTGGATGACTAAGTCCCTTATAAATGCATGCAAAAAGAAAAATACACTGTATAAAAAATTTCTGAGGACAAGAGATCAAACAACAGAACTTAGGTACAAAAGATACAAAAATAAACTCACTGCTGTTTTAAGATACTGTGAGAAGCAACACTACACCAAGTTACTCGAATATCACAAAAATAGTGCCAAAGAGACCTGGAAAATCCTTAATACCCTTATCAGTAACAGAAAGAAATCCTCACACCCAAGCGAATTCAAAATTGGAAATCAAACTATCTCAGGGGAAAAAAACATTGCCAACAATTTTAACAATTTTTTTGTGAATGTTGGTCCCAAATTAGCAAAGGGAATCCCCAAATCTGAGCAACAATTCGAAAACTTTATGAATACTCCAGTGAATAACTCACTATTTCTAACCCCAGTAACCGAAAATGAAATACATATCATTGTTAATAAATTTGGCTGGAAAGTATCAAAGGATCACAATGACATAGACATGAGCCTTATTAAAAAAGTTATACCTTACATAGTCACCCCATTAACTTATATTTTTAACACCTCATTTCTTACGGGCTGCTTCCCAGATGCATTGAAAATAGCCCGTGTTATTCCACTGTTTAAATCGGGTGATGCTCAAAACTTTTCTAATTATAGACCCGTTTCACTACTACCTCAGATTTCCAAGATTTTGGAGAAACTCTATAACTCTCGTCTAATGTCATTTTTAAACAATGAAAATATTCTCACTGATTGTCAATATGGTTTCCGAACCAACCGTTCCACCTCCCATGCTATTATGGAACTCGTTGAAGCGATATCAGATAGCACAGAAAAATCACATTACCTCCTTGGAGTTTTTATTGACTTAAAAAAAGCCTTTGATACAATTGACCATAATATCTTGTTGAAAAAACTTAAAAATTATGGAATAAGAGGAACAGCCCATGACTGGTTATCGAGTTATTTGGAAAATAGATATCAATATGTATCCCTGAATCAGACTGACTCAGATGCTTTGAAAATTAAATGTGGTGTGCCACAAGGCTCCATCCTTGGGCCATCTTTATTTATTTTATACATAAATGATCTCTGTAATGTATCGTCCCTACTAAAAGTGATAATGTTTGCCGATGACACAAACTTATTTCTATCTGGAAGCAATCTAGCAGCATTATGTAGAACAATATCCACTGAACTGTCCAAACTAAATATTTGGTTTCAAGTAAACAAACTATCTTTAAATATACTAAAAACCAACTTTATGATCTTTGGAAAGAAAAAAATAAATAGTGATGACATTAATGTCAATATAAATGGCAAAAAAATTGACCGCGTCTTCTCTACTAAATTTTTAGGTGTTCATATAGATGATAAACTGTCCTGGAATAACCAGATCAAACACATACAAGCCAAAGTTTCCAAAAATCTTGGTGTGTTGCATAGAGTCAACAAACGAATAAACTCAACAGCACTTCTTTCCCTATACCAATGCCTGATTGCCCCCTATTTAAACTACTGCTGTGAAATCTGGGGAAATATTTATCATACAAGACTTAAGCCTATAATTATTCTCCAAAAAAGGGCAATAAGACTGATAGATGGAGCGAAATACAGAAGTCATAGCAGCCCTATTTTCAAAAAGTATAACATATTAAAGTCTGATGACTTGATCAAAATGAATACACTATTAATTATGTATAAAGATAAACACAAGCTTCTACCCTTAAACTTGCTTTCTTTTTTTGAAACTGTTGATTACCTGCATACGCACAGCACACGACAAAGGGGCAATTTCATAGTAAACTACAGACGAACAAACACTAAAGCTTTTTGCACAAGAATAATTGGAACAACCCTTTGGAACGCTCTAGATCCTACTCTAAAGAACTGTAACACTATATTTCAGTTTAAGAAACAATAAAGTCAATATTGACATCGTACTAGCCGAGGGAATTTATCTCTACAACAAATTAAATCAAACAAAATAGATTAAAAAAAAAACAAAAAAACATTTTAGATAATAGGTCTAACCAATTGGGTACAATAGGGCATACTAATTGTACCTGGACCCTACAACTTTAAGTGGTGACTTACACATAATCCTAAAATCACCTGTTTTCAGTGTCAAATTAAGTCAGGGCTGATGAGAGTTGGCCATTTCTTGATTTGGCACTGAAAATGGGGAAACCATTTACTCACAGAATTATACCAATTACTTGGTTTCAATTTGGATTACCGGAAGAAATATAAGTTCTATTAAACCATTATTCTATAACTATAGGGGGTGCACCCTATAAGTACACACTTCTAGCATCCCCTTTCAACAACCATTTAGATGCTGAATCAATTACACTTCATTATGTTTGTTACTTTGTCTCCAATGGAACTCTTTATCAATCTTGTATATTTATTAGTGTCGCTTTGTTGAATAAACTATCTTCACTTCACTTCACTTCACTTCACTTCACTCGACAGTTATCTCCCCTGGAATTATTATCTGGCGAGGAATGATTCAATTCAGAAGCATGCATTTGTTTAGAAAACATCCATGACATCAATAGAAAATAAAGCGAAGTTTCCTTTTGTTACCTTTAATAAACGAAAACAACAGACAGCTCACGGAGCTGTCTGTTGTTTTCGTCTATTAAAGGTTACAAAAAGAAACTTGTCTTTGCAAGGCAAGCTAATTAGAAACAACTAAGTGAGTAGCGTTGTGTCCTTGGGCAAGACACTTCACCCCCATTGCCCACGTGGGGGCACGGTGACGTTGTGTACTAAGGCGTACTGCACGTCGACGGTGCACTGTTTTCAACCAATGTTAACCCTCTTGTGTGGAGTTAGTATGTTGGAGAGCTGACAGTTGCTCGCCGTTGCTCGGATGGTTCTCTCCGGGTAATCCGGCTTCCTCCACCCGTGAAACTGTCGAGGTCATGATTAGCCATTGTGCAGAAATATGTGACCTTAAACACCAATAAATAAATAAATAAGTGAGTAGCGGTCCACTTTGGCTCTTTGTTCAGCGAATGTGTTTTTACAATAATTTGCATTTTTTTTTTATTCTTCCCAGGAAAAAAATTAGCAAATCTTATCTTCTAAACTTTTTATATTAATGAAAAAGATAGTCTGTATTATATGTTACGATGCGCACACTGTTGATATAATGAACAGAAAAAAATTATAGAACATCAAAAGATGATGAAAACGCCGATTTCCTATTTTTAAATGGGTTTAAAAAGAGAATAATAGTCAAACATTTAAACTGATTGAGAATTTTTTGTGTGGAAAATCCAGCTTCTGTACTTTTATACTACTCAATGTAGGAAAAAGCCTGAAGTTTGTGAAATGATGCGCACGTCGATGATACCATTTCGCTAACATTTCGAAATTGCAATTTTTATTTGAAATTCCCATACCCTTTGTGTTATATTTACTGAAAACTTTAGAAAATTAAGGGGGGCTAACTTTCCTGCAAGTCTCTTCCAATGACGAAATTGTCCGCCATGCATACAATGACAGTTTGTCCTTAGAGTAGGAACACAGTGCGCGTGCCAACTAAAGAAGGAAACATAACAACGTCAAGCACATTCGGAAATCAATTGTTTTACGTTCAACTGAAATACAAACTCCGTCTGATGGTCAAATCCCTCATGACGTAAAATGCTGTATTTTGGTTTGCACACAGAAAATAGTTCATTGTTCAAATAGTTCATTGGTCACTTTGCGAGAGTGGAGGGATTGTAATATAAAATGGTCATCACCACCCATGGTTGCGGATCCGACATGGTGTATTGAAGTCTAAACCTCGTGTCTAGGCTATGCATTAACTATGATTGTCCTGTAGACTCGTTGATATATGCCCAGAAGCAAGTCCAAGAGTTCAATACGCCATGTCGGAACCCCAACCCCCTACCCCCAACCCCCAACCCGCGGTGGTAATAATGAATATAGAATACTAACAGTACAAGTATGACACAAGAAATTTGTGTACAGTGTAGTCGCCGTGGACTGGTCGTAATCCACGCGTGGGCAGTGATGTCCACGCATGCGTTTACCAGGTAATAAAAATCACCATAAGCAACATTTTAATTAATGAAGCACTGGGTTGTACCCAGTGCTTCATTACTTAAATTTGCTTTTCATGATTATTCCTGTAATTAGTGCTTGGAATCTAATATTATTGCCCACCCGTTGAAAGTAACCAGTCCACGGCGGCTGTAATGTAATGGGATCGATGAGGGAGAGTTACGATCAACGAGATGCACTCCGAAACTTCGGTCTGAAGCTAGGTACAGTCATGTACCTCACAGCCTGACCCCAGTCATTCTCGCTTATTCGGGGATTTGGTTCCTTTCCTTTACGTGTCCTTTACGTGTCATTAGGTCAATGATACCTAAAGGCCAAAGTATTAACAGGGATATTTACGACGATTATTCACCAAATACTGTTTATTTACATGAATATATTTCGTGAATACAAACACATTTCATCCTTTTTGATATTGTCATTCGTTGGAAGTTAGCAGTTTATTTAGGCTCATGTAGTCTCATCGTACACGTAGCTCAAAGTACATGGCCCATTTTGGATCTTACTGCACACTTGGGTTTTGATCGTTATCTTCCAACACTAATTTTTCACAACACATTCACGACACAGTTCTCGTGTGTCGGACGATCACGCACCGCCTCTGAGGATAATACGGCCACAGTCTGTGGCTATCAAACGAGTAGAGTTCGTCTATACGTTCACCTCAAGTGGCACTAGATGTGTTAATCTCCCTCGTCAAATGCTGTCAAAGATCAAAATTAATGCTCGTGTCAACAAGCTTTGTCTTAAAATTGTAAAAGCTCACAGATGTCCGATTACTTCACAAACGTAGATGTAATTGGTATCAGCGAAACATGGTTAAAGCCAAGCAAGACATTTTTGCTAAGTGGATTCAACATTATTAGACGAGACCGTCCCACACAACGTGGAGGCGGAGTGGCTCTTCTCATAAGGCAGGACTTAAAATATAAAACGATATCAAGCGATCACCTCGACGCAGAGGTGATTGCCGCTGAGAATGAACTGGATCACAAAAAAGTTGCCGTAATCTCATATTATAACAAGTAACGACTGTACATGGACGATCACCTCGCAAGGCCATCTGCGGTGGCCCGGACAGACGGACAGACGGACGACGGGCCATGGCATAACCTCAAATTTGACTTATGTCAAAGTTGCATTAAAAATCAAATCATTGCAAATGCAATATTTCAAAAAGTTGCATGTGACTTCACTTTGTGCATTGTTGTTATTTATTATGTAATCCTAAAGGCCTATAGGCAGTGATGTAAAAACCAAAGGGATACAGCGATATTTACGCCCCCACCCTCCCCAGTACACCCATGCGTAAAATATTTTCAAACACGTTTTGGCAACCCAATATAACGTGCTCAGAATTGGCCGTCTATGTGCAATGCCATGTTTTTTTTACACCCGTTGGCGCTTTTCCAAAAACTAATAAATAAAAAGTAACTAGTGAAAAAATATTTCAATTTCAATTTAACCCAAAAGCCTGTAGATTTTAGACCCATATAATTGTAAATTCCCACCATGGATAGTTCCTCTTGCATCCAATGCCTTGAAAACACTCTGATGACATTTCAGCGCAATCGGACAAACTGACTGTAATAAAACCTAACTGAATGGTCGCTGTCAAACAACCCGGTGGTGCTTTTTCGAGCCGAATACTCGCAAATGCTGTGTGAAAGGTAAGATAAGATAAGATTTATTCAGCAAAATACACCAGAACAAAGGCAGATTGCTGTGTACACACAAAATCAACAACAACAGAATAATAAAACACACCAATTCCATGTGATAAATGTGAATTGCGTATCCTCTTTTTAACTCCCTTTAACCCTTTACCCAACGTAACGGCCGAAACCGGCCAGCGCTATTCACAAAAATCGCCAATTAATTTTCATTATTTTTTTCATTTTTTGTCTCAAAAACATAGGTTATGACCCCTCTTTGGAACGAGCTCGTCGAGCTCGTTCCAAAGAGGGGTCATAACCTATGTTTTTGAGACAAAAAATGAAAAAAATTAGTTATTCAAGAATTTTTTTTGCAAGTGTCGTCTGCTTTTCATGTTAGGTAAAGGGTTAAGCACTGCCTTTTCCCCCAAAGGGTTTACCGGCAAAGCGCAATCAAATTGAGGGGAAACAAAATTCACATTGTCAAATATCGTACATGATCTGCTTCCCGAATTCATGGCACCAAAATGTCTGCCACGAAGAAGAAAATGTGTTTTTAGTAACTGATGATCTAAGTAATTCGAATCCCACTTGCGGCAATCGCGTTGTGTCCTTTTGCAAGACACTTTATCGCCATTGCCCACGGGGCCATGGTGGCGTTGTGTACTAAGGCGTACCTACGTAAATGGTGCACTTGTCTTCAACCAATGTTAACCCTGCTTGTGTAGGGTTAGTATGTTGTGGGGCTGACAGTTGCTCGCCGTTGCTAGGTGGTTCTCTCTGGATACTCCGGATTCCCCCACCCGTAAAACTATCGTGGTGATGATTAGCCATTGTGCAGAAATATGTGACCTTAACCCTTTACCCAACGTAATGGCCAAAACCGACCAGCGCTATTCCCAAAAATCACCAATTAATTTTCATTCATTTTTCATTTTGTGTCTCA
This sequence comes from Pictodentalium vernedei, assembly GCA_031216915.1. Lineage (NCBI taxonomy): Eukaryota > Metazoa > Mollusca > Scaphopoda > Dentaliida > Dentaliidae > Pictodentalium > Pictodentalium vernedei. The sequence goes on along the minus strand of CM062297.1, from coordinate 233,200,002 downwards.
AAAACATAGGTTATGACCACTCGTTGGAACGAGCTCGTTGAACTCGTTCCAATGAGGGGGTCATAACCTATGTTTTTGAGACAAAAAATGAATAAAATTAGTTCTTCAGGAAATTTTTTGGCAAGTGTCGTCTGCTTTTCATATTAGGTAAAGGGTTAAAAACTAATAAATAATAAATAAATATATCTAAGTAATGTAACTTGTCTAATCCATAAATATACATATATAAATATATATGGCTTATATTAACCATTTATAAGACACGCAGTTTTATTGTCCTTATTTCAAATTTCAAAATGCCACAAACATTTAATTATTTATTTATTTATATATTTATTTATTTGAATTTAAGGACACTTCAGGCAGCGAGGAGGGGGCGCGGTGGCTCAATGGTAGACTGTTGGACTTCTATGGTAGAGGTCCCGAGTTAGTTCCCCATCCGGGACGGCCCGTGTTGTGTCCTTGGGCAAGGCACTTTATCCCGGTTGCCAACATGGGGGCACAATGACACCGGGTACAAAGGCGTACTGCACGCCGATGGTGCACATATCTTCAACCGCTGTAACCCTGCTTGACGGAGTTGGAAAAGATTTAGAATGTTGAAGAGCTGACAGTTGCTCGTCGATGCTCGGTGGTTCTCTCCGGGTACTCCGGCTTCCTCCACCTGTAAAACTGTCAAGGTCATGATTAGCCATTGTGCAGAAGTATGTGACCAATAAATAAATAAATAGTCAGCAGAGGCCACCTCGCGTCGGACGGTTTTACGAGTAAGAGACGCGGAGTAACCGGAGAGAACCACCGAGCAATTGTTGAATAACTATTTTTTCATTTTTTTTTTTGCGTCAAAAAACATAACTTGTGATTTGTGGGAAAAATAAACTAAGCACGCCCTAAACCAGCAATGCGACCATTTGCTCAAAAACGAAAGTAGCTCAGTCTAAGCGCCCAACACGAATAAACATTAAAATGGTAACCACAGAGGTTTCAATATATAGGCCTAACCAATGAGATTTTTTTTAAAACAGGTAACTTGGATGTTTAACAGTTACTACATTTTCTACCTAATCTTTGGACCCAGATAAATACACTGCCCACGTGAGTAATGGGCATTAAGAGTCTTGCCCAATTAAAAAAAAAAACAAAGCAGTTAAGGGAACGTCCAACGCAAATTTGGTCAAATTTCCTTCCAAGTCTAAAAAAGGCCCAAAATGATTAACCCCAATAAATTATATACCAAAATGTTTGGAATGAAACATAGAACAAGTGGAAACTTCAATTTGCCATGGAACTGCTGCCATATGGTAGATAGCACCGCCTGAAAGTCTGCTATGGCATAAGTAACCGACCAGATATTAGACAATAAAATACCTTTAATTTGTTGAATAGTTCAATTCTGCAATCCTTCTAGTACAGACTCGGAGAAATCTTTTTATCATTCTTGCAAGGAATAGACCACAAGACCAATTGTTATGTAGGATGCTTACATTTCAAAAGGGCTGCCATTTTTCTTGTGTTTGTTTACACTTTATGATGTTCACCAAGGGTCAAATCCACACAGTTCAGAAGAATAAGTATGGAGTCATGAGAGAGTGCATCAATGAAAAATGAAGAATGTCCAATGTGGCTTTTGTGAGTCTGCTGTGACCATACCCCCCACAATCCTGTGGCATTTTGCACAAGATGTGTATCAAATTGGTAAAATACGATGAGATTGATACACCAAAAAAGATGAACTGCCAAACTTCCTCATGTGTCCATTTCTGGGGTTGCATGAGCAATGACAGCTGCCAAGTGTCATTTGGATGGTCAAGTGTGGCCAAACCAACAAAAATGACCTGTCCTGCATGCAGAATACTTTCACCAATCGGCTACACTTTGTCAGAAATCCTGGTTTCCAATTCATTTATGTACATGATTTGGTATGCTTCATTTGTTTTGGAACTATCGGCCTTCCATAGTTGTTGTTTGGGGAGGCTTGACTGTTGTTTTGTCATGAGATTTGAGAACATTAATAACAGATCTGCTTACCAGATTATAGGCGAAGGGTTACCGGCCTGAACAATATCGGAATTGTGTTGGTTATTATATTCATTTATCTGAACACTTATGACACGTTGTGGTCTCATTTCGGTAATTCATGTGAATTTTAGTCCGCCTAACGGATTTTTTTCTATTTCTGTCCACACAGTGTCAACACATAGATTTTCGCAACTTTCTGTTGCTAATAGCGCTCAAAATCGACGCTGATCCGTCTTATATACAATGTGGTTGTGCGAGAGAGATATTTAAATTTACGATGGTACGACATTTGGTGAACAGAAAGAAACCTTTCTGATAATTCTCCTTGACATTGGTCTTCTTTTTTCGTAGCAGACTTCATCAAACCTTCTTTACGTCACTAATATAGTTGGGCTACAGTAAAATTATTTTGTCGTAAATATACAATTGTGAGGACTGTAATGTATGTTGACGTGAATATATTTTTGTTTACAAATATAATTTTCTACCTTTATGTTTTGATCACCGTCACCAACCAAATAATAGTAGTTCGAATCGGTGGCGTATTAATCCCTTGCTGACACTTGTGTTACATTGTACAGATTTTGATCTCCACAGCGCTGCTATGGACTGTGTCTCTCAATTATCACATTGTCAGTTGAATAGTTATGAATATGTCGTGAGTTGTACATTATTCGCCTGCCAGATTCAAAAACAGCAGTGAAATGTTTGAAGATTTCAGATCGTGGGAAATCAAATCATTTCACAACTTTGCCCCCAAACCCACGTGATCACAACATTGTCAACAACAAACGTGTCGCCCGAACAGAATCAAGCGTTAGTGGTCAGCCATTTTCCCCTGAGTGTTATCACCACGTTGGTGATGAAATGATAAATATGCTTTCTCCGAGTATGGAGTGTGGAGTTTTTTTTATTTACAACTCAGACATTCGAATTACCGATCTATTCCTTGTTAATCCTGACGGTTACGTATGCGGCTGGCAATTTCCTTGTCATCAAAAGCAAAAAAAAAAAGAAATAATATTTTTGAACAAGAGCACCGCGTAGCGGGACAATATACGCCCGTTTTGTATTTTTGAAGGGTTGGGGTAAGGATGGGGGTGAGGGTGAAAATTGTTTGGACCAACCCCATATTCGAACTTGACATGTATTTTGTTGTGATTAAACAACATACCAAGTTTGGAACCAATCGGAAAACAAATAATAAAAGTTATCATCCGGAAACCAAATATTTGATGCATTCTTTGTCCAACAAGGTCCATAATTCAGGGGAACTTCGAAGTTCGAACTGACCCCATATTCGAACTTGACCTGTCTTTTGTTTTGATTAAACCACATACCAAGTTTAGGAGTCAATCGACAAAAAAATACTTAAGTTATCATCTGGAAACCAAATGTTGACGAACGGATAGACCGGCGGATGGACAAATGGATGGACAAATGGCCAGACAGACAAACTGATTCCATAATTCGACGGTTTTTCAACAGGCGTATAATAAAAAATCAGTTAGGCCATACTAAAGTCATAATCCGGAAAACACAAAATGCACAAATTCAAGAGGAATAACTCTGGAAAGGTACATGCGATTTTGGCCGAAAGTGAACTTGAGCTGTGCTTGGTGGTCATAAACAAAATCTGAGAATTTGAAACAAATTAGTCAAGGCAAACTAAAGTTATCATCCGGAAACCACATAATTCACAAATCTGCAATCATTCAAGGGGAATAACTATGGAACGATACATGCAATTATGGCCAAAGGTAAACTTGAGCTGTGCTTTGTGGTCAAAAACAAAATCTGAGAATTTGAAAAAATCGGTCAAGGCAAACTAAAGTTATCATCCGGAAACGATAAAATCCACAGATTTGCAATCATTTAAGGGGAATAACTCTGGAAAGGTATATGCGATTGTGGTCAAAAGTGAACTTGAGCTGTATTTTGTGGTCAAAAACAAAAGAACTGAAAATTTGAAATAAATCGGTCAAGGCAAACTAAAGTTATCGTCCGGAAACGAAAGTGCCATAACTCTGCCGTGGATGGACTGAGAAACACCAATATCGCACTTGACCTGTATTTTATTGCTAAAAACAACATCTGAAAGTTTGATGTCGATCCGTCAAGGCGTTCGACTTTAAATGAAGGGAAACCAATTTTTTTCGAAAGATTGTGTTTTCAAAGAGCCATAACTCTGCCGTGGATGGACTGAGAAACACCAATATCGAACTTGACCTGTATTTCATTGCAAAAAGCAACATCTGAAAGGTTGATGTCAATCCGTCAAGGCGTTCAGCTTTAAATGAACGGAAACCAATTTTTTTTAGAAAAATTGTGTATTCAAAGGGCCATATCTCTGCAGCAGATGGACTGAGAAACACCAATATCGAACTTGACCTGTATTTTAATGCTAAAAACAACTTCTGAAAGTTTGATGTCGATCCGTCAAGGCATTTGACTTTAAATGAACAGAAACCAAATTGTTTACGGACAGACAGACGGACGGACAGACGGACGGACGGGCAGACAGACGGACAGACTGATAACATAATACGACCGTTTTTTAAACGGGCGTATAAATAGTGGATAAATTCGGGTTTTGTATCTTTTTGTCATTATTTTGGTATATGATATGTCGTTATTCACCGCTTTAATTCGTATTTAGGGCATTGTGAAACTTTTCCAAAAAATGTCCAAAGTAACGTTGGACGACCCCTTAACGCTGGGCAGATCGACCGGTGCACCGCATCTTTCGGTTTGAAATTTAGTGCTCTAACCGGTTACATGGGCGATCGCGCTTCCATCAAAATGATATTAAACAATTTCACTGTTGAAGTTCTCAACAATGAACAGATCTGGGTTTTTTTTGGGGGGGGGGGGGGGGGTGGAGGGTGGTGGGTGTGGGGGGGGGGGGTTGCATGTTGGCAAAAGTTTCTAACATTATTTTTCGTAGGAGTCGCAACCCATTTCGCCCCACCCCCTCTTCAAATCAAATATGTCAATAAACTTGCGTTATATTTCTCAGTGCGCATAAAACATCAACTCTTTGGAATTCTTCTGGAGGTCCCGAGTTCGATCCCCGTCCGGATTGTGTCCTTGGGCAAGGCACTTTATCCCGGATGCCTACATGGGGGCACGATGACGCCGTGTACTAAGGCGTACTGCACGTCGATGGTGCACATGTCCTCAATCGCTTTAACCCTACTTGAGAGGAGCTTGAACAGAGTTAGAATGTTGAGGAGCTGACAGTTGCTCGGTGGTTCTCTCCGGGTACTCCGGCTTCCCCCACCCGTAAAACTGCCACGGTCACGATTAGCCATTGTGCATAAGTATGTGACCCTAAACCCCAATAAATAAATAAATAATAACTGTAGTTCATTGAACTTGACTGAGAACAGGACCAGACTGTAGGACCTATCAGGTATTTACGTAAAAAAGAACATAAATGGCGAATTCAATATACACGTTAAATACATGTAGATTCACTAAAAAAATAAACAGGAAACAAGCTAACTGGGGTATGCATTAACGATTTGTGTTTGCTTGTTCCATATCGAAACACAAGACCAACTTGCCCATCTCACTCTCAGTGCGCAAAAGGCGACGTATGACTGAACTGAGGAAGAAAAGAGACGCACTGGATGAATCTGTGTTTTCCACCCTTACAGACCCTTCATCTGAACGCCGATATTTCTGAATTAGGTCGTTCTCAAATCGTCTCAGGGGTGTACAGTTAAAACGTTGTTAAATTTGTTGTAAACTGGGTTTTTGCGCGTTTCAATGCCGCAAGAATATTTTTTGTTCCTTATCAACACATGATCTTCAGAAATACGTTAATTTAGCTTTGAATATAAAAGGAATTAAATATTAAACAATCGTTCGTAACCCACCTTTTATTGAAGTGAGTTCAGCTATTTATAATATGACACTAGGTTAAAACAATTGTACCAATGCTGACCTATGTACATAAATTAGGTGATATAAAATTACGAATATTTTTAACAACCTTCAGCTTGCCGTAAGAACAAAATAATATTTTTAACAAAACCTTTGATTCAGCTGAATAATTTTTTTCAAGATAAAACAATAACTTTCGAGTGATATTGAAAGTCGGGACAAAAGTTCACGGTCAATGACCTGAAACAGAAATATTTGTTACTTGTCAAAGTTTATGCAAGAACATCTGAGAATCCAGTTTGCGTGCATTTGAAAAATGATCAAATACGCATATCAAAAAATAAATTCTTGATTTTTAAAAAATGTTCAGTTGAAATATTACAAACCAAGCCTTAACTGAAGTAAATGCAGAGCAATTAGAACCGATTTTAATAAAAAGTATGCATTTCTGTAGTAGGTCGTGATGATTTCTCCCCAATTTAGAAAAGGCTCACAATAAATCTTCCCTTAAAAAGAACAACCACATCTAGTAGAGCGGGGGTCCTTAGGGGGCCCCCGCAATGAACCGAAAAAACAGTTGACAGCAAAGTCTTTGAATTCTTTGTGAAGAAATACAAACACTGTATTTTCTTAGGTGATTTCAACGCCAAACATCAGGTTTTCGGATGTAATAAAACGGAGCCCAATGGCGACACCCTCTTCAATTTCATCGAACAATTTGATTTTTTTGTATTAAATAACGACCAAGACATTACCCACGTTAGTAACAACACACTCCACCAATCCGATATCCTTGACCTTATTATAACCAGTAAATCACTAACTAATCAAATGCAAGACATATTTGTGGGGGACGATAATTTAGGTGGCGACCACCTGCCTGTTCATGCCACATTACACGGTTGCCCCGGACCCACATAAACCCCACAATGAGTAGGAGGAATCTATCCAAAATTGACTGGGACCTCTTCAGAAAAATAATTCAGGTTAAAATAAATAAAAACGACCCAATGAATACCTGCGAGCTCGAACAAGCATGTACCAATCTCAATGAAGTAATTAACAATACTCTTGATGAGATTTGTCCCAAACAGACGGTTAAACCGCGGGCCAACAGAATAACTGAAACCACACTCCAAATAATAAAACAAAAAAGAAAGGCCTTCCGTGCATACAAATCAGAAAAACTTCCAACTAAAAAGGTCGAACTTAAAGCCGTGTATAATCGCCTCCACGGCAAACGACAATCGCGTGAGATGGGAAAAAGCAACGGAAAACCTAAATGGATTCAGGGAGCCTAAAAAGTTTTGGGATACTTTTAAAACCCTTACTGGACAAAAACATAAAGACGCCAACAGTAAGACTCTTAAGATCAGCAATGGAACTATGGCCCTTGATGACAAGGCGAAGGCTGGTGCCTTCGCTGAGCTCCTTAAGAAATATCATCGCCCCCATGAGGGCGAAGGTTTGATGATGAGTTCAAAGAAAAAGTAAACTAATTTGTTCAAGATAATAAGACAACGTTTAACGATGCCAACTTCAGCCAAACGCCCAAGGACGGATATGGCCACGAACTTACGGAACCGATAAGCCAAGAAGAAGTGGCTAACACAATTAAAAAATGTAAGTCTTCTTCTTCCCCAGGAGGGGACGAGGTCTCATGTAAAATCCTGAAACAATGTCCCAATACTTTTTTCGGTAGACTCACTAACCTCCTAAACTGCTGCCTCTCTAGTGGATACTTCCCAAAATGTTGGAAAGTAGCTACAGGAGTCATGTTACCCAAACCCGACAAGGACTTGAGCAACCCAGCAAATTACCGCCCAATCAGCCTACTCAGCTGTATTGGAAAAAAATTCGAACGGATTCTCACGACTAGACTCCGCAGCTATCTCGAATCAATCAGCTTTTTCAATAAGTGGCAAAGGGCCTATAAAAGCCAAAGAGAGGGAATCGAGCATGTTTATAGACTGGTAGATTATATGAAAACGGCGTTCAGTCAAAATGAAATAGGAACCGCGCTATAACTCGACGCAGAAAAAGCGTTTGACTCTATCTGGCACAATGGCATGAGATACAAACTAGCTAAAATGGGGCTACCTACAAAAATTCTAAGGATCATATCATCATTTTTATCTTATCGAAAAATCAAAGTGAGGGTCAACCGCGAGGTGTCAGACGAGGTGAAACTTGAAGCGGGCACTCCACAGGGTTCGATCCTTAGCCCGCTTCTATTTATAATATATGTGAATGACATTGACAAAGTAGGGAAGAACCATGTTGAACTATCTCAATTCTCAGACGACAAAGGAATGTGGACGACCAGCAAGTCTCGAAACATAATACAAAACCGCCATCCGCAACCTTCAAGACTGGTGCGCTCTGTGGCGCATCAAGCTAAATGCCGCGAAAACACAAAGAATCACATTCTATAAAAAGCAAAGGAAAAAACCTGTCCCTAATATTGAGCTTAAGCTTTACGACCATAAACTTGAAGCTAGTAATGAGGCAAAGTTTCTGGGATTCACCCTGGATAGCAGTCTCAATCTAAACAATCACGTAAACTCAGTCACTGCCAAAGCCACTAAACGCATCAATTTCCCGAAAATCATTAGAGGTAAAAATTGGGGAGCCAATAAAGAAGTTTTCCTCAAGCTTTACAAATCATATATACACCCAGTAGTAGAGTACGGGGCCATAATAACAAGTGACCTAAATAAAACCAACATTGAAAAACTACAACGGGTTCAAAATCATGCCTTGCGCGTGGCTCTGCGCAAGCCCACGTGGACATCGATAAAACAGCTTCGCGAGATAGCAAAACTAGACACTATAGCAATGCGCTTGAAAGATCTTCAAAGCAAAACTCTAAATAGACTTCAAGACAGCGAATTACTAATAGAACTCAATGCGCATCGCGTCCTCAATAGGAAAACTAAATAATCTGGGGGCGTGTCCATCGAAAGGGTTAAAGATTTCATCATTGCGAAGGAGTGAGCCAGGCATTCTGTGACATAAATTCAGAATTAGCTGCGGGTGACTCGATACGCACGAAAGCTTGCTTCTGTTACCAGTGGGAGTTGCAAACAGCGAGGAAAATCTCCACCTGCTGCCGGGTCTCCCCTCCCCGAGATATAAATTTCGGGGGAAAAATACTGGCTTCCCCATCCACATGTCACTGGTCGTCACAGACGGAAAAGTTGTAAATTAAAAACCGAATTGCTCTAATTTCCAGCTCTCTATCTTTTCTACCTCCTCTATCTCATCAGACACACGCCCAAACTGAATGACTAACTATGAGGGTTTGAAACAATCCTCATGCAAAGATGTGCAGAAAACCTAACAAGACCAAGGCAAGGATTGAACCAATCTTGCTAGCAAACAGCCCTTTTATGTTTTTTTTCATTCATCATCTCCCAGCGTTCGTATAACTCAACATTCATAGCACAATTCCTATGTCCTTCGGTATACCGTTGGTACAATGAAGGCACTCCACCACACGATTCCGAACCTCCTAAGCGGCAGACCTTACTTGTCCGAAAAAAACGCCACAGCTCCCCTCGGGGAGAGGTAGCACCTTTGCGAGGGGCCCCCTCTCGCTCTGGTCCTCCCCCGAGGGGCCAGACAACGATCATCAGAAAGACAAACCATTACTCCTCAAATCACCGAAACCTGGACATCTGCCAAGCACCCGACGCTACCCCGCATTCAACACACCCAGACATGTAGACGTAAACCATAAACAGCTAAAGAGGGTCGAAAGGGGCTTTCCCCACAGCGTCCCTGCGCGCCTTCGGCGCGAGAAACCATTCCCAGCATTCGTATAACTCAACATTCATAGCACAATTCCTATGTCCTTCGGTATACCTTTAATCACAGCCGTGCCTTATGCGAATCGGCATCCATATTCTATTGTTCGCAGTATCTGTTGGGATCCCTCTCCAAACGTTCTCATAGGGTTGAATAAGTCACTGACTGACAACCTGAGGTTCCAAACCCTATATACTTATGCACTGAAAATGCAGTATTTAATATATGTTAGCTTGTGAATTATCGCAAATTATCTGAAAGATATTTCTCAATATCTATCGACTCGATAGATATCTAGAAATATTCCTCAGGAGCTTCCTAAATGACGTCACGCTTCTTTGCTTGACGTTGCCTTGAAGAAACTGATCTTTGTTATTGTTTTGAAACGCACGCATTGGGGGTCAAGTTTGGCTGAATATTGTGCATTAAAATGTCGCATAGCATATAATAAAAAAGAAAATCTATTCTATTTTTGTCAGTGTCTGGTATTATCTCAAGAGTGTGAACCTGAAAGTTTTATTTTTCGCGAGCGCTTGCGCGAGTGAAAAATAATACTTTCAGGTTCACACGTTGATTTTTTTCTGTAGCTTCCTAAATTACGTTACGCTTTGGCGCATGACGTCAATTTGAACGTCGCCCTGAAGGAACTATCAGCAGCTTTTTGTTGTTGTCTTGAAACTGTTTGCAATTGAATTGGGCTGAATATTGCGCATTAAATGTCACATAGCATATAATAAAAAGAAAATCTACGCTGTTTTAGTGAATATCGGGAATTAAGTGTTCGTGAAAAATAAAACATCCAGGTCCACACTCATGAGATAATTCCCGATATTCACTATAACAGCCCGTATATCCTCTATATATTAATTAGTATAGATCCCTTTGAAACATAACTCCCCATCCAGTACAAATAAGTTACTTCTTCACAATATTCACAGCGTAACAGACTTCACGCCGTTAACCCTTTACCCAATGTAACGGACAAATCTAAAAAATTGCCAATTAATTTTCATTATTTTTTTCATTTTTTGTCTCAAAAACATAGGTTATGACACCTCATTGGAACGAGCTCGTCGAGCTCGTTCCAATGAGGGGTCATAACCTATATCTGTGAGATAAAAAATGAAAAAAATTAGTAATTCAATGTATTCTTTTTTTTGCAAGTGTCGTCTGCTTTTCATGTTAGGTAAAGGGTTAAACGTCATTGACTGAAAGGTGTTATCACTATGTGACTTGAGATATCTTGGGGTGGGGGTGGGGGTGCAGATTGAGTTGCAACGTGATTTTTCGCTAACATTTCAGAAATCCAGTTGAAAAGAGATCAACCAGCCCATTGCTGAGTGTTCTGTCGCAGTGTGATCAATAGCAGTTTGCCTAGAAAGCTCGTTTTCTGAAGTTATCTGAACTATACTTTGTCAACAATTTATATAATCGCGAAAGCTATGTACTGAATTGTTTTTCAAACTCTAGTAGAGAAGGGCAATGTTGTGACGCCATTATCGTGGTGATGCGAGGTGGTTGTGTGCATTTGCAGCGAGTGTTGTGAGTGCGTTTCGTGTTTTCGTCGCCAGTTTTGTTTGCTGGAAATCGCCATCTTGTTTTCTAAGATGGCACGTGGTTTCATGGTTAGCACCTCGTGCTATAGACATGCTCACATGATATGGAAAGTGTTCAATTGAACTGAACTACTTTGGTGATATACAGTGTAGTAATGGCAGTCTATACCTATTCTGGTGTTTTTAACCTTGATAACGCCCGTTGGCCTATCTGAAGCCTAATAAATATTTATTGCACCGTGAGTATTACGCTATCGTATGGTATTTAGTGTACGTGTTTGATTGTTCGGTGCTATACTCCGGGTACAATCCGGTGCTTCACTAATTAACCCTTTACCTAACATGAAAAGAATACGACACTTGCAAACAAAATTATTGAATAATTAATTTTTTTTATTTTTTGTTTCAAAAACATAGGTTATAACCCCTCTTTGGAACGAGTTCGACGAGCTCGTTCCAAAAAAGTGTCATAACCTATCTTTTTGAGACAAAAAAAATGAAAAAATAATGAAAATTAATTTATGATTTTTGTGAAAAGCGCTGGCCGGTTTTGGCCGTTATGTTGGGTAAAGGGTTAAAATTTTGCTGCTGATGATTTTTATAATCCGATAAACACATGGGTGGACATCACTGCCCACACGTGGATTACGACCAATCCACGGCGACTGTACTGTACCACTTTACCTAACAAAACGTTCATATCTGGAGCCATTCACAAAAAAAAATCGCCATTCAAATTTGATCATCCTCTCAATTTCTGTTTCTAAAACATATCTTATATGACTCCTCATTGGAAAGAGTTCGTAGAACTCGATCCACTGACGAGTCATAAGCTAGAGGCGAAATACTATCGGTAAACGCTTACTCATTATAAATTGTTTGCAAATGTCGTCCTCCTGTCGAACACAGCGAGAAATGTTTGTTCCCCTAGGAATCCAAACTTCTTTGTCAGTTTCTCCTGGTAGGGGAACCAACTTTGGTTTCATGGAACCAAGCATGCACATGTTTTGGTTCTTCAATTTGCCATATTAACTGGACAGTCGAGGCATCTGGATATTGTATAAATTGTAAAATATAAAGCTGAAGTTTTAATGGCGACGAAGCAACGCCAGAAACACGGTCTCCATTGTTAATTGTGCGTTAACCACTTATCCAAAGCACATAATATCAAAATTTATTATTTTAATTATTGTTTTTTTTAAAAAATATTTCAACAAAGCCATACCAGGTAACCCCCTCATTGGAACAAGATCGATGAGCTAGTTCCAATAAGGGGTCAAATGATATGATATGATTTTGTTTACATTTTCTGAAAAATATACTTTTTCAACAGCTAAATCCTTTACCTGACATGAAAAGCAGACGACACTTGCAAACAAAATTCTTGAATAACTAATTTTTTTCACTTTTTGTCTCCAAAACATAGGTTATGGCCCCTCGTTGGAACGAGCTCGTCGAGCTCGTTCCAAAGAGGGGTCATAACCTATGTTTTTAAGACAAAAAATGAAAAAATAATGAAAATTAACTGGCGATTTTTTAGAATAGCGCTGGTCATAACCTATTTTTTTAATCAAAAAATGAAAAAAATAATGAAAATTAATTGGTGTGAATAGTGCTGGTCGGTTTTGGTCGTTACGTTGGGAAAAGGGTTAATCTGTAAATTGCACGTGAGTGGGGGTGCGGCCGATTCGTTAAGTGAAGGGTTAAGTTGCGTGACAACGGCAAGTTTACATACGAACAAGACAGGCAACTCTATATGAAATTGCTTGTTATAGATCACATGAAGACTCAATTGTGTTGGTTCTTCGAATGGTTTTTGGTTCATGCTTGGAACCAAATTTGGCGCGTATTTCTCTGAGTGTAGTGTGTAAAACTTTAAGTGAAGTGGATCACGCATTTAGTTCCATGCGCGTAGCCAGGATTATCCAGTACGGCCAATATGATATGTGGAAAGCCATTATGGTGGTCTTTGTACCGTGTGTAGGCCTTTATTGAACACCTCTGTTGGGATCTTTGGTATGTGAAACTTGCATCAGGCAATTTTTTCGGGAAGAGGGAAAGAAAAATTTTGGTCGGCTCGGCCCCCACCCTCACCACATCTCTTTGTCTTCGCAACTATTTTGAAAGCTATTTTAAACAGAATTCTAAATTAAGAGTCAGGAACAACCCGTGCTAATATGAGGGATGGAGACCATTAAATGTCCGACAGAAATTATGGACCCAGAGCACGGCTGCACGCGCCAATTTCTTGGAGAAATATTTGGGTTTCGATTCCATCACCCTACCAGAACAAGCTATTTACGCCAGTTGTTTCACGGTTATTTAGTGGATGCATCCTACCGCCCGCATCGACATTCCGTTATCCCCCCAGTGTGGAATGTTACTATGAAGCATATAAGATTCCCCCACAGCATTAACTTTAATGTGCGAATAATTACTTTCAGCACATGCGGGTACTTTAAATATAACAATTTTGAACAATATCGATATTGTAGCTTCCTACTGGATGTGTTAATTAATAAAGAGCGGCGGTGGTAAGGCAATAAGGTCAAAAAACCGCCCAGCGCTTCGAACGTAGGTATCTCCAGTCATGCAAGAACTCGATTAATTGCAGCTTTGAAAATTTTTGTTCTGTTTTAGTCCTGGATTTGTAAAGGTTGCAACATTATTGATCGTAATATACCTGTAGACCACCGGCAAATTATCGACAGGGATTTAAAACAATCGTCCAAGTATACCAACGACAGCCAGCATCTATTTAATTATTCTATTATCGAATTTAGTATGTTCTGACAAAGCTTTATTTCGATTAAAAGTATATTTCTCTGAGAAAAATTATAATAATGAGTTCTGTGATTGAAAGAATGTTCGATAATTAAAATTTGTGTTATAATTAAGAACAATTATTACCTAGAAATCATTAGCTGAACGTTAGAGTTAATTCTGGTAATTTTAAAGGTATAGATCTTTAAAGGTATAGAACTTTAATGTTCAGAGTGTATTGCCGAAGATCTTTCAAGTGCAATCATTACCCTTTCAAAGATACTTATTAAAAAGGTAGTAGCGTAGATTGAAGAGGATTGTTGGAGGGAGGGAGTGCGGGATGGGGGAGGGAGCGTGCCCATATTGGCATTGTTGGCATTTTTCTAGTGGTGAAGCGAGACCATGAAATTTCCGACAGAAATTAGAGATGCACAACATCGCCTCGGGTCACGATGGCACGCAGTGACGCATAGCAGCACTAAATTTCTATCTCACTTGTACAGTTAAAATTAGAAGTCCTGTCATGAAATGCGCACAAATAGCACGTCGATCTACGCGTTAATCTACGCGTTATGACCATAGTAAGACTTTCAAATTCATGGCCTGTGCACAAGCAATGTTTCAGCCAATGGACCTCCGGGTAACCCGAAGGTCCAATGGCAGAAACATTGCTTGTGTTTGCTATGAGTAACGAGGAAAACCTGCCATTCTTTGGATGCCATTCGATATGACAATTGCGCGCAATTCCAACGCGCAATTAAGCCTAGATAAGCGCACAGTTCGTGACAGGACATCTACTTTTAACTGTAGGATCAGTTACCAATCTCAACTCCTATACTTTACCATTTCTCGTACAACTTTACTTTCATAAAAACTTTATATAAACCTATTTACAAATACGCACAACTTCACCATCTATCTTTTCACAGTCCCATTGTACAAAACCGTTTTTCTTTCTTTTATTTGTCCTAAAAAATGTTGTCATGCCACATATTGTACTTGTTCTGTGTATCTTGATTGGATACGGCTCACTATAAGCTTTTAGCTTACTACTGAATGTAGTAGATACCTTATTGTGAATATCATTTGGAATTCGTAAATAAATATTGTTTAAATTAAATTTATGTCGAAAACTTTCATACCCTTGATCCCTTTATAGTGAGTGTGGAGATAAACTCTCACCTAACAATGACAGACACACATTGAAAACTGATCGTCTAACTATTTGTCACGAAAATATTTTAAAAAGAATATTTTTATAGTCGTCCAGAAAACTACACTTCCAAAAGAAGAACTTTATGTCATTCGCGAAGTTTTTGTTAAATCAGTTCCTCCAGTTAACCTTTCACCCAACGAATCGGCCACATACGCCCAGGTAATATGCAAATTCAGCAGCTGAAAAAAAAAATGTTTGTTACAGAATTTCAGCAAAACCATATCATGTGACCCCTCTTTGGAACGAGCTCGTTCCAATGAGAGGTCACATGATATGGTTTTGTTGAAATTGTTTGAAAAGGTTAAAAAAATTATATTTAAAATAATAAATTTTGATATCGTCTGCTTTGGGTAAAGGGCTAATGGCATAAAAGTATCAAATATTTGAATTATTGTTACTCACCTTAAAAAGTGACACCCAGATATGATGTAATCTTAGATTCGTTCATATTTAATATTCCCTGGGATACCACACGTCAGTTTCAAATGCAGTCTTGAAAAAATATATCGTTTTAAAAAAAAAATTTCAAGGCATTGTACTGAAATCTTGCATCATTGCTGAATATTCCAGAAAGAAATGAGTGATGTGAGTTGATGAATGTTTGGGCCTAAAACATACAATTGACTGTTGGTGAGTTTATAGTGGGGGTTTCCAGAAACAAATGTGCTCGTGACCGGTAGTTTTCTTCCTATCAGTTTTCTTCTCTTATATATTGCATGACCCCCTCCCCCACCCCCACCCAGTTTTGAGGACAGTGAAAAAAGTTAGATGAAGGGCTATACTTGACAAAGATATTTCAATGCCCAAATTAAAATGATGCGATCATTTTTTTTTTTTTTGCACGAACGTTATGATGGTCGCCTGTGGGAAAATATTTAGTACTGTTATACCTCGGCAATACATTTTTTGGTTTTCAAATCTGATTTAATTATTACTGGAGATTCGTTGATATTTAAATATTTTCTGGGATGTCGGACATCAGATAATACTGTTTTATCTGACAATCAACTTAATTTGCACTGAAAAACTCGGAAAACCGTTTGTATCAGCACCCTCGAATCTGACACAAATTACAGGACATGCACATGGTCATGATAATGTATATGTATTGTTTTAAAAATTTATACTTTTGTCACAGTCAGCAATAAAGACCATATATTGTCAAAATAAGGCTTTTAACCCTTTACCTAACATGAAAAGCAGACGACACTTGCAAAAAAAATTCTTGAATAACTAATTTTTTTCATTTTTTGTCTCAAAAACATAGGTTATGACCCCTCGTTGGAACGAGCTCGACGAGCTCGTTCCAACGAGGGGTCATAACCTATGTTTTTGAGACAAAAAATGAAAATATTTTGAAAATTATTTGGCGATTTTTGAGAATAGCGCTGGCCGGTTTTGGCCGTTACGTTGGGTAAAGGGTTAACTGGTTGATGTGCTAGATTATGTTTTGGTGGTCTGAATTTGGCACTCTCCAATAATTTTGGTGTCTTCCCAGATGATCCAATTTTCAAAACTGGAATCCCGTAAGAAAGTTAGATCATGTGGGATTTTCAAGGATGACTGATAACTGGATTTACTAGGGAGAAATTTGGGTGAGTCTATCATTTAGCTTTTGGTGGGAGAAAATAATGATAAAAAAGTAATAGTTGTATACTTTAATCAACTAGTTTTATATTTCATTTTATGAATGAATGAATTTTACTCTCATTCCCCGAGTACATGCGCAATATTTGTTGAAAAAAGTTGATTGATACGAGATAGCTGCGGAGTATCATAGTGAGAATCCCCTTCCAATACGGCTAAGCAAGCTAATTGGGCGGTAGTTAGAATGGCTTGTAAGGTCTTTGTCGGGTTTAGGTATCATGCCTCCTGTGGTCACTTGCCAACATTTTGAGAAGTATCCACAGAAAAGACAGCAGTTTAGGAGTTTTCCGACAAAGAGAACACATTTTATCGCCAACCAAATTTGAAAGGGGAACCTGTGTTACTATTTCGACCCCTGAGCTCCAATGTGTTATATGTGCCTACTGGCATACAGAACACATTGGAATTCAGGGGACGATTTTTGGCTATCGCTATCGGGCCTTTGGTCGAAGTTGGGTTCTTTGAAAATTGAGTTGTTATCTTGGACAAATGTATTTGCTTTTACCTTGCAAAATAGACAGAAAAAACAGAAAGAAATGAACAGCATTTGAAGTATAAACTCAAAACACCCACAGGAAACCAAAGTAGAGTAACCCAGTCAAACTTTGTGGTCCAGTCGGCATGTAAATTAGACTATCTGGGAACAATGTTAATTACCTATAATCGGATTAAAGCGATGGGGTAGATGTGAGAAATTAGACTAACTGGGACTGAACCATAATTTTTAATAGAACAAGTTTTTATAAACAAAATATTATTTGCGTTGACTGAATATGAAACAGGACCAAGAAAAACATAGGTGGTTTTTGCTCTGGTACCCTCATTTTTTTAAAGCCCTGATAGTGGCTTCTAGCACTAACCAGTTAATGCAAGCAAATTTTCATCTCATCCACGTTTAGTTTCCAGAAACACCCTATTAACTGTACGAAATGCCAAATAATAGCATATTCCACCTTGTTAGTCACTGGGTGATTGGGAAGACTCGTCCCGCCACTTTTCCCGAAAAATTTCAACCTTTTACACATTTATGCCCGAAATCCCCAAAAGTGGTTAATGTTCTCCCATACTGATATTTCCTGGGTTATTTTGCTATGGTTGTTCCTCCACTTTCTGTGCACTTACGCCTTCAAAAAGAACACATGGTGCTCCAATTGGCATGAAAAGTTAATATTGTGAAGAGCCTGCATGGAACTTTACCTATGGGGAAATATAGAATAAACTAGGTACCAGGGCCGGTAATCAGATTTAAACCACGAGTAGGATAAGGGTTTTAACCACTCGGCTTGCCGTAAGGTTAAAACCCTTATTCTACGAGTGGTTTTAATCTGATTACCGGCCCTAGTACCTATTTGTTTTATTTATACTATGCTCTTAATAAATAATCGACTTTGTCACTTAACATAGAGTCAAAACGACACTTTCTGTCGCGAACACACGGGTTTGTTTTGTTTACATCTGCGCCGGTGGGCTACCGTCTGTTCGTGAATGCTTGATTGACAGCTAGACACATCGTCAAAGTTGATTGAATTTACCTTGCTTTTTCAGTCAAAGTATTATTAACAATTCTGAAATTTTATTTTAATATTTAATTGTAGGTATTTTAAACTTAATGAGTCATTGCATGTAGTAGATAGTATCGCAAAATGTTTGAATGAAACATCAAATTACGTCATGTCACGTCATAGATGAACTTTCCACTGTGGGTGTAAATTTTTTTTAACTCCAGTTACTCTTTACACTGATAGTGGGGTTAACTTAAAAGCTAAAATTTAACATACAGCTTATCACAGATAGTAACACATACGAGCATGGTACAATACCCAATCTTAACCCAGCGGGAGTGAAAAAGTGGGGACTAAAAATGTTTTTGTCCACTACTTCATTTGGCCTGACCACACCCCCTTCAAGATCTTTCATCGGAACGAACTTATTGGCCTCGTTTGAACCAGGAATTATAAGCTATATTAGCAGAGAAGCGTGAACTAACTTGCTATTATTTTGTGTTTAGCATTATAGGAGAATTTTGACGATTAGTTGAGCACAGAAGTATCTTTCAAAATCTTAATGTACAGTTTCCTGTAGCTTGTCCTTCCACCGCCGTCCAAAATTCTTACAGGTGGTGCTGCTACTTGTTAGATGGAAAGACGTCTCGGGGGGGGGGGGGGGGGGGGGGGGGGGCTTTGGTTAAAAATCATGTTAATTTTTTCTTGAAAACAAAATCAGTTATTTTGTTATCCCCTTTACACAAAAATTGTCGTTTGAAAAGCAAGTTATCTGCAAACAGACTCTTTATTAATTTTACATAGCAGGTGGTGCTGCTACGGGGGAGAGGGGGGGGGGGGGGAGGGGGGGGGGGGCTTTGGTTAAAAAGCATGTTAATTTTTTCTTGAAAACAAAATCAGTTATTTTGTTATCCCCTTTACACAAAAATTGTCGTTTGAAAAGCAAGTTACCTGCAAACAGACCCTTTATTAATTTTACATAGCAGCTTATATATGAGCTTGCGTTTTCTGATTATGAGAATAAAAAACTTGGCCATCTTATATATTAAACTAGTTAGGGAGTGGAGAGAGAGAGAGAGAGAGAGAGAGAGAGAGAGAGAGAGAGAGAGAGAGAGAGAGAGAGAGAGAGAAAGTAAAATAAATATAAAAAGAAACATTTGATTTTAACATTAGTCGCTCTACAAGTGTTGTCTTCCACTAAGTTTTTCAGCAAACTTATTAGTTCAACTAATTTTGTTTGACATGTCTATTCAAACGCTTAATTAAAAGAAAATTGATATAGCCATAGGGGCGCCGGAAGCATCCGAGGCCAAGGGAAGCAGGGATATCAAAAAATCACTCGGCTCTGGGTATGTTGAGACCGGGAGTTTTCAAAGTATCGTAAATTGTAACGTGACACTTAATAGTATTTACATAATATGTATATCGTCCCTTGAGATGAACAATGTGTCATCTGCAATGCCAAAGCACTGCAGTTTGTACCTTGTTACACCCAAAGGACGAAATATAGCTTTAGAAATCACCCGGTCGAATGTATAGCCTCTCTGTTTGTTCTTATTGACCAAACACCGTCATTATACCTGATACAACCCCCCCCCCCCCCCGCCCTTAGGCAGAGGTACACTTAAAACACATTAGAAGCGAATACTTGAGAGTTTCTCAGTTACAGTTCTCTAAGAGTATGGTCGTTCCCACTAGTGCGAAAAAGAGCACGGAGCACGTGCTGTCCCCATGTCTCCCCTGCCTTGGGGCAAGGGGCAGTTACCCCCTCCCCCACTTCCTACGCCCTTATATAGCCGTATAGAAAAAAAAATTCTTTTTATGAAAAACATAACTCAGCCTCTGGTGGGATCTTAGGAAGTCCTCTGACGCTTGTTGGACGGATCTGCACAGTAATGAGATCACAAAAGTATGCAGAGAATTTCAAACCGGTAGAAATTATCAGTCCTGATTTTTCTTCGTAACACTGTAGAATCTCACTTGTCAAAAATAGAATTGTGAGAACACTGAATCTCAATTACTATTTCCGCTTCTTTTTCTTGATTCAATCTAATTTCTCAGCATTCTGTTTTTTTAAATTTAAACCCACTGGAGTGTTTGTGTCACGACCAAATCATGACATGAAAGTGTCCATTTTTTGCGATCACAGTACCGAATCTCCGGAAGCGTCTGCTTCAGTCGGAAATCATTCCTAAAATTGTCATTCCCATAAAAATCCCAGTTGTAGATTCTTGTACTAAACATCTTGTCATTATAGTTTAGATGCCCCTGTGTTGAATCGGCGTCGACTCTTTATTCCAAAGATCCATTACTCCGTATGTCCAGTACTCCGAATGCCCGATATTGCGAAGGTCCAATTCTCGGAAAGCACGGATTTTCGACGCACCAATTCTCAGAAGAGTCTATAATCCCACGGCCCAAATGATCCCAAGATACGGTATTCCGATAGCCCAATGCTCCGAACGTTCGATTTTCCGACGGCCCAATACTCTTAAGTTCCGATATTCCGAATGTCCAATATTCCGATGGTCCAACAGTCCGAAGGTCCAATACTCCGAAGACCGGATTATTCGAAGGTCCAATACTCCGTCGGTCCGATACTCCAAAGGTCGTGCAGACTGTCGGGGTATCGGACCTTCGGATTCTCGTACCTTTGGGATACTGAACCTTCGGAGTACTGGACTTTTAGAGTGTTAGGCCTTTGGACTATTGGACATTCGGAGTCTTAGACCTTTGGAGAATCGGACTCTAGGATTATTTGGCCCTCGAAGTATTGGGCCTTCGTACTATTGGGCCTTAGGTCTCCCTGTACTTCGGAGTATTGTGCATTGGAATATAGGAACGTAGCTGTAGAATCACATACATCCTAGAAATAGAATTCAACTCACAATGGACATCAGCAAAAGTATTTGAGAACCTTCCACATGTATGAACCTTTGTTAAACGCGTCCAACTCCAAAACACACGTTGCGTTTATAATCTTTGTGAAAACTCTAATCACCCGGGAAACAACTTTCAAGCCGTTCTATTTCAAAATGTCCTTCCAATTTAATGGAAGAGTTTCGAATTGACAGAATTTCATTATGTCGCAATGAGACCCTAGTTTTTCATTTAAGTAGCTATCAGGTTGGGAGTGGGGTGGGTAGGGTCTTTTGAATGAGCTGACATCGACTGTTTACTACAAAACTGCTGCTGTGGAAGAAAATTTTCTGTGATCCAAATGATCTCATTAGTTTTGTATTATTCTTCACCTATCCCATGTTGGAAATACTTTGTCAAATATCATGTAAAACCATGTTGGGTCAATCCTCTCTTTGAGATTGAAAATGAAGGATCGTGTCTATGCCGCGCCTTACGCTGCAGTTCTCTTTATATGGTTTTTGTTTCTAACTTTCCAACACGCGCGTAAGCTGAGTTTGAAAGAAGAAAAATTAAAATCCCCCCTCGACCATCCTCTCCCTCCAACAAAGAAGAAAGAAAACTTGCATCCAGTTGGTGTTTTCCTAATTTGTGAACTATAGCCCCACCCCCACCCCACACATACTTTCTCGTCACAGTCGATATTTTCTCCACCGACACATATATACTTTTAAATACATGCACAGAAGTTTGACAAGTGTGGGTATTGGGTATCTGTGACTGCACTGGTCCACATATCTATATTTGGGGTAGCAGCACACACTTTTGATGCATTTGGCCATAATGCCATAATGTGTGGCATGCATAAAATTTGACGTTGCTCATGTGTTAACCCTTTACCTAACGAAGCGCGCACATACGTCCGTTAATTTACAAATTAAGCAGTTGGAAAATATATTTTTAAAAAAATTTCCACAAAGCCATATCATACCAATGAGGGGGTCACATGAAATGGTTTTGTTGAAATTTGTTGAAAAAATTTAAAAAACAATAATCAAAATTATAAATTTTGATATCGTTTTCCATGGGTAAAGGGTTAACGTGCTTATGGATGCGTTTTACAGCGTTGGTGGTTATGTTTGCATTGTAAATAGTTGTTTATATTTCCTGAAATTACTGATAAGTTTTCATTCTTTTTTTTTGTTTTGTTTTCACAACATTGTAGTCATATTGGTTTTTCTTTTAATTTTAATATGCATTTTGCATTATGCAACCTGTCTCATTGTACTGCAATAAATCTAACATAATCTATACATATCGACAGTTTATAATACACAACATATCCATGTGTTTGTCAAATATGGTGGACAAAACCGGACATTAAACTGGACTAGTTTTTATCGAAACAGGGAAACACACGAAAAACATCGCTGGTTATCAAAGAATATTCGATATTTCATTATCAGAACATGAGTACTCTGTAATGAGGACTGAAAATGAAAAAAAACATTCTAGTGATATTCTGACGCCCAGGTCCAAAGCTAGGATCAAAAAAAAATTCCGACATGATGGGGAGAAAGTTAAAATTTTCTGACAGTGTTCCCGGCAAGCCAGAAAATAAGCAGACTGTCATCTGCAAAATGAGGTTCCCAGAGGGCGGATTTAGTGATGCTACCCTGCCTAGCAGGGTAGCATCACTAAATTTACCCTCTGTGAACCTCAATCTGAATCAGAGTCTCAAAACTAAACAGAAAGAGGTACCCAGGGAATAAATTTGCCCACTGTATGGGATAGCATCATCAAATTCACCCTCTGGGGACCTCATTTTGCAAATGTCAGACAGCTTATTTTCAGGCCTGGTTCCCGGGTCGCTGGCAGTCGGTATGAACATGAAACCTTACGCACTATACTTCTTTAACACTTACACTGCTGAAAGAGACTATTGTCACCTATTTCATGATAATTACCTGTACGTTCTGGTATGCGCAGATCAAACCTATCATTTGATTAATTGCTGGAAGGGGCTCAGAGGGCCATTTTCAACACAACAATTAATCAGATGATAGAGTTTCAGGTTTCTCATAACTCTTATTAAACTTCCTCACATACAGATGTACATAGAGGTCCTCCATATATGGCTAAAGTGGGCGTGGCAGTACAAGGCTTAAAGCAATAATAAGCGAAACATGCCCAAAACGTTCGTTTATTATTATCATTTTGAAGAATTACTTTCGTTTTGCGAAAGTAATTCATTAAATAATAAATGCTCTTGCTAATTTCCATCCTGAGTTGAATTCTGTTATAAGGATGTATGTGATTCCACGGGTAAGAGCCTATATTCCGATGTACAATATTCCGAGGTACAGGGAGACCTGAGTCCGAAGGCCTAATACCTCAAAGGTCAAATAATCAAAGAGTCCGATACTCCAAAGATCTAAAATTCTGAAGACCCAATAGTCCGAAGACCTAACACCATAAAAGCTCAAATAGGAAGGCTCAGTACTCTGAAGGTCCGAGAATTCGAAGGTCCGATACTCCGGCGGTCTTGCAGACCGTCGGAGTATTGGACCTTCTGGGTAGTGGACTTTCGAATATCGGGGTCTTCAGAGTACTGGACCTTCAGTCTATTGGACCATCGGAATATCGGGCATTACCTTTTTGTTTACATAACTACTCTATACTTACACAGAACAGAGAGAGAGAGAGAGAGAGAGAGAGAGAGAGAGAGAGAGAGAGAGAGAGAGAGAGAGAGAGAGACAGACAGACAGACAGACAGACAGACAGACAGACAGACAGACAGACAGACAGACAGACAGAAAGAGAGGGGTTTTTTTCGAAAATGAAATTGCTTCATTCGACGGAGTAGACAATGACGAACTACTATTAGGCTAATTAGATAATTAGAATTTCAATCAATAGGCACATAGGTATAATTAATTATCCGTTACCTCTGCTTTTACAAAAAGTGGATTCACCTGTAACGAATTTTCTCTAAGTTCATTTATTGACAAACTTCCGCACAGTTAAACATCTTCTCACATAAGTAATATTTACTGCACCTTTCCTACGTTAATTATTGTAGTTGTTTTAAACCCTTTACCGAACTTATTTCGAGAATACGTACAGACTTGAATTGTTTTTATTTGAAATCAAGCCTCGGTCACCCACTAAAACGGATGAAATGAATTTTGAGACATAAAAGTAAAGTTTTCGAATCATACACATTTTTTTAGACATAAACATAAACTTTCGAAAACCAGTGTTTGAATTTTAATGACCCCCAGAGGCACTTAACCCTTTACCCAATGTAACGACCAAAACCGGCCAGCACTATTCACCATCAATTTTCATTATTTTTATTTTATTTTTTATTTCCAAAACTTAGCTTATGACCCCTCACTGGAACGAGCCCGATGAGCTCGTTCCAATGAGGGGACATAAGCTATGATTTTGACGCAAGAAAATGAAAAAAAATAGTTATTCAGGAATTTTGTTTTCAAGTACTGTGGATTTCCATTCAAGCTGCCGCTGATCCGTGTTAATTTTACCCGGGCTTCCTTGTGTTATATGTTTTAAAAAGTACCCAGAGGTTACCTTTGACAGTAGGTCCGAGAAGTGACGTCATCTGGTTATTGGTGGTAAGTCACCTGGAAGTCTCTGCTCGGTTTTTTTATTTTCTCTTTTCAGCTTTATTCAATACATGGGAATCATTTTGAATATGAAAATGTTGGAGGACTCCACGTTGGAGATGGACTGTGACAAACTTACAAAGTAACAATTTTGCACAACGGTACACACGTGATGTCACGTTCATCTTTAAAAATAATAAATAGGCGTTCCCTCCGCTTACCTCTGAATCAGCTCAGGTTTTTTATTCATTTTACAAAGAAAGAGGAATTCCAGCGCTTGATATTTGAAAATTCACATCTACGGTAGGTGTGCTACCACTTGGGAAAACACTTGTCTGGTGTAGTCCAGGCGCAATATCATTTGACCCGGAAAAAATATGACACAAGCTGATTTTGGTGTCATTCGACGCGGAATTTATCTGGGAACAACATATCCAAAATCCGCTTTGGGGAAATTTTTTCATGCAAGATGGCCGCAAGGAGGGGTTTCATAAAAAAAATCTTTAGTGGCATCAATTTCTCAATAGTCTTGATATTTTGTGTGAGATCTGGAGAAGTTTTGTGCGTCATTCGTACGTTAAGCACGAACGCCAATCCTATAAAGAGGAAAAATGAATGAGAAAATTCACAATTGTTAGGGAAATGGCCCCAAAATACCCTTTTCTTCAATTTTCACACCCATACGAAGTTGAGTCTGAATAGAACAGAAAAAACGAGCTATAATTCTGCTGCCGATGTTTTTCATAACTCCCGAGATGGCGAAGAATGATATCGATCAACTTTCTGTGAAATGATTAAATCCCCAGATGAGATCTGACCGAAATAATACCGGTGTTCGTCAAGGCATTCTACTGTCGCCAGTTTCGTCTCCAATCTCAACGGGCTCGGAGTTCAAGCAATTCTCCCCTCGAAGTCTCCACAAGCAGACACTTTTGATTGCGTTCTTTCTACAAGAGCATATATTCGTTCCGCAGTGGTGTTTGGAGGTCATTTTGCATTTGCAACGTATAAATTTCAGGAGAGCTTCAGGCGCTGCATGCAGGTCAGTCATCACGGGTATCAACTCATTTTCGAGAATTTCCCAGCCCCATTTCTGGGGATCTAGGATATCAATATCTAATTGCTTCCATTCCACTGTTTGTAGGTGGACTTTCAGGCTGTGAAAGTATGCCGCGCGTTCAGTCGGAGGTAGTTTCTCAGGTTCGATTCCTGTCTTGCTGGAAGTGACCATTGTCATGAACTTTGAGTATCGCAAGCCATTCAATGTGTCTGACTGCTTGCCAGAGTACAGCATTACAAACAGTTCAGCGCCGATTCTTCCAATTTCTGCTTGAGATACGGCGCTGTAGTGCATTGTTGCTGATATCTTCTGAATCTCCCTTGACTTTTCTAACCTCTTGAGAAGCTGTGTTTCCCCATGGCCAAACGTTGCCGAAGTAACATCACACCCTCTCCATGCATGTATGAACAGTAGGTGTCGCCTAGTTGTTTCTCCGATCTTCGCTATTATACCTGCGATCTTCCATGCCTCCCCACCCCTATGTGACTTCCGTGCTTCTGAATAAAATAAACATCAGCCGAAGAATGATTCCAATGGTGAACGGATAGCACTAGTACATCAGTATCATCTGCGGCAATGGCAATTGAATTCCCTTGAGATGAAAGTTTCATGGCACTTTCAACAATCAGGGTATCAGCATCGCCCGAACTGCAGTTAACAGCATGTCCAACCGCTCTCCGTAATGTGGACAGCAGTCTTATGAACTGCAATTCTCAATCGAAAAGAACCGTTCCTGGTTCTTGTGTGCAGTCATGGTATCTGTCAAACAGATATCGGCACATACGTTGACAGCTCTCCTTCTATGCTCATGACCCTTCGTGTTTGGTCGATGTCCATAACCATCGAAGACGACACAGCAATTCTGCCCATATTTGTTGGCCACATATTCAACATTCTGATGGGCTACTTCCGAGAAGGTAGCCTTCGCCTTCCATTTGACTTTGTGGAGGAGAGCCCCTCCGTCAAGCAAGTACACGGAATCAGACTGTGGCTTCGAAAGCGCTACTCGATCTGTTATTGCAGCTGCTTGGTCTGCCTTGTTTGCTTTTCTGAGAAAGAAGTCTTTGAAGAGGGCTGCTGGCATCACAGTCAGTTCGTACTCGAAGAACTGTGCCACGTCGCGCTCCCTCTGAGCAACAGCGATCAATCGACTGAACAGAGCTGATGGGTCTAATGATACCCTCTGGTTATCCAACTTCACCCCGGGGTTCAAATGGTCTAAAGTGCGAATTTGATCACTCCTTTTGATGGAGGCATCCGAAACAACAACATTGTCTAGTTTAGAGTGTATCTCCGCCCCCACCGACTCGGTATTGTCGCAGTTAATGCCATCACCCAAGGAAGCTGACAATCCGGAGGACAGGGAGCGCAATCTTTCATTCTCATCGAAAGGATCGTACAAGTCAAACCACTCGAGTATTTTCATCATGTCGGTGTTGTCTCGTTTACGACGAGAAGTGCCCATGTCTACATGTTGTTCACTGGTACTGAGTTTCATGTCAGTCAGCGTTGTCATAGCTTCGTGTATTTCAGCGCATTTTTGCATGGTGTAAATCCACTCCTGGCGCACTGATTCGGTCACCCCACGACCTCGCGTTAGTCCACCTCGACTTTTAATTGAGCGGATGAGGACTTGTTCAATCACAAGGTCACTTGAAAGGCCTGCCCAAACCCTGGAACTCCGGCGTATAGCATGGAAACCATCAAAGAAGAACCTATCATACAACCACGCATGTTTCTCGGGGAGCTCAAGCATCATTTGCAGATACAATCTGCAACTCTTAGCGCAGTGTACATGTCCCGTAGCAGCGAAGATGTTCAACATATTACTGACAGTAATAAGGTGGAGATTCAAATCGCCAAGGCGTTCACCTCTGATGAACATTTTCAGTGTCTGGACATATTCTAGATATTGTATCCATAGCTTAGCAGTGTGCGATTGCTCAGCCAGTTTGGCTTTGTACTCGTCGAGACAAGTGTTTACCTCTACGAGAGCTGCTGAGTTTTTGCAACATCGGAAAGAACTATCGAGCTCTCCAGCACATTATCATACAACTCCTTGTGTGTTAGTGAGTAGAAAAAAACCGGATTCACACAAATCCATGTCCTCACATTCGCAAACGTTGGAATGCTGGTTTCGGAAAATTGATCGAAATTCGCTCTTACACCACCATCAGTATATATGCTATAAAAAAAATTCCCCAAAGCGGATTTTTGCGGATTTTTGCGGATTTTGGATATGTTCTTCGGGAGACATTCCTCTTCAAAATGACACAAAAATCAGCTTGTCCCAAATTTTTTCCGGGTACGACCACTTTACTTGGTTCAACGCCTGTACTATGCGACTTGAAGCCATATGTTATTATTATTGTGTATGCCCCCGTTCCTCATTTGTTCTCATGTTCGTTCGGTATGACCGATAATTGCATCTTCTTCTTGAGAATATGATGCTGTATGGAATTCGGACATTAATCTGTCATCGTTTGTATTTTTGTTTCATGCTTATTTTGTTCATTACAAGAAAGGTCTGAATAATAACAATAACAACGTATTTTGCACAATTCTGGAAGAAACCACCCTTTTGACTTTATTATTTTTTTTATTATAACCATTTCTGAAACACTGTGTTTATGTTTAAAAATACGGTAAAGGTATTTACAATCAGCTGCAAGTGTTTTCAGAACGTGCGCATAAAGCTCTTGGATTCCTGCTTTTTGCAGACTGGTACAGTCCATGTTTTATGCTGCCTTGATTTACTGTCTTGATTTAGAAAAGTCAATTGTTAATTCAGTCTAATTAATATCTTTAACATGCAGCCATACGGCTGCAGGTTTAAAATATTTATAAGGCCACACAAAGCAGATCTTCTGTTTCTCAGGCCATTATTAGTAAAATTGCATGCGGACGAGCGGTTTTTTATTTTATTTTTTATTTCTGTAATTATTTCTTTGCCATCAAAAGTTCATGTTCTTGGTTCTTGGCTCATAATCTACGGAATAGCAAGAGTTGTGGTGCATTTCGTCCCTTGAGTGCAAGAAGGCTTTGCAATGCTAAAGCATTGCAAAGCCTTCTTGTACTCAAGGGACAAATTTATCAATTTTTTTTAACTTGGGCAAAATATCAGACATAAACCATTTAATTTTTATTTTTTAAGTTTACATTGGGTATAAAAAGAGAGCATGCGACAGCCAAAAGGACCATACGGGAGGGCCTGAGAAGCAGATTTTTAATTTGGTTGGGACTAACCTAGTCTTTACAATAGCACAGCCTTCTGGTGTCAAGTGAAGAAACCAAGCATCGCTTTTTTTATTTTGTTCCAAGAGCTAACAAAAAGGGATGACATTGCCAAAATTAGTTTTATACTGTATTTTTACAGTAATATTTCAAAGGAGAAGTATCGGCCTCCGGTTAAAAGTATTTTACAGTACTTTTTTTACAGAACGTGGAAAACACCTATTCAGTTTAAGGTGACCTTTTATTAACAATTAATTTATTTATTCTGGCATCCATCACTAATTGTCTTTCTGAACATATGCTAGAAAACTATATTTATCGCAATGAATCAATATAGATTTTAAGATGCAAATTTCACTGACAAAGAAAAAAGACAATATAAGGTGTGGACAGCGACGATGCGCCGCTCATTTTGAACTGAACTCTGAGATAGTAAGTCTATCTTTAGAGTATTCCATCACATGTAGGCGTAACTGAGATAATCACTGAAGTCTGAAAATTTGAAGAAAACAGTATTCTTGATTCTTGTGTGGCAAACAATGTTTTACAGAGAAATGGAGAAGGTGTATACTTGTCTGAGGGCCCCGGCGGTTCACGTGAGTTCTATTTTCACGAGTTAATTGAACATTTGACGAAACAGCTAAATATTCTCAAAATATACAATGTACACCAATTTTATTGTTTCAGTTTTTCAGTCAACGCAAAGCTTATGATACCGGTACCTCATTTTAAAGTGTTCTTTCATATCAGCCAAATGTGTGTGTTTGTATGTGTTAGTTTCTGGGCTGGGGAGGGGTGTATTTTGTTTGGGAGTGAAGTCCTGCGATTCAAATCTTTAAATGCTTTATATATTCTTCCCCGTCTGTAACATTATTTGGGGATCACACTCATGGCAGTAACAAAACTTCAAGTCAAATTTACTTTTGCTCAAATAGAAACTTCTTTAACCCTACCCTGTGATAACCATTTGAACTCTAGTGGTATCTTCATTGCCCGTTCAATGGCAACAATTAGAAGAGTCCAAATTCACTATTTGGGGTAGACCGATCAATATTTTCAACGTGCAGCCCCGAGGCTGCATGTTGAAAATATTGATCGGTCTACCCCACACATTTACTGAACAGACATCCTATTTAATGACGTTATGGTGTATTATGTTCCTGGCCGGGAAAGCGACCGCTCGTGTTAAAAGGGTTAAAATAACAAATTCCATGCAGCAAATTTCCCCCATAATTCAATTCAAACTGGTTTGACAGAGTAGCTGACATCTATCAAACAATACTAAATTGTTTAAATTCCTAGTTGCATTATGGGAAACATTTACAGATTGAAAGTTTGCTTTTTCGACACCGGTGTCCAATTTGTTAAACAAACCAACTTTCGTAAACACCGGTGTTTTCATTACCAAACAAATATATTTCTCAAAACTCATTTAAAAAAAAAGAAAAATGCTGTTTATGCATATTGCAAACGATAATAACAATTTTTGTTTTGCTTTTACATATTAAGATATAGAAGGCAGAAAAAAAACATCATAGAGAAAAATATTCTCCAAAAACTCAAGAATAAATTAATAAATTCGGAAAAAATCATATGAAATCCAATGTATAAGTGTAAACTTTTAGAACTAGAAAAGAAGAAAAGAAAAAAAGAACAAAATATAAAAGGCACAAGATTCAAATTCTTCTGACGAAAAATCCCGAACACCTATAAATTACACAAGATGCAAAATCTCATAATAACCCACTGATTATCCCGTCGATGGAGTTCCAATTAATCTGTTTTGCCAAGCCAGACACCATTTCACGTGAGCACTGACAGATCTTATCAGTTCGCTGGAGTGTTTTGTGTCGAGTCCGAATCGGAAGGAATGCCAACGCTGTTAGCCTTGAGGATTTGGAGATATTTAACATTGTTTCGAGCCCCTTTTGCTTGGACGGCGTTACAGGGATATCATATCGTGCTTCTCCTAATTTTGGATTTTCTTTTGTAAAACAAGTGACGATACAGGGGCGGCGGAAGCTTCGCGAAAGAGGAGGGGCACAAGAATACAAGGCGCAATGGAGCTAACATAGTTTAGCCAGGTGGGAGACAAATTGAAAAATGGATCCAAACAAACGCAGTTTTCATATTTCGCAGGTCTTGACGAGGGCAACATAATGTGTCAAGAAGTGCGTGTTGGGTGGACAGTGGTCAGCTTTTGTTTTTTCGTTGTAAGTAATTCACCTTTAACCATATAGGTGCAACTTGCCACATTAATTGGTATATATATGTGTACATGAACCTGGGAAAGAACATCATACGTCATAGATATTTTGCTGTACGTATCTATAATCTAACAGATACGTCCTCGAATGACGCGACAATTCATCTCTCTCATGCAATGCAATTTTCCAAACTATCAGCAGTCCAGATCGGACCAGCTATTACAAACAAAACCCCTTAAAACTTTATTTCACAAGGTACCATGAGCCCCAGCGATGTTTGTTTCCCATTCTCTTTCAGATGGCACAGACTGCACTTGCGTTTGCGCGACGTTTGAACATACATATACATAAATTAATGCTTGTTGATATACAATTTTATTACACGCTAAACGATAGATTATCGAAGAAATTTCGGAAAGCTAGAAATCGTATCCCCCATTGTCAAAGGGCGTACCAAACCAGAAACTTATATTACGGACTTGCAGGCCGTGTTTGGGCTAGAAACCCGCCAGCTAAAGACGCTGTCTGTTCCGAGTATCAATCAAATCACTTCCGCGTTTCAATGATTCAATGCGCTGTTTACTTTCAACATCAATTCCAGGTTGAAACAAGTGGAATTATCAGATTCTTATAAAAGCGTCTAATAAAAAGAAAATCTAGTGTTTTTGAGTGGATACCGAAAATTATCTCACTTGTGACTGAGTCAAATGGCCATTTTCACTCGCGCAAGCGCTCGCGAAATAAAAACATTTGTCTCCGTCACTCATGAGATAATTTTCAATAGTCACTCAAAAACACTAGATATCCTTTATATATACATCCATATTCGCACGGGTGGGAAAGTTTTTGGAGCCAAGTGGCATTTTTGTTTGGTGCCAAATTAATTGTTTTTGCCAAATAAAATACTCTAGTGCCAAATGGAATCTGGTTGTAAATGAGAACAAATTAACCATTTATCGCCGAGAGGTCCTCGGTTTGAATCCCACCTGCGGCAACTGCGTTGTATCCTTGGGCAAGACACTTCACCCCAATTGCCCATCTGGGGGCACGGTGACGTCGTGGACTAAGGCGTACTGCACGTCGATGATGCACTTGTCTTCAACCAATGCTAACCCTGCTGGTATGGAGTTAGCATGTTGGGGAGCTGACAGTTGCTCGCCGTTGCTCGGTGGTTCTCTCCGAGTACTCCGGCTTCCTCCACCCGTAAAACTGTCATGGTCATGATTAGCCACAGTGCAGAAATATATGACCTTAAAACCCTAATAAACAAATAAATAACCATGTATCATCCTGCGAGTGCAACAAGGCGCCATCTGTAATGCTAAAGCATTGTTTGATCTCAGGGAAAGATAGTTTAATTTAGTATTACCTGGCTGTTTTTAGTATTTTAGTTTCCAAAAGAACTGAAAAAATATAAAAAATATAGATAGTTAAAAAGTAAAAGGCTGTTATTAACGTTTACAAAGTAATTTCAAGATAATTATTTACTTCTTGTTTATTCATACTCCAAACAAACTGGTAGCAAATAATTTATTATCTTCTTCACATCTGTTCCGAACGTTATTCCTACGAACCGACCAAATATGCCCGCAGCAATATTAAAAAACCTGGATTTCCATACCTAAGAACTCGCCCGGTTTTGAAAGCGAATTCGCGTCTTTCCGGAGAAAACTCTTTCTAAATTTGAACACAATAAGTCTATGGAGAAAAAAACTGTTAAACTCTTTTTTTAACAAGAATATGTTGAGCGAAAATATTTTAATTGCTATACACATTTAGTGCATTCTCTATCGGGGGCTCCATACAACCCGTAAAACCCTTCTCCAACATTATGGTCACCCGCTCCTTTCCAGCATTCCCCTTCGTATCACTCTTTGGACACTGAGCCCTGCAGTCGTTTCTCGTTATTACAAGAGAGAACTACCCGTTGATATATGAAAAACGCAGCTGTTACAGGGTATTAGTCGTGTCCTTGTACAGTGCAGTCACCGTGGACTGGTTATAATCCATGCGTAGGAAGTGATATCCACGCATGCTTTTACTAGGTAATACAAATCATCATAAGCAAAATTTTAATTAATGAAGCACCGGGTTGCACCCGGTGCTTCATTAATTAAATTATTGATGGTTATTCCTAACATAACATTTATTAGCATAAAACATCCTATACAGGACAGTATGCGATAATCTACAAGTAACATGAACAAAAGTAGAACTCAAAACATTACAATTTCATCCACCAATTTTCCATGATCAAAGTACTATATTTTTTTTATTAATTTGATACGCAAAAGATCGTGGAGATGTGAACTAGAGTTCCAATGCACATCACTAAACATATCAAAATCGTCTGGCGAAAAAATCCCGGATCACGCTGCAGATTTTATGGCATAAACTGGGGGTTCTATTTTCAAATATTAATTTGAATTTCTCAAATTTACTCACATCAATAAAACCGTCGATCTCACTGTTGATCAGAACAAATAGTTCTGATCGAAGCTCTGAATAATGTGAACATTCCATAAGAAAATAGTATTCGTTTTCTATTTTCTCAGAGTTAGCTTCACAGTGAGTACATATCCTGTCGATAACAGGCTTCGGCGTTTGATAATGTCGCCCTTTCTCAACAGCTAACTTATCATTGCTGATACGAAGTTTAGTGAAAATTTCCCGGTCTTCCACAGAGTTCGTTTCTACGGTGGATGATTTAGGCCACCCTCAATACTTTTTTTTATCTCAACATCTCGAGATATTATCTCGAGATCTTGAGATATTATCTCAAGATCTCGAGATAATTATCTCAAGATCTCGGGATATTATCTCGAGATCTTGAGATAATTATCTCGAGATCTCGAGATAGTTTCTCGAGATCTTGAGATATTATTTCGAGATCTCGAGATATTATCTCGAGATCTTGAGATAGTTTCTCGAGATCTTGAGATATTATCTCGGGATATTATCTCGAGATCTTGAGATAATTATCTCGAGATCTCGAGATAGTTTCTCGAGATCTTGAGATATTATTTCGAGATCTTGAGATATTATCTCCAGATCTTGAGATAGTTTCTCGAGATCTTGAGATATTATCTCGAGATCTCGGGATATTATCTCGAGATGTTGAGATAAAAAAAGTATTGAGGTCCTCTGACGCGGATCAGGCTCGAACTCTCGAGCCTGATCCGCGTCATCTGCGTTGCGTCCTTTTAAGTATGTACCCACCAAGTGCAAATCAAATTATGGACGATTCTGGAAGAACCACCAATGCTAGACACATGGGAAGTGCCATCCATTCAAGTTTCAGATGTCTGACGATTGTAATGTCTAAGTGCTTAAAGCATTGCACTTTGAGTATTGAAATCAAACCCTGAGAGTTAGAATGGGTTTAACACCTTGAAAGTGTCAGTTTTAACACTTTAGTTTTTAGTGTGTATTATATTTTAAATGTTCACATTTAAAATATAGCGCATGAGCCCTCAGTAAAACGAGCTCGTTTCAATAAGGGCCCATGAGCTACATTTTTGGAGATAAATATCGTATCCCATGTAAAGGGAGTGAGTGGAATTGGAAAAAGAGCAATTCGATCAAGGCACAGTGTTCCCAGCGCTTAGACTCTATCTGGACTGGCCCCGACTGTTATTTGTTATCGCCTCAATTGTGTTCTGTTACTACCTGCTTCGAAAGTTCTTGAATAACAAAAAATTTCTCGAACACTAGATTTTTTGTCTCCAAAACATAGCTTATCGACTCTCATTGGAACGAGCTGGGTGAGCTATTTCAAGTCTGGAGTCAAAAGCTATATTTTTTAGAAAAAATTTAAAAACGATATATATTTGATTGAAGATTTTTGTGATACAGCACTGGTAAGTTTCTTACGTTATGTTAGGTAAAGGATTATTTGTCTATTTATTTATTGTAGTTTAACGACACTTTCGACACCCAGGGTCACCTCGTGTTGGACAGTTTTATAGGTGGAGGCAGCCGAAGTACCCGGAGAGATCGACCGAGCAACTGTTAAACTCACCAAAGTACTAACTCCACATATGCAGGGTTAGCATTGGTTGAAGACAGGTGCACCATCGACGTGCATTATACCTTAGTACACAGCGCCACCGTGCCCCTAAGGGGGGGGGGGGGGCAATTGGGATTAAGTGCCTTACCCAAGGACACAACGCAGTTACCACTGGCGGGAATCGAACCGTGGACCTCTTGGTTTGAAGTTCAATGCCGTAACCACTGAGCCACAGGAGAAAGATTAAAATGAATCTTCCAACGCAAGTCGTCTTTCCACGTGGCCTACACCAAATTACAAAAAGCTGGAATGAAAAACTAAACGTGTCTCGTACCGACAGAATCAGAGGCGTTCTGAATGGATTTGGCGCAGGGGCAATATATTTTTCTGCTGCAATTGACAGCAGAATAATATTTTGTCCACTCCACCTCATTTAATCCTTTACCCAACGTAACGGCCAAAACCGGTTAGCGCTATTCTCAAAAATCTCCAATTAATTTTCATTATTTTTTTTTATTTTTTGTCTCAAAAACATAGGTTATGACCCCTCGTTGGAACGAGCTCGTCGAGCTTGTTCCAACCATGGGTCATAACCTATGTTTTTGAGACAAAAAAATTAGTTGGCCAAGAATTTGTTTTGCAAATGTCGTCTGCTTTTCTGCTGTTTCATGGTAAAGGGTTAAAAAAAAGTTTTTCCACCCACTTCATTTCACCTCGTGTTAGGTCATGATTTCATGACATTCGGAACACCCTGACTACTTGTTTCTAATGATGCCCTGAAAATGAAGGCGTAATTTTAGCAAAGTGCCCCCAAAGTATCAAGAACCAGTTTTGAAATTTCATATACGTATGTTAAGTTTTCGGGGAAAGTGGGGAGGAGACTCGAACAAATGAATTTGTTCTGCTCAAGATGAGTATACGTTTACCAGTACTTCGCTTGATTAAACATTCAACGGTAACAATTGTTACACGCTGGTCTATTGTCTATTCTTGGAATGCAAGCAACATGAAATACCTGACAGAATAGAAGACTAGATGTTCAAGTGATATCACTTGGATACCTCTGGTCAACTGAGTATACCCGAATCCGTGTGTTTTGTCAAATGACCAAACGACAGTTTGTGTAATAGCTACCAATCGAGCTGGAGGTATTTCGTGAATTTGAACAACCTGCCTTCTGCGCTGAGTGACGCCGAGCCGTGTAGCGGCGATGTGTTACAGCACATGACAGGTTGATGAAATACCGACAGCGAGGTTATTAACTAACCTACACCCTGTTCTTTGTTCACCCTACAAAATGCATGGAGTCAGGAAAATTCAGCTGAACAGAGGTATCCAAGTGACGTCACTTGAACACCAAATCTATTGTTCCATCAGGCATTTTATGTTACACCCTGGCTCTTTTGTCTTTTTTAACCAACTTGAAAAACCTGATATCAATACTTAAGAGCGCCATAAATTAGGGATGATATTAGAAGTACTACCCGGAAAAGAAACATGTTTTGTTAAATCATTCTCACCCGATGTGTGCTGCAAGGGCATTGGAGTGTTCTTCCTTGTTGCGGGATTTGATTGTAAATATTTGTCAAAACCTTTAGATATTTACTACGATTTCGTCAAGACAAAAATGCTTTCTAGGAAAATAACGTGCAAGTATCTTCCTTGATTGATTTTACGTTATGAATCCTTAACTGGTTGCGTGCTAGAAGCCAGGGCAAAAGCCAAAATTTTCCTTGCTTATGTTTCATACTCAGTCAAATGCAAATAATATTTTGTTTATATAAATTTGTTTTATTACAAATTATTGGAGAGTGGCTATGGGCACTCTCCAATAATTTGTAATAAGACAAATTTTGAATAACAAATCCAGACCACCAAAAATAATCTGGCCCTCAACCAGTTAATTAAGTGTATTTAAACGGATTGCGGTGGCTCAGTGGTAGACTGTTGGACTTCTATGGTAGAGGTCCCGAGTTCGATCCCCGTCCGAGTCGACCCGCGTTGTGCCCCTGGGCAAGGCACTTTATCTCGGTTGCCTACATGGGGGCACGATGACGTCGTGTGTTAAGGCGTATTGCACGTCGATGGTACACATGTCTTCAACCGCTGTAACCCTGCTTGAGGAGAGCTTGAACAGAGAACGCTGGGGAGCTGAAGTTGCTCGTCGATGCTCGGTGGTTCTCTCCGGGTACTCCGGCCTCCTCCACCCGTGAAACTGTCACGATCATGATTAGCCATTGTGCATAAGTATGTGACCTTAAACACCAATAAATAAAT
Organism: Pictodentalium vernedei; assembly: GCA_031216915.1. NCBI lineage: Eukaryota > Metazoa > Mollusca > Scaphopoda > Dentaliida > Dentaliidae > Pictodentalium > Pictodentalium vernedei. The sequence goes on along the minus strand of CM062297.1, from coordinate 233,162,323 downwards.
AGTGTATTTAAATAAGGAAAAAGTAGCGCCTTGAACCATAAAACATAATCGACAAAGCTAACTCATTCTCCAGTAATTACTGCTAAAAATATTTATTTATTTATTTATTTATTTATTTATTTATTTATTTATTTATTTATTTATTTATTTATTTATTTATTTATTGTCACTTCGGACTAATTTGACTTGATATAAATATAGAACATTTTTTTATGCAAGAAAGAATATGAAGTTCCAATGAATGTAGAGTTATTATCGACTAGAAGCGGAGTCGGAACATTGAGACTTGGATTTCCATTCCCGTGACATTTACATTTATTGTCTGTTACAACGCTAAATTTTCACGAGCTACCGTAACCCCCACCTCGACAAAATTCCCGACAGTCCCCCATCAACAAAATACCCCCAGACAAAATCCCTCCCAACAAAATCCCTCCCTGATAAAATCCCCTCTCTATACATCTATTGACTAACACACAGCAAGCAACGAAAAGCACCAGCAACTTTTCAGTTAATCGACACCTGAGTCGAAAAATGTATTCCAAAGTTTGTTTTAGAAATGTATGCAAATTAATAAAGTTAAAAAAATATAGCTTTAATCCTCTGGACACCGATGTCGAAAAAAATCAAATTTGAAGTCACATATTTTAACCCAACTAGGAATTTAACCAATTCAGTGTTGTTTGACAGAGCACACTGAGCTCTTTCAAACAAGATTGTATTTGTTAAATTCTCGGTTGCAGGATGAGAAATATGCCCTGTCAGACAAGACTGAATTTGAAATTTTTGACATCTGTGTGCAGAGGGTTAAATGTTTTGGAACCACCGTTAAAGATTGGCACGCTATACAATTATACAGCACTTACATATCACAATGTAGAACTATTTTTCTACATAAGTCAGTGAATAATATAAATAGGTATTTTTTTCACTGAACGAGCTATTGTCATATTTGGTGCTTATTGAAAAGAATTTTGTTGGAGGGATGCATTTTATCGGGATGGATTTTGTCGAGGTGGGGGTCGTCTTGGGTTTGATTATGTCGTAGACACATTTTAGCGGCATATTCGCAAAATAGTCCTCGTTATCTAACTCTGATGCGCCACCTCATCTGTTATTATAGTGCCTCTGTCTAGGATAAGGGTTCAGATTCTCTTTCACTCCAAGTTTCCTTTTCGCAGTTCTTTTGGAAAATCAAAATTTAAAGCAGTAATTTTTTCCCCCTAATACCACTGTGAATTTAATCAGTTGGATATTGTTTGACTCTGTCAAACAAGATTGAATTGGTTAAATTCCTATCGATATTTTGTCATCAGTGCGCAGCGGGTCAACCTACCCCATCAAACGCTGTCAGATATCGAATGTTTATATCAACAAACTCAGTAGCACACCAACCTTTGGGATCTCTGGCTTAACTTTTCTTTTATTCGAGCTCCTCGAGCTCGTTTCGTCCAACATTAGTAGCTCGTAGCTATATCGGACTCATATGACTTCTATATCCTTCGGTGGATTTCGCATAACTGCCATGGCTCATGAGCTCCAACGCTCGTACTCTATCCCACACACTATCTAATGGGGTCCCCCACCATACTTTCATCTGGGGCTGAGTGAGTCATTGACTGTCAATTTGAGGTTATAACTCTACATTATAAATTAAATATGCAAATTTATATCAAGTAGTAACGTGCCCTTTGAAACCTAACACCTCATCCAATATTATGTTGTTGACATTTTTTTCTAATATGGTGGTAACTTAATTCGAACGAATCGCAGCATTGTAGTAGCTTTCTTGTGTGTCCTGGTTATCTGCATGCACTGTTTGGGCGACAAACACAATTCCCAGTTCAAATAGACATCTTGCCTTCCCTCTTTGACGATCTGGTCAGGGGCGGCAGAAGCTCCAAAAAGTGTGTGTGTGTGTGGAGGGGGGGGGGGGGGGCACACTTTTTTTCTGGGTAACTGCAGGAGTGTACACATGCGCACGTTTTACCATAGTCCAAACTTGGACCCAAAGTCCGGGGTGTAGTTTTTTGGTTTGGTACGTCCAAAGCACGTACCAAACCAAAAAATTACATTACGGACTTTGGGTCCATGTTTGGACTAGTTTTACATGTAGTCTGTGCTTATTATGGCTAGTTGCGAACTTGCGATGTGCAATATCTCAATATATAAAATGAACAGTGACACCGACCGTATTATGTTGCTAATTTTGATAGAACTATATTACTATCTCCCACAGTCAATATTGTCATAGGGGTTGTGTACGTTATGTCAGAATATGTCCTGTTAGGGTACCCATAATTGGTGAAAAAAGTGGGGGGGGGGGGGCATGCCCCCTTTGCCGCCCCCCGGCTCCTCCGCCCCTGGATCTGGTGGATATTTCGGGATTATATCTATTCACATAAACGTGCTCAGAAAGGAGGGTTTCTTTGATCTGCGCAACGCAACAGCCAAACAGTGAGATTATACCAGGCACTGCGGAGCCGGGTGTGTGTAGCACCGGCACTGTTTAAGAAGGTATCATTTTTTTTTCACGTACCAGATCGGTAATACATTCAAACTGATATTGAACTTTCATAACTTCGCCATTTTCATGGCAGTGTCAGCTGGCAGCTAAGCAAAATGTCCTGAACTTTTAGCCAAACATATAGTAACTGTTGTGTCCCGTTTACGTAGAGATGCCCACAACTTCGCTTTGCCTCGCCTTACGCTGAGTGAAACCATCCTCTGGAAGCAACGTGTAAGTGGAATGTTTAACCGTTTGCCTTACATGAAAAGCAGACGACACTTACAAACAAAATTCTTGAATAACTATTTTTTTTCACTTTTTATCTCAAAAACATAGGTTATGACCCCTTATTGGAACGAGCTCGATGAGCTCATTCCAAACAGGGGTCATAACCTATGTTTTTGAGACACAAAAATGAAAAAATAATGAAAATTAATTGGTGATTTTTGTGAATAGCGCTGGCCGGTTTTTCCCGTTACGTTGCGTAACGGTTCAAAACAACTGTATACTATCGTATAATGTAGCAACGGTAGGACAGAGTTGATTTAAACATTTCATTTTCACATTAATTCATGTAGACAATTTTTTTACAAATCACTCTGAAACATACCTACGCACACCTCCCCCTCCTCTACAACACACACATACGTAAAAATCGACACACATACACCTTCGAAATTTTTACGCGGTCCATGTGTACAGTACTCTGCATTTTTCCAAGAATAAATGGCACGTTTTTGAAAGATTATTTTCCTAAAAGTTTTGCATTAACCCTTTACCCAACGTAATTGCCAAATACGACCAGCGCTATTCACAAAAGTCACCGTTCATTTCACATTTTTTTGTCTCAAAAACATAGCTTATGACCCCTCATTGGAACCAGCTCGTTGAGCTCGTTCCAATGAGGGAGCAAAAGCTATATTTTTGACGCAAAAAAATGAAAAAAAAAACATTCGAGAATTTTGTTTGCAAGTGCCCTCTTCCTTTCGTGTTAGGTAAGGGGTTAAAAGGAGCACTGTGGCTCTGGGGTTACGATTTTGGACTTCAAATCGAAAGGCAAACACTTCAATTCCCACCAGGGATAACTATGTCCGTGGGCAAGGCACTTAATCCCGATTTCCCACGTGGGGGCAAACTGAAGCTGTGTGCTAAGTCGTGCTGCACGTCGGTGATGCACTCGCTTTCAACCAATCCTAACCCTGCTTGAACGGTGTCAGTACGTTGGGGGGGGGGGGGGGGGTCTGGTATTCGCGCGTCGCTGCTCGGTGGTTTGACACGAGGTGATCTTGGTTGTCGAAAGTGTCGTTAGACCCCAGCAAAAAATTTCCACGTATTGAAGAATTTTGACAAACCTCTGCGTGTGTAAGACAAGTAAATAAAAATGATCACGATGAAGTAAAACGGCAGGACAGATTGAGGCTTTCTGTTGATAAAAAACGATGAAAAATTTCATAACCACTTGGAAATAAACGTTTAAACAATACTGGAGATGTTTGAAATCTTGAAATAACATAAACATAATGCATGTGCTGCAAGTCAATGCTAATTGTAAGAAGAAGTCATCAACTCTTTACCTGACATGAAAAGCAGACGACACCTGCAAAAAAAAAATTCTTGAATAACTAATTTTTTTAATTTTTTGACTCCAAAACACAGGTTAGGGCCCCTCATTGGAACGAGCTCGTTCCAATGAGGGGTCATAACCTATGTTTTTGAGACAAAAAAAATAATGACAATTAATTGGCGATTTTTGAGAATAGCGCAGACAAGTTTTGGCCGTTAGGTTGGGTAAAGGGTTGCCAGTTTCATATCAAAATGCAACTGCTCTAGTTTCAACCGAGGATTAAAAGGATTGTGGGAACCTTCGTCTAACTGCGCCACTGCCTATTTGCACCAGCTCATTTTCACCATCTCAGAAGTTGATTTGCACCATCTGAAAGTCGTTTTGCACAATTTGAAATGCTAAATTGGGAAGCAGGGTCGACTTCAGGGCTGTAGGATTAAATTATTACTGACCCTACTTCCCAATTTAGTATTTATTTCGGTGCCTGACCATACGCAAATAGTGTTGAAAGGGTTGATAAAATAGATTCGAATGAAAGAAGAAAGAGTTCTTTCGTATCTTTATTGCACACAATAATGATTGTATGCACTCTTTTTCTGAACGGAACAAACTGAACGCTGGTGCAAATGGACCGACTCTATGGTACGAATCTTCGGAACCAATGGTGTAAATCAACCGAGACGCTGATGCAAATCGACTGTCCGATGGTGCAAATAGACCGTGGTGCAAATCGGGCGTGGTGCAAATCGACTGTGGGGCAAATTGACCGTTCCCCGATTGCTGGACTGGCTGGAACAGTTGCTGAATCTGCATATAATGCTCAATAAATGCAGTCGAGTTTAAAAACTGAATATTGTGCTTATAATGTTTGAAAGTCAGTAGTTTACGGTTCCGAAAAAATAATGAATCATAAACCAATTTTTCTAGCAGAGGACCAAGAATTTCCATAGAAGAGATTTGCAGGAAAGTTAGCTCCCCTAGTTTTCTGAAGTTGTTAGTGTATTGAACCCTAATGGTGTGGGAAATTCATATAAAAACTGAAATATCGAAATATTAGCGAAGTTGCATCATCGTTGTATGAATCATTTCACAAACCTCAGGTAGTATAAAAATATAGAAGCTGGCTTCTGAATTTTTTCATTATTATTCTCTGTTTAGACCCATTTAAAAATAAGGAACCGGCGCTTTCTCCATCTTTTGATGCTCTGAAACCTTTTCTCTTTTCATTATATCAACATAGTGCGCATCGTGACATATAATTTAGACACTATCCTTTTCAGTAATACAAAAGTCGAAGCAGTAGGATTTGCTAATTTTTTTCCCGTGAAGAATAAAAACTTGCAAATTACTGTAAACACACATTCGCTAAACAAAGGGCCAATTAGCTTGCCACAAAAAGCCAAGTTTCCTTTTGTAGCTTTTAATAAGTGAGAACAACTTACAGCTCAGAAAGCTGTCTGTTGTTTTCGTTTATAAAAAGTAACAAAAAGGAAACTTCTCTTCATTTTCTACTGATGTCATAGCTGTTTTCTCAACGATGGCATGGTTCTTAACCCTTTACCTAACATGAAAAGCAGACGACACTTGCAAACAAAATTTGGAATAACTTTTTTTTTTCTTCATTTTTTTGCGTCAAAAACAGCTTATGAAAAAATAATGAAAACTGGATGGAAATTTTTGCGAATAGCGCTGGCAGGTTTTGCCTGTTACGTTTGGGAAAGGGTTATTTGGACCTTCCTCGCCCGTCTTATAATTTCAGGGGAAATAACTTTATAGAAAGTCGATTTTCATGACGAGATAATTCAAGGATGATCTCATCGTCGGTTTCAAAATGCGACAATATACTACAGTCTACAACAATACGGAAATCATAGCGCAGTAAATGGAAGAACTAAACAATATTTTCCAGATTCACTGTTATGAACAATTGGAACAAATACGTAAGAACGAAAATTTCGTGATTTGAGAAAGAAAAGATCAAAACCCAAACAAATATTTCTGTACTAAATGAAAGAACACTTTTTCAAAATGTGACAATCGTCTCACCCAAAGAAAAAAATCAGTGGAAATGAGAGTAGCAGAATTTATTGTGATTAATAAATTCGAGTATGTGTGTTATTTATTTATTTATTTATTTATTTATTTATTTATTTATTTATTTATTTATTTATTTATTTATTTATTTATTTATTTATTTATTGAGGTTTAAGGTCATATATTTCTGCACTTTGGCTGATCATGACCATGACAGTTTTACGGGTGGAGGAAGCCGAAGTACCCGGAGAGAACCACCGAGCAACGCCGAGTAACTGTCAGCTCCCCAACATACTAACTCCACACAAGCAGGGTTAGCATTGGTTGAAGACAAGTGCACCAACGACGTGCAGTACGCCTTAGTACATGACGTCACCGTGCCCCCAAGTCTGTGTGAAAATGGCGAAATCATAAGAACCAACCAATATAAAAAGAGAATTTATGGAGACTGATTTTCAAGAGTAAAATATCTTTCAAGAAATCAGAAATGGCCTTTTGTAAACAGCATTTAAAGATTTTCATATAGGAATCAGATAAAATAAATCAAGAAACCAGAAATAACTTCTGCGCACAGCATTTAATGTGTTCTATAAAGGAATCAGAAATGGCTGTTGAAGAAATCAGAAATACTTTGATGTGTACTGTATTTGAAGAGTTTCACGCAAAATAGAACTGATGATTTGTAAAACAACACCTGATATTCTGCTCTTAGGGACGCCCTCCCCCCACCCCGCCATACATCGAAATTTCATCTGACGCATGCTGACGCGGGCAATATGTCTAATATGCAAGCGTGGCCTGCTTTCAAACTTTTGACTCGGGCCCCTTAAATTATATTTGACCACACCCACGTTTTGGGCATTTAAATTAACATATAAACTTTAGGAGTGCATAAGAGGGTCTAAATTGTGATTAACACTATTTCTGCAGTATACAATCAATAAAATACCTCGGAACATATTTAGAGCTGAAACGGTTAAGGGGTTTTCTTGATCGATTAATCACGTGGATTAACCTTGGTTAACAGATTAATCACTTGTCTAAATAGATATCAGAATAACTGCCATTACGTTGATGATTTACAGCATGAGCCCTTTATCCAACGTAACAAACAAAACCGACTAGGCCTATATACAAAAATCTCCATTCAAATTTATTATGTTTTCAATTTTTGTCTCAAAAACACAGCTTATGACCCCTCATTGGAACGAGCTCGTTGAGCACGATCCAATGTGGGATCATAAGCTATGTTTTTGAGAAAAAAATTGAAAATTTTTAGTAATTCATGACTTTATTTCGCAAGTATCGTCTGCTACCCGCAATGGGTAAAGGGTTAAGAATGACCATGACCACCAGCCACTTATACAATATGATGATCATGCAAGTACACAAGTATGTCAGCAAGTAACTTGCATGCATTACTCTGTCTCATATAATTGATGTGAGTCAGTGTGACAATGTTTGCCTGTTTTGGAGCAAGTTTGTTCTTTTGTTAACCCATAATATTCAGTAGTTCAAAAGTAACGGTTAATCGATCAAACACGTTTTGGGTCGATCAAGATGTTGATCATTGATTAATCGATTAATCAGTTAACCGTTTCAGCTCTACACATATTTAGAACCTCCAGTGATTTGCAACTTGATTTCAAATGTTCCAATTTAATAATGTCATACTATACTTGAGATATCAGCATGACCATCTTTCCAAATTTATGGCTCTCTATTTTCATTAGTCTTAGATTATAGGCTACCATGCTCTAAAACGTGGACGGGAGGGAGGGCTAAAGTTTCAAAAGGGGGTTACTTTTAAACATTTGAACTCTGACCACTTTCTGAGTGATGGAATGCATCTTTGAATTTCGAAAATGCATTAGCGGTTGTTCCATCAATTATAAAAATGCAGTCAGTGATTCCCGGGTAACCCCGTTGATCTCCACCCATATTTTTGAACCACCAGCACATTTCGACTCATTTGTGTTGGTCCCAGGCACATAGTTCATACCATGAGACCCACATTTAAAATTTTAGACTCCGCCCACTTTTTCGTGTGTAGAAATATATACTACTCAAAGTTTGCTAAGCACCAAGTACATCCAACTACCTGTTTTACGTTTTAGTTAAAATACTGTTATGAAAAGTGTATATACTTTATTTAATTATATCGTTAATTATTTAAGTACAGAAATTAAGATTTTATTTGTGTTTGACATTATTTTTTAGCTTTTGAATACGATAACCATGGAAAATGGATATTTTTGGTATAAGAGGAAATTTTTCAATATGCCAAAAAGTTGACGGAGCGAACTGGAATGGCTTCAATATCGAGTATGAGACCCAAAACATCATGAAAATCAAGGGGTACATGCTTCCCATGACTGTCACGAAAAGTCTGCCTGTTAAGAGAGCTACTGTAAACACTGTGGACCATCTCAATACATTCCCCAATCATTTCCACAGTGTTTACAGTAGCTCTCTTAACAGGCTAACGTAACCGCTGTATGGTGGGGGGAGAAAAATAATCCCCGATGGGTACGGGTGTGGGATGGGAAGATCTCACCCTCGGTACAAGATATTTGGACCAGACACTCGGCAAGCCTCGAGTCTGGCCCAAATATCTTGCTCTCGGGTGAGATTTTCCCATCCCACACCCGTACCCATCAGGGATTATAATAGTACTATCATTGGCGGCAGAACAATATTTTATTGAATTAGCCTTCCCCCATCTGAATTATCCTGCCCAAGCCCCCGCCTCTTGACGAGTGGTTATATGGCGCTACATTACCTGTAGTGTCGGTAAAAACTCGAGGACCCAACAACTAAAACTGCTACTTTAGGGGTAACAGAAACTAAAACTGTTAGTTGACTTTCAACAATCAGCAACAGGGTGGAGGTTTGGGGGCGGTTGAGCGTTGAGTTCCAAAAAAACGTGAATCCAGTTCATATTTTTTCTGTTCATAAATTTGAATGGTCACATTACGTTTCTGCTCATTCAATTTTCATGAACTCTCATATTCATGTCAAGTTAAGAGCACTAGCAGCAATCTTGGGGGGGGGGGGGGGGGGGTGCGGGGATGAGGATCAAGGTCAGGACAGATTTAATGATGCTCTGTAATCTATTTTGCAAATCTCCCCGACAGCCGACGGTAAAAACAAGTGTACCAGAATATTTGGAATTCAAATACAAAGACAGAATGGACGGAGCAAGTAAGTAGTTACTTAGTTATTGGTGTTTAAGGTCACATATTTTGCACAATGGCTAATCATGACCTCGACAGTTTTACGGGTGGAGGAAGCCGGAGTACCCGGAGAGAACCACCGAGCAACGGCGAGCAACTGTCAGCTCCCCAACATACTAACTCCACACATGCAGGGTTAGCATTGGTTGAAGACAGATGCACCATCGACGTGCAGTACGCCTTAGTACACAGCGTCACCGTGCCCCCACGTGGGCAATGGGGGTGAAGTGTCTTGCCCAAGGACACAACGCGATTGCCGCAGGTGGAATTCGAACCGAGGACCTCTCGGCTTGCAGTCTGCACCTCTACCGACTGAGCAAGTAAGGGAGTTGACAAAGAACTATTCACTTGAGATCTCTGACTTAGAAGCGGAGTCAACTCGGGTTAAAAAAAATCTGAGAAAGAATAATTGAGGATTGTAACCGAAATTGGCCAGAGGGGATCAAACCAAAGAGGTTTTTGGGTGGCTTGAGAGATAAAGAGAATCTAGCTTTTGAAGAGTGCCCTGAAGGCACCTTTGTGGCTGGGGAGTTACAGCTGTCTTAGCTAACGTCATGGTCGCTGGAGCTTAGAGAAATTGGGAAGGATAGTGAAAAAGAGTGCCAAATGTGAATTAACCCTTTACCCAACGTAACGGAAAAACCGTCCAGCGCTATTCTCAAAAATCGCCAATAAATTTTCATTATTTTTTTCATTTTTTGTCTCAAAAACATAGGTTATGACCGCTCATTGGAACGAGCTCGTTCAAATGAGGGGTCATAACCTATGTTTTTGAGAAAAAAAAGTGAAAAAAATTGGTTATTCAAGAATTTTTTTGCAAGTGTCGTCTGCTTTTCATGTTAGGTAAAGGGTTAAAGAGTAGCAGATATCCTGGAACACTTTCTATTAGAATGTGCAAAATATCAGTCTAACAGAATAATATTTACCAGGAGTATAACAGGTAATTGCGATGGGTGAATGAAGGATATGCGGGTATTGGGTGACACAAAGGCGAGGATTAGTATGCTTATCGGGGAGATGGAGAAGAATGAGGTTCGGGATGTCATCAAACAGTTCGTTTTCGGGTGTTGGGAAGAGAGGAGAGACGTGTGGATAGGGAGGCATTTGGGAGCACAGGGTTAATCGAGACCTTCTCACGTGAGAAACACGACAAGTCAGCTGCCTGCCAAAGTGTTATTAATTATTATCAACTTTCCCACACAATACAAGCGGGCGTAGTTATAATGAAATGGGTCGAGTGTTATATGTTTGGAAAATATATGTGACAAATTTATTTAGATTCATTAAAACATGCGCATTAGCCTCCCCCTTGCGGTGAACACTTAAAACGTTATGGTGACATAGCATTTAAAATGCTAATTTCATCAAACGAACATGAAATGGGATACGACCAAATGCACAACTGAACTCTTTACTCAAAGCATTCGATCGACTCCACCTGAAGCTTCAAATAAACCTCCAATTTTACAATAACCTTGTTTTCGAGAGCATGACACTTCGTTATCGGACCTTCATCAGTGATTAGCAGCTCTGCTGTCACCAGTGACCGACAAGCATAGATTGGCATCCAACCGTAGATGCCGCCCTATTCCACTGCATCTCTACGTATTTCTTGGCGGCCGGTTTCAGATAGACATCTGAATTTCATGTCTTTTTGGGCATATTTTGTTTCCCCAAGAGATGCCACTCAAGACGGTCTTTGGTCACAAATAGCACAATGTTCTACCGAGCGACGATGTTTATTAATCATTAAAAACCAAGATCTAAAACTGAAGTGCCACATCCGAAAAGAAACGTCGTGTTTTTTTTATTATCAAACCCGGGTAAAGATATATCACATTGCTATGTGGAGAACATCAGTGTATATCTGCATAGAAACAAATTGTCACAGGAGTGAAACAAGGCACCATCTGCAATGCTCTGACATTGCAGATGGCGCCTTGTTGTACTCGAGGGACGATATAATGTTCTGCATAACTATATTAACCCTTTGAGACTTTAATTATACTGACATTCAAAAGTAACCGGGAATTCAGTTTCTTCAACGTTGTCGGAAACCGGGGCTTTGTCGTTGATGGGGGAAATATATTCATGCCGCGTATTCAGTCGAAACTCAAGGAGTGTCGCCTGAATCCGTGCGAGAACGTATGTCTCGCCGTAACGAACCCGCCCGTTTCACTTTTGTTGGGGAAGTTCTTATCCTGAAGGGTTTAATAACTTTTCCTCGAAAAGCATGAATGAACAGGGGTTCACTGAAAACAACAATTTTAATACATATATATAAAAATAAATATGATAATTTGTAACTTACATTGAATCCAAAAGAATAAGAAAACAAAACGTCAAACACCCCCTACCCACACAGTTTTTGAGTCACTTGCGGGCCCGCATTCTCTGTTGTCGCTGGTTTCTCCTCCTTTTCGTTGGTATTTCTTCCTTGGTCGCCTCTTCACTTCACTCTTTTCACTGCCAGCGCACGGCCACTAATATATTGTCACTTTATCGGGGCGCCTTTCCTCCAACAAGTGGCGGGATGTCACTCTACCACTGCCGTCGCACGGCCACTATCTTATTGTCGTTTTACTTGACGCTTTTCACACAAGCAGTCGCCACCAATGGGGTTAAACTCTCCCTTACGTTTGTCTCAGAATAATGTTCATACAGGCAAAGCCTACTCTGTCTATTTATGGCTTGCCTTCTAAAACAGGTAATGCCGTTTACCTAAATGCAAATAGCTCCCTGAGCTCGTGCTTCGTGTTTCTGATCCTATTCTCATATATGGCCACCGACTTGGCCCGCGACTGCTCCTATTCTAAAGATGAGTTCTGTGGCACCCCTACATCACAACGTGCCTATACATTCGCACCGATACGGCACCTCCTCTAACCTATAGCATGGGACCTCCTCATCAACACGCAATGACCCACAGCCTTACACACCTCCAGGCTGGAATTGGCTGAAATGGATTTTTCGAGAAACTCTCCGATATTTATTTCCATAGCCAGAACATCAATTCTCAGTTTAATGCCTCTATTGAACTTGGTCGATTAGATCTATCTTAATTTAATACTCGCTTTTAAGTTTCTTTGAAAGACTAGCATTTTGGTATCTTTTGACATTTCGGAGACAGGATGGATGCGTAATATGGATGTGTGTCCAGAACATGTGTGGTGCACTGTTTTCCAACAATTACATATTAACTGGCCATAATTACCCAGATAATGACTACAGAAGAATACTACTTTGATCAGTTATCAGATAGCCCATGTGGCGTTCAACAAATGCGCCATAATGGACATTAAATTTCACACTTCGTTTGCAGCGCTTGAATTATTGCTGGTCTGTCTGAATGACAAATCGGTTTTCGGGGTCCGTTATATAAACGCACATTCTTATACCTTGGCCCGAACGAGGAAAATTATCAAAGATATATACACTTTTATACAACAAAATCGCAACTATTAGCTATCACCTTGACAAACGTTTGTCAAAATGCGACGTCAAACGTCGGAAAGTACAAATAACAAGGTATTTTCACTTTTCTGATAATCTGGTTGAGGGCGAGTTTATTTTTGGTGGTCTGAATTTGTTATTCAAAGCTTGTTTTATTACAAATTATTGGAGGTGCCCAGAGGCACTCTTCAATAATTTGTAATAATACAAATTTATATAAACAAAATATTATTTGTGTTTGAATATGCAATATAAGCAAGGAAAGTGTTGGCTTTTGCTCTGGTATCCTTATATTTGAAAGCCCTGATAATGGCTTCTAGCACTCAACCAGTTAAGAAGTCTTGACAGCAGGATTATATTAGTATTTTAAGCTGCGATAACATTTGGCTCAACGGTTGTCACTGAGCACTATTCAGGAGGAAATAGGAAATGAGGTTAAAACTTTAATAATTACATTGTTAATGCAGTTGTACGTTTTGGGCCCAAATACCCAAATCGCATTGGTCAGCTGGATGAAAACGTCATGACCAAATGTAATTCATTTTCCAATGAATACATTTGGTCGAACTTTGACCCGCATTTACGGAAGAGCACAGTTGACAGAATGTAATTCGGGCGGTGTTTGGGTGGGTTTTTAACTTTTACCGCCTCTCGCAGTGATCAACTCCGCTACTGTTTCTTTGGTGCCATTTCCCAACTGTGGCACAAAGCCCGTTACTAAAATACTTGTTTCCATTTCTAAAGTTGTGAAAATTAAAAATCAGAGTTGTGCGCTTTGTCTTTTGTGTGAAGGTGTTTTTTCGCCTCGTTCATTCGTACATGTTTTATTTCGTCTTTCTGCTTTGTTGTTTGGTAAAAAGTAGTTTTAACAGTTACGGAATTTAATTATAAGAATTGAATGCAATTTTTATAATCTTTATTGGAGTATGAACGTGTGGGAATGGGAACAAATTATGTATGAATCCCGAAAATCTTTATTGGAGTATGAACGTGTGGGAATAGGTACAAATTGTATGAATCCCTTCGGGATTCATACATAATTTGTACCCATTCCCACACGTTCATACTCCAATAAAGATTATAAAAATTGCATTCAATTCTTAAAAAAATCGAAAAATAATAAGAAAACAAATTACCAGAAAGTATCAACACGCTGTTTGATTCCGTACGTCATAAGACGTACAAAAGTATCAAAGGGTAAAACAGCAATTACATCTTTTGCTTCGTACACTGCGCGTTTTTCAAAAGTATCTTGTTCAATTTATGCAAACGATATTTACAGATGTCTACGGAAGAATACACAGAACAAAACATCTCAACGAATGCACCTACAGGGCCGAGGACGATGACTATTTTGGTTCATTAACGTCCAGTGGGAATTTCCAATATACTGAAGACATCACCTGTCTTATCGTCAGTTTCAATTCCTTTTTGTAATGTGTTGGTAACACTCTATTTTATTTTACACTCAGTTTGACCATTCATTTGAAGGTGTATTCAGGGATGTGGCGACAGGGGGGGGGGGGGGGGGGGGTCTCACCCCCCTCCCCAGCTAGGAGTATTTTTTTTCAATAGTTGGAAATTCCGAGGTCAAAAATCAAGTAGTTGGAAATTCAATAAATTAACAATGTTCATGAAAAATATTAAAATTCCAACTAATGATGAGAAATTTTGATCTTTTATTTCCAACTGGAAACTTGAGTTTCAAATTTCCTACTCTAAAATTGACATGGCCTCAAAATTTCGACTCTGACATCAATCCGGTAAATTTTCTGACCCAGATACATTATAAATGATGCTTTTTCCGTTTCAGAAGGGTTCATAACCCTTTACCCAACGCAGACGATTTCAAAATTCATTATTTTAAATATCATTTTTTTAAATTTAAAAAAAATTTTCAACAAAACCATATCATGTGACCCCTCTTTGGAACGAGCTCGACGAGCTCGTTCCAAAGAGAGGTCACATGATATGGTTTTGTTGACATGTTTCTAAAAATAATATTTTTTCAGCAGCTGTATTTGCATATTACGCGTGCGGATGCGGGCGATTCGTTGGGTAAAGGGTTAAAGGATATCACCCAGCGCTGCAGTGCAACCACCTATCGAAACCACTCACAGTTGGAATTTACACCGGTGCACCCCCCCCCCCCCCCCCCCCCCAGCTGAAACCCTCTAGTCACATCCCTGGGTGTATTTATTCACGTGCGTTGGGAGCAAAAACAAGAAAAAAAACAAAGCTTGTTGGTTAACAAAAACATATTTCTAATGTTTGTTTTGGGTAATGGGTTAAGTGTACACACTGTGCACTAAATTTGTGTTTGTAGGTAAATAAATAAATAGAACCATAATAACGATCAAAATAAGTCTTTCACGTACTGAAGGTTAGTATATTTTGACAGTCGTGCATTGTTATAAAAAGTTGAATGACATGTTGATGATGATAATCGAGGACAGGCTTCACATTTTTGCTGATATTCAAATTCTTTGAAGCGGATGGCCGATTATACATTAACATCTATATATACGTCTCTTGATTAAACACCGCACAAGTGTTTTCATAGTTTTTCAGCCTTTAACTATTGGAACGCAAATTCGTTTACTGGCCTCTCAGGTTTCCAGGTCGGGAAGTGATAGTAAACAATGTACGTCCTGTCCCGGATGTCCTGTATAGGTCAGGAGGAGAAGTAGCGTTTATAGATCGAGGCAGGTAGAATTATGTTTCAGTGCCGAATATATATATATAAAAAAAAATTCTATTTTTATTTATAGTCACTAGTGCAGAGTAATGCTTGCATCGTCATTTGATTGCTTTAAAACTGACTGGCCCAAAACCTAACATAATGTTCATATCTTACTAGCCATTCACAAAAAAATTGCCTTTCAAATTTTATAATTCTTTCAATTTTTACTTCTATAATATCGCTTTTGACCCCCTCATTGGGACGATCTCATCGAGCTCGTTCCTATTAAGGGCCATCAGATCGAGAGGGGGGGGGGGGGGGTCACGAAATTATTTTAGTTTTTGAAGAATATTTTTGGAACCGTCGCCATCTTGTGCTAGGTTCAGTCATAGAGAGAACTCAATGGTTTCTTCTTTCATCAAGTGAATGGGCTCTTCAAACCTATCTGATGTCAAAAAGTCGGATCCTTGTGAGGCGACAGAGCCAGTGGGGCACAGGAGGCACGTGTCCCCCCACTTTTTTCCACATATATGTTTCGCAGTTGCACAGTGAATTAAAATGGGGGCATGCAAACGTGTCAGTATACAGGTATCCCTGTAACATTATTTGTAAATCCAAATAATATTCAGTATCCAAAGAATCCCACCTTCGGTCCGTTTCTTCTGCTTTAACTGTCTTCCAACCCGAAGGCTGGCCTTCGGGTTGGGAGATGGTTGGAGTAGAGGAAACGGACAGGACAGTGACCACACATTGGCATATTCATCTAAACGAGACACTATAGCGAGTCATGGTACATTTACCGATATACGATTGTAACCTTTCTCACATTGGGTCGAAACATGGTAGCATCGTAAATTTGAGCCCCTCCACTTTTATCGAGTTTCCGCCGCCCCTGAACTGAAGTAACACCACTCCACAATTTATCATCTGACAATTGAGGAAACGGTAAATAACCAATGGCACAAAGAACAAAAAACGTGGGAAGACCTCGCAACACGCCATGGAGAAAAGATGTACTGGAAATGAAACTTGATACGTCCTCTGTATTCCTAACTATAGTTAACGTTCTCCGCACGTAAATAAGCAGTATTCGTCTTCAGAGGATGGTCCAAAATGCTTGTGAAACCGAACAACCACCACGCGCAAGGCCGTCGCTATCGGGCGGAATGGGTGTGCAACACCACCATCCCAATCAGGTTTGTGGGAAATAAATCAGGAAATATTATTTCGGCATGAATAAAGCTAACTCAAATGTGGAAGTATTGTAAACTTTTGCAGTAATGCTGTGATTCGCCTTCACGGAATATCTATGCTCTTTCTTCCATAACTCCCTAGATATCACCTCCGGCTATACCTGCTTTTTAACCTACTGCAGTAGTAAAATCTATAACAATCTTAAACATCCATCGGACTGTCCCCCACTTTAGGATTTCCGAGGTCTCTAAGGTGGCTCCCATTAAAATTCGCTCGTTGAAACACACTAGTGTTCTCAGGTGCATGGATTTTGTGTCTCTTGGGTCCAAAAAACTAAAAAAAACATTTCAACTCCAGGCCAAACCCTATTGAGCCTCGTGGGTTTAACACCTTGAAATTCTCTTTTCATAACACTCCACTCAGGGCATCGACAAATGTCTCAGATGCAAAGATTGGGAGGCTTTTCGGTCATGAATATTACACACTACTCGATAGCCAATCATTGCCTCAGATGCGAGTATTTTGCCTATTTTCAATTCTGAAAGTCAGACATTTCTCCCACTGAACCGAATAATGGTCTGCTCCCTGGGTTTTACACCAATTCCTTCCTTATTACGCACCACCCGAAATGTGTCTCACTCGACCGAATCATGATCCAACTGCCTACGATGCTTGGATGGGGTGTTTTTTGAGTCGAGAAAATTTTCTCACACGGAGTCAAACCATGATCGGCCCTGTGTTCTCGATGCTACTAACATGACGCCCCCTTTCATCGAATTTCCCAACCCTGTGCGCCGCTGGAACTCTTTACAAATCAGGTAATTGTTATTATAAAAGTAGGTAAATTTGGGGAACTTTCCTCAAACAACAATATCGCGTTTGTGTACACTTATAATGAGATGGGTCAGTCAAATATTAATATACAGGGAGGATAAAATAAAAACTGCAGTCTGCAGCTGTCTGGCTGCAGATTGCAGTTATTATTTTATCATCAGTGTCCCATGTATAGACCTCTTATAATAAAACAAAATGGGACGAAATTATGCCTTGAACCGAAAAATCTGTCTTACGAGTTCAAAGTGCAGACAGAACATGCACCAGTAGAGTGTTTTGATATGTTCATTCACAAATAAGTTACAAGTATGCCGTGCAAGTGTGCCATACACGATTATCAGCCTGAAATTAGAAATTTCCCCATAAAATAATTTTGTCCCGGTGCGGCGGGACTATTATGATCCCCGATGAGTCTGAAGGTGGGATGGGGAAATCTCACCCGAGGGGTAAGATATTTGAACCAGACCCGAGGCTTGCCGAGGGTCTGGTTCAAGTATCTTGCCCCGAGGGTGAGATTTCCCCATTCCCACCTTCAGACTCATCGAGTATGATTTTTCTCCCCACACACGAGGATCACGTCATTATAGATAATTGGCGGTCACGTGCTGACATACCCAATTTATCAAGTCGTAGTCCTTTCAAAAACGAACAATTTTATCGGAAATATCGTACAAAAGTTAGGTATATACCATAGGTATATACTAAAAAATTGATCCGTAACACTGTCCGTTAAGGGGTTAATGAATTTGCGCGTGTCAAACTCTAATTTATTTATTTATTTATTTTATTGGTGTTTAAGGTCACATATTTCTGCACAATGGCTAACCATGACCGTGACAGTTTTACGGGTGGAGGAAGCCGGAGTACCCGGAGAGAACCACCGAGCAACGGCGAGCAGCTGTCAGCTCCCCAACATACCAACTCCACACAAGCAGGGTTAGCATTGGTTGAAGACAGGCGCACCATCGACGTGCAGTACGCCTTACTACACAGCGTCACCGTGCCCCCACGTGGGCAATGGGGGTGAAGTGTCTTGCCCAAGGACACAACGCGGTTGCCGCAGGTGGGATTCGAACCGAGGACCTCTCGACTTGCAGCCTGCACCTCTACCAACTGAGCCACCGCACCCCCCGTCAAACTCTGATGTAAAGGCCATTGTGAGATTATTGATCGATCGATAAATTCGCGCAGTGATATTATTAAATCTGCAGAGAAACATGGGGTTGAGACAAATCAAGTTTAATATTTGAATAATAACTAAATATTGAGTCTGTATCAACAATATTTCATTATTATTCATATATTAAACTTGATTTGTTTCAACCCCATGTTGCAATTGTGCAGACGGTGATGAAATAGTTCCGGCGACCAAATAAAATATGCAAATGAGTATGTCACGTGGGGTGGGTGGGATAGAAATATCCCACCCTGCTGTCTCACCCGGGACACGCATATGTTTCATGTATAGGGGGGGGGGGGGGGATGCTTCAGTACCGGCAGGCCTTGACATGCCTGTTTCGAGGCCCCATAACTTGGATGTTTCGTTTTTTTTTCTTGTTTCATTGGGTTTAACGACACTTTCAGCAGTCTGGGCTGTATATGGTGGAGGGAGCCAGAGTACCCGGAAAGATTCACAGAGCTGCGGCGAGCGACTGTTAGACTCTCCGACGTTTTAACGCCTCACATAAAGGGTTAGCATTGGTTGAAGACAGATACATCATCGCCGTGCCGTACGCAATGGACCTACGGTTTGATCCCGGGAACGCGAATTTTCTGGTTCTCGGTTTTGAAAGTCAGTCGCGATACCAGGAATTTCCGGTTGTCGTTTCTGAATATCAGCCCAGATACCAGGGAAATTCATAGGACAGAACCGAGAACCAAATGTTGCGTTCCGAAACTTTTGATTCCCGATTGTGGTCTATTATCCGGGCATGAGCTCTATTTTTCAGACTGGTAACCTGGAAATTCCGGTTCGCTAGATTAACCTATAGCTTCGACAGCGATACTGGTCTCGGAAGAAATTGATATTCGCCGTAATCTTATAAACTGTAATACGCAATCACTAACACCATGGTCTATGAATTTCCAGGGTATCGTGATTGACTTTCCGAACCTGGAGGCGTGGAGCTGTGAAATTCCAGTTCCAGTATTAAACCTTAATTAGTACACAGCGCCACGTTCCTCCATGCGGGCAGTCGGCATGAAGTATCTTGTCCAAGGACACAATGCAGTTACAGCTGGTTAGGGTCGAACTGTCGACCTTTCGGTTTGAAGTCCAATGCTCTAACAACCCATCCGCAATGTTCCTAACGTGGATGTTGCCGATACAACTATTAAATGGATTGATTTTCGTGCAGTGTAAAAATATACCGTAAAAATATTGTGAAACTATTGGTCACAAGCCCCTGATCCTGTCTCCATCACTTTTATAATAACAATGGAGTCTATATAAATATAATCGTGCGAAATCCTCAGAAAGAATTGGTTATTTTCCGTGGAGAAAACTCTTTTTTGTCAAAACGAAACCCATTTTACTCATTTTTGCTTTATCTCATTCCCATCGGTTTGTGTAAATCGAATTGTTCATGTCGAGAGATGATTTTTCTCAGAAGAATTCATTCTACAATCCTGAGGTAGACTAATTAATGATTCAAGAGTGGTAAAAAAGTTGGCTAATTAATATATTTAACCTTCAGCTGTATGGCTGAGGTAAAAAAAAAAAACTCATCCATACGACTGCGGCTTGAGGGATCGTCGAACAAAACTTTTGGAAATTTTATGAAATTTTCATCAGTGCTCAACATACTGATAAAAAGTAAATAAATACACTCGTGCCAGCGCGGAAGGATAAAACGAGAGGCTGTCGGCCTCTCTTTTTATCCTTCCGCGCTGGCACTCGTGATCGATTAACCCATTCACACACGCGTGTCGTTCTGTGTTTATTACACGCCTTCACGTCTACAAAACAATTATTAGAAGGACACTCAGCAATTCATTTGATAACTATCAGCAAAAAGAACACATTTTAACGACAACCAAATTTGCGAAGAGAACCCGTGTTACTATTTCGTCCCCTGAGTTCCAACGTGTTCTATGGCAGATCGCAGATACCATGGAATTAGTATCTTTCTTCTCATGAGTGGTAAATGTATTTCTCAGAGTCTGTACTAGAAGGACTGCAAAATAGAACTATTCAGTCATTAAACCCTTTACCTAACATAAAAAGCAGACGACACTTGCAAACAAAATTCTTGAAAAACTATTTTTTTTCATTTTTTGTCTCAAAAACATAGGTTTTGGACCCTCTTTGAAACGAGCTCGTTTCAAAGAGGGGTCATAACCTATGTTTTTGAGACAAAAAAAAATGAAAAAAATACTGAAAATTAATTGGCGATTTTTGTGAATAGCGCTGGCCGGTTTTGGCCGTTACGTTAGGTAAAGGGTTAAGATATAATATTATTGTCATATTTTGGTTTCTTGCTTAAGGCATAACAGAGCAGACTTTCAGGCAGTGTTCTCAACCACACGACAGTAGTTCCATGCCAAATTTCGGTTTCCACATGTTCTATGTTTCTTCCAACCATTTGGTATATAATTTACAGACGTTATTTCTTTCTGGCCATTTTTTGACATAGGAGAAAATTTCCTGAAATTTGACCAAAGTTAGTCTGGGTGATCCCTTAAATATAGTAACTGGTCTGCGCTTCGTCACTATCGAACAGCCTTTTGCTGAAATGAGGCTAACCATATATCGTTTCGTATATTCCACAGTTGGATCCAGAAGGCGATTAGGGGTGGGGTGCGAGGGGGCACCGATCTCCTCTTTTTATGAGTCCACGGAGAATACAACTGTGTCGAATACAACTGTGTCCATTTTTATGCAACTGATTTCCCATAACGTATGTAACGTTATACTATACTCTTTAAGGTTTTCGGGAAATGACGGGGCGTACATGCCAAAAACATCCGTCCGCCATGTGAGCGCTGCAGGCAAAACTATATATATAGCTGTTACTTCATAGCACTGCGTGCAACTCATGCATAGCGTCCAGTGTGTACCACCAGCCTTTGTGATGTGTTGTGATCACATGTTTGGGCTATATTGTGTAGCAATATTGCAAAATGCAGTCTTTGTGTCAGTTGATACATAAATTTAATGTTTCACTTATAGCGGATTTTACCGACCCTCCCAACCATTTGCAGGGGTCTGGACCCACCACAGCTAGATTCTGTTTTTAAGTCGAACAAAAATATCGCCATTGAAAAGAAGGGACTTTTACCGAGGGACTTACGAACGCAGTACCGTCATCTGGTTGAAACTTTTATTGTATTTTAACGGTAATTGTTCACATTGCACATGTCAGATACAGTACGGCCGCCGCGGGCTGGTCTATTTCCACAGATGGGCAATATTTCCACGGACGTAATAATTATTAGATTCCAAACACTAATTATAGGAATAATCATCAAACATTTAATTAATGAAGCACCAGGTACAACCCGGTGCTTCATTAATTAAAATTTTGATGATGATTTTTATTACCCGGTAAACGCATGCATAGACATCATTGCCCACTCGTGGATTACGACCAGTCCATAGCGACTGTACTGTCTTCACGGTATGCTTAACGCAAATACAAAGCCACACATTTTTGGAGACGGCGACTCTGTGTGCTAGAAGCAGTCACTACTTAAGCCACTACTTTTATTTTTTGGGCATTTGTTTAAGAATTGAGTGCAATTTTTATAATCTTTATTGGAGTATGAACGTGGTGTGGGAATGGGTACAAATTATGTATGAATCCCGAAGAGATTCATACAATTTGTACCCATTCCCACACGTTCATACTCCAATAAAGATTATAAAAATTGCATTCAATTCTTATAATTACATTCCGTAACTGTTTAAACTACGTTTTACCAAACAACAAAGCAGAAAGACGAAATAAAACATGTACGAACGAACGAGGCGAAAAACCACCCTCACACAAAATACAAAACGCACAACTCTGATTTTTAATTTTCTCAACTTTAGAAATGGAAACGAGTATTTTAGTAACGGGCTTTATGCCACAGTTGGGAAATGTCACCAAAGAAACAGCACCGGAGTTGATCACTGCGAGAGGCGCTAAACGTTAAAACCCCGCCCAAACACCGCCCGAATTACATTCTGTCAATTGCGCTCTACCGTAAATACGGGTCAAAGTTCGACCAAATGTATTCATTGGAAAATGAATTACATTTGGTCATGACGTTTTCACCCAGCTGACGAATGGGAATTGAGTATTTGGACCCAAAACGTATAACTACATTAACAATGTAATTATTTGATAATATACAAATCATAATACAGACATTAACATTTGTACGATAGCGGTAAACCATAAAGATCATCAAAGGTAAACCGCGCCTCACAGGAAAAACCAGAGATAAAATATGTGCTACACAAAAAACTCTGGAAACCTGTGTCAGATGGAAAATGCATTATCCCTCTCCGATCTGGGTGTAGGACCTGCAGCCCACTGGGCAAATTACAGCATCAAATATTGTAGATAAACAAGGTGAATCAAATGGAAACGTTGAATACCAAGATAATGAATCCTTACTATAAACCGCCCAACGAATCGCTGGTTCCAAATAACGTTAGCTCGACAAAATAAGTGTGTAACCCTATGCGTACAGAAAAGGAAAGTGACTGCACAGCACGAGGTGTGCGCTAGAACAGACTAATCGATTCGCATCACTTAACACGTGACCGATCACTACAGTCAGATATGCTTAACACTTTGCTACCGCGCCGTCAAGACGGGCATTTCTGTCTTCATGCTGAGCCGACAGAAATTTCATGTATCTGACTCGCGACTTCATCAGGGATCCAGATTTCTCAATCAATAAAATTCATAACGGAGTTGATCAAAATCACACGGAAAAAGAAGACATTAATTAGAGTAGGAGTGATTGAAATTTTCTGATCTTCACCCACTCTGTCCACGATAAAATGGTTACACCTTTTTCTTCTTGACAGTGGCATTGCAAAGACGACCGATTGGTTGTGTGTGGGATGGCGTGTAAACCCAATTTGTCCCGACTGTCATGACTCACGTCCCGACTGAAGAAATATTCCAACATCGTTTTATCAAAGACATCTCTTGATGATGCAGCTGGAATACTTGTCAATGGGGACTATAGTTAAAAACTCGGGACATTTGTTTGTGCCTGAATCCGACCTGAAAGTTATTGGAGGTAGGGGATGCCAAACCACATAGACTCCCATAGTTACGCCCCTCCTTCTAGAAACCCATAAGAATAGTTCGGAACTCAGGTATTCCTCTCACGCAACCCACTTTAAAAAACTTCACGTGTTCTGACCCTTTTCCCGACCATTAAGCCTCTGCTCCCTAATGGTATCTTCCATGTCAGTTCAACGACAGCAATTGGAAGAGTCCATATTCATTATTTGGGGGTAGACCCATTAATATTCTCCGCGCGTTCAAAGAGTTAAACTCACTTTTTAAAAGCGGTATAAACTCTGACCTCAGTACAGCTGTATTGCTGGAACGCTCCTTGGTCGCGTATAGAAAAGTGTCTCACCTGCCGTCTTCTTAGAGGTAGTCGGAGAGGGTGACAATTATTGCTAAAAATAGACAATGCTCAACAAAACACATTTTCTTGGAACTTTTCAGTTTCCCGATGCCAATCGCCGATCGCTATATAAAGAATATACTTGGATGTTTGCGATGTGCACATTTTTCGCGGCAATGCAATATTGAATATTTACAACATATTCCAGTTATTATTAAAAAAGCGCAAGTTCCGAAATTGGAAAGCAAAAACAAGCGCCGATACTGGACAGTTGATGCTGTGGCAAAAGTAGTTTTCACGCCAGACTTTCGTTTGATGCTTGATGGTTTGAAAGCTGTTACGATGTGACTACAGTCACAGAGTATAATATTTTACGTCATCAAACGTCACCAAGGGGAGGAGTTACCACACTGAATGACTTCATGTCATTTTGAATGAGTTGCGGCGTTTCTTGCTGACAATCCAGCAATCTAGTTGTATGGAGATCAGTGGCGGTAAAGTGCAATCCTTCAATAACATTCCAGAAAGTAGCCAGAGGTGGTCGCAGTTGTATTCTTGCGCGAAACGTGAAACCTGACCTCTAGACAGCTGCTTCTTTCAGTTCGGAAAGTACTAAAAATATACGGCTTTTGAGGTTTGAATTATTATTTCAATAAAGAAAGCTTCAAAATGTCTCTGTCGTTTTTAACAACGTCATCCGGGGTCAGGTACAGTACGGCCGCCGTGGACTGGTCACTTTTCACGGGTAGGCAATATTTCCACGGACGCAATAATATTAGATTCCAAACACTAATTATAGGAATAATGATAAAAAAAAATCAATTAACGAAGCACCGGGTAAAACCTGGTGCTTCATTAATTAAAATTTTGCTGACGGTGATTTTTATTACCTGGAAAACGCGTTCGCGGACATCACTGCACACACATGGATAACGACCAGCAGATGGCGACTGTATTGTAGTAAGCATTGTTTGTTTCTTTATCCAGTTAGGCATCTTTTCTTTTGATCAAATCATTAATCGAATCTTTATCTCGTCCCCAGTTTATAGCGATATTTTCGAAACTCTTCAGTCAGATCTGGACCGAGCTAAACTCTTGATCCAGTTCTAATTCAGGCTCGTTTCGTAAATTTCGTTATAAACTGGGGACTCGCCGGAGATGCACTGTGTATGGATGACACTATTTCTTAACTTTTCATTTATATTCATCGACTTGCAAATGATATTTGAATACTACGGGTTTGTGTCCTTACAGTTTACAGTGAAAACTAGAAGTCCTGTCACGAACTGTGCGCTTATCTAGGCTTAATTGCCCGTAGGAATTGCGCGCAATTGCCATATCGAATGGCACCCAAGGCACGGCAGGTTCTCCTGGTTACTCATAGAAAACACAGGCAATGTTTCTGCCAATGGACCTCCGGGTTACCTGGAGGTTACCTGGAGGTCCATTGGCTGGAGCATTGCTTGTGCACAGGCCATATGTACAGAATTTGATAGCCTTACTATGGTCATAACGCGTAGATTAACGCTCAGATCGACGTGCTGTTTGTGCGTATTTCCTGACAAAACTTCTAGTTTTAACTGTACTTAAGAAGTCATATAGGCACTTTCCAATAAATTGTAAAAAAAAATATCAACGAGTAAATACCGACCGTCAAAATTACCCCAACACGCCACCAGTCAATACTTTACCCAACACAAACAGAAAACGGCACTTGCAAAAACAATTATTTAAAAATTTTCCCCTCATAGGAACGAGCTAACGAGTTCGTTCCAGTAAAGGGTCATAAGCTATATTTTCGATACGAAAATTGAAAAATTAGTTAACTTTGAACGACGATTTTGGGGACAGCGCTTGTATTGTCAAAGGGTTAAAATGTAGACTTTCAGAGAAGGTATTCAGAAGCTGGGAGGTCGAATAATTAGCTCCCCCGGACTACCAAATCATAATAGACATTTTACAATGAACTGTATAAAATATTAACGAATAAATACCTTCTATTAAAATTGATATAACACTGCACCAGTCAAGGTTTTACCCAATACGAGTAGCGTAGGACACTTGCAAAACTGAAATTTCTAATTTTTTGCGTCAAAAACATAGCTTATTACCTCTCATTGGAACGAGATCGTTACAATGAGGTGTCATCAGCTATGTTTTTGAGACAAAAATTTAACAAGTGTTCAAATTTAAATAACAATTGTTTGGAACAACACTGGCAGGTTATTTTCTTTACGTCAGGGTAAGGGTTGAGGTGAAGTAGTTCAGTTGAAGTGTTCCGAAGCTGGGGAGGTCAGGTAATTAGCTCTCCGGGATTGCTAGATCATAACATAATAATGTGCTTCTAGACTGTAACCTGTATTTAATGTTGCAAGTCGAATTTTGAAATGGCAGTATAATTGAGGGGTGCTAGATTATTATAAGTGCATTTCATTGTCCTTGCTCAGGAAATCATTGTTTTCTAATCTCAAAATACGGCCTCTCAACACTCTCGGTAATTTTTTACGTGAAGGGAGGTTGGCAGTCGTCGAACAGATGATACAGTGTAAATAAAAAATCGGTCATGACGATCAGTAGGCCTACTAATTGAATAAAAATAGTCGAAAAAATAATGTTTTACTGGGTCTCCCCCCAAATTCGGAATGGATTTGCCCATTTGCAACAGAGAGTATTATTGCATTCGGTGATGCCATTCTGGAACACGGTGCTGAAAGGGTAAATAATAAACTTGTCAACTTGACAGGGAGACAATGGTTATTCATTATTATTATTATCCCCAACCCAAATAAAGTTTGATGAGGGGTATAGAAACAGGTCCCGTCAGTGAGTCCGTCCGACCGCATAGTCTGTGAACCATATAACTTGAACAAATATATTCGGATTTTGATCAAACTTGGTACTGCAATACATTGTCGGGAGATCTCGTTCTGAGTGGATACTCGCCCAATTTTGAAAATCGGTGTAGAAGATATCTCTCTCTTTGCTATTTGTTTCAAATTCGCCATTTTTCTCATAATGGCATTTGTGAGCGCGATGACGCGAACAAATATAACTGGATTTTGAGAGTATGAGAAGATCTCGCTCTAACTGGATATTCACCCAGTTTCGTTGAATTCTGTAGGAGTAATGCCCCTTTTATCAAGAATGCAGCGTTTGACTCATACTGGCCTTGTGAACGTGATAACGTGAAGTAATATGTCAAGATTTTGAGAAAACTCTTGATGGGCATGATTGTGGGGGTAAATCTCGCTCTGATTGGTTATCCACCTAGTTTTGTGTCTTTCTGTAGAGTTATGCCTCCTTTGTTGCAAATTCGGTGTGTGTCTGACAATGACTTCGGCAACGCTACAACTTGAACAACTGCAACTGGATTTTGATAAAACAAAGTTTGGCGAGTGTATAGGAACTGGCCCCGTCCGTCCGTCAGTCCGTCCGTCCTTCCGTCCGCCCGCCCGCCCGTCCGTCCGTCCGTCCGTGCATCTCATCGTCCATATGTCCACGCATTTTGTGAATGCGATAACTTAAACAAATATAATCGGATTTCCATAAAACCTGGACTGACATACTTTATGGAAAAATCTCACTCTGATTATATCTCAACCGTTTTCGTCGATTTCTGACGAGTTATGCTCCTTGTTTAAAAATTCAGTGTTTGTCTGATAATAACTTTGTGAACGGAATAACATTAACAAATATAATCTGTATTATCCCAATTTCTTCGATTTTTCTTTCATAAAAATTTCATTTCAATTCACCTCTTTCTTATTGGGCGGAGCTTTTGCCATCTCATGACACATGTTTGTATATATTTCTTATAACGACAACACAGAAATTGCACTGGGCCATCTAAACAACTGTAACACTAAATTTCTTTAAACATCTAGAAATACCAATGGGAAGTGCAAAGAAATATTTTGGTTATCAGTCCTGCACGAGAGTAATTTTTGCTGATGATTTTCAAGAATCCGTTACAATTAATGGGAAATGTTGGTTGGTTTTCGGGGCTAAGAAACAAACCCTGTTGCAACCAGAGAATCAAATACTTTATCAAAAACCGTACATAAGACTCAGCTAGGCACAATAAAGTTTTTCATTATATGAAGAGTAAACTAAATACTTTACTATTCAAAAAAGTAGGGGATATCCAAACTGCGAAAAACGATTCGTAGATTCATTTTCCAAGATAACAATGCAAGAGCACACAGGGCCCATGTCAGCTTGAGTGATGTTATTCCATTCTTCCTGCAGTACGACAACGTCAACACCCCCCTACCATTCTCCAGGAACTCGCAGCGGCGAGTTCCTGGACAATGGTAGGGGGCTGTCGACGTTGTCGTACTCTCCTGCCAAACATATCCCAGACGTGCAAGATTGGTGAAAGGTCTGGACTTAGTGCTGGCCAAGGCAGTGTAGTGATGTTCTGCTCCTGGAAGAACTCTAGCGACACTTGGAAAATGAATCGAAGGCCGCGACGTCGCCCAAATGTCACCACACGAGCTGCTAACATGTTATCACGGTAGTACTTCCCTGTGAAACGCCCTGGGATGACAAGTAATGTTGTTCTTCTTGTCATGGTTATGCCTCCCCACACCATAACCGACCCACCACCAAAACGATGGTGCTGCCTAACGGTTACGTCATGGTATCGTTCGTTCCGCCGCCGCCACACTCTGTTTTGCCTGTTGTGAAAGTCGTGAGTGAACATCGATACATCGGAAAACATGACGTTGCTCCATCGACGACGATTGTCCCAGCGCTGTCGTGCTCCACACCAATAAACCTTGCTGCGATGTGACGTTCAGTCAAACGTGGAATTATTCAAGGTCATTGAGCGTACATATTCCAGCTGTGTCGGCGATTTCGGATAGTCTAACCACTGACTCGCACATCTGTCGATCGGTGCAGCTGCTGCCCAATTTCTGAGGCACCTTGATGGCGGATACGTAATACTGTGGTTCGGATGAAGCTATCCTGGTTAGCAGATGTCGCCCTTGCACGACCTGACCGACGTCTGTCTTCAACATTGTCTGTTTGACGGTAGTGTGACCACAACCTGCTAATCACCGATTGAGTAACGTTGAGAATTTGAGCCACTGCAGTATGTCTGTTGCCAGCTTCCAACATGCCAACGGTACGTAAACGTTCGTCACGTGTCAGTCTTCGCATACTTCAAAAGTTACGTTTCGACCAGAAACTATTGATGAAGGAGTTTATACCAAGAACAGAACGATGAGACCTCCGAAAAAGCCCGTCCAGTACAAATGAAAATTTCAAAACGTACCCCACAGACATTAACGCTGCGCTCGTGCGAAAAACCTGCACGAACTTTTCGTGGGCCGGTGACATTCACGATCCACACTAAACTTGGTAACATATTGATGTGTCCAATCACGCGTATCCAATACCATTTTGCGAAAATATCAACATCAGTTTGGATATCCCCTACACTCTAAATCGGTTGGGTTAAAAATCAACCCAAATCGACTGTGTTGAGTGAATATGAACCCAATTTGGGTTCATATTCACTCAACCCAGTCGATTTGGGTTGATTTTTAACCCAACCGATTTTAGAGTGTACTTTTTGGAATACTATATATATCCAAAGACAACGTTTTTACACTGGTTCAGCTCCGTAGACCACTGACACGGAGCGCCCCTCCCTCTCCCATGCGAATGACGTTTCGGTGCACCAGGGGTCATACAGTCGGGACAGTATCCTGTTAACCGAGCCAAAAGAGTTAAAACAGGAAGACAGGTTCTAAATAATTAATCACTGACTGACAAAAAATTGACGCATGATTCGTGTCACGAAACAGTTCTCGTGTAATGCAGGTCATGCGAGGTGACTTCGGCAATGGTTCAGTGTCAGCGTAAAACGATTTGGGACATTAATTATGATTTCCGTAACATTCAAAGTCTTGTAAGCTACGGTACTTCATACTATAATTGTACATGTCCGCGTGCACATAGCAAGACATTTCGTCACAGATAGCAGATAGGCATCAGGTAAAGTATATCAAAAGGCAAGAGTGTTTTTATCTGCGTCAGAAATGGAGAAATGAAAGATTTTTTCTCAACAGAGCCCTTTATGATTCCTCCATCAACCCTTTACCTAACATCAAAAGCAGAGGACACTTGCCAAAAAAAATTCCTGAATACCTTATTTTTCATTTTTGTCTCAAAAACATTGGTTATGGCCCCTAATTGGAACGAGCTCGAGTAGCTAGTTCCAACGAGGGGTCATAACCTATGTTTTTGAGACAAAAAATGAAAATTAATTGGCGATTTTTGAGAATAGAGCTGGCCAGTTTTTGTCGTTACGTTGGGTAAAGGGTTAAAACAACGAAGCTTTCTCTTTTTGAAAAGGGTAGTAAAGTAAAAGTTTCTGGAACTGTAAGAAAATTATTTTGAAAAAGAAGAGTTATCAATAGACGTTAGTTATTGTTTTGGCATAGCGGGCTGTGTCAAGGGTTAAAGCCAGTGCCGTATTAACCCATGGGCGGGCCCCTAGACGTTTAGGTACTTCGGGGTCCAATCGGCACTTCAGTATTTCACCCCACTACACAGCTGACAGTCTGACCCTGGTACGGTACGCACTATGCCGCAGTACATACCCCTATATTCATTTTGCGAGTCTCCTGAAGAATTCTACTCACAACTTCACATATTATTTAAATAAGCATTAAAATAATGTACTGTATATAAATATATATATAGTATACTTATGAGAGTATATATATATGGATAAATACATATGTAAATGTATCGCTACGGCGCAGAGTGCAAAGTGCCTTTAACCAATGGAGCCCTAAGGCGCTGGTAACAGTGCCTGAGCAAAAAAAAAGCCCTTCGGTACAAATCGCCTATCGAAACTATACTAAACCACGCACACCACTAGGCCACAGACAGATCCTATAAAAGGAAATGCCAGTTAACCATGGCTATACGGGGTTAATGCCCAACACACGGAATACTCAGTTATTATTAATTCCAGATGAATGTATCACTTATTTTTTCATTCCCTAATTATTTCGTTCTAATAATTTTCGTTCACTCGGGTGTTGACCAGTATCATGGATGTAAATCTTGAATGCGACTTGCCTTTAACCCTTTGAACCATGATGGTATCTTCCATGTCAGTTCAATGGCAGCAATTGGAAGAGTCCACATTCATTATTTGGGGTAGACCATGGCTGCACGTTAAAAATATTAATTGGTCTACCCCCACACATTCACTCAGCAGCCACCCCACTTAAGGAAATTTTGACGTACCATGCTTCTGGGCCGGGAAAGCGGCCGCTAGTTTCAAAGAGTTCAGATTTCAACTAATGCTGTGACGTCTCAAGTAAACGCTAACAACCCTGAGGGTGAATGGAAAAACCTGCAGGTTTTTTTTAATCAATCAAAGGTTATGTTATTCGATAGATTTAAAAAAGTGGCACCAATCTCTCAGTCCACCAGTCTAAATCTGATCGAAACTCGACGCTGTTTATACAGGTTGTTTACCAATATTTAGACCAGAGTTTTTCTTTATTCCCTTTATGTTATGTAGCTCGGCAACGTGAGTATAAACGATTGGCAGGACTGGACGACTTGACTTTATATCCATGTTGCGGTTGCGATCATGATCAGCCATTGTGCAAAAATATGTGACCTTAACTCTTTACCTGACATGAAAAGCAGACGACACTTGCAAAAAAAAAAAAAAAAACTTGAATAACTAAAATTTTTCATTTTTTGTCTCAAAAACATAGGTTATGACTCCTCGTTGGAACAAGCTCGACGAGCTCGTTCCAACGAGAGGTCATAACCTATGTTTTTGAGACAAAAAATGAAAAAATACTGAAAATTAATTGGAGATTATTTAGAATAGCGCTGGCCGGTTTTGGTCGTTGCTTTGGGTACAGGGTTAAACGTCAATAAATAAATAAACATGCTAAGTAAAAATAAGAAAACGGAATAATCAAATATAGAATCTATTACAATTGCTAAATTATTCACATATGTATATAACATCTCTGAGAAATCATGTGTTTTCAAAATGGGATACAGCAACATCCAGGGTCTCCGTAGGAATGCGAGCGAAATTACGACCTCTGTGGAGGATGAAAATCTTGATTTGATAAGCCAGGGTGAGCCATGGGTTAGACAAATGGAAAGACTGACCAGAACAAGGTGTATTTGTGGATTGGAGTGGGCGATCAGAAGGAAAGGAAAGGGGAGGGAGTGTATTTTTTCAAATGACACAATCATGTTTTAGAGGAATTTTGAATGTTGGTTTCTGATCCCCCGCCGGGATTCGAACTCTCAGCAACACCGCCTGGCAATCAGGAGTCCAGCGTCTAAACCACTAGACCATTGTACACCGTCAAAAACGATGGCTGGAATCTAGCTTTTTAGATGAAGTCCTCATGATTACTTGGTTCATCTTCCTTTCGGCAGCAGCATGAAAGTGTGGAACGCGCTGGCTACAGTACGACGAAAGTGCTGTGGATGGCCTCAGACGAAGACTGGCACGGGCTTGTATGTGTTTTTTCAAATGACACAATCATGTTTTAGAGGAATTTTGAATGCTGGTTTCTGATCCCCCGCCGGGATTCGAACCCTCGGCAGCACCGCCTGGCAATCAGGAGTCCGGCGTCTAAACCACTAGACCATTGCACAACGTCAAAAACGATGGCTCGAATCTAGCTTTTTAGATGAAGTCCTCATGATTACTTGGTTCATCTTCCTTTCGGCAGCAGCATGAAAGTGTGGAACGCGCTGGCTACAGTACGACGAAAGTGCTGTGGATGGCCTCAGACGAAGACTGGCACGGGCTTGTGTGTGTTTTTTCAAATGACACAATCATGTTTTAGAGGAATTTTGAATGCTGGTTTCTGATCCCCCGCCGGGATTCGAACCCTTGGCAACACCGCCTGGCAATCAGGAGTCCAGCGTCTAAACCACTAGACCATTGCACACCGTCAAAAACGATGGCTGGAATCTAGCTTTCGGTTTCAAATCGGAAAAAATTCCAACTGTTACTTTTTACAACTATAGTGTACGTAATATCGAGCTTCATAAGTATGCATGATGTCAATCGGTACGAGATTTCTATAATACGACTACTTATCGCGATAAAAAAAAAATCCTCGAAATGCACTTCAAGAAAATCACATCATGTAAAATCGTTATCATGAGTTAATTCCATCAGTCACAGTTTCAAAATGATGAAACATCATAAATTGATTATTCCTGCATAAGATCTGATTTTATGTTAGGACAGTGGGAATTGCTCAGAGTTCCCAGCTTGAGCATTTGTTTACCACATATTCAATTCCCAGAATAATACCAAATAATAATAACCTGGTAATTCTGTCATAAATGGTGTTGGCATTTCAGTAACAAGAATCAATTTTATGCCCCCTTTCATGGCTTCATTTTCTAAATTATTCTCGGTAGTGAATTTCCAACTAGGGGGAGGGACCGGGAGGGGGAATTCCCCTCCCGGTCCCTCTCTCTAGTTAGAAATTCAGTACCCTACCCCCCCCCCCCCACACCCCCCACAGCCCAAATCGGAAGCCTCTAGCCACGTCCCTGATCACAAATCAAGTAGAAAGCAAATAGTATGGTCTAAAATTAAGATGAAAAAACAGAAGTGTCACAGATGGGGTTGTATATTGGGCAGTTGAAGGAAGCAGGCCTGGGTAGAATGATGGAATATATACTGCACTCAGACCCAAGGTTACAGAACTGGAAAATATGCGGTTCCATGTTGTATTGATGGAATATTTCAATGGACACATTGAGGACGAGGAGAGGGTAGAGCGGTGGGACAAGAAAATCAACGTAAATGGGAGAGTTTCAAATGAATTGGGCGTGAAGATTTTGAATAGGGATGTAAAATGTAAGTGTAGGTGGACGTGGAAAAGGAACGACAGAAAGACACTAATAGACCATGTACTCACTGATCTAGAGCTAGGGGAGAGAGGACATAGACATGGAAATAAACGACGAAGGAAACTCTTAGTTAAATAGTGATCACAGCCTGATAACAATGTTTTGGGGCAATAGAATACCAAAAACAAGGACGGCCCTTAAGGACATTTGGAAAGTGGGTAAAGAAGCAGTCTGGAGCACTTTGGGGAAAATTTGAAATCAAGGCTAGAAAATGTGGTAACTGGAGATAACGTTCTGGATTTGGCCGATTCAATAGTGAAAAGTCTAAAAGATAGAGTAACGACAAATGAACTAGGATATAGGATAAATAATAGTAATAATAACAATAATAATAATAATAGATTTTGTATAGCGTGAAACCACCGAAGGTGCTCTAAAACGCTTCACAATCACATGAAAGGTACTATGGGAAATATGATTTGAATAAATGAGTCTTAAGATGCTTTTTGAAAGTCGATAAATTATTTTGTGAGCGAAGGTGCGAGGGCAATGCATTCCAAAGTCGTGGTCTAGCAATTGAGAAAGCCCGCTCGGTCGCTAAAGCTGATTTAGTGAAGGGTGTGGTCAGTAACAATTGATCTGAAGAACGAAGCCTACGCTTCGTGAGGCGATGAGAGAGAAGGTCCCTCAGGTAAGCAGGCGCGAGACCATGAATGCATTTAAATACTAGCATAAGAATCTTAAAATGCACTCTGCTTTGGATTGGAAGCCAGTGAAGATCCTTCAAGATAGGGGTGATATGATCAAAGCGCTTAGCCCCGCTTAGGATTCGAGCAGCTACGTTCTGGATATTCTGTAACCGCTGTAGGAGTGAAAGTGGCAGGCCCAGAAAAAGTGAATTGCAGTAGTCCAAGTGAGATGTGACAAAAGAGTGAACCAGTTGTTCTAAAGCTTTACCGCTGATAAATGGGCGCAGCTTGCTCAGCTTTCTGAGTTGCCAATAGCATGTTTTACTAACTTTTTTAATATGAGGCTCAAGGGTAAGATTGGTGTCGAAGAGCACTCCTATATTCCTAGCAACGTTAGAGACCTGAGCAGTAGAATCACCAACGTTGATAGTTTGTATAGGAGAGGAAAAAGTTGTTCTTTTCTTTGAGATGACCATAACTTCTGTTTTTGAGTCATTCATTTTCAATCGGTGACTGGACATCCACTGTCTTACAGACTCAATACAGCTTTCCATTTGAGACAAAGTACCTGCTGTTGCGGATGTATCAGACGGATTGAATACTAAGTAGAGCTGCGTGTCATCAGCATAAAGATGATAAGGAACACCCAGATCTCTCAGCATTCGGCCAAGTGATGATGTGTATAATGTAAAGAGTACAGGGCCGAGGACCGAACCCTGTGGTACACCACAGATCAATGCTTTGCTTTTAGATCTTGTATTATCCACATTAATTTGCTGAAAACGATTTTCCAGGTAACTCTGAAACCATTTAAGAACGGTGCCAGTAACTCCATTCTGTTCAAGAATATTCAATAGAAAGGTATGATCAACGGTGTCAAATGCCGCGGAAAGGTCCAGAAGGACCAGGAGTACAGCTTTCCCTTCCGATAGAGCAACGACAATATCATTGTGCACACGTAATAAAGCAGTTTCAGTGCTGTGATCAGATCTGTATGCTGACTGAAAAGGTTCGGAGAGATTATAAGCAGATAAATGGCTGTTCAATTTACGCACAACAATCTTTTCAAGGACTTTTGAAATGAATGGCAGGTTTGAAACTGTAATTTTTCAGATTATTGGGGTCAAGTGTAGGCTTTTTAATGGGTGGGGATACCAAGGCTAGTTTCAGATCATCAGGAACATGACCTTCAGACAATGAAGTTTGAATGATGTTAGTGATGATTGGAACAAGAGATACAGACATCGACTTACGGAGCGAAGTGGGAATAGGATCAAGGTTATTTGATTTGCTGGGGCATGAGAGAATACATTTTGATATTTCCTCCTCGGACACGGGAGAGAATTCTGAAAATAATATTGTATGGAAGGATTGATCGGTTGTGGTGGATCAGCATCACCGATACCTTCCTGAATATGCTTGATTTTCGAGATAAAATAATCACTGAACCTTGAAACAAGTTCATCAATAGTCATATGTTCGGGAAGAATCACATGTTTTTCACCACCAAGTAACTGACTTGTAATGTTAAAAAGCACTTTACTATCAGATGTATTGCTGATTAAGTCATTATAACAATCACTTTTAGCCTTTTTTATTAGGATGTTAGTGATGTTTCTTTGTTGTCGTAACATTTGATGGTGTATTTCAAGTTTAGTTTTGTTGTAAAGGCATTCCAGCCTACGCCGCTTCTGCTTTGCTTCCTGAATATCATTTGTAAACCAGGGCGAGTCTTGTCTTGGGACGACTCTCTTTACTTTCAAAGGGGCATGCTTATCCAAAATCTCGGAGAGAGTGTCGTTATATAATGATACTAAAGTGTCAGATGACATGTTGAATTTCGGCGTCAGACCTACTGATGATGACTGGATGTCACTTGTAAATGAATGCACATCAATAGTTTTAATTTTCCGAAAGGAAACAGTTTTTTTACGACTGTGCGGTTTTTCCAATGGCATGATTGCAGATACCGTAAAGTGATCGGAAATAGCTGGGTCATGCACAATTATATTCCTGAATAGAGGCACATCCCCTTGCCTTGTTAATATTAAATCGAGGATGTGGCCACTCCTATGCGTAGGTTCGCGTACAAGCTGAGCATATCCAAATGACTCGGATAAATCTAGAAATCTCTGTGCTACAACATCGCCTGTCACATCTACATGAATATTAAAATCCCCGACAATAACAATGTTACCGGTATAATAAGCAAAATTGGACAGAAAGTCTGTAAATTCTGTGAGGAATTGTGTACAGGTGAACTTGTTGGACTTTTAATGAGGTCAAAGTCAGAGTCGCAATAAAAGAGAGAAAGAAAAAATGTGCTGCATTTAGAAGGTGTAGAAACTGTTCAGGGGGGCAAATCCTACAGTCACTAAAAGTGCCAAAGAAGCAGTGGCGGCGCCAGGATTTCAATTTGGGGGCGGTGGGAGGAGGGGTGGGGTGGGGGGGCTGAGTAAGATATGGGGGTCCGAGGTCGAGATGCCGAAGGCATCTCCTGAACGCCGCAGGCCTGATCTAGAGGAGGATATAGGAGGAGGTAGTTCAGCGATCTGAACGCAGTGGCTGCCCCCTTGTAAATTCATATTTGGATGCCCTGGGAGCGATATCTGAAAGTTTCTACAACACCTGACATGATGTGTATTGTTGTGTGCCGTTATCTGATGGAGAGCTCAGAAAATATATTTGACTTATTATGCAGGGAAATTGAGGTTTGGGAAGTACGAAATGCAAAGCAGCAGGTACTGACGAAATTCCAAACGAGTTTTTTTTTTTAAAATATGAGTACCTTACAGTACTATTTAACACGGCGACCACGAAGCAAGAGGTCCCAACAGAGTGAAAGAAAAACAGGGTAACATTCATACACAAAAGGGAGACAGGGAAGTTTTAGATAATTACAGAGGGATATCTATATAGCAGCAATATTTATTTATTTATTTATTGATGTTTAAGGTCACATACGTATGCACAATGACTAATCGTGACCGTGACAGTTTTAAGGGTAGCCGGAACACCCGGGGAGAACCACCGAGCATCGACGAGCAACTGTCAGCTCCTCAACATTTTAACTCTGTTCAAGCTCCGTTCAAGCAGGGTTACAGCGGTTGAAGACATATGCACCATAGACGTGCAGTACGCCTTAGTATACGGCGTCATCGTGCCCCCATGTAGGCAACCGGGATAAAGTACCTTGCCCAAGGACACAACGCGTGTCGTCACGGACGGGGATCGAACTTGGGACCTCTAGCCTAGAAGTCCAACAGTCTACCACTCAGCCACCGCGCTCCCTAGCAGCAATATTGGGAAGGTATTCTGCAATGCTCTCTATGGAGGCTTGTGGAAATTGTCGTAGAAAGAGGATCCCTGGGGGAAATCTAGAATTGGTTCCAGAAAGGGAGAAGAGTCTCTGACCACTTGTTCACTCTCTCCCAACTGAAAAAAACCAACAAAAGTCAATAAGGGAAAGATGTGTATGGATGTGTATGGATTTCCTTGATGTAAAAAAACATACGACAAACATACATGAACTGGATCAAGTAACGCAGCCGCGCTGAAATCGTGTATAGAGGAACTCGGGTGGATGTGGATGCTGGTTAAAGATAGAATTAATATGGGAAGATTATGCTACCTGAATTATCTACCCCCTCCCCCCCCTCCCCCCCCCCCCCACACACACACACGAAATAGCAGATTGTGCAACACGACGTTTAACCATGTGTGGAACTCTAACATTCTGACAGGGTGGTTAAGGCAAGCTAGGGAGCTAATGGACAATTACTCTGTAGGAACTCGAGGATTGCAATAGAAACTGCCGAACTGGAATTAGAACCAAGAGCTCTTTAGACGGGTTGTACAAAAAAAATGCCCCAGCTTTTGAGGCGTACCTTGAGGCGTAACTAGATGGATCTTATGGGGTGTTAGTAGTAGGAGGGCGATGAAACATCCCACATTGGCCGGATCTCATGCCGGATCTCATGTGACGTCACAGTGACGTCATGTGACGATAAGCACATATCGGCACATAAAGCATGTGCCTATGTGCTAGGGCACATTGTGTCACATTGTGCTTTTTCACATAAGCACATATGACAAAAAGGGATTCTCCAGAAGGTATCCTAGATAGGTATCCTTAAATAATACAATACCAGGAAATAGGTATCCTCAAATACCCGTATGTGCCTATGTGCTAGGGCACATTGTGTCACATTGTGCCTTTTCACATAAGCACATATCGGCACATAAACCATGTGCCTATGTGCTAGGGCATATTGTGTCACATTGTGCCTTTTCACATAAGCACATATGACAAAAAAGGGGTGCCGAAGGTCATATGTTTTTCAAAAAAGGGGTGCCGAAATTGGGGTGCCCGGGATATTGCCATTGAATATAGAGGCGATGAGAATCGGATACAACTTCGTTGTAATAAGGGGAGATACCAACTACGATTAAGTACAGGTTATGGGAAATCAAGCATTCTGATTGGTTAGTTATAATTTATATAAATGATCTAGATAAATGAAACAACAAGAGTACTTGGATTAGGGTCAGAACTAACAAGAATAGACCCGAATAGCTAAATATAGTAATAATAAGCAAAGCTATTCCAACTAATAGGCTCTTCTACGCTACTGGAGTATACTCTAGAACAAAGAGACATGGCCAGATAGACGAAAACTATTGCATATATAGATAGAAGCAGAGAATTCTGCAAGAATTCGAAATAGTAAAACTTGTCGGGTTTATTTGGGTTTTTGGTGATTTGTTGGGATTGTCGGGTTGTTTGTGGTAATTCTACGAATCGGAAAATTACTCCTGTACAAAGGAACACATCCTCCGAATATACCCCTGTCTTGTTAGAAGGTTTTGGATCACATAGCAAACACGTGCTACCATAGAAACCAAGATGGCGG
This sequence comes from Pictodentalium vernedei, assembly GCA_031216915.1. Classification (NCBI taxonomy): domain Eukaryota; kingdom Metazoa; phylum Mollusca; class Scaphopoda; order Dentaliida; family Dentaliidae; genus Pictodentalium; species Pictodentalium vernedei. Next base: position 233,122,750 of record CM062297.1, on the reverse strand, counting down.
CCTCCAGTATACAAAATGGACGACGGAAACGCGTATCACCCTAACAACACGCGCTGCGCGTGCGCATTAACACGTATCACTATGGATATGACGTCACAACATGGCCGCTCACGCGGGTTACCATGACAACCAAACATGGCGCCACCAGGTCACGTGACTATGACGTCACACGAGATCCGGGCAATGTGGGACGTTTTATCGCTCTCCTACTACTGGAGTTGTTCAAAGTTCAAAGTGAGATTGAAGTCAGTGGATTTGAGAGAGAAAATCGGAGAAGCGAAGAAAGAGTGTGCCAAATGTGTAAATTAGGAGTAACGGGAACCCTGGAACATTTCATTCTGGAATGCCCCAAATATATGCCCAGAAGAACAAGAAGAACTCCGTAGAAAACTAATGGAAAATGGGACGAAAACATGAAGGGTAAGCGGATGGGGAATGACATGAGGGAAAGGTTAAATTACAGTGAAAGCGCAGATGGGAGAAATTATGAAACACTTTTTGAATGAACGCTGGGATATAAGGAGAGAGTGACGGAGGAATAACCCGTTTGTGTGTGTGTGTGGGGGGGGGGGGGGGGGCTGGGTTAATGTAGGCATCCTCGTTAGAGGACGGAGACAAGTCAGCGGAAGCCCAAAGAATTATTATTATTATTAATATATTCTTTTCGAAAATCCGGTTCTAGCAGGATATTGATTGAGTTCCGACCGAAACCGGACTGGAAACTAGAACTGAAATCCGACCAGAACCATGATCCGATACACCCCTACCTTCCAATGTAACATACTATGTCTTTTGACCTTGGTGGTTTGCATTCTGGTGAATACAAAAGGTCGTATAATCTGAATCAGTGTATCTAAATAAATGCTGTATCCTCAACAGGCTCAACAGGCAGAGGACACTTGGCAAAAACAATTGCAATGCATCATATGTTTCGTAGCCTTGAAGACGTAGTTGGAATAATAGCCTGTTTAGATTCTAGTTAACCCTTTCAACCATGATGGTATCTTCCACGCCAGTGTCATCAATTGGAAGAGTCTATATTCGGTACTTGGTGAAGACGAATCAATATTTTCAACGTGCAGCCTTCGGGCTACACGTTGAAAATCCGGATTGGTCTGCCACAAACATTCATTGAGCAACTATCTACTTTATGAATTCACGATCCTGGCCCTGAAAACGGCCTTTTGATTTCAAAGGGTTAAAAAGCTCTGGGCCTCCTGGAAATTTTTTAGTGAATAAATAAAACATACATGTAGTTGTTGTGACGTGACTGCTTGTTCAATCAACACGTGCCGTATCGGTCCGCGCAGTTGGTCATGCCGGACACCCAGTAGCTCCAGTCGGGTACGACAGACCTCCATTTGTATGACCGTGTGTGTGTGTGTGTGTGTGTTGAAGGACACAATCTTGTTTTCTAAGAATTTGAAATGTTGATTTCTGTTCCCCTGCCGGGAATCGAACAGCCGGAAACTCCACCTGGCATTCCGGAGTCCAATACTTAAACCACTGGACCATTGTACACTGTCTAAAACGATAACTCGAATCCCGCTTATTAGATGATTTTCTCATGGATACTTGGTTCATTTTCCTTACGGCAGCTACGTAAAAGTGTTTCTCGTCCATGTCGCCTCTCTTTCAGCTCCCACCAACCATTTCATAGATCTTCTCAATCTTGTACTATTTCCATGATAACGGGGGGAATGGTGTCAGCAGAATTAAGAGAGCGAAACAAACTAAAATAGCATCGGAAATTGTTCTCATATTTCTTCCTCATCTTGGAGGATTCTACACTATTTTGAGGAGGAAAACATTCATGAATATTGATCGGGTCGCAACCCAGTCTCGGTCTGGTCGATATTTATTCTTTGTCCACTTTTGTAACCACATTGCAGTTTGGGATAGGTGATATTCTTTTGAATTTAAACAAAAAGTGAGTGTTCTTTACTCATGTCCGGGTTAAAAAATAAAATAATACACCAATTTAGTGGCAAACAATCCGGAAGTAGGAGGATTCGGATCAGACAATAACTAACTGAGGACTTCAAATAACTAAACTAAAAATACAGTACAGTCACCGTGAACTGGTCGTAATCCACGCGTGGGCTGCGATGTTCACGCATGCGTTTACCGGGTATTAAAAATCATCATCAGCAAACTTTTAATTAATGAAGCACCGGGTTGTACCTGGTACTTCATTTATTAAATTTTGATTATTATTCCCGTAATTCGTGTTTGGAATCCAATATTATTGCGTCCGTGGAAATATTGCCCACCTGTGGATAGTGACCAGACCACGACGGCCGTAATGTACACTGCAAAAAATATAGGTTCTCTTCAGAACCAAAACTGGTTCTAATCTTGTCCCTGAGATGGAACCAGTTCGGTTTAAACAGTATTTATTTCAAATCAAATAAATTTATAAAGATTGACATTAAATATTAACAGAATTAAACATAAAATGAGGGGGTTTCAGCCGTAAGTTTAGAGCTTAAACGAGGTTGTCTCAAATCGTTATTAAGCAAAGGAGATATGAATAGTTGGCATATCGAACCAGTTTTCCTTCTGTAGAAGCAAAACTGGTTCGATATGCCAACTGTTCATATCTCCTTTGTTTCAAAATGTTTGGCGACTGCGTTGAATAAGCTCCAAGTTTTCTACTGAATCTACTTCATTTCATGTTAAAATTGAATGCTAATCTTGGTAAATTTATTTGATTTGAAATAAATACTGTTTAACCAGAACTGGTTCCATCTCAGGGACAAGATTAGAACCAGTTTTGTTTCTAAAGAGAACCTATATTTTTTGCAGTGTATGGGGCCCCAAATTCTGTTCGGATTGTGGTGAGTATCAAATTACAGAGCAGACTAACACGGTGGTTTCACTGCAGTTAATAAACAGGCGTAGTTCAAAGATTCGTGGTGTTCAACTCCAGCATGAGTAACAATTACGCAGGAAAATGGCAGCACTTCGGAAAAGTATTTTTGATATTTTGCTCCCGATTCGTTTTACTCTAACACCTTGCTGATCTCACCGTGCCCGTTTTCAGGGTAGATGTTTTATGAAATCATTAAAAGAGCAACTCACCTGAAAAATTGAAACGAATGCTTTTGCAACTTAAAATTCTATTGCTAAGAGACGTTTTCGGTTGATGTTGTGATACATATAGTAGTAGTTGTGGTGGTTGGGGGGTAGAGCCAGACTCAAAACCTAAACCTACACCACCAACCAATACCTTCTACACCAACTTCTACAACATCAAACTACGGAAGCCCATTAGGGCCAATGGGCTTCCGTACCAAACAACTACAACACTAATCTATACATCACCAACAACAAATACACCAACAACTTCTGCACCGACAATCTCAATTACAACAACAACTACTACTACACCAACAACTACAACTGTAACAACCACTGCTACACAATCACCCAAAAGCAACTATTAAGGCGTCAACATGTACTACATCAGTCTTGTACAAAACCGTCGTACACTCCAGTACATTGTGTGTAAGGAAATAGCATTAAACCCACAAGGTGGTACAGTATATGGCTCTAGAAAGGATAATGAATGTCCCCGAGACTAAAATGTACCGAAATGGGTATATAACACCCACACTATGCTACCAATCTTGGCACCCAAGCATACCCACAACTCCTCGGGGTATACTATCACGTACTACCCATAGCAACCAGAGGATATTAAAAGGAGATAGTAAGTAGTACCAAGTGCTAACAGTACACCAACAGGGGTACATACATCTACACTATACTACAACACCAAGCAACCACTTACAACCAGTAATATCACATGGCCTAGAATCGCGTACTACCGTTGGCAACAACACGATCGTGCAAGGCATTAGGTGGGTTAGTTGTACTACGGGTCAAGTTTTTGATGCGAGTGAAAAACAGTAATGTCTTACAAAACCTGGGGATTTCAATGACAAAAATGGCGAGAATTTTTTAATGTCAAACCCAGTCGATTTTTATTACAAAACTCGTGACCTCGGTTTATGACAAATCCTGGCGATTTTATTACAAAAGTGGTGAGCAGTGGCGCAGTGACGCAGTAGGTAGAGGTGCAGGCTGCAAGCCGAGAGGTTTCGGTTCGAATCCCACAATCGGCAACCGCGTTGTGTCCTTGGGCAAGACACTTTCATCCCATTACCCTCCTGGGGGCACGGTGGCGTTGTGTACTAAGGTGTACTGCACGTCGATGGTGCACCTGTCTTCAACCAGTGCAAACCCTGCTTGTGTGGAGTTAGTATGTTGGGGAGCTGACTGTTGATCGGTGGTTCTCTCTGGGTACTCTGGCTTCCTCCACCCGTAAAAATGTCGTGGTCATGATTAGCCATTGTACAGAAATATATGACCTTAAAACACCAATAAATAAATAAATAATTACAAAAGTGAGAGCTATGACAAAACTGGTCAGTTATTACAAAAGTGGGCGTGACACGCCCCTAACTACTCTCCCCACTATTCTCCACCTCTAACTGGTAGTTCACATAGCAATAAAGGGTAAATGATACCCGATATATTAATGTTTGCTTTTTAACCAAAATAAATATTGCATGACAACTTCAGTCAGCGTGTTCCCAACAGCAAAACTGACTGACACTAATGTAAAGGTGACGGAATTGGGTCACAAGGTTTCCACGTTTAAATTGGGTCACGAAACAGTTTTAGTAAAAGTATATAAGATACTCATTAGTTGAAATCTGACCCGTAAACACCGGGGTAATGATAGAGTTTTTCTTTCCTTTTTTAAAACTTTCAAACTGAAGTTCATTTCAAGTGGGATTTTAACCTCAAATAACAAGCGAACTGGCGCATGTCTGTTGGTACTGAGCGATTTCCACGAGTTGTGTTCCTTACGCTTTTTCTTATTTTGTTTGCAAAGAAATCCTCTGACAAAAATATTTACAGACACTGCATTTCAACATATCTCATTAATATAAACTTATAGCTAATGTACAGATTATTGGATAATGCGCAAACGCTAAAAACATGTTCGCGATATTCACGTCAGGGGCAGATGAAGGAACTGTGTGAATAGAAACAGGGACGTGGTGATAGGGGTGGGGTGGGGGCTTCCCCCCCCCCCAATCCTGGCCAAAATTTCCTACAGTTGGAAATTCGGAGTGCAAGTCATGAGTAGTTGGAAATTCCATCTATCTGGATTTTAGAGCTTCTTTGGTGATGCTGATGTCCCCTTTACTTCCTAAAATTCCAACTCAGTTTCAAATCGGCACAAATTCGAACTGTGTTGGCATTGCAGTTACTAGAATCAATTTTATGCCCCCTTTCGTGGCTTCAATTTCAAAATTTTTCTCGATAGTGAATTTCCAACTAGGGGGAGTGACCGGGAGGGGGGTTTCACCATCCCGCCCCCCTCTAGTTTGAAATTCAATACCCTACACCCCCAATCGGAAACCTCTAGCCACGTCCCTGAGTAGAAGGGGTAATGAAGTCTAATCGAAACCGTTGCGCTAAAGCACCCCCCCGCCCCCAGCCCCTGAAAGCTGGAAGGTTCTGCCCTTTACTGAAGTGTGGCGTGGCACTTCATGGAACTGTTCCCAAACAACCCGGTAAACCAACATATTTGTGGAGAATACTTGATTTATAGTGGTTATTTCTTACAAAAGGCTAGCATTCATTATGCATTTGGTACGTGCACTCGAAAATCAATTGGGTTAAAAATGAACCCAAATCAACTGGGTTGAGTAAATATGAACCCAGTTGGGTTCATATCCACTCAACCCAGTTGATTTGGGGTGATTTTTAACCCACCTGATTTAAGAGTGCGCTACAGTACGGCCGCCATGGACTGGTCACTTTCCACGATGGACAATATTTCCACGGTCGCAATAATATGAGATACCAAACACTAATTATAGGAGTAATCATCAAAAATTACAACCCGGTGCTTCATTAATTAAACTTATGCTGATTATGATTTTTATTACCTGGTAAACGCATGCGTGGACAACACTGCCGACGCCTGGATTACGACCAGTCCATGGCGACTGTACTGTATTAAATAAGAAGTTGTGAAGATCATACATCGCCACTACCACGTGTATTTTGCCTACAAATACATTTCCAAGAATTCTTGAGTTTTGAACTGTAATTCTGAATGACTAATATTCCAACTACATCATCTGAATATAACTAAACAATCGGATCAAATGAAAAAAGTCTTTGTTGGTTAGTGTACTATTGTCTGAGAAAATTAACAGTAACACTCTTCTTTTAACCCTTTACCCAACGTAACGACCAAAACCGGCCAGCGCTATTCACAAAAATCGCCAATTAATTTTCATTATTTTTTTCATTTTTTGTCTCAAAAACATAGGTTATGACCACTCGTTTGAGACAAAAAATGAAAAAAATTAGTTATTCAAGAATTATTTTTGCAAGTGTCGTCTGCTTTTCAGGTTAGGTAAAGGGTTATCTATTAGGTCCCCAAACAACCACAAACTGCCACTCTTGTACTGGTTTGAAAAAGTTGTTCCAAGTGTCTTCTTCCTTGAAAAATTTACTGAAAGCCTGCCAAGGGTGCCGGGGGGGGGAGGGGGCAGCAACCCCTTTACCCCAAGGGTGAGAGCAAGGGGACAGCGCGTGCCATTTTTCGCCAGAGGTGCACTATCGAAAAGACTTTACCTTTCCAGGAACTGTAGCTGGGGAAGTCTCGAGCATTCATTTCTAATGTACTTTACGTGTGTCAATGGGGGGGGGGGGGGGGGGGGGGGGGAGGGGAATCCACCATACTAGCGGTGTTTGCTCGATAATCACCAAACAAACTATACAATCGGCAGAGTGATCTAAAGTTTATATCATATCATCCTTTGAGTGGAGCAAGGTGCCTTCTGCAATGCTATATAACTCAACCTCTTTTGCGATTGTCGCTGATTACGTCGTCTGCTCATGTACTGCTGAATAGTTCTTTTCGAAACTTGTTTGCATACCATTTTTTTCGGAGTAAAGCTTAAATCATTAAAATATATAATGTCGATACTATTTATATGAGTGTCACGTGGTGCGGTGGCGTTGTGGTAACCGGTTCTCGTCAGATCGCCGAAGTTAAGCAACGTTAAGCCCGGTTTGTCCTTGGATGGGTGACCGTCTGAGCGATCGATTCAGACCCTCACGTTGTGTCCTTGGGCAAGGCACTTAACTCCGATTGTCCACATGGGGGGGGGGGGGGGGGCACGATGACGCTGTGTGCTAAGGCGCACTGCACGTCGATGGTGTGCATGACTTCAACCAATCTAACCCTGCCTGTGCTGCTATGCGGAGTTACGATGTTGGGGAGCTGACATCTGCTCGTCATTGCTCGGTGGTTCTCTCCGGGCACTCCAGCTTCCTCCACCCGTAAAACTTTCACCGACACGATATGACCCTGGCTGTTAAAGTGTCGTTAAACCTTAATAAATAAATCAATAAATAAATACGAGTGTCACATTACAAGTTGTGATATGCTGTTAACTTCCTATCTTAACTCACACGCAGAGTCGAGAGCCCTTTTTGATATCCCTGGCCCCTTGCTCTGTGATGGATCCAGCCCCCTTGTTGGCTGAAATTATCGTGATATTGTTTTACAGGCAGCCAACAATGATGTAGAAACACTGTTAAGTTATCTGCTGCTCACAAATAGATATACAGTACGTGGAGAGTGGATTGTAACTAAATCACCCCCGGAGTGGGGTTATCACCCAAACGATAACTTTCGTATTTTGTATATATTGATTAAAAACATAAGCAATGTTTCAGCCAATGGACCTCCGGGTTTATCCCGGAGGTCCATTGGCTGAAACTTTGCTTGTTATGCTTTGCAACAAATTTTCAATTATTGCTTGGGTGGAATCTCCACTCTGCAGGTGATTTAGTGATAATACACTCTCCACGTACTGTAGTAGGTATTATCGTAAAATATTAATCTGAGGATTTAAGGATTTTTTAACTCATTTAAAATTGTATGTAAAAAGGTTTCGCAAAGAAATTTTCAGCAGTTTTCGTGAGCAGACGACATAATTAGCGACAATCGACGCGGAGTAACAATTTAATTCTACAGGCTTGTAAGTCGAGAGGGATTAAGTTATTGCTGAAGCACAGATCGTAATCAAAGTGGACCCCTACCATTTGCTGCGAGCAGTTTTGTATTCGACCTAAGGCTTTGAATCCTCTTGCACAAGAAGAACGCGCCCTTTCAGTACGTGCAAATCGGTTCGTTTCGCAAACGTGTTAAAACACGCGGGTACCGCTGTACTGTAGAACACAAACATAAGTTGAATATTTTAAGGATATATAAATGTTATGTAATCACGTAACTGTCGGGACTATTATTGCTTAACTATTGAGGTCATCGAGTGCGGTTGTTTTTCGGGCATGCAATCTAGACTCCCGATAAATTATTTTCTCTGGAGCGATACTTTTTTACCCATAAATAAGTAATAAATTTAATCAAATACTTTGCACATTTGCACTCAGTAACATCAATTAACATACCTGTGATCTTGCTTTCATATGCATCCACCAAAGTCATGCAAGAAAGCTGAAAATGGTAGCAACGACATGGGAGCACTAGCTTTGGGCAAAGTGGGTCTCTCGGGCTAATTGGCGATAAGAATCCCTATAAGGGCTTTCCATGGTTCGGTATTGTGGGAAAAATATAAAATTTTAGGGGCAAACGACGATAAATCCTTGACTCTAGAGGCTTTAAGAGGGGCAATTTGAACATCTGATTTGCAAATATTTTTTAACTTCAGGCCACTATTTCTGCAAATCCTTTTCACCAAGATAACTAAAAGATTACTGATGCAAGCACACGAGTGCATCAAACATTTTTCTTGACATCGTTTCCTGTCGCTTTTCTTACCTTTACCTCTCTTCTCGCCTCAATTTAACCAAAGAATATTCTTATTTGACCACCCAAATCTTGATATCGCCTCCCCTACCGAAACCGCTCCACCTGGACTTTTTCCAGTAACTCCCAATGGGTGAGCTACCTTTTAGTTTCGAGGTAATCGATACTGAGATCACACATATACTTGAGCACGAACTGTCAAGCAAACCCTTCATCAGGCTCGACGAAGATACATGAAAAAAGTATTCTCTAATAAAATATTTATTTATTTTTATTTATTTATTTATTTATTTATTTATTTATTTATTTATTTATTTATTTATTAGTCGAGTTTTTGACGAAGTCAAACTCGACTTATAGTTTGATGAAGTGGTGGGCGGGCGGCGGGCGTAAACGATTGGTTTCCGGGCAATAACTTTAGTTCTATTTGATGCACCTTTACCAAAATTATACCAGAGGTTACCCTATAGGAAAGGAAGACACCTATCGATTTCAGAGTCTCGCGCCCCAAGGTCAAGGTCACGGTTTCTATAAATAGAATATTTGGTGACAAATTGGTTTCCGGGCAACAACTTTAGTTCTCTTTGACGCACCTTTACCAAACTTATACCAGAGGTTACCCTATAGGAAGGGAAGACACCTATTGATTTCGGAGTCTGGGACTCCAAGGTCAAGGTCACTGTTGCTATAAATAAAATATTTTGTGACAAATTGGTTTCCGGGCAATAACTTTAGTTCTATTCCGTGTATCTTCACCAAATTTATACCACCTGTTACCCTATAGGAAGGGAAGACACCTATCGATTTCGGAGACTGGGGCCCCAAGGTCAAGGTCACTGTTTCTATCAATAGAATATTGTGTGACAAATTGGTTTCCGGGCAATAACTTTAGTTCTATTTGATGCACCTTCACCAAACTTATACCGGAAGGGAAGACACCTATTGATTTCGGAGTCTGGGACTCCAAGGTATCAAGGTCACTGTTACTATAAATAGCTTATTTCTTCAGAATTTAATGTCAAAACTCGACTTCTGGATCTGTGATCTTCTTGCTGGATTTTTTATTTATTTATTTAATTATTTATTTATTTATTTATTTATTTATTTATTTATTGGGTTTCAATGGCACTATCAGCAGCCAGGTGTATGTCATGCCTGGCAGTTTTACGGGTGGATGAAGCCGGAGAGAACCAACTATCAGCAGCAAATAACTGCCAGACTCTCTAACTTACTAACCCACAAAAGCAGGGTAAGCACCAGCTGCAGATATGTGAGCCATCAATGACTTTGCACACCGTGTTTCCACTTGCGAAGGAAGTTGGGATTAAGTGACTTTGTGCAAGGATACAACGCAAGTAAGAATCGATCGTACGACCTTTCGATATGAAGTCCTTTGCTCTAACCTATGATCCAACATGCTTTTTTATTCCAAGAAAAGATAATAAACTATAATTTAGACAATCTACAATGTATTTATTGGGGTTTAACGACACTTTCGACAGCCAGGGTCACCTCGTATCGGACGGCAAACTACAATACGCAAAAATGTAAACCTGTTCACACATTCATGGGAAGTTTAACCCTTTGAACCCCAGCGGCCGTTTTTCCGACCAGCAACATGATACATCATAACGTCATTAAATAGGTTGGCTGTTCAGTAACTGTGTGGGGTAGACCAATCAGTATTTTCAACGAGCAGCCCTTAGGCTGCACGTTGAAAATATTGATTGGTCAACCCCAAATAATGAATATGGACTCTTCTAATTGCTGCCATTGAACTGGCATGGAAGATACCACTAGTTCAAAGGGTTAAGCATCTCCTGTTGTTTTAACTGGTTGAGGGCTACATTTTTTGGTGGTCTGAATTTGATCATCCAAATTTATTACAAATTATTGAGGAGTACCAATAGGGATAAGACAAATTTATATAAACAAAATATTATTTGCGTTTGACTGAATATGAAAAAAATGAGCAAGGAGAATGTTGGCTTTTCCTCTGGTACCTTCATTTTTTTAACGCCCTGATAGTGGCTTCCAGCACTCAACCAGTTTTAATCACGATCGACAGAATACGGGATATTTAAAAATCGCTTTGATATGGAAGCATGGAAGGAATATTTGGCTGCCCGTATTTGTCTCGCCCTGACAAGATATTATCGCACAGCGGCGGCAGGAACATAGCCAGGATTGTTTTTTAGGTGTGTGTGTGGGGGGGGGGGGGGGGGGGGGAATGGCAATGACCATATATTCAAGGCTATTGTGCAGGGTTTTGGGGTCCTCTTCTAGTCCTAAATAGGGCCCTCCGGTCGTAATCTCCTTTTTCAAGAAAATGTCGCCTTCGGATGTCTGATAACTTTGTTGCATGACACTGTTTTGTGTCGAAGCATTTCATTCGTGAACATCGTAGCGTCATACACGTGTAACGTCCAATCAGATACGTTCTTACACGACGTTCTTACGCGTAACCTGGATCCCACGCGTGAACTATCCAGCACATTCTCTCTGTATTGTTTCGCGTAACGTTGAATATGCATAGCAATCGTGCCATGAACAGGATGAACATTACTTTCGCTGGTACAGTAAGGATCAAAGTACCTATTTTAATATATTAGGATAATTTTTTCTCCAACGGTATTTTTTCAACGGGCAGGTTCAACATTTTGACTCTTGGTAGTATCCACCATGTCAATACAATGGCGGCAGTTGGAGAAGTTCATATTCATCATTTGGGGATAGACCAACTGATATTTTCAACGTGCAGCCTCAGGGCTGCACGTTGAAAATATTGACTGGTCTACGCCACATATCACTTATCAACCATCTTACTAAATGAAATTTGATGTATCATGTTGCTTGGCCGGAAAAGCTTTCTCTCCTCTCGGGTTCAAAGAGTTAAAACGGGCAAGCTAATCCAACCCTGCACCCCGACCGACTTCGATCCTACTTGTCGTCGTAAGTGGGTTTACAAATATTCATTCATCTATCACCGTGAAATAATATTTTTGTAATAGAACATTCTAAGATGTTAACCTTTCAGTATCTCTTGTAAGACTGAAGTAGCAAATCGTGTGATTTATTTGTGACGGTGCAGTTCAAGCACCAAGATACCGGATGTAGCAGAGTAGAACCCTCATTCACAAATGCCTATGTAAATAAAGACTCGACAGTTGTACCCGATTGTGCAACAATAGTATCAATAAATTCTTTCTCATCATGTTATCTATGAACTCATTATTGTTTCTCTCACCACATGCATTCAAAGGTGAAGGACATCTACACTTCTGCAGTACAGCCGCCGTGGACTGGTCACTTTCCACGGGTGGGTAATATTTCCACGGACGCGATAATATTAGATTCCAAACACTAATTATAGAATAATCATCAAAAATTTATTTAATGAAGCACCGGGTTGCATGCGTGGACGTCACTGCTCAGGTGTGGATTACGACCAGTCCATGACAGCCATTCAGCAGTTGAAAAAATATTCAATTTTCAACAAAACCATATCATATGACCCCTCACTGGAACGAGCTCGTTCCAATGAGGGGTCACATGATATGGTTTTGTTGAAATTTTGAAAAAGAATTCAAAAGCGATATTTAAAAATAATAAATTTTGATATCGTCTGCGTTGGGTAAAGGGTTAGACGGTGTGCAATGGTCCAATGGTCGACCGTTCGATTCCCGGCAGGGGAGCAGAAATCAGCATTCCAAATTCTTTGAAAACATGATTGTATGTACTGCAATCCGATTCATAATAAAATAAGGAACTTCTGTCAGGAGCGTTGGAAGATCGCCATCGGGGGCGAGGTGTGGGGAAAAACCTAATTCTTCCGACATGACTGTCATGACTCAAGTTCCGACAGATAAAATAGTCCAACTGTCCCACCAAAGCATGCCTTTATCAGTGGTGTAGAGGAATATATTACAGTCGGAATTATGGTTAAAAAAAACCTCAGAAAATTTGTTTGTGGATAAATTCATGTAGTACATGCGACGCATGGACTTCCCAGCTCCTTATTCAGTTAGCACGTACTAGACTTGGTCATGTTGAGGCCCCGCAAAAACCTGAATCGGGCCACAGACCCACATTTGCGTGAAATTGACTAAGTGTATGACGTGAGTCCAAAAAGAAAATCTAGTCTCGTGAGAAAGTACATGATTAAGATCAAAAATTAATCGAGTTCTATATCCAACCCAGATGAAAATGACCCCAAAATTATTGGTGGGGGGGGGGGGGGGGGGGGGACACCCCATATGACATGACTGGACACGTGATTGATTACGTTCCGTATGAGATCCGACAAATCTGGCCTGAAAACCACCCATCCTTACTTTTTACAAGGGTTACCAGTGCCTTAACCAAGGAGCTTGGAGCAGGGAGCTTGGAGCAGGAAGGGTGTGGGGGGGGGGGGGGGGGGGGGGGGGCTTAGCTTAGCCCCTGAATTTTTCGCTGCCACCCCAAACATTGGCCAGTGCAAGTTTCAAATAACATGTAACCCCCACAATGCTATCCAGTGTAGGGCTACACAAGGTACAAATGCCTCAGAGACACTCTTAGAGCACTGAATTTTGCCAAAATTCCTCCGGAAAGGTCTAGTCCCAGCTAGGACCCGTTGGTCTTTATCCCCTTGTCTCACTTCCCTAAAATGGGAGGAGGGGGTAACGACCGGAGGGTCCTAGTTAGGACTATAGGTGCATGTCTCCGACCCCCCTCCCCAACGGTCATCCTAAGTTTAGGTTCCCCCCCCCACACCCAAAACTGGCATTTGCACCCCCTCTTATAGAATCCTGACTACGCACCTGAGCATTACATTGAACTAATATATTATTTATGTTATGTTGGATTTACCATACAATTCCCACAATTCTAGACTGTATAAATCTACATAACGAAGTTAAATATGAGGGTTTTTCACCCCCATTTGTGACGTTCGAATGCTTTGTACTGTCCAACTAAAGAATATCAGAGTATATGATGGCACTTAACCCTTTACCTATCCTGAAAAGCAGACGACACTTGCAAAAATAATTCTTGAATAACTAATTTTTTTCATTTTTTGTCTCAAAAACATAGGTTATGACCCCTCGTTGGAACGAGCTCGTCGAGCTCGTTCCAACAAGGGGTCATAATCTATGTTTTTGAGACAAAAAATAATGGCGATTTTTGAGAATAGCGCTGGCCGGTTTTGGCCGTTACGTTAGGTAAATGGTTAACAAAGACTTGCTCGAGACAAAATATCCCAGAATACAAAGACACCAAAAATTACACAACTTATCAATCGTAAGTACATCCGGCATTGACCTAAAATATACGAATCTTTGAAGTATTCAAGAATGCACCTGTCACTTGAATCCGAACGCGAAGTCTGGTGTGGGCAACTTGGTGACTTTTTAAGTCATCGCTAATACCGGATTCTTGACAACTTTTACGACTCACCTCACCTTGACCATGGCAATTCGAGGCAGAATTCAATTCGCATAGTTAGCCTACATGTATGTGCTCAAATTCTCATATATATATACTCGGCAATTACTTGGAAAAATCTAGAAGTTTATACTCATAGAGACACAAATGTCATTACTCAATGTATAAAATAAGTGCATGTTCGCAAAAAAACCTGCTGTTTTGTTTTGAAAACAAGCAAACAGCATTTATAAATAATAAAGACGGTTTACAAGAAAACGTCAAACTGGAACCTTAAGGCACTCTTTCTGATCAGCGACGTCATACTGCATTGATAAAACACAAGCGCTCTTTATCTTGTCGCCCATTTCCTTCAGTTGAGGAGCAGCTATATAAGTGATCATAACTTCTTTGCACATTCACGATTTATTTTGATTTGAAATCAAGATTAAACAGTTTCCTATCGATGAGCCGTGTGTGTTTGACGGCAAAGCTTGCCTTATTCTTTTGTCATTTCATTTTTCTTAAGTCAAGGATTATTTGAAGTTTTCTGTCGGTCAGAATCTGCCATGGCCGATCGTAACTTTTTCTCACCGAAATGCGGATGTGAAGTTGTTAGCGCAATTGACCGTCTGGTAAAAGTAGCATCGAAGCGAATCGAAAACATAATCAGATGCAGCAAACTGTATTATGATGGTCTGCATCCCGATTTACATGTAATCGCAGCTACATTTGGATGCCAATTTAGTCTGGAGATGTCACAAATATTGTGTAGAGAAATACGTATCACCCGAAAAGTGTCAGACAAGCTACATCAAGCAGTGATATTCCTACCGAAGCGGATGCACCACCCAGAAGAGATCTAGGCGATGTTAGGCACAAATTGTGTTTGATTTCAAACGATACTGTCTGTTTTGTAGATGCCATTGTGATGCGACAAAACACTCAAAAACTCGGCAAGATGTTTATATTTTCCGTCAAGTAGTGAATGTGACTCCTGGAACCAGCAGTAGTTCATCGCGAAAGGATGAGATACTCCTGGTTTGTGAGCAGCGAAAAGATAAATGGGTGAAGAGATCATGCCTGAATATAAGCAGTCTGACATTTGCAGAATGAGATCCCCAGAGGGTGAATTTGATTGTGCTATCCCATACAGTGGGCCAGTTTATCCTCTGGGTACTCTTTCTGATTAGCTTTGAGACCCTGATTCAGACTGAGGTTCACAGAAGGTGAATTTAGTGATGCCACCCTGCATAATAGGGTAGCATCACTAAATTCACCTTCTGGGGACCTTATTTTGCAGATGACAGTCTGCTTATTTTCTGGCTTGGAAGAGATTGGGTTAAAGGTTTTTGGTACTACGAGTGATTTGCATGCGGAAGACGCTCGTTATCACCCGGTCTGTAGAGCAACATTTATGAGTCCAAGATCTGTAGCGTCCGCAGCAAAGCAGTGCATTGATACTACCTCAAAAGATTCAAATCCCGATGCCGAAGGTTTGAAATCGGTGGTTGCTAAGTTGCTTTTATGAGAGATGACTAATCCCTTACTTGGAATTCGGCCGACTTGTTCAAATTATATGGTGAGTGTGGGGGGTACTTGTATTTCCCGTCAAGTTGTTGTTGCTAAGTTTGCTGAGAAGTACGGTAAGGACATTTTAGTCCTTTCCTCTCCATGAATAGCCACGATTTTAGCGGATAGATCGAGAGCTGCATCGGCTCTTGGAACTACACAGGATTCAGATGATTGTGATGCCGAAAGCGCAACGGCCGTTTTGAAGAAAACTATATGCACCAAAATAAAGGATATGGATATAAATCGAAACACTTATGATCTCGTGTTCGATTTTGTCAAAATATCAGAGTTTTCAAGCGGGACGTTGTTGGCTTTTCTGGGTAGCTTGGCGCCGAAATTAGACCAAACCCTGCCCGGCATGCTGGTTAGCAACATCGCAACATCACTGGTACGTGGGATACCAACAACAATGGAAATTGGTGTTGCTGCTATGATGAAATGTTGCGTTTCAAGAAATCGGCAGCAAATACGGCAGCTCGCAATGTGGCAGTGGCGGCGCCACAGGTTGCCTCGGGGGCCCGCCGCAATTTTCCCTCGGGGCCCCCCAAGATCAAGCTTCAAATTAGTATCTGACCGTGGTTTTCCCACCCATATCACACCCGTAAACGGAACACAACAATACACATCATGTCAGGTGTTGTAGAAACGCTCAGCTATCGCTCCCAGGGCGTCCAAATATGAAACTTTGTCCTGGTGAGATCCAACAGACCCCCTAACCACCCCCCCCACCACAAACTGGAGGAAGACACCCTCCTCCCTAGTTCATCGATCTGAACGTCGTGGTTTCCCCTTACAGAGGGTAGCCACTACGTTCAGATCGCTGAATTATCTCCACCCATATCCTCCCGTCTAGCTCGGGCCTTCGGCGTTCGGAAGATGCCTTCGGCGTTTCGACCTAGGACCCCCACCCCATACCTTACTTAGACCCCCTAAATTGAAATCCTGGCGCCGCCACTGCAATGTGGACTTCACACCAATATCTAGTTCTGACGGTGAATAATACAAGTAGTGGAAGATAATGCTTGTATTGCATCTCATAATGGAAAACTTACTACCCGTTCTCTAGCTGTTTTGTTAACTCAAACAAATAACACGGACCAGTCGGAACACAAGCGGCTCCCGCGTCATAAAAGGTCTGAAATGTATTGAAGTTAATAGAAGCTAATAAAATGTTCTTGCTCAAGCCAGACGCCATGTCAAACAAACAGGTGCTAATGTAATGCAGCTAAAATGGTGTGCGAATTTTTGTGCTCTTGCAACGCCACACTAGGGTGTTGCAATGAACAAACAAGCTTACCAGATACATCAGCTATGAATAGCACTGACGAATAGAATCACCAAACACCCAAACACATCCCTTAAAAATGTACGCAACCCCTGGTATGCGCCCGTGTGCACTAAGGGTATGGATATTTCATATAAAAGAGCAATTTTGAAATTTTGGCGAAATGAATCATCGTTGTGCGCATCATTTCGTAAACTTCACGCATTTTCTTAACTGGTAGGGTGCTAAATTTTTTCTCAGTCTCAAGATTTGTTCACACATT
This sequence comes from Pictodentalium vernedei, assembly GCA_031216915.1. Taxonomy (NCBI): domain Eukaryota; kingdom Metazoa; phylum Mollusca; class Scaphopoda; order Dentaliida; family Dentaliidae; genus Pictodentalium; species Pictodentalium vernedei. The sequence goes on along the minus strand of CM062297.1, from coordinate 233,105,350 downwards.
TTTGTCTTGTTAAAATTAATGGGAGAGTGCCTATAGGCGCTCTCCCATAAATTATAACAATGCAAATCAATGGAAATGAAGTAATGTCACTTACAAGATTATATGAAGGACATCCACAGAATATGAAGGTACCTGCAGTTAGAATAAAGCCCAAATATGGGCTTCTAGCACTCTACCAGTTAAAGAGTGGTATAAAAATACAGAAGCTGGCTTTTTACATTTTCCTCCCAGTCAGGTTGAACGATTGTCTGCTCTGTAGAAAATCATTTAAAAATAAGAAAATGGTGTTGTCACCATCTTTCGATGTTCTATAACTTTTTTCTGTTCATTATACCAATAGTGTGCGCATCGTGACATATGATGCAGACACTGTTCTTTCTATCAATATAAAAAATTAAGAGGTGAGATTTGCTAATTTTTTTCCAGTTAGAAGAAAAATTTACAAATTACTGTAAAAACACCCCCGCTAAACAAAGAACCAAAATGGCCTGTTACTTAATGCTGGCTGCTGTGATAGTGATAGATATTCTAAATGGCGGATTATCTGTGAAATAGTTGCTTTGAATTAGCTTTTCATAAAAAAAACAATTCTTCTTTTGCAACTTTTAATAAACGAAAACAACAGACAGCTCCGAGAGCTGTCTGTTGTTTTCGTTTATTAAAAGCTACAAAGGGAAACTTTGCTTTATTGTCTACAGATGTCACAGTTTTTTTTTCTCAACAGTAACTCACTTCTTGATTGGTCCTATTTCTCTCGTCTAGTAATTTCAAGGGAGATAACTTTATCGAAAGTAAATTTTCATGACGATGTCTAAAATGAACCGCAAGTTTATCAAGTTATGGACACCTCAGTTGAGGAACTGTAAGCTAAATCAATCATCACCATATTTATTAAGCTGTCACGCTACCAATTAAGGGAAGGGAATCCGAAGATGTTGTGGGTTGTTTGTTTACCCACTTTTTGTGGAGTTTGTAACACGATTGGTGAAACTACGGGGCGAAATTATATAACTACAGCAATGGTGGGTCTCCATGCACAATTATTTAAAGAACAAATATATTCAAAAGTATTGGTAAGTCATTAAAGATTCAGTCAGTTCAAGTCTCGACTATTTATTTATTTATTTATTTATTTATTTATTTATTTATTTATTAGCGTCTAATGTCACATACTTTTGCTCAATGGTTTAGTGTGATCGCAACATGGATATAAAATCAAGTCCAGTCAATTGTTTATACCTCTGTTGCCAATTTTAGAGAACTTCCACCCCAGGCATTGGTTGCCAGGTCCTATTTTACCAGTAAAACATAACACAATAAACAAGCAGTGCTTCACTTCCCGGGATTCTCACGCGATTCTTGCCGCAGTTGAGTGAAAAATCAATATTTATGATATTTTTCAGATCCAATCGGATGGAATATTTCAGCTGGTCGGAAAAGCGAACGGCTTTTCCGGCCAACAGAAATATTTCAGACGAATGAATCTGAAAATAGGCAATTGACAATTTAAAGAGTACTAAAGACTCCACTGGTTCGAGGCTACAACAGCATCAAATTCCCCAAAGAATTTGAATGGTGACTAGGGGCTATGGCTATGATGTATCACGGTATTGAAAAAGGCTCCCTGAGCCCTTTCCAATAGTGCACTACGTCACGCCATATCATCGGTTTGTCACAAAAAATTGTCCAGCTCTGACACGAGTTAAAAGTATAAAAAATATCTCTGAAAAGGAATTGCCAAAAAAGGGGAAGGAAACCATTTGCATGTCGTAATAATTTATTTGTGTAGACCAGCATCCAAAACAATATTCCGATTGACCTTGTGTGGGCAACCTTCCAAAATAATATGTATCCGACCCTTTACGGGGTACGAAAACTCAAGAAGAGAAATAAATACAGTAGTGTTTGTAAGTCAGTTATTATTGTGCACCAAGTGACTGGTAGATATGGATAATCGCGAGGAACCTGCACCAGAGGCTGTTAATAAAGTGAACGCGGTCATTTTCAAGTATGTATGGAACAGAATGTTCTTTTAAAATAATTAAAAATGGTGTAAAAGCACAAAAAAACCTCCAAAGGATATATGAAATTTTATTAAATTGATCACTTCAAGTATTAATGTTGAGTAATCAATAAAAACCTGATAAATATAACTCGGTAATTAAGTGAGTCGTTTGTTAACTGACGAATAATATCGATGGTTTATTCTTCTGCACTTCATGACACTAAATCAAAGATTCAAAGGGATATAACCCTTTCGGTGTTGATATTCCCAAATACCGCAGTAAATACAAACGAAACCGGCGCTGCATATTTCGATTCTTTCCGGTTGCCAGTTCGATTCTTTCACAGTGATAGGTACAGTACGGCCGCCGTGGACTGGTCACCTTCCACGGGTGGTCAACATTCCATGTACGCAATAATATTAGTTTCCAAACACTAATTATAGGAATAATCATCAAAAATTTAATTCATGAAGCACCGGGTCCAACCCGGTGCTTCATTAATTGACATGTGGCTAATGATGATTTTTGTTAGCTGGTAAACACATGCGTGGACACAACTGCCCACGCGTGGATTGCGACCAGTCCACGGCGACTGTTCCGCAGCTATACTGCGTGGAGTTACCCAATTTGGGTGTTAATCGACCTATTGGACACAGGTCCGAAGTTTTGATCTCAACATGGTGTGGCGAGAGTTAAAATTTTGTGACAGTGTTCCCAGGTCGTTAACCGTCTGTACGAAACCTATTAATAAACGAAAGTAATTTAGCGAGATCGCGCTTCAGTTTTTGCTGTGTATTTTGGCAGAAAGTATGTTAAGATGTAAACTGCGTGCAACGCTGTTCATATGTAGATGCAATGCGCAACCTTTCACGAGTCGAGCTAGTCCCAATCTGCTTGGCAAACATCCGGGAATTTAATTTACGTTGTATCATTGTGTCGTAACTGTAGTTCGTTGACGTATTCAACAGTCGATGTACCCCCTTCCCCCATACACTCACGTAACCTAAATGGTCGTTCGCGAGTTATTTCCAGGCCTGTTTGGTCATGAACATGGCATTTTTAATGTATACATTTATGCAAAGGTCATAACATATGGTGGAATTACGAGGAACTGACTGATTACCAACCTTCAGAGAAAATGTTGACGTTTGGGCGGCCAACAATATTTCAGACAACAAACAATTTCCATGAGGGGATGGTCAGAGGCGCCGGAGCCGACCCGACCACCCCGACCAATGTCGGGGCAAAACATTTGCCGATCATGATATTTTTGTGACCGACCTTCAGCCGAACGTCATTCATATCAAATAACTAGGCTATGATTTTATATGTTCTTTTCTTAAGACACTCTGTTTTGACCACAAATTTTCGGCCACTTGGCCTTTATCAAGTGGAATACAATCAACGGTAGCTCATAAAGTGAAATCCATCCTTTTCTTATTGAAACAGTTATACGAATAAAGAAAGACGTCGGACGTGACGTGACGTGACGTCACAAGATGATACGTCGGACGTGGTGACGTGACGTCACAAGACGATACGTCGGACGTCACATGATGATACGTCATGAGATACGTCGGACGTGGCGTAACATCATAAGATATGACGTTTCGTCACTCCGACGTCTTTCTTTATTCGTATAACTGTTTTAATAAGAAAAGGATGGATTGCACTTAGTGAGCTACCGTTGATTGTATTCCACTTGATAAAGGCCAAGTGGCCGAAATGTGTGGTTAAAAGAGAGTGACTTAAGAAAAGAACATTTATTTACTTCCCTTTGGAGGATTTACATTTGAAAATTATGATTTTTTAATTTTGTTCTGGCGGATATCCGAAAATAGTGCGCGCATAGATCGTCGTTTCTTTAATATTGCGCACACAATGGCAACTGTTAATGACCAGTTAACGTAAGATGAGGAGACTTTGGGGAGCGGTTGGAATACTAAAGAAGTTGCCCCATAATCGGTCTGAGAGATGTCATTGTTCAAACATTGTCTGGAGGCAAGGCCGGATTTACGAATAGGCAGACTGAGCGGACGCCCAGGACCCCCACATTAAAGTTCGTCTTTCGAGGAACATAATATGACAAAATTCCCTGCCAAATTAATGTTCCTCGAAAAACGAACTGCATGCACTGTCATTTTTTTTTCTCCCCCACATAATCGATGGCAACAATTCGAAAAAACAGGGATCTGGGTGTTATGGTCGGGCCAATGTTTGGGCCATTCCGGCGCCCCTGATGGTAGCGACCCATCCCCTGTCCCTTCATAGCTCCGGGTCTGATAGACCATAGTATTGACCAAAGGTCGTAATGACAGTCGAAGTAACCTGTCACCTCGTGGTGGCAGATGGAAAACGGTCACAGCGTGGCCATACTTAGCCCTATGTTAGAAACGCTGTGGCGACGGTCGACCCTACGTTAGCCATATTGTGGCGATAGTCGGTCCTTTGTGTCCATACTGTGGCGATAGTCATTTTCAGTCATTTTTGTCGCCTCACTAAAGTACAGTTCAGATGGAAATAGTACGCAAATAATGCTGAAAATGAAGACTGGGTGTGATTTCTTCTATTCAACCAGGTGCGTACACAGGATTCTGGAATAGGGAGTGTCAAAGCTATTTTGGGGGGCGGGGTGGGGAGTGGGTGGCAAACATGATATTCGGAAGGCAGTTTTGTGGATTCGGGGGCCTCCCCTAGTTCTAACTAGAACCCCGCCCCCCCCCCCCGAAAAACTTTTGCAAAACTGCTTTAAGAGAGAATCGGAGGTATTAGTAGCGTGTTGCATTGGGCCTAATGTTTTGGATGAAGGGTGTCAAAAATGTTAGGAGGAGACAAGGCTACCCCTGCTCCTTTGTCCACCCAGTGACTACGCCATTGCACTTAACATGAATGGCATCTATACCCATGTACCCAATATCAATCCAGTCTCACTAGTCACTACCACTGTTGAATTTATTTAAGCTATTGAAGCTATTTTGGGGCGGGTGGGGAGGGGGTGGCAAACATGATATTCGGAAGGCAGTTTTGTTGTGGATTCGGGGGCCTCCCCAAGTTCTAACTGGAACCCCGGTCGTTACCTCAGCCATGGGAGGAGAGGTACCGATCGGAAGGTCCTAGTTAGGACTAGGCCTCCCCCGAGGAACTTTTGCAAAACTGCTGTAAGAGAGAATCGGAGGTAATAGTAGCGTGCTGCATTGGGCCCAATGTTTTGGATGAGAGGCGGCAAAAATGTTAGGAGGAGACAAGGCTACCCCAGCTACGCCATGCATTGATCTTAACGTAAATAGCATTTATACCCATGTACCCAAGATCATTCCAGTCTCACTAGACACTACCGATGTTGAATTTATTTATTTATTTATTTATTTATTTATTTATTTATTTATTTATTTATTTATTTATTTATTAGGATTTAACGACACTTTCGGCAGCCAGGGTCACCTCGTGTCGGAAGTTTTACGGGTGGAGGAAGCCGGAGAACACAGAGAGAACAATCGAGTAGGGTCGAGCAACTGTGAGACTCCCCAATGGCAATGTACTAACTACATTGCTAATCCTGCTTGTACGGAGTTGGTACATTGGGGAGTCTGACTGTTGCTCATAGCTATTCAGTGGTTCTCTCCGGGTACTCTGGCTTCCTTTGCTCGTAAACGAGGCGGCCCTGGCACGGTGACACTGAGTACTAAGCCGTACTTCACGTCGATTGTACACTTTTCTTCAACCAAATTTAATTGCTAATCCTGCTTGTGCCGATTTAGTACGTTGGGGAGTCTGATAGTTGCTCGCAGGCGCTCTGTGGCTCTCTCCGGGTACTCTGGCTTCCTCTACTCGTAAACGAGGTGACCCTGGCTGCTAAAAGTCTCGCTAAACCCCAATAAAAAATCTAGTCACATCATGTTTCGATTAAGAAACATTTCTTGCGTCGATTCAAAGAAAATGAATATTTATGGCGTTTTAAAGGTTCAATCGGATGGATTTCTTCTATTGGTCGCAGAATCGACTATTTAGGGGCTAGACTGGCTCCGTGCCACAACAGCGTCAAATTCTTTCAGATTTGACTGGTGGCTTGTATAAGCACAATGTTTCCTACCACACAAGTACACTCCGAAAATCATTGTAAATGCGTAATTATTGGCGATATAAATGAGGGTGGGGGAGGGGAGAATATCATTTTCAGCACCGTTTACTCCCACGGTTAGTGTCTGGCGGATTCTGAAAAGCAGCAGCTTGAACAAGCAAATGGTGGTGGTGGTGGGGCAGTATTTTTTTCTTTCAGTTTTTTCTCCCCAAAACATAGATTATGAACCTTCATTGGGGCGCACTCGTTGAGCGTGTCGCAATGAAGGGGTGATAATTTAGGCAACGGGATGACTAATAGGCCTAATAATAAATATATGTTAATAAAAAATCTCCACGAGCAATTTTTTATTTATCGAAAGTGGGGTGTTGCAAAACGGATGACCTAAAAAGTGTGGGGACCTCACGAATGTACGTCCTGGGATTTCCTGGGATATTATATCGTCTGATCATCGAGTATATCTGAACTCAAATCCTTCCGTGTTTTATAATGCTACGGTTTAACCCTTTACCCAATGTAACGGCCAAAACCGGCCAGCGCTATTCACAAAAATTAATTTTCATTATTTTTTTCATTTTTTGTCTCAAAACATAGGTTATGGCCCCTCTTTGGAACGAGCTCGTCGAGCTCGTTTAAAAGAGGGGTCATAACCTATGTTTTTGAGACAAAACATGAAAACAAATAGTTATTCAAGAATTTTGTTTGCAAGAGTCGTCTGCTTTTCATGATAGGTAAAGGTTTAAAAAGATAACGTTGACTGACACATTATACAAAAACTGAAAGTATCGATTGTATGCTTTAATAAATTCATTAAAGCCTTGTTATTTGGTGCACGAATATTTAATTTATTTATGAATGAATAACGCCATGGGTTCTCAACAACTTAGACTTATTCATTGCTTATCAAACATTGTCATTATTCTAAAAATATACGCGAGTGCATTATGGTCAAATAAGTAGAGTGTACTAGAGACTATTATCCAACACTCACGTTACTTAGGCCAAAAATAAAAATAATTTTGATTCCCAGAGAATTGTTTTTCAAATCAGTGAGGGAGTGGGGGGGGGGGGGGGGGGATTTTATTTTTATTTTTCATTACCGTTGGGGCTAAGAATTATAAGGAATATAGCCGTGGCGATCCAGCCCCAGTGTTATATTATGTTATATATAGTTCATCGATCTGAACTTAGCGGATACCCCACGAACGGTGGAACAGTCCCTACGTTCAGATCACTGAACTAATGCTATATAGAAATGCATTTAAAAAAAAACATTTAAAATACGAAGCGGGAGAGGTATAATACCGTACAAACGTCGAACTAACCGACAAAATCTCTCGAATATTAACCATAACACTTTGGTCGGCCGCTGATTTGTCGCGGTTTTCATGTTAGAAGGCCTTGGTTACCCTTCTATTCCCATCTGCCTCCCTATTCCCATGCCTCTTCTCTCCTCCCAGCACTTAGAGACGAACTGCTTGATGACATTCCGAGCCATGTTCTTCCCAATCTCTCCGATAAGCATACTAACCCTCTCCTTTGTGGCACCCACTAAACACGAATAATGCATGTATAATTATACTTAGAAATAAAACAGTGGCATTTTCACTCACACTCATTTTCACTCGGAGGCTTGTATTCACAAACGCACGTGTTCGTTTCGTTCAATTAGACGACTTCGTATTTACGGAAATTGTGGAATTTCTTACTCAAACTTTTAAACAAAGGTCAGTTCCACTGTGTCTGCTGTTTGTTCGTGGTTACTTCACAAGATATAGAGATTATTACCATTATGTGGATGTACAAAATATGTATCCGAGTCGAGCTCCGGGTTCTAAGGGCAGATCACGACGAGTCGAAGACGAGGCGTGATCTACAGTACGTGGAGTGTGTATTATCACTAAATCACCCACAGAGTGGAGATTCCACCCGAGCAATAATTGCAGATTTGTTGTAAAGCATAACCATCACCAGCAAAGTTTCAGCCAATGGACCTCCGGGTTAAAACCCGGAGGTCCATTGGCTGAAACATTGCTTGTGTTTTTTGTCGATATGTACAAAATTTGAAAGTTATAGCTTGGGTGATAACTGCACTCCGCGGGTGATTTAGTTACAATCCACTCTCCACATACTGTACCCCTTAGAACCCGGAGCGAGACTCGGATACATATTTTGTACATCCACATAATGGTAATAATCATTTATCTCACAATATATTGGGGATAAGTCAAGAATGTAGACGAATATATAACGAACTATTTATTCGTACGGATGAACAAAAAGAAAAAAAATGGAACTCACGCGAAAGGAACGTGCTTGTATCCGACCCCCTGATACAAACATCTGTATCAGGGAGTCGGATACACGACAGTTGCGAAGTTAATACAGACAAAATACATGTTGATTGTAAGATAAAAAAACATTATTGAAACCGACTCTCCAGTATATAGATTCACGTTTCTTAAATTTGCAACACAAATCTGCAAAGTACGAGTAAAGGCCGTGCAGACTGTCAGGGCCTTTTACTACGGCCGTACCAATTGCCTTGGCTAATCACTGTGGCTTCAAATTAGCAACTATACATTCAATAGAGAATATCGGGAATTATCTCATGTGTGTGGACCTGAAAGTATAATAGTAATATAATAAACTAATATTTCTAGGTCCACACGATGAGATAATTCCCGATATCCACAAAAACAGCGTAGATTTTCTTTTTATTATATGCTACGTGCCATTTTACTGCGCAATATTCAGGCCCATTTCGACTGCAAACAGTTTCAAGAGAATAACAAAGATCTGCTGATCGTTTTTTCAAGGCAACGTTCAAGGCGGCGTCATGCCGCTCAAGCGTAACATCATCTAGGAAGTTTCTGAAAAAAAATTCATGGTGTGCACCTGAAAGTGTTATTTTTCACTCGCGCAAGCGCTTGCAAAAAAATAAACCTTTCAGTCCCCACACTCATGAGATAATTCCCGATACTGACTAAAATAAAGTAGATGTTCTTTTTTATTATATGGTACGAGACATTTTATTGCACAATATTCAGCCCAATTCGGCCCCCAAATGCGCACGTTCCAAAACAATAACAAAGATCAGCTGATCGTTCCTTCAAGGGCGACGTGATGCCGCGTAGGGTGACGTCATTTGGGAAACTACTGAGGGGGTATTCCTCGATATCCATCGAGTCGATGGATATCGAGAAATAACTTTTAGATAATTTGCGATAATTCACAGGCTAGTATATAATAAAAAAAATGATTCCCGTATTGAGCGTCCCAATTATCAGACCAAAAGTTGAGTGGAACAAGGTGTCATCCGCAATGCTTTAGCATTTCGGATGTCACCTTGTTATACTCAAGGGCAGATATATAAATATTGAGTGTGACATTACGATTTATGATATATACGTTGTAAACTCCCGATCTCAACTCGCACCCAGAGTCGAGTGCCCGTTTTGTAACCTAGCCCCCTTGCCCTCGAATGCTTCTGGCGTCCCTTGACTGGATTGCTGGGACACACACTGGCCACATATATAGAAAAGTGTCTCAATCTCCGCCAGCTTAGAGAAGGGGGATGGGGTGGTAGATCTTTCTATAAATATAGAATGCTGAACAAAAATAATTGTCTCTAAGATTTTCAAATTGCCGACGCCTCGTTATCACCCGATTGTTTTTTAAAAAATAAGCTTTAAATGAATAATGATGTGAACATTTTTCGCGGCAATACAAACAGAATATTTATAACATGTTTTAATTGTTAATGATAAAAAAACAAGCATTAAGATCGGAAAGTCGATACTAGTTTTTTGTGTAAGGTAAAAACCTGTGAGGACTGATGGAGTGAAAGCTGTTACGCTGTGACTACAGCCAGAGCGTAACAGCTTTCGCGTCATCAAACGTCATCGATGAGGAATTTTAAGCGTTGACTGACTTTTACACCGATTTAACGTTGGGTGGGAAGAGGGGTAGATTGGCTGGCGACATGTTTCCCTGAAATTTCTGCAATCCAGTTGTATATAGATCAGTGCGGACACTACATGTGTAGCTACCCTGACGTCACAACATGGTCACTTGCGCACACTACCATGACTGCACATTCGCCAGAAACCAAGTTATGACTTCACTTTCCCTCTACATTTTTCTCGACAATGCAACTTGTGCATAATATCTCCGATAACTTGTGCCACTTTTGCGTCAGTGACCAATATTCATTATTTCCTTTGATAATAGTTTTCTAATCCCTCATACAATGATTACTATAGTAATCTGGAGCCGAATCAAATGTTGTGGCTGAACTGTTGGAAAGAACGCGCATGTTTGTACTTTCGAGTCAAGCCTGCAAATAAGCTATTTGTCATTTGCAGAATGAGGTCCCCAGAGGGTGAATTTGCTGATGCTGTCTCATATAGTGGGTTTAGAAATCCCCATATAGTGGGTTAGAAATCCCCCAAAATTTATCCTCTGGGTACCTCTTTCTGTTTAGGCTGGAGATTTGATTCAGACTGAGGTTCACAGAGGGTAAATTTAGTAATGCCTGCCTGCTGTGCAGAGTAGCATCACCAAATTCACCCTCTGAGAACTTCATTCTGCAGATGACAGTCAGCTTATTTTTTGGGCTTGTTTCGGGTTGTTTGACGGTAATCCCACCCTTCTATTGCTTTTCCAGCTTTCATTCTTGCGAGTTTTAGGGTATAATCAAAAACCTGGTTTCAAAAAGTGTTACGTTTATGCGGTGAGGTGTGGGCATTTTTGAGCGCTTTTCACCGCCAAAGGACACGAAGCGTGCCACAGACTCGAGTCGAGGAGAATATCCCACTACGGTTTGTTTAACCTCCCATACTGATTTGTTAGAGAAGTTTAATAATAGTTTATTTCGAGGACTGGTCTACCGTTTTTCGAGTGACTTCCTTAAAGACAGATAGTTTCACCGAAGCCAAAGCAACCATTGTATAATAGTTGCCAGGTTTTTTTTTTTTTTTGTGGGGGGGGGGGGGGGGGGGGGCATGGTATTTGGAAAGTCGTTGTGGAGGTTCGGGGACCTCCTTTAGTCTGAACTAAGACCCTCTGGTCGTTATCCCCTCTTCCCACTTCCCCGAAAGGAAGTGGGAGCAGAAGCAAGGGCCGGGGAGTCCTAGTCATGATTAGTCTCACATCCCGGGGAGAAATTTTGCAACATTCAGTGTTCCAAGAGCAAGAATATGAGGCCTATATTGGGTACCATTTTAGTGCTCTATGTTATGTGAAAGTTGCATTGGGGCCAATGTTGTTGTTTTTTTGTGGGGGCAGTGAAAATTGTAGTGCGACCTCCGCTACAAAAAGCAAATAAATAAATAAATGACAAGTGTAACAGAACCAGAGACTCTTTGTTTAACTTCGATCTCTCATCTTGGATATGAGTTCCAGTCTTGATCACATTCAACTCAACTTGATGTTTTCTTTAGCTTGGAACTGGAAAATACACGCATGCATTTCTGCTCTATCAATTAAACTCTGGTTTCCGTAATAAAAATTGTATTAAGGGGATATAAAACGAAACAATCTGGTGAAAATCGTCGTGACGAATTTTTTTTTTGCCATATTCTGCGATGCACTGTTCTAACACCTGCAGTTGTTACACTTACATTATCCCCCCCCTCCCCCCCCCCCCCCCCCCCCCACTATACGTGAAACATACGCGTGTCCCGGGTGAGACAGCAGGGTGGGATATTTCTATCCCATCCACCCCCACGTGACATACTCATTTGCATATTTTATTAGGTCGCCGGAACTATTTCATCATCGTCTGCACAAAAACGCTTCAAATTGTGTTCGTTTATTATACCTATTTATCTGTTCCTTGTTGATATAGACTCAATATTTAATTATTATTCAAATATTAAACTTGATTTGCTTCAACCCCATGTTTCTCTGCAGATTTAATAATATCACTGCGCGAATTTATCGATCGATCGATCAATAATCTCTCAATGCCCTTTACATTAGAGTTTGACACGCGCAAATTCATGAACCCCTTAACGGACAGTGTTACAAATCAGTTTTTTAGCATATACCCATGGTATATACCTAACTTTTGTACGATCTTTCCGATGAAATTGTTCCTTTTTCGAAAGGACTACGACTTGATAAATTGGGTATGTCAGCACGTGACCGCCAATTATCTATAATGACGTAATCCTCGTGTGTGGGGAGAAAAATCATCCTCGATGAGTCTGAAGGTGGGAATGGGGAAATCTCACCCGAGGGGCAAGATATTTGAACCAGACCCTCGGCAAGCCTCGGGTCTGGTTCAGATATCTTGCCCCTCGGGTGAGATTTCCCCAACCAACTCCAGACTCATCGGGGATCATAATAATCCCGCCTATGAAACGAGGTAATATTATATAGAATAAATAGGTTAGTACTAGGGGCTAAAACCCATATTCTACGAGTGGTTTAAATTTGATTACCGGCCCTGGTACCTATTTGTTTTATTTTTTCTCACGCTCTTAATAAATAATCGACATTGTCACTTAAAATGGAGAAAAAACGACACTTTTTTTGTCGCAAACACACGGGTTTGTTTTGTTCACTTCTGCGGCGGTGGGCATTACTACCGGCTGCAAGTGAATGCTTGATTGACAGCTTGACACATCGTCAAAGTTAATTGAATTTACCTTGCTTTTTCAGTCAAATTGTTATTAACAAGTTTTAAATTTTATTTTAAATATTTAATTGTGTTTAATTTAAACCTAATAAGTCATTGCCCGTAGAAGATAGTACCGTAAAACGTCGTATGTTTGAATGAAACATCACGAAGTGTGAATGTATCGAAGTTGACAAATTACTTCATGTCATGTCATGGATGAACTTCCTACTGTGGGTGTAATTTTTCTTTAACCCCAGTAGACGCTTTACAGCGGTAGTGGGGTTAAAAGCTACAATTTAACATACAGGCTTTTCACGGGCGGTAACATTGGCGAGCATGGTTTAAAATGTAAGCAAGATAGCACTGCGGTGGGTTCTAAACGTTAACATTGCATTATTATTATTATTATTATTATTATTATTATTATTATTATTATTATTATATACCAAATACAAGATATGCTGAGGTGTCCCAAAATTGTTTTAAAATTTAAATATTTAATAAACTCGTTTTTAACGAATATTTTCCAGGCACTTATTCTGACTGTTGTGCGGTCCAACTGCAACAAAACCAATGTCAACAGTTTAGAGCTGAAACGGTTAAAGGGTTTTCTTGATCGATTAATCATGTGGATTAACCTTGGTTAACCGATTAATCATTTGTTTTAGTAGGTAGCTGAGTTACTGCAGTACCGTTGATGATTTATAGCATTAACCCTTTACCCAAAGTAACGGAAAACCGTTAAGCATTATATATAAAAATCTCCATCAAAGTTTACTGTTTTTCAATTTTTGTCTAAAAAACAGCTTATGACCCCTCATTGGAACGAGTTCGTTGAGCTCGTTCCAATTAGGGGTCATAAGCTATGTTTTTGAGACTATAATTGAAAATTTTTATTAGTAATTCAAGAATTTATTTTGCAAGTATCGTCTGCTGTCCGCAACGGGGAAAGAGTTAAGAATGATCATTTCCTGCTATTGATACAGTTTTATGATCATGCAAGTGAACAAGTATGTCTGCACATAACTTGCAGGCTTTAATCTGTCTCATAATAATTGATGCAAGTCAGTGTGACAATGTTTGTCTGTTTTAGAGCAAGTTTTCTTTCCTTTGTCAACCCATAAAATACAGTAGGTTAAGGCAACGGTTAATCGTTGAAATACTTTTTTTTGATCGACCAAGACGTTACTCATTGGTTGATCGATTAATCGGTTAACCGTTTCAGCTCTACAACAGCTCTCTATTTTTGTAGTATTTTTCAATTGAGAGCATTATACACTGTGTTATAAAAGAAATAAGGGTAAAGTTTGGTAAATATGTTAATGAAGCTGATGTGAACGGAAAACAGTCATCTTGATGTATATTAGGACGAAGCCAGTCATTGATGTTATCCTCAGTACAAGTGCACTAAAATACATCACAAGCTGGAATTAATGACACCTTTGTTCCCAGTGTGCTGTATTGTTTCTCTTTACATTCCCCTTAATAGTTATGTACTGAGAGGGACATACATCACAAGGACATTTTATGTAGTATAGAAACACAACCGGTTTAACCCTTTGAACGTAGAGTCCGTTTCTCCGTTCCTGTGACACGGTACGCCATACTTTCATTAAGTTGAATGACTGCTTAGTTAAAGTGTGGGGTAGACCAATCAATATTTTCAACGTGCAGCCCTAAGGCTGCACGCTGAACATATTAAATTGGTCTACCCCCAAATAATAAAATGGACTCTTCCAGTTGCTTCCATTGGACTGACATAGAAGATACCACCATGGCTTAAAGGATTAAAAGGATTCAAATTAGCTAGTCGTATGCTGTACTATGATAACAAAAGCGAACAGAGAATTCGGTTGAAATACTCTGTTCGGTTCTAACCTCGTACAATCTCAACTGATAAAAAAGAAACATGAGAACATTGAATTTGAGATACCATTCGAGTTTCTTGGTGAGGTCTTTATTTCGAAGTCCTTTGTTTAACAAATTTCGCCTCACCGAGGTAACTGCGTTGCGGTCCAATCACGATCCGATAGCGGAAAAGGCCGCTTTTCTGACCACAGTATGGCACCTTTCGTGTCTATATATACAGTATAGCCGTCGTGGAATGGTCAAAATCGACGCGTGGGCTGTGTTGTCCACTGGTGCTTTTTGTCATTCAAAAATAAGTGGTTTCCGTTAAATATTCAATGAAAGAAGCACCGGCTGGTACCTGGTACTTCATCCATTAAAAATTTTGCTGGCGATTCCATTGTTATATGTCGGAGATTCAATGTTAACGCATGCGTGGAAATATTGCCTACGCGTGGATTTTGACCTTTTCACCACTACCGTACTGTATTGAATCGAATGAGGCCTGGGTGATTTTTCCCTTGAGTTTGTAGGTTCGGGTCAAATGTGTCCATATTTCCTTGTAGCATGATTAGTCTGGCTATGTCTTTTTAAACTTTTTTTAATTGGGGTTTAATGACACTTTGAGCTGCCAGGGTCTTCTCGTGTCTGAAGTCTGTCTATGTTGGGAACAGTTCAATAGCATGCATCCAGTGCATAAAAGAGTAGTCAATTTTAATGGACAATAAGCCACTAATTTGAAAGAATACTGAGTCTCAGATTTTTCTTGCACGTGAAAGAGCATGTAAAAAAAAAAACGCTGCATGCAAAGTGTAAGACATCAGATGCAACGTGAAATTACTTAAATCTGTAATGAATAAGCTTTAACCCTTTCAACACTGGTGGTGTCTACCATGCCAGTTAAATGGCAGAAATTGGAAGAGTCCATTTCCATTATTTGAGGGTAGAACAATTAATATTTTCAACGTGCAGCCTTCAGGCTGCACGTTGAAAATATTAATTATTCTACCACACACGTTCACTTAGTAGCCATCCCACGTAATGAAATTATGATGTGTTGTGTTCCTGGACCGGAAAAGCGTCCTCTCGTGTTGAAAGAATTAATGCAGACAAAATTAGAGAAGAAACGACATTGCGAAGGTTTAAACGAACTTACCCGAAAGTTATTGGAGGTAAACAAAATCCTGAAAATGCCCGTGACATCAATTCCGAACACACGCTTTCAACTCTGCGGCTGTTCGACTGAATGACTACCGCGAGCAACTGCGCATTATTTTAGCACTAAGTAGACATAATTAGATGACAAACTTTGTATTATTTCAAATAAATTGCAGTTATGTATCCAACAAAACCACAATATGTTTATCGACAACGGCAATCTGTAAGAGATTTCATAGACCCGGGTGAACTCAAACTTCACATTCGCACTCATGAGAAAACTGATTTCGACAAAGATGGCAAATACCACTGCCTCGGAATTTTCCGTGAGTGATCGGCTAACCAGTTTGGATTGAAAAACTATGGCAGCGTTTTTTCAAATATTCAATAAATTCTAGCCCAGAAGGTAATTTATTTAATCGAATCCGACGCTTTCAAACGAAGAATATATAAAATATTTTGCATAACGGAAATCGTGGTTTTGTTAAAGGGTAACTTATTGTTTGGGTTTTTTTTTGAGGATCGTGGCTTATTGTCCCTTTAACCCTTTACCCAACATAACGGCCTAAACTGGTCAGCGCTATTCACAAAAATTACCATTCAACTTTCATTCTTTTTTAATTTTTTGTCTCAAAAACATAGCTTATAACCCCTCAATGGAACGAGCTCTTTGAGATCGTTCCAATGAGGCATCAAAAGCTATGTTTTTGATGAAAAAAATGTAAATATTTAGTTATTCACGAATTTTGTTTGCAAGTGTCGTCTGTTTTTCGTGTTAGGTAAAGGGTTAAGGCTTCCGTTTTTGTACTGGCAGTAGCCGTCACCTTAAAAGTCTGTTATGGAACGATATTGGCTTGCAATGTCACTGTAATGCTGCACTGTCAAACATTTAAAGACTCTGAAATATGACCCTTAAAAATACGATAAAAGATTAGCAACCATCTGCACGTTCTGCTATCGTGAAAAGTTAAGTTGAAAAAAAACCATGTATTTTTTGTAATTCTGACCATTTGTGTTGACTCAAGGATGAGAACCTAGGAACTGATTACTAGTTTAGCTTCATCACACCAGAAGACAGTTCCATATTCGTGAAGAATGGACCAATTCAATATCTGGACAGCAGTCGAATGGCTACAAGTTAGGAATATTTATTCGTCTACCAAAAGAATTTACTTTGCGAAGATGTGTAGGAACGTTTTAACATGAGCTACATATACCATTTTACAAAAGCAGGACTTAAGACATAAATACATACATTACACGTCAGATTATAACTCATAACCAAACGAGCCGGCTACACTCGCTCGCGTTATTTACAAACTGAGCAGTTGAGAAAAGATATCTTTTCAAATTTAAAAAAAAAAAACAACCCTATATCAGTTGACCACCCCCCCCACACTCCCACCCCCCCCCACCCCCCCCCCCCCCCCCCCCCCCCCACACACACGCTGGAAGTTGGAACGAGCCTTTCCAAAGAGGGGTTCACATGACATAGTTTTTTAAAAATGTTTTTGAAATTTTGAAAAAAACAATAAAAATAATGAATTTTGATATCATGTGTGTTGGGAAGGGGTTGACTCATTTTGTAATCATGTAACATGTCTGTCGAAAGAAAAGAAACTAGGAGGTTTGAGTACATTGCTTCTGTGCACCCCTCTCTCAGCACAACATACTTTTCACCCCATTTGCACAAAAGAGAGATATTAAATCAAGCTATTTTACAGAAAAAGGTTCAAACCTACCAAAGCTGTTTCCCGGGCCAGACCACAAAGGCGACCGGCCAACCGAGAAATCAACCGTTCTCCCGATACGCCAGTGCGCCTCTGGCTAACCAAATACAATACAAAGACCACAAACCGTTCTCAGTTCGTCAAGATTTCGAAAAAAAAATATCACAAAATCCAGACCGAATCAAGAAAAACAAACGAAATTAGCACCTGAGATCGTTCTTTTATTTTTTTTCCTGCAATGAGATTCTCCAGTGTCTTTTTCAGTGGGAAAAACAGAGAATGTCGACTCTCTGGGACAAGTACTAGAAAACTTTTATAATTGTATTTTCTAGAAATGTATTTTCTACTTATTAAAATAACCGACTAAAATGAATCATTCGCATTTTAAAAGATGTGGCAATTTGCCAACTGGCAAATTGCCACATTTTTGAAAATGCTAATGGTTCATTTCAGCCCTTTTAAAGTCATAACTAGAAAATACAGTTCTAGAAAATACAATTGTAAAAGTTTTATAGTACTTGGCCCAGCTGATCACGACACAGTCCCAACCCGGTTGAAATTCTCTACCCGCGTAGGTAATCACGAAGGTGAAGGTTAGAAATAGAAAGGAAATAAAGAAAAAAAAAACTTAAGTTTTGTGCACATGCAAAATGGGCGGATTTCAGCGACTTGTTTGGTAAAGGATTTAGCAAATCAATGGTATTGTGACGATCATACGAACGATTGTTCATGCTATAGAGTGTACCCGGTGCATGATGAGTACGCTTAGTACTTCATTTCATATATAATGTAAATAAGTAGTATTTCCTCGTACGTTGTTGACATAGTTCATCAAATGACGTCTTAGTGTGACTTTAATGTGTATCATCGGATAAATTTGGACATTTGTGTTCATACGGGGCAACAAATAAGTACGAAAACAAATGACTGCAAAGATATAGGTTAAATGATGGTTGAAATTGGCGTATAATTACCGAGGAAATTTGCCACCATTAAATATATTTGTTTTTTTTTTCTTTTAGCCTATGACCCGTGGTCATTGACCGAGAGTTGATTCTAAAGTCAGTTAATGTGGTGGGGCTAGTGGGTAACCCTTTGAACCCTGGTTGTAATAGCTTCCGTGTCAGTTCAATGGTAGCAATTGGAAGAGCCGATATTCATTATTTGGGGGTAGACCAACTAATATTTATAATGTGCAGCCTTGGGGGCTGCACGTTGAAAATATCGATTGGTCTACCCTGGTCTACCCCACGCATTCACTTAGCAGCCATTCTTTGTAATAAAATTATAGCGTATCATGTTCCTGGACCGTAAAAGCGGGTCACTGGAGTTCAATGGGTTAAGATTTTCCGACCGTGTTCCCGGTGTGACAGGAATGATAGTCCGTAGGAACGTTTGTCCCTCTGGACTACTATTCCTAGAATGTTCGACCTAGGACTATAATTCCGCGGAATAATAGTCCAGAGGGACTAATTTTCCTACGGACTATCATTTCCTGTCACACCGGTTCGTTGACAATTATCCTCATTGGATGAGATTTACGGGAAAGTTAGCTCCACTTAATTTTCGAAAGCTGTCAGCAAAATTAACACTGAGGGTATGGGAGTTTCATTTCAAAATTGAAATTTCGAGATGTTAGCGAATAAACGAATTTGTATCGTCGATGTACGCATGATTTCACAAACTTTAGGCATTGTCCTGTGGAGTTATACAAAAGTATAGAAACTGACTTTTTCCAAGTTTTTAACCAATCGGTTTGAACGTTTCACTATCATTCTCTGCTGAACTCCATTTACAAATAAGAAAACGGGGCCGTTTTCACCCATCACTTGATGTTCTTTGATTATTTTTCTGTTCAGTGTGTGCATTGTGATATATAATACAGACATTGTCCTCTCCATTGATATAAAAATCTACTTGGTGGGATTTGCTAATTTTTTCCTGGCAAGAATAAAAAACTTGCAGATTACTGTAAAAACACATTTGCTAAAAGAAAAGCGACCAAAGATTATCTGTGAAGTAGTTGCTTCTAATTAGCTTGCCACAGAAAGTGAAGTTTTCCTTTTGTTACTTTTAATAAAGAAAAAGGAAACTTGCATTTATTTTCCAATGATTTAAAGGGAGATAACTTTATCAAAAGGAGAGTTGGATGACGATATAATTCAGGGGATGTTCACGAACCCGAAAATCTATCTCAATAACAAATTGATAGTAATTCTTTTAATGATTACACTAAACGGTCGTTTTTCGTGTACCTTACTCAGCTTCTCAAATGTCATTTTTACGACTTTCGTATATCTACCATTTTTTAACGAATCACGTTGATCAACCTTACATTCCTGACCAGGTTTCACTTCACCGCGTTGAGCAAATCCGACAAACTGACTGTTCAATCCCGCCTGCAACCAGAGAAATATTGGTCCAACATTTTTTTTTTCGACAGACATTACCGATTTTTACGGGGTGGGTGTGTTTGTGTGGGGGGGGTGGGGGGGCTCCTTTCATGGTTTCGGGCCTGCAGTAGAGCTGAAACGGTTAAGAGGTTTTCTTGATCCTATTAATCACGTGGATTAACCTTGGTTAACCGATTAATCACTTGTCCAAATGTATATCTGAATAATTGCCATACCGTTGATGATTTACAGCATGAACCATTTACGCAACGTAACAAACAAAACCGACTCGGCCTATATACAAAAATCTCAATTCAAATTTATTATGTTTTCAATTTTTGTCTCAAAAACATAGCTTATGACCCTCATTGGAACGAGCTCGTTCCATATAAGGGTTCATAAGCTATGTTTTTGAGACAATAAATTGAAAATCTTCAGTAATTCCTGAATTTATTTTGCAAGTATCGTCTGCTACCCGCAATGGGTAAAGGGTTAAGAATGACCATTTCCAGCTACTGACAGAGTATGGTGATCCATGCAAGTAAACAAGTATGTCAGCAAGTAACCTTGCATGCTTTACTCTGTCCCTTATAATTGATGTGAGTCAGTGTGACAATGTTTGCCTGTTTTGAGCAAGTTTGTTCCTTTGTTGACCCATATAATACAGCAGTTCAAAAGTGACGGTTAATCGAACAATTACCTTTTTGGATCGATCAAGATCTTGATCATTGATTAATCGATTAATCGGTTAACCGTTTCAGCTCTAGCCTGCAGTTAATTCTTAACAATAGTGACAATACCCAGCTTGCACATATTACAAAAATCAAAGCTCATTCCAATGAAGGGTGTTCAGTGGCGGACCAAGGATTTTGAATTTGTGGGAAGGGCCCACCACTTTCAGTCATGATGCAAACAGCGAGTTGGAGGAGAGGACGAGAAGGGGATATGCCCAATCGTCGGCGATGTTCGGGAGCATCAAACGGGTAACAATTGAGAAAATGGGAGGTTAGTGTGGCCCTCTGATTTCTTGCACATGGTCACTAATATATTCTCTCAGTTTTACATAAGCTCATTCAAATTTTGAAAAAGGGAAGCCAAGTTATAACTGCTTACAGGAAAACGGCTCATGAGCTTTCGCTTCATGCACTGAGTGTGGTATTATCCGCGATAACGCATGGCCAATGGGACATGTGTTATCGCGCATAACATACCATGTCCTTGTTCTCAATGTTTGTAAAACAAATTTAGTTACACAAATAGGGGTGGGGGTGCGCCCATACCCCTAATTGAATCCGCCCATGTCATAAGCTATGCTTTGGAGGGTAAGTGTGAGGAAAAGAGGTTAGGGGTGGTTTGTGGGAAAGTGTGTTCCTGCCCGAAACTAATTTGATGTAGGTCTTTCACCCGACAGTTGTTTTACATTATTTAATAAATATGATTTTTCTTTCCCAAAATTGCCCATTATCAAATCGCTTAATACGACGCCGATCACGGCCTATATGAATCAGACTAGAGTTGTTCCCCGTGATTTATCACTTGGCGCAACAAATTTGTTTACATCGAAATCGTTCACCGCTATTCGTAATTATTTATTTATTTAATGGGGTTTAAGGTCATACATTTCTGCACTGTGGCTAATCATGACCATGACAGTTTTACGGGTGGAGGAAGCCGGAGTACCCGAGAGAACCACCGAGCAACGGC
This sequence comes from Pictodentalium vernedei, assembly GCA_031216915.1. Lineage (NCBI taxonomy): Eukaryota > Metazoa > Mollusca > Scaphopoda > Dentaliida > Dentaliidae > Pictodentalium > Pictodentalium vernedei. The sequence continues at coordinate 233,083,805 of CM062297.1, read as the reverse complement.
GAGCAACTGTCAGCTCCCCAACATACTAACGCCACACCAGCAGGGTTAGCATTGGTTGAAGACAAGTGCACCATCGACGTGCAGTACGCCTTAGTCCACGACGTTACCGTGCCCCCACATGGGCAATGGGGGTGAAGTGTCTTGCCCAAGGACACAACGCGGTTGCCGCAGGTGGGATTCGAACCGAGGACCTCTCGGCTTGCAGCCTGCACCTCTACTACTGAGCCACCGCGCCCCCCCACCGCTATTCGTCGAACGTAATTAGGAATACTGGTGTTACCCGGGCATCGTGGGGTATTTTTGAAGCTGAGCTTTTGTATGGTAGAAAATTATTGGTTGACAATAAGTAAGGATTAGTGGACGAAGAGAAGAAAGAAGAAAGTTGTATCGAAAATTCAACGCTAAGTAAGATTGAGAATCGTAAGCAGAGATTCGTCAAAGTGGAGAAGAGGCAGGTCAGGTGTCTGAAAGTCCGTATGTTATGTGGTTTTCGACCTTGATCACCCGGACCTCGGAAGTGGACGTCATGTCACGTAACCCAGTGGCGTCGTGTTGTGTTGTCATTGTAACCTACGTGAGCGGTCATGTTGTGACGTAGTACGCATTCTATTTTGCAAGAGTACTTTTACTAGTTCGAATTTTCCCCAAATCCTCGAATACTTTGTAGAATTACCACAAACAACCCAACCATTTTCCTAAACTTCCAAAGTCCTTGTTTTCTGCCCACCCAAGGTCTTATTTCTTCCATTCCTGGACATGTTTTATCTATTCTGTTGTTGTTCTGTGTCTGCTATACGCTACTCGATTGTTTTGGAGTAGACACCAGTAGCGCAGAAGAGCTTTTCAGTTGGAACAGATTTGGCTTATTGGTTACTATTTGTAGCTTTTCCTTGTCTGGGCTGATAAATATGAATCTATTCCGGGTATTTTTTTTTCTTGATCTGAACACCTTATGATATGTTTCATCTATCCGGATCGTCCAAGCAGATCACTTTACTTTAGAACCGTGGTACCCCCATTTCCAGCACCCCTGACCAACAAACTACAGGCCTTTTTGCAACCCCTTTTTATCGTATGATGCCATGAGGCGCATGAGGAAATCCCTGAATGAGGTATAATCTACCTTCTCTCTTATCTTCATCTGGGTATTTAACTACCATACCCCATGGCACCCCAATTCCAGCACCCCTAACTAACAAACTATAGGACTTTGGCATCCCTTTTATCATATGGCAAAGACATCCTTCAGGTTTACCAGTCATTTTTTTGTACTTCAGCAGGTAAATCCATCTAAGCAGTAGCTGTTCACACTTCTGAGTCCAAGGTGCGAATGATGGTGGCGAATGATGAGTAACGGAAAGTCTAACATTCTAAATGCATTGATACTTTTTGATATTTTTGTGTTACGTGCACATTGTGCTTGAACAGAATCTTTCATTGTGACGTGACTCATTTTTTGGGAAGTCTAGCTCTACTCGACGAGTAGCTATACTTCCCAAAAAACGAGTCGACATAGGCTAAAACATAGGCTCGTTTATGCGGTTTCGAATACTGAAGAGAAAATACTGGTGTGAACAGCCCCACATGATTACTAAATAACATATCACCTGCAGCAGTACAGATTACTTGCACCCCTTGGACACACCCACAATTTTTATTTGACAAAGCAAAGACATTCACACGATAGGAAAATCAGTGGCGGACTGATCGTATGGTCCACCGGAAAATTCCCGGTGGCTCCCGTGCTTGGGTGGCCCCTGGAGACCCAAAATTGATGCAGCACAACATCTGTTGGTGCCTGAAATTTTGTGAAAACGCCCAACAGGCGAAATGGATCTGATTGCATAGAATGCTGGTGTCTACAGAAATGTTCTCTTGTGGCAGTCCACATAGAGAACATTTCGATATACCAGCAGTCTAGTCTGGCACTGATCGCTCAGATGTAAGGAAACAGCGTTCTTTTAATTTGAAAAAAATCAAATTTTCTCTCATTGAGCTGACCTACTGTCGGCGGGTGCGCCCCGCGCATCCCCAATCCGCTGTTGATAATATTCTTGCCGCGCGAATGATGAAGGTGATACAAAAATGCATCGAAATGTCCTCTGTGTGAACTGCCATTGATCACTCAGATGCAAGGTTCAGTTCGAAAAATTAATATGTTGTCCTATTCCGGGGTCCGCCTTGGTTCATTTCCCGGTAACTTTTCTTGGCCCAGTCCGCACCTGAGGAATATTATGAAAACCCCACCCCGACCAATCATATACAAGCAAAACGGATAACATTAATTAAAGAAAATTAATTTATTTACGTTTTCAATGGGTTAATGGGTAGCGACAGGATATGCGTATGACGCAACTTCGATTAATGAAAGATAAATATTTGTCTCTTTGTGAACTTGAGTTAAACCGATTTTTCTCCGCTTAAAGTACACTCAAACAAACACACACATGTTTATGTTGTGTTACTACTGCGGAAGGACACGAGCCAATCAAGAGCGCACGCGAACTTTTAGTTCAAAATCTTGATCGAATCACAAAAAGTCCAACTGGGGAGATTAAACAAAGTTATCACGGAATTCACTGAAAAAAGAGTAGGTCATAGGATTTCATCCCAGAAAAAGCCCCAATAAATTCTGTTTATAATTCTACTGTAGAAGTGTGACTTCCCCGAGCTGTTGGAGGATGAAGTTGTAATTTCGGATAAACGCGACCAATCGAATCGAATTTCGAAGTTTTGCATGGCCTATAATCTAGATAACTAAAAAGAATCACGACAGTTAGAACTTAAGTGAGGGTAAAGAGATCCGTAAAGTGATTGCAAAAGAAGGAGCACTTGTTCATTGCAGATACCTGGAGGGCGCAAAGTAATTTGAATGGTCTTCATTGTTTAAACCCTGATCGAAGTCATAAATATGAAAAGATAATTGGTAGTGATGTAACGCCTATTCAGATTGCCGCACGAAGTGGAGCAATATTCAGAAAAGCTTGTTTTGAAATATTCATTTGTCCGAAAAGAATGAATTCCTCCAAATTCCCATTTATCGAAAAATTTGTAGAGTTGACAAACAACTGGAAAACAACGCCAGTGGTTCGGGATTTGAGTAGAAAGCGTTATTAAAATCTAGAATATATAACTCACAAACACCGCCGGCTGAATGGACCTGAGAGACCAGCAATTGCCATTTCCCCATTCACAGACTCTTATTTTCTTTAACCCGTTACCCAGATGATTACTAAATAACAGACCACCTGTAGCAATTACAGATTACTTGCACCGTTGGACACACCCACAATTTTTATTTGACTAAAGTACGGGAAAAGGCAAAAACATGCACACTGTAGGAAAATCAGTGGCAGACTCACCGTATGGTCCACTGGGAAAGCAGACGACACTTGCAACAAAAATTCTTGAATAACTAATATTTTTCCATTTTGTGTCTCAAAAACAAAGGTTATGACCACTCATTGGAACGAGCTCGTTCCAACGAGGGGTCATAATCTACGTTTTTGAGACAAAAAATGAAAAAATACTAAAAAATTAATTGGCGATTTTTGAGAATAGCGCTGGCCAGTTTTGGCCGTTACGTTGGGTAAAGGGATAAACGAAAAAAACGAAAACAAATATTGTTAATAGTGTCTATGGGGGTATTGGAATACCCGGGGATGCCAACGAACCTAGACAGGCGTGAATCTTGAGGTTGGGGACGTCACAGAAACCATCGAACGGAGATGTTACACTCTAAAGTCAGTTGGATGAACCCAAATCAACCGGGCTGAGTGAATATGAACCCAATTGGAGTTTATACAGTTATAAACAAGAAAAAAATCTGGAGATCATGCACCGATCAAACTATCACAGATTTGACGATAGATTCTTCACTTTCCCGTTATTCATGTTCTCCGGCTCTCGTCCGACAAGAAAAAACAAATCTGGGTGGTGAGCTCCGTGGCTACGGCATTGGACATCAAATCCAAGGTCCACGGTTTGATCCCCACCTGGGGTAACTGCGTTGTGTCCTTGGACAAGGCCCTTAATCCCGATTGCCCACGTGGGGGCAAGGTAGGCGTTGTGTACTAAGGCGTACTGCATGTCGACGGTGCACTTGTCTTCAGCCAAAGCTAACCCTGCTATGTGGAGTTAGAACGTTGGGAGTCTGGCAGTTGCCCGCCGCTGCTCGATGGCATCCTCCACCCACAAAACTGTCCGACACGCGAGGTGATCCTGGCGGTCGAAAGTGTCATTAAACCCCAATAAATAAATAAAAATAAATAATAAATAAATAAATAAAAAAAAAAACATTAGTTACTATATATCGTCGGATTCGGCTCTTCCAATGCTATATTACATCCAATGTATTACAAAACAAAGAAAAGGGTATGATATATATGCTGTACACACAGCTTGCTAGAGATCACACCCCTACTCATCGACATATTTGGCGATAAAAGGTAAATATGCACATTTTATGTTTGTTTGTTTATTGAGTGTAATGACGCAATTAACTTATCTTGTCTGGGTCATATCTTGTACAATTGCACGCATTGAAAAAAGCCGGAGTACCCAGAGAAAACATCTGAGCAGTGGTTTGAAAGTAGTGGACCCCGCCCCCCTAAAATTTTCGCTGTCCTTCGCAAACCTTGGCCCAATGCAACTTGCACATAACATATACAGCCGTGAAGTGGTCTCCAATTTTGTAAAATTTTCTTGGGGTTGGAGGCCTAATTCTAGCTTCCTTTAAACCCTTTACTTAATATGAAAAGCAGACGACACTTCTTTAATAACTAATTTTTTGTCTCAAAAACATAGGTTATGACCCCTCGTTGGAACGAGCTCGACGAGCTCGTTCCAACAAGGGGTCATAACCTATGCTTTTGAGACAAAAAATGAAAAAATAATGAAAATTAATTGGCGATTGTTTTAGAATTGCGCTGCCGGTTTTGGGCGTTACGTTGGGTAAAGAGTTAAGGGAAGTGGGAGAAGGGGTAACAACCGGTGGGGGGGGGGAGGGTCTTATAGTTAAGAATATTGAAGTCCCCCACCCTCTCGCAACGGCCTTCCAAATATATTGTTTGAACGCCCCCCGCCCCCCCCCCCCCCCCCCCCCCATCTAAAAAAACCCACCTGGCTAGGGCATCCCCTATTATAGAATCCTGGTCTCGCGCCTGTTTGTAACTATCGGACTCTCCAATTTATTACTCTGGCACAAGTAGAGTCAGCATATAAAATGCTGAAGGATATTTTTGGCAGTTTAGAGAACAAGCCCTTGCAATTTCTTAAATTACACATTTGTGTTTGAATATATCTACAAAAGTTGAAAACTAGCATCATTGACTGGTCTTCTTTCTGTCTGGCCGGGTTATGTGGTACTCATGACACTGTCTAAATAGCTAAAATACCAAGGATTCTCATTTAACGTGGGGGAGCTTGCTGTATGTTTAGCACCCCACGATTATTTACAAACAACCCGGAACTGGACATTAAACCTTTTACGAAACGTACCATACTTGCGTCCCATTTATCACAGGTTCCGGACCTGAATCAATTTATTTTTCAACAAGGTGTGTTTTTTGTAGAGCTGTCATTAGTAGACTTGACAAAGATAGGGTGGCTCAGCGGTTGCAGCACTGGACTTAAACAACCGAAAGGTCCACAGTTCGATTTCGACCAGAGGTAACCGTGTTGTGTCCTTGCGCAAGATACTTAATCTTGTTTCGCAGCGTGGGGGCATGTTGGCGCTGTGTACCAAGGCGTACTGCACTTCGATGGTGTACTTGCCTTCAACCGCCGCTAACTTCGCTTGTGCAGACTTAGTAAGTTAGAAAGGGTGACAGTTGTTCGTCGCTACTCAGTGATTCTTTGCGGTACTCCCGTTTCCTCCACGGCTCCCGCGGTATGATACTGGCTGTTGAAAGTGTTGTTAAGTCCCAATAAAACAAACAAACAAACTGGATTTGACAAGAGTAAAGCGACCTGCGAAGGGTTCATTCGAATAGTTATGCGTCTAACATTTCAGATCATCTGATCAGAAGAAGGAAAAACCTCTTAGCAGGCACATACTTTCAATTTATTCCTTTTTCTGGGAGCGCGGTGGCACAATGATAGATTGTTGGACTTCTATGCTAGAGGTCTCGAGTTCGATCTGTCTTTATCCCTATTGCCTACATGAAGGCACGATGACGCCGTGCACTAAGGCGTACTGTACGTCGATAGTGCACATGTATTCAACCGCTGTAACCCTGCTTGCGCGGAGCTTGAACAGAGTTAGAATGTTGAGGATCTGACAGTTGCTCGTCGATGCTCGGTGGTTCTCTCCGGGTACTCCGGCTTCCCCCACCCGTATAAGCTGTCACGGTCACGATTAGCCATTGTGCATAAGTATGTGACCTTAAACACCAATAAATAAATAATTCCTTTTTCTACTTTTCCTGTAGACTTGTTCGGGTCTATGAAAATGTTTTCCAAGATCACTTATCCGCAACCAATACACCTATACATATGGAAGGCATATAAACTACTGAAGACCAGATGCGACGGGGCACTTGATAAAAAAGTTTTTTTTTAAATGTATACCGGCACCGTAGATACATGTGTCATTTAACCCTCTATCTAACATGAAAAGCAGACGACACTTGTAAAAAAAGTTCTTGAATAACTATTTTTTTTCATTTTTTTGTCTCAAAAACATAGGTTATGACCCCTCATTGGAACGAGCTCGACGAGGTGTCATAACCTATGTTTTTGAGACAAAAAAAAAAAATGAAAAAAGTAATGAAAATTTATTGGCGATTTTTGAGAATAGCTTTGACCGGTTTTGACCGTTACGTTGGGTAAAGGGTTAAATACTATCCCAGGCCTGTAGAAATTGGGCGGACGATTCCCCTATCGTTCACCTTAGAAGAAATAAGGCGAACAGATTTTTTTTTCACCTACGTCGCTACACATTAGGCTAAAACAAGAACGTATACTCATTGGTATTTATTTCCTAACTCTTTCATGACCTTTATCTTCTTTATAATAATGATAAAAATCTGTATTCTTTGACTTGAGACGTCTAAATGCTGTGGTGAAATACACTGTTGGAAAGGGCTCTCAGGGCCACCCCACCGTCTTAATAAAAGAACTTTATGGAATAAGTTGTAATATTCTATGATGTTCATCGCAACCTTTCTGCTACACTTCGATTGATATGTAACACGACGGGCTTACATACAGTATTTTAACCCTTTACCCAACGTAACGGCCAAAACCGGCCAGCGCTATTCTCAAAAATCGCCAATTAATTTTCACTATTTTTTTTCATTTTTTGTCTCAAAAACATAGGTTATGACCCCTCGTTGGAACGAGCTCGTCGAGCTCGTTCCAACGAGGGGTCATAACCTATGTTTTTGAGACAAAAAATGAAAAAAATTAGTTATTCACGAATTTTTTTTGCAAGTGTCGTCTGCTTTTCACGTTAGGTAAAGGGTTAATACGGCGGAGAACTAAAGGAGGTGGTTTGCCTGAATCGTCGTGAAAAAATAACGCGTGGTTAAAATTCGAGAGGTGTGACGTCACATGTTGAGTGCGTTTCGCATCAAACGTTGCTCTTTATGAACCGCCAACTTGATCTGAGCCGTCAGTGACAAAAAGTCATAGGACTACTCAATCACCGTTATGTCCTCGGGCTGAAAATTAAACATGGTTATCCTAGGGAATTGGGCGCAAATTCAGTGCAAACTCGATCACCTGGAACCGTATCTCAAGAAAACGCGTCCTGTTACAGCTATCCAACGACCGGATCGTGAAATTTTAACTATCGACCGAAACGAAAATGTAAGTCACACAAATTCACTTTCCAAGTGACACCTCCTCGCCTCTGACAGATAGCCGAAATTACCGTTTTTGATAAAGAACTGACAACCAGCTAAATTTTAACGTGACATCTGTTTCTGCTCAAAGAGTAATCACGCCAACGAAGAAGAGCTCGTGTTCAAAGGAGCTTGTTTTTTTTTCAACACGGACGCATTTAATTATCTGATTACTGCTCTTACATAACAACATCTTCAAGGTCGACTTTTGTGGGGAGAGTCCGTTATTAATGTTTACCAACTCATATTTTTAACCAATCGGCTGTAGGTTAAAGCTATTAATTCGTTTACTTTCGATGACGATTGAACACGTTTGGGATAGTGAAGCTGTATATACGTATCAGATCCTTGCTTCTGCTTCCTGATCGAAGAAATGTCTTGATTACAAAATACGGGTTTTACCAGATTTTCCCGTAAGATTTTACTACAATTAGGCCCCTGAAAATATTCGAATACTGAATCGCATCCTGCACACTATTCGCAAATCGAATCGAATATCGATCGAATATATAAAAACCGTTACCCCGAAGCACTTCGATTAAAAAAAAATCAGATTTAAGTCCATTGCGTAAGGTTAAGTTAACCCTTTACCCAAAGTAACGGCCAAAACCGGCCAGCGCTATTCTCAAAAATCGCCAATTAATTTTCATTATTTTTTCTTTTTTTTGTCTCAAAGACATAGGTTATGACCCCCTCATTGGAACGAGCTCGTCGAGTTCGTTCCAACGAGGGGTCATAACCTATGTTTTTGAGACAAAAAATGAAAAAAATTAGTTATTCAATAATTTTTTTTGCAAGTGTCGTCTGCTTTTCATGTTAGGTAAAGTGTTAACCTGTCGCAAACGATTATCATTAAGTTGCCGTTTCCACGTAGACAGACCAGAATTTGATAACGCCAGTTGTCCGGTAGGCAGATTCACGCGAACGTTCTGCAGTTGATGCTATTTTTACCACTCAAATAACCAAATTTTCTGTGCGTCTCAGCAAGTCTGGGTTCACTTAAAAAATACGGAACATCCCGATCACGAAGATGTCCGAAACCAAACTCGGAAATACATTATCTTTGCGCAAGTTGGCTGTTGCTGAGAAAGGCGACATAAATGCATCGACGCTGGTGAACACCAACATATACACCTGGAACTTAATTAAGCACCCCCAGAAATGTTTCATGATAGCGAGGTTGCTGTTACTGATTATTATGTTTTAATGATTGCTATGTCTTGCAGTATATTTCATCTAGTGAAACACGATGTTTCTGGTTGATAGCGTACTCCAAACACATCCCCTCGTCCACGTAAAGCATGCTTCCCACAAATGTCACAAAAACACTATCATCCACATACAATATCTGGGTATAAAACAAGGAAATTTGTTACTACTTTTATCTGTAAATATTGACATGGCAAGGGGGAGACTGTCAGATGCACTAAGATGACAAATCGTTTGTATGCATGCAACAGGCATGTCATTCAAAGCTATTGGAAGGCAACTTGGCTATAGTCGTTCTGTCATCAGCAGACTTGTCCGAAAAAATCAACAAACCAACGATGTTAAGGACCGACCAAGGCCTGGACAACCCCGAAGGACCTTTCCTCGGGAAGATCGGAAACTGGCACGCCTCGTTAGGCGTGAACCCTTTGCTTCAAGTGGGGTTTTGAAACGCCTTTGGCTCCTCAATAGGCGTTTGTGCAACAGAACTGTTCGAAACCGTTTCAAAGCACTGGGTATGAGGTCCAGAAGGGTCATCAAGCGTCAATCTCTGTCCGATCAGTATCAAAGACGACGTTTGGTGTGGTGTATGGCACAACATTGGAATCTCAGGACATGGAGGCGAGTCCATTGGTCAGACGACAGTAGGTTCCTGCCTCACGTCACAGAAGGTCGCATGAGAGTGTGGAGGCATAGAAGTACTGTTTACACGGACAGGAACATCATACCTACTGTTCTTTATGTTGGAGGATCAGTAATGATCTGGGATGCCTCGATCGTGATTATAAACTTGATATGGTGACTGTATGTGGGAATCTCAATAGTTATCAGTACATCCAGGACTTTCTCAATCCGGTTGTCGTGCCTCGTTTTGACAACCACCTGTTGGGTACTCGCCCTGTATTCACGGATGACAGTGCAACAATGTATTTATTTTTATCCCATGTAAAGCGTTTTAGAGCACAACTATGTGGTTTTACGCTATACAAAACCTCCATATTATTATTATTATTAATGCAAGGCCCATGCTGTGAGTGCATTCCTCCAGAACCACGCTATTACAACACTACCTTGACCTGCAATGAGCCCCGATTTGAATCCCTTAGAACACATCAGGGATTTTCCTGGACGGCGTGTGCAAGCAAGGGATCCGCCTGTACAGAATTTGGCCGTTTTGGAAGCTGCATTGCATGGGGAGTGGCAACAGTTGCCCCTGGACCGTATTAGAAGGCTCAATGGTAGCATTAGGAGGAGGGTTCGGGCTGTCATTCCAGCACGTGGTGGATAGACTCGCTACTGACGTCAGACACTGCTATTGTGTTCGGGAGATCACAAGTTAATTTTTTGTCAGTAATTACCGGCATTGTTTCATCATGGAGCGTCCCAGCACCATACTTGTCGAGAGAGCATTTTTCCATCAAATACATTAGTTACAGATATGTGTAATTAGCGCCATTAAAATACTTCATATTTTCATCATTGTGTTGTCTTTCATTTGTCAATAGACCATTCTTTACGCAAACAATCACTTTTGGCCATCTTAAAGATGGCATGAAAGTAATGACAGTTTCTATTAACACAACTGCGAAAAAACAGGGGCGCTTAATTAAGTTCCAGGTGTATATTACACATACCATTCGCCGGTAATCGAGTCAATAATAGGAAATGAACGGTGACCCCTCTCCCTCTCCCCTCCCCCAATGCATGTTGGTATGAACCCAGTCTCTTTGAGTAGGCGTGGACACCAGACAGGAAGTAGCTCGGTAAGGTTGTGGGCTATGCAGCGGGCATTAACGGTTAACCCTTTACCCAACGTAACGGCCAAAACCGGCCAGCGCTATTCTCAAAAATCGCCAATTAATTTTCATTATTTTTTTCATTTTTTGTCTCAAAAACATAGGTTATGACCCCTTATTGGAACGAGCTCGTCGAGCTGGTTCCAATGAGGGGTCATAACCTATGTTTTTGAGACAAAAAATGAAAAAAATAAGTTATTCAAGAATTTTTTTTGCAAGTGTCGTCTGCTTTTGATGTTAGGTAAAGGGTTAACAGGTACTGGAAATCGGAAAGTAGTCAGTGGTTGATGAGTATTCATATATTCGATAGATCGAAGATTGTGATCGAATCGAATCGAATATCATTTCGAAACCCGAATATTCGCAAGGGACTAACGGTAATATATACCGGGAGCAATTTTCCAGTACTTTATCAGTATTTTTTTTACGTTGCTGTACAGCACATAAATAACTCTTTCCCTTTCTCTTGCTCAAACAAAAGAGCAAGAGTGGCATGGAAAAATTAAGGTAACCCTTGTTGGGATGTCTTAATTTTCTGTTACTGCAGACCTGGACTGGTTTCTCAAATGGACCACAGTGAACATGGATGACCTCTCTCCGTTCGAGAACTAATTCGTCGCCAAAATTTCATTGGAGGAGAGTCTTGGGTAGGATTAAGTCGCTTTCAAGCAAAAGTCAGGGAATTATTATTTGGCCGGTTTGCAATTATGCAAAATGTTCGTGCTTATGTATAATCCGAATATACCAGCTCATATACACAAAACACTCCAACACATTTCGAGGTGAGATAAAATTCCCATATTTCGCCCACCTACTTCTGCAACCTTTTATCTAAGAATACACGTGTGGAAAGAAATCTTGATTAACCAAACATTTTCATTTTTTACCTCAAAAGACAGCTTATGACACCGCATTGGAACGAGCTCTACGAGCTCGTTCCAATGAGGGTCATAAGCTAAATAAAATTAAATAGCAATGTTTGTGAATAACGCTGCCCGTTTTTGGAGGTATCGCCATGTTGGGAGTTGATGGAAAAATGTTCATGCATTTCTGGTATATGCTCTCTGCCCGAAAAAGTAAACTGTCGCTGTCAATTCCCTCTTCATCACCCTGGTATAGAAGTGTTATCCATCGGGGACGTTTGGTGGTGCCCTTCATATGGAAAGCTGGACCAGTAATCGAGAAGCATTTTTCCCCCAAAAATGTATGAAAAAAACACATATACATTGACGAAACCCACATACTGTCACCCAGAACAACCCATCCGCCCACACACTTATTAATGAAGACTCAGTCAGTTAAAACAATAATAAATTAAACAGATCGCAAACGTTCGTTCGTTCGTTCGTTCGTTCGTTCGTTCGTTCGTTCGTTCGTTCGTTCGTTCGTTCGTTCGTTCGTTCGCTTATTTATTATTATTATTTTAAAGAATTTCCATTCGTTTGACGCCAATAATTCTTTTAAATAATAATAATAATAATAAACGAAATAAGTTACCCCAAGACTTTTCGATTGTCAGACAACTTAATACCGGATATTTGAAACATAAAGGTAATTTTTTTTAAATTTGCGACTTTGTGAGAAAATGGGTCGTTACTTTTCTATTAGGGTCGCGCAGATCACCCCGGGTTCATGGTGACGTTAGACTACCGACAATTTGGATTGAGCAGACCAGAAGCTAAGAAATTTTTGGACATGGTGGGCCGAGAGTTAACATTTCACCACAGTGTTTCTTGGTCGTTGGCCGTTGGTACGAATTTGAAACCCAACTCAATATACTTCTTAAACTGTTGGAGCGCTAACTTTTACTTGGTTGCCAAAATTTCTTCGCATGTCTTTGCCTCGTTATAATTTATGGCACTCTCCCTTAAATAGTAACAAGAAAAATCCATACATATGAAATAAATTCACTTCAAAGATAACGAGAATCACATCCACAGAATATGAAACCTTTAAGATGAGGTACCTGCACTTAAGAATGAAGCCCAAATACGGGCTTCCAGAACTAAACCAGTTGAAACAATAACAAAAGAAACAGATCAGAAACGGAAACGTTCGTTCGTTCGTTCGTCCGACCGATGCCCGCCCGCCCGCCCGCCCGCCCGCCCGCCCGCCCGCCCGCCCGTCGGTCCGTTGATCCGTCCTTCCATCCGTTCGTTCGTTCGTTCGTCCGTTCGTTCGTTCGTTCGTTCGTTCGTTCGTTCGTTCGTTCGTTCGTTCGTTCGTTCGTTCGTTCGTTCGTTCGTTCGTTCGTTCGTTCGTTCGTTCGTTCGTTCGTTCGTTCATTATTATTATTATTTTAAAGTATTTACATTCGTTTGACGCAAGTAATTCTTCAAAATAATAATAATTAACAAAATAATTTACAGGACTCTTCGATTGTCATATATTTATAACGGATATTTGGAACATAAAGGTAAGTTCTCTTTTCTCAAACTTGCGACTGACAGAGAAAATGTTGGTGTTTGAGCGAGCAGCCGGTGGGGGGGGGGGGGGGGGGGGCATCCCTAATAGCATCGGGTCTGGGATTGAGCCTTAATCACACCCCATCCCAACCCGATCACATTTTTTTCCGCTTGCACATATACAAATTGCAAGCGCGCTCTCAAAATACTGCTACCAACTCTGACCAACACAGTAAAAAACGTATCTCCTGCTTGAAACTCAACGTCGTGAGTGGTCTGGGCTATCCACTTACATGATGTTTGTTGACAAGATGGATAGCTTTCGTGTTGAAATGTGACCAATTGAATGATTGTGTACCAACTGCATTGACTTGCCTGACGTATGTACGCATATTTTACGGCGTCGCATTGACGTAATGTTATGAGATCGATTGTCAAAAAATCAAGCATCTGTTAATTAACTCGTTTAGGTATTAAAGGCTTCATTGTCCACTCTCATGCGCAGTGGTTACAACGTGGTACATGCATTCCAGAAATAATGTCCATGTCACGAAAGATTATAACGACATTAATTATAAAATTCACCTTAAAGAAATGTGGACATCCATCTTACGGATTCTCCGTTGTTTATAATAATAACACAATGTAATATATATGTATACTTACTGTTTGTCTCTTCTTTTAAAAGTAACTCGTATATTGAAACAGATAGTGGTAATAATTGATGTTGTCCCATCTTTTTCAGAGATATGAAGTCTGAATAAAAAATATCATACTAGTCGACTTGAATTTGCGCCCACCAGACCACCTGTCTCGAACAAGCCTGGGAAACAGGAGTGATGCTTTTGAACACTACCCGGTGCTCAAGACCTATGGCCTGAGGGGTGTTCTGCTAAAGTGTCGTCTGCCTGTTTAGGCAGACGACACTTGACAAGAAACACTTGACTAGAAACAACAGCTTATATTTTTTAGACTCCCTCTGCCCAATATTACCCGTACCAGGGGTATCGCGAAGATGACCGACTGTTGGGGTGGGGCGGGGGTGGGGGTGGGGGCGGGGGAGGCATGTAAGCATGATTTTTCCTGACTGTGATGTTTCAAGTCCCGGTTGATTAAAATATTCCAGCTGCATCATCAAGGCATGCCTTAGTTGAAAGCATGATTTGATGATGTAACTGGAGTGTTAGTCAGTCGGTATTATAGGTGAAAAAAACTCGCGACTTCTTGGGAATTTATTTCTCGATAAATAAAATATATATATGCAGAAAAGTTGCGACGTAACTTCTGGCTAAGCCAATGCCTGTAAAATCAAATCACCGAATTCAACCCTTTACCCAACGTAACGGCAAAAACCGGCCAGCTCTATTCTCAAAAATGGCAATTAATTTTCATTATTTTTTCAATTTTTGTCTCAAAAACGTAGGTTATGACCACCCGTTGGAACGAGCTCGACAAGCTCGTTCCAATGAGGGGTTATAACCTATGTTTTTGAGACAAAAAAATGAAAAAAATTAGTTATTCAGGAATTTTATTTGCAAGTGTCGTCTGCTTTTCATATTAAGTAAAGGAATTATCGCATAAGAATTCAATTCAGTGATTATATATTCCATATCTGAGTGACATCAGGGAAGTTGGAAGGTCTTACATGCAAATGGACAAGAGAACATGGGAGAGCAACCTGGAAATGGGGGCAGAATGTCTCTATTGGATACATGTAGTACCGAGGTTCATTGAATACTTTCCAAGACTTCATTCAATGAGTCAGTCAGTGTCTCATACAATCGTTCTCTTTATTGGTATTATATCAAAAATTCAAATCAATACGTATCAAGTTGATACTTTGAGGGTCGGATTGTGGGCGAGTGTTTATCAGAAGATTGTTTACTTGAACATTTTAACTTATTATAAGGGTTCTATCAAATCCAAATTACCCCTCCTGGTCAGGAATAGGGTGGCAAGTGCCTCCCCACTCCGCTCGGGTGTATCTGTCTGACGTTGGACTGTGGTCATGTGATTATTGTCTTTGTTCTGTAGCAAATAAATAATCGGAACAATGCGTCAAAAATGCAAAATGAGACGACATATCGTAATTTATTACTTTAACTAGACTTTATGATTCTGGAGAATCATGGCTTTTCCTGATGAGATTCCATGATTTTTCATAACCCCAGAGTGTCTGATGAATTGTTTTTAACAGTCTCACTGAAGTTCCTTTTTTGATGTTATGAGAAAGATGGGTACAGTAGTCTCAAATGACTCAATTTGATAAAAAAAATGTTTAGATAAAAACCATCATTAATGGCTGAGAGGGTTAAAATCAATATCGTCGTCCGACAAGTTAATGACCTACAAAAGGAGTTATGTTTGTTTGACAAATACCCACTGTGTGCTGTGGCTATTTGAAAATGTCCATTTTATCTCAAATGTATCCAAAATATTGATGTCTGGCACTTTGTAGGGGGTTAACAAGTGCTAACAGGAATATGTTTTCATGCAACTTGTAATGTCACACCAAGAACTGGAAATGGCCATTTTTTCTTAAAAATCTACAAGATGTTTTCACAGAAATCCAGGGAGAACATGAAGTTTAAACTTTTGATAGGTATCATTGTTTATCCAGCCCAGAACGGGTTAATGATTGTTTTTTTAATACCCTTATTACTTACAAAAATAATTCTCAGTGAATTCTACTTCCACTTATGTCGATCTCTCCTCTTAACTTTGGGCGCTGTGGGTATGCAAACACAGCACATTTTATAAAACAATTGATGTATGAGAACCTGCATAGGGTTAACAAATGCTTACTGGAATATTTTGAACATGCAACTTGTAATGTCATTCTAAGATCTGAGAATGGCCAATTGTTCTTGAAAATCTACGAGATGTTTTGGGAGAAATCCTCGGATAACATGAATTTTTAACTTTTTGAGGGGTATCGCTCTGTAAGCAGCCTTAAACATTTTAATGCTTGGTTTTGTGAATATCTTCATTACTTACAAATATGATCCTCAGCGAATTCCACTTCCAATGAAAGAGGTTATGTTTATCTCGCAGGTACACATTGGGTGGTACGGGTGCCCAAGAACAGCCCATTTTCTCAAGGTGTCTGCGCTTGGCAGCCTCTAGAGGGTTAACAAACGCTTACCGGAATATTTTGTCCATGTAGCTTGTAATGTCACTCCAAGACCTGCAAATGGTCAATTTTTCTTGAAACATACTAGATTTTTTGGAGAAATTTACTGAAAAAGGGAATTTTAAGCTTTTAAGGGGTATATCTCCTTAAGCACTCGAAAATGGGTTAAGACCTCGCTTTTTGAACACCCTTATTACTTACATAAAATTTTCCCTATCAGTTTTGCGTCCGGTAAAAAAAGTTACGTTTCTCTGTAGCATTCCCATTTGAGTTTGTTGGTGTCCAAAAACAGACTATTTTTTCAAAAGTTTGACATTTAGTAGCCCATAGAGGGTTAGCAAATGCTTACCGGAATATTTTATCCATGCAACTGGTAATGTGACACCAAGACCGACAGGATATTTGTAAAGAAATCCAGGGAAAGTATGAATGTTTTAAGTTTTTGATGGGTATCGCTGTTAACCAAAAATGGTCCTTGCTGAATTCCACTTCCAACAAAGGAGATTATGTTTATCTCTCGGGTATACATTGGGTGCTGTGCGTGTCTAAAAACAACCCATTTCAACAAAATTACGATGTTTGGTATCCTGTAGAGAGTTAATGAACGTTCACCGGAATATTTTGTCCATGCAACTCGTAATGTCACACAAAGATCTGCGAATAGTCAAATTTTCTTGAAAACTTACAAGTTACTTTTAGAGAAATCCACAGAAAATGGGACTTTTAAGCTTTTAAGGGGTATCTCTCTTTAGCCTGCCCAAAATGGGTTAAGACTTCGACTTTTGAATACCCTTACTACTTACAAAAATGTTTCCGTATAAATTGTGCGCTCGATAAAAGAAGGCACCTTTCTTTGTGGCGCGCCCGTTGGGTGCTGTTGGTGTCCAAAAACAGCCCATTTTATCACAATTTTGACTTTTAGCAGCCCGTGGAGGGTTAATAAATGCTCACCGGAGTATTTTGTCCATGCAACTTGTATTGTCACACCAAGACCTGCGCGTGGCCAATTTTTCTTGAATTGGGTTCATATTCACTCAACCCAGATGATTTGGGTTATTTTTTTAACAGAACTGATGTTAGAGAATGAGTAAAGGACTTTATGTGAAACTCGCCAACACGCTCAGTTACTTTATTTCGTCATTGTTCTTAAGTGACTCGGATATTATTTCCGAGAAAGCTTTCTCAATGGAAATGGTGGAGGTGGTATTGCATTTTGTTACACACAGAGTAACAACGAATCCCCCCCCACCCCCACCACCAGCCCCCCCCCCCCCCCCCCAAAAAAAAACAAAAAAAAAAACAACGCGAAACACGAACACGTTCAGAGAATTTGACGTGAAGATCAATTAACCCTTACATCACGAACAGCAAGCAATAGGCCAACTAACAAAATTTCTTAAATGGCCAAACTTTTTAATTTTGAGCCTGAAAAACTTAGCTTATGACCGCCTTATTGGAAAGAGCTCGTTCCAATGAGGGGATTTTAGCTACCCCTTTCCGAGGCCAACAAATAATAAAATATGATTGGTTTTAAGTGTTTTTTAAGTGTTGAATATTTATTTCATTTATTCACGTATCAAAGATGGCTCCTTCAGTACACAAAATCCATGTTTAAAAGTTAGAAGCTATACAGTTGCTTAATGCAGCGCTTTGAAACACAGATTGCGAAGTATGAAACTGCACTAACAGGATTGCATGGATGGAGGTGGTAAGACGCACTGGCCCGACCATGGTTCGACTCGTGTCAGAAAATTTGGAAGGCCATTGTTGTTGTTTTTTTTGTTGGATACCTAAAAATGTTCAATTGTTTTCTAAATCAGAGCTCCCCCCTCCGCAGTAGAAAGATTTTGACGGGCTTGTTTCAGTCAGGATGTCCTTAGCTATGATTTTGAAACGAAAAAAGAAAAAAACTGATTGGCGATTTTCGTGGGCAACGCTGGCCAGCTATATGCGTTAGGTTAGGTTGAGAATTATGAGGTCGAAGTACGCTCTGTGCGAGTGATAAGCTTGGCTGTTTTATAAAACGCGGAATCAGTGATTTGTACCATATTGTAAAACAAAGACAAACGCTGCTTACATCGAATCCAATGCGTAATCTGAAACGGAAAATCATTGATTATAATTTTGACGAAACTATTCGTTTCGTCAAAATTATAAAAATATATATATATTTCAGCTTGCAGATTAACTGATTGATGGCTACAGTTTTTTGGTGGTCTGAAATTGTTCCTCGAAATTTGTTTTATTACAAATTATTGAAGAGTGCCTATCGGCACTCTTCAATAATTTGTGATAAAACGAATTTATATAAACAAAATATTACTTGTGTTTGAATGAATATGAATGAATGAATATGAAAAATGAGCAAGGAAAATGTTGGCTTTTTCTCTGGTACCCTCATTAGTTTTTTGAAAGCCCTGATAGTAGCTTCTAGAACTCAACCAGTTAAATTCATTGTGTTTATTTACTGTCTTTGTTGTACAGTGGGACACAGTTATGGACAACACGCTGTTTAAATTACAATCTGAATAGGAAATTTTGATTACAACATCATCTCATCCAGGGATCGCACGCGTAGTGCAACGGTCTTAGCTTCCACTGCAATGAGGTTTGATTTTGTCTACGGTGGGAGTGGCCTTAAGTTAGAAAAAACATACTTCTATTCCAGAACACCAACTAATAGCAAACCAGAAATTATACATCTCAATGAGTCAAGTACGTCATGAACGGGATAGGTATATTCCAGGATCTCTTTAGGGAGCGCACACGCGCCATTGAACAAAATAATGCAAGCCATTGAGATCCACGGTGGCATGAGTGAAGATGACATAAGTTTTTCAAAGATGTCTCCAATTGAGCAAAATGTTGTAAAAATGTCTTAAATATTTAAGAAGTGTCATTGAACCTGATCGACCGCACTTGAAATTCCAAACCATTTGAACATATGTCAAGATTTTGTGTGTACTTCCATTCCGACATTGTGAAACTGTAACTAGATAACAGCGTTCATAAGAACTAATACCTTTCCGGGAGAGCTGATAAACCACCGAAGTGGTGGGAGCGGGCGTGTGTCTGTGTGGCGATTTAGAGGCGGTGGGATAACGAATATACAAGACGCACCGAACCTATCATGGTTTGACCCCGTGGAAGAAAATTTTCAAAATCAATCCACAGAAATGTCACAAGCCTTCAGGTCACGAGTCTAATTTTTTTTTTATGGAATTCGACTCTGTTATGGCATGGAATCAGTCCAGCCCTTATATAGTCCATCGCCTATGTTTAGATTCTACTTGACTGGAATATTTCAGTTGGTCGGAAAAGCGAACCTACGGTTCGTTTTTCGACCAATTGATATATTCCAGAAGATTGAATTCCAAAAAGTTACCTAAACATGTCAAATGAGTTTTCTTTTATAACACAGTGGCATGTACAAGTATACATTTTGTATTTCTAATATGTTTGATTCGGCAACACCCTTGTTTGGATGATATTGTCAAAAAATTATTTTATCTTATTATACAATTTCACATTTTTTATGACAATATAGCACGTCACATTAAAAAAAAAGATATTCTTAATTACTTAATTAGTAGCTTTATGATTGCGCCGCGTAGTTCAACTAATTGTGTTAATGTCTCAGGAGATTAAAGGCGATTTAAATACTTATTGGTTGGAATATATTTAACTGGAAATAGAAGGAATATGTCTTTGTGAGTAAAATGACATCACATAACATTAATGGCAGTTTGCACCCAAACGCCACGAAAAGTGTGTAAACAAACAGCCCATAAGAGCCCGGATTCTCTATAGAATTATACCGGCGCAGTCTAAAGGTAGAGCACTCAAGAAAGAGTACACTTGGGAGAACGTTTTCAAAGAAATATAGGAGGGGCAGTTTGGGACTGCATTGGAACGGGTGTGAAGTGCTGGTTGGTTTCCTGCACTTAAAAGCCGTATGATAAAATCACCACGTGAAATTCTTAATTTCAAGTGCATGTGTCTGTTGCAACACAGCATCCAGAAAATATTTTTCGGCAGTTGTTCGCAATGACATGATGAACAGAGTTCGTAGGAACGTTTTGACCTTACTAATCGTGCTTGGTGTCAGCCGAAAACAATCTTGAGTAAAACTCGGTAACTGTAAATTTGTGTCCCTCTTTAACCCTTTACCTAACGTGAAAAGCAGACGACACTTACCAAAAAAATTCTTGAATAACTAAATTTGTTCATTTTTTGTCTCAAAAACATAGGTTATGACCCCTCGTTGGAACGAGCTCGACGAGCTCGTTCCAACGAGGGGTCATAACCTATGTTTTTGAGACAAAAAATGAAAATATTTTGAAAATTAATTGGCGATTTTTTAGAATAGCGCTGGCCGGTTTTGGCCGTTACGTTGGGTAAAGGGTTAATAAAAAATCTCAAGTCCTCACGTAAGACGACTTGCAGACGAGACGTGCATAAATACTCTTGAATAAAGAAATACTTTTTTGCATCCAAACAGGGACGTAGTCAGGATTTCCTATTGAGAGGGGGGGGGGGGGGGGGGGCATAATTTTTTAGGGGAGCCAGGTCGATATACGCCACAGGCATATCCGAACGCCGTTGGCCTGACGTGGGGTGGGTATGCCCCTCCCATTGTTGGGTGTTCGTGGACTCCCCCGAACAGCCACTAATGGGAGGGCCATACCCCCCCCCCCCAACCTCAGGCATACGGTATCTCCCTCCCATTAGTGGCAGTTCGGAGGTGGGTGGGGGTGGGAGGTGGCTCTAGCGAGAAAATTTTGAAAATTCAACGCCCTGAGAATGAATCCCTCTGCTGCTTTAATTTTCCCATTTTGAGGGAGGGCACTGTAAGTTTTAGGGGGTGCAAACCTAGCCCGCACCCTAGCTACGCCACTGCATCCAAAAGATAGCTTATGAACTCTAATTGGAACGAGCTCGTTATAGTTACGAGACTAGATTTGGACTTGGACTCACAAATAGTTATAGAAATGCCAGTCTGTAGTACCCATTTCGGTCTATTGGCGGCACAGTGTGACCAATTTGGAGTACCGGTGCGGTACGTGTTAATTAAATACAGTATTGCGTCATGACTACTTATTATTCATTTAATTATTGGGGTTTAACGACACTTTAGACAGCCAGGGTTACCTCGTGTCGAACAGTGTTTCCGGGTGGAGGAATCCGGAGTACCCGAAGAGAACCACCGAGCAACTGCGAGCAACTGCCAGACTCCCGAACGTACTAACTCCACACGAGCAGGGTTAGCATTGGTTGAAGACAAGTGCCCCATCGACGTGCAGTACGCCTACGTACACAGCGCCACCGTGACCCTATATGGACAATCGGCATTAAGTGCCTTGCCCAAGGACACAATGCAGTTACCCCTGGCGGGGATCGAACCGTGGGACTTTCGGTTTGAAGTTCAATGCCGTAACCACTGAGCCTCTGGGCTCCCCGCCATGACTACTACGCGTGCATTTTATATATCCAAAATCAAATTACAAAGAAGCATTGAGTTTTTTAACTATAATACCGACTGACTATAATATTCCATCTACATCATCAAAGTATGCCTTCAACGAAAGTGTGTCTTGATGATGTAGTTGCAGTACTTGATCAGTCGGGACTTGAGCCATCACATACGGGACAAGTGGGTTTGACACCCCAATCGGTCATCTTCGTGACCCCCCCCCACCCCACCCCGCTGCCTTTTGACAAATAATAATTATTCGGCCCTCCGCTGATTTGACGCCTTCCTCTAAAGAGGAGGCTTACATTAACCCTTTACCCAACGTAACGGCCAAAACCGGCCAGCGCTATTCTCAAAAATCGCCAATTAATTTCCAAAATATTTTCATTTTTTGTCTCCAAAACATAGGTTATGACCCCTCGTTGGAACGAGCTCGTCGAGCTCGTTCCAACGAGGGGTCATAACCTATGTTTTTGAGACAAAAAATGAAAAAAATTAGTTATTCAATAATTTTTTTTGCAAGTGTCGTCTGCTTTTCATGTTAGGTAAAGGGTTAACCCATTTCCCCGCCGTTCTACACCCCCCCCCCCCCCTCCACTCTGCCGCCTAATCTACCAGCATTCAGTCAAAAAATGTTTTAGAAGTCCACGTATCGACGCTTTCTCGATCTCTCTAACTAAAGAAATTGACCCTTTCCCTCATGTCATTCCCCATCCACTTATCCTTCAGGTTTTCATCCCATTTTTCCATTAGTATTCTATGAAGTCTTGTTCTACAAGGCAAATATTTGGGGCATTCCAGAATGAAATGTTCCAGGGTCTCCGTTACTCCTAAACTACACATTTGGCACATTCTTCCCTCTCCCTTCCCGATTCTCTCCTCAATTCCAGTGACTTCAATCTCACTTTAAACAATAAAGACGGGACCCCCCCCCCCCCCCCACCACCACCACCATAAGATCCATCTAGGTACTCTTCAAAGGCTGGGACATCTTTTGTACAAACCGTCTCAACAGCTCTCCGTTATAACAGTGGCGTAGCTATGGGAGGGGGGGGGGGGGGGGTCACAACTTATCAATTATGGACACAAACGGACTCAGAGTCAAGGAAAGTGTGTGTGTGGGGGGGGGGGGGAGGGGGGTTGCGAATTTCAAAAGTTTTCAGGGGGGAGGCCCCCCTCCAGAGAGAGAGAGAAAGAGAGAGAGAGAGAGAGAGAGAGAGAGAGATAGACTATCCCCCGCTTGAGCTCACCCCCATCTCGCCGCTATATGTCTCAGATGATGCTGCGTATCGTATTCTGTATGCCGTCTAGTAGTTCAGCGGTCTGAAGGTAACGGCTACGTGTGTGTGTGTGGGGGGGGGGGGGGGGGTAGTCGCTACGTTCAGATCGCTGAATAGACCTTCTAGCCATTACTCTTGCCCCCCCCCCCACCCCCACGCCCACCCCCACCCCCACCCCTAACTTTGATATCCTGGCTGGGCGTCTGGGTCCTAATTCCTGCTCACACTGTACTAAGCTTTAATAGTCTATGTAAAAGACTCTAACAAGAGATACTTTCTGGTAGGTTCAATTTTCAAAATCCACTGTTGTTGTTGCAAGTAATTCTACCGTTAAGTACTTCGTATTATTTGTTTGAGTCAAAACATGTTTTTACACAAAACACTCAAACAATTCGGTCAATTGCATGTTCCTTGTTATGTGACCGTGATCGTCATATCAAACATGTATCCTGTAACCAACAATTTCTCCTCACGTACCAGGTCATTTATTGTTATCATTAATGTCCATGGTAAAATAAACTTCTGTGGTATCACCAACTTTTTCTGACCTTTAATACCATGTCTAAGCCTTTTTCCAATATATAAATATCACCGTGGCGTCATTTTATAAGCTGTCGCTACTTCAAATCCAAATGTTGGTTTTCATTAATTTTGGGCTGAGAACAATTGGATTTAATAAGCTAAAAAATCTCTATAAGCAAATATAGGGCCTTAGAAACCTCCGGAGGCCAATTTGATCTCATGTTCATCTCCAAATAACATGACCAACCCATCGTCAAAGAAAGAGATTTGCACCCTCTGAATGAGCTGGGTTAAAAATCAACCCAAATCAACTCGGTTCAGTGAATATACACCCAATTGGATTCATATTCACTCAACCCAGTTGATTTTGGGTTAATTTTTAACCCAACTCATTTAAGAATACATATATCGTCGTGTGAGAACCATAAGGTTCTATCTTCCGCTGGAAGATAAAACCTTATGGTTCTCACGCGACGATATGTAAATACATAGATGCGGAGGCAGGGGTGGGGAGGTAGGTGGTGGCGTGGCGGATCCAGAGCCTCTTTAAAGAGATGCGGTGACAATCTACCAGAAGTCGAAAGTTACACGTATTAATTTTTAAAGCATGCTATTGTCTCATATACCATGTTGTTTCAGAGCAATACTATAGTTTACCAGAGTATAATAATTTCACAGGTGGTCATAATTAGCCGTTATGTAGAAATATGTGACCTTAAACACCAATAAATAAATAAATAAATAAATAAATAAATAACAATTTCACTTTTTTTTACAAAATAAACTTTGCGGTATTATAACGTAATAGTCCAAACATCGCACACACATCGAATGTCGTCACTCGCTGGACGCAAGACGTTCGATGCCAACAATGCGATGAAGATAGCCAAAGAGTTTTGCCTGCTAATAGGGTGGACCAGATGTTATTGGCATGTCACGCCCCGATCTTCGTTGAAAAAAAAATGACAAACACTATAACACAACATTGGCTATTATGCGAAATCAATACTATAAAAAGGTACAGATGTTTTCTCCGTAGACA
Source organism: Pictodentalium vernedei (assembly GCA_031216915.1). Lineage (NCBI taxonomy): Eukaryota > Metazoa > Mollusca > Scaphopoda > Dentaliida > Dentaliidae > Pictodentalium > Pictodentalium vernedei. Next base: position 233,059,098 of record CM062297.1, on the reverse strand, counting down.
CATCTGGGTCTGCCACAGGTGGGAGGGGGAGTGTGGCACTGACTCGCCAAACGTTTTTTTTTCCAGATTTGAAGGAACGGTAACTTGTTGGAAGGGTCTTGTGAATCTGAGAGTCTGTGTCAAACGATTATCGAACCAAATCAGGCAGAGAATTTCGAATCGATTCTCGAATCGAATTTCACCGCTCTGCAATTTCTAGATATCGATTCTTTCAATCAGAGGCGGATTAGCCATGCGGTCCACCCGGAAAATCCCCGGTGCCTCCCTCCCCCAAATTGGGGGCCCTCTGGGGCCCCAAACGTTATGTTGCCCAACACATGTTGGTGCATGAAATTTTTTGAAAATGACCAACAGGCGAAATGGATCTGATTGCATAGACTGCCGATAAACAGAAATGCCAATGGCAGTTCACATAAAGACATTTCGATATACCAGCATTCTAGTCTGCATCTGATCGCTCAGATGCAATGAAACAGCATTCTATCAGTTTGAAAGTCAAAATTTTCTCCCATTGGGTCGAACCATGGACGGTTTGATGGGTCCCCCTCCCTCTACACACACACACACACACACACACACACACACACACACACACACACACACACACACACACACACACACACACACACACACACACACACCGGTGTAACCATTTTTTCCGAATAAGCGGCGAAGATGATATAAATATGCGATCGATATGTCCTCTATGCAGACTGCAAATGATCGCTCAGATGCAGGGAAGCAGCGTTCTTTCAGAGCGAAAAATCAAAATTTTGTCCGGGTACGCGAACCGCCCACGTGGCCCCATGCATTTCCCGGTAACTTTTCTTGGCCAAGTCCTCCAGTAGTATAGCTTGTATGTTTCAGGTATCATTGGCAGAACCCCGGGCTGGACCCGGAAGTGACGTCATGTCACGTAATCTAGTGGCGCCATGCTGTGTTCTCATGGTAACCCACGTGAACGGCCATCTTGTGACGTCATCCCCATAGTGATAGGTAGTGTAAGTGCGCATGCACAGCACGTGTTGTTAGGGTGATACGTGTTTCCGTCGTCCATTTTGTATACTGGAGGCCGCCATCTTGGTTTCTATGGTAGCACGTGGTTGCTATGTTACCCAAAGGCCTACAACAAGACAGGGGTATGTTCGGATGGTGTGTTCGATTGAACAGAAGTAATTTCCCGTTTCGTAGAATTACCACAAACAACCCGACAAGTTGTACTATTTCGAATTCTCTCAGAATTCTCTGTTTCTTTCTATCTATGCAATATTTTTCGTCTACCTGACCATGTTCCTTTGTCCTGGAGTATACTCCAGAAGAGTAGAAGAGCCTATCAACTGGAACAGCTTTGCTTATTATTACTATATTTAGCTGTTCTTGTCTGTTCTTGTTAGTTCTGATCCTATTCCGAGTACTCTTGTTGTTTCATTTATCTAGATCACCCAATCAGTGCACTTTCCTGGCGCTAACTAACCAATCAGATTGCTTGATTTCCCAGTAAATTTTCGGTTTCTACCCATGTATCTACAAGCTATGTTATGCCTTTTTTGTTCTATTTATTCTGACGCCCCTAAATATGTTTATATTCTATTTTACACATTACAGGTAGCACATAGGCACATGCTGGATGTGCCGATATGTGCTTATGTCAAAAGGCACAATGTGACAATAACCACCGACAATTCTATAACCACCGACATTTCCCCCAAAAGGGTTTCCATGCAACTGGAAAGTTTGGTGGAATGTGCTTGTGTGTTATTACACATTGTGTCACAATGTGTACACATTACCTGTAGCACATCAGCGCATGCTGGATGTGCCGATATGTGCTTATGTGAAAATGCACAATGTGACACATTGTGCAATAGCACATACGGGTATTTGAGGATACCTATGGCCTGGTATTGTATTGTTGGAGGATACCTGTTGTAGAAACCTTACATCCGGGTACTTCATGCTACATCCGGGTACTTCTGTTGGAAAAGGTATAAAAAGGATGCGAGCTTTGCCTTCAGCTCATTTGTGTCCTGACCGTCGTCGAGTAAAGACATGTTACCAGTTCGTTGCAGATACTGTTCCAGGTTATTTTCGATATCTTATAATGCTAAAAGACACGAAAAGACCCAAGCTCCAGTGCAGATATTGTACGAAGTTATTCACCCAACCACACAATAGGAAGAGGCATAAAGAACATCACTGTTCAAAAAGAACAGAAAAGCAGAGAGATACTGCAGATTCAATCAGGGACGGCGGAGACGGGAGGGCACAGGGGGCACGTGCCCCCCCTCTCCCACTTTTTTCCGTGGCCAAATTTTTTGACAATCAAAAATATACCACTATTATCTTATTTGCGATAACTGTTATCTTATTTCCACCAGAGAAGCAAGGAAATCGCGTCTTTTTATGACGTATTTTCCAAATTCTTCCAACTGGGCCTTCGGCCCAGAAAATTTATTCCCTTTTTAACCTTTTATCTAAAAGCTAACTTATAGCTGAGGCGTGAATTGTCAGAAACCATTAAACCAGAGACGACAGAGCCGGCGAGGGGGGGGGGGGGGGCACGTGGCACGTACCCCCACTTTTATTACTAATTGTACGTACCCACACGACCACATTTCGCATGAGGTATGGCATAATCATGTAACTGTATGTTATAACCAAATTTCATCAGTCGAAATCAGATAAAACATCGATCTAATTATGTAGTCCATGGATGCGGTGTCAGCTTACAATAGAATGTCTGCAATTTCATCTGTTAAATTACAAGAATAAGATTTCGGATTTTGCGGAGTTACGTATGCATTTCGTTCCGAACTTCCGTATATAAAGTAGTTTCAATTCTTGGACATAATTTCGGCTATTTCCTCCATATTTGTCGTCTGTTATTATCGGAGCAAGGCGGATTTTACAAAAGCGTGTTCGACTGTTCGATTTATTTGAAAACTAAAACATGCCAAGAGCAAAGCCAGATAAAAAAGTCACACAAAGGGAGAATCAAAATGACGGACTTTTTCCTAATAGTAGACCCGCGCCCTTCAGTCGTCACCGTGTCAGAACAGAATTTGCAGGTACAAACTCCATCGACAAGCTCGACAGATGTCGGCAGCGAAGCACCTGTTGGCTCAAATAACAGCAGTAGCGCTAGTGAATCAGAATCAGGGGACAGTCGCACGCCGAATAAACCTCCTTTAGCAGAACCACCCTTACCAACTCCGTCAAATTCATGTACAAGCATGTGCTGCTCACAAAATACAACATATAAACCCATAGCCGACGAAATAAAAAATACGTCTGTCAAACAGTCCACTGGTAAAAGGAAAGCGAAGAAAGTACGAATGTGCCCATTGTCTGTCTTCAGTTCCCCGTGGGTAACGTATTGTCTGACCAGACGAGTGATATTTTGTTTGATGTGCAGACGGGCGAAGCAGCATAACCTTGTTTCGTTAAGTCACTGTGGTGAGCCGGCATTTGTTGATACTGGTTTCTCTAACTGGAAGAAATGCCACTTCGAAATGGCAAAACACGCCTCCTCCCACATACAGGGCGATGCAGTCGTCGCTGTTCAAAATTACGATAGCAAGAGTATTGGACAGACACTTGACTCAGAATACCGGACAAAACAAGCGAGAAATAGGGGAATGCTTATGAAATAAATAAGTTTCATCCGATACCTAGCTCGTCAGGGTTTAAGTATACGGGGAGATAAAGAGCGTGAAGGAAATTTGATTCAGCTTATGCTTCGGAGGGCAGAAGAAATTCCACAGTTGCTCAAATGGGTGACAGATGGTAATTACTTGACCCATGACATTGTGAACAGAATAGTCGAAATAATGGGGAATCATGTTTTGAGGCAGATCCTTGCCGAAGTGAAACAGAAATCAAAATTGTTCTCGGTCATTGCCGATGAATCTAGAGATATAAGCAATAAAGAACAATTGACGTGCGTCATTCGCTGGGTTCCCAATGACGATTTGACAATAAATGAGGATTTTGTTGGGTTGTGCTCTCTAGAACAAACTGATGCTGAAACAATTACCAAATGTATCAAAGACATCCTCCTGCGATGTGGTCTGTCCATTCATGATTGGAGATGGCAATCATACGATGGTGCTTCCACGATGTCCGGCACGCTTAGTGGTGTCGCGAAACGCATCAGTGCTGACAACCCAGTTGCACTATATATTCATTGCTCAAATCATAAACTTGACCTGGTTCTTCAGGATTGTGCCAACTTGGCAGATATTATTCAGGATGGGTTGTCTTTTGTCCAAACTTTGACAAATTTCACTAAGGCATGACCAAAGCGGATGGCCCAGTATTTGTCCATTGCCAAAGATGAAAATCCTGACGCCTACAGCAGTCTGCACCAACTCTGTCCAACCAGGTGCGCCATCCGAGCCTATCTATATATAAGACATTAGGCGAGATATATAATGAAAGCAAAACGCCTGACGTTCGCAATAAAACAAACGGTCTGGCATCGAGCATGGTAAAATTTGCAACATTCTTTGCCATATTGGCATGTAAAGATATATTCACTGTGTAGGAGCAGGTGGCCACAACACTACAGTCGCCTAGTATCACTGCCCAAACAACCATGCGTTCGGTCACTGCTCTCTTGTCGAGTCTTCAAAGGCATAGAGACGAGACACCGATGTCCTTTACAACAGAGTTGTTGCATCAGCAAAGAAATTGAACTTCATTGAAGAACCGTCAATGCCAAGACCGAGAAAAGTACCTCGAAAATTACAGCACGGTGATGCATCACAACATACGCCTATCAGCGTTAAGGATCACTATAGGGTCCAATTTGTTAACGCAGTTGATGCCTGTATGACTGAAATCAGACGACGGTTCGATCGGAAGTCGTATGCCCGGTTGATTGACATTGAAGATACAGTGATATCATCAGCAAATGGCAAGGTTCCAAATGAGATACCACACGAGCTGAAGAAACTCTACAAGCAAGATATTGACTTTGAAGTCATACTTGGAAAATTTCGGCTCCTGCATGGCTTTGTTAAAGCAACTGATCCGGGCAGTAAAGTTGTGACCTCCGTTGACACTGTGGTCTCGTTATTTGGGGACACTTCAATGCAAATGCCCATGCCAAATGTTCGAGCTTTGCTCCAAATATATCTTCTTGTCCCACTCAGCGCTGCATCAGGCGAAAGATCTTTCTTTGTAATGCGTCGCATGAAAACTTATTTAAGGAGCACGACGGGCCAGGTTAGGAATAATAACCTTATGATTCTTCATTGCCATAAAGAGAGAATCGATAAACTTGATTTGGAAAATTTTGCGCGAATGTTCGTTCAGGAAAACGATCAATGTCTCAGATTTTTCGGAAAGTTTTGAAAACTATGAACTTTATTTACATGTAACAAACATTTCCCTTACTTTTCATTATCTCTTGAATATAAAAGTTTATGACTATTTTCTGCTTCCTTTTGCAGTTTTCATAAATATCGGAAACTAGAAATGTCCCTACAAATCGCCAAAACGTCAGTCCTGACATATCGTTCAACTTCAATAAAAGTTTCGACATATCGTCCAATTTGATTGAAGTGCTAATTCATATATAATAATACCTTGTCGGCATCTCACACAATGATAAACCAAAAAATACTTTTGCCCCCCCCCTCCCCCCATCCCTCCCCAGTCCCCACCGACACCCCGAACTAACAGGAGTTATACTCTATTGCCGTAATATAATTTCCGGTGTTATATGCCCCGCGGGATATATAGCATTGGAAATTATACTACGACATTAAGGTACAACTACTAACCTCAAGAATATCTTCCCCCGTCGTGACAGGAGTTACACTCTATTGTCGTAATATATTCTCCGATGTTAGATGACACTCAAGATATATAGCACTGGAAATTATATTGCGACATAAGGCACAATCACTAACTGAAAATACACTTTTGACCACCCCCTTCCCCACCCCACACACACACACACCACGCTAACGGTGGTTCTACTCTATTGCCGAATTTGCCGTAACATCATTTCCATTTCTATATGCCCCGCAGGGTATATAGCACTGGAAATTATATAACGACATACGGTTCCACTACAAACCGGAAAATCACTTTTGCCCCCCCCCCCCCCCCCCCCCCTTCCATACAATTATTGTTTAACAGTTATGTAAAATGCATTAGTGCTCTCACCACCGCGATGTTCGGTAAGTTCGCTAGCTTTTAATATTTTATGTTTTAATTTTAAATTGATTTTGGAATAAAGTATTAAACGAATACTACGCAGTCAATTATCCCCCCCCCCCTCCACCCACCCCATAACAATTAATATGGACATTTCGCCCAATGCACGATATGTCGTAATTTTCCGAATCCGACATATCGCCCAGCTGATTTACGACAAATGTTACGCATTTCCTACATCCCGTCATGTAATCTTATGAACACAACACTGATTTAGTAGCTGTAGCAAACGGCCCAATAACCTCTAGCCTCTAAGGTATGACAAACGTTCCACCAGACGAAGAAATCAGTGAATGAACCAACCACACCACTCTCACTAGTCACTAGCCCAGGTCATCTCCAGTCAGATTCTGTCCAACAACTGTCATTGCAGTCCTTTATATATAACAGCCGACAATGTGACCTACAAATGTGTGACCCCCACCTTTTGGGAGCTTCCGCCGTCCCTGGATTCAATGACTGACCAGAATAAAGTACTTTTAGAATTTTTACGGGATGCTGACAGGGAGGAAATCGGTGCCGTTCTGCGCGCTGCTGATGAAGATTTGATTACCTGTTTATGTAAATGTGCTACCAACATCCTGGAAGATAAGATACCACTGAATTTGGCTGCATTTGATGACCTGCGAAATTACGAACATGTATTGAAGCTGATAGCAGATGATGGAATTTCTCCAGATATAAAAAGAAGTATACTACGAAAGAGTTGCTTTTTCTCGGCGCTTATCAACCCAGTCCTAACTCTGAAAAGGGTATAAAAGGGATATACCAACACCAAATGCTCATTTGTTCTACGGCCACGAATGAGTGAAGTCATGAAAGTCCATTGCTGCAGATACTGTGATAAAGAATTCTCCAGGAGCTTCACACGTAAGAGACATGAAGATGATTACTGTCCCATGAGGAAATCGGAAAAATCGAGCAACACTACAAGACAAGAAAGAAATTCAGATACACTGCGAATCCTATCTGATGCGGATCGACATGAAGCCAAGACTATGATGAAGACGGCCAGTGATGATTTGATGCAATGTATATGTGATTGTGCCTCGAATACCTATAACCAAATCTGAGAAAGCTAAGCTGATCCCATACAAACACCAGATTAGGAGAATTGCCTTACCAAAGGGAGAACTATCTTATCGAAAAAGAAGACGGATCATACAGAAAGGAGGATTTTTAGGAAAGTTGATCAAACCCATCATCAATGCTCTGTCCGATATCCTATAAAAGGGTCGTGCTCGTAAGAAACTTGTCATTTGTAATCTGACATTCGAAGAGAGCGGACGCAATGCAATCCAGTTGTGCATCAAAAATTGGTCAAGAGATTCGGACTCCGATGAGTCGTCGGAACTATCAGAAGATATGGAAGAAGAAGAAGAGGACGAAGAAGAAGAAGACGTTTCTCTGATGGGAACTATCGTTCAAAGTGCCCATGTCAAATACCAAGACGATTTTGACAACCTCATGAACAAGTATATCGAGGATGGAATGGACAGAGAAGAAGCAGTTGAAACAGCATAAAGAGCACTTCAAAAGAGTGTCAAAGAAGCCATTAGTGAGAAATACATTAATACCCTGGTGTACATTAGAAATTTTTGCAACGACTCAATACACAAGAAAATTCAAGAAACAGCCAAACGTCTTCGTGAAGAAGAGGAATTTGACTTTGAAGAATCCCAGAAATATGCCTTGGAAAAGCGAAGATTTCTGTTCGACAACCTTATGGCAAACTACTCATTCCGAGTAGAAGACGATGAAGAAGAGGAAGAAGACGATTAGAGAAAAAAAGTATAAAAGGAGTGTTGGTATGAAAATAAACTCATTTCCGTTTTGAACGTCGAAGGGTGAAGATGTCTGTGTCAACAACAATGCTCAGATTCAAAGATGACTTACATATAAGATCTTCAAGAACGATGCTGGATTAAAGCTGACTTCCCAAGAACTGGCTGTCGTAAATGGAGCCAAAAGATAAAATCTAGACATGGATGCCGATGGAAAGAAACAAATATGTGTGGATACTGGCCGATCATTAACCACCGAAGTTGCCACTACAACCAAGAGAATAAAGACCTAAGAACTGACTGATGCTTCCACTACAAACAAGAATGAAGTTACCACTACGAATCAGTCTGACGTTTATACTGAAACTATTCAAACTAAGAACCAAGTTACCACTACGATGAAGCCTAAAGTTTCTACTGAAACTAAGAATGAAGTTACTACTCAAACTATGAATCTGCCTGAAGTTTCTACTGAAACTAAGAACGGTGTTTCCACTGAAACCACAAATGGAGTTACTACTGAAACTAAGAATGATGTTCAGAAGACTGAACTTAGTGCTCAAACTACGGAACAGCTAAAAGACGAGAAAGAGGAACCCAAAAAGAAGAAAGATGCGAGACAGAAAATTAAAGCAAGCAACAAAGCCAAGTTACCAGCTATCAGTGAGAGAACGTGTTTGATCAAGAACCTAGCCAGACAATGGGAAGAAGCTCCAACCCACAAGAAGATGGGATGGTTAGCCCATGCGAGAAGACAGAAGAACTACAAAGACAAAAATGCTGCCCTGAGAAATTGAATTGTATACTCGAATAAAAATGAATGAATTGTTATATACTGTTGTTTGTTTTTTGTCTGCTATCCCAACAGAAGTACCCGGATATAGCATGAAGTGCCCGGATGTAAGGTTTCTACAACAGGTATCCCCCAACAATACCAGGCCATAGGTATCCTCAAATACCCGTATGTGCCTATGTGCTATTGCACAATGTGTCACATTGTGAATTTTCACATAAGCACATATCGGCACATCCAGCATATGCTAATGTGCTACATGTAATGTGTACACATTGTGACACAATGTGTAATAACACACAAGCACATTCCACCAAACTCCCCAGTTGCATGGAATCCCTTTTTGGGGAAACGTCAGTGGTTATAGAATCCCTTTTAGTCGTATCTGCCTATGTGCTAGTGCACAATGTGTCACATTGTGCCTTTTCACATAAGCACATATCGGCACATCCAGCATGTGCATATGTGCTACCTGTAATGTGTAAAATAGAATATAAACAAATTTAGGGACGTCAGAATAAATAGGACAAAAAAGACATAACATAGCTTGTAGATACATGGGTAGAAACCGAGAATTTACTGGGAAATCAAGCAATCTGATTGGTTAGTTAGCTCCAGGAAAGTGAACTGTTTGGGTGATCTAGATAAATGAAACAACGAGAGTAGTCGGAATAGGATCAGAATTAACGAGAACAGACCAGAACAGACCAGAACAGCTAAATATAGTAATAATAAGCAAAGGTGTTCCAGCTGATAGGCTCTACTACTCTACTGGAGTATACTCCAGGACAAATGCACATGGTCAGATAGACGAAAACTATTGCATAGATAGATAGAAGCAGAGAATTCTGAAAGGATTCGAAATAGTACAACTTGTCGGGTTGTTTGGGGTTATTCTAGGAAACGGAAAATTACTCCTGTTTAATCGAACACACCCTCCGAACGTACCCCATGGCTTTTTGTAGGCCTTTGGGTAACATAGCAACCACGTGCTACCATAGAAACCAAGATGGCGGCCTCCAGTATACAAAATGGACGACGGAAACACGTATCTTCCTAACAACACATGCCGCGCATGCGCACTAACACTACCTATCACTATGGGGTGACGTATCAAGATGGCCGCTCACGCGAGTTACCATGAGAACACAACATGGCGCCACTAGATCACGTGACATGACGTAACTTCCGGGGTCCTGCCCGGGGTCCTGCCAATGATACCTGGAACATACGAGCTATACTACTTCCGCCCCTGCTTTCAACTGTCGAATACAGAAAATATCGTCGGTATCCACTCAAGATTTATAATCAACGGGACTCATCTGTTTGGGGAAGTCAGTCCAAAAAGCAGAATATTCCAGAAATGGAATCAAAGCAGATTCCGGACCGAACCTGTTTGGACTTTTCTTCTCAGTGTCCTCAAGTCAAGGTGCATATACATAAAATTAAAACGGGCGAAAGGAAATTACTGCTGTCATTTTGTATAAAGAAGATGAAATCTTTTAGACACTCAGTATTATTAGTTACCCCGTGTCTGACCACGTGGTACGGGTTTTTACCTATCCGAAGCCAGCCGTATCCCATGAGGCCGAAGGCCGAATGGGATACGGCTGGCTTCGGGTAGGTAAAAACCCGTACCACGTGATCAGACACGGGCTAACGAATTTATCTATTGACTTTCCGCTTTAGAAGTACAATCTATTTCATGTGTGAACACACACAGCATGAGATCTTTTATCTTCCATTGTTGAGCCATACAGGTTTCTGTGGAATTTTTGTGCAAAAGAGTTTTTGTTAAAATATGCCGATATGACTAGTATAAAAAAATTATTGAATTTCTTTTTTTCTTTTTTGTCTCAAAAACATAGCTTATGAACCCCACATTGGAGGGTACTCGGCAAGCTCATTCCACAAGCTCAGTCATGAGCTATATTTTGGAGATAAAAAATTAAAATATAATACATGTACACTGTAAAACTGGAATGACGCGTCTTCTACGGGGTATGGACAATTTGTAGATGTCGGAACGAGGCTTCCACTGGGTATGGGAAATTTGTCAGTGGCTGGGCGGACGTATCGTGGGTTTCAATGAATATGGTCTCATACCACGTATCTATCAACCAATCAAATCAAAAAATTCACTTTAGTCAATAGATAAAAGAAGTTGCCCATGCTGATTAATACCAAGGTCAAGGCCATTAAATGTCCGACACAAATTCGTGATGCAATGCGTTGCCGCATTGCAAGTGAGATGCACTTTTTGTCGCGTGCCTAAAATATTAGCAGTTTGAGGGATCTAAGAATTTCTACGCCACACCCCAGAGAGCTTAGAGCCCAGGTAGGTCTGGGGTGTGGCGTAAAAATTATAATATATATACCACTAAGGATATTATAGAGCGCGAGAACAGGTGGGTCAGAAGTTTGTTTCTTTGTTTAACTCTTTACCTAACGTAACGACCAAAGCTTGCCAGCGCTATTTACAAAAATCGCCAATTAATTTTCATTTTTGTCTCAAAAACATAGGTTATGACCCCTCGTTGGAACGAGCCCGTCGAGCTCGTTCCAACGAGGGGTCATAACCTATGTTTTTGAGACAAAAAATGAAAAAAATTAGTTATTCAGGAATTATTTTTGCAAGTGTCGTCTGCTTTTCGTGTTAGGTAAAGGGTTAAAATGTTCGTTTGAAACTTCACATTCCCTGTTCATGCTCTATATGAGTTATAAGATCAACTTTTAACCAAAGTAAAGGTTACAGTTTTTCAAGTGACATTAGGCTGGCATTTTAGAATTGACACTAGGGGCCTGGTTTTAATGGGTCATTATTGGAGAACGAGCTCGTTCCAAAGAGGGGTCATAACCTGTGTTTTTGAGACAAAAAATGGAAAAAAAATAGTTATTGTTTGCAAGTGTGGTCTGCTTTTCATGTTAGGTAAAGGGTTAATAGAATTTTTCACGACACTTTCAGCAATCAGAGTCACATCGTGTCGGTCAGTTTTACGGGGGTGGAAACCGGAGTACCTAGGGAGAACGACCGACCGGCGGCGACCAACTGTTAGACTCACCCACTCACTAACCCGACACAAACAGAGTTAGCAGTGGTTGAAGACAAGTGCACCATCGGCGTGCTGTTCCCTTTAACCCTTTACCCAACGCAGACGATAAAAAAAAATTATTATTAGTCTATGTGAAACACACAGACTATTGTTTTTGTACGGTTTCTTTTTCTTTTTTTTTCTTTTTTTTTCTTCTTCCCTCTTCTTTTTCTTATGCTCCTGTCTTCTGTCTTCTATGCACTTCCATGTCCTACTGCTGAGTCAGGCTCTCCAGTACTCTCATTGGTAGGTTTACATTCTGGTCCAAACTGACTACGCGTGGGCATGCATATAGCCTGCACATTTTGTGTTATGCGCATTCGATAAACATGCACACGTACCCCATAGACCATGGATGTCCGATAGCTGCCCTTCAAGTACATGCAACTGCATAGTACAGTTCCTTGTGGTACTGCACTCTCAGAAGGGCTACATGCCTTTGTGTGTTGATGTTTGGAAACGGACGCAGTGTCCGTTGGATACATACCCATGAACATGTATGAAACCCAACAATCACTTACATGTATAATGAAGCAGCTATCAGAATTCTATTTGAGGCAACCTCTTCAGAACACCTGCATATGTATGGAACCTACAGTGGATGCATCCCTCCACAAGGCTACATATCGTCGCGTGAGAACCATAAGGTTCTATCTTCCCGTGGAAGATAGAATCTTATGGTTCTCACACGACGATATGTCTGTGTACCAGTGTGCCGAGCTAGTCTTGCCAGGCATATTGCCCACATATGAAACCACTAACATCCAAGGTATGTTGGTTGTGGGTGAGGTGTGAAGGCTACATGCGACTTTTGCATGTGGATATATATGAAACCATGACTCAGTGTCGAATGTGGCTACGTACGCATGGAAGCATGTATGAAACCTCCAGCACAGTGCCTACATGAGCATTATATGACACCTGAGACTTGTGCGTATCCGTGGTGGTACGTATTCGAGTCTATCTGCTTCTGGAGCAGAACATACAAACACGGTTACCCGAGTACTGGCTACGCCATTTGGAAGGCCCCTCTCGCATATGCGTCAGTTCTCCGGGAACCGACGCAGGTGATGAAAGAGGCCCCAAAAATGTATAGAGAGCCTCACAAATTAAGAAACACTTCAGCATTCCTGACAGAATGATGAAATACATCCCTGAAATATAATGGGTAACATTTATCTTGGTTATGTTAATATAACATATACAACTATCATTGAATGATTATAAATGAATGAACTGTGTGTGAAAGGACTTTTGTGTACTGTTCTAGGTTGTCATTTTACACACTGTTGAATTGGTGATAACACTGTTTATGAACTAAAGCGTTACAGTGGTGATCAGATGATCATTGTCACTTCCTGAATTGAACATTCCATGATGCTTTAAGAAAAAAAAGTTAATTTGAGGTTTCAGGCACCTCATCATATCGCTAGTCACGAGTCCAATGAGGATCTGCCACAGAATTATGCTAACAGACAAATGAACACAATAGCACCAGTACATTTAGCACACTATATTGAACATTTGTTCAACGTCAGGCACATTACACCACATTAACAACACTGATGTACCCCCTGCTTCAGTTTGTTCTATTTCGCTGATTTTTTGGCATACTGATAGCCAGTCGCAAGTTCTCGGCCACCTACGTTTTCAAATTCCTGGGGCAGTAAGGGTGTCCGTAGGGCTTTTTGAAAGTGGGTCACGCCCATATCTCAGGCATGGTGTGATATATGGATCTACTACCAACACCAAATGAGTCGGCACTCGATGGAGATTCAAAATATGGGACAAGATCACTGAGGTCACCCAGGGGTCATTAAGTGCATTTTTCATAATTGCTGGAAACTATATTTTTTGACTCTATAATGCATTCCCGAAGTTCATACATGCATTTTTACACGAAAAAATGTGGGCGTGGCCCAAAATTTTGAAAGTGGGTCACGCTGATATCTCAAGCATGGTATGATGTATGGACTTGGGATCAACACCAAACGAGTCGACACTAGATGGAAGTTCAAAATATGTAAAGTGGTCACTGAGTTCACCAAGAGGTCAATGAGTGCATTTTCCAGAATTGCTGGAAATCACATTTTCTTACCCCTAATGTTTTCCCTAAGTTCATGCATGCATTTTTACCTGAAAAAAAGTGGGCGTGGCCACAAATTTTGAAAGTGCATCACGCTCATATCTCAAGCATGGCTTGATGTACGGACCTGGGACCAACACCAAATGAGGCGACAACACTCGATGGGGGTTCAAAATGTGGGTCAAGGTCACTGAGGTCACCCAGGGGGCACTGAGTGCATTTTTCAAAATTGCGGAAAATTACATTTTTTGCCCCCTTAATGCATTTCCGACGTTCATACATGCATTTTTACACTCAAAAAAGTGGGCCTGGCCAAAAATTTTGAAACTGGGTCATGCTCATATCTCAAGCGTGGTATGACATATGGACCTGGGTCCAACACCAAATGAGTTGAGACTCGATGTAGTTTGAAAATGTTGGTCAAGTTCACTGAGGTCACCCAGGTGTCATTGAGTGCTTTTTTCAGAATTGCTTGAAATCACATTTTTGACTTTAAGATGTCCACACACTCAACTTGTACTGGGGGCCCCCAGTAATGCATTCCCGAAGCTCATGCATGCATTTTTACACTCAAAAAGTGGGCTTGGCCGAAAATTTTGAAAGTGGGTCACGCTCATATCTCAAGTATGAAGGTTCAAAATAGTTGTCAAGGTCATCAAGGTCACTCTGGGGTCATTGAGTGCATTTTTCAGATTTGCTGGAAATCGCATATTTTTTACCCCCCCCCCCCCCCCCTCCAATGCATTCCGATGTTCATAAATGCATTTTTTCACTCAAAATAGTGAGTGCGACCAAAAATTTTGACAGTGGGTTATGCTCATATCTCAAGCGTAGTATGCCACATGTACCTGGGGCCAACACTAAATTGGTCGAAACTCAATGGAGGTTCGAATTATGGGTCAAGGTCACTGGGGGTCATCCAGGGATCATTGAGTGCATTTTTTCAGAATTGCTGCAATCACATTTTTGCCTCCCCACCCCCTCCAATGCATTTCCGAAGTTCATGCATGTATTTTTACACGAAAAATAATTAAAAATATCCATTGCTGATTCCTTTATATAAAACATTTAGTGCTATGCACAGACGTTATTTGCAGTTCCTTGAAAATTTTTATCTGAATCCTGTATGAAAATCTTTCTAAATGCTATTTACAACAATCTATTTCTGAATTCTTTAATGATATTTTCGGCCGGAAAATAAGTTCCCATGAATTCTTTTTCTATATAATTTAGTTCTAATGGTTTCACCATCTCCAATTACATTCGTAGAAGGCATGCCGTGATGATGAAGTGGGAATATTTCTGTCTTCTATGCACTCTTTGTATGCGCGATAACTCGAATTTTAAATACCCAATCTCAATGAATTTTGGTATACTGTTTGATAGCTACCAGTGCCCAGTCATCGATGATTTTCAGGCTTAAAGGCCCTTTGGTGTAGCTCTGGCGGCTTTAAGATGTCCACACACTCAACTTGTACTGGTTAAGGTGATCATTGAAGCAATAGCTATAATTTCTCTATGAGAGAATCTCTTATAAACAAAGAGGTTAGAGAGTAATCTGTAACTTTCACAAAGAATAACATAATTTGTTTATTTAATCTCATTGTTCAGAATGAATTCTCAAACCAGGTTAAATAAAAACAAACAACTTGATTATGAAGAATTCCAGTCGGCATATGTAATTGTGAAACTGCACTGAATAACTGTTATTGGAACCTATCACAGAACTGTCAGGATGCCGGTAAAAGATGCAATATTGACATAGTGGACTGTACTGTTAACTGTGTTAGTGCAATAACTGTTTAAAATTAATTTATTAGAGGAGTTGTATAGTTTTTCTCTGTGCTCGGCTCAGTCTCATTGAGAGTGCAGAAAACCTTGGTGCCAAAGTGCCATTAAGAGTATGTCTCTGATTGGTGCTGTTTCATCCTTCCGGTGTGTAAAATCAGGGGCTGTCAGCTGAGAAACTCCAATTCATAGCTCTGCCGAGCTGACTACATTCACTACTCTCAAAGTACTGTCAGTGGGACGACCAATCCCACTGAACTCTTTTAAAGAGCTAAACTCTCCTAAAGAGGTCATGTATGCTGGATTTTGGGTTAGTTTTAATTAGCTCTGCTAGGCTAATTGGGCTAAAGAGCTTGTAACCTGGTTTTTATCAGAATAAATGACTAATTTTAGTCTACTGCCATGGAAGAGCTATAGCTCTTCTGTATGTTTTCTGTCACATTGCCCCTCTGTTCACAATAGCCATTCTTGAGATCCAACCATCTTCTTCATCTCGCCTTGTTTAGGGCCCTAGACGAATCTTAAGGCTTTTCAAATGGATCAGACAGGCACGTGATGACGATGAGGTTAAGGTGTTGGACTTCAAACTGAAAGGATCACGGCTCTAACGTCACCAGGTGTATCTACGTTGCGTCCTTGGCAAGGCACGTATTCTCGATTGCCCACGAAGAGGGATGGTGATGCTGTGCACTTTCTAAATGGCTTGCTTTTAACCCTCTCAATAAGGCATTTTTAACCCTTTAACGAACATAATGGCGAAAACCGGCCAGCGTTATTCACAGAAATTCCCATTCAATTTTCATTATGTTTTCATTTTTGCTTGAGAAACATAGCTTACGACCCCTCAGAATAAGATGGTTTTAAAGGGTTAAAATGGAGTATTTAAAAAGAGTATTTTAACCCTCTCAAGATCTTAATATGGGTCCCAAAACATTTATTTTATGCAATACTAGAGCAATGATAACCCTTTCCATTCTCACAATGTTGCTCTAAACACACATGGGCATCAATGAGACCTCGGTATTTTGCCAATGCTAATAAGCCTTCAGATAGGCTCTTCGGGGCTTTTAAGGCTTTTTACGTCTATATTCCAACATTACTGAAGTCTTTCACTTGCAATATATTTTCCATGTTCCTTAACATTTTCTAGCTAATATGAATATTTGCTATCATCTACAAATATGGCAGATCCGGAGTTGGTGGAGCCAATATTTTTTAATGCTCATACTTCAGGCTTGGTATGACCTATAGACATCGAACCTACATCGAATGAGTTGAACTTGCTGGAAGTTCAAAATATGGTACACCTCAATGCGGTCAACAGAGGTCATTAAGTGCGCATTTTTCAGAACTATTATGAATTGCATTTTATAACAACAACTAATGCAGTTCTGAAGATTATACATGTATGTCATCATTCAAATAAGTGGCATAGCTAGTAATGTCAATTTCTGATTCCTTGATCGAACACTTTAAATGCTGTGCACAAAAATGCCTTTTCCTGTTTCTAAGAAACATTGTTCTGATTCCTGTATGAATATTTGTAAATACTGTCAACAAAAATCCATTTCTGATTTGTTTAAAAATATTTTACTCCCGAAAATAAGCCTCCATAAATTCACTTTCTATATAGTTTTTTTTCTGATACTTGAACATTTTTCACACAGACTTAAATTTACTGGATGCAGTACATTCTGTTTCTCTAGTTTTCCAAATCATTTTTTTTTAAATTTTTCAAAAAATTTCAACAAAACTATATCATGTGACCCCTCAATGGAACGAGCTCGACGACGAGCTCGTTCCAAGAGGGGTCATATGATATGGTTTTGTTGAAATGTTGTAAAAAATAATATTTTTTCACCTGCTGAATTTACATATTACGCGGGCGGATGCGGTTGATTCGTTAGGTAAAGGGTTAATACACAGCGCCGACGTACCCACATGCTGGTATTTGGGATTAAGACCCCCATTCACATGACGAAAATTCGCACACCTGTGTATTTTTGCATATGAGTAAATTTACACCCGTATGTAAAAGTATATATGCAACGCGTTCACGTGGACTACAAAAAGTAATATGTGTATAAACTGGTTTGCTTACTGATCCTTCCATCATTGTTCAACTGAATTTCACAATAGAAAGACTTCGATATCTTCAGAGAAGAAGAAGAAGACAAATATTGCCATAGCAGCTTATTGGCCAGTATCTATAGCGCAGAATAAGGACAGCGAGCAATTTATTTGGCGTTGAACATCCACAGTATGTGATTGTGTTCACAGTGTTTGCAATGCCCTTGTCAAACATTTAATGGGGATGTATGTTGTATTTCCGAAGGATGATGACCTGAAAGATGTAATTCGAGGTTTCACAGAATCATGGGGATTTCCAAATTGTGCTGGAGCTATTGATGGGTGACACCTCCAGATCAAACCTCCCAATGAATCTCCTGGAGATTATGTTTGTGATTACAAATAAATACTTAGGGATATAAACGTGGGTTGGTCCGATCGAGTCCATCATGCGCGTGTTCGGCCGAATTCAGAGTTGTTTCACAGATGAGAGGCTGGAAAATTATTTCAGCTTCCTTATAAAGACAGCAACGTGCCTGTCGTACCCATTAGCGACCCAGCCCATCCACTAAAATGTTGGCTGCAACAATTAATCTGGTATCGACATACTTCTGTGGAACTGTACCCCTGGTGCAAATATACTATGCATTAACATTACAAAAAATGTACATGTGAAAATATACACACATGTAAATATACTTTTGTACAACCTTCAGATTTGATGCAAATTTATTCCTAGTGCAAATTTGCACAGGTGTGTATTTGCATTCACATGACAAGAATTTACACACCATGCAAATTTACTCACATGTAAAAAATATACACATGTGCAAATCTCGTCATGTGAATGGGGCCTTAAGTGCCTTGCTCAATGATGGCGTTCGGTTTCAATTAATTAATTTATTTATTTATTTTATTTTATTTATTTATTAAGGTTTAAGGACATTTTCGACAGCCAGGTTAACGCCAGGGTCACGCCATGGTGATTTCTAAAGCTTTTCACGTCCCTTAAGTGGAATAAGGTAACATCTGCATTCTGCAATGCGTTAGCGCCTTGTTCCACTCAAGGGACGATATATACAGATTATCATCATAATGTGCATGTCCTGTGATTTGTATCAGATTCGAGGTGGTGTCCAGAATGGGATCTCAACGAGCCGGCTTTGCCGGCGAGTTGTGATCCCATTTTGGACACCATCGAGAATCTGATACAAATCACAGGACATGCACATTATCATGATAATTCATTTATCTAACAATTCTGTCACATAAACAGATTAAATCTTAACCCTTCAAGTAACGTAACGACCAAAACCGGCCAATGCTATTCTAAAAAAATCGCCAATTAATTTTCATGTTTTGTCTCAAAAACATAGGTTATGACCCCTCGTTGGAACGAGCTCGTTCCACCGAGGGGCCATAGCCTATGTTTTTGAGACAAAAAATGAAAAAAATTAGTTATTCAAGAATTTTTCTTTGCAAGTATCGGCTGCTTTTCATGATAGGTAAAGGGTTAAATTATTTTCAAACATTTTTGGGACATAATGTTCGGCCGACCACTGAAACACACATAGAATTTATGCATGCGCCTGTTATGATAGCTCGTAGCGCTACCGGAAACGAGTCGTCTATATGATACGGAATCAGAATGAGTCGTCTATATGATACGGAATCGGAACACATTATGTGATACGTACCGTTTCTCGAGGTTTTCAGGCCAAAATCTATATGATTGTTAGATAAATAAATAAAGTCAATACTATTGTGTGCACTTTATAATTTATGGTACATTGTAAACTCCAAGTCGTAACTCAGTACCTATATAGAGACGTGTGGCCCCGTTAGTAACCCGCCGCCTTGCCCATCTGGTGCTTCCGGCGCCCTTGGCCACTGGCACAGAAATTTATCAGTAAAATGTTTGTTGATATTACTTGTGTAAAATATATTAGCATGAAGAAGGATACTTTCCAAATTCCTCCTTGACCATAAACGGGAATTTTCAGATCCCCTAGCGGCGCATCTTAATAAATTCAGGAGCACTATTTTTTACTCGCCTTGTTTTGGCAGAAATGAAGCACTGTCCGGTGTTTAAAAAAAGTCACGTCCCTTTTATTTTTTGCTATGAGTCGATAAGAATTCGATGCGTCACAATCGGGCCACCACCTTCCGGGTCAATCTTTTTTTGCTACAACTAAACTTTGTTGAAAGATCGACAACAACCGAATATGCAACGTATGAAATTCGAGTTCACCTCGGCTGTTGTTCAGTTTAAGAGATTACATTTCAGACACCTGGTATTGCTAATTTAGTCGGAAAATATCATGGCCTCCCATCACTACCAGAAAAAAAGGTTTCTAGACAACTGACGACAGTTCACAACTTCTTTAACACTCCAATCATGACTAGAAAGTGTTGGGAAGGCGATGGCTCATATTTTGGAGCAATGGACTGGTCTTTAAACAGAAAGGTCGACGGATCGACCCTGACCCGCGTCGTCTGCGCTATATTTGGGTGAGACACTTAATCCCGATTGTCGACATGGGGGCGCGTGACGCTGTGGACTGAGACGCCTTGACCGCCGATGGTGCACTTGCATCAACCGCTGATAACTCCGCTTGTTCCGGGTTAGTAAGTTGAAGAGTCTGTCAGTTATTCGCCGCTGTTTGGTGATTGGTTCTCACCGGGTACCCCAGCTTCTCCCACCTGTAAAACTCGCCAACACGATTTGACCCTGGCTCTTAAAGCGTTGTTAACAATTTACCTCACACGAAAGGCAGACGAAACTTGTAAACAAAATTCTTGAATAACTATTTCTTTTCTTTTTGCGTCAAAACATAGGCTTATGATCCTTCAATGGAACGAGCTCAAAGAGCTCGTTCCAATGATGGCCATAAGCTATCTTTTTGAGAAAAAAAAATTGAAAAATCATGAAAATTGAATGGTAATTTTTGTGAATTCTTTTTGTAATTTTTGTGAATAGCGTTTTCCGATTTTGGCCGTTACGTTAGGTAAAGGGTTCGACCTCATTAAACTAACAAACAAACAAACCATGGAGGGTTAAAGTCAGTCGCATTATCATGCACGTAAACAACCTGTATAAAATATAGATACCTGAGAATAAAATTTATTTTTACAGTTGAGTGACGTCAGCTTGAAACTGACACCATCATAACACCACCTACTTATATGTATGGCTTCACAAACCGTGTTATTATTAGTTTGTCGCAGATTTTCCCACCGTCAACAAACAAGATAAAATGACAAAATATCAAAATCGTCTAATTAATTCAAAATGTCAGCTGTTTTTGTAAAGGAAAAAAAATTGTCCAAAATATTGTACAGCAAACAAGAAGCTGTAGAACTTTATTTCCATTTGAATCGTTGGCATCCAAATTTCTGTTTTGCCAAATTTAATATGAACACGGGCTTGTGAAGAATGAGATCACGTTGTGTGGTAGCGCGGCGGCGAATGCAAATAACACATTCAATGTCAACAACAACAACAATCCGGCGACAAAAACAGCTTCGTGTGTGACTTTGTGAGTGTCAACATGGGCGTGTGCTTCAGTAACTTCAATTATTATTACCCTCGCTGGGTGTGGGATAAGAAACTCTCATTCGGGGGGGGGGGGGGGGGGGGGGGGGGGGGGGGGAGGGGGGCAACGTATTTGCACCATGTACGAGGCGAGAGGCGCAGGGGCGTCATGCTTGGGAAAATCGGGGGTGGGGGAGCGGCGGATCGGTAACACCATCTAAGCGCCGCCATAGGTTGGCGCGTAGCGTGCCCCAAACTTTTGGCAAAAAAATGCCTCCCAGATTGCCGGAAATGGCACTTCCCAGGCCTTCACCGAAAATATTTGAGAGCCCCTCCCAAACCCCCACCCCCCCCCCCCCCCCCACCCCCGTGCACCGTTGGCATGACGCCACTGGAGAGGCAAGATACTTACCTCGTGTCTAGCGCGTATATCTTACCCCAATGGTAAGACTGTCGAATCCCACACCAAATCCCACCCTGGACAAAATTTATGCCACCCAAATTGCAACGCGACATCATTCGAGTACGAAAACCGGTCATACCACCCATTCTATCTGAAGGCATGTTGGTTGTTGACAAAAAACAAAAACAAAAATTCTCGAAGGCTTTCAGTTTTCCGCGCCTCGCAGTCGCCGATTGCTTTTTTTAACCAATATACTTTGATGTCAGTGAAAAATGAACATGTCAATGTTTTGCCCATTTTTCGTGGCAATGCAACTTGAACAGTCACCGTTTTGACACAATGTTTATATCTCCCAGAGATAGTGATAGACAGAATTTACTCCTTGCATGCTACTGTCAGATATTCCTGCCCGGCACATGAGTTCTCTTGTTACTGAAATAAGTATAATTTTGGCACATTTAATCAACATTTCCCACTGTGAACGCAATGGGCTTTTTCACCAATGTTTTAATGTGTGACATTTTGATTAATTGTTCATCAAACCTAGTCATGGCTGCTTCACAGCAGTCACCACTACCTGTATTAGTCCACAGTCAGAACTAGATATTGGCGTGAAGTCAACATTGCGAGCTGCCGTATTTGCTGTCGATGTCTTGAAACGCAAAAATTCATCGTAGCGTCTCCTGAGTTTCAATGTGTTTTATGTGCCTACTGGCACATAGAATACATTGGAACTCCGGGGATGATAGGAGCGTGTTACTCCAAACTCATGCAACGTTTTATGAGGTCTTTAGAATCCCACAAAACAGCAGTAAGACCACTTTGCATTGTTGTCGGTATCCCGAGTACCAATGATGTTACAATGTTGCTAATCAGCATCCCGGGCAGGGTGTGGTCTTATTTTGGCGACAAATATTGAGCTCAAGATCGTAAGTGTTGCGATCTATATATATCCATATCCTTTAGCGCATATACTTTTCTTCAGAACTTTCATTGCGCTTTCGGCATCACAATCATCTGGTCCTGTGTAAAACGAAAAGCCGATCCAGCTCTAGATGTATCCGCTAAAATCGTGGCTATTCATGGAGAGGAAAGGACTAAAATGTCCTTACCGTACTTCTCGGCAAGCTTAGCAACAAAAACTTGACGGGAAATACAAATATCCCCCACAGTCACCATACAATTTGAACAAGTCAACGAATTCTAAGTAAGGATTGGACATCTCTCCTGAAAGCAACCACCGATTTCAAAGCTTCGGCATCGAGATTTGAATCTGTTGAGGTTGTTTCAATGAACTGCTTTACCGCGGACGCTACAGATCATGGACTCATAAATGAAACTCCACAGTCCGAGTGAGAACGAGCGTCTGCCGCATGCAAATTACTCCCAGCACCCACCTAGAATCCTTAACCTACCCCCCCCCCCCCCCCCCCCCCCCATTTATCTTTCCGCTGCTCACAAACCTGGAGTATTCTCATCCTTGTGCGATGAACTACTGCTGGTTCCGGCATTAACAACTTGACGGAAAATATAAACCACTATCCACATTGCCGGATTTTTAGGGGCGTTTTTCACATCACAATTGCAACCATAAAATTACAGTGTCGTTTGAAATCAAACATAATTTGTGCCTGACATCGAAGGATTTTTTTAGGTAGTGCATTCACCTCGGTAGGAATATCCCTGCTTAATGTAGCATGTTTGACACTTTTCGTGTGAACATATTTCTCTGCACAATATTTGTAACTTCTGAAGAATAAATTGGCATCCAAATTTAGCTGCGTTTGTAAATCTACATGCAGACCATCATAAAACAGTTTGCTGCATATGATTATGCTCTCGATTCGCTTCGATGCCACGTTTATAGACGGTCACTTACACTTTCAACTTCACATCCGTATTTCGGTAAGAAAATGCAACGATCGGTCGTGGCAGATTCTGCACATAAACCGACAGAATTAAATTAAATAATGCCGGACTAAAGAAAAATAAAATGGTAAAAGAATAATGCCAGCTTTGCCATCAAACTCACAACGATCGTCAATAGAAAAATGTTTAATTCAACTTGATTTCAAATAAAAATAAATCGAGAAGGTGCAAAGAAGTTACGATCACTTATATATATCGGTCTCTCAACTGAAGGAAAGGGTCGACAAGATAAAGAGCGCTGGTGTTTTATCAATGCAGTATGACGTCGCTGATCCAAAGGAGTGCCTTTAGGTTCCAATTTGAGGTTTTCTTATAAAAGCTCTTTTATCAATTCATAAATGCTAGAGCTGAAACGGTTAACCGATTAATCGATTAATCAATGATCAACATCTTGATCGATCCAAAAAGTAATTGATCGATTAACCGTTACTTTTGAACTACTGTATTATATGGGTCAGCAATGGAACAAACTTGCTCCATAACAAGCAAACATTGTCCCACTGACTCACATCAATTATATGAGACAGAGTAAAGCATGCAAGTTACTTGCTGACATGCTTGTTTACTTGCATGATCATCATACTGTATCAGTAGCTAGAAATGGTCGTTCTTAACCCTTTAAGCATTGCGGGTAGCAGACGATACTTGCAAAATAAATCATGAATTACTAAAAATTTTGATTTTGGTTTCAAAAACATAGCTTATGATCCCTCATTGGAACGAGCTCGTTGTGCTCGTTCCAATGAGGGGTCATAAGCTATGTTTTTGAGACAAAAATTGAAAACATAATAAATTTGAATGCAGATTTTTGTATACAGGCCTAGTAGGTTTTGTTTGTTACATTGGGTAAAGGGTTCATGCTGTAAATCATCAACGGTATAGCAGTTATTCAGATATTTATTTGGACAAGTGATTAATCGGTTAAGGTTAATCCACGTGATTAATCGATCAAGAAAATACCTTAACCGTTTCAGCTCTAATAAATGCTCTTCACAAAACGCTGGTTTTCAAAACAAAATAGAAGTTTTGGGCGAACATGCTCTTATTTATACATTGAATAATGTCTTTTGTGTCTATAAGAGTAAAACTTCCAGATATTCTCTAGTAAATGCCGATTATATATGAGAATTTCAGCAATTTGGCTAACTATGCGAATTGAACTTGGGTACCGCTTTTCTGCGACGCAAATTGGCCAACTGATGCTGTCAGACGTCCAGTAAACGTTTTCTGAATCAGCCGAGAAAAAAACTTTGGACTTTGAGGTTGGGCAAAAAGTTGGCATTTGGCTGTCGGACTAGTTATTATGCTGCCGAAGACGAGAGCCCTGAAAGTAAAACAATGCAATAATGAATTGGTGCAAAAAGTTTGTCGATAAATGTTCGTTATTATTAAACTTGGTGTAGGTGGCATCAGATCTTGTGATAGTTTTGATGACTTGGTAAGAATCTTCAGCGATTAGAGAAGGCCAACGGAAATAAAAATCTGGTCGGCAGCTGAGACTGGTAATTTACAATTGGTTGCACCAATGTGTATGAATCTAAGTAATGAATATTCATACACTGCAAAAAATATAGGTTCTCGTCAGAACCAAAACTGATTCTAATCTTGTCCCTGAGATGAAACCAGTTCTGTTTAAACAGTATTTATTTCAAATCAAACATATTTATAAAGATTAACATTAAATATTAACAGAATTAAACATAAATTCAGGGGGTTTCAGCTGTAAGTTTAGAGCTCATACGAGGTTGTCTCAAATCATTTATTAAGTAAAGGAGATATGAACAGCTGGCTTATCGAACCAGTTTTGGTTCTATACAGAACCAAAACTGGTTCGACATGCCAACTGTTCATATCTCCTTTGTTTCAAAATGTTTGGCGACTGCGTTGAATAAGCTCCAAGTTTTCTGCTGAATCTACTTCAGTTCATGTAATATTCTGTTAAAATTGAATGCTAATCATGGTAAATTTATTTGATTTGAAATTAATACTGTTTAAGCAGAACTGGTTCCATCTCAGGGACAACATTAGAACCAGTTTTGGTTCTAAAGAGAACCTTTATTTTTTGCCGTGTAGTGGGTGTACAGTGTCTGATCAAGTTGTAGAGTTTGAGTGGGGCTAAGTCATTTCTGCAGTTATATTTATAAGAAGGTTCACTTTGTACAGAATTCTCTGCTGGACAGGTGGCCGTGGAGAATTTCAGGATAGGTTCCGATTGCGTGTTTAAAATTTGAAATGTTGACACTTACTTGCCACCGCCGATTTGTACTCTGTTTTTTATCCAAAAGACTCGCTGACACGATACAAACATGGCCGTTAAATATTTCGGAACATCAAACATGCTTGCCGACAACACACATGGTGTGTCTGATACACTAGATGAGTGTGGAGTGGGGCTTCCACCCAAGCCATGACTGATATTCTACAAAGCTAAGGGATTCAAGCAATGTTCACGCCAATGCATCTCAGTGTTGAGCCTTTTCTTTGAATTAGAGATTCTCTGATTAGAAAGTCAACTCTTCAAGAGTTTGAGAGATAAACCTCTCTCAAACCAGTGGCGTGGCCATGGGGGGGGGGGGGGTCTGAGGGGGCACCACCCAATTACAGTCATCCCCCATGTTAACCCATTTAGGGAACATCAGGCAAGAAATTTTAATATCGAGCAATTTCCTTGATTCTGAGTCCGTTTGTATTCATAATGTATAGGTTGTGAAAGGCATCAACAATTAAGCCACATTGTGGTTTAATTATTGATGCCTTTCACAACTTATAAATTATGGACACAAACGGACTCAGAGCCAAGAAAATTGCGTTTCTTTGTCTTGAGTTTCAAAATTTTTCCCGGGGAGGGGGCAGACCCCTCCAACGAGAGGGTGGGCACCATCTTTTGTGCTCACCCCATATTGCCGCTGCGAGGCTCGGATGATGAAGCGAATCATATTCTGTATGCTCCCCCCTAGATATTACTCTTTCCTCCCAAACTATGATATCCTCGCTTCGCGCCTGCCTCAAACTACTGAGTATAAAATTAAATTGTTTTCAAGGAATTTAATTTGGTAGAAAATGATACAGCAAACACAATCTGAGTCAGTTAAGTATCCTGGTAACCGAATACCCACTAAGGCGTGTAACGAGCTTCAGATTCAGTATTCAATAACAGAAAACAACACGACATTTGAAAAGGACATGAAAATTTACTCCTACGTGCATCACCATGCAGGTAAAGAAAGTGTTTACCTGTAACAAATCACATCGACGACACCGTAAATGTCAAGAGTACTGACAACGGACAATGAAGAAAACAAAATCACATCTGACACAGGCATCAGCAGCAAGAAAAAGGTAATATATTATATTCAGCCGAAGGATGTATGGCAGCGTCACATTTTCGACTGGGCACATCGTAGAGGGTAACATCCCAGGAAAACACAATGCGCTGTAGAGTATGGCATTATGTCACTTGCAGCACGCCGGCTGAGCCATAATTAACCCACTGGGGAAAAACCTCCATTAGAGTTCCAACGGAATGATTTTACCCAGCGGCACATCCAAGCAAGCGGCGAGAGGGCGGTACCTAGCAAGTCTATGCACCAAATTGCACACAGTCATATTAATTAAAAAAACTTCTAGTCCTTGTACCTCCCAGTCCAGTAGCATCATGTACAAGGATGTGATCGTCAATACACACGGGAACTTCTGGCAGATTTTAGCAGGCACTCGGCCCCCAATTTGAGGTGGATTCCAACGACATCCGACCCTGGACCCTTTCACAGTAAGAACATTTGTAAACAAAAAAACTAACAACACCCCCCCCCCCCCCCCCCCTCTCCCCCACCAAAAAAAAAAAATCCACAAAACAAAAAAGGATACATAAACGATGTTGTCACCTTTGTTTCCAAAAGGTGTCTTTTCGGCTGTAGTAATTACCCCGTGCATACAACGATAGTGTTATCTCGATAGCCGAAGAACCAACTTGTTCGCCGTGATCGAGTTAACCATTTGAACACGAAATTCCGCTTTTCCGGTCCATGATCATGATACGACGTGAATTCATTAACCCTTTACCTAACATGAAAAGAAGACGACACTTGCAAACAAAATTATTGAATAACTAATTTTTGTCACTTTTTGCGTCAAAAACATAGCTTGTGGCCCCTCATTGGAACGAGCTCAACGAGCTCGTTCCAATGAGGGGTCATAAGCTATGTTTTTGACTCAAAAATAATGAAAATTAAATGCGATTTTTGTCAATAGCGCTGGCCGGTTTTGGCCGTTACGTTGGGTAAAGGATTAAGTGGGTAGTTGCTCAGTGAATTTGTGTGCAGACAATCAAGTTTTTCAACGTACAGCCCCAAGGCTTCACGTTCGAAATATTGTTTGGTCTTCCCCATGTAACGAATATAGACTCTACTACTTGATGGCTTTGAGCTGGCATGGAATATGCCATTAGCATCCAAAGGGTTGAAAAATATACAACCATTCAGAGATAAGGTATATGAGCAGTCGTCACCTGGCTGAGAAGAAACAATTTCTTATCTCCGCCTAGCTGGTAAAGACCGCCGTACTCTCCCGATCATCCTATTCGTTCGGCACAATTCTCTGGCGGCACTGACTTGTGCATGGTGTCCCTGTGCATATACAAAAGTTGTGTGTGAAATAAGCCAAATTTCACTAACAAATGTGGTATCCGACGCCTCCAAATCCGATTTTTGCATTTAAAGAAACTTTGGTATACATCTTTCGAAACGTTCTGTTTGATAGTAATACTTACTGAAGGGAGTGAAAATTTCAAAAATCACAATTCCACGGCACTTAATTCCTTGCTGAAAATACTGACCTGCTTGTGACAAGTTCTGATGAACGAGTTTATATATATATATATATATATAGTTGCGCTAAAATGCTCGGCAGATTGTCTTCCTTCAGTTGTGGAGAAAACAGTGTAAATTTTATGAGCTTTGGTTAAGCTAAAGCTAAAAGTCATCGTCTTTTCACAATTCGGGAATTATCGAACTCACGTTTGAGACTTCCCATAAGGGTACTGTCGGAATAATTGTTATTTTCGCCAACGTTTACATGGACTTTCTCAGCAATGGAGCCATATTGTCTCAAAACCTTTTCCATGAGAGGATTGAGCCTTCATTCAAGAACAATTTTGCTGTTATATATTTTATTCAAAATTTTAACCTTCACCCAGTTTTTGGGCCTTGAATTTGAGTGCCCTAAAATTCTTCATAAAATTGGCTAATTTGGAGCTCACTTTTCTTCCATTTTCGAAAGGAATATATAAAAATGATTTACATCTTCGTATTTACAATTGCCTACCGAGCATATTTGCTGTTGTAAGTTTGGTTGTAAAGTTTAACCCTATGCGCGTTCTGTTTGAATAAAGATAGGTGCAGTCCAAAAAAACTCTCATTTTTCAGAATTTGGTAAGTTTAAGTGACGATTTACTCCATTCCTAATTGATTGAGAGGTGAACGTTTTCTATGGTTGTATGCAGCAGTCATAGTATGACAACTTTTGTTTTATATGTCATTATAAAAAGTTTAACCGTTGGCAGATTCGAGACTGCCCATATGGGTACGGTCGGAATAATTGATATTTTCATAAAATCACTGAATATTGATAAGCGTGCAGTGGTAGTTTGGAACAGAATATCCGAAAATGCTTTCGAAATTCGGATTCACAGTTCAATTCCAAGAATATTTTCTGTCGTAAGGTTGCTGTAAAGTTTAACGCCATCCCTGTCTCGGATGCATAAAGATTGGTCCCGTCGAAAAAACTCTCATTTTTTTCAGAATTCCGTAGGTTTAAGTGACAATTTACTCCATTCCTAATTCATTGAGCACTGTATGTTTTCTGTGCCTGCATGCAGTAAGCATAGCATGACAACTTCTGTTTTATACGTTATTATCAAAAGTTTAACCCTTGGCATATTTAGGAGTTCCCATGTGGGTATAGTCGGAATAATTGTTATTTTCGTAAAATCAATCCCTGAATATATTGGTAACCGTGCAGTGGCCTTTCGGTGGTGCTACATGAAGCCGCAAATAGTTAAAGTTGAAAAGTTCATCAAATAGACAGATATAATGCCTAACTCGGCCGGTGACAGGTAAATAATGAATGGAAAAGTCGTTGAATTGAGAATAAAGTAGGGACGAAGCGTGCCCTCGGTTTCCACCTGATCCACGGTATTTCCAGGCTGTCTCGGCACTTGACAAAGATACTAAACTGTCGGGCAGGGACAGTAGAATACATTCTGAGAATTTCAAGTTGCTGCCTTGCATGGACGGGACATAATTGGCCAATATCCGACACTGTATCTGACTATCTGTTCAATTACAATGTCAAATTAGCCAGATGACGGCTTTTTCTCCACCGGATTTCGTTGTCAGTTTCTGCCGGGACGATATAAATAAGCAGTTTAACTCAACCCTTTCTGTCCCATATGAATGTGCGAATATTTAAAGCTGAACAATTCATCAAATAGACAAATATAATGCCTAACTCAGCCGGTGACAGGTAAATAATGAATGGAAAAGTCGTTGAATTGAGAATAAAGTAGGGACGAATCGTGCCCTCGGTTTCCACCTGATCCACGGTGTTTCCACGCGGTCTCTGCACTTGACAAATATACTTAACTGTCGGGCAGGGACAGTAGAAAACATTCTGAGAATCTGAAGTTGCTGCCTTGCATGGTCGGGACATAATTGGCGTATATCCGACATTGTATCTGTTCAATTTGAATGTCAAATTAGCCAGATGACGGCTTTTTCGCCACCGGGTCGAGTTGTCAGTTTCTGCCGGGATGGTCTAAAATAAGCAGTTTAACTCAAAACTTTCTGTCCCATATGAATGTGCGAATATTTAAAGCTGAACAGTTCATCAAATAGACAGAAATAATGCCAAACTCGACCGGTGATATGTAAATAGTGAATGGAAACGGCATTGCATTGGGAAAAAAATAGGGACGAAGCGTCCCCGCGGTTTCCACGCGACCCTCGTTGTTCCCACGCAGTCACGCCACTCGACAAAGATACTGTCCTGTCGAGCAGGGAGAGTAAAACAACTTCTGAAGATTTCGTGTATCTGCCTTCACTGGTCTGGACACAGTGGGCGTATGAGCGACACTGCTGTCTGTTCAATTTTAATATCAAATTAGCCAAATTACCGACTTTTCGCCATTAACCCATGCGCGATTTCTGTTCACTTCTCATTCTTGGCAATTATCTAACTGTTATCCAAGAGCAATTTTGCTGTTATATGTTTTATTCCAAGTTTTAACCCTCACTCAGTTGCCAGGCCTTGAATTGGAGTAACCTCAACTTAAACATGTTCATTCAAATACCAAGATTCAAGATTAGTCCATGTCTCTTTTCAGACACTCAGTCTGTGATTTATGTTCACACATTAAGAGCATAATATGATACACTAAAATCGCCACACAAATATTTCAAAATTAACCCCTATTGGCCACAAATGATATGAATATATCATTTTATCTTCAAGATTTACTAACTTCAAGGGCAAATTTCTCAAAATTGCGAGGTTGTTGTAACAATTATTTTTGTATGCGTAGATGCTTGCAGAAGAATGTTACTGTTTAGTTTTTAATCTCATCTTTAACCCTCAAGCAAATGAGTGTAAGCGTACCATCCGAAAATTCCAAAATTAGCTAACTGTGGTTGCATCTTCCTGTCATTTTGGAAAGGGTTAATTCTAAACACTTTGTTTTGCTATAGGTAGAGGTGCCTAATGAACAAATCCTCTGCTGTAAGTTATGCTTTGAGACTTAACACAAGATAAGCTTTGGCCATGTAAAGAATAGTACTGTCAGAAAAAAAAATTGATTTTCAGTGAATTTTGCAAACATCTGTACTCATTTCCTCTATTGAAAGGTTGTTGTAGCAATTATTTTGGTATGGATAGATGCAACAATGACTGTAGAAGAAAGTTACTGTTTACTTTTTAATCTCAAGATTTAACCCCCCAAGCAAAATGAGGGCATGAATAAGAGAACCGTAAGAGAATGCCAAAATTAGCCAACTTTGGATGTTTTTGTCTATCATTTTGAAAATGGTTAATTTAAAACGCTTTGCTTTGCTATATGTAGTCTGCATTTTCACATTGGAAAGTTGGGAAATCCCGTAATTTGTCCAACAAATTACAATTCTCTAGTTAATTTTAATTTTGCTGATGACGATTTTCATAACCTGGTAAACGCATGCGTGGACATCACTATCCAGGCATAGATAACAATCAGTCCATGGCGACTGTACAGTAAGTCAGCCGAATGAAGTTATATTTATTTATTTATGGGTGTTTAAGGTCACATACTTAGCACAATGGCTAATCGTGACCGTAACATTTTTATGGATGAAGGAAGCCGGGGTACCCTGAAAGAACCACCGAGAATCGACGAGCAACTTCAGCTCCTCAACATTCTAACTCTGTTCAAGCTCCGCTCAAGCAGCGGTTGAAGACATGTGCACCATCGACGTGCAGTATGCCTTAGTACATGTACAGGGCGTCACTGTTCCCCCATGTAGGCAACCGGGATAAAGTGCCTTGCCCAAGGACACACCGCGGGTTGCCCCTCAAATGAAGTTGGAATGACTAAAAGCAATCGTCATACTTTATTTCCTGCCCACACGATTTAGGGTACTTTCCGTGAAGTAATCCTGACGAAATATAGCACACTTATAGACCTATCTTTCTAGTTCTCAGTTAAGGCTGCGAATTTTGATGCCGCTTCTTCATCCAAAGCAGCGCCTAATTTAGGCTTTTTTATTAAACTTTTAATTTCAACGACCGTGTCAAGCCTCCCACTTTCAACTTTTGTAAATCCCCTTTCTGACGAAAAACATATCTAAAAATGTGGTACCGACCTGGGGAATTATTAACGATAATGGCCGAAGTTTCGGGCGACGTTATTGACGTCGCCGTCACGAAAAATTAAATGTCGGCAGATTTTATTAAAATTTGAGAACCTTGCAGAGTTCATAAAATTAAGAGGTAACCATTTTATAGATTTTCGATTTCTCGTCAGTTTTTAACATCAGTTCAAATTTTTGATTCTCTATGTACATTTTTCATTAAAACGCCGATTTTCTAATATGCGTAACTCTATTAATAATACATATAGTGACGCAGCTAGGTACACCCCCTATGGCACCCCCCCCCCCCCCCAGGACCGAACGAGACCGTTTTTATTAAGGTACCTGGACATCTCGAGAGTAGATTTTCAGATGTTAACAAGAAATCATCCTGGCCGGATATGACGTAATCTAAGATGGCGCCCATAGGGGTGGGTCAATTTCGCGATTTTACACCTTCATTACTTATTCTCGATTACGGAAAAACTATATGAGATAAGGAACGGGAATTAACTCATTCGTATTTCTGATAGCATTCCCCGTGTAATAATATCAATCAAGTAAGTGAAAATCCAAGATGGCCGCCAAAATATGCCTCAAAATAGACGGAAATCGAGTTTTTCGACACTTTTTTCGCAAAAAAACTTATGCAATCATGATATAAAATTAGAAAACTGTAAACTTTTAGATGTTAAGTTGATCGTAAATTATTCTCCGATAATACCCAGCGTGAGCATGCACCATCGAAAGCCGATGTGGAAAACAAGATGACCACCAGTGCGACCGCCCATTTCCAATTATTCCGCTTCTGTAATGGACAAGTTTACACTATCTCAAGTTTGATACAGGGCACAGGAATCAACTGTATAGTATTTTGGACACTTTTCTGCCTTTGATAAAACTAATTTAATCAGTGAATATCCAAGATGGCCGACAGAAAAATGCCTCGAAATTGAAGAGAATCAGTAGTAGATCATGTACCCGACCGGATGGACTTAATGGCGGATCTAGGAAGTGACGTCGTGTCACGAGACCCAATTACATCATGTTTGGTTGTCCTGGTAGCCCACATGAACAGCCATCCCGTGACGTCATCCCCATAGTGATACGTGGTCTTGGTGCGCATACGCAGCGCATGTTGTTAGGATGACACGTGTTTCAGTCGTCCATTTTCTATACTGGAGGCCGCCATCTTGGTTTCAATGGCAGCACGTGATTGGTATGTGATCCAAAACCCTACAATAGGACAGGGATATGTTTGGAGGGTGTGTTCGATTGAATAGAAGTAAATCTAATTACCACACACAACCCGACAATCCCTCCAAACCACCCCAAATTACCGGAACGGACTTTATTTTGTTTAGATTTCCCCAATTTGGGCTTATAACAGTAGCTATGTGCTATAGGACCGAGAGGTCTCCTGGGGGTAAGTTCGATCTAATTGGAGTAGTTTGCTAGTTCGGATACTTCCTATTTATCTAGTTCGGATTCCTTTGGAATCCTCGGTTTCCATCTGGTTTGTCTATAACTGACCCTATTCTGACTATATTAGCTGCCCATCTAGTCTCAGCTGTCTCTGTTCCATCATCTAACCTCAACCAAGGCTTATAATCACCAGTCGGATTGCTTCATTTCCCATAATCTGTGCATGTCAATGCAGAGTTATCTCCCCTGTGTATAACGAACTCCTATATGATTTCCAAGGCCAAGCGGCAATCGAGCAATAACAGATATTGTTCGAATGACTCGAATCTTATCCAGCGAATAATCTATCGAGTAGTGATTGGAACAGGAATTGCTCGAATCTAATCGATCAAATCAGCCATAGAGTAATTACTCCATCGGGTGACTCCTCTTCTCACTCTTATCCTCATCTGTGTATTGGAGGATACCTATGACATAGTGATGTAGTGCGCGAGGATAACCCCGGAGGATACCTCTTAGATGATACTTATCGAAGGATATCTATCTGAAGACAGTTATGGTTCTTAGTGTCTGTTCCGTTCCTTGCATCCAGACCTCCCCATGGCCTTCATAGCTCCAAGACCGTTACTGCTGACTTGTCCAATATCGTCTGTCCTATGATTAGCTTCTACCGTAATCGTGCAATCATGTAGTCCTCTTCCAGCTGTGTACCATTACTACTGACTTGTAGTACTACTGCACGTTTGCTAACTATGTCAGATTACTCGAACGACTAGAATCCCGTCGAGCAAATAAGCCGTCGAGTAATTGCTTGAACGAGTGGATCCTCTTACGACTCTTATATTCTCATCTCGGTATTGGCGGATACTTATGACAGGATGTTGCCTTTCGAGGATACTTTTTGAGGATACCCTTTAGAGGATACTTATCGGAAGATATCTATCTGAAGATAGTTATTGGTCCTAGTGTCTGTTCAGTTCCTTGTACCTAGACCCCCCCCCCCCAAATCCCCCATGGCCTTCATAGCTTCTAGACTATTCTCCAATACTGCCATCGTCTGCTCTATGATTAGCTTCTACTGTAGTCACGCAATCCTGTAGTCCTCTCCCAGCCTTGTTTCATTACTACTGACTTGTAGCACTACTGCAGGCATGTTAACTATGTCAGATTACTCGAACGACTAGAATCCCATCGAGCAAATAGGCCATCGAGTAATTGCTCGAATGAGTGACTCCTATTACGTATCTTATCCTCATCTCGGTATTGGAGGATACGTATGACATGGTTTTACTATTTGATGATAACTTTGGGGGATAACTTTTTAGGATACCCGAAGATAGTTATAGTTCCTGGTACTTGATCGGCTTTGGTTTTTATAGCTCTTAGACCACGACTGTTGACTTACCCATATTCACCATCATCTATCCTATCATTAACTTCTATATCAGTTATCCAAATACCATAGTCTTCTACCACGGAATCCCATTTTACAGAATCGGCTTGGAATCCCACTTAGAGAATTCCCCCATATCATGTTTATATCTATAAATGATATACAAGGGGTCTGAACTCTGTATAAAATGGTTGGGAGGGGGGTGGGGAGGTGGGGGAGCAACTTATTGAACCTGTTAAAGGCTTGGCTGAGCGTAGAGTCAAGACATAGATAGTCAGCATGCCTGTAGTAGTGCTACAAGTCAGACGTAATGGTTCAAGGCTGCAAGGGTGGTAGAAGATATGTTATTGGGTAACTGTTGTAGAGGCTAATGATAGGACACATGGTAGTGAATATGGGTAAGTCAACAGTGGTGGTCTTAGAGCTATAAAAACCATAAGCCGACCAGGTACCAGGAACTATAATTATCTTGAGGTAAGTATCCCCTAAAAGGTATCCTCCGAAGGTATCCTCCAGCACAACATCACCATGTCATAAGTATCCTCCAATACCGAGATGTGGATAAGAGTCGTAAGAGGAGTCACTCGTTCGAGTAAATATTTTATGTCTTATTTTCTCGATTAGTTTCGAGCCATTAGAGCAATGCCTGTTCCAGTCGATACGCGATATCGAGGTGAGAGGCTGAGACAGAGACAGTGGAGACTAGGTAGGCAGCTAATATAGTCAGAATAGGGTCATTTACAGACAAAACAAATAGAAACCGAGGATTCCAAAGAAATCCGAACTAGATGTCCATTATATAAGCGGGATAGTTGGAAACGGGTGGTCGCCCTGGCGGCCATCTTGTTTTCCACATCGGCTTTCGATGGTACCTGTTCACGCTGGATCGTATCATAGAATAATCTGCGACCAATTAACATCTAAAAGTTTACAGGTTTCTTATATTTGTTATCATGAATCTATAAGTATTTTGCGAAAAAGTGTCGAAAAACTCGATTTTCTTCTATTTCGAAGCATTTTTCGGGTGGCATCTTGGACATTCACTTATTTGATTGGTTTTTCATACGCAGAAAAAGTGTCCAAAATACTATACAGTTTATTCCCTGTATCAAACATTTTTTCCGCAACCATCGTACAACTTGAGATAGTGTAAACTTGTCCATTACATAAGCGAGATAACTGAAAACGCGTCGTCGCACTGGTGGACATCTTGTTTTCCACATCGACTTTCGATGATGCATGTTCACGCTTGGTATTATCGGAGAATAATTTGCGATCAATTTAACATCTAAATGTTACAGGTTTCTAATGTTTCTAATGTTTTATCATGATTGTATATTGTACAAGTTTTTTGCGAAAAAAGTGTCGAAAAACTCAATTTCCGTCTATTTTGAGGCATATTTTGGCAGCCATGTTGGATTTTCACTTACTTGATTGATATTATTATACGGAATTTGGTATCAGAAATACGAATGAGTTAATTCCTGTTCCTTATCTCATATAGTTTTTCTGTAATCGAGAAAAAATTAATGATGATTTAAAATCGCGAAATTGACCCACCCTCATGGGCGCCATCTTGGATCACGTCATATCCGGCCAGGATGATTCTTGTTAACATCTGAAAATCTACTTTCGAGATGTCCAAGTACATGAAAAAACCGGTCTCGTTCGGTCCTGGGGGGTCCCATAGGGGGGGGGGGGGGGTGTACCTAGCTGCCTGACTAATATAGCTATGACATCTCTCAGACTATAACATTAATAATGTCTATATTCAATACAGATGGTTTAATTGCAAATTTCAACCTTTTCGCAAAATTAACGTCATGTTGGCGTTATTTTCATTGACTTTTAATATTGACCATACCATTGAATTCCCTTTCTTAATTGTTTTAAGAGGGCGCGGTGGCTCAGTTGGTAGAGGTGCAGGCTGCAAGCCGAGAGGTCCTCGGTTCGAATCCCACCTGCGGCAACCGCGTTGTGTCCTTGGGCAAGACACTTCATGTCCATTGCCCGCGTGGGGGCACGATGACGCCGTGTACTAAGGCGTACTGCACGTCGATGGTACTCATGTCTTCAACCAATCTAACCCTGCCTGTATTGCAGTGCGGAATTACGATTTTGGGGAGCTGGCAGCTGCTCGTCGTTGCTCGGTGGTTCTCTCCGGGTACTCCGGCTTCCTCCACCCGTAACACTGTCACGGTCATGATTAGCCATTGTGCATAAATATGTGACCTTAATCATCAATAAATAAATAAATAAATAATTGTTTTTAAAATATACTCTTCAACTGAAAATGCAATCACATTTAGCCTTTAAAAAATTCGTCTGGCATGTCGTTGTGGTGACGGTCGGACGTCAGCGTTTGTTGTAGAGCTTCAAAAATAAACAGGGAGCTATTTTGGGAATTTTTTATTTTACGTCATTTTCTACGGCTTTACGTCAAATGACGTTTTTGGTGCCCAAAACACGTGTGATATGCGTACAGCCATTACCATAGCACTCACAGACACCAAGCCTCTCCTGTGGGCATGGCAATGATTGCTCTCGAGCGTTGCCATGTTTCTTAGTCGTTGACGTTAAACATTTTCAGTAACAATGCAAATAACGCAAAAACTGGGTAAAAATACACCTTTTCGTGTGTCACGCGTACAGCTATTTACCATCGCACTTAAATTCAGACTAAACCTCGTATGTCGGCGAAGAAGTGACAATTGAGAGACATTGTCAAGTGTATTGCAGACTGACGCCAAACTTTAGATGTTACAACGTCAATTTGTATCACGCCTACAGCTATTAAAATGACATCGGATTCTCATGAAATGTTAGTATGTTTTAGAGCTCTAAACGTTCGGAGATAGCTGATTTTAAGGTTTCCGATTTATCCTCATTTTTGAAGATTTTACGATTATTTCAGTTTTTGCACTTTTTAGCTTTTATAACCTGAAAGGCCAAAATGGCGTCACGCATAACTCCCTCCTTACAATATCTACAGCTAAGTAACTTGGTGAAATTGTTCATACTTGTGAGTTCCAGCGCATGCCATTTTAATATTTTCACAGTTCAACCTTTACCAAATCAACTTCAGTTTTAACGGCTATTCTTATTCTTTTAATAGCAACGCCTGTTCCAACACCCCTCTTTCAAATTTTGGATATATCATTTCCAAGAAAAAACATATCTAAAAATTGAGTACCGACATTGGGAATTCCAACAGTTGTGCCCGAATTTAGGGTAACGTGGTTGATGTCAACGTCCTAAAAAATTTCACGAAGTCAGATTCTAATGAAGTTTTAATATGCAGAAGAACTGAAAAAATAGGAGATAGCTGTTTTTAGTTTTTGGTTTTATCTCCATTTTGACGTTTTTACGTAAACTGAAGTTTTAGCACTGTTTAGCTTTTAAAACCTAAAGGGCCAAAGCGTCGACACGCATAACTCTCTCGTTACATTATCTACAGCTATGAAACTCCACGACCTTCTTCGCGGTTGTGAAATCCTGTACATGCTATTTTAATATTTTTTGAATGTGTAACCTTTTTCAAAAACAACGTAAGTTTTAACGTTTTTTCTTAATCTTTTAATATCAATGCCTGTATCAAATCTCCCTCTCTGGAAATTTGGGTATATCATCTCCAGCAAAAACCATATTTAAAAATTCGATACCGACATGGGAATTCCGAACAGTTATGGCCGAATTTAAGGTGACGTTATTGACGTCGACGTTATAGAACATTAAATGACGTCAGATTCTCAAAAAATTTTACTATGTTGCGCAGCTCAAAATATTATGAGATAGCAGTTTCTTAGTTTCTCGATTTATTCCCATTTTTTCACGTTTTACGTCACGTCAAAGTTTGCTAATTCTTTACATATATATTAAAAACGCTAAGTATTTTTAAGGGTTACAAACGTTTTCTGAGGTTCAAAATGCCATGATCATGTTCGACAGATTTCCTACAAATTACACACTGGAAAGTTCTAGAAGCTCCTCCCTCAAGTTTGGCCACATTTTACTGTCAACGCACGGGGCTGTTATTCCGGTGTGTAGTACGCTCGGCTTTCAGGTGACAGGGAGAGACGTGTTATTCAGCGGCTTAGTACGTTAAAAGGCAGCATAGCCTTCTCCTCATTACTGGGCCCATTCGGTGATGGACGTTTTTGTTGGATGACTTTCGATTTCAAAATAAAGTAGTGTTCTAGCTATCTTTTTGTATGAAGAAATCGAATCGTCCGATTCGATTAACTCCTTGCATGCTGTGGGCATATATTCCTTCCCTCCCAGCACTGAGATTCTCTTGTCACTGAAATGAGTATAATTAGGGTGTATTTAATAAAAAATTTCCCCGTATATAGAATGGATTTTTTTCACCAATATTTCTTGAGTTAAATTTAGATGGATTTTTCATCAAATCTAATCATGGATGCTTCACAGCAGCCAAGATTTGATTTAAAGAAAAAAACATCTTGAAAATACTCAGCGGGTTAAGAGTTAAATAATTAACTTGAAGGCGAGAATTTATCGGACATTTTCAAAACGGTAGCTTTAAGTTGTTCAATCCGAACGTGTCAGCCGATCACTCACGGACATTTCCGTACAATCTCATTTTGCACATTCGTTGAAATTAGATTTCTTAGTAGAAGGACAAAGGTGATGGTCGTGTTCACGCGCGTCTATTTATGGTGTGCACGTCAATGAAATCTATTTCAGATTGCCGTTATAATATAAACGTGCTGAGAGTTTTATTGAATACATAACTGCATTTTATTTGAATGGTACAAAGTTTTTTTTATCTAATAATACCCAATTATTGCTAAAATAATGTACAATTATTGTTCGTGGTGGTAGTTTATTCGAACAGCAGAAAGATAAAATTAGAAGCCGTGTGCATTCAGAAATGAAATAATGTCACGTGGATTTGTTTTATTCCGATAACTTTCGGGTGACTTCGTTAATATCCTCGCAATGCCGAGTTTTCTAAAATTTCGTCTGCATTAAAGTTTTTTAATTGCAAAATGTTTATGTAATTTCGCGTTTCTTCTGATGGCTTACACTTTGTATACAGTGGCTTCTTTTATAGGATTTTTCACATGCGAGCAAAGTCTGAGAGCCAATATATTTTTTCAAATTTAGAGGCCCAATGTCCCTTTAATCAGCATTGTTTCTATGGGAAATCAATGTTGGAACTCGTCTGGGACGACCTGCGTTGTGTCCTTGGGCAAGGCTCTTTTTCCCGGCTGCCTACATTGGGGCACGATTACGCCGTGTACTAAGGCGTACTGAATGTCGATGGTGCAAATGTCTTCAACCGCTGTAACCCTACTTGAGCGGAGCTTGAACAGAATTAGAATGTTGAGGAGCTGACAGTTGCTCGTCGATGCTCGGTGGTTCTCTCCGGGTACCCCGACTTCCTCCACCCGTAAAACTGTCACGGTCACGATTAGCCATTGTGCATAAGTATGTGACCTTAAACACCAATACATATAAATAAATATAATGTCGGAACTAAAGGGGAGCCAACTGCTTTTGAGTAGGTTCCAGAATTAGCTCATGAGTGACGACAAGGAAATATTAGTTTTCACAAGCTACTGAAAACCTTGAGCGACAACCTTAAGCTCCTTGCAGGTAATTCTAATACCTACCCCAAAACACTAGGTATTCTTTTTTTTAAATGTGTTGAGGACCCCCGGTGCTTCAAATGTAATAAAAATGTTTTAATAGCAATTGAATTACCGGAATACATATTCACTCAACCCATTTGATTTGGGTTATTTTTAACCCAACAGGTTTTATAGCGTGTGGCAACTTCGAATTTCTCACATAATTAGAGTGGTGGACTGTGAATTTGTGTTATTTCTACTGGAAAACATTTTTAAAATGGTGACGCCATTTAGGGGACAACGGACTTTCCTATTACTTGGACACGGACACTGTATTAACTAACTGGAGGAATTTGAGAAATACACAGAACGACACTCGTGTGTGATTGGGTTAATCGATAT
Organism: Pictodentalium vernedei; assembly: GCA_031216915.1. Classification (NCBI taxonomy): domain Eukaryota; kingdom Metazoa; phylum Mollusca; class Scaphopoda; order Dentaliida; family Dentaliidae; genus Pictodentalium; species Pictodentalium vernedei. The sequence continues at coordinate 233,017,697 of CM062297.1, read as the reverse complement.
GGCCCGAGTGCCAGCGCGGAAGGATAAAACGAGAGGCCACAGGCCTAGAGTTTTATCCTTCCACGATGGCACAAGTGCCATATCGATTAACCCATTTACACGCGCGTGTCGTTCTGTGTTTATTACACGCCTTCACGTCTATAAAATAATTATTAGAAGAACACTCAGCAATTCATTTGACAACTATCAACAAAAAGAACACATTTTATCGCCAACCAAATTTGTGAGGGGAACCCGTGTTACTATTTCGTCCCCTGAGTTCCAATGTGTTCTATGTGACTAATGGCACACAGAACACAATGGAACTCAGGGGACGATTTCTAGCTATCGCTAGCGATCCAAATTGTAATTGCGGTGCACAATTTGTAGAAATTTTCAGTGAAATGTCGCTTCGATTTAAAAATAGTTCGTTAACGATTTCCGTTCCACACATATGTGCGGAACAGATTTTCATTTTCCGCATGGTTTAGTGTTGCTGTAGATGGGGATTACACAGAACAGGCGTGTAAAGATACATCACATTTTCATACGCTGTAATCTTCGTGCTATTCTGGGTGCATTGAACTTACGCTTTGCTGTGGCTGTGTCTTTAAAATCGGATGTGATTTAACCTCTTAACTTTAGTGAATAATGAAAATAGCACGGCGATTTTCTCACTGCAGTCGATTTGTTCGGGTAAGTACCGTATGAAAGGAAATATAACCAATTTGAATTGCTCAACCAGCTCTGAGTGAAAATACTAAAGACTTTTTAATTCATTAATTGTGTATGTCGAATGATGTTACAATTGAAGCTCGGTCCTTTACCAAAGGTACAGTTAAAACCAGAAGTCCTGTCACGAACTGTGCGCTTATCTAGGCTTAATTGAGCGTAGAAATTGCGCGCATTTGCATATCGAATGGCATCCAAAGCACGGCAGGTTCTCCAGGTTACTCATAGCAAACACAGGCAATGTTTCTGCCAATGGACCTCCGGGTTACCCGGAGGTCCATTGGCTGAAACATTGCTTGTGCACAGGCCATAGGTACATAATTTGATAGCCTTACTATGGTCATAACGTGTAGATTACCGCGCAGATCAAAGTGCTATTTGTGCGCATTTCATGACCGGACTTCTAGTTTTAACCGTAACTGCCATAACCGACAGCCGAGTATTCAAAAAAATATCCAAAACAATATCCCTTTGTTTTTCTTTCTTTTTTCATTCTTCGCCACCAAAACATAGATTATTATCCCTCCTTGGAACGAGCTCACTGAGATCATTCCAACGAGGTGTCAAAAGCTATGTGTTTTGTCCTTAACATCAAACCAAATACAGTCATTTTATGCCCTGAATATAATTTTGAAACAACGATTAACATGTTGTCAGTTAATCCTTTACCCAACGTAACGACAAAACCCGGCCGGCGCTATTCTCAAAAATCGCCAATTAATTGTCTCAAAAACATAGGTTATGACCCCTCCTTTGAACGATCTCGACGAGCTCGTTCCCATGAAGGGCCATAAACTATGTTTTTGTGACAAAAAATTTAAAAAATTACTTATTCAAGCATTTTTTTGCAAGTGTCGTTTTCTTTTCATGTTAGGTAAAGGGTTAATATTTGTGTGATAATTTTGGGGGGTGAGCCCCATGCCATTCGTGTAGTGGTAGCTTAAGTGAACTTACAAGTCTGAAAAGTCCCGAGAACACCATCCATTTGGGTGTTCTCACGGAGTTTAGACTTTGAGTTGCTTACAGTGTAATGCACATTCCAGCAGCGCCTCGATTCTTGGAAATGACATGTGGCATTCGTCAACGAATTGCTCACTGTTCCGATCGCAGTACACGACCTCGTGTTGAGATGTTTTGACTCTCCTCTACCCTGTAAATTCCGTTTTTTGGTCAAAAAGCTTAGATATCCTGTATGAAGCTATGGATAGGATCATGCCGAGTCACAACCACATTTTACGCCATGAATCACTTTAGGGGTTCCATCCAAAAAAATGGTGGTACTACATACGACAATAATGTTTTGAAATTTGCTCGTTTCGCGTCTTCTGCAAACGACTCACGTGTCGGTGGGAGTCTTTCTACTTTCTGGGCCTTCGTCTGTGCCCTGATTATTTTGTTTGACCAGGCACTGACTCTTGCATCGGATAAATGGCTAGGCAGAGCACCTGATTACCAGAGTAGTGTCCTGTGCACACACTTGTACCTGTCGACGTCTTATTTTCTGAACTTGTCGGGAGGAACATCGCCCACATGCCTAAGCATCAAGTATTTTACGACTGCATAACCCTGAACATCATTGTCGCAGAATAGATAACCTTGCTTCAATGGAATAATATGGTTCTCTCTGAGGCGAGAGGTGGCATTCCTCATAATAGACCGGATTCTGTTCAATAAATCCGCGGAGTTCGCATTTTTCCCGTTGGTAAATTTGAATGGGATTAGATATCCTGATAATATTAATGTTGGCGTTGACGCTTAGGCGGCGAAATCGGGGGGGGGGGGGGGGGGGCACAGGGGACAAGTGCCCCTCCACTTTTTTCCACGGACATATTGCGAGATTACATAATTATTTAAAATGGGCGCACGCAAAACGTGTCAATATACAGGCATTCCTTTGGTATATTATTTGCAAATCCAAACAACATTTGGCAAAAGAATCTTCCCTTCGGTCGCTTCAGTCCGTTTCTTCTATTTCACCCGGGTTGGAAGATGATTGAAATAGAAGAAATGGACAGGACAGTGATCACACCGCGGCTTGCTCGTCTAAACAAGAGACTATATTATGTCATTGTACATTTACTGATATAGTATTGTAACTTTTCTCCCACTGGGCCGAACTATGGTAGCCTTGAAAGGTTGTTCCCCTCCACTTTTATCGAGCTTCCGCTGCCTTTGCGTTGACGTAGCAGCCAGATACTGAATCAAGGGAAAGAGTCCACTTAGAAAGGTCAATCAAAAGATTTACTCCCTGTGCTAGAAGAAAATTACGACTCAACTAACTTGGCCGTTCTTTGTTTAATCTTCCCTAATTTCGAAGTATGTTACAACTGAATGGCAGCCATCTTGGCTGACGAGACAAAAGTATATGGGACCTGCAGAGAGCTCTTTGTGTATAGAAGTAAGTACAAGTTCCGTTAAAATATATGGTCTCTGTCAGAATGTCAACGTGATAGGAAAAGTAACTATTTCAGGTTGCCATCTTGGCCCTTATCTTGAATATCTAAAAATACCCAAGGTTTATAGAGTTGCATCAGTTGGATTTGGAATCAGCGGTAGAAATTCATCTAGGAACGGCAGAAAAAAAAGCTTTACGCGTCTTTTTTACAGCGTACCCTTGTGGTACTCGAACTATTACATGAAGAACACCTATCAACCATTACTTTAATCAATCTCTTGTGTTTATTTTTAAAAGAATTAATTGAAGAATCGATGGGTACCACTTGATAAATCTATTTTCAATCTTTCTGTGAAGGAATATCTGGTACATTATCATAAACAGAAGACATGCATAACAGTAAACACTAAATCCTCTGTATGTAAGTTTTTCTGAAATTTCTGGAGCAGTTGATAACCAGGGTTTTCGCATTATATAAATACCATTAGTGAATTCTACAACGAATGAATCCATGATACCAAAGCTGGCCAATGAAAACAGTTATTATAACTAAAAGCATATCTTTCTTTGAAAACTTAGCGGCCATCTTAGAATGTGCCCTCTAAAAACATTCCTTTCCAATGTTGGAGGTACAGTCACTTTTCTTTACTTCAAAATGCCCCGAAGTCTTGAAAATGTATTCAAACAAATGCTAGCTCGAAATGGTTAGGGATCTGGGTTGTCAATACTCTACTATATATTACGGGGCTTGACTATTTGTGTTAAAATTAATTTTAAAAGTAAGTATCAATTGTTATATATGGTAAACAAAGTTTACATAAGGAATACATCGATATGTGACTGACTGCGTATAGTCTGAATCAAGTTGCGTATTTTCGTTGATTTGCAAAGCGAAATTATAAGCTACCATTATGTACAGTTAAAACTAAAAGTCCTGTCACGAACTGTGCGCTTATCTAGGCTTAATTGCGCGTAGGAATTGCGCGCAATTGTCACATCGAATGGCATCCAAAGCACGACAGGTTCTCCTGGTTACTCATAGCAAACACGGGCAATGTTTCTGCCAATGGACCTCCGGGTTACCCGGAGGTCCATTGCCTGAAACATTGCTTGTGCACAGGCCATATGTACAGAATTTGATAGCCTTACTGTGGTCCTAACGCGTAGATTAACGCGCAGATCGACGTGCTATTTGTGCGCCGCATTTCATGACAGGACTTCTAGTTTTAACTGTATATCTAGCATTCTAAACGAGTTACATGGGGATATTGTTTAATACCGGGTACGGGTATTTCACAGCTCTGCGGCTCCAGGTTCTGAAAGTCAATCTCAATAACAGGTACAGACCGTGGTATCAATGATTGCGTATTATACTTTATGAGATTACGGCGAATGTGAGTTTCTTCCGAGAACAGCCTCGCCGTTGGAGCTACGGTTTAATCTCGCGAACAGGAATTTACCGGTTCAGAAAATGAGTGCTGAGGCCTGTGAAATGCTATTCAGAGACTAGAATCGGGAATCAAAGGTTGCGGAACGCAACCTTTGATTCCCGGCCCTGTCCTATGAATTTCCCGGGTATCGGGAATGATATTCAGAAACGACAACCGGATAATTCCCGGTATCGTGTCTGACTTTCAAAAATGATAACCAGAAAATTCCCGTTCCCGAATTAAACCCTAGTTGGGGATATACGCTGAGTTATGCCAATGTCTGTCATTTTGGGAGTTTGCATGGTTGAGAGTTAGGAAATGATTGAAATATGAAGCCATTGACGGTAACTGTCATCTTTGTCTCTACATTTCGCTCCAGACGTGTTTTATTTTTGAAAGTAAATAAAGTTGGGTGAAGGAAGGGGGCACGTCATCACTATGAAAAATGCTGATAAAGTCTACTCCAATGACGCTATAGTATCAAATGTACCGAATACCACTTCCCAGCAGTTGAGTATAAATTGCGTGCATTTTCCGTTGTGAGGAAAACCCACAACAAAAGTAAAACCGAGTTGAAACATTGATCAACCGCAATGACGTCGTTTTTTCGTTTATTTCACAAGAAATAAAGGAAAAGATCGCTGCTTGACACTCGGAAATTCCTATATTGAATGCGGGTTTTTTTTTTTTGATACAAGAAAAGTTTCTGCGTAAATGTACTACAAAACTGATACGCATTTAGAAAAACAGTAGGTCTGAATTCCAAAAATAACCCAAACGAAAAAAAGAAATAATTAAATAGTCCGCGCACGTGATCCGCATTGTTCAAGGAGAATACAAAAAAATTATAAAAGCGTGTATTTTTGGAAAATAAAAGCATTGGCGTGCAATAAAACTGTGTTGAAGGCCATTGGACTCTTATCAACAAATGATTCTAAAAAACTGACCGGATGAGAGAAAGACGTGAATTGTGATGATGAAACACTTCTAAAATACGAACAGAACAAATATATATACCCTAAACAATAAATATCCACTACATACCGACCCATTAATCCCTATTACAACCACGTGACTCTATGGAAATCCAAGATGAAGGCCTTCATCTAACAAAATGGACAACGGAAACAATAATCAACTTAACAAACACGCTGCATATGCACAATATCAGCATCAAATACCATAGCATAACGCCACAACATGGTCGCTCACGAATCACCATTACAATCCATACGAGTCAACTAGTACGTGATGCGGTATGTCGTCACTTCCAAGGTCCGAGTCCAGGTCCGGCAAACATCGAAAGATTGATAACGGGTACACTACCTCTATGTCAGTGAAAGTTAAAACCCGAAAAGAAATTAGTTGCCAAATGAAGTCAAAGTTAATCGGGGTAGTAATGCCTTCACAACCAACCCACCCCCCGTAACCACCGATATGCTAGTAGCTTTGAAATGAGTATGATGGAACTTACTGGCGTTGACGCCCTCGAAAATATATATAACTAAGGACTCCCTTTTGCACACCCTTCCCCTATTTCATTGTTTGCGTTCATCGACACAAAAGAAAACGTACGCCATCCCAGTTCTAAGATACAAACATTTATCATAATACTCGTCCGTTTTGTTCACTTTAAAACATTTGATATTTTGTTTTCGTATTAATCAGTGATAAATAAAACCTTCCGTCAATTTCATTGGTCAATTTCAAAACTAGACAATTTGATTGGTTGAACAAAATACAACTGGGCCACATTTTCATAATTTGCATAATTAGAGTTGGGAGCTTTCATTGGTCAATTTCAAAACTGGACAGTTTGATTGGCTAAACAAAATACAACTGGGTCACATTTGCATAATTTCAGTAGGGAGAATTTACGTTATCTGTCCTATTTGGGGTGGGTTATTTTGTATTAATCTTTTACCTACAAGAAAAACGTCATTCATTTTTTTTTATATTTCACTTTTTGCTTCCAAAACATAGGTTATGACCCCTCATTGGAACGAGTTCGACGAGCTCGTTGCAATGAGGGGTCATAACCTATGTTTTGGAAGCAAAAAATGAAATTTTTTAGTTATACGAGGATGTTTTTTCCAAGTGCCGTCTGCAACTCAAGTTAGGTGATGGGTTAAAAAGTCATACTTAGTGGCTAATTTGTGCGTGTGTGTATCATATGATAAATAGAATATGAAATGAGTGTTTTTCTCAAATAATATTTATAAAACTCGCCCGAATTTTCCGTTTGGGTTCGTCAGAGGCTCGCCAAAACGGAAAATTCTTAGACTCGTTTCATAAATATTATATGAGAAAAACACTCATTCCATATCCTCTATATATCGAAGCCATATATTATTGTGACAAAGGGGAGCGCGGTGGCTCGGAGGTTACGGCAAACCGAAAGGTCCACGATTTGATCCCCACCAGGGGTAATTGCGTTATGTCCATGGGCAAGGCACTTAATCCCGATGGTCGCACGGTTGGGGGCACGGTGGCGCTGTGTTCTAAGGAGCACTGCACGTCGATGGTGCAGCCTCTCCACTTTTTTTGCCAGGCCATGTTTTTTTTGTATGCATATATTTTAATACAACCAATGACTGGTGAAACAAGGGGTGGGGGGGGGGGGGGGAGGGGGACCCAGAGCCTTCCGCATATTTTCGCCAGCTATGTTTCTCTCGTATTGGTTCAGTTTCGATGGATTTCGGATCATGTTTTGCAGTAAGTGGCAGCAAACGCTAAAATGTATACATTCTGTTAAAAAATCGGTTTACTGAAGTAGATCGTAATCTTACAGACAAACAAGAACCAAATCCACCCCAGACCCCCAGACAAGATAATCCACAGACAGTATAATTGCTGTAAACGTCTGATAAAGCATACAGTTGAGGTCTATTTGTCAGCTTTGGTCGTTACGATCAAAGCTGATAAATTGACCTCACCTGTCTCAGATGCATGGAAATGGGGGTTTTGAACCCTGGAATTTAAATTTTTCATACCGACGACCATCCGTCGTCCGATCCAGCCCCCCCCCCCCCCCCCCCCCCACACACACACACAGACTTTGGAAATTGTTCCGCCGCCCCTGTGTGTGCTGAAGGTTAAAAGTGACATTCAGATATTATTTTTTTTCAATTTTCCCCCTATATATCATAATTGATTATCCTTCACTGGAATGAACAACTCTAAACCTTTTAGAGTCGTTCATTTTGAAACTTTTAAATTCGAAAGTCATTTACTTCGGTAAAATGACCTTTGCAGAAATTGTGTATTAGGTGACGGGATAATACAGATACATCATGTCCCGGATGTCATATTCATGCAGTACATGCAAAACATGCATGTACATGCTTCAGTTGACATCAACAGCATCATTTTCAAAATCATTTGTTTGAGAAAAACAGGATCCGTGTTGTATAATGTTTTCACAAACACTTCAAATCATCAAACGCCTATACTTTCGGTTTACAAGATGAGAAGGTCTGATGAAAGTGAAAGGCGAACGTGAGTGCGCTTCATACGAGTGGTGCCATTTAACCCTTTGTACACTGGTGGCATTTTCCGTGCCAGTTAAATGGCAGAAATTGGAAGAGTCCATATCCATTATCTGGGGGTAGAGCAATTAATATTTTCAACGTGCAGCCTTCAGGCGTAAAAATAAAACCACGGTGTAAGAAAAGCTACCGTGTATTGCAAGTTACACCGTACCTCTTAGCCAATAAAAGCACAGTATTTTGTTTCATTTGTAAATAATGTTATTTTTTTTAAAAAAGGTGGAATTAGAGAGATGAATGCGTTCGTTCTGAAAAAATGATGTGCCAGGCTGAACGATTTAAATCAGTGATATTTTTCTTAAACCTATGATTCAAGTCAAGGATTTAAATCAGTTGCTTTAAATCTGACAACTAGGGACGCCGGAAGCATGGGGGCAGAGTGGCAGCTGTCTTCTCTGCCTTCGGACTACGGGGACGAGAAGGGGCTGACAATGCCCTTCTCAGGTTCGTCACTCAATTTTATTGGATGATTTATTCTCGAAGTAAAGCTAAAATACACCCCAAATCCGTTATGGGAGCTTTCAAAATTCAATGGGGAGTTGGGGATAGTTTGGGAGGAGTTGTCCTTCGAGACATGCATGCTTCGACATGTCATGGCGGGACTGCTAGTACGAGTAAATGCCCTAAGCCGGGGTTCTGCCCCCCCCCCCCCTTCCCTGAAGTGCTTCCGGCGCCCCTGCTGACAACCATGTTCCTCCATTATAGTATTTTGTATGATCAGGCATAATAGTTGAACAGGTAACATTACCATAAAATTTACGGTAGCAGAACCGGAAGCTGGTTGCCCGGCATTTTGTCATTTTTTAACGGCGGTGTTTTCTACAGTCTCGCTGCAATATAGAAATGGTATCACAAAACGTATACGATACAAAGAGGCGGCAGAAACTCGATGAAAGTCTTTGAGGTTGGGCACATGTCCGAGAAGCATCGGGGCTACCATAGTTTGTCCCGCTTGGTAAGTTTTGAAAAGTTACCCACATGCTTTCATATCAACCTCTTGAATCTCAGTTATGGACGAGGGCCGTATACGGTATCAAAAGCGTGTGCATGTTGGGGGGGGGGGGGGGGGGTCGGGGACGCTGGTAAGTCTACTATTCCCTCGATGAGGCTGACGATCTGCATTCGTATCATTCCCGTGACATCACAGATGACAATCGTATATTATCAAATGCACAAATACCCATCAATATCTCTGCCTGGTTTCCATGCATGTTCGTGATTAGTAATATGTCTTCTACTTCAACCATCTTCCAATCCGAAGGCTACTACTACCACTACTGCTACTACTGCTACAACAACAACAACTACTACTACTACTACTACTACTACTACTACTACTACTACTACTACTACTTTTTACTACTACTACTACTACTTTTTCTACTAATACTACTGCTACTCTAGTTCTGCTATCTTCCAACCCGAAGGCTAGTCTTCGGGTTGGGAGATGGATGACACTACTACTACTACAACCACTACTACTATACTAGCAGGATCTGACAGACATTCGTGGTAAATTATTAACGCACTTTAACGCACTTGATGCATTTTTACATTGAAATTTACATTATGAGATCAGTCTTTAATAGGGGCTACTGCTGCTACTACTACTAACTACTACTACTACTGCTGTTACTACTACTACTACTACTACTACTACTACTAGTAGTAGTAGTAGTAGTAGTAGTAGTAGTTAGTAGTAGTGGTAGTATTAGTAGTATGTATAGTGTTATGCAGGAAACGGTAGAGCATGCCAAACAAATAAAGATATACTACTACTCCTACTGCTACTACTACTACTGCTACTACTACTACCAGTAGTAGTAGTGGTTGTAGTAGTAGTAGTAGTGGTGGTGGTGGTAGCAGTATATCTTCATTTGTTTGGCATGTGCTACCGTTTCCTACATAACACTTTATATCCAGATATAATAAGCACCCGACCCATGGGCTTTAAATGTCAAACAAAATAAATAAAAATTGAGCTGTTGGATTAATTTAATGCTGATCCTCACTACCGATTTGTTGTTCATAGTGTCGTCTGCTCGTCTACTGCTAAATGTTTTGCATACTGGAGTACGGCATTCTTGCATTGTTGTAAGATAGGGCTACCAGAACTCATCCTGATTGATAAATTCTTTGAAAACATATCACTATTATTTGAGGTATTAAACAGAATCCAAGTATCTAGCAAAGAAGTGTCGTTGCAGTCGTAAGCCAATATCCGCTTTCAGTATACATCTGTGTCACTGAATAAGGGAGGTTAATATACCTTACCGGAGGTGGGAGATCTACGTTTTTGCTGAAGGCACAGTTGACTCTCAGATGCTGGAGTCTGGAGTCCGGTTCGACCTTAATGTTTAAATACCTTATCAACGCCCTATCTGTTTGGGACTGTTCGTGCTCCTGGATGGACCAATAGCTTTAAATATTTAAAGGTGATCGACGACAACGCACTGAAAAGATAAATTAAGATAATTTATTTACACACATAGAGGAATATCTGGTACGTTTACTTACAAATTCACCACTCCGAGAATATAGAGTGTTTATACACAATTACAGTTCACACTGTAAAGGCCCTCGTTGTCTTCCAGAGCTTGCGTTGTCCTCCGTGTCAAGCATACATCTTTGGCTTCGGCCTCTGTCTCCACACGGTTTTGATCCCAGCAATGGATAGTGTTTATGCACGTTTTTCACCGATACTTCTTCCATTTAACCCTTTACCTAACATGAAAAGCAGACGACACTTGTAAAAACAATTCTTGAATAACTAATTTATTTTTCATTTTTTGTCTCAAAAACGTAGGCTATGGCGCCTCATTGGAACGAGCTCGACGAACTTGTTCCAATGAGGTGTCATAACCTACGTTTTTGAGCCAAAAAATGAAAAAAATAATGAAAATTAATTGGCGATTTTTGAGAATGGCGCTGGTTGGTTTTGGCCGTTACGTTGGGTAAAGGGTTAAACCCAGTCACCTGGACTCACTTTGCTTAATATTCTATATATGGTACGCCCTCGCCCGCGTCTTCACACACTTGATATTCCACTGCCTCAGTTCACCGCTCTTGCCCTAGCTGAGTAAACTTGGCCTTTACCTACCTACCAAGCAATCATTGTATCGAAATTCACGTATTATGTTCTCATAGAGCATTATCATCAGCTCTCCGCAGCCAAACAGTTCTAACATTACACTTCTATCTCACGACCTCAACCAGCTCTCCACAGCTATTGGCTATGTAGTAATTTAAAAATAATGCTCATGAACCCTCCAGGTTTCATGGCTGTAACAACTTCGTGGACCTTCACAGAATTTAAGAGCGGGGCTCTCTGCGGCCTACTGAATTCTCTGGAGCTTCAGAGACTGACCACTCTGGGACTGTACCTCAAATATATACAGTGTGGAAAGGAATTCTTTGAAATCGGTGATAGCCAGCTAGATTGATGCACTTTAAACTGAAGACATCCTAGACTGAAACAGTCGACATTTATGGGTGCCTTGCGATCCTTGAATTTCTCCCTTAAAGAAAATATATGTCAATCTAAATTAGAATATGATCGTCTTTGATCGTTACAAAGCGTTTATGCTTCTAATGACGACATTACCCTGTTATAAAATGAAATCTGCCGTTACTAATAAGGTTGGGCAGCATTGGAATTTTAAGTTCGGTTTCGGTATCGGTATTTTTAAAATGATTTACCGCCGTATCGATACGGTATTCGGAATCAATATTATTATGCTAGTAAATTTGTTTATCCAATCAAATGAAGTTACTAAGAGACATAGACTCCGCAATATTAGGTTCGGGATGGCTGAAAAGCACCCAATATTAATTTAATATTAGGTGCCCGTCAGACATTTTGTTTTACCATTATATCCACACGCCTCAGCTTTTAATTTACACGTTCGTGCATGCTGCAGCGCAGTCGTACAGAAGACCCACCATATAAAATAGCCCCGTCGAATAAACATTGCATTCGATTGAATGAAACTGTTATAATAACATGCCAAACCAGCCCAAAACATTGGCGGTTGTAGAACAAGTCACCAGTGATTTATTAGAATGCGGAAGTAAAATTACTCCCCTTGTTGCGTATGTAAACATCGTCTGCTTTGTTTACATTTTTCGAGAAGTGCGCCGAATTTAACTATTCGTTGAGTTAACTTCCCCAATGACATTTTAGCATGCCGTGCATAATAAATAGATCGCAGTATATGACACTGTATCTGCCAACTAAACGCCCTGTAACTTATAGTATATTTGTGCTAACACCAATGCCAATATCGAATGTTATTTTTGATATACTGCCCAGCTGCAGATCCCCTTTTCACAGCAGAAAAAGTCGCCTAATTGTCAAAATATTGGAAGTAAGGCAGACAATCGACATCGGTCATTTAATGTAACGTATAAGCTGAGAGAAAATACCCCTTGGGTATTTTCTCTCAACTTTCTTGTTAACCCTTTACCTAACGTAACGGCCAAAACCGGCCAGCGCTATTCTCAAAAATCGCTAATTAATTTTCATTATTTTTTTCATTTTTTGTCTCTAAAACATAGGTTATGACCCCTCATTGGAACGAGCTCGTCGAGCTCGTTCCAATGAGGGGTCATAACCTATGTTTTTGAGACAAAAAATGAAAATAATAGTTATTCAAGAATTTTTTTTGCAAGTGTCGTCTGCTTTTCATGTTAGGTAAAGGGTTAAATCAAATAACCGGTTGTGACTGCCTTAGAAATACACAGGGTGTGGGCTCATCTTGTCATGAATTTTGGGTAATGTTATGTTGTATGTACTTTTATTTTTTAACAAATGTCGGGAATATTTTTCAATTCTGAAATTTCGAAAGTCTGAGATTCTCTCGGTACGGTATTGAATCGATACCGATACGGAACGGTATTTACGGTGTAGCGCCCATCTCTAGTTACTAATGGCCAATTCACCTTTGGCGGTGTGTACTTGTTACATCATTTAAACCTCGTTTATACACTTCACAATGTTGCCTACTTTCTACCGTTATAGGAACACATAAAATTTTAACCCAGGGTATTTATAAACAAAAGGAGAGATTTTTTTTCCTAATACCTCTAAACTCCTTGATAATGTTTGATGATGCAAATATTTTAAAAAGTGAAGGGCTGTAATTGAAGAATCCATATCGTAACCCCATCTCACAGCCACTGAAAGCATACAGTACGACAGACGCGGACTGGTCACTTTCCACGGGTGGGCAGTATTTACACGGACGCAATAATATTGGATTCCAGGCACTAATTATAGGAATAATCATCAAAAGTTCATTTAATGAAGCACCGAGTTTAAACCGGTGCTTCATTAATTAAAATTTTGCTGCTGGTAATTTTTATTAGACGCATGCGTGGACATCAGTGCCCACGCGTGAATTACGACCAGTCCACGGCGACTATATACTCTATAGATAAATATTAAACTCATAAATATTATACACACTAGAAAATCAATTTGAAGACTTACAAAAAGTCTAAACGGTCTTGCGTGCTGTGATACGTACACGAATAGGATAAAAACATATTTTTGCCTACACATGAAAGGATGAAAGGGATTTGTTTTTTAGTAAACATTACTTAGTTTTTCGTAAAGCAAACTCCCCAAATTATTTCCTTTCAACACTGGATAAAAATGCAAACTGAAAAAAGTCTTTCAGACAATCTTCTTTATCGTGTTGTCTGAATCTCTCTCGTCTATGTAGTGTGAACGGCCTAAAAGCTTTTTATGATTTTTTTAAAATTGAAAACGTGATAAAGTTATCAAAGAAACACCACAAGAAACGCCTGGCGCAAAACAACTGAGAATTGTGTAAACTATACTCTATGATTTCGGCATATAATTATTTCTGCAAAAAAGTTCTTTCAGAAGTTTTAACCTGTACCTGCTATTCGTGGCGTAATGAGTAAGATACCTCAATGTCCCTCATCTAGTTTTCTTGGGGGGGGGGGGGGGGGGGGGGGTAGTGGTGGCACTACTCGGGGTGAGGGAGGATTTCCACCCTAAAGGTATCTAATCCAGTGGTTGGTTTCAACAGCAGAGTGAAATGTACAGGATGACGAGCCTAGGCGTCAATGGGATAGAACCTGTCACTCCCAAAAGCTGACAATTTCCGTTACTGCATGGAAGACATTTACACGAAAGTTAGCCCCCCTTTATTTTCCGAAGCTGTCAGTAAATTTAACACCATGGTTGTGAGAATTTCATATAAAAATTGGAATTTCGAAATCTTAGCAAATTTGTGTCATCGATGTGCGCATCATTTCATAAACGTCAGGCATTTTCCCGTAGAGTAGTGTAAAAATACAGAAGCTGGCCTTTTTTTAAAAAAAAATAATTCCCAATCAGTTTGAACGATTGACAGTAGTAGGAGATGTGGTAAAAGGGTCACATTGGCCGGATGGACAGCTGGAGGGGAAAGTTACGTCATAGTCACGTGACCCAGTTTTGTCATGTTTGTTTGTCATGATAGCGCGTGTGAGCGGCCATCTTGTGACGTCATCCCAATAGTGGAACAGAATACCGGAAATGAAGCAATCTGACTGGCGATTACAAGACTTGGGGGAGGACAGAGGTGGGAACAGGTCCAGAGGTAACTAGGACTAGACAGACTGTTAGAATAGTCAGAATAGGGTCAGTAAAAGGTAAAACAGGTCAGAGAATAGAAGAATAAGCCACAGAAAAGATAAGGATAGGCAGAAAAAAGGAGGATTTGGGGCAAACTCTTATACAAAGGTACGCGCCTATTATTGGGAAAAAGGGGGATTCTTGGGAAATCGTAGAATGGGGTGGCTTTTGGTGATTTGGAGGGATTGTAGGGTCTATTTGGGAAATGAGATTTAAATCGAACAAAACAGCAGAACATACCCTCGTCCTATTGCAGACCATTTGGGTCACATAGCAACCACGAGCTACTATAGAAACCAAGATGGCGACCTCCAGTATGCAATATGTACGCCGGAAACACGTGTCCCCAACAACACGCGCTGCGCATGTGAACTGCCATGACAACCAATGGCGCCGTGTACTAAGGCGTACTGCACGTCGATGGTGGGCATTTCTTTAACCAATCTAACATTGCCTGTTCTGCAGTGCGGAGTTTCGATGTTGGGGAGCTGGCAGCCGCTCGTCGTTTCTCGGTGGTTCTCTCCGGGTACTCCGACTTCCTCCACCCGTAAAACTGTCACGGTCATGGTTAGCCATTGTGCATAAGTATGTGACCTTAAACACCAATAAATAAATAATATAAATAATACTACTCCTGATGTTATATTCCAAGTCAGTTCAATTTCATCATTTTGAAGGGTCTGTATTCTTTATTGGAAAATAGACCATTTAATATTTACAAGGTGCAGCCTCTATGCTGCATGAATCATCCTTTTCTTGCAATGGAATTACCTTCACCGAGTTCAAAATTTCCGCCCAAGGGCAGTCTTCATACATGGCTGATAATTTTCGTCAGAAAAGATTTACATGAAAGTTAGCTCACTTAATTTTCTAAAGCTGTTGTACATTTAACACTAAGGGTATCGGAATTTCATATAAAAATTGAAATTTCGAAATGTTAGCGCATTTGTATCATCGATGTGCGCATCATTTCACAAACTTGAGGTATTTTCTTGCGGTGTAGTATAAAAATACAGATGCTGGCTTTTTACAATTTATTTCCCAGTCAGTTTGAATGTTTGACTATTATTCTCTGCTTAAACCCATTTAAAAATAAGAAAACTGTGCTTTCATCATCTTTTGATGCTCTGAAACCTTTTTTCTGTTCATTTTATCAACATTTTGCGCATCGAGACATATAATACAGACACTGTACAATATTATAAATGTCTAGGAGGTAAGATTTGCTATTTTTTCCAAGGGAGAATAAAGTACTGTAAAACACATTCGCTAAACAAAGAGCCAAAGTGGTCGGTTACTTAGTTGCTTCTAATTAGCTTCAGTGGCGGCGCTACGGGGGGGAAGGGCATGGGGGGCATTGCCCCCCCCCCCCAAACGAAGGCTTCCCCCCCCCCCCCCCAGTCCCCCCCTCCAACCATCTCGCATGCATTTCCATCCACCCTCACACACAAACACATTCAGTCACTCTCTCACACACACACACACACACACACCCCTCTCTTTTTTATTCCCAATAATTTCCCATCCACACTTAGCCCAAAGCCTCAGGCTAGCTGATGAACACATCCAGGCAGTAGAGTAAAGACTCGGATGCAGATACTTATAAGTTATAATTAAGTTATGAGCCAACAAAGGCATGTCTATCCATATCCCTTGTCTAAAAAAATTCATGGATTTCGCATTATGACAGACGGGCATTATGAGTCTCTCTCTCTCTCTCTCTCTCTCTCTCTCTCTCTCTCTCTCGCACAGACCCACCAGACGCGGATCCAGGATTTTTTGAAAGGAGGACCGCTAATTACCATTACATTTAGGAAACTTGGACCAAAAGTCCGTAATATAATTTTTTGGTTTGGTACGTCCACGGGTCGTACCAAACCAAAAAAGTATATTACGGACTTTGGGTCCAAGCTTGGACTACCTCATAACAAAGTAATGATATGATCCTTTTCGTATTTGCCCCCCTTCATGGGAGTCTGCCCCCCCCCCCCCTAGTCGCACCCCCCCCCCCCCACAAAAAAATTTCTGGCGCCGCCACTGATTAGCTTGCCATAAAAAGTCAAGTTTCTTTTTGTAACTTTTAATAAACGAAACCAGCAGAGAGCTGTCTGTTGTTTTCATTTACAAAAAAGTAAGAAAAGGAAACTTCGCTTTATTTTCTACTGATTTCATAGGTGTTTTTCTCACCAATTACATGCCAATCTGGCTATATTGTCTCCCTGCAGTATACACTGATATTGTCATGCTGGAGTAGTGTTAATTTACATATCTTTTTGTATCCTTAAAACACTCTTTTCTACTGTATGTATCATTTCTATTTGTGTCATGTTTTCTGCAAAATAAAGAAATCAATCAATCAATCAATCAATCTTAATTGGACCTTCCTCACCCGTCTAATAATTTAAGGGGAGATAACTTTATCGAAAGTCGAATTTCATGACGAGATAAGTCAAGGATGAACTACGGTGGCTGACTGAGACCATGCAAAACAAAATTGAGGGGAGGGGGAGGGGGAGGGGGAAATATCTTGTTCCCACAACATAACATCTTAATAAGATCTTGTACACACAACAAATTTGCTTGTTCGCACAACATAATATCTTGTTCCCATAAGAACAATATCTTGTCCCATCAAAACATATTTTGTTCCGACAACATAATATCTTGTTCCCACGAGAAAAATAACTTGTTCCCAAGAAGTAGTATCTTGTCCCTTCAACATAATAACTTGTTCCCATAACATAATATCTTTCCCCACAACATAATATCTTGTTCCCACAAGAATAATTATATTATGTTGCTGGAAACAAGATACTATCTTGTACGAACAAGATACGATCTTGTGGGAACAAGATACCGTTTCTTGGGGGAACAAGATATTATACCGTGGGACCAAGATAAAGTCTTGTGGGAACAAGATACTGTGTTGTGGGAACGAGGGTTTTTTTCATGTGGGAACAAGATATTATGTTGTGGGAACAAGATACTATGTCGTGAGAACAAGATACTATGTTGAGGAAACGAGATATGATGTTATTGGAACAAGATATTTTTCTTACGGAAACAAGATATTATGTTGTGGGAACAAGATACTATGCTGTAGGAACAAGATGTTATTTCTTGTGGGGAACAAGATATTACATTGTGGGAACAAGCAAATTTGTTGTAGGAATGAGATATGATGTTATACGAACAATATATATTACTTATGGGGGACAAGATATACTACTCACATTTTGCTAAGGATCACTCCCCATTCGTCAACATAATTTGTTCATGAATGGAATATGGGTACATTAATTGTTTGTTTATTTATTGGGGAGCAGTGACACTTTTAATAGCCTGGGTAGTATCAAGTTGTACAAATTTACGGGTAGAAAAAGCTAGAGTTCCCGTACACGCTAAAAACTAAAGTGTTAAAAACTACACTTGAAGTGCTGTATTTAACACTTACTAAGTGCTGAACTAGCACTTTGTTCAAGTGTAGATATTCCAGAACTTGACAGGCGTTACAATAATACCACTTGACAAGTGTAATGTCGCGACACTTAAAAGGAAACAACGCAGATGACGCGGATCAGGCTCGAACTCTCGAGCCTGATCCGCGTCATCTGCGTTGTGTCCTTTTAATTATGTACCCACCAAGCGCAAATCAAATTATGGACGATTCTGGAAGAACCACCAATGCTAGGCACATGGGAAGTGCCATCCATTCAAGTTTCAGATGTCTGACGATTGTAATGTCTAAGTGCTTAAAGCATTGCACTTTGAGTGTTAAAATCAAACCCTAAGAGTTAGAATGGGTATAACACCTTGAAAGTGTCAGTTTTAACACTTCAGTTTTTAGTGTGTAGGAAAGCACTCAACAATGCCAAGTAACTGTCGCACTCTCTGATTTATCATTTTGGTACAAGCAGGGTTGGCACTGCTTGAAGGCAAGTGACCCGTCGGAATACTGCGCGTCGACCATAGATGTACAACATGTCAACGTAACACTTACCTTCAACCAGTGCTAACCGCTTGTGTCAGAAGGGTAAATTAGAGAGGCCGAAAGTTGCTCACCATTGCTCAGTTGTTCTCTCTGGGTACTCCGACTCCCCCCACGCATAAAATTGTCTGACATGATATGATCAAAACTTGTGGAAGTCGTGTTAAACCTCAATGAACAAATAAACAAACTTAAAACAATACACTTACAGTACGTGGAGAGTGGATTGTAACTAAATCACCCGCGGAGTGGAGTTATCACCCAAGCTATAACTTTCAAATTTTGTACATATCGAAAAAAAACAAAAGCAATGTTTCAGCCAATGGACCTCCGGGTTAAACCCGGAGGTCCATTGGCTGAAACTTTGCTTGTGCTGGTTATGCTTTGCAACAAATTTGCAGTTATTGGTTGGGTGGAATCTCCACTCTGTGGGTGTTTTAGTGATAATACACTCTCCACGTACTGTAATTTGACCTTTTATGCATCAAATATTTTGATGGGCAGAAGTGATCCTTAGCAAAATGTGAGTGGTGTGTTATCTTGTGGAACACGACATTTGCTACAAAAATAGTTTTCTGCATGTCCTCAATCAGCCTCCGTAAACAACACCGTCCTATCAGAAGAATTTTTAATAATGTGATTTCTTGTAAAAAGAAATTTCACAATTATCTTCCGTTTAATTTTTGTCTTAATATGAATAATAAATTACCTCTACGATGTTACTGACGAAAGTTAGCTGTAAATATTTGACCGTGGAAACGATGCTCGCCGTGGACTCAGTGGTCGTAATCCACGCGTGGGAAGTGGTATTCACGCATGCGTTTACCAGGTAATAAAAATCATCATCAGCAAAATTGTAATTTATGAAGCACCGGGTTGTACCCGGTGCTTCATTAATTAAATTTTGTATGATTATTCCTATAATTAATATTTGGAATATATTATTATTTTCCGTGGAAATATTGCCCACTATTGGAAAGTGACCAGTCCACGGCAGCCGTACTGTATGCATATTGTCAATATGTTTCTATCTAAAATAAACACTGTTTAAACTGAATTTTGACTTGGAACTTCATAACTGCACTGATAACGAGATAACTGGTCCCAAAAGACGATCTTACAGAAAAATTATATTACGGCCTTTTGGGCCAAATTTAGACTGAGTTTTACCCCATAATACAACTGTGAATAACAAATTATATCTCATTTGACAGAGCTCGTTGGGATATGCCAAAGAAGATAAATTTGATTAAATTCCAACTCTTACCTGTACAAAATAAGGCCATCCAAGAAAATTGTGTTCTTATTCCAGAGTGTGGGCAGATGACACATTTTAAACTCTATTCTCGGAGTAAATGTCGTCGGTGTAATGACGTACGGTCTGCAGGAGACTGGTGTATATTTTCAACATCCAGCCAAATTACTGCCTGTTGAAAACATCATTTGATCTCCCTAAAGTATTTTTAAAATTTAAAACCTCTCAACTAACATTTTCTCACCCCCACACTTTCCAATCTGGTTGCTGGCAGTCATTTTAAAAAAAAATCTAATTTGCATGGCTTTAAAGAGTAACGACAAATTGAGACCAACGTCATAGTTCTAAGCCTTTCGTCAACAGTTTAAGGGCTGTCGAAAAAGGTTATCCACAACTGAATAACTCCTATCCTTAGCTCAAGGGAGCAGATTTAAAGGGACGTTGATAATAACGATGCTTCCCGATATCAGAATACTTGGGGGTGGTTCAGCAGCAGTTCCATCTTTTTGTTCATGAGGGATGGTTACAAAGACAGGACGGGCTCTCCATTCTATCAAATGGAACGGGTGTGCAGTGGCGTAGGAACCGGTGGGGGGGGGGGGGGGGGGGGCTAAGGGGGTATTTACCCCCCCCCCCCACACCCACAAAAAAAAAAAAAATTCCCTAAACTTGGTAAATCATCAATGTATCTACACGAAAATAACCACATACATCTACATATTCTACATCATACAGGCCCACATAAAAACTGTATGATCAACACCATTTGCAGTGCACAGAAAAGTTGGTAGCCGATGTCACTGACTGATTTGACGCTCAACAGATTAACATCTTCTTCTCTGACATACATCTTCCTTTAACCCTTTACCCAACGTAACGGCCAAAACCGGCCAGCGCTATTCTCAAAATTCGCCAATTAATTTTCATGATTTTTTCATTTTTGTCTCCAAAACATAGGTTATGAAACCTCATTGGAACGAGCTCGTCGAGCTCGTTCCAATGAGGGGTCATAACCTATGTTTTGGAGACAAAAAAATGAAAAAAATTAGTTATTCAAGAATTTATTTTGCAAGTGTCATCTGCTTTTCATGTTAGGTAAAGGGATAAACACCAAAAATTAACAGCAACAATACCTTGACTATCTCACTTGAGAAGCGAGGAAATGAGCTCTCAGCAGTTCATATTTCCCAAATTTTCCTGGTATCCCCTTGCCGCATTCTCCCCGGGTTTGGCTACGCAGAGCGGGCCGCCAAAGGCGATCATGCTGTCTCCTACAAGCTCCGGTTTACAATACCCCCCCCCCCCCCCCCCCCAATATTATAAGCTTCCTACGCCCCTGCGGGTGTGTGTAGGTGTGAGGGGTTACTGTGGGTATCAAGGTGTGTTTGTGCGTGTGAGTGGGAAAAAGTGGGGAGGACGATTAAAGCCTTTTTATTGAGACAAATTTCCCTATGCTCCCATCTCCGTCAATGGAGGTTGTGTGTCTTATGAGGATGTCGTAAAAGGGTCGTAGGCGTTACGACATCAGTAGTGGTTGTAGCAGTAGTGCTAGTGCAATAGCAAAGGGCAAGCAGTATCGAATTTTTGTTTCGACTCGATACCACATTTGATAAACACCGTGGTATCTATTTCGATATTTTTCTGATTTTCTTTGTCATCGCGAAGTTAAATGGAAGTGCTAATTTTAAAAATAAATCTTGACATTTGCAGTGCATTATTTAGATAAGCGTAATTTTAAGATAAAAAACATGTTTGCTGAAAAATGCAAATGTAACTGGTACTTTATAAAAACTTAGCCCTTTACCTTACACGAAAGACAGACGATACTTATAAACACAATTCTTGAATAACTATTTTTTTTCATTTCCTTGCGTCAAAAACATAGCTTACGCCTCCTCATTGGAACGTTCCAATGAGGGGTCATAAACTATGTTTTTCAGACAAAAAAATGAAAAAATAATGAAAACTGAATGGTAATTCCTGTGAATTGTGCTGGCCAGTTTTGACCGTTACGTTAGGAAAAGGGTTAAATTACATTACCCTGTTGGGTTGGTTCACTTCAGATACTCACGCACTACTAATCCACAAACAAAGCTATTTCGTCAAATATCAGCGTTGAAAGTCTTTCACCTGACTCCAGACATCTTTTCCATAGATTCTCAGCCGGTGATGGCGGAACTTAAATGAAATGGTGGGGTCCACTAATTATTATGTTCAATGTTGGCTCAAAAACATAGCTAAAACCCCCTCATTTCTTCTGGTTGATTTATTTTATCATCCTTTCGATTTGGCTCACATAAACGTTTAGTTTTTCTTCACATGCACTCAAAACCTAGTTCGCGAGGCTAATTCTGCTCCCATCTAACGGGAACGAACTGTTCAAAACCGCAATATTCCATGCACGTAGCCAGGGGAGATGCGATTGGTGCCAATTCACCTTCACGCAAAAATGGAGTTCCACGTGAGGAACTATTTTCTATTTGTGATTTGAAAATGTTGATAAAATGGGGCAACCTCACTTACCTCGATAAGCCACAGAGAGTTCGAAATATCAGGGTAAATTGTTTTAAAACACGAATGTTTTCGTTTATATGCCGTTTCTGTGAAATGCATGGGCACTACTTTGATACTGTTTCATCGGATATCGCGAGTGCCTTGGGATTTGACAGAAATTAGTTTCATGTCCCTGTATATTAAAACGAACTTATTGTTGTTTAATTTCTGCTGGAATCACATATTGACAGAATCTCAAATATTGGTATAATATTTAGCTAGAGAATAAAATATACCTTTCAGTTTTATTGATGTATTTTGAATGTAATTTTTCACTACAGTGATGCAAAAGTGCTTATATTTTATATCCTAAATACCACACAATAATTTCCCGGATGCTACCACAGAGCTCCATTTGATAACCATTTTTCAAAATTTTCTCAGCTGGGCCGAATCATGGTCGCTCCGGGGGAGTCGGTGATCGACGATCGCCACTTAGCGCACATACCAAACCAAAGTCCTGGGTACGCGCCTGGGAATAATGGAGCCGATCGTCATCTCGCCAATTTGTTCTCAGCTCAGCTGCCTCAAAACTTTGCAGCCATGCCAGCTCTTAAATTCATTCTTATTGTCTTACAGCCATGTAAACTCCTACTTCACGATAGACGACAATTTTGGCTTGAAGCTCGGTTTTAGCTCCCAACGTTCTCTTCAAAATTCTTTAGAAATACAATATGCACTCTAAAATCAGTTGGGTTCAAATCAACTGGGTTCAGTGAATATGAATCCAATTGGGTTCAAATCAACCCAGTGGATTTCGATTATTTGTTAACCCTACTGATTTTATTGTATATACATCTGTTTTCATTTTAACCCTTTACCTAACGTAACGGCCAAAACCGGCCAGCGCTATTCTCGAAAATCGCCAAATAATTTTCATTATTTTTTTCATTTTTTGTCTCAAAAACATAGGTTATGACCCCTCGTTGGAACGAGCTCGTCGAGCTCGTTCCAACGAGGGGTCATAACCTATGTTTTTGAGACAAAAAATGAAAAAAATTAGTTATTCAGGAATTATCTTTGCAAGTGTCGTCTGCTTTTCATGTTAGGTAAAGGGTTAAAATGTTCGTTTGAAACTTCACATTCCCTGTTCATGCTCTATATGAGTTATAAGAGCAACTTTTAACCAAAGTGAGGGTTACAGTTTTTCAAGTGACATTAGGCTGGCATTTTAGAATTGACACTAGGGGCCTGGTTTTAATGGGTCATTATTGGAGAATCTGCAACCATAAAAGGTATTGAAAATCACTGGCAAATTGTTTGTCGAAAACGACCAAAGAAAGATTTCACAGACAGGTAACCTTACAAGGACACATGGATTACGAATTTAAACCAGACAAGCACTAATCGTTTTTACCGACTTTAATGGAAGATTAATTGATTGACGTGTGCTCTGAATATTAGCTGGACAGGGCAATTTCCGTACATAATTATATGCAACAAATAGGTTTTAGTTTTACATTTTTTATTTCAAGAATTATTAGGCAATGGAGTCTATCTATAACCACTGACTTTCAACCTCCATTCGTTGTTAAAATTTGGAAAGAAATATTGAACAGTCACTTTGCACTACTGATTTACTTGTATACACTGACACTCCTCCATCCTTCACCCACATCCCAAAAATCTCCGCGGCCAGCCCAAGAATTCGGAATTCGACGATCTGGGTGGCATTGCGGAAACGGCAAAAAATCGGTCTAATGAAATTGAACTGAAGTGTACATAACCTACGGTAACCACTATGGTATTCGTCTCTCCGGCTATTTTTAGAATCGGTCTGGGTGCGATTATTTACCGTTACCGGACATACACCGTAGGCAAAGATTCTGAAAATGACGTTACTCGATATCGAAAACTGCATGATGAGACCACTTATAGCTTCACGTTGCTTTATACTTTCGCTAAAGAAGCCGAAGGCGATCATTCTACACCAGTCAGGATGATACCTGTACTTGAGCCAACATTAGACCCAAGATAAGCCAGAACCGATACAAAAAAGATTTTGCGGATGAGGTACATTGGTTACTCGCCACCGCTCCCACACCCCCACCCGCCCCGACAGCAACAGAGACCTCAGTATGAAGGAGCGTGCCTCTAACTAAAGTGAGGCCATAAAAACAGCCATACTAGACAATATACATGAAGGGAAAGCTCAAAGCAGATCCGCTGTGGAAAATGATACCCAAATGAAAGATTTGTCTGAATGAGTATCCGCGATCACTGATGGTAGCAGAAACCCTACTTAACCCTTTACCTAACACGAAAAGCAGACGACACTTGCAAATAAAATACTTGAATAACTATTTTTTTTTTCATTTTTTATCACAAAAACATAGCTTATGACCCCTCATTGGAACGAGCGCGACGAACTCGTTCCAATGAGGGGTCATAAGCTATGTTTTTGTGATAATGCCTGCACCCAAAGGCACTTTTCTGGCCGGCCCACATTGGACAAAAAGAGTACTTTCCATACAAAACGCAAACTTTTCGGTACAATAAACAAACAGACAACATTAGCTACACCCTTCTTAACCCTTTACTTAAAGAATCGATCGCATTCGTCCGTGTATTTTACAAATTTAGCTGCTGGAAAAGACATATTTTTCAAAACCTTTCAACAAAATCATATCATGTAACCCATCATTGCAAGGAACTCGTCGAGATCGTTCCAATGAGGGGTCACATGATATGGTTTTGTTGAAAGTTTTTGAAACATTTTAAAAAACAATAATTGAAATAGTTAATTTTTATATCGCGTGCGTTGGGTAAAGGGTTAAAGCATAGTTTCCATCCTCCCGGTGGTGCTGAATTTTCCATAACGCAAGTCCCCATTGTTGAAGCGCCAAATATGGCTCCTCAGGAAATGCACCGTCTCATTTCTCCCAACCCATTTCCCAACGCCAACCGTGGTATACAATTCTATTGAAATTAGCGCAGGTACTCTGCTTCAGCTGAGTATACCAGACATCGACAACGACCAAACATATGGGGTATTTATAGACAATCCAATTTCATCCTCAGGGGATCAATCCCCCTCCCAACGTTACCTTGTAACCCGTTGAAAAAAACTGGTATAGCTTGATGTACAGGATAGACACAGAACGACACGCGAGAGTGAATGGGTTAATCGATATGGCACGTGTGCCAGCGCGGCGGAAGGATAGAACGAGATGCCGCAGGCTACGAGTTTTATCCTACCGCGATGACACAAGTGCCATATCGATTAACCCATTCACACACGCGTGTCGTTCTGTTTATTACACGCCTTCACGTCGATAAAAACATTTTTTAGAAGGACACTCAGCAATTCATTTGACAACTATCAACAAAACTAACATACTTTATAGGCAACCAAATCTGCGAGGGGAACCCGTGTTACTATTTCGCCCCCTGAGTTCCAATGTGTTCTATGTGCCTACTGGCACATACAACACATTGAAACTCTGGGGACGATTTTCAGCTATTGCTAGCGATTCAAACTGTAATTGCATTGTACGATTTGTAGAAACTTCCAGTGAAATTTCGCTTCTATTTAAAAACCTTCCGTCAATGATTTCCGTTCCGCAGATTTTCCGTTCCGCAGATTTTCATTTTCCGCATGGTTTCGTGTTGCTGTAAATGGGGATTACATAGAGCAGGAGTGTAATAAACCTACAGATGAAATGAATGCGGGTTGAGAGTGGTTGGAAACGAGCAGTTGGTTGCCATTCAGTTTCGAAATCTGCTTTCAGTTTCAGTCATCTTTGTACCTGATCGTCCAATTTAACCCTTTACCTAACGAATCGCCCGCATCCGCCCGCGTAATATGCAAATTGAGCAGTTGAACAAATTAAATTTTTCTAAATATTTCAACAAAACCATATCATGTGACCCCTCATTGGAACGAGCTCAAGAATATTTTCGGGTGGGGGGGGGGGGGGGGCATCATGCCTCCTGTAGGGCCGCCAGTGGTTACTTGGTGAAGACTGTAACAACAACTCCTATTACATCCTCATGTCCTCATGTAAGCCTATACGACAAACAGCTGTGTGTGTATTTGCGTCAGACATCTGTCCAGCATGGTATTATTGCATCATTTCTTGCCAAACCTCTACCCAACAAATCGAGAATTTTTTTTTTTTTTTTGGGGGGGGGGGGGGGGGGGAGAGGGGGGGGGGGGTGTCACACTCTACTCAGAATTTACGCCACTGCGGAGAGAAGTAGCAGATTATGTACAGAGGAAGCGCAATAAGCAATAAGAAAGCATGAAGAGACACAATTTCCCAAAATAAACTGATTCCAATATCCGGTTCGGTCCAATAAGAGTCTATACTAATAAAAAGGGATGCAGAAAATCGGGGCGATGAGTACGTGCCCCTCTGCCCCTGCCCCATATTTAGTTCACAGAGAGAGAGAGAGAGAGAGAGAGAGAGAGAGAGAGAGAGAGAGAGAGAGAGAGAGAGAGAGGGAGGTCAACATTGTCTTAGCCGCCATTGCAGTCTCATTTGAAATTAGAAAGAAGAGTGTATACGGACTTTTTCCTCCTAAGATTTTAGACATGTGACCGAAGATTCCCTCGTCTAATTTGTCTCTTCTACGGCCTTTAACCCTTTACCCAACGCAGACGATATCAAAATATTATTTTAAATAACTTTTTTTAAAATTTTCCAAACAGTTTCCAATAAAACCATATCATGTGACCCCTCGTTGGAACGAGCACGACGAGCTCGTTCTAACGAGGGGTCACATGATATGGTTTGTTGAAATCTTTTGAAAAATAATATTTTTTCAACTACTGAATTTGCATATTACGCGGGTGGGTGCGGCCGATTCGTTGGGTAAAGGGTTAACGTCGACAAAAATGCATATTTTTGGCTCCATATTTAACAAATTTCTCCATCGGGTCCAAACAATGTTTCATGTGGGAAATTGTTTGATAACGTGCAATATATTGAGGAACGTTTGTCTCAAACATAGCTTTATGTATAGTATAATTACCATGCCGCAAAGGCACCTGGGCGACCACTGATGTGTGTGGTGCCCTTCCATGACTACCCCTCCAAAATGCTTTCTACGTCCCCTGTGAATGTAAATCTATTGATTCTCAAGTCTTGACAAGCGCAACCGAAGATGTTGAACGTGTATGATAGGTGGAGTGGGTGGAAACTGTGGCGGCGCCGGATTTCCCCAACATGAGGGGAGTGAATTCTCCTTAAAAGGCTACAACAAAGAGAGCAGCTTCCCCGACGGGTTCTTGACCTCCCCGGCAGAGGTGGTGGGCTATATCACCACGACATGAGGGTTGCCACTCACTCCCCCACCCCTCGGATGGGGATATACTTTGAAGTATAGCGGGCGACATACTTTCATGCCACACAATATAGCTCCTCCCTTGGGTGCAACAAAGCGCCATCAGAACTGCTAAAGCTTTGCACATGGCGCATTATTGCTCACAAGGGATGAATGTATTATTACACTCTAAAATCAGTTGTGTTAAAAATCAACCCAAATCAACTGGCCTGCGTGAATATGAACCCAACTGGATTCATATCCACTCAACCCAGCTGATTTTGTTTAACTTTCAACCCAACTAATTTTAGAATGTATATCAGTATGTGCAATGTACCTGCTAATTTCTTTTGGGGGCAACTAAATTTGTTTACATCTATAGATAATATATCACGGGATATTGACACATTGCCTATACTGGAATTTTTGCACTCCGCGTGTGAACACGTATCATATTCAAATAGTCCACACGGGAATTACCCGCGACAATCGACAATGTCTTGGTAAAAGCTGTAAGCAAGGCTTTTACCACGGCATTACCGACTACCCCGGCTAATTTCGAGGGTCCGACCCACATCTCAACATCAGGGGCGTAAGGAAGGAAGCTTATGATATTGGGATGGGGGGGGGGGGGGGGTATTGTAAACGGAAGCTTGTAGGGGACAGCACGGTCGCCTTTGGCGGCCCGCTCTGTGTTGCCAAACCCGGGGGAGAGTGCGGGAGGGGAATAACAGAAAAATCTGTGAAATATGAATTACTGAGAGCTCATTTCCTCACTTCTCAAGTGAAAAAATCAAGGTATCGTTGCTGTTCATTTTTGGTGTTTATAGGAGGATGTATGTCAGAAAGGAAGATGTTAACCTGTTGAGCGTCAAATCAGTCAGTGACATTGGCTACCAACTTTTCTATGCACTGCAAATGGTGTAGATCATACAGTTTTTATGTGCGCCTGTATGATGTAGAATATGCAGATAGATGTATGTGGTTATTTTCGTGTAGATACGGGATATGATTTACAAAGTTTTGGATTTTTTTTTTTTTTTTGGGGGGGGGGGGGGTATTTACCCCCCCCCCCCCCCCGGTTCCTACGCCACTGCTTAACATACAAGAGACCACTTTTGACATATATTTTTGGGAACGCAGTGGCTCAGTGATTATGACATTCAATATCAAACTGAGAGGTTCACGGTTCGATCCCCGCCAGGGGTTAGTGCGTTGTGTCCTTGGGCAATCTCGATTGCCCAAGTGGGGGCACGGTGGCGCTGTGTACTAAGGCGTACTACACGTCGATGGTGCACCTGTCATTAACCAATGCTAGCCCTGCTTGTGTGGAGATAATACGTTGGGGAGTCTGACAGTTGTTCGCCGTTACTCGATGGCACTCTGCGGGTACTCCTGCTTCCTCCACCCGTAAAACTGTCCGACACGAGGTGCCCCTGGCTGTCGAAAGTGTCGTTAAACTCCAATAAATATATAAATAAATAAATTGACATTTATTTTGTTTTATCGGGGTGGGGGCGTCTTCGAACATCTATTTGTAATTGGCGTAGTATCTTCCCTGATTACTGCAAGGGATGGTGACATGCAACAACGTGATTTACGCACCCTCTTAATCAATCCGGGTACTACCCCCCAACACTCACACACTAGTTTTTTTTATACAGCTAGCTACCCCATCCTCGCTTTAGGCTTCCCGGGAAATCCTATAAAAAGTTTTTATTTAACAACGAAGTCACCGCTGATATGGTAGAAATATTCAGCAGACTAAACTATAGGACGTAGCCCCCAAGTTTAAAAGTGAAGGAGGGCCTACGACCCCTCCAACCTCTTCTGAAGGATCTACTTCGCCTCGCTGTGGTGTTTACTTAGAATAAGATCCATTCTCTGCTGCAGGTTCTGAACAATTAATGTCATTGACCTACAGATATTATGTAGGGGGGCACTTTACACTCTAAAATAAATTGGGATAAAAATTATCCCAAGTCAACTGGGTTGAGTGAACATGAGGGGGATAAACTCACCTCCAAATCGACACTTCCCAGGACTGAAGTGTGGCACCCCCCAATCTCAAATTCTCGGCCCGGCACTGGAGTATCTCTGTTTCTTCGGATCCTTACCTGAAATAACAGGGAGCATGATACTGTACTCCCCGAGGGCAGTATTTCCTCCTTTACCGGGGAGCCGAGCTATATAAAAGTGTGAGGGCAATGAGTGTGAAGGGAAGTGACAAAAAAATTCAGTTATCCTGCTACTTATTTCTGCTGGTACTACAAGTTTTAATGTTAAGTGTGTACGGAGATTGAAAAAATACAAACTCAGTGAAGCTTCTCTCTATCTGTGTGTGTGTGGAGGGGCGGGGCACTATATATTTTTCATTTTTTGCCTAAAAACATAACTTATCACCCTCATCAAAAGTTCAAATTGAGTTATGTTGTGGGGGAGGGGGGGGGGAAATTCAAAACTGGAGATACATTAGTGTGCTGTGGGAGTGTGGGAATGGCGCACGTGTATTACAGTACGCCCGCCGAGGACTGTTCACTTTCCACGGGTGGGCAATATCTCCACGAACACAATAATATTAGATTCCAAGCATTAATTATCGGAATAATCATCAAAAATTTCGGTACAACCCAGTGCTTCATTAATTAAAATTGTATTGATGATGATTTGTATTACCTGGTAAAAGCATGCGTGGACATCACCGCCCGCGCGGGGATTACGACCAGTCCACGGCGACTGAACTGTATAGTTGTAAATGCCTTCCGCAAGCTCATTTTAGATATATATTACTGGGTGTCCATTTGTTATATTTTGGGATAATATCGTATCCCAGGCATACAGACATGGCTCCTGTGCAGGCCTCTTTTTCGTATGAGCCATTATAGAGACGTTATAAATCGGCTTCCGATGACGTGAGAGGGTATGCTCGCCCGCAAATCGATGCTGCACATATGTGAAATGTGCCCCCCCCCCCCCTCCCCACCCTCAGCACCAAATCTTGGGTCCTCTACTGGCGTATATTTGCTTTTTCTTACCCTGGAATGCATAGCAGCATGCTGCTACTCCTCGGGACAGAATTTCCCGAGGAGACGGGCTATACAAGAGTCCTGGGCCGTGAATGTTGTTTTCATGGACTTAAGGCCGTGGCCTAATTTCAGCTAAACTTCTCGGGAGAAGGATAAGGTAAATAGACCCACTTCCATATCCATCCTTGATATTAAAATGTCATTGTGAGACTTCTGAAAAAAAGAGTGTTTTTTAACTGATTGTCGATAAGATTTAGACCAATAGATTACGGCAGTCATCGCGATGGTCTGGATGTCGTTATTCTATTTCTCTTCTAGTTACAAGATTAGCGGCGGAACTAACATGAAGGTGTGGTGTGTATATGTGTGTGTGAGTGGGAGGGGGGGGGGGGGTGCACCAATTTTTTTTTCATAAGCATATCTTTAAGGCCGTAAAATGAATATTTTTAATTAGGCGCTCTTCCAGATTTTTTTTTTTCTGTAAGTGTCGTCTGCCAAATTTGTTATTCATATTTATTTATTTATTGTGGTTTTAAAGACACTTTCAACAGTCAGTGTCATATCGTGTCTGACATTTTTTATGAACTGAGGAAGCTGGGTATCTGTAGAGAACCACAAAGCAGCGACTATATATAGTAGACCAAAACGTCGGGACCTCCAAATTGTGCCTAGAACGCATTGGAACTCTCGGGACCAGCGGATGGTTATCGTGTGCGGGAAATAATAACAATAATAATAATAACAACAACAGTGGCGGCGGAACCTGGGGGGGGGGGGGGGGGGGGGGGCTTCAGCTCCTCCACTTTTTTGCCGGGCCATGCTAAAGCATACAGGTGAGGTCTACTTATCAGCTTTGGTCGTTACGACCAAAGCTGGCTGATAAATAGGCCTCACCTGTATGCTTTACTGACTTTTTTAACGGCCCTCAGAGTGTGAAATCTTTCAAATACATCTGAAAAATCGCAAAATATCCACTCAGATGCATGGAAATGGGAGTTTTGGGACCTTGAAATTTAATTTTTTTCGTACGACGGGCCAAACCATGGTCATCCAGTCATACAGACGACCATCCATTGTCTGATCCAGCCCCCCCCCCCCCCCCCCCCACACACACACACTTTGAAAATCGTTCCGCCGCCCCTGAACAATAATAATAATAAATTACAAATAATAATAATAATAATAATAATAATAATAATAATAATAATAAAAACGTTCTTATATAATTTTTTATTCATCGCGCCGGGAAGCAAGGTAGGTCTGCAGGCTAAGCTCTGAAAAAAAGTGCCCCCTCTAATCAATCATCCCTCCCCCCAGTTTCCACCGCACGGTCTCGAGTCGAGATATTACTATGAAGTGGAAAATTTCGCTAGCGACACAAAATTATGCGAGTCAATGACTGATATAATGGAGACCTTATATTTAACTTTATTGTCGGCAGTCTCTATTTAAGTAAACACCTTTGTATGTTTTAGAGGAATAATCTCGAAACATTGGACGAATGTACGTATGTAATCACATGAGCCAGATACGTCATTGTCTATTTTTAGCAACTGGAGAATTTCCACATGTTGTTCTCGCTGAAATGCTGTGAACAAGAAGTAAGCGGTTTGGGGTATACAGCTGGAATCCCGAAATAATATAACATCCACAGTGCTGGATCGCTAATCAACAAATGTCTGCCCGATGGCACACATCGGGTAATTTCCAAGTTGTTTATCCATCTCTGGTTTTCTGCTTGGCGACATGTCAAAAATAATTGTCAACAAGTTTTACGTAGAAGATTACACTCCGCCCATTTTCCTTATTTGTCTCACATGCATCACTCGAGTGACTCGACATTGATAAGGCGATACGTAACTCGTTCATTCATAACTTCATTTTCAAACCTCTCGTTGAGACGTGAATTTTGTGACTCAGTGACTGTGTTCGCTGATAAACTAATCTAGTTGGATTTTTATGGTATGGCTGAAACCCTGTGTCTTCTTCAAGCGGAAAGCGATATATTCGATGAACAAATCGTACCTGATCAGGACGACTGTTTCCTCCCACCCGTCCCCATAGACGGGGTGGGTCTGAGCTTCACCCAAGGGTGTCAGGTATGTAAATGTTACTCATCAAAACTTCTTTTTTTTTACATTAGTAACACGACCTGGAATAGAACTTGAGAACGTGAGAATTCGCATGTGTACTCCTCTGAAAATGGTTTATCTAAAATTCAACACTTATCTTATTTCGAACAGATATTCTGTTGATAATGTCCTAAGTTTTACACGGCAGGTTAGTAAGGTTACAAGATTGACATTAGTTTGAAAGCAAAAAGGTTTAATTGTTTGCCTGAAGTCCACCCGATGGACTCCAGTACCGGGACCGCCGTGTGCGTAGGAGTTCATGTGAATATACGGCTACTATGCGTCAATTTTCGTGGACAACAACACCAGACCTGGATGTGTGTGTAAGTGTTGGGGCAATGGGCACCTCAGTTATCCGAACGCCGTGGCCATAGGTCGTCGTGGCCTGTAGTCATAGCGTTCGAAAAGCTGAACTTGGGAAATGGAGTGATGAGGAAACCAAGAAATTTTTGGGCTTCTAAATGTAAATTTGCGAGCCCAAAGTTTGTGCTCTAAGCGCATAACACAAAGATTGATGATGTGAAGGCCTGTAGGGCTATCCTCCCCAAAGTTGTGGAAACACAAGAAATATTTTTTTCATCCCCTCTCTCTATATCTCTCTCTCCCTTCTCTCGTGAAGGGGTAGGAGGTGTTTTTTGATCGTTCGCTGTTTTTTTTTTTCTCTCTATGCGGTTTTAGAATTTGATGCGGCGGCGGAACAACATCACACCAGTGCCTTGGTCTTGTTCCCCCCCCCCCCTCCCCCTCCCACAAAAGCCCATTGTAGGCTTTTCTGGTGGAACTTTTCTTCGCACTCGCGTGTGCGAGGATCAATTGTGTGTGGATGTGCGAGCGTAGTCAAGTCTGTTGTGTTCCGTGTGTAAAACTGCATTGTCATCCGAATGAAAAAGAGCTTTCTTATTAGAAAGTAAAGTGTGCTTTTCGCGGAACTGCTTGCGTCCCGGAAGTCGTGAAATAGCCTGTCACGAGTTCTTCAAAGCAATTTTAGTTATTTTGTTTGTATGTGTGATAACCGGAACCCAGTTATCGTTTTGTTGTACAAATTGAACCAGTTGTATGTTGAACGTAGATTTGAATGTGAACAGTTTTAATCCTACCATAATAAGGATATACGGATAGTTACAGAAATGTCTATAACCTATTGATCAGTGAAACATTCGATGTGACACTGAACAACTCTTTTACGCGGTGATTGTCTCGGTAAAGGTCCAAATAGCCGGTTGTGATTGTCAAACATGTATTGAGCCATTGTAGGCCTACATGTACAAAAGCGGCAAAGAAAAGAAAAACACCTTTCACGTTGACCAATTTTACCAGCCTTCGATAATGATTTCTTAGGGAAGTTTCCCAGATTCCTTGTGATCAGCTGGTATTATTGGTGATTTAAATAAAATTGCAACTGAAAATTAGGGAAAACTCGAACATGTTGGTAACTTAGTGGTTGAAGTGTCACTTATTTCAGTTGGTGTCAGAAATATAGTTCAGCTGTCTGCACGTAGTGGGGTAGCCGCTGCGTTCAGACAACTGAACTGGAGATGGTGCAGTCACCTTCTCATCAATGACCCATTAATCATGACTTTGAGACTGTCCTTCCGTCGCATTTGAAAAATAAAAAGAAACTACGAGCCCTCTGATTGCATGGATTTTCGAATGGAAAAACGTCTGCGCGCGTTAATCGTAAACACGTCTATCGTCAACGATAAAATCTCACCCTGATTCAGGGAAATGAGGATTATTTTTATAACTATATTTCTCAAAACATGGAATGAGACAACCAAATATCAATGACAACTGAAGAGCTATCAATTTGTCATCACACACAGGTCTATTGGTAATTATCGTTTATACGAAGGCACCGACTGAACTCCGGTACAAACACGCTGCGTGGGCGGTAAATGAATGAAATTGTTCGCCGTCCAAAATGTGGAGGAGTTGAAAGAAATTCCACTAAACTGCGTTTCAAATAAGGAGGCCAACAACAGAGGATTTATCTGTTTGCTTTGTGGGTCCACCACGATCGGAAGATTCGTTGATTTGAATTTCAGTGACACAAATTCCCAGTATTCAATTTAAATGGGGCGCAAACATCCTGATACACTTGTCCTTATCGGTTGATCAAAACAGCCAGTTCAAAAAACAGCCAGTATAAATTTTCCCGCTTTGCCTAAAATTGCCTTATATTTTTAACCAAGGACCTATTTTGACAGCGGTTGCCACTAAATCGCCCACGGAGCGGACTTTCCACAGGCATAATTCATATTTTGAGAAAAGTAAAAACAAATGAGTAAGAGGTGTTGCAAGTAGTGTTTCGGGCAACGGACCGCCGTGTTGACCACGAAGGTGTGTTGCCTGAAACTTTGGTTGTGTGACTAAATGTGATAATCCACAGGACCTGAATGTCATTTCTATGATGAGCATTTTTATGATAACAACTCGTAACACTCCGTGAAATGTGACACGGGCGTGTGTCGTTTAAACTGTCCTATAGCTAGCTATTGAATGGCAAGGTTGTCCTTTACAATCACCATTCACCTCACCCCACAAAAAGAATTTTGAAGACACCCGTCCACAGTTTGCAGATTTACCCCTATCATGTTAATACTAATGACTAGAGTTCCAAATTAATTTTTGGTAGTCGGCATTTTTTTTTACATGGGCTGGCCTTGTTACAGTTTACTGAAGAGTGCCATTCGGCACTCACCAGTTAATTGTGACAAGAAAAATCCATTTGAACAAAATTAAATATTTTTGCTTCTGAGAGAAAATGAGGCGTATTCACGGTAAAGGAAGCATTTTAATTAAGGAACCAATGCTTCTCAACAGAGCCCAAATATGGGCTCCAATACAAGAATCACATAATACATGTACGCAAATCTATAAACCGTATAAACGGTGACCCTAATTTCAACCATTTTCCTTTCAGAACTGGGACTGGAAGTCATTAACCCATATATGTAAAAACTACATTCAAATATCAGTAATATTTTTTTGATTTTTTTTTTAAATTGTGACCCAGGTGAAACGAGCTCGTGGAGCATGTTTCATCGAAAAGTTGTATGTCGTGTTTCAGCAAAAAAAGTTTTTTCCCACTGTCGCTTCACCTTGAGCAAGCTTCTCCACTAATGTACCGCAAATTATTCCATTTTTTCTTTGATTCAGTTGCACGGTATCGTCAGGTGGTAATTCTGACATTCTAAAGCGTGTAAAGTCCGTCGTAAGAGAGCTTGCCAGACTTGAATAATTTCCGCTTCTCCCAACTTGTTTGTCGTGACCAAAGTGACTTTCAATGGTCTGCACTTCAAAACTGTGGCTCATAGAAAAAAATAAAAGAACCACCGGTTCATATGTACTCAATATATAGATCATGAGCGAAGTCCCGTAAACAAGATTGAGTCACACACAATACTTATTCATTCATAATCGCCATATTTTATGTTAATTTCCATGTCGGTTAATAAGGGGATGATGTGGAAAACAGGTATACAGCGAATGGAAAGTCATTTCCGCTCACGCATCTGTGTGCCACCGTTCTGTAAATCGATAAACAATAAACAGGTCTTGTGGCGCGATATTTTGCCGGCTAAACAGTCTGTTGATTATTTTCCGTTTCGTGGTATATTTATGGACCGGCATTCGGTTTCGCATTTTTCTCTTGTCTTTGAGGGTCGAAATACACAACTACAGTTAAAGTGGTGTGTGTTGAAAATTTCCGATACTCTTTTTTGCGCATAGCATTCATTTCTGTCGCCCGCTCAACCTTGGCATCATGAATAATCGCATTGCCCCGTATGACGGAACCGGGGGAGGGGGAGGGGGGGGGGGGGGGGTCAGCTCCTCCACTTTTTTGCCGGGCCATGTTTTTTTTTGTATGCATATACTTTAACACATCCAATGACTGGTTAAACAAGGGGCGGATCCAGAGCCTCCCCCATATTCTCGCCAGCTATGTCTCTCTCGTACTGGTTCAGTTTTGATGGATTTCAAATCATTTTTTGCAGTAAGTGGCAGCAAACGCTAAAATGTATACAGTCTGTTAAAAAATCGGTTAACTGAAGTAGATCGTAATCTTACAGACATACAAGTACCAAATCCACCCCAGACAAGATAATCCACAGACAGTATAATTGCTGTAAACGTCTGGTAAAGCATACAGGTGAGGTCTATTTATCCAAAGCTGATAAATAGACCTCACCTGTATGCTTTACCGACGTTTTTTAAGGCCTCTCAGAGTGTGAAATCTTTCAAATACATCTCCTGAAAAATCTCAAAATATCCGCTCAGATGCATGGAAATGGGGGCTTTGGGATCCTGGAATTTAAATATTTCATACTGATGACCATCCATCGCCCTATCCAGCCTCCCCCCCCCCCCCCACACACACACACACACTTTGAAAATCGTTCCGCCGCCTCTGTATAACAAGGGAGGTTCAGTTAAAATTTAATTCTACAGCCCAATGGGGCCGGCTACGATTATATGAGTTGACTGATCCTAATAAGGCTGAATTACCTAAGCATTGTTCTCGTGAAATATTATTGGATTATCACTATCACGTCTGGTACGAATTCGGGAACAGGCTTTCAGGAACCATTGATGCCTTCTGTCAACACCGTGGGGTGAAATTGAATGTATATATTTTTCGTGTTCTATTACATTACAACCTTCAGTTTGATGTATAATTTGTGTATATTTAATTTGAATTTATGAAATATCAGAGGTTGGAATTTCAAAGTGAACTAATTATCTTCCTTATATATATAGCACCTTAAGAGAGAGAGAGAGAGAGAGAGAGAGAGAGAGAGAGAAAGAAGAGAGAGAGAGAGAGAGAGAAGAGAGAGAGAGAGAGAGAGAAGAGATAGAGAGAGATATATGTGTGATACAGTTAGGATTTTAGGATTTGTCTTGAAGCCAGCGAGACCATCCGTCCCAGGTCGGGAATCCCCACCCGCGCGATGGAAAATTTCTAGCTGGATGGAGTGCCTGAAGCATAAGTACGGAATGAACACAGATTTCCTATTTATATTATAAAAGTTATTAAGTTAACCAGTAATAAGATTTCAGTATTTTACACGTGGCGTGCACTTTGACCATATCTTTTTTCTTTTTTTTTTTTTTTTGTTTGCGCGTTCCACCTTAATGATTAACCGCTATTAGGGGGATTTTTCAGCTTTATTGCGGATTGTCGTCATAGTGTGTCAACTCATATTGTCACTAATAAATTGATATGTATGCAGTTTCACACACCAGAGGGTCAGAAACGAAGATAATTTATATTGTGTCTATTCTGAAATGCCCTCCAGGCACGCGCATATTGTTCTCGCTGGTGTACAATGGATGTGATCCAAAAACGTAATTCAAAATGCGCATGACGTTAGTACACTTCTCATGAAGTCATAATATGTAACGGTACATGAAAAATGCCACTTAACCCATTTCAATTGAAACGGAAGTTTTATTCTTAATAATTGGACGTTCGACGAGCAGACGGCATTAAAAGAAAAGGCTTTGGGGAGATAAGTGTTAATTCATTCCAACAGCCATAAAGAAATATTGGGGGCACGGTGGCGCTCTATACTTAACACGAAAGGCAGACGACATTTATTGAATGACTATTTTTTTTTTCATTTTTGCTTCAGAACCATAGCTTATGACCCCCCAACGAGGAGCCATAAGCTATATGTTTTTAAGATAAAAATGAAAAAATAATAAAAATGGAATGTTTGTGAAAAGCGCTGGTTCTTTTCAGTTACGTTAGATAAAGGGTTAATTTTTGTGTATTTCATTTCAGACAAAGGACGAATTGGACAGATACCTAACATCACTACCAGAAAACTTACAAGGTGGTCTGTTTGCGACAAGCCAGAATGCGGAACGGCGTGATAGCGCATCGGTGGTCGACGAAATCCTAAACAAACCTCCAGGAAATAGAGATGACCATCGACAAGTTGACAAGGCGGCTCTTGCACGTGCCGGTATACGCTTAAACAACAAACTCGCTCTCGGCCTCACGGAGGCAGAAATTAACAGAGTTGCATTTGGTAATCAGAACGGATCGTACCCGAGATTGAGTACATCTGCCGTTGAAGAACTTCTGGGCGTATTGGATTCGCCCACTCAGATAAAGAGAGGGCAAACTACTATGAAACGTGATTTGAACCTACCATTGATTCCAGACAGCTTATTGGAGCAACAAAGCAAACAGGTTTCTGATTCAATGTGGGAAGACCTGCGCGCAAGCATCAACATTATTGACAATGAAGAGAGTATGGAAAGCGATATCTCTAGCAGCGACGATGAATGTTCATTGAACATGACAATTAAAAAGGAACCTGGAACTGATGACTTTTCATCATGTTGCCAGTACGATTCTCCACAGCCTTTTCTGAATCCGGACTCTATAAAAGTAGAAAGTGATTGTACTTTAATAAATAGTGTGGATGCAACAAGGACGTTTAACCTGCACCCTAACTCACAATTATTGCTCCCCCACACTGTATCATCAAACAGTATACCCTACATACCCAGTTACTCATCTAGTGTGCTGACGTCACAAATCAAAACTATGCCTGCATTTATGCCTCCGACGCCGCCGAATTCTCAACCAGGAAGTCCAAGTCAAGACAGCATACGTCGAACGCCACCCCCACCCTACCCGGGCATAGCAAGGACTATACCGACCTCCATTATATCGTGTTCGTCTATTCTGGCACTTCCCACCAGTTCTACAGACTACTTGTCTAAGAAACAGAACACTCACCCGGGATGTTCAACCATCAAATACAACAGAAAAAATAATCCAGAACTGGAGAAGAGGAGAGTCCACTTTTGTGATTTCCCAGGTGTGTATATTATCTCAAAATAATCTCGAGTTAGCGATGTCAGAAAATTCAAAAGATCCGACCTGGAAATAACCCGCGAACGATCGTTTAGTGTGTATAGAATGGCATGCGGTTTACATCTTAACCCTTTACCTATCATGAAAAGCAGAAGACACTTGCCAAAAAAATTCTTGAATAACTATTTTTTTCATTTTTGTGTCAAAAACATAGGTTGTGACCCCCTCATTGGAACGAGCTCGACGAGCTCGTTCCAAGGAGGGGTCATAACCTATGTTTTTGAGAAAAAAAATGAAAAAATAATGAAAATTAATTGGCGATTTTTGTGAATAGCGCGGGCCGGTTTGGGCCGTTACGTTGGGTAAAGGGTTAAGAGCATTTCGCCAAAATAAATAGCAACAGTTGGCGCGAAATCTCGCCAAAGCGAGATTGCACGTTAGTTGTTGCTGTTTATTTCAGGGAAATTCTATTAAAACGTAACCACCAGAAGTTAAACAGAGCGGGCGGAAAAGCATCACCACACTTTTTATGCCCCCGCCAATTTGGCATTAAGTGTTACCCTTGTCCGCACGTCCGTCCCACTTTTCTGACTTAGAAGATCATAATGCCGGGGCACTGGTGTCCCATACACATTTGGTGGCCCGCTGTATTGGTGCTATGATTTAATTGAGATCAGATAAGATAAGATCAGATAAGATATTTATTAATTCAATATCAAAAAGATAAATGACAATAGAGACTCATGCCTGGCAGTGTGTGTGTGTGTGGGGGGGGGGGGGGGGCATAGCCACCCTTGGCATTGCACTTGTTTAAGTTGTTTTCCTGCAGATAACCACCATTCTATATAGCATAACCTGCTAACGAGTTACGATGCAAGCTCTTTATTACCAGACCTGAAGGAGGAGATCGGTGTGAAGTCCGGAAATTAGTGCCTGTGATGACCTCCCACTAAAAATAAAGATTAAATTGTCTCATGTGCTGGGATTTTGTGTTTCAGACTCCATTGAAACAAAGTATCCTATTTGCACTGCACACACCAGGGTGTGTGTCCTGCAAAGACGATTGTTTGTTTTATTAGTGAAGTCATGTACCATAAATACAAAATGAAACAAAAGAAGACCGGTTTAGGTTTCTTTTTTCTTGGAATCTCTTTTCAAGGTGACTCTTTCTGTACTTAAGTTTTTAACCAACACAAAGGAGGAGTAAAACCTGTATGTTTACCGGTGTTTAGCGCAACCAACAACACCCCGGGTAACGTCATGAATTTTTTTCACAAAACCGACGATATGCTGTGATATAACACATTGTAGGAAAGTGCGCAGCGAGCCCTTTCCTACAATGTGTTTCATCAGTACATTTCATCGCAAAAGTCATAAAACTCGCCACGAATGCTTTATCGTCATTATGACGGAGAGTTCCGGAAGACTTTAGTGAACCAATATCGAGATCAGGTCGAGTAAGTTTTAAGCTTAGACAACGAGAACCCCTCGCTCAAAATGTCTATGGACTGGAGGTTGCCCCGGTTTATTTATTTTTTCATCATTCCTCCTTCATTGATTAGTCCAGCTGCTCATATCTCCTTGGAAATGTTCTGTATTAGTACTGAAATGGTTAACCGGATAATCGGTTTGAAACCAGTTAGCTACCTAACCGATTAGAAAAACCGTCAACCGGTTATCCGAAATATCGATAGTGATCGTCATTCCACGTTTAAAACGTAGTAAATCTGCCGCTTCTCCTTTGTGAAAGATTACACATCGAAGCCGCGCTGTGTATATTGAGAAATAATCGACTTTGGCGTTCAAGATTTCGTTAATGATCGGCAGTTTCCGTGAGTAATGCGTAATAGCAGAAACTATTCCGTAGTGTGTATACGAACGAACGTTGTCGAGTACTCGACAACGTTCGTTTGTATACACACAACGGAATAGTTTGAAAATACTGCTTTCCAATTCCTATGGTTTTGATCCCATATTCTTTGAAATAATATCCACGGATAACCGGATATTATCCGGTTATAGCCCTCGGTTAGTCGGTTACGAAAATGAGCCAACCGGTTCAGCCCTACTCCCTATGAGAGCCTTTCCAAAGTTCGCAACCAAAGGTTTGTAGACTATCCCCAGGGGTGCAAAGCTAGAATGTGTTCGTTCATGCGGATGTCTTACAAATCATAACTTTCGGCTTTCACGCAGCACTGGAAACGTCATTTTGTTGTTTGCAAACACCTGAAGAGCCACCACGAATATTGACGTCAATCCTAAGTGACTTATAAGAGGAATGCTCATCCTCTTAAGAGCTTTCAGTAACTATTGTTGATGCCATCTCACTCTCAAGAGCCACATATATTGTATGTTTCCTTTGCATTCTGGTGCATTGACTCAGTTGAAAAGTCCGGCACAGGCTGTTTGCTATAATTGTTGCCCGGATGTTGCCATTTTGCCGGGTTTTTTTTTTCGTCATTTTCCGAGAGTGAAAATCACGAGTATTTTGGAAAGTTTTATACAGTCGGTAAATAATGCTTTAACCAACAACAGGTAGTTGTCTGTCTGACGTAACATTTCAAAGTGCGAACTGAACACGAGAGCGAATACAGTCGAAATATCTTCTTATAGCTAACCCTCTACCCAGGCCACCCCGGGGGAGGGGGGTGGGGCTACACCCTTGCCCAGAGACTAGGGACAGCGTGTGCCCTTTTTCGCTAGAAGT
The DNA here is from genome assembly GCA_031216915.1 of Pictodentalium vernedei. Lineage (NCBI taxonomy): Eukaryota > Metazoa > Mollusca > Scaphopoda > Dentaliida > Dentaliidae > Pictodentalium > Pictodentalium vernedei. The sequence goes on along the minus strand of CM062297.1, from coordinate 232,975,200 downwards.
GGACTCGTGGAGAAGACTTTCCTTTGCGAGAACTGTAATTCAGAAACTCTCGGTATTCGTTTCAACGTATTTTACGTATTTCAGTGCCGAGGGGAGGGGAGGGGGGGGGGGCAGATAAATGACGGAGTTTGTTCGATAATCATCAAATCCAAAACCAATGAGTGATACAATCGGCGCGGTGATTTCCAAAGCTTTGTATCGTCACTTGAGTGGAACAAGGTGCCATCTGCAATGCTTTAGCATTGCAGATGGCACCTTGTTCCTCTCAAGGAACGAAATATATATAATGTCAGTAACTTTGAGTGTCAAATTACAATTATGATGCGTTGTAAACTCTCCGTCTTAACTCATACCCAGAGTCAAGTGCCCTTTTTGATACCCCCACCCCCTTGCCCCCGCATGCTTCCGGTGCCCTTGCCTTCCAGGGAAATAGGAACGTGCCCCCAAATGTTTCAAAAAGAGACTAGGCCAATTTTATCTTTATCAATATCTTTCACACCATAATACCACCACCGGAAAATCTGAGTGAGGTAGGGTCTCTCACAGCTCGTTTGTTGGCTTGTTTTTCTCATTTGGGCTCCAGTCATTGCAAAGTTATTGAGAATTAGCAGGGCGAGGGTGCACGAACTCTTCGCTATTAAGATATGACGGAAGATTTCCTTGCATGATTTGTCTCATCTACGCCCTTTAACCCTTTACCCAACGTAACGGCCAAAACCGGCCAGCTCGTCGAGCTCGTTCCAACGAGGGGTCATAACCCATGTTTTTGAGACAAAAAATGAAAAAAAATTAGTTATTCAAGAATTATTTTTGCAAGTGTCGTCTGCTTTTCATGTTAGGTAAAGGGTTAAAAGCAAGAAGACTGTACATTTTTGGTGGGTATTCAGCAATGTCCCACCTGATGGGGTCAGGTGCCAGTGGGGAACATTGTTAAATATGGTGCCCAAAGTGTGCCTTTTGCTCGACGCATAGGTGCATTACTCTACCATATCACTAAATCGTTTGTGGATGCCATCCAATGTCCGGTGCCCCCAGCCTCCCACAAGCTCGAAATACTTTAAAAATTCAGTGGGACAGCTAAGGAGTTTGGGAGGAGGTGCCCCTCCCTATGGGAGGGGGACACCTCTCAAACTGCCCATCTCGAGCATTAGGCCCTTGAGACTGAATGCTTTGGCATGTCATGGCGGGGCAGCTATTGCTAGTAAATGCCTTTTTCAGGGGTCTGACAATCCTGCCCTGAAGTGCTTCCGGCGCCCCTGCATGTTGTCATCAGAGTATATGCCCTACATGAACGTGTCTTTAGAGCGTGTGTTTGCGCAAATTCTTCCATTTCGACTTGATTCGTCTGGAAACATGTGATGATATTGATCTCCAACAACGAGTCACATGATATTGATCTCCAACAACGAGTCACCAAAAAAAAAAACCGAGTAGTGATAACCTTTCAATGACTCGTGTCACAATGGAAACAGTTTATATGATCACTCTATGATCTGATTGATCTCATTGTAAAATTAAATATCACAATCTGAGTCTTAAAAGATTTGGGCTGTATGTTTTTTAAGTTTAACCCTTTACCTAACATGAAAAGCAGACGACACTTGCAAAAGAAACCTCTTGAATAACAAATTATTTTCATTTTTTGTCTTAAAACCATAGGTTATGACCCCTCATTGGAACGAGCTCGACGAGGAGCTTCAACTAGGGGTCATAACCTATGTTTTTGAGACAAAAAATGGAAAAAAAATAATGAAAATTAATTGGCGATTTTTGAGAATCGCGCTGGCCGGTTTTGACCTTTACGTTGGGTAAAGGGTTAACGAACAGGGTAATGTAAAATCCTACCTTGAACCAATGGCCGTAATTTAATTTTCTGGTGTGGTACACGTTCTGTGGGACAGGACGCACCACACCAAACAATATATTACGGGTTTTGGGTCCAAGTTTGGTGCCTATGATCTTGACAGTGCAGGCCAGCAAGATAAATGTGACGGACGGGACGATCCAGTGACTAAAATTCGCATCACCAGTGACTGCAAGTCACATATTTAAACTTAGGACCAAGCAAGGCTTCGAACATCGATTCGAATCAAAATCGTATCGATGATTCGACGGGTTTGTTCACTGTTGCACCCAGAGAAAAATACTTTTGGTTTTCATTCCCGTTGACAAACTGTATTTCTGACCCTTTAGCGTGAAGTGCATATTTGTGTTGTATCATTGACCACTCCACAAATATATACATGCACCCCCCCCCCCCCCCCCATTACACCCCCACAAGCATAACAGATACATACACGCGACTGACAACTCACCCCGACACTTTATGGTTGCTCCATATCCTACGTAACAGCTAAACACCATAACAAACAGTATGAAACGATATTTTTCTATAAGTTTAGAAGTAAATAATGATATATTTAGCTAATAATCATTTTCTTTTGTGTTTTTCAGGTTGTAGAAAAGCTTATACAAAAAGTTCTCATTTAAAAGCTCATCAAAGAATTCATACAGGTAAATATTCATTAGTTGTGATTAATTCATATAATTTCTCGTGAAACTTTAGTTGATTGTATAGTCGTCAGAAGGGGCATCTGGTTTCCCCTACTTCAACAAGCGCCGTATCTACGGAAAATAGTGCCTATGGCATACACATATGAATAAAACGGCATGCTGTTTCCTCCAAAATAAATAGCTACAACTAACGTGCCATCTCGCTTTGGCGTTTCGCCGTTAGTTGTTGATACTTATAGAAGCGAAAATTCCGTTGATACGTAAAAAGCATGACCGGCGTTTATAGTAAAAACAGAGAAGGCGGAAAACTAACACAACCCCCATAGAACGGTCTTACTGCCAGCTAGCACTGAGGCTTAACAGTAGTACTGTGATGTATGTGATCATGTTGCACCCAGCACTGTATTTCAACCTAGTAATGTTTTAAGTTGTTTAACAATCCGGCAAACCAATTGCTTCTCACCTATGATAATCAAAGGCCTCTCATACAACTGAAAGTTCTTTTTTCACTTTTCGGGGATGGCTTGTCTGACTTTAATAGAAACTGCCCAGTGGCGCCCCACCCCTTCAAGTTGCATCAGGATACGTGCCATACCTTAGGTACGCCACTGACTTCAACCATTTACCATCTTTCTTGAAGATGGAAATCATTGGTCAAATATGACTCAATTTGTTCTTGACGAACGTATGTGACCATTTCTAAATCCATTCTGGGATTCTTCTGCCGAATTTGGGGAAGGGTCTGGGCCCATGCTATTTGGAAAAACATCGTGTCATGAAGGCTCTAAATGGGAATTTGTTTGGAAAAAGAAACACACAAAGAATAAGAACTGTTACCTTGATACTGATCTGAGAACATTAACCCTTTACCTAACCTGAAAAGCAGACGACACTTGCAAAAATAATTCTTGAATAACTAATTTTTTTCATTTTTTGTCTCAAAAACATAGGTTATGACCCCTCGTTGGAACGAGCTCGTTCCAACGAGGGGTCATAACCTATGTTTTTGAGACAAAAAATGAAAAAAATAATGAAAATTAATTGGCGATGTTTGAGAATAGCGCTGGCCGGTTTTGGCCGTTACGTTAGGTAAAGGGTCAATACAGAATTAACTACAATGTATAGTACTTGTAGAAAGATTTTATAACAAACAGTCGCATGAAATGATGATCAGTCTTTGTATTAACTATTAAATAAATCGTATTAAATGATGAAAATGTTTATGCATTTTACTGCACTTCGACAGTCGACCTTCGGCTTTGCAGTTGCGTCTAGGCAAGTTGAAGCTGTCTGTATAGACAGCCAAGACCTACGTAGAAACAACTGACGACACGGTTCCTCATGGGATGTAACTTGCAATGCAAATGTGTAAAATCTGCCTGTCGAGGCACCTGTCTTGTTGCAGGGGATTATCCCTTTACATAACACGGTAAGCAGACGACACTTGCAAATAAAATTCTTAAAGCACTAATTGTTTTGATTTTTTGCGTCAAAAACATAGCTTATGACCCCTCATTGGAACGAGCTCGTTGAGCTCGTTCCAATGAGGGTCATAGGCTATGTTTTTGTGACAAAAAATTAAAAAGTAATAAAAATTGAATGGTGAATTTTGTGAATAACGCTGGCCCCTTTTGAACGTTACGTTGGGTAAAGGGTTAAAGTCAAAATTGGGCCTTCACGAGGAGTTAAAGAAGAATTTTTTTTTTGTGAATGAGAATTGAGGTTGGGGGTTTCAATTTCGAAAAAAACATTCCAAAATGCCATTGGGGAAGGGTCCCATATTCGGCCCCTTTAGACCTTCAAAAGAATCCTGATAGATGCTTTGATATGTTTTATCAAGCGCGTGCTTATTGCTGTTGATATTTTCTCTTTACAGGTGAAAAACCATACAAATGTCATTTCCCAAGCTGCCAGTGGCGCTTTGCTCGTTCTGATGAATTGACTCGTCACATAAGAAAGCACACTGGAGCGAAACCATTCAAATGTAAGGTATGTGAGCGAAGCTTTGCCCGTTCAGATCATCTCGCCCTTCATATGAAACGCCACGAACCTAAGAAGTAGACATTCCAGACACTCCAGATTAGAGACTTAGCCAGACAGGTTGTTTCTGTCACATTCCTACAGTTACAACATATAATACTACAACTGTTAACCAAACATCAGATTCAGTTTCCAGATTCAGCTTCAAAATAGTGCTTTTTTCAAGTTTTCTTTCACCGCCTACTGCTGCGAACATTACGTTCTACTCCCAATGTTATCGCATAATTGTTTACAAGGATACTATAAACATATACTGTCACAAGATTGTGATTTTGCTCAATTGCTCTACATCGTAAGATGATATTTTTCATTGTGATTTAACCGCTATGTCTGCGGGAATGAGTCTGCATGTTGTTAAACATTGCACGATAATTTTGAACACTGATGTTTCGTGGACTTAATGTTGTTTTTTAATGTTCATGATATTGTTTTCTCCGATATTTTGTAAACAACCCACATTACGTAATTTCTGGTGTTGAAACAGTTAATCGATTAACCTCAGGGGCTTGGAAAGCATTTCGAACGGGGGATCATCACTTGCCACCTTGGATGTTTTAGGAGTGTGCGAGTGATTACTCGTCATTCTTTGAGAGCCCGGTGGGGGGGGGGGGGGGGGGGGGGGGTGGTGGCACGGGCACTAAAGGACACCTACATTCTGATATACGTAAGTTGTGGCCCTGGTTCTTTGGTAAGAGCGGAGGAATACAGGACACAAAGCTACCGTCGGCATTATCGTATCTCTTTGGTTGAGAAAATTAGATCGCGAAGTTCGCGATCTAATTTTCTCAACCACAGAGGCAGGTTAGTGCCAAGAAGCGAACACCGTTCTTGCTAATTCCTAACTCGTCTAATCACCCCAAACTTCGCATAATTTTCCCAACCTCCCAAATTTTCCCACAATGCAACTAGGAATTGAGTCAGTGCTATCTTGTTTAACAGAGTTCACTGAACTCTGTCAAACGAGAATTGGTTAAATTCCTACTTGCATTATGGGAACGAATTGCTGCTTGAAAATTTCGTATTTTGGCATCATTGTACAGAGAGTTAAGAAACAAAAATAACGATTCAGCAACTGAGCCTTCGGATTTGACCCAGATATTCATTGACTGAAACTTGGCCTCAACTTCTTGTTCATTATTTTTTGCCAAGCACGAATCGGATTTGTAGTGTACCCCACCCGACGACCCCGCCCCCACCACAACCCCTGCTGGGTAGTTTTCAGCAGTGTTTTTGAACAGATGTCAAATACGTTTTATGTTACTTTTAAGTTTACATCATAACGAAAGATTCGACTCACTAGTTATAATATTTCACACTGTTTGGGATCTGAGGGTATGGATGTAGGAGTACCAAATAATTAAATAAAATATTTATATATTAATAAAGAAAAGAAAAGAAAAAATTTAAAAAAAATTAAAAAATAAAAATTAAAAAAAGGTAATTAAACAACACTGGCGCTATTGACAATTTGTGGTATTTTAATCAATTGATAACAAGTGGTTGACATAACTTGCTACACGTGTACATCTTCTGCACCTGTAAAAATAATGAACTTAATTCTCTGGCTGACGTTTCGCATGTATCATACAAAAGTGTTTTTTTTTAAAATTTTATCACCAGAGTATAGCTTTTGACCCTTATTTTAGCGAGTTCACAAAGGTCGTTCTTGTAAGGGGTTATAAGCGTATGTTTTTGAAGCACAAAATGAAACTGTTAAGTTTCTAGTTATATCAGATAAAGGATTAAAACACCAAAATCGGTGTTGATTATGTAAGGCCTTCACACGTGTTTCAGCTTTTAAAAAAATTGGACAATGTGTGAATAAATTTACATAATAAGGTGACTCGTGTTCGAAACCCTATCCGGTATACAGGGTGGAGTGCCTCTCAGGGTGTCCACGAATCCTTAAACGCTGTGGGATAAGAAATTGGTTGTTAAGACGTTGAAGGTAGCGGGAACCGGCTTCTTAAATGAAAAACAATTATTGAAAGGACTTGGCAGGGTTCCCGCGGGGCCTTGGATTGGATTCAAAGAACGGTTCTGAAGGCTCCTTTAAAACCTTGAAATCTGGAAAATGTGCCAGGAGGCCTCGAAAAACCTTGAATATTCACGAAATAAAAATGTTGACGAAGCACGTAATCATAACAATATAATTTTATATGCCAGAGTTCGTGAAGGCATAGTCGTAACTATGACCCCTTCGGTCATTACTACCTCCTCCCGCTTCCCTTGTGGGGATGTGGGAGGGGAGTAATGACCGGAGCTCCTTCTGAGGACAAGTGAATGCAGGGCCTTGAAAATTTTTGAATTGCGATATTGTTAAGCCTTAAAAAATGATGAAATATATCAAGAAACGGCCTTGAATAGCCCTGAATTTTATCAGTTCTTGCCTGCAGAAACCCTGCTTGAAAACTGTTTTGCCGTTTGTCGATACTCCTGTTCGGATACAACTGGACAGGTGACGGTCGCATTGTTGAAAAACTTCAAGAAGTTCTTATAGGAGGCCCCCAGTAAGTAAATTTCATCAGCGACTGACTTTCAGGATCATGACTTGGGTAGTCTTAACCAGGAATAGCGACCGCAGGGTCCCTAACCAGACCCCACATCACCACACGGGCGTGAGAGTGGGAGTAAGGACTGGAAGATCCTGGTTAAGCCTAGTGAGTCAGAATCATAAGATTCAATCCCAAAATGCCATTGAAGGTCATTGAATGATGTTTCTGTCTTATATTTTACTTGGACTGAACTTGTAATGTATTTTTAAGACAAGATCTTAAGCTGTCAATCTTATGTAAGTAAAAATAGAAACTACAGTTACTGATTTCGAACACCACACCCTTTTTTCTACTCGCGTGTAAAGCGCGTCTCTGTTTGCCATGAACCGAGGAGAGAGACCTCCTCCCCTTTCCTTGAACATGGTTTCAGAGAGACGAGCCCACCAATACATCGTCTCAGAAGTGACAATCCGACACTACTATTAAGGAGTTCTGCAAGGCGATGTTCTTTTAGACGTTGTATTCAACATAGATATACCAAACACTCATTGTGCCATAGTTTCTACACATTTTTAGTCATTTCATGTTTTAATCTCATTCGAAATAAATGATCTCTAGGTTCGTGGAATAAGTTGAGGCTAACTTATAAGTAGACAATTTATTTATTTTCGAATGGTGCTATCTATATTTTGTTTCAATTTTGAAAGCCAGTGATATCATTTTCCTTCTGTATGTGATGATTGTGGAGTTATAGCAGTATGCGGGTATCTCATGAAGACATGTTGTATTTAGTTCGTTTTTATTGTTCTTTGTAAGTCTGATTCATGGAAACATTATTGTGTACATTGTCATGCCGCAAAGTTGATCGTTTTTTTTTACTGTTGAACTGCTCGCTATATAGAATATAACTCTTGACAATCTTTCATTTTCCAAAAAGTGTATTCTTTAAAATTTTTGAAGTAAATTAGACGCATATATCGTCATTTGAGTGCATCATGGAGCCATATGCAATGCTTTCAGCATTGCAAATGGCGACTTGTTGCAGGAAAGGAAGGATATATCGATATATCATTATCATTATGTTGAAACATTTGGAACATTGTCGGAAATTTTTTAAGGTGAATGACTTAATGTTTTAATATTCCAAAGGGACGGAGCGCGCAAATATGACTCCCGTACGGGATTATTTTGTTTAGTATTTTTTTTGGTAACTTTGCTCTCAGAGGAAAAGTAACTTTCTCAAGGAGGATGAAAAAATTGCTTCACTTGACTGTTTAGTATGAAAATTGACAAAGAATGAAACTTTGGGGTATGACAAAATTGTTATTCAAAATGATGGCCGATAATGCAGAGAGTATTCCCTTTATGATAAGGCAATCTACACGTGTTCTTTTGCATACCTGTTCACATCGGTGGGTAAGACACTTTTGAACTCCTAAGTTCATCAGCTTTAAAACTTGGTTGTGTTTCTGAGAAAAATCAACAGATTTACTCGATTTGCCTGTGGTATTTATGAAATGCCATGGGCTAATCGAGTAAATCTCGACGGTATTCACCAATGGTCTGGAATTCTATAGAGACAAGACAAAAACGTTGCATTATTGGTTTCAAGGTGAACTATTATCGGTAAGCGGACCAGTTTGAGTCCGGAGCATTATGGCGTGGTAGATATGATATCCTGACGCGGAATATTGCCTTGATCTTATCTGTCATTTCTTGCGAATAACAAGTACTATGTACTTAGCATTGACTCATATCAAAACTCATGGTTCCATCAAATCATGTTAATTTATGAGGAAGAACTGGTGTTATGAGAATTCATTTTATGACTTTATCAAATAATTGAAAATATTTTATTTTGTATTTTTTTTTTCTATATCGTTGTTGTTTGACGTTCGATTTGAAAAGAAAAAAGCCGACGTCTCTTGACGGAATAAATTTTATATGAGTAGAGTTAATATTTGTTGTGAAATTCATTTTACACATTTTCCAACATCGGTAAATGGGAGTTCCTGTTTCCTAGCTTGTTCTCTATTTCAAATAGTTACAGTTAAACCTAGAAGTCCTGTCGTGAGATGCGCACAAATAGCACGTCGATCTGCGCGTTAATCTACGCGTTATGACCATAGTCAGGCTATCAAATTCTGTACATATGGCCTGTGCACAAGCAATGTTTCAGCCAATGGACCTCCAGGTAACCCGGAGGTCCATTGGCAGAAACATTGCCTGTGTTTGCTATGAGTAACCAGGAGAGCCAGCCGTTCTTTGGATGCCATTCGATATGGCAGTTGCGCGCAATTCCTACGCGCAATTAAGCCTAGATAAGCGCACAGTTCGTGGCAGGACTTCTAGTATTAACTGTACACTATATCCAAGACAACATGTGCTCCGCCATGACAAATTCCTTACATGTCCTGATATCCAATCACGGATCCATCGAAGTGGGGTGGTGGTCTACTTTGTTATATATCGCTCTCATTCACAGGAAAAGTAGGACCAATATAACCATGTCTGACCCTATATGGATGTAGTAACTGTTAGCCTGTTGGATGATAATTAGCTGGTGGATTGCTGGAAACCCATGTTTGGGCTCTACTAAAAAGTACTGGCGTCTCAATTAAAAGCTTCTCGTATTCTGTGGATGTGCTTCACATTCTTTCAGAAGGAGAAATGAATGCATTTGTTCGTTCGTATGCATCTGCTTAGAGGGTGCGACAATTCTAAACCCCCCCCTCCCCCCTTCCCCCCCCCCCCCCCCGATAAGCTGTTTCAAGACAGACACAAATGAATCAATGCGAAAAAACATTTTGTTCACCTTCCAACTTCAAGTGGTCTATTACTGGTCAAAACAATAGCTTTAAAATGTAATCGGGATGATGCTCAATTATTTATCAGATCTTTGAACGTGTAGATATTCTACGCTACCAATTTAACAATTTAAAAATGGCGCATTGAGAAAGCGTCGTTTCTCAGAATCCTTCGTTTTTCAGGAATGATAACTCTGTGATTCCAAAGATCATGTTCTGGTAAGGAAGCATAATTATTATACTCGCTTACAACTAAAGTCAATATAAGCTATTTACATACACTAACAGGCCAAAATATTTGATAACGTGTATTTGAAGAACTAGCAAATTATAAATTACAGATTAACTGCCCAAGAAAGACTCACTTCGGTTCTGTTTGGTATTTTTCCTGAAAAGGCTGCACGTTGAAAATATTAATTGGCCTACCCCCAAATAATAAATATGGACTCTTCCTATTGCTATCATGGAACTGACATGGAAGATACCACCAGGGTTCAAAGGGTTAAACACCAATAAATAATATTAATTCATAACTCAACCAGTTAATATCACATTGCTATTAATCTTTGTTTGCTAGGCTACGATAAGCATCCTCAGATAGTACATTACCACTGCCCTAAAATACCCAGATTGTGATATGGGGGATCTTTGAATTTGCCCCTATTGAAGGATTTACTCAAAGTGCTCATGCCCTCTTACGACAAAACTCTATGAGCCTTGTACAGGTAGTTTTCTCCAGTAAGAATCCTTAAATAGTGCACGAGAGCTGGGCGGGTTTGAGAGTTGCGGTTTTTGCATCAAACTGCCAGACCGAACCGAAAGTCCCAGAAAAGAAAACGTCCAAACGGTTTTATTGTGTTTGTGCGTGAACTGATCAAACTACCTCACTGGGAAAGAACTGGACTAGTGATCCTCATGCACACTCGTCTCTTTAGTCTATCTAGCAAAGGGTCGAATACGTCGGGTTTTCATCGTCACATGCATATTCTCCATTGTTCCACGGGACGAGTCAATAAGGGAGAAAATGTGGCAAATGACAACACAGCATCGATTGGATGAACTTTTATTAATTTGTTTCCTTAATTAATTTTTTTTTGTCTTAATAAGCCTAGCAACTCATCCCTTAGAACTCCTAACAATGATCAAAAGGAAGTTAGGCTGAACCCAATGGATATGTTTACAGACAAGGCTTTTTGTGGTGAGTGGTGTCGTACAGTTAAAACTAGAAGTCCTATCACGAACAGTGCGCTTATCTTGGCTTAATTGCGCGTATGAATTGCGCGCAATTGCCATATCGAATAGCATCCAAAGCACGGCAGGTTCCCCTGGTTACTCATAGCAAACACAGGCAATGTTTCTGCCAATGGACCTCCGGGTTACCCGATGGTCCATTGGCTGAAACATTGCTTGTGCACAGGCCACATGTACAGAATTTGATAGACTTACTATGGTCATAACGCGTAGATTAACGCGCAGATCGACGTGCTATTTGTGCGCATATCATGACAGGACTTCTAGTTTTAACTGTACCAACTATTGTAGTTTTTTTCCGAGTTAAGGAGCCTGAAGTGTTGTTTCCTATATGTTCATTCCCTTAACACATCGAAAAAACTAAACCGAAACCGAGGATTTTTCCTGAAGCCGAACCGAATCTGAAAAATCTCCCACCCTCCACCCCCACCTGTATAGTATAACAGCATGTCTTAGGTTCTCTTAGTTTTGAGCTGCAATGGAAGCCAGTGACAGAACTGATAGTGATAGTGTACCTGTTGGCTGTGGATGGCAAGGCCGGCAGTAGTATCTCGAAGTATTGACAGTAAAGATGTAACAAGTGCGTGAACTGAAGGTAAAAGTCGGCAGCAGTTGTAGAATCTTGCCCTCTGATTATGTGAGCGGGGGCCAATACTATAAAACTTTTACAGTTGTACTGTCTAGAAATGTATTTTCTAGTTATGACTTTAAATGGGTCGAAATGAACCATCAGCGCTTTCAAAGATGTGGGAATTTGCCAGTTGGCAAATTGCCATATCGTTTAAAATGCTAATGATTCATTTTAGTCTGTTATATTAATAGGTAAATAATACAATTTTAGAAAAAAAACAGTTGTAAAAGTTTTATAGTAGCTCCAGGTCGCAGTATCGATAGTCAATGCTACTGCAACACAAACTACTAGTAGCGAGAGTAGAAGAGACCAGTAACGTTTTAAACTGGAAAAAGTAAGGTGTCGGTAATGTCGGAAATGATTCCCACACTGTGATCCTAAGATAACATTCTTCACGAAAAAAACTTCTCCAATAGTTACTGTACGTCACCATAATTATGGTGAGTATGCTAAAATAAGTGGATCGAAGAGTCACTCTTTCGTGCAGTTGCTCTCACTGCTTGTGCCTTATTCTGGGGAGCCATACAGGCTCTCGTACAGACAAGGGACTCTGCATTGATTTACAGAGGGCTGGGCTTAGGTGAAACGATCAGTCTGATGGAATGTACTAAGACTTGGACTAGGGATTCGGAGAGCATCATCGATAGCTAGTTGTAGATAGGACTAGAACGAAAGGTACTGGTCGAGATAGCTGAAATGGGGTTTGAAATAGGTAGAACAGAGTCGAGAATAGTTAGAAAACGAGGTTTCTGGGAGAACTTGGGGAAACAGTGACAGCACGTCCGTTGAATCGTGACCACCCCCCCCCCCCCCCCCCCCATCCACACACACACTCTCTCTTTCTCTCTCTATTGAAGGCCTGTCGTTCTACGTGCTACTCGATCCAATCGAGTACTGTCAACGAAGACTGGTTTATAGAATGTTTTGGTTTCCCTTTGGGCAATTGTTTGGAAGTTGTGTCGTTTCCCATAAATTGACATACTCCCATACAAAAGGACATATTCGAACGTACCCCAACACTTGTAGGCCTTTAGATCCCGTGGTAAGCACGTGCCACCACAAAAACGAAGATTGTGGTCTCCATCATACAAAAAGTACGTCGGAAACGCGTGTCGCCTAACAATAAGCCCACGTTTATGGCCATTAACTAACCTCACAACATGGCCGGTCAGGCGAGCTACAACGACAACTAGCATGGCGTGGCTGATCGCGTGACTTACAGCGTCACTTTCAATGTCCCTGACATACTGCACGTACAGATACATACTTTCAATTTTGCATTATAGATTGATAGGAGTCACGCATCTACCAGTCAGATAGCCTTTGTAATCTGGATCCATATTTTATTTGACTGAGAGTTATTGTGAAGTATCAAATCCCCAGCGTGAATACCATACAAATACATTGAATAAAGTGGATATTTCAAACTCCAACATTTGATTCAAACGTTTCTTATATCGTTCAAAGATCCACAGAGTTCACTTGGTGTGTAGAGATGGGGATTAGAATACTGCCAAATCTCATTAAAATGAATTTAAGGACAACCGGGGGGAAACATTGGGAACGTAACCAACCACCCTTTTCCACAGAAATGCTACACGATTACACATTGAGTTGTGGAAAATATTGTTTGCAAATATAAACAACGTTAAATTTGGCCAATGAACTGCATCTTTGGCCACTCCGGTCTGTTGTTTTTCTACTTTAACCATTTCCTATCCGAAGGCTAGCCTTCAGGTTGGAAGAATGATGAAATAGAAGAAACATACATACGGAACCATGACCAGATTGTGTCATGTACACCTAAAAAGAGAGACTTGCGAGAATTCGTACATTTTTTGATATGCGACTGAAACGCGTGGCGTGACACAAAAGGACGTCGCCAGCCGTTTCAAGGGTTCAGTATATTTAAATATCTGCCATCACACACACATTTCAGCATTTCTGTGCATCTGTTTTTCAACTTTTTCCCGCTACCGTACCAAACCATGGTAGGTCAGATGTGTACTTGACGTTTCTGAACCATTGTAGGTCCGATATGTACTAGGCGTTTCCGAACCATGGTAGGTCCGATATGTACCAGATGTTTCTGAACCATTGTAGGTCCGATATGTACTAGATGTTTCTGAACCATGGTAGGTCCGATATGTACTAGGCGTTTCCGAACCATGGTAGGTCCGATATGTACTAGATGTTTCTGAACCATGGTAGGTCCGATATTATGTAATAGGCGTTTCTGAACCATGGTATATCCGGTATGTACTAGACGTTTCTGAACCATGGTAGGTCCGATATGTAATAGACGTTTCTGAACCATGATATATCCAATATGTACTAGATGTTTCTGAACAATGGTTGGTCCGATATGTACTAGACATTTCGGAACCATGGTACATCCGATATGTACTAGACGTTTCTGAACCATGATATATCCGATATGTACTAGACATTTCTGAACCATGGTAGGTCAGATGTGTACTTGACGTTTCTGAACCATAGCATATCTAATATGTACTAGATGTTTCTGAACCATGGTAGGTCCGATATGTACTAGACATTTCGGAAGCATGGTAGGTCCGATGTGTACTTGACGTTTCTGATCCATGGTAGGTCCGATATGTATTAGTCGTTTCTGAACCATGGTAGGTACGATATGTACTAGATGTTTCTGAACCATGGTAGGTCTGATATGTACTAGATGTTTCTGAACCATGGTAGGTCCGATATGTACTAGAAGTTTCTGAACCATGGTAGGTCCGATATGTACTAGACGTTTCTGAACCATGATAGGTCCGATGTGTAATTGACGTTTCTGAACCATGGTAGGTGTGATATGTACTAGATGTTTTTGAACCATGGTAGGTCCGATATGTACTAGACGTTTCTGAACCATGGTAGGTCCGATATGTACTAGACGTTTCTGAACCATGGTAGGTCCGATATGTACTAGACGTTTCTGAACCATGGTAGGTCCGATATGTACTAGACGGGAGCGCGGTGGCTCAGTAGGTAGAGGTGCAGGCTGCAAGCCGAGAGGTCCTCGGTTCGAATCCCACCTGCGGCAACCGCGTTGTGTCCTTGGGCAAGACACTTCATCTCCATTGCCCGCGTGGGGGCACGATGACGCCGTGTACTAAGGCGTACTGCACGTCGATGGTACGCATGTCTTCAACCAATCTAACCCTGTCTGTGCTGCAGTGCGGAGTTACGATGTTGGGGAGCTGGCAGCTGCTCGTCGTTGCTCGGTGGTTCTCTCCGGGTACTCCGGCTTCCTCCACCCGTAAAACTGTCACGGTCATGATTAGCCATTGTGCATAAATATGTGACCTTAAACATCAATAAATATAAATAATATGTACTAGACGTTTCTGAACCATGGTATATCCGATATGTACTAGATGTTTCTGAACCATGGTATATCCGATATGTACTAGATGTTTCTGAACCATGGTATATCCGATATGTACTAGATGTTTCTGAACCATGGTATATCCGATATGTACTAGATGTTTCTGAACCATGGTATATCCGATATGTACTAGACGTTTCTGAACCATGGTATATCCGATATGTACTAGATGTTTCTGAACCATGGTATATCCGATATGTACTAGATGTTTCTGAACCATGGTATATCCGATATGTACTAGATGTTTCTGAACCATGGTATATCCGATATGTACTAGATGTTTCTGAACCATGGTATATCCGATATGTACTAGATGTTTCTGAACCATGGTATATCCGATATGTACTAGATGTTTCTGAACCATGGTATATCCGATATGTACTAGATGTTTCTGAACCATGGTATATCCGATATGTACTAGATGTTTCTGAACCATGGTATATCCGATATGTACTAGACGTTTCTGAACCATGGTATATCCGATATGTACTAGATGTTTCTGAACCATGGTATATCCGATATGTTTTGGGCGTTTCTGAACCATGAGAAGGACCGATATGCACTTGGCGTTTCTATACTCCAATTTCGTTGTGTTTATCGCCTATGGCTCTATCCTGCCCCTTTTCTAGGCATTGTCAGAAATTCAGAATTAAGAGCTTGTTTAGATGGTTCGAAAACCCATTGTAATTTAATTTTTTTAAAATACTAGCCTTAAACATTTCTCGTCTCATATTTAATCATTTAATCATCCTAAGTAAAACGTTTTCTAAAAAGTTTGTCCCTCGATAATATTTTTTACGAAATATAGACAGAAAAAATTACGAAATCACAAGCCACATTTGCCTACCAGGGGCTTGTCTAACTCGTTCTAGTGAGGAGTTCCAAGCTATGTTTTAAAAGCAAAAAATGAAATTAGGCCCTGCGAATCTCAAATTTCGAGTCGAATCGAATCAGAGTTGAAACGCAGAGGCGGACTGGCTATATGGTCCACAGGAAAAGTCACGGTGGACCCTGTAGTGGGGTGTGGGGGGAGGGGTATCCCTCTGGGGACTCAAAACTGATGCAGACCAACACGTGTTGGTGCAAGAAATTTTGTGAAAATGTCCGAAAGACAAATGGATCTGATCTTTTTGAATAGACTGCCGGTATACCGAAAATGCTCTCTATGTGGACCATGGCAGTCCACATATATTTCGATATACCAGCAGCCTAGTTTACATTTGATCGTTCAGATGCAAGGGAACGGCGTTTTGTCAGTTTGAAAAATCAAAAATTTCCCATTCGAACTCTATCGGCTCGAAGGGTCCAGCCCCCCCCCCCCACCCCCACCCGGAGCAACCATTTTTCAGAATGGGCAACGAGGATGATATAAATATGCCATTGGAATGTCCTCTATGTGGACTGCAATTGCTCGCTCAGATCTAGGAAAGCAGCGTTCTTTCAGTTCGAAAAAAGCTAAATTTTCTCCGGGTCCGGCACCCCTCGCACCCCCCCCCCCCCTCCCGGTGCATTTCACGGTAACTTTTCTTGGCCCAGTCTGCCCCTGTCAAAGCGAATCGAATCGACTCTCACAACCCTTGAAGTTGTAAATACAGCTCCATTTTTACAATCATAAATATATTGCCAGAATCCATTGCAGTATTGTATTCAATGGCGACTCGCCTGAATGTGCATGTCAAGTTATTTATTTATTTACTTTTTGGGGTTTAATGACACTTTCGACAGCCGGGGTCACCTCGTGTCGGACAGTTTTACGGGTAGATGAAGCCGGAGTACCCGGAGAGAACAAATGAGCAACGGCGAGCAACTGTCAGGCTCTTCAGCGTACTAACTCCACACATGCACGGTCAGCATTGGTTGAAGACAAGTGCACCATAGACGTGCTTACACCTTAGTACGCAACGCCACCGTGCCCGTACGTGGGCAATTGGGATTAAGTGCCTTGCCCAAGGTCACAACGCGGTTTTCGCTGTGGGATTCGAACCGAGGACCTCTCGGCTTGCAGCCTGCATCTCTACCTATTGAGCCACCGCGATCCGTGCATGTCAATTAAAAAAGTGGAATATTCCAGAATCACAATCAAAATAGTTTCGGAAAAGAAACTTTCTTGAACTCTTCTGCTTCCGTCGATATCCTGTACAGAAGAGCTGAGGATAGAAGAAGAGTGCACGACAGTGGCGTAGGAACCGGAGGGGGGGGGGGGGGGGTATTTACCCCCTCCCCCACCCAAAAAAAGCAAACTCCAAAACTTTGTAAATCATATCTAGTATCTACACGAAAATAACCACATGCATCTACATATTCCATACCATGCAGGCGCACATAAAATCTGTATGATCTACACCATTTGCAGTGCATAAAAAGGTTGGTAGCCGATGTCACGGACTGATTTGACGCTCAACAGGGTATCATCTTCCTCTCTGACATACATCTTCCTTTAACTCTTTCCCCAACGTAACGGCCAAAACCGGGCAGCGCTATTCTCAAAAATCGCCATCTAATTTTCATGATTTTTTTCATTTTTTGTCTCAAAAACATAGGTTATGACCCCTCATTGGAACGAGCTCGACGAGCTCGTTCCAATAAGGGGTCATAACCTATGTTTTTGAGACAAAAAATGAAAAAAATTAGTTATTCAAGAATTTTATTTTGCAAGTGTCGTCTGCTTTTCATGTTTTTTTTTTTATCAGGGTCATATCATGTCGATGACAGTTTTACGGGTGGCGGAAGCCGGAGTACCCGGAGAGAACCACCGAGCAACGACGAGCACCTGTCAGCTCCCCAACATCGTAACTCTGAACTCTGCACCGCGGCACATGCAGGGTTAGATTGGTTGAAGACATGCGCACCATCGACATGCAGTACGCCTTAGTACACAGCGTCATCGTGCTCCCATGTAGGCAAGCGGGGTGAAGTGCCTTGCCCAAGGACATCACGCGGGAGCGCGAATCAGTCGCTGAAATGCTTTTCATGTTAGGTAAAGGGATAAACACCAAAAATTAACAGCAACGATACCTTGATTTTTTTCACTTGAGAAGCGAGGAAAAGAGCTCTCAGTAGTTCATATTTCACAAATTTTCCTGGTATCCTCCTCCCGCACTCTCCCCAATATATACTTGGCGGTCGTGCAAGCTCCCGTTTACAATACCCCTCCCCCCTCCCCAATATTATAAGCTTCCTACGCCCCTGGAGCACGAGGAGACACGTGGTATACAGTAAAGCCGCCGTGGACTGGTCACTTTCCATGGGTGGGCAATATTTCCACGGACTCAATATTAGATTTCAAACACTAATTGCAGGAACAATCATCAAAAAATTAATAAATGAAGCACCGGGTACAACTATTAAAATTTTGCTATGATGATTTTAATTACCTGGTAAACGCATGCGTGGACATCACTGCCCATGCATGGAATGGATAACGACCAGTCCACGGCATCTGAACTGTACTACTACCACAGATTAGACTGTTATTCACATGAGTGGGCAATATTTCCAAGGACGCAATATTAGATTTCAACTACTAATTACATGAATAATCATCAAAAAGTTAATTAGTGAAGCTATGGGAAAAAAACCCAGTGCTTCATTAACTAAAATTTTGCTGCTGCTGATTTTATTACCTGGTAGACGCATGAGTGGACATCACTGCCCACGCGTGGATTATGTCCAGTCCACGGCGACTGTACTGTAGGATTTTGATAACATTTCGACAATTTGAAAATTTCCGACTCAGCGCGACTCGAATCGAATCATCGGGACGATTTCGCATGGAATCGAATTTCGAAGCTTCGCAGATGCCAAGATCAAATTCACGATTTTCTTTTGCAATCGTCGTCTTCTTTATTTATGTAAGTAAAGGAGTTATATTTTAAATTCGATCATTTTCTCAAGACTTATTTCGAAATATTTCATGTTTGAATACTTTTTATGAATATGGTTGGAGATCGAATCATGGCTGACGTGGCTTAGGGATCCTTCGCTGAAAAAGCTGAAATATTTGCGGTTAGAAATTATATCTACGCCCACCCTTTGTTGGAGAATGCGTTGGTCTTTACATATTTAGAAAATATTTATTTCTTGTCGTCAAAAATACTTTATCGATCCATTATTATGTCCAATGAAGGTTCATTATACATGTTAACCCTCTGCGCTCTGATGTCAAAATACTAAAGTTTTCAGCAGCAAATTTTTCCCACAATGCAACTGAGAATTTAATAAACTATATCTTGTGTGACAGAG
This sequence comes from Pictodentalium vernedei, assembly GCA_031216915.1. Lineage (NCBI taxonomy): Eukaryota > Metazoa > Mollusca > Scaphopoda > Dentaliida > Dentaliidae > Pictodentalium > Pictodentalium vernedei. The sequence goes on along the minus strand of CM062297.1, from coordinate 232,955,811 downwards.
CTCTGTCAAACAAGATATAATTTGTTATATTTTTCATGTTACGTGGGCAATATGGAGTCAATGTCGGGAACAGGGACGTGGCTAGAGGTTTCCGATTAGGGGGCTGTAGGGTAGTGAATTTCCAGCTGGGGGAGGACAGGGAGGGGGAAACCCCCCTCCCGGTCCCTCCCCCAGTCGGAAATTAACTACCGAGAAACATTTTGAAAATGAAGCCCTGAAAGGGAGTATAAAAATGATTCTAGTAACTGAAATGCCAACACATTTATGATAGAAGAATCAGGTTAATATTTATTGGATATTATTCTGGGAATTGAATATGTGCTGAATGCTCAAGCTGAGAACTTTGAGCAATTCACACTGTCGTAAAATTAAATCAGGTCTTATGCAGAAATGATCAATTTTCTGGGTTTCATCATTATGTAACTGTGAATGGTAGAATTAACTCAGAATAACGATTTTACATGATGTGATTTTCTTGAAGTGCATTTCGAGGATTTTTTTATTACGATAAGTAAACGTACTATAGAAATATCGTACCGACTGACATCATGCATACTTATGAAGCTTGATATTGCGTACACTGTAGTTGTAAATAGTAACAGTTGGAATGTTTGCTGATTTGAAACCGAGTTGGAATTTTGGGAAGTGAAGGAGACATCAGCATCACAAAAGAAGCTATAAAATCGGGATAGACGGAATTTCCAACTACTCATGACTTGCCCTCAGAATTTCCAACTATAGGAAATTTTGGCCAGGATTTGGCGGGGTTTGGGTGGCACACCTCCCTGTCGCCACCTCCCTGGTCGAGAATTTTGAAATACTACCAGATTGCTAGGAGTCAAGTAATTATTTCTTATTGCTGGCTAGATCGCTGAGCCGTGTTCGCCATTACTTATGTCACATATTGTTTTACCCTGATTTATTCTCCTTCTCTTTGTTGTCGTTGTTGTTGTTCTTCTTCTTCTTCTCTTGTTGTTGTTGTTGTTGTTCTTCTTCTTTTTCTTCTTCTTCTTCTTCTTCTCCTCCTCCTTCTTCTTTCTTCTTCTTCTTCTTCTTCTTCTTCTTCTTCTTCTTCTTCTCTTGTTGTTGTTTTTGTTGTTGTTGTTGTTGTTGTTCCTCTTCTTCTTCTTCTCTTCTTCTTCTTCTTCTTCTTCTTCTTCTTCTTCTTCTTCTTCTTCTTCTTCTTCTTCTCTTGTTGTTGTTGTTGTTCTTCTTCTTCTTCTTCTTCTTCTTCTTCTTCTTCTTCTTCTTTCTTCTTCTTCTTCTTCTTCTTCTTCGGGTCCGGGCCAGAACTTTTTTAGCTTTTGACCTAGGCTTATGATATTCACCATGAGACGATGTGTCGTGTACCATCATGACCCACATATGACATTGACCTTTGACCTCAAGGTCAAATTACTGATTTTTTGGCAAGAAAGCTTGTCCGGGCAAGAACTTATTTACCTTTTCACCTTGGCTTATGATATTAGGCATGTGGGTGTATCACCATGAGACGATGTGTCGCGTACTATAATGACCCACATGTGACCGTGACCTTTGATCTCAAGGTCAAATTATTAATTGTTTTATCTTTTGACCTAGTCTTATGATATTTGGCATGTGGGTGTATCACGATGAGACGATGAACCATCATGACCCACATGTGACATTGACCTTTGACCTGAAGAGCAAATGATTGATATTTTGGAAAGTAAGCTTGTCCGGGCAAGAACTTATTTACCTTTTCATCTTGGCTTATGATAACTGGCTTATGGCATTTGGCATGTGAGTGTATCAACATAAGACAGCATTGTATCATGTACTGTCGTGATGACAGATGACCTTGATCTTTGACATCAAGGTCAAATTATTGAATTGTTCAGCTAGGTTTATGATATTTGGCATATGAATGCAACAGCCAGGCTGATGTGTCACATTCTGTCTTGAACTTCTATGATCTTGACATTTGACCTTTAGTTTGATCTTTGTTAGTCGTAAGTTGGAAGCATGGAACTAATCGAAGGGGAGACATGTGTTTTAGTTCACTAAAACAGTTCCCTCTAGTTTGTCGTGCGATTTTCCGTTGGATCTTATGTCTGCGAAGTCGACTGGCCGGGAATATGCATTACAATGCGAATACCCACCGCATACAAATATTGCCGTGTAACTTACGTTTTTTCAGTTTTCTCCCTAGAGATCAGCTCAACGAGTTTGTTCCAATGAGATGCCACAAACTATGGTTACGGAGGAAGAAAATGAATACTTAAATTACTTGTTCCTAACTATTGCTACTGCCATATGCAAAAGGTGATGGATTCAAACTCTTTCTATAATAGGGCGGAGACGGAGTGTGTCCCACTAAGAATTTCCTCAGCTCACACTCAGACACAGCACATTGATAACTACAGTTAAAACTAGAAGTTCTGTCACGAACTGTGCGCTTATCTATGCTTAATTGTGCGTAGGAATTGCGCGCAATTGCCATATCGAATGGCATCTAAAGCACGGCAGGCTCTCCTGGTTACTCATAGCAAACACAGGCAATGTTTCTGCCAATGGACAGCTGAAACATTGCTTGTGCACAGGCCATATGTACAGAATTTGATAGCCTTACTATGGTCATAACGCGTAGATCAATGCGCAGATCGACGTGCTGTTTGTGCGCATTTCATTACAGGACTTCTAGTTTTAACTGTAGCAGTATTGGCAATCATCTGTCGTTTTGAGCAGACAGTCCATCAGCACAGGTAACATGATCTATAATTACACTATATTGGTAAGTTGCGTAGATATAAGAAGGAAATTTCGAGAGGTTATTGTTTGGTAATATTTTGAGATATAGAAGGAAAACTATTGATATTATGGCTAAAACATATATATTTTAAACGGTAATTAACAAAACGCTGGAAAACATTTGGTTGCCAGTAATATAGCTCGTATGTTTGAGGTAACATTGGCAGGACCTCGGTGCAGGACCTCGGAAGTGACGTCATGCCACGTGACGTAGTGGCGCCATGTTGTGTTGTCATGGTAACCCGCGTGAGCGGCCATGTTGTGACGTCATCTCCATAGTGATACGTGGTGTGAGTGCGCGTGCGCAGCGCGTGTTGTTAGGGTGATACGTGTTTCCTTCGTCCATTTTGTATACTGGAGGCCGCCATCTTGGTTTCTATGGGAGCACGTGATTGCTATGTTACCCAATTTTTCTGCAATAAGACGGGGTATGTTCGGAGGGTGTGTTCGATTGAATCGGAGTATTTTCTGGAACGACTTCCCTGGATAATTACCACAAACAACCCGACAAGTTTTATTATTTCGAATTCTTCCAGAATTCTCTGCTTTCTATCTATATATGCAATAGTTATCGTTTATCTGGCCATGTTCCTTTATTCTAGAGTATATTCCAGTAGCGTAGAAGAGCCTATCAGTTGGAACAGCTTTACTTATTATTACTATATTTAGCTATTTCTGGTCTATTCTTGTTAGTTCTGATCCTATTCTAAGTACTCTTGTTTCTTGTTGTTTCATTTATCTAGATCATTTATATCCAATCGGATTGCTTGATTTCCCGTAACGTGTACTTAATCGTATAGAGTTATCTCCCTTCTGTATAGTAAAAGCCTATATCCAATGGCAATATCGCCGAGCACCCCAATTTCGGCACACTTTTTTGAAAAACATATGACCTTCGGCACCCCTTTTTTGTCATATGTGCTTATGTGAAAAAGCACAATGTGACACAATGTGCCCTAGCACAAAGGCATATGCTTTATGTGCCGATATGTGCTTATGTGAAAAGGCACAATGTGATACAATGTGCCCTGACACATAGGCACATACGGGTATTTGAGAATACCTTTGGCCTGGTATTGTATTATTTGAGGATACCTATCGAGGGTACCTACTGGAGAATCCATTTTTGTCATATGTGCTTATGTGAAAAGCCATAGTGTGACACAATATGCCCTATCACATAGGCACATGCTTTATGCGCCGATATGTGCTTATGTGAAAAGGCACAACGTGACACAATATGCCCTATCACATAGGCACACACGGGTATTTGAGGATACCTATGGCCTGGTATTGTATTATTTGAGGATACCTATCGAGGATACCTACTGGAGAATCCCTTTTTGTCATATGTGCTTATGTGAAAAGGCACAATGTGACACAATATGCCCTATCACATAGGCACACATGGGTATTTGAGGATACCTACGGCCTGGTATTGTATTATTTGAGGATACCTATTGAGGATACTTATCGAGGATACCTTTTGGAGAATCCCTTTTTTGTCGCATTAGGCTATGTAAAAGCCCTCAATGGGTCTAATGTAGTTTTACCAACCGCTTCCATCTTGTCGCCAAAGCTCCAAGACCATTACAGGTCTATGGCCTATCTGTCCTATCATTAGCTTCTACAGCAGTCTTGTTCCATTGCGGCCTTGTACCAGTACTATTGGCTTCTGTTATGCTGCCCCATATCTCATCCATTACTTCCTAGCTATACCTAACTCAGTCTCGACTATAACATTGATCAAGGTTGAATCAGATTTCCCCTGTATACATATAAGGCATTCCGTTATTGAGATTCTTAGCCGAGTCCGTAAAATTTGGATTCCGTGTTTTAACATAGCAATCACGTGCTACCATAGAAACCAAGATGGCGGCCTCAAGCATACAAAATGGAAGACGGAAACACGTATCACCCTAACAACACGCGCTGCGCATGCGCACTCACACCACGTATCACTATGGAGATGACGTCACAACATGGCCGCTCACGCGGGTTACTTTGACAACACAACATGGCGCCACTACGTCACGTGGCATGACGTCACTTCCGAGGTCCTGCACCGAGGTCCTGCCAATGTTACCTCAAACATACGAGACATACTACTGTTGCCAAATCTGAAATTATGTTTTTTGATCTGTCAGAAATCTTTGCCCTTCCCCCTCTCCTCTTCCAAGCGAAAAGAAAAGCTATCTACGCCTCTAATACTTAATTGTCGAGGAAAATATACCTATAACTGACAAACAGTAGAACTACCGCCAGCACGACACACTTCACTGACTAATAAGTCAGTTTCAAGCAATCGTGTCATGGACGCAAACAAATTAAAGTGGATGGACGTACAGCTAGGCGGTGATTTTGGTTTTCCGGTTCGTTCGGTTCCGGCAAACCGGCAAACCGAACCAATAGACCCGGCAAAAACTGACCGAACGGTTTTACCGTGTTTGTGCATAAACTAATCAAACTATTTTACTGGGAGGGACCTGGACTTTTGTCACTCAGTCTATTCTGCAGAGTCGGATACGTCGCGTTCGCAATGTCACCTTTTCTCCTTTATTGACTCGTCCATCGGACGAGTCAATAAGGGAGAAAATGGGACAAAGAGAACACAACATGAACTCTATTCATTTGTTACCCAAATCTATGGGGGTATTTTGTTGTTGGTATTGTTGTTGTTGTTGTTGTTGTTGTTTTTCAACCGAAAAGGATTATTTATTTATTTATTTATTGGTGTTTAAGGTCACATACTTATGCACAATGGCTAATCGTGACCTTGACAGTTTTACTGGTGGGGGAACCCGGAGTACTCGGAGAGAACCACCGAGCATCGACGAGCAACTGTCAGCTCCTCAGCATTCTAACTCTGTTCAAGCTCCGCTCAAGCAGGGTTACAGCGGTTGAAGACATGTGCACCATCGACGTGCAGTACGCCTTAGTATACGGCGTCATCGTGCCCCCATGTAGGCAAACGGGATAAAGTGCCTTCCCCAAGGACACAACGCGGGTCGTCCCGGTACTTCTAGCATAGAAGTTCAACAGTCTTCCACTGAGCCACCGCGCTCCCGAAAAGGCTTAGTGATTGATTAACTAGGCCCTCCCCAAAGAATGATCAAAAGGAAGTTAGGCTGAACCCAATGGAGACATTTACAGACAGGGCTTTTGTGGTGATTGAGGACGACCCCCCCCCCCCCTAAAAACTGTTGGCTACACCCCTGAATCGCTAGCCTAAAAGAAGCCGTTGCTTGTTTCTCGTTCCATTTAAGTGACCTTTGTGGGGTTTTTTGATGCAAAAAAAAAAAAAAAAATTAAATACAATCTTAACTTCGTCCCCAGTTTATATGGAAATTTACAAAACTCGTCCAGTAAATTTTAGTTTTAACTGGAGACAGGTTCCAGATCCTCGATTTAATTTCATCACTTATAGAAGACAATCCTTCTAAAATTACCATACAGTGCAGTCACCGTGGACTGGTCGTAATCCACGCGTGGGCAGTGATGTCGACGCATGCCTTTATCAAGTTGTAAAAATCTTCATCAGCAAAATTTTAATTAATGAAGCACCGGGTTGTGCCCGGTGCTTCATTAATTATTTTTTTTTTTATGATTTTTCCTGTAATTAGTGTTTGGAATATTATAGCGTCCGTGGAAATATTGCTTATCCGTGGGAAGTGGCCAGTCCACAGCGGTCGTACTGTAACCTTTGCTCCGTCTAATGTCTTTCAGATATGTCGACGCGAATCTCAGATTTCTGGTCGAATCGAACTCCGAATTGAATTAGGCCGATTATTTCAAGTCGAATCGTATCGCTATTCAAGAAATAGATATTGCACCTTCTTACAACCGTAAATATTATCAGTCGCCACTAACAACGTATTGTATGCAACATCGACTCGACTGTTTGGGCAAATCAATCAAAAAAGCGGAATACCCCAAAACGGTATCAAAGTAGGTTCGGAAGCGGAACCTCCTTGAACTCATCTTCTATCAACAGGTCTTCTCTGTGAGGTCTCCTGTATGGCAGAAGAAGTATTCAAGAGTAGACACGTGGTAGGATTTTGCGAATATCTCGACGATTCTAAAATATCTGAATCGGCGCGACTAGAATCGAATCATTGCTCCGATTTCGAATCGAATCGAATCGAATTTCGCGATACCTACTTTCACACCATGCACGTCATTGTATAAGAGAAGGCAGAAAGAAAAAAACTTAAAAAAAAAAACTAAAAGGTTCCACAAAGTCTTTTTAAATTGTGTCCGGTTGGCTTTTTTCGTATTAATTAACTGTCAGTTAAAGGCATTGCTGCCACATTATCCAAGTAATAAACTAGCAATAGTGACCGGATCTTGTAACCGGGAGCCAATACAATAATACTTTCACAATTGTATTTCCTAGAATTGTATTTTCTTGTTACGACTTTAAATGGGTTGAAATGAACCATTAGCCTTTTCAAAGATGTGGCAATTTACCAGTTGGCAAATTGCCACATCTTTTAGAATGCTAATGATTCATTTTAGTCTGTTATATTAATAAGTAGAAAATACAATTCTAGAAAATACAATAGTAAATTGTTATAGTATTGGCTCCGGGTTGCTGACTTTCCCCGCATGGAGTAATCAAATAAGTAGACTCCCATTCTCGACTAATAGTAGTAACGGAAAAAAGTCTAGCAATATACTCGCAATAGTTTCTGGAACTAGTATTCGGGTTGCTGATTTTCCCTCTCAAAAAAGAAGGTCCCCTTCGACAACCAACAGCAGCAACGAATAAGTCCAGTAATAAACTTGCATTAGTGGTGGTACAGTGGAGCCCACTTAATTGGATATCTCTTAACTGAATAACCCTGTTAATTGAATATAATTTCCCAACACAAAACCATTTATCATACCTCCAGTACAAATTTTACCTGTTAATTGAATATAGGTTAAAGAGTAAACTCCTGTTAATTGAATGAAAAAAAAATTGTAACTTGTCAAGAAATTACCCTGACTCTCCCCAGTTTTCCTTTGTTTATAGACCTATATGGCCTCAGTACATCCAATATAGACATTTAATCTTTTATATCTTGTTTGACAGAGCTCATAGAGCTCTGTCAAACAAGATATAATAGAATGAATGCTAAGTAATTGAATACTCCTGTTAACTGAATAATTTTCATTGGCAAAGTGGCTATTCAATTAACAGGAATCCAGTGTACCAGTAACCGGTTTGTTGACTTTCTCCACCTTAGTGACTGAACAACTAACTTGGCTACTCTCAGGGTAAGGATAATAAGAAGTTCATAATCCTCATATAAAAACAGTAGCGGAAAAGCTCAGCAATAAAATATCTCAGAATAGCTAGTAACCGGGTTGCCGTCTTTCTCCTTTCTCCTTTTTTCATAATAGTTATGGAAGTCTTCTGACCGCTATAGGCTCAAATCTAGTAACCGCCATGGAACTTTTTAATTTCTCTTATTATTATATAAAAAGTCCCTGTTAATTAACTGTTATGGAATTATCAGCAGGGTTGTTGACGAACCAGCAGTGTCCGCATTAGTTGGTATCCCGCAAGGAATTGTTTTATTTCTTGGGGTTAACAACAGCAATGGCAAGATAGATATAATTATGGTTGGGCCTGTTTGACTTTTTGCCTTCATGAAACTCCAATAACGGCAGCACTTCACCTCCAAGATATACACTGAATGCCAGAATCAGATTATACTTGCTAATGGAGGCCAAACAACACTAACTAATAAAACTAAGCGGAAGATTCTACTTGCCTGACGCAACACTGCCACATAGTAATATCAGCCCGGGGCAGTCTGCTCATGCCGATGAGGGCCCTCCGCCCAACCAGCAAACGAACAACCAACCGAAAGCGGCAGACTATACTTCACCAACTCATAACTTCATCACCACCACCGTCGCTATCATCACCATCATCATCATGATCGTCGTTGTCGTCGTCGTCGTCGACGTCGTCGTCATCATCATCCACACCACGCTGCATCTACATCTGGGCTGGGCTAGACTGCTTGTAATCTTCAAACGCTAAACAGAAGGCCAGAAACAGATTCTGTCTGTTTATGAAGGCCTCTGCACCTAAAAGATAAATAGCTGATTATACTTGTCTGAAAATCCAGTCAACACCTCAAAAATCAAAGGAAAAATAGAGCCCGAAGCAGACTGGACTTGCTCATGATGGCCAAGCAACTAGCGCACCACAAGCGGCAAACTTTAATTACCTGAAATTATTGACATCTACGCTGCGTCAACCAGAACATCACCAACCGGGGTCGAAAGGGGCTGAGCTACACCACACCGTCCTGTGTGCCTTCGGCGCGCTGAAGCCATTTGTCACCTTTAAGTGACGTCATAACACCAGCACCAGTGGCAACGGAAACGGGGTAGAGTAGAGTAGGTACTACGTACCTAGAACCTCAGTTTAGTTTGCGCCCACTCGTTTTGATGAATAAGAATTACCCTTGGGGGTTTTTAATCAACATGTATTTATTATTATTATCTAAACTTTTCCTTAAAAAACACTGACTACTTCTTTCGGCAACAATTGGAAATTATTATCGTCTCCATTTTCTTCTCACCCCCGGCCGCAATTTTCATTTTAATTCCACAGTGCATGTTGTACCATGAATTCAATAAAGATCATGACGCGGTGGGCGGAAGTCAGAACGCGTCCAAACGTCCAGAAAAAATGATTAAAATGCAGCCGTAAAAATGCCGAAATTCGTGCTAGGATATTCCGGTTGTATACTAGCGACAGAAAATACACATTTTGTTGGTTTCCGAATGAATGGTTACAGCTACCAAGTTGATTTGGGTTGATTTTCAACCCAACTGGTTTTAGAGTGTAAAACTATATTTTCAGTTGGTTTTCCAAATCATAAGGAATACCCCTTTCACGAAAAGGTAGTCGAGTAGTTGTAGGGGCGCGAAAACTTGCCCACGCTAAAGAAAAAATCTCTGTCACTTCGGGCATAGTAGGGCAGCGTATTATTACCCAATAGTTGGTATGATAAAATACCAAGGGTGCAGCCGGGAGTACAAAAGTTCCAATCACGGCAAACATTAGTCCAAAGTTGGGTCCAAAAGTCTTAATATGATTTTTCTTTTGCCGCGGTACGTCCACTAAAGTACCACACCAAAAATTATAATACGATCGTTGTGTCCAGGTTTGGACTTTGCATTATTGTAAAAAAACAACTGGATTTTATTCCAGTTAACAACATTTACTCATTTAAATTCCTTGAAAAGAGCATTGGGGCCACAGATTCACTCTCATGGGCTTGAAATTTCAAAATATTTCCTGGTGTAGGTTTCCCGAAACACCACCAACGAAAAGGGACAGCCTTGTCGTACTCTTCCCAGCTTTTTGTTTGTGGCAATCACGGGTGACCTTCCAAATTACTGCCCATCACCGAAAAATCCTGGATACAACTGTCTCACCAAACTTGCAACCACCTGTGACAGATTTATGCCCTAGGCATAAATCTGTCACAGGTGGTTGCACGTTTGGTGAGATAGTTGGTGGTATAGTACGGCCGCCGTGGACTATCATTTCCCACAGGTGGACAATATTTCAACGGGCGGAATAATATTAGATTCCAAACACTAATTATAAGAATATTTATCAAATAATGATCAAGAATTTCATTAATTAAAATTTTGCTGATGATGATGATTTTTATTATCTGGTAAACGCATGCGTGGATATTACTGCCCACACATGGATTACGACCACTCCACGGTGACTGTACTGTACGAGAGTCGGACCAGTCCTAGAAATTAACCACAGAAATCGGTAATGTCATGGCAAAAGTCGTAGTAATCTGCCAACCGAGTCGCACAGGTATCCGTACATAATTCAAATTCATTTCATGGTCAGACAAACATAATTCACCCCTTCCCTCAATATTTGAAGATAGCTGCGGCCCATGATTAGTCGAATTTTGCTTGAATTTGCCTGAATTTGCTCGATTTTCTGATTTATTCATCTTTCTTGCCCAACAATTCATTTGGACAAAATGAATACAGTGTTGTAAATTGTAACACTGAACACTCAAATGTTTAGAGGTTATGGTGTACTGTAGAAAGTATTTTCATTACTTGTCACACAGTGCTTATCATATCGCGTGTACAGGGTTGTAGACAGGTTTAGATAAATTCTTTAAGCACGATAATATGTGAAGTATGTAAATTTAATATAGACGCATGTGCATATAGATTCGCCTGCCCTGGATTTATGTCCTCAATACAAATTGCGTATGTTCATTCCGCCGTGAAACCCACTTCTTAGAAATAACTTGCATTTTAGAAAGACCTTTATTAACCGATATTAACCCAAGTAATGACAGGTGTTGTAAGTTTATTATCTAACAGGAGGGTGCATGTTAACCGCGCGTACCCGAGCAGTATAACTGAGGTTCCTGTAAACTACCGGTAATTTCTAAGAAACAAACAGTTTACAACATGTTTAGTCACCATCACGGTACTTTTTTCAAAACACAGAGGTGACTGACAAAAGTAAGAGAAATGAAAATGAAAGGAGAAGGGTGTTTATTACAGCGGGGAGGAGAGGGGGGATATAAAGAGTAGTCCTTGCAACCACCTGACCCTTCTCTGCAGGGAAGATGTGCATTCAGAAGTGATGTAAGATGTGAGATGTCCAAGGACTACTAAGGAGGACATCTGACATTAACCCCGTAACCTTCGAAGGCTTTTTGACTCTTTACCTAACACAGAGTAATACTCTGTGGGTTACTACCTTTGTTACGTTTGTTCACCCATTTCCCAAATACGTTCGAACTCGACTCCCCTGTCGTTCTTATCGTTCTAATAAGACTGCTATTTCGCACACTCCGGTTGTCGTCTTTAATCTTATTTACTTTATTTCGTGCTTGTTGGTATTCCTCCTTTGCTACCATGGCCTCATTGCTTTCCATCCCCTTAAGTTTTCTACTTCTCCTGTATGCAGCACATTTAGCTTTTCTACCCTTTATGGCCCTTTTCAGTTCTTCGTTCACTCTGCACCCAAGTTCCCGTGTTGGCACCCTAATCTTTCCTACACTTTCCTTCCCTGCCTCCACTAGGCTCGCAACTATGGCACCGGCCATCTTCTGGACACTGCCCCTCTTGTGTACGGTTGCAAGCTTTGGCTTCAGTTTTTCTTCGAACTTCGTCCAGTCGGCAGCCTTTTTGAGTTCCCAAAACTCTTCGAAGCTTCCTTTGCTTTTATCTAGGTTTTTGGCCCTGATCGTCACTGTAATCAAGTTGTGATCACCATCCAACTCCATTTTGCCCTCATCATCCACTTCTACCCCTATCACCTCCCTCCATAAATTAATATCTGTGAGAATGTGGTCAATAATTGATTTTCTGTCGTTTCTCTCCCAGGTCCATTTCCCCTTATATCTCGCGTCCCTGTTCAGAATCTTCAGACCGAGCTCATTTGTGAAGTTCAACAGCTTCCTTCCGTTCCTGTTGACCTTCTTGTCCCCACCCTCTGTGCCTTCTTCCTTATCACCTATGTGTCTATTAAAGTCGCCCATCAGAATTATACCGAGCCCCCTGTTTTCTAGTTCTGTGATATTGGACCTTAGTGTTGAGTATATCGAGTCATTCCACTCGGGTTTACTTCCCTCCACCGCACAGTACACAATCCCAAGGGCAATACTTTTGTTTCTCAGACGGATCTTTACCCGTCCAATTTCGTTTGACACCTCAGTCGAGGTGCTGACATCTTCCAGGTCTGTAATCAGCGACGGTTTTAAATTATCTTTAATGTACATGCCTACACTTCCCCCCTTTTTCTGGCTTTCCGTTCGCTCTACACCAATCCACACACACCCGCTTACTTGGTCTACCCGTTCCTCGTGTCTTACCCACGTCTCGCTTAAGCCCATGACATCAAACTCCTCTGCCTCGATCAATGTTGCAATTTCACTTACTTTCCCGTGGAGACCCTGGATGTTGCTATAACCCACTTTCAGGGTACCGAGCTTCATTGGCTTGTTACATTATGCAAATTTTGAAGTGAGTGTTAGAAGAAGCTCGTGGTAGTGCTTTGTTTATTGGAGTTTAACGACAAGGGTCACGTCGGGTCTGTCAGGTTTACGGATGGAGGAAGTCAAAACACCCCGAGCAGCGTCGAGCAACTGTCAGACTCTCCAACTTACTAACTCTGCACAAGCAGAGTTAACAGAGGTTAAAGGCAGGTGCACCATCGACCTCCAGTACGCCTAAGTACACAGGGCCACCGTGCCTACACTTGGGAAATCGGGATTAAGTGGCTTGTCCAAGGACATAACAAAGTTACCTTTGGTCAGACAAGGCTCGAACCATCGATCGGTGAGTTTAAATTCCAATGCTTTAACGATTGAGACCCCCCGCCCCCCACCCCATAGTGGTAGTGGTGGGTCAAGTTACTGTAAAGATAGATAAGAGGTTTGGTAGTTATCTTTTGTGCTCATGGTTGTCACAGAACTGCTCGTCATATCTCCGGAAGCTACGTGATAAAAGATTGTTAGGCCGAATAACAAAATACATTTGGTTCTCGAGCAATTAATTTTTCTAATCAATTGGGGGCGGGGTGGGGGTATTTTTTATTTTTTATGTTTGATAACTGGTGGAATGCTAAATTACTTTTTTAAGAAAAATTTGTTCACATCTTCTTGGTCTTGTTAAAATTTTCGGGAGAGAGGCTCAGAGCCCAACAATTTAACAAGGCAAATCCATGCAGGCTAGATAATATCACTTCACATATTTTATGGAGCACATCCACAGCATATGAAACCTTTACGCTGTGGCACATGCTCTGCGGAAAAATGCCCAAATTTCACAAGACAAATATGGGAAATTCAACTATTCCAACGGTGTGTTTCTTCCACTGCACTGACGTTCTCCAGAACCATCGGGTACGAGTGAAGTATACCCGAGAGTAGGTAAAATAATAATATTTTGTTCTATTCCAAGTTAGAGTCCGCAGCTCAACTGGGTGACATCAATACCAAGGAGGGCGACTCCTTGGAAATGTGGTTCCGAACTTCCGGTGAGCCTGAAGAAGACGTTCGTTTCACAGTTATTATGAGGGTAAAAACTTTTCATCCATGACGGGTTAATGCATAAATCCATCAAAGACCAAGTTTTTACAATAATATTCACTCTATATACAATGATAATATTAAATTTAATATCTTGTTCACTATACGTAGCAATGGGAATCTATTATAAATATTCAAGCAATTTATTCAAAGAAGACTGCATGGTCGCTCGAGCTCAAAAGTTGAAATAGCGGCCAACGGGTAGTTCATGCTCCAACTGCATTAAAGGTTAATTTCTATTCCATTTTTTATGTCCATTTATATATTCATTATAGTATGCAGCTCGTAACTCGGTCAATATCTTTTATGCCATCTTACGCTCGACACAATGTGTGGACAACTAGATCAGGAAATACTACTTTCGTTCGCTTTCCCGGCCCTTGTTGTTGTCACTTTGAGATCTTAAGTCAACCTTTTCAAATTTTGGTGCTTAAATTCTTGCATAAAGAGTAAGTTAGCCCAACATGGACTGCAATCAAAACAAGTGTAACGCCATGTGATCACCAATCTCCACCACCTACAGGCCTGGCATTCTTAAAAATGCACGAGGGCTAACAATCGCTCCCATCGCATGGCTTGGGGAGCGATTAGCTCTGTTCAAGCTAACAGAAGCGAAAAGCGTCAAAATGAAGTTTTAGTATTAATAAATTCTGCTTAGTGGGTTTTGTACATTTTATTTGGTGCTGTTAACAAGGTAATATCTGTGCGACGGCTACACTGCCCCTCCCACACCTCGGCAAGGCCCAGAGGTGTGGGAAGGGCGGTGTGGCCGTCTAACAGAGAGAACTAACATAACAGAGATCTGAAAAGATGTGGGTTTTATGAATAGGCTGTTATGGTAATCATTATTTTCTAAGGTCAGGAGGGCTAGTTTTCGCCCTCCTGAATTTTTTAAGGCGAGCTATAGGCGAGCGAATAATTCGCTCTCCTGAAAATGCGAGGCCTGCACCTAAGTCCAACAAGAGCAATAACTTGCAAAGACATACTTGGACACAGGTGGTTCGCCCCCCCCCCCACCCCACCTCCCCCCCCCCCCCCCTTCACGATATTATCACCAAAAAACTATGTATTAAATTTGAGAAAACAACACCTTGGGACAGACTTTTTTGAAATATGATGACAATAAATGGTAATGTGATTACAAGAAAATCGAATTTAAACAGGGGCAATAACTCTCGAAAAAAATACTTGGACACAGCTGATATTATTACCAAAAGCTGCATGTTAAATTTGGAAATAAATCTTGAACAGTTTTCTTTGAAATGTGATGACAAGAATTCATAACGTGCTGACAATAAATGCTAGGTCGAACAAGGACAATAAGTCTCGAAGAAATACTTGAACATGATCAGTTCGCAATCCCATTCATGGCACTATCACCAAAAAGTTATGAAATTCGGAAAGGAAATCTTGACGGTTTTCTTTGAAATGCCTCGGCAACAAATGAAAACTCTTGAAAAAATACTTGGACAGCTTCTTTGCAGTTCTATTCATGATGCTATCACCAAAAAGCTATAAAATTATTAAATTTGAGTAAAATATTTTGAACAAGTTTGTTTTAAAGGAGGTGGCAAGAAATGTGAAAGAACGGACGGAAGGACGGGCAGGCGGATGGACGGATGGTTGTACCCACAGTTTGATCCTTAAATGTTTTTTTCTTTTGTTGCAAACCAAACCCCCTATCACTTGAGGACAAAGGGTTTACCACTTAAGTAAACAATACCCGATACTTACACAATGCAAAACTTTTGTGTTTGGTCACATCTACCGCTTAAGGCACTGAATTTCAGTCCAGACAGACGGATGGAAGGTCGAACGGAACCCATTCCTATATCCCTCAACCACTGCAGAGGATAATAAACACCAAATTTGGAAGGGGAATCAGTAATTATTGAATCCAACGGCCCTATAGGGCTGTAAGATTAAATTATTGCTGAACCCCCTTACCAATACAACAAAGATTCGCCCACGGAGTAGAATGTAAGACTATACCATTAATTTTGTGACGCAAGGGG
This sequence comes from Pictodentalium vernedei, assembly GCA_031216915.1. Lineage (NCBI taxonomy): Eukaryota > Metazoa > Mollusca > Scaphopoda > Dentaliida > Dentaliidae > Pictodentalium > Pictodentalium vernedei. The sequence goes on along the minus strand of CM062297.1, from coordinate 232,939,925 downwards.
TAAAAGGGTTAAGGGAATATGCGAGCAGATTTCATAAAATACCACATGATTTGTGTCCAGTTTGTCGTTTATGTTTTTATGACTCCGGTGGGTTCACTTTTGCAAAGATCTACGTTATGAGACTTCGCGGCAACACGCATAAGCGCAACAGATAAAAGTTCACAAAAGCTGAGATAAACAATGACGTGGAGCGATCATTGTGGCTATTCTTGGTCTTGGCCGATTCAATCATTTGTGCTGAGATTGATAGGAATAGGTGGGACAAGATAGAATGTTGGGATCAAGAGTAGTCAGAACATGCTAGAAAAGCTAAAATCTCTGCTATTATTCCGTTAGTCGTCCATTCTGTTTACCGTGAGTGACGCGCCCTATTTCCTCAGCCCCCACGGTCCCGATCCACTTCAGACTTGGAACGTGTATGTCTTTCTATCGGATTGAAATAAATCGAAATGTTTGGTGGAAATATTTTCCGTTATTTACCGAAAATCGGCAATGGTGTCGCGAGATAGAGGTTTTTACTGTAGGTAAAACAGTTTAGGAATTCGGAAAGTTCTGTTGTTTACAGGACGTAACTAGATATACTCCCTACAATCGAAAATACTCTTTGAACACATCCCACTTAATCTTAGCGTTTCAGGGGTACAGCAAGCACATAATATACTCTCCCAAAAAAGAAAGTGTGCATGCTAAAAAATAACACTAAAAAAAGATATATATCATTTTCATTCATGGAAATTTTATTTAATCACAGATGAATCAATTTGTGATCAACACGAGAAATTTCATTACGCTACGACAAATACTCTTGGTGCCATGGAGAGTCAAAGACACTAAGGGTCAAACACAAAAGTCACACACTCAATATCTGGTATGACCTCCGTCTGCATCGACTACTGCTGTGCATCTACGCCTCATGGAAGCGAACAAGTTAGCATGGAAGTGGGTTAGGGTAGGGTTAGGTTAGGGTTAGGAAGGGTTAAGGTTAGGGTTAGGTTAGGTAGGGTTAGGGTTAGGTTAGGGTAGGGTTAGGTTAGGGTTAGGGTTAGGTTAGGGTTAGGGTAGGGTTAGGGTAAGGTTAGGCTAACCCTAACCCTTCTCTACACCACTGCAGTCGAGCACGACGATGACGTAACGTCAAAATCGGACGAATTGCAGTTCTTCAAGGACGTAATCCGTATTCTCTCAGCCGGTTGATTACTGTTTGAGGATGTATCCGTCTCTGGTTAGGGATGTTCTGGCTGTCGTCGTTGCCGTTTGTTGTCGGTTCCGGAGATGGACGACACGGATATACCGATCTTGTGCAAGGGTGGTAACTCGGGGTCTCCGGAGCGGGGTCGGTCTCGCGTCATCATGTTGTGCATGTCGATGGACTAGCCTGTCTACAGTGTTACGGTGGCAGTTCAAATGCTGGGCAACCTCTCTGTGTGTTCTGCCAGCTCTAATCATACCCAGGGCAAGGAGACGTTGATTCATTGTCAATCTTGGCATGCTAATGTGGAGTCGTTTTAACAGCAGCGCAAGTTTGAATGTGAACGATAGGAAGGCCTCACTTTAGTGTTTAAATACCCAAGGATTCACACTGCTGCATGAATTTTCAGAGTCTCCATGTGCAAAACATGCCTTTTCACAAACGTGCAGCACGTCATTTAACGTTAATGCAATTTTAACGGGGAAAGCTGTTTTTGTGTTCAATATAACTTATTCATGAACAGGTTAATACTCTTTACACCTACGGAATTATTTTTTTGGAGTTTGATCAATTTCTGCAATGCACACTTTCTTTTTTGGGCGAGTATATATACCGTAGAAACCAATATGGCGACCTCCAGTAAACAAAACACGGAAACACGTATTACCCAAACAACACAGATTGCGCGTGCGCAATAACACCATCCATCACCACGGCATCCCAAAAGGAAGTACACCCCTATTCAGGGAGTTTTCCCCATTTTTGCAGGCCCCCATGAATCCTATAGGAATGCAATATCTTGTGTTCTACACCGGGGTCCTACTTTCAATATGACATTCCACTTACATCGAAGTAACATTGTGGAAAATATATTTTAATAATATGAATTTGTCATAATAGTACTATTTGTTGGAGAGTGTCTACGCATTCGGAAAAAATTCCAGCAAACAAAATTAACCCTCTGCTCAAAATGTTAAGTCTGGATTGGTTCCATGTCATCAACATCAGCAAATTCACCCTGTGAGGACCTCATTTTGCAAATGACAGATTGCTTATTTCCAGGCTTGGTGGTTTGAGGGCTTGGGTGCGATCCTGACCCGTGTCTACTGTGTTGTGTCCTTGGACAAGCCTGTTAATCCCTATTGCTCAAGTAGGAGGACGGCGCCAGTCTGTACGATGGTACACTTGCCTTCAACCAATACTAACCCTGCTTGTGGCTGGTTAGTGAACTGGAGAGCCCGTACTTACCCTCCGCTGCTCGGTGGTTTCCCCCAGATATTCCGGCTTCTCTACCCTTAAAACTGTCCTATACAATATGATTTTGACTGTCGAAAGTTCCGTTAAACCACAACAATCAACATTTTCTAAAAGTGTCGACCAACTTTTAATCCCATTTCCCCTCTACACTTTTGTCTTTGTTAAAATGGAATACATGAGAAATCATCGGTGGTACGAAGAAACCGAATTCCATGAGCACCTCTACACACAAGAATGGCTATCAAAGGAGCTGGACATGAATGAACCGAAAGCTATTCCCACGCAGTACGCTTGTCAGTTCCGCTTTACATATTTTCATTCAACGAGTTTAATATCCATTTTGTATGAAGCATAAAACGAATTACTTATTTACAAAACATTAACATGAATGTAGACATATTTTTCAAAGGGAAGAAACGAAAAGATAATTGGTTTGAGTAATTAGGACGTACTCTATTTCAGCACTTATAGATAGAAAGACGAAGTTCTAACCTCAATATGAAATTAGTTAACCCTTTGAAAACAAGCGGCCGCTTTTTCGTCCAGAAACATGATACATAATAATTTCATTAAATAGGATGGATGCTAAGAATATGTGTGTTGTAGACCAATCAATATTTTCAACGTGCAGCCCCAAGGCTGGACGTTGAAAATATTAATTGCTCTACCCTAAATAATGAATATGGTCTCTTCCAGTTGCTGCCACTGAACTGATATGGGAGATACTACCTGAGTTCAAACGGTTAACCGATCGAGCACCAGATGTCCATATTTCAGCTCCAGCAGAAGTGGTACCTAAGGTGTCTGTTTGTTTATTGGGGTTTAACGACACCTTCAACAGCCAAGGGGACGCCAGAACGATTCACCGAACAGCAGGCAACAACTGTTATACTCTTCAACTTATTAATTCGGTACAAACAGAGTTAACAGCGGTTGAAGGCAATAGGGCTGATAATAAACCGATATACACCGGTATTCAAACCAATATCGATTGAATACCGGTGTAATTACAAAAATATCGGTTTATCGTCATTATTTATTTACCCACAATTTAATTTTCAAGATGTCTTGAGCTTTTTAACTGTGGCCCCGAATGATTAATATTATCCCTTTATCCAGGGAATCGTCTGCTTGTGCCCTCGTAATATACAAATTCAGCAGTTGAAAAAATAATTTTCAAAAATTTCAACAAAACTATATCATGTGACCCTCTCATTGGAACGAGCTCGTTGAGCTCGTTCCAATGAGGGGGTCACATGATATAGTTTTGTTGAAATCTTTGGGGAAAATCTGCTAAACTAATTTTGAATATAATAAATTCTGACATCGTCTGCGTTGGGTAAAGGGTTTTCGAACCGCATCATCAAGGCATGGTACTTGTGTCCATATCTCTGAACAATTTTCGATATATCGTTATACCGCGGTATTTTTTTTGAATATCGATAACGATATTCAGTTTTGAATATCGTGCAGCCCCAGAAGGCAAGTCCACCATCAACGTGCAGTACGCGTTAGTACTTAATGCCATAGCGCCCCTATGTGGGTAATCAGGATTAAGTGTCTTGCCCAAGGACACGTGTTGATGTAAAGTCCAATACTCTAAACAACGATCCACCGAAGATTCCTTTGTTTGTACATTCAACAGTTCAACTTTTTCGGGCAATGTTGTCTTCTCGGATAGCATGTATAAATTCCCTATAACTTACAGCGAAAGATTACTTCTGTGATGAAAGATTGCATTTTTCTGCCTCAAGACAAAAGCTACGTCACGATATGTAATGTATTCATGGGTTAGGGACGTCGCAACCGTTACTTTTTCCCAGTTCCTTATTCGACATTTGTTAGCAACCGATAAAATCGGTTGATGACGAATCTCGAATAAAGAAGTGGGAATAAGTAACGGTTGTCACGTCAGTTCATGGGTTATTTGTCTAACTGGTCATCATGTGGCCATCATATTTTATCTATGCACCTTAACTTAATTAAGCATCCCCTGTTTCTTTCACAGTGGAGTTAATAGAAACTGTCATTACTTTCGTTCTATCTTTCAGATGGCCAAAAGTGATTGCTTGCGGAAAGAAAGGTCTATTGACAAATGAATGACAACCCCATTGATGAAAATATGCAGAATTTTAATGGCGCTAATTAAACATATCTGTCACTAATGTTTTTAATGGAAAAATGTTCTCTCGACAAGTATGGTGCTGGAACGGTCTATGATGAAACACTGCCGGTAATTACTGACAAAAATGAAATGTTAATTGTGATCTCCTGAAAACAATAAAAGTGTCTGACGTCAGTAGCGAGTATATCCACCACGTGCCCGGATGACTGCCTGGACCCTCCTCCTAATGCTACCAGTGAGCTGTCTGATACGGTCCAGATGTAACTGCTGCCACTCATCTTGCAATGCATTTTCCAAATCGGCCAAATTCTGTACAGGCGGATCCCTTGCTTGTACACAACGTCCAAGAAAGTCCCAGATGTGTTCTAAGGGATTTAAATCGGGGCTCATTGCAGGACAAGGTAGTGGATAGTGTTGTAATAGCGTTGTTCTGAATGAATGCTCTCACGATGTTGCCTTGCATTGTCGTCCATGAATACAGGGCGAGTAGCTAACGGGTGGTGTCAAAATAAGGCACGTCAACCGGATTGAGAATGTCCGGGATGTACTGATGACCACTGAGATTCCCACATACAGACACCATATCAAGTTCACAATCATGGGAGAGGCATCCCCAGATCATTACTGACCCTCCACCATAAGGAAAGTAGGTCTGATGTTCCTGGGCTCGCAAGCTGTATTTCTATGCCTCCACACTCCCATGCGATCATCTGTGACGTGAAGCAGGAACATACTCTCGTCTGACCAATGGACTCTCCTCCATGTCCAGAGATTCCAATGTTGCCATACACCACCCCAAACGTCGTCTTTGATGCTGATCGGACAGAGATGGACGCTTGGTGACCATTCTAGATCTCATACACAGTGCTTTGAGACGGTTTCGTACAGTTATATTGCACAAACGCCTGTTGGGGAGCCAAAGGCGTTTCAAAACCCGACTTGAAGCAAAGGGTTCACGCCTAACGAGGCATGTCAGACTCTGATCTTCCCGAGGAAAGGTCTTTCGGGGTTGTGCAGGCCTTGGTCGGTCCTTAACATCGTTTGTTTGTTGATTTTTTCGGTCAGGTCTGCTGATGACAGGATGACTGTATCCAAGTTGCCTTCCAAAAGCTTCGAATGACATGCCTGTAGCATTCATGTCAACGATTTGCCATCTTAGTGCCTCTGACAGTCTCCTCCTTGCCATGTCTGTCAACATTTACTGATAAAAGAAGTGACAAATATTCTTGTTTTATACCCAGATATTGCATGTGGATGAGAGTGTTTTTGTGACATTCGTGGGTAGCATGCTTCACGTGGACGGGGGATGTGTTTGGGGAACACGATCAACCAGAAACATCATGTTTCACGAGATGAAATGTACTGCAAGGCATAGCAATCATTAAAATATAATAATCAGTAACAGCAACTTCACTGTCATAGAAACATTTCAGGAGGTGCTTAATTAAGTTCCAGGTGTATATATAAAGAGTAATTGGTCGGTGCGCAATCACACTCGGGACTAATGTCTTATAACTAAAACCATTGTACGGAGATGATAAACTGATGAATCCATCAGATTAGGCGCGTAGCCTGGAATTTTGGTGGGTGGGTGTGCTAAGTAGTGATCTACAATCACAGGCTCCGCCGGAGCGTCCATAGTTAACACGATGGATTAAATTGTGAAAAAAGAGTATCAAATAGAGCTCCGTGGTAGCATCTGGGAAACTCTTCTGCGAAATTTAGCATCTAAAATATAAGTAGTTTTGCACTACTGCATGTAAAAATGGAATATACCCATAGCAGCTTGGTGTACCAAATGTTCACCACTCATGGTGAAGTGGTGTTAACCGCGAGCCTTTGGTCCGCGGTTAACACCACTTCACCACGAGTGGTGAACATTTGGTACACCAAGCTACTTTGGGTATATTTTATTTATACCATGATCGTCAGATTAATAAGAGTTTAAATGTTGAATAAATCAATATCCACACGTGCGATTCTGTTTTTGTTTACACGAGCACCGGTGGGCGGTACTTCCGCTGGCAATTTTATCGCCGAAACGAAATAGAAATGGAAACGCGCAAATTACGGGGCCTTTATTTCATTTTAATGACATAATAACATACTATTTCGAGTTATGGATGCTTTATTAACATGAGACAACGTTTGTTCGTTATTTTTTGGTATCTTATGGGGTAAACTTATTTGAAAACGTAATACATTATTGCCGGTTTCGTTTCACTCTTCACGAGGCGACGAGTGATAAATTTAGACAAGTTTGCATTCAAGGCGAGGTCACCAAAGGTCATCTTGGATGTAGTTCCACTGTAGGTGTAAATGTTATGTCATAGGTTTTTATATATAGTAGAATAGGTAATCATGGTATAAATCAGGTTTACAACACCAATTTGTCATCTTCGCAACGCTCCTGGGTATATTTATATTGTAGGTAGGGGATATCTAATTTTTAACTTGAGGGCTTGGGGCCATGGGTTGAAAATTGTAATTAAAATATTAATTATTTTCTCTAACTCATTAACTAGAATACAATCTTTTTTTAAAGGGCGATGGAGCCGAAGGCTCCTGAGCGAGACGGCGGCGATAGCCGACGTCGAGCGAAATCGTCCTTTATATTGTTTTCACATTTTTTTTTATCGTCGGATGTTTTTCGCGAGACGTGAAAGTGAATCAAGGATTATTCAAAGAAGTTCAGGTCGAAATTGTAGCTTTTAAACTATTTCTTGGAAACTATGATTTCGAAATATTAATAACGGCATGGGGTGTATAGTGGTTGTAGAAAAAATAAAACGAGAGTTAACATCCCACACCCAACAAGTTGGAATTATTCTCTTGATTGATCCAAAATATAGTTAGAATCCGACCTATTGATCCACGGACCATTTCACTTAACTTCCATAGCAACATGGAACTCCCTAGCAATGGAATACTGCGCAGATTTCAGCTGAATTTGGTATGTGGACCCACAGTGCATTACGAATAGGACCTATTGGATCACTGACCAAATAACATAATTCCCATAGCAACCAACGCGACTCCATAGCAACGGGCAAACTACTGGGCCGATTTTAACCAAACTTGGTGTATGAAACAATAATGCATAGGGAATTCGATCTATTGGGGCAGTGACCATGTCACGTAACACCCATAGCAACCGCGCCACTCTCTAGCAACGGGCAAACTGCTGTGCCTATTTTAACCAAATTTGGTATCTGAGCCAATAATGCATTGGGAGAACGGCCCATGGGGTCAATTGTCATGTCACCTGACATCCATAGTAACCAAAGCGACTCCCAAGCAACGGAGAAAGTATTGGGCCGAGTTTGATCGAATTTGGTATGTGGACCCACAAAGCATTACGAAATCGACCTATTGGGTGATTGATCATGTTTCATAACTTCCATAGCAACCAACGCGACTTCATAGCAACGGGCAAACTACTAGGCCGATTTTAACCAATCTTGGTGTAGGAAACCATAATGCCGCGGGAATTCGACCTATTGGACAATTGATCATGTCACGTAACACCCATAGCAACTGGCGCGACTCCCTAGCAACGGGAAAACTACTGGGCCTATTTAACCAAATTTGGTATCTGAGCCCAAAATACATTGGGAGATCGACCCATTGGGCCATTTATCATGTCACGTGACATACATAGTAACCAAAGCGACTCCCTAGCAACTGGTAGACTACTGCGCCGATTTTACCCGAATTTGTTATGTGGAACCACAATACGTTACGAATTCAACCTATTGGGTTATTGGATATGTTACATAACTCCCATATCAATCAACCCGACGTCATAGCAACTGGCAAACTGCTGGGCCGATTTCATTCATACTTGGTCTATGAAACCATAATGACGGGAATTCGATCTATTGGGACATTGGCCGTGTCACGTCACACCCTTAGCAACCGGTGCAACTCCCTAGCAAGGGGCAAACTACTGGGCCTATTTTAACCAAATTTGGTATCTGAGCCCATAATGCATTGGAAGATCAACCCATTTGGCCATTGGGTCTACCCACTGATTTAATTGAAATGATTTATTTATATATGTATGCACACAACTTATTCAGAGACTGGACAAACCTATCGATAATCAAATCACGTAGATCCGTAGCAATCGCCTGCTCCCTAACGTGTTAGCTTAATTAATGGTGGATTTTTGTGCTATTTCTAAGTTAGGACTGTGAGTGGACCAGAAAAAAAAAACTAACAGTGCAACAACGTCATTTTCTCTCCACCCCATTTCCATTGCAATGAACTAAATAATTACTAGATTTCTACTAAATTTTATATATAGTACCATGAGCTACATAGAAACCAAATAAACCACGCGACAAACTGGCCTGGCTCTATTTAATTTAAATACAGAATTTTATCATTCATATCCCTTTCTGTGATATGTATCAACGCAAACGCAATACCGGTTATGTTCCTAATTTTATTATTTCTAATGAAGCATTACGGTATTTTTCATTAGAGGTACAAAAATAGGAACATAACCGGTACATCTGTTCTGGTGTTTAAATCTTACCAAAAAGAATTTCTTCGTGTTTATGTTTTCATACCCGCTCTGCTGTGTCCCACAAGTACTTGGTAATAATTAGATAATAACGAGGTTAATGACACGAAATAAACTCATCTTCATACACACGAAACCAGGTTTGTATCTGTCGGCGAAATGGAGAATCGCTGCCATTTTTTGCCATCGCCCTTTTTTGCATAGTATTACTATAATTTTCTTGTTTAAAAAAACAGTCAACCAGGAAGTCGTCTTGTCAAAGTGATCTGTATAGGCATGATGGCGAAACCGTCAATGCGTTATAATACAAAAGTTTCGCTTTTGATAAACTTCGAGCACTAAAGTACCCTTGATCAGTGGTCCAACACTCAGAACTCTCCTAGACTGCCGAATCTGTGAGAAACGGGCATTTAAATTTCAAAGTTCTTCTTTCATAGTTGTATACACAAGTCAATATTATAGACCTCTCTCAAAATCCTACCATCTGTCTGGAATCTGACAAAAACACGTTCCTAAGAAAAGGTTACTTCTGTCATAATCTCGCCGATAAGCTTTTACTGAAATAAACACAAGAAGAAAAGTTTTGAAAGAAAAATCTTTTTTAACCCTTTACCCAACGCAGACGATATCAAAATTTATTATTTTAAATATCATTTTTTGAACTTTTTCAAAATATTTCAACAAAACCATATCATGTGACCCCTCGTTGGAACGAGCTCGACGAGCTCGTTCCAACGAGGGGTCACATGATATGGTTTTGTTGAAATTTTTTGAAAAATACTATTTTTTCAACTGCTGAATTTGCATATTACGCGGACGGATGCGGGCGATTCGTTAGGTAAAGGGAAACAAAATCACCGTTTTATACAGTACAGTCGCCGTGGACTGGTCGAAATCCACGTGTGCATGCGCAGTGATGTTCACGCATACGTTTATACCAGGTAAAAAAATCATCATCAACAAAGTTTTAATTAATGAAGCATCGGGTTGTACCCGGTGCTTCATTAATTAAATGTTTTAGAATTATTCCAAAACTTAGTGTTTGGAATGTACCTTTTATTGCGTCCGTTGAAATATTGCCCACCAGTCCACGGCAGTTGTACTGTATGGCCTTTGTAAGAACAAACATTTTTGCTCAGAAGTGTTTTAGATAACAGGTGTAAGCCTGTCGGAAAAACACCCATTTGTAACCTTGGTTATATATGGAGATATGGCTGGTGTCATACGTAGATACGGGTTTGGAAACCTATTTTCGGACTTTTCTCATCACCAAATGAGACAGGAACAGACAAAACTAATGAATGAATGAATCTTTATTTAGCAGTATACAACAAAAAATATACATACATAATTACAGAACAAAAATAATCAATTATACTCTGTATACTGCAGGGAGATGACATTGCCAGATTGTGTCTACCTGTCGTCTCCCGGAGATTATATCATGCAACACTGGAATCGGACTATCTAACAACCGTTCATCTATACTTGGTCTTGGTCGCTGGTGGCTAGTGTAACTAACACAACTGAGTTAAGAGACGAGAATGTGTCCAGTAGTAAACAGCACCAGCAGAAATGGGTCGATAACCAATACGTCTCCCTCGTCGACAACTCCATCCACCGCACCACTCCGTGCGGCGCTCCCAGAGAGAGCCTCCCACGGACCGACGCAGAGTGTTGGCGTCCTCAACAGGAGAAGAACAGAAACGAAGTTCCCCAGTTGTCGTTTCACTGCCCACGTCTGCCGGCACTGTGCTTGGAAATAGCGAAATTGGTTTAATCTTGAAAATGCATACCCACTCAGTTTACTATGAAAATATTCTACCTATTGTTAGATGGCACAGTCGGTACAGTAAGGATTATTACAGTTGATGTTATCAGAGTATTGGGAGAATAATTTTGAGGTTAATTGTTTTTTAAAAATGTTTCTGTTGTTTATATTACGTGAATCAAAGTCCAAATCGTTCCAGAGTTTGGGGTTCATCCGTGTTGGAAATTTCTCAAGAGACCTTGTCCTTGTTCTATCAATTTGGAGAGTATCTCGCCTTCTACTAGCTATACCCGTAGTGTTGACTACAGGGTGGAAGTAATATCTGAAGGATACTGGCAGGTTATCGTGATACCAGTCATATACGAAAAGGAACGCGTGGAGCTTAAAGAGGTCGTTAACTTTAAGAACCTTGTTTTCCCGAAAGAGGGGATCAGTGTGTGCATTATATTTCTTATTGTTTATTATGCGGAAGGAGCGTTTTTGGAGAAGCAATATCTTTTTAATCGTTCTCGCATTTCCCCATACATTTATCCCATACACTAAATGTGTTTGTATCAGGACATAATAAAGTGTTTTCAGCGCTTCTCGGGGAAGCGTGCTCTTCACTCTATTTAGTACGAAATTTGCTCGAGCAATCTTCGAAGAGAGTTGAATTCCGAAGAATTTAAGAGATTTTTCTGTGTTATTTGACCCAACTCTACTTATGATTTGGCCATTTATTAAAATGTTAATTAATCCTTCACCTATAAAAATTAGACAAAACACACCCGAGGGGAAAAAAGTCCTCTCAGGCGGGCTGCATTGGTTTTAATGACATGTTAAAACTTACGTTTTGGGGGGTATTTTTCTCAACAAGTGTTTTTCTGAACTTTAACTTAAACCCATCCATGAAACGAAACGAGCTCTACGATATAGTTCAAGTGACAAAACCTACCAAAGAAGTGAAAATAATAGCTGACGTTCAGCATATATATAGCGCAAGGCGAATTTGTCAGGTGAAGTATTGTCGTTTGTGATAGAGGCGGGCAGGCCACGGCTGTAACCATCTCCAGAGAATCGGTAGAGTGGAGTGGGAGGAGCGCGTAAGGCATGTCTGTCCGATCATGACATTAATTTTACGCACGCATATCAAAGTTTCTTGGGAAGCTATTCAGATAAGGCGTCTACAAATCACCAAATTAACCCTTTACCTAACATGAAAAGCAGACGACACTTGCAAAAAAATTCTTGAATAACTAATTTTTTTCATTTTTTGTCTCAAAAACATAGGTTATGACCCCTCGTTGGAACGAGCTCGTCGAGCTCGTTCCAACGAGGGTCATAACCTATTTTTTGAGACAAAAAATGAAAAAAATAATGAAAATCAATTAGCGATTTTTGAGAATAGCGCTGGCCGGTTTTGAATGTTACGTTGGGTAAAGGGTTAACCACAATTATAGTCGTAATGTCGTGGTGAAAGCCGTGGCAGATTGCCGCGACTTTTTGCCATGACATTGCTGACTGCTTTGGCTAATTTTTTCAAAGGTTCACATATCACCAAAGTATCAACCAGCTGTGACAGCTTATGCCTATATGGAGCAGGTGCTCCAAGTGTGGGGGAGGGGGGCGTCAAGGGGGGGGGCCGTACGGGCCGGTCCAGCCCCAGTGTCCTTCATTGTGAGCTTATCGGGAGATACCTGAGCCCCCTCCCCCTGTCGGGGAGCACCCCCTCCCCCCTTTATCTGGACTTTCCTGGCGCCACACCTGTTGCCCAGGTCGTTGAACATGCCAATAATTGGGGGATAGTGCTTTGCCCGATGAGAAAAGAATTCTGGCGAGTCTGCAACTCCAAACCCCATCTCCTCGGATTCCCCCCCTCCCCCACCCCCAAGGACCTGGCACTAAAAATCGAGCCAGTTAGAACTTCATGTCAGCATCCCTTTTTAGACGATCCAACGGTGCTGAATTCGTACTACCGGCCCAAAATTGAATGTTAACGCCCCCGAATGTTTTCTGCTGGACAGAAATGCCTCCCTCGTTACGAATCAAACATCAAAATTATACGAACAAACTGCTCGATGGCCCGTACCACTGAGTGGATCAGCTAACCAGGAAATATTCGACTTTGGGTAAGCATGGTCGTAAATCCCGAGGGTGCAATAGAGGTGTGTGTCAGCTCTCCAATATTTTTCCGATCGGAACTTTGCCGACATTGGGGATTGTACTGCACAACGATCGACCATGAAACATGGCACAATTGCCCAACATAACTGTAGCCTGATGTGTGTGCCCGACGCAAATTATTGATCATCCCCGGCAATCGGTCCCCCCCCCCCCCCAAATTACACTTGCCCCGTCTGGCAAATGCATTATACATCCTATTGCTGTGTCAAATTTGATTTACGATGCCCGACAGCTACGGAGCTCCCATGAAGTTCCAATAGAGGACATCAAAATGCGATCCATATGGTCTCACCATGCCTGCTCGTTCAAACTTTGCTCCCGACGGCGCTATACTAATTTTAGAGTTGCTCGCCCTCTAGGGTGGGCAACTCTTAAAATTATATAATGTCCTGTGGGGCCAAGTTTGGACTACATGTTGGCATGCATACATAAAACAATGCCTTACTCTCGAGCGTGTAGAAAAATGTTGTCTGTCGGGAAATTTCTTCCAGTTGCCGGGAAAGAATTTGTTAAACCACCTCCAATATTTAGGGAAACTTACGGCCCTGTGTGGAAGACTTCGTCGTGTTAATGATGCAATAAAATCGTTTGAAGAAACCCGGATAAATAATGTTGACCGGGTTCGGGTCACGCCGGCGTAGCTAAAAAAAAGATATGCCTACATTGGGGGAAATGTAGTTTTAAAATAGGAAAAAATAAGGCGTTTTGGTCTTCGATCAGTCCAAAAAATTAAACGTAGTTTATGAGACGACTAATCAAAAATCTTTAATTAAATGAGTGGGAGGCTGTGTGTGCTGTATTTTAGGAGAACTGAATGAACAATTTTAGTGAATCAAGTTTCTTTTCGTTTACACGTACATACATATATATCCAGTTCAAACAAGAGAGCACATGGATTGAATTGTTAGCGTACATGAGCCGGTTCACGAATGTCGGTCACGCGCTTCTGAGTCATTTGGATATACGTAGATTAAATGGAGACAGCCTTGCATTGAACCACTACTTAACACGTGTTCTGCTGTGTCTGAAGGGTAGACTCAAAAACGGCTTAAAAGAATATATGAATAAGCAAATAAACCGATATATATTTCCTTTAGGGATATATATTTTTATATATGATTGAAATGCATCAAATAATTACGTTTTTTCACCCCCAGTACTGTGAACACAAAAGCCGTCTGTTTCGCGATCAAGTCGCGATTTGATCGCGATTCACTTAAACCAGTCAGTCGAGATTTCCTAAATAAAACACTTAACCTTCAGAACACAGGTGGCATCTTCCACGCCAGTTCAGTGTCATCAACTGGAAGAGTCTATATTCGTTACTCGGGAGAAAACCAATCAATATTTTCAACTTACAGCCTTGATTGGTCTACCCCACAAATTCACCGAACAACTATCTCCTTAACTCTTTACCTAACATGAAAAGCAGACGACACTTGCCAAAAAATTCTTGAATAACTAACGTTTTTCATTTTTTGTCTCAAAAACATAGGTGAGCTCGTTCCAATGAGGGGTCATAACCTATGTTTTTGAGACAAAAAATGAAAAAATAATGAAAATTAATTTGCGATTTTTGAGAATAGCGTTGGCCGGTTTTGGCCGTTACGTTGGGCAAAAGGTTAATGAAGTCAGGTTATACCACGATCCAAGACCGGAAAAGCTGTCTTTTGGGTTCAGGTGGTTAACTCATGTGTATTGACCCCTGTAGGTCTATGTGCTGGAGCGTGAATAAGGGGGGGGGGGGTGTAGCCCCCTTCCCACCACAACTCCCGCCCCCAACTATAATAATAATAATTTTTCTAGGCAGGGCATTTATATCTGGATAGAAGTCTTAATAATTCTCCCTTGTTAGTCAGCACGTACATCCTCACGAACAAAACTTGATACCTGCACTTTGGTCACACAAACAGTCGACCATACAAATAGCATGAACAATTCTGAGTATGGTACTTGCTAATTGAGTAAGAAGTGGGGAAGCCAGTGAGTCACAACTATACTGCGTTATACAAAAATACATTTCCAAACTTTGACTTCTTGTACTATAATCCGGACTCATTAATATTTTAACTACATCACCAAGACATGCAGTTCGAATATTTTATCAACCAAGACTTGAACCATTAAAATCGAGACAAAGCAGTTCTACCCAGAACAACCCGCAATCGCTCATATTCATGACGCTCTTGCCAATGTATATCAATATATTTCATCGAAGCAATAGACGGGTACGTTTAGTAGTTAAATAGCTTCAACAATATGTAGAAAACACTGGTTGTAAACAGTTTAATAAAGTAATCGATGAAATAAGTTGTGGGGCAGCCATAAAAAACTCTTTTTCGCAGTGGATCCAGGAAATTTTTACAGGGAGTTCTTAACCCTTTGAACCATAGTGGTATCTTCCATGTCAGTCCAATGGGAGCAATTAGAAGAGTCCATGTTTATTTATTGGGGTATACCAATTAATATTTCCAACGTGCAGCCTTTGAGATGCACGTTGAAAATATTGATTCGTCTGTCCCACACGCTAACCTATCAGCTAAACTACTGAATGAAATTATGATGCGAACGGGTTCCTGGGCCGGAAAAACGGCATCTCGTGTTCAAAGGGTTAAAGAAATCACTGGTATTACCAGTGAAGAAAATATACATAAATATTACCCGCGGTTAGATTTTTGTAGGGTTCATCCTACCATTTATTTCGTCTTTATCACATGAAATTACATTAGTCGTTTTGTTTTTTCTGTTATAATACTCTCATGGTTAACGCCTAAATGGGGCTCACAAAAGTGTTTTCTTGTTAACTTTTTTAAATTGAATTTTTACAATCTAAATCCACCAAATTGACATGCTTGGGTTGGGACTTGGTCAACTAATGCCCAAAATGTGAGTAATGGCTTATTCTAGGCCTTCTAAATTAATAATAATAAGTTTTATAAGTCACAAAGTATGCCATTTCCATAATCGTCCCTTTAGTACCCGACATTAGGAGGTTACGATCAGGCATTGCGCATAAATATGTGACCTTAAACACCAATAAATAAATAACTACCCGACACTCAGAAAAAACGGCATGTTACATCATTATGCTCATGCTAAAGGTCCATAAGTAGTATGTCTCGTATGTTTGAGTCACTATTGGCAGGACCCCGGGCAGGACCCCGGAAGTGACGTCATGTCACGTGACCAAGTGGCGCCCTGTTATGTTGTCATGGTAACCCGCATGAGCGGCCATGTTGTGACGTCATCCCCATAGTGATAAGTGGTGTTGGTGCGCATGCGCAGCGCATCTTGTTAGGGTGATACGTGTTTCCGTCCTCCATTTTGTATACTGGAGACCGCCATCTTGGTTTCTATGGTAGCACGTGGTTGCCATGTTATCCAAACGCTTCTTATGGGATAGGGGTATGTTCGGAGGGTATGTTCCTTTGTACAGGAGTAATTTCCCGTTTCGAAGAATTACCCAAATAAACATGACAATCCCCCCAAATCACCAAAAACGACTTTATTTAGTACGGATTTCCCCCAGAATCCTTTTTAGGACCGCCATATCGTAGATTTTAATAGTAGCACGTAGTGCTATAGGACCGAAGGGGCCCCCGAGGGTAAGTTCGATTGAACTAGAGTAGTTTTTATGGCTCAGAGTTCCCAAGAATTCCATTTTTCTGCCTATTACAGATGCTACTCTAACACTAAGTCTGTCTAGTCCCAACTATCTCCGGTTCCCTCGTTCAAGTCTTATAATCACCAGTGCTTGGTTTCTCATACCCTGTATGCAGAGTTATCTCCCTTGTGTACAACAAAAGCCTATATCATTTCCAAAGCCAAAAAGCAATCGAATAGTTACTGAAAAGTCATTGCTCAAACGACTCGAAGCCCATCGAGCAAATGAGCTTTAGAGCAATTGCACGATCGAGTGACTCCACGTATTGCTCGAACGACTCAAATCCCATCGAGCAAATATGCTTTCGAGCAATTGCTCGTTCGAGTGACTCGCACATACGACTCTTAGCCTCATTTCAGGAAAAAGGGGTGCCGAAGACCAGTCGTTTTCCAAAAAGGGATTCCAAAATGGGATTCCATAAATGGGATTCCATAAGTAGGATTCCAATCTCCTATACAGGTAGTCTTACCAACCGCTTCCATCTCATCTCCAAAGCTCCAAACCCATACTTGTCTATGGTCTATCTGCCCTATCATTAGCTTCTACATCAGTCTTGTGCCATTGCGGCCTTGTTTCAGTACTATTGGCTACACTATCATCAATTAATATTGACTTTTAACACTACTTCCTAGCTATACATTCGCTCAGGCCTTCAAAATGTTCAATCATGTGTACATATGGACAGGCGAAATAAGAGATTCCGTAAATGGGATTCTTATCCGACTCCGTAATATTTGGATTCCGTGTTTTTACATAAATTATCTTGGGGTATCAAACACGGAATTCAAATTTTAGGGAGTCGGATAAGAATCCCATTTACGGAATCTCTTATTTTGCCTGTGTTCAGTTTATGCCATAGGCTTATCCTTTACCAGCTAGGGGCGTGGCGAAGATGGCCGTTTGGAGAGGTGTAAATATGATTTGTCTCGACTGTCACTGTCTGATTGATAAAATATTTCACATCCACCATAAAAACATGCCTTCGTCGAATACATGCGTTGATGATGTACATGTAGTTGGAATATTAGTCGTTTTGGGTTTATAGTAGTAAAAAGGTTCTTGGCAATTTATTTGTGGATAAATAAAATATACATGAAGTACTCGTGATGGAATTTCTTATTTAATTAACCCTTTGAATCCTAGTGATATCTCACATACCTGTTCAATGGCAGCAACGGAAAGAGTCTATATTCTTTATTTGGGGGTGGAGCAATCAATATTTTCAACGCGCAGCCCCAAGGCTGCGCGTTGAAAATATCGGTTGCTCTACACCACACCTTCACTCAAAAGTCATCCTACTTAATGAAATTATGAAGTATCATGTTACTGGGCCGGAGAAGCCGCGGCTCAGTTTCAAACGGTTAACACGTACCGTACTCAAACTTGGTCTTGTTAGATCTACAACTTCCGGGATCGGGTACCACAGCCGTCCATTTGTGTGGCCGACTGTGGGTGTGACGCAGGTCCAACTATCAAATCTGGTCTTTCAAGAAAGTACATGATTACCTGCAAGAAGGCAGGGGTGGACTGACCGTATTGTCTACCAGAAAAATTCTCTGTGTGCTTCCCTATTGGGTTCCATCTGGGGCCCCAAATTTATGCAGACCACACCTCTTGGTGCGTGAAAGTTCGTGAAAATGACCAAAAGGCGAAATTTGATCTGATTGCATAAACTGCCGATGTATATCGAAATGTTCTATTGGCAGTCCACATTGAGGACATTTCGATATACCAGCACTCTAGTCTGCCATTGATCGCTCAGATGAAATGAAACAGCGTTCCTTCAGTTTCAAAAATCAAAATTTTCTCCGATTGGGCCGAACTTTGGTCTTCCCGATGGGTCCCCTTTTTTGTCGAATGATCGATGAAGATGACACGTAAATGCCATTCGAAATGTCCTCTGCGTGGTCTGTCATTGATCGCTCAGATGCAAGGACGCCGCGTTAGTTCAGTTCGTAAAATCCAAGTTTTCTTCGAATCTGGTGCCCCCTTTGTGCATTCCCCGGTAACTTTTCTTGGTTCTGTCCGCCCCTGCTAGAAGAACTTCGTGTCTGAGACTCCAATCTAGTCAAAAAAGTCCGACTGGAGAACATTTATGGTGGGAGTGGGAGGAGGGGGGGGGGAAGGTGATGTTACACACTCCCCAATCTACTTCGCAACGCCCCTGCCCCATCTCCGTTACCAAATATCCCATTTCGCAGAATTCTACGCACAGGACTACTGCAGGCCCGTCGGAACCGGGGGGGGGGGGGGGGGGGGCTGGGGGGGGGGGGGCTGCAGCCCCCCCCCCCCCAATAATTTGCTCATATTTCGTCGTTAGTTTATCCATGATGGGAGCAACCGATGTAACCTGAATAAAACTGGACATTACATTATTGAACTCAGATTAGAACAGTGGCGTAGGAACCGGTTGGGGAGGGGGGGGGGGGGGTAAGGGAGATATTCCCCCACCCCCACAAATTTGTCAAAAGTAGGCTTTACTGGGCTGGGTTGGTGGTTTCTCCACACGGGATGCCCACTGGTTACCAAATTCCGACATTACTGTTAATGATTACTGGATTGAGTGGGTTCCATGTGGGCTTTCTTCCACCAATAAAACTGACAGTCGAGTTTTCGCCTACTTGTGGAAAGCGATGTTAAACCCCAACCAACCACAGGGTAATTCATTGCATGTTCACTATTCCTGTCATTCTCCTCGGAAATCACGCTGAATTGATCAGAGAGCTGACGTATTTCCTTATTGACGATGTATTTGCTCAGAATCACTCAGAATGCATATTTGTACATCTTAAATTAAAAAAATTTCCCGGGGGAGGTTCCCGGACACCCACCAACGAGACGGGGAGGTACCCCCTCTCGTGCTCACCCCCACTCGCCTTTTCGCGGTTCGGATGACGCTTCGCGTCATAGGAATATACGCTTTATTTGCTCAGAATCAACCAGAATGCATGTTATTACATCTTAAATTCGAAAATTTTCCTGGGGGAGGCCCCCGGACCCCCACCAACGAGACGGAGGATATCCCCTCTCGTGTTCACCCCCACTCGCCGCTCGGATCACACGTCGCGTGATGGGAATATAGGTCCTACCCCCCCCCCCCCCCCCAATAAAATTAGCTTACTACGCCCCTGGATTAGAATTATGAACGTATCACTGAATGTATAACATGCACCTGCATATGTTGATGTGCAAACGTTTTGAGCAATTCCTTTGGCAGCTCCGAAGACCACGACAACCGTTGGCGTAATGATAAAACTAATGAATCCACCATAAGGCCTGACTGTTTTTTAGCATGACGGAATACGGCCACGGCCTGCAGGTGAGCCCGGTGTGAGAACCGTCCCCAAATGTTATGGGGTTCTATTGGGATTTTTGAAACATTTTGTTAAAAAAACAACTTTTGCCGTTTAAAAAAATCAAGAGGTTTTTGCTTCAAAAGCTACCAGAATGCTTCCTTTGATTGTCCTTTTCAAAAAATATTCTGGGGGAGTACCCCCCCCCCCTCCTCCCCTCCCCTCCCCCTCAAAAAGCTCGGGCCTTCAGCACTCGCGCCAGATGCCTTCGGTATCTGGATACCCCATACCCATTTAGTATCGGCCAGTTCACCCAAATTAGCAATATCAGCCCCCCCAATATAAATTTCGTTCCGACGGGCCTGTACTGAGTTTAAGGGGTTAAATGGCATGTCGTGACTGCCCCCTTAATAAGAAGCAAACGCTTGATTTATTGACAGAATAATTAGGAAAAGAATACATAGAATTTGACGCTTGGAGGGACAACATAAATCAGTTTGATGGAAGACTGGCGGTCGTTTTAAAACGAAAGTCTCAAGTGATGAGTATTTAACGTCGCGTGTGGTAAAGGGTGTCTTGTAAACAAATTTAGATAAAAGTTACACATGAACCACGCAGTTCTTTTTTATTATAATCGCCCCTCTCTCTCTCAAGCACCAGATCCGGTTTAAGATTATTGTGCGCGTACACGTAAACAACACCAGGTCACTCGGTGCGTTCGAACCGTTTTTCTATTATTTTCCGTGATCGCATTCAGTCGACTAACTTCACCGTGTAAATTGTCCCACAGCGCTAACTGTCCGGTGTAATGACCATTAACTTTCAGCATAGTAATTAAAATATTTCTACCTTATCTATGCAAGAATCACAGGAATTTATTAAAACTCAGTGGGACTGAAAACATTAACCCGTCCCTTCTGTAGGTGACAATCCAAACTGGGACGGTAAAGTACGGTGGCTGATTTAAGCCACCCTCAATACTTTTTTATCTCGAGATCTCGAGATAATATCGTAAAGTCACAAGTTTTTGTTTTTTTTTCGCGTGGTACATCCCGACCGTCCGACTTGGACGATCGGGACGTACCAAACAGAACAAATTAACTTGTGGCTTGTCCGACATACTCCGTATGAGGTTTGTACTGAAAAACTGGTATTTAAAACCCTTTGATACTTTTGTACGTCTTATGACGTACGAAATCAAACAGCGCGTTGATACTTTGTGGTCATTTGCTTGGTTATTATATTTCGATTTTTTAAGTTTTAACCCCAATTCCTATTTTCTCCCAAATAGTGCTCAGTGACAACCGTTGAGTCAAATGTTATCGCAGCTTAAAATACTAATATAATCCCGCAGTCAAGACTTCTTAACTGGTATAGTGCTAGAAGCCACTATCAGGGTTTCAAAAAATGAGGATACCAGAGCAAAAGCTAACACTTTCCTTGCTTATATTTCATATTCAATCAAACACAAATAATATTTTGTTTATATAAATTTGTTTTATTACAAATTATTGGAGAGTGCCCGCGGGCACTCTCCAATAATTTGTAATAAAACAAGTTTTGAATAACAAATTCAGACCACCAAACATAATCTAGCCCTCGACCAGATAATCACTAATTTGAAAAATATCTTGTTATTTGTTCTTTCCGTCAGTTGACGTGGCATTTTGAAAAACTTTGTTGAAGAAACTGAATTCCCAGTGACGTTTGAACGTCAGGATAATTAAAGTCTCAAAGGGTTAATCTGAAACACTTTCCTCGCCTTCTCGGTACAGTCGATTATTAGGCTCTAAACCTACATCACATTCTGGCGCTGAGGGATGAAGAGATGGAGGACTATTTCCCAGTTTTCATCGATAACATCGAAGTCTTCTGATCACTCGATCATTCGTTCAATCCCTTTTGTCCTCGCGAAACAGGCGCGAAGCCAGGATTCTAAGGTCAGATTTGGGAGAGAGGACAAACATGATACTGAAAGGCCGTCGTGCGGATTCGGGGACCTCCCCATAGTTCTAACTCGGGTTGTTTACTTCTTCTTAACACTTCGTTCAAGGGAATGTGGAGGAGGGATAATGACCCGAGGGTCACAGTTAGGGCGAGACCTCTTCAGAGAAACGTTTGAAAAATTCAGTGATCAAAGAGCGAATCGGAGGCATTTATAACGTGTGTAGCCCTATATTGGAAACCATTTTGGGCTCTATGTTATGTGAAATGTTCACTTGGCCAGTGTTTTTTTTGGGGGGGGGGTGGAGGGGTGCAGTGAACATTTTAGGGGCTGCGCCACTTTCGCGAAGTAGTAGAAATCAAGGATGGGAAGCAATCATATTTACGTTGGGAGTAGAGCTGAAACGGTTAAGGGGTTTTCTTGATCGATTAATCACGTGGATTAACCTTGGTTAACCGATTAATCACTTGTCCAAGTAGATATCTGAATAATTCCATACAGTTGATGATTTACAGCATGAACCCTTTACCCAACGTAACAAACAAAACCGACTAGGCCTATCTACAAACATCTCCATTTAAATTTATTATGTTTTTAATTTTTGTCTCAAAATCATAGCTTATGACCCCTCATTGGAACGAGCTCGCTGAGCTCGTTCCAATGGGGATCATAAGCTATGTTTTTGAGACAAAAATTTAACATTTTTAGTAATTCATGAATTTATTTTGCAAGTATCGTCTGCTACCCGCAATGGGTAAAGGGTTAAGAATGACCATTTCCAGCAACTGATACAGTATGATAATCATGCAAGTAAACAAGTGTGTCAGCAAGTAACTTGCATGCTTTTCTCTGTGTCATATAATTGATGTGAGTTAGTGTGACAAATTGACAATGTTTACCTGTTTTGGGGCAAGTTTGTTCCTTTGTTGACCCATATAATACAGTAGTTCAAAAGTAACGGTTAATCGAACAATTATTTTTTGGATCGATCAAGATCATTGATTAATCGATTAATCGGTTAACTGTTTCAGCACTAGTTGGTCGTGGAGGAACTTCTATTGAAATTTTCTAAGAACATAGTGATGGCAATTATGATACACGGCACGGGGAGGTGATTCGGAGTTTAATAAAAGACTAGAGTGTGCGGTGGCTCAGTGGTTACGACATTGGACTTTAGATCGAAAGGTCCACGATTCGATCCCCGCCAATGGTAACTGCGTTGTATCCTTGAGCATGGCACTTAATCTCGATTGTCCGCGTGGGGCACGACGGCGTTCTGTATAAAGGCGTCCTTCACGTCGATGGTGCACCTGTCTTCAATCAATGCTAACCCTGCGCGTGTGGTGTTAGTACGTTGAGGAATCTGACAGTTGCTCGCTTTTGCTCGGTGGTTCTCTCCGAGTACACTGGCTTCCACCACCAGTAAAACTGTATGACACGAGGTTGTCGCAAGTGTAGTTAAATCACAATAAATAAATAAATAAATAAATAAATAAATAAATAAATAAATAAATAAATAAATAAATACAAAGACTATGAGTTCGACCTTGGGCCTTGCCACTTGAGTAGTATTGTGTTATGTTTAAAACATTTCAGCATAATTCTTCTGGTGGGAACACTGCGGTCGGCGGGAGGTTTCAAGATTTCAGGGGAAATTTTTTTATGTTAATAACACCCAGACGAGACAAGAGAGAGAACAAGTCTATACATATATGGCAATGTTACTAACTTCAGTAAATTTGCCCCGAACCACGAGTGTTTCTTTCATCGGTTTAATCAAAACCAGTCACAGATGGAGCCGGGTCATGAAAGGAGCAAATATCTGAAGTAAGAAGGCCTATGTCAGAGAAGGCTAAAAAAAAGTGTGTTGATTCTCAGGCAATCCCTCATTGAATTTGAACCTCCTCACTGGACATTTTTATTGCCTTTCATTGTCTTCCAATATTAGTACAAACTCAGGGAGACCTGAAACTTTTTACATTTTTGATTGATGCATATTTATTTAGTTGCGTCTCCAATATGTTTGCCTTGTTACAATTTATGGGAGAGTGCCTATAGCACTCTCCCATAAATTGTAACGAGGCAAATCCCTATAGATTAAATACTTTTACTTCAAAGATAATATGAAGAGCATCGAAAAAATATAAAGCCTTTGAATTGCAGTACCTACAGTTTGTTTTTAGAGGAATGTTTTATTTTTCAAATTAAAAATGAATTTATTTGTATAAATATGCACTTTCTGTATTTGTGTGTGTACAAAGACAGCCGAAATCCACTCCATGTTTGCTCACTTTTTGCAGAAGAAAAATAAAAATAAAAAATAAAACCCTCCCTCTCTCCCTCGCTGATTTGAAGAAAGAAAATGCCTGAAAATCAATTAAATTTATTTTGTGTGGCCTAATGCAGTTTTTTCGTTTCTCTGGTTTGCTTGCAAAAAACAGAAATTAAGGAGCCTTTCTGTGACACGTTGGCATTGACAAGAATTTTTTTTTTTTAAAAATGGCCACATCACGACTATTATAGAATCCTGGCTAGGCGCCTGTCATACGGGCGCTTACTGATCACTCAAGTGCATTAACACAGATCTGATTGGGATGAGGTAATCTTTTAAAGGCTGAGATTGTACTGCAACATTAAGTTTTCCTTTAGATGTACAGAAACACTTTGCACCAGATCGTGAAATAACATATATAATAACAGATAGAAATGAATATGGAAAGCGCTCAACCAGAAGAGCGGCAAAGATATGAAGCATGATGTCAATGGCATATTGACTGAATATGGGATTTGTGATTTTTTAATTCATAACTGCCAGGCAATAGATATGTTAACTTTTTTAGCACTAAGAAGCAAAAATAGTGTATGGAACTGTTAAAACTGGTTCGAATGCCTACAACAAGACCAGCAGCTTAGATGATGCTGGGAACTGTCAGAAGATATGGATAATATTGTGCGATAAAGTTGCTTATCACGGTTGTCCATATTAACCCTTTACCTAACATGAAAAGCAGACGACACTTGCAAAAAAATGATTGAATAACTAATTTTTTTCATTTTTTGTCTTAAAAACATAGGTTATGACCCCTCGTTGGAACGAGCTCGTCGAGCTCGTTCCAACGAGGGGTCATAACCTATGTTTTTGAGACAAAAAATGAAAAAATAATGAAAATTAATTGGCAATTTTTGAGAATAGCGCTGGTTTTTGCCGTTACGTTGGGTAAAGGGTTAACCCTTTGAACCCTCGTTTCATGGAATGGTATCTTCTTTGTGTACACTTACAGTCTGGCTGCAGACTACAGTTATTATTTTATCATCAATGCCCCGTGTATAGACCTCTTATAATAAGACAAAAAAGAGACGAAATTCTGCCTTGGGCCAAAAGATCAGTCTACGTGTTAAAGGGTTAAACCGCCTCCATGTACACACTAAAAACTAAAGTGTTAAAACTGACACTTTGAAGGTGTTAAACCCATTCTAACTCTTAGGGTTTGATTTTAACACTCAAAGTGCAATGCTTTAAGCACTTAGACATTACAATCGTCAGACATCTGAAACTTGAATGGATGGCACTTCCAATATGTCTAGCATTGGTGGTTCTTCCAGAATCGTCCATAATTTGATTTGCGCTTGGTGGGTACATAATTAAAAGGACACAACGCAGATGACGCGGATCAGGCTCGAGAGTTCGAGCCTGATCCGCGTCATCTGCGTTGTTTCCTTTTAAGTGTCGCGACATTACACTTGTCAAGTGGTATTATTGTAACACCTGTCAAGTTCTGGGATATCTACACTTGAACAAAGTGCTAGTTCAGCACTTAGTAAGTGTTAAATACAGCACTTCAAGTATAGTTTTTAACACTTTAGTGTTTAGCGTGTATTATGAGATATAGCAAGTGTTTTTGTGGGTAATGTTAGTAACAAGGGTTTCATCAGTGATCTTCAGTCACCGCAAAGCATGTAATGTTAGGCATGGTATCTAACCTGACCCAAAGTCTATGTGTTATGCCTATAAGCCTGCCACGCCATTTGATGAATATTACTCTGTATTTAGAATGGCAAAAAAAAAAAGTTTTTTTCAAAGCTCTCCTTTCTCTCTCTATTCCATATACCCAGTAAGGCCACCGTGTAAAATTGCATGTAGTATTTTGCCTCAGTTCCAAGCATGTTCTTCAGATGCCTCAGAACCCCCTCCCCCACCCTCTAAATCCTAGTATATTGGTAAATGGACTATACATGGTCTATTTGAGTATAGAAGGGAGTATATGAGGCCAATAAAGGAAAAAGTGAGTGCATTTGATCTGAGAGAAAATTGTGTAAAACTCATTATTATTCCGGCTTCATCCACCCACCCCACCTTGTATCTGGAAGCAATTTGCTGCCCCCCCCCCCCCAGCCCCCCCCCCCCCCCGGTCTGTGTGCAATTTTTTTACTTTATCAAGTCAAAATTTATAATGCTTTAAGAGAGTGTAGTTGTGACCCTCTCTACACTCTCCCCTCCATCGTTTCTGCCGCCTCAGCTCTGTGTTGGAAGAGGCTTGTAAGTGTACAATAAGTTAATTTGTCTCTTCATCCATGGTGGTCTTTGTGGTGGTCATTTTACTCGTCGCACTCATCCAAGTAGCTGATTTTGTAATGTTGTGATAATTGAAGTATTTAGAGATATCCAATCGTTTACAGTAAGATTCCTTTACAAATCAACCTGTTTGCATACTGTGACTTGAGACGGTATTCAATGGAACAACCCCATTGATAATCACATCCTGCAATTATGGACATGCTGACGGTTCGTTTATAGGTGCTAAACTTTTGTCAACGCATAACCGATGACGCATTGAATAAAACAGTGGGCGATGGGGGGATTTTCTTCATTCATAATCTATTTCCTGCCAGTATTTTTTTCATCTCCACCCATTTGAACGACATGCATGAACCGATTCATTCATGCCGACAGATTACCTTTGCGGAATAGCACAAATATAGATCTAAACTTTATCCAGAGATACAGCATATATCATTTGATATGTTCGACCCGCAGTCATCACTTTCTTGACAGGATGGTGTAAATATTATTGTATTTATCTTATGGTTATATGCAGGCAAAGAATATTAATTGAATTATCCCAAACCACATACCTTCCAAAACCCTTTCGACACATTCGAGTAGCCATGGTTATCCCATCTTGTAATCCATCTCTGGTGAATGCCACAGAACAAAACAATATACACAGACCCACCCCATCAGCAGCTTCGAATCTTGTGGGAGTGGAAGAAACGCGGGGCATTTTCAATAATACGACTTTGAAACACTGAGCAATTCCTCCCCATCCCTATGGGGCTATCTTACTGTTCTGCTGTCGACGAATTTGATTTGGCAGTGCTTGGGTCTGCAGATGTTTAGCATGCAACACTTAGTGTCTTTGACACTCGCCCCAGATACCTTTGCGAGTGTCAAATACACGTAAGTGCTGCAGGTGGTTTGGGAGCATGCTCCAACGGGGAAAAGTTTCAAATTTGATATCAAATTGAGCTCTCTGATGGCATTTTGGGGGATTCATCCTTCCTTGAACAATAACATAATTTCACGACACCTTATTAGAAAACCCGAAGTTAATAAACACGGTCCTAGATCACCTCAATGAACACCCTGTTCGGCAAAGTAGCCTACCCAGGGTATCGAACATTTTAAAAAACAGCTTGGCTTCTTCAAAAATCCTCAAGACCCTCGCACAAGTGTCACAAATGTTGCTGGTAGTAGTAAATTTAGACAACTATCATATCCGAACAGCATTTACTCGCATCGACTGTGATGTGAAAAAAGCCCACACTGGTGTCTGCAACTAAGATATGACTCCATGAGAAATGATAGACTCGGGGACTGAGAAGCGAAATTTCATGTCAAATCAATGATTCACCCTGTTGAATGTATGTTTCGACATATCTTTGTCTTGGGGTCAATAAGTTTTCGTCCGTCGCCAGTCGAGGGACAGTGTAAATGCGCAACTGATCCCAGCTCCTCAGTAGCTTTAATAATGGGTGTGGAAATGCATTAACACAATAACATTTTATGCAGTTTTGATTGTTATGAACAAACGTTCTTTAGCCACTATCAGTGCTGGGTTGGGTGGGCGAAAAGGGAGTCGCGATGAAATTTGGGGATAAGACGATACTACTAATGCAGAAACATACGTTCTGATTTGTGACATATTAGGAATAGTGAGTAATAACGTTACAAATAACATTTCTAATTTCACCCGGTTGAGAGCAGGAGCGTCGAGTGGAAACGCACCATCCGAGCAGCGAACCGGCGGGATGGAGGCTGAGCGTGAGATAGGATGTGTCCCCTCTCGTACAGTACAATAGCCGTGGATTGGGCGAAATCCATGCGTGGACAGGTAATAAAAATCATCATCACCAAAATGTTAAATAATGAAGCACCGGGTTGTACCCGGTGCTTCATTAATTAAATCTGTGGTGATTATTCCGGTAATTAGTGTTTGGTATCTAATATTACTGCGTCCTTGGAGATTTTGCCCACTCGTGAAAAGTGATCAGTCCACGGCGGCCGTACTGTGGGTGAAGGGTCCGCAACTCCCCCCCCCCCCCCCCGAAATTTTTTACTCCTGAGGTGTCAAATGACGAGGTGTCCTTGATTTCTCGCCAATAATTACTCCATTGGTCAATAACAAACTTGTGAGTTTTCATATGTAGAATAGCCACTATGCACAATGGGATGTGTCTCCTATCGGTTTAGCGATATAACATACATGTTGGTAACATCATTTGTATATTGAACGGCAGGTTAAGATTGATAAAGGTGTCTATACAATGTCGCTACAGTTCAACTTCGGAACCTCGTAGCAAGTTCACTTTTCATGGCAGCAAATTTGCATATTGGGTCCACAAGTTTCTACTAGACAAGCAGGTGAGAGAGTGGAAAATTACTAGGATCCCCTCGTCTCGCGGGTCGAATCGAATCTCAAATCGAATCAGGTAGAGGAATTCGAATAAGATCTCGAATCGAATCTCAAAGCTCTTCAGTTGTGTATATGGCACCTTCTTACAACCGTAAAAAATATCAGTCTCTCCTCAAGTATTGTTTCTTCTCTGCTTGGGAAAATAATCAAAAGCGCGGAATATTCCAGAACGGAATCAATCAAAGCAGTTTCGGAAATGCAGCCTCCTGGAACTCTTCTTCTATCATCAGGTCTCCTGTACAGGAGACCTGATGATAAAATAAGAGTTCAATAGGAGACACTTGGTAGATTTTGATAACATCTAAACGATTCCAAAATTTCCGAATCGGCGTGGCTCAACTCGAATCGAATCATCAGGAAGACTTCGCATCAATCGAATCTCGAAGTTTTAATGGACCCTATCAATAACTGAAGGTTTCATCTCAGAAACTGCCACAGTATGATTAACTGTTTCATTTGACAGCAAGGCACGATTTTTTTTATTAACGTCAAACTTTATTTATTTATATATTTATCTATTTATTTATTAGGGTTTAACTACACTTTATCAGCCAAGATCATATCGCGTCGGTGACAGTTTTACGGGTGGTGAAAGCCGGATTACCAGAGAGAACCACCGAGCAACGACGAGCAGCTGCCAGCTCTCCAACTCCGCACTGCAACACAGGCAGAGGTAGGGTGGTTGAAGACATGAGCACAATAGACGCGCCCCCATGTGGACCATCGGGGTTAAGTGCCTTGTCCAAGGACACAACGCGGGAGTCCGAATCGCTCGCTAAGACGGTCACCCATCCAAGGACTAACCCGGCTCGACGTTGCTTAACTTCGGTGATCTGACGAGAACCGGTTACCGCAACGCCACCGCGCCACGCGCCCCCACGTCAAACTTTATTGTATGGCGAGCACAAACAGCCCGCCAATATTCATTTGTGTTTGCTCATCAATTCTTTTTTTCGCCGGAAAACGATTCTCAACCTTTCAATTAGTCTGTGATGCTGTCTCATAAGAGCCTCACGTGACGTCACTGATGTGTGCAGCTTCTCGAGGCAACAGTTTTCAAATGCGAAATAAAAAAGTCGAGTATCTTTGACCTGAACAGTCGAGTGGTTTTCGAGCAGTACCAATTGAATTAACTTACTCCAGTTGCGAATTGTTATGCTCTGTTCTTTTCACTCGGGAATATTTTCTGATCACTGTTGAAGCAAATTTTATTTTATCTGCAACGTTTGAATGGATTACCTACTCTTTCGCGTATATTTTTCACTGGGTACAGGTCTCAGAATGATGAACTGTCGGCAAACGTTGAGAAAATAGCATCCCATCTTGGTCAGAGGCAACACATCATAACGAGAGAGAACCGATGTGGACCTCTCTGGATGAATTGTCGGGCTATATCGGGTTTCCGCACCCGGGGAACATTTCTTCTCATATACTATTCAAAAAAAAGTAGGGGATATCCAAACTGATGTTGATATTTCCGGAAAATGGTACTGGATACGCGTGATTGAACACATAAATATGTTACCAAGTTTAGTGTGGATCATGACTGTCACTGGCTCACGAAAACTTCGTGCAGGTTTTTCGCACGAGCGCCACGTTAATGTCTGTGGGGAACGTTTTGAAATTTTTGTTTGTACTGGACGAGTTTTTTCGGAGGTCTCATCGTTCTTTTCTTGGTATAAACTCGTTCATCAATAGTTTCAGGTCGAAACATAACTTTTGAGGTATGAGAAGACCGACACGTGACGAACGTTTACGTGTCGTTGGCATGTTGGAAGCTGGCAACAGACAGACTGCAGTGGCTCAAATTCTCAGCGTTACTCAGTCGGTGATTAGCAGGTTGTGGTCACGCATGTTTTCCGATGAATCGAGATTCACTCTCAACTTCCACAACAGTGAAACAGAGTGTGGCGGCGGCGGCGACGGAACGAACAATACCATGACGTAGCCGTTAGGTAGCCCGATCGATTTGGTGGTGGACCGGTTATTGTGTGGGGAGGTATAACCATGACAAGCAGAACAGCATTATATGACATCCAAGGGCGTGTCGCAGGGCAGTACTACCGTGACAAGATGTTAGCAGCTCCTGTGGTGCCATTTGCGCGACGTCACGGCTGTCGATTCATTTTCCAAGATGACATTGCAAGAGCATACAGGGCCCGTGTCGCTACAGAGTTCCCCCAGGAGCAGAACATCACTACACTGCCTTGGCCAGCACAAAGCCCAGAGCTTTCACCAATCGAGCTCGTCTGGCATATGCTTGGCAGGCGCCTACGACAAAGCCCACAGCCCCCTACCAATGTCCAGGAACTCGCCTCTGCACTGCAGGAAGAATGGAATAACATCAGTCAAACTGATATTGGACGTTTGATGATGAGTATGCCACGTCGGATCCGCGCTTGTCTCTCGAACCGTGGAGGATGTACAAGGTATTGAGGTATTGGACTGAATGTGGTAAATTCTCTGAATGGCCGTCCATGCCTTCTACAGCTCAGTGCGTGGAATGTGTGCTTGTCAGACACCCAACTATCGCTGAAATCATTCACCAGATGTCACAGTGCAATGCCTCAACTGTCTTTTTGATGAAAATATAAATATATTTCTTCATATATCTCTCTTTTATCAAATATCCCCTACTTTTTTTGAATAGTATATATTGCCTTGTATTATTGTAATCACGTGTTATCTTAAGTCTCATATTCCATTTCCCATCTAATTGGCTATGGTGACTCCTAACTTCCTTTTCTGTCTCCAGAAACTGTTCAATAATAGCAAATGTACTTCATTATATATCTAACTGAATGTCGTCGTTCATTTAACTATTCTGTGCATTCTGCTACTGTATATCTTTGGAGAGGAACTTGAATAAGTTGCAATACCATGTGTTCCAATGCTTGTAACATCTAACAACAATAGAATATGCTTAAATCAAAAAAAAAATCCTAACCAGTATGGAAATACATTCGATAATATCTGTTTTGTTTACATACAGCACGTGTAGATTGTATTATCACTAAATCACCCGCGG
Organism: Pictodentalium vernedei; assembly: GCA_031216915.1. NCBI lineage: Eukaryota > Metazoa > Mollusca > Scaphopoda > Dentaliida > Dentaliidae > Pictodentalium > Pictodentalium vernedei. The sequence goes on along the minus strand of CM062297.1, from coordinate 232,907,985 downwards.
AGTGGAGATCCCACCCAAGCAATAATTGCAAAGTTGTTGCAAAGCGTAACAAGCACAAGCAAAGTTCTAGCCAATGAACCTCCGGGTTAAACCCGGAGGTCCATTGGCTGAAACATTACTTGTGTTTTTTGTCCATATGTGCAGATTTGATAGAAACACTTTGGGTGATAACTCCACTCCGCGGGTGATTTTGTTACAATCCACTCTCCACGTTCTGTATACGGTGACGTATTCAATTTTTAAATATTCACTGGTATATAATAAACGCATTATGACAACAGTCATTTTGGTCTATCTAGCAGATCCCATAATTTCAATTCGAATTGAATCGAGATTCTATTTTTCGAATCGAACCTCGAATCGAATACAGGCGTCTTGAAGTCCCGAATGATAAAATAGTCCAACTACATCATCAAAGCATCCCTTCGTCGAAGGCATGCCTTGATGGTGCGTTTGGAATATTACCCAATAAGGATTTTTGTTCAAAACCAGAAACGGGTGCGAGAATTCTGTACTGGGCATTGCACTGGACTAGCCGCTAACAACAGTAAGCTCATCGTCGAGATTGCTTGGAAAATATTTAAATTTGCTTCCATCAGTGCTGGTGACTAGTGAAACTGGAATTAGCATGGATGGTGGCATGGGTAAAGATGCTTTTTATGTTAATAGAGCGGAAATTACACTCAGTCTTTCAACATTATTTATGTACAATTTTTATCTCAGCATGACGTGAAAGCTGTTACGCTGTGACGACAGTCACAGCACAACGCATTTCACTTCATAAAACGTCATCGACTGGGGGGAGTTATAGCGTTGATTGACTTGATGCCGTCTTGGGAGAGGGGTATTAAGCTGCGAACTTTTTTGCTGACGTTCCAGTAATCCAGTTGAATACAGGTCAGTGGCGAGACTCCCCTTATAGTTGGCGTGACGTCACATTATGCCGCGACAAGCTGTGTGACTGTGTCATCATAACGTAGTGAGGCATCAATAAATTCATAGATACACTATAAACGTTTGTTCGCGATCAGACAAACTAACACTTTTAATTTTTGAAAAGGATAAAAATCGTTGAATGTGTAATATCCATTGTAGTGATTTGAACAGGCTTGCGCATCTTGTACTCATCGAATAAGTTTTCAGCTGCATACATTTATTGTGTTGTCGTCGGCTATAAATTGTCCCAGTCTAATCGATTATGAAAGATTATGAAAATATAAAGATAGTGTATGTTTAACATATGGTATACAAGTATACGAGTACTCTTCACGTGTCAATAATCAGACAACAGCTTCTTTATTACCACACAAAACACGTTGTCATGCAATGGACTGATCCACGGTGACGTAATTGTCAAAAATATGAGACGGAGGGCTGCCATATCGGGAGCAGGCTTCACAGTTGCGTAGCGAGGGGTCGGGAGCCGAGGGTGGCACATGCCCCCACCCCACCCCACCCCACCCCAATTTCAGTCATGCCCCCCCCCCCCCCCACATTCCACCCCTATGTTCACCCATACAGGGAAAATCAGGCAAGAAGTTTTAATATCTGGCAATTTACTTCATTCCGAGTCCGTTTGTGACCATAATTTGTAACTTGTGAAAGACATCAATAATTAGGCCACTTTGTGGCCTAATTATTGATGCCTTTCACAACTTGTTAGGCCATAGTCCACCTTCTGGCCTAATAATTGATGCCTTTAAAAACTGATAAATTATGGACACAAACGGACTCAGATTCAAGGAAATTGTGTAAAGTTCAATGAGAGGGGACACCCCATCTTATATTCGCCCACATCATGCTGCTGCAGGACTCGGATGATGCAGCGAATCATATTCTGTACGCCCCCTAGATATTACTCTTGCCCCCCTAACTTTGATATCCTGGCTACGCGCCCGAGGCTTCATCAAGTGAGAAATGGATATGGAACTGCTATTCATGCTTTGAACAGGCTCTGCCTCACCACTGCCCTTCTTTTTTGTCAGGGATAGAGTTGGGGTAAGGGGGGGGGGGGGGGCTACATCATGCGCGTAGCCAGGATTCTATAATAGAGGATGCCGTAGCCATTTTTTTTTTTTTTTTGGAGGGGGAGTTTCTGGGGCTTCTTCCAGTCCTAACTAGCCGTCGTTATCCCTCCGCACACTTCCCTTCTGGTAAGTGTGAGAGGAGTCCGCCCAGAGGGTACTAGTTGGGACTAGCCCGCGCCCCCCCCCCCCCCCCCACACACACACACACACACCCCACCCCAGAAAATTTTGGAAAATTCAGTGCTCTACGAGTGAATCTGAGGCATTTTTAGCGTGTGTAGCCCTATATTGGAGACCATCTTGTAGCTATATGTTGTGTGAAAGTTTCGGTGGGGTAATATTTTGGGGAGGCCAGCGAAAGTTTTAGGAGTCTAAGGCCCCCTCCCCAAACAAGCCCGCCCCCTGTGGGTATGCCGCCCTACATACCCAGGATTTACGACCATGTCTTTCCTCCGCCACTACTACCATGTAGGTTCCCACATCATCAGAAGCGCTTGCTTGACGTCCAGTGTCTGACGTCAGTGTTATAATTATATGAGTGCATATACTAGTAATAATTATGTCTATGAAGTGAGTACTTCAAAAAAATGTTTAATGGTTAAGTGATACGACTTCACTGTTTGCTCGTGTTTTGTGTCGTCACAACAGTCGTCAAACATGAAACACCAACATTTATCAAAATAAATCAAGATTATTGCACATAGCACTCTTTATAATGAGCAAAGTTTTTTATGACCATTTCTGTGTATTTACACAGCCAACAATATTCTTAACAGCTTGACAAGAATTTAAACATAGCGGTTGTAAAAAGAAGGTAGATTCTTAAATCCGTTCACATGCACAAAATTTGCTTACATATGTAAATTCACTCATGAGCAAATTTACTCACGTAAGTAAAAGTAAACATGCAATAGGTTTACATGAAGTATTAACATATGTGAATTTTTTTCTTTTTTCTTTCCTCTGTTGTTCAAAGTAGAAGAAAAATATGAAGAATTGAAATGTTTTCAGACAGGGGCGCACTGGGTCAAAAAATGTAATGTTACCGGGAAATGCACCGGAGGGAGGGGGGGGGGGGGCAGAAAATGTTGATTATTCGAACTGAAATAACACTGTGTCCTGTCATCTGAGCGGTCAGTGGCAGTCCACATAGAAGGCATTTCGATAACTTTTTTGTATCAGCTTCGTCGCTCATCAGGCTTAAATGGTTGCAACAAATGAGCCCCGGATTCAGCGGGCTGACTATAGTTCGGGCCAATGGGAGAACGCAGTTGCATTACTATCCAGGTTCCATTCATATAAAAAAAAACCTTGTTCCATTTTGTTGGTTTTCCGCCGATCCTTCCTGCATCGTGGTGGTCACGATTATCTTTGGAGAAAAAATGTACCATTCACAAAGAAATACTGGTAATACACGCTAAAAACTAAAGTGTTAAAAACTACACTTCAAGTGCTGTATTTAACACTTACTAAGTGCTGAACTAGCACTTTGTTCAAGTGTAGATATCCCAGAACTTGACAGGTGTTACAATAATACCACTTGACAAATGTAATGTCGCGACACTTAAAAGGAAACAAAGCAGATGACGCGGATCAGGCTCGAACTCTCGAGCCTGATCCGCGTCTTCTGCGTTGTGTCCTTTTAATTCTGTACCCATCAAGCGCAAATCAAATTATGGACGATTCTGGAAGAACCACCAATGCTAGACACATGGGAAGTGCCATCCATTGAAGTTTCAGATTCTGACGAATGTAATATCTAAGTGCTTAAAGCATTGCACTTTGAGTGTTAAAATCAAACCCTAAGAGCTAGAATGGGTTTAACACCTTGAAAGTGTCAGTTTTAACACTTTAGTTTTTAGTGTGTACATTATCCAAATTGTAAGAGAATAATTGAGAAGATATTGTCAAGAAAATGCAGGAGAATGCTTCTCCTAGCACTAACTTAAAAAGAATTCGGGGAGGGGAGGAGGACCCCCCCCCCCTTCTCCCGCGCTTATCGCTTCGCGCAATCAGAGCTCGCAGGGCCCGTACGGCCGTCCTACATATTGCCTCCGGCCCGTCCTCGCGCTCCAGGCGACCTGACGTTGTCAGTGAGTGGTGAGAGGTTGTTTTTTCTTCACTAAAGCATTGAAGGTTATCAACTTTACAAGAGACAGCTTTTATGAGATAAATACTTCATACCGTCGCGAGTGACTCGCGACGGTATGAAGTATTTAACTAATTAAATAATCTCTGCGAACTGCTAAGCTCAGTGGATTAACATTAACTAGTTGATTAATCTGTTATTATCTAAGTGCAACACTGATATACGGACTGACAGCAGTCGCCAATTAATTAATCCTTTACCCAACGCAGACGATATCAAAATTTAGTATTTTAAATATCATTTTTTCAAATTTTTCAAAAAATGTCAACAAAACCATATCATGTGGTCCCTCGTTGGAACGAGCTCGACGAGCTCGTTCCAACGAGGAGTCACATGATATGGTTTTGTTGAAATTTTTTGAAAAATAATATTTTTTCAACTGCTGAAGTTGCATAGTTCGCGGGTGGATGCAGTGGCGGCGCCATGGAGGGGTAGTAAAACAATACTATCATTTTAATTTTTGTTGTATTGAACGTTGCGGTGTAATGGTCGGTATGCATAATCCCATATTCCCAAGTGCACTAAATCAGAGAAGTTTTGAAATTATGTTTGCCACCCCCCCCCCCCACCCCCGGTCCCCCCACACACACGCTAGCTGCAAACAACAAACAAGAGTCGAGGGTCCAAATTGCAACAAGGCATGCCGCGTTTAAACGGACTGAAACATAGTGCTTAAGAGTATTCGACGAATGCTAGAATCGAGAGCGTGCAAGGCATCCGTTTGGAATTCCGCCTACAGCAATTTTAAAAAATAAAAAAAAAATTAATATTTTAGAAAAATTCTCAAAGGTATAACTCAATGAAATCAGGCAAATATGAATATCATTGGAACCGGCTTGTTCAGCCGGTTCCAATGATATCCATATTCGCATTATTTTGTTGCAAAATAGTTAAAAATTTTCTCAACTTAGGGAGAGGAGCCACCCTCCCCCCCCCCCCCCCGAAACCCGCCTCAGTTCGGCGCTGCACAATCCCCAACTGTACCCCCTCACTTTTGTAACTCTGGCGCCGCCACTGGGCGGATGCGGCCGATTCGTTGGGTAAAGGGTTAAATCAGTGACTTATAAATATAACTCAGGTGACCGCCCTTCTGGCCTGCCGATGATTCTATCAGAACTTTCGAGTTCTCTCGCATTTACACGTGACCATTTGTACGTTCACTCTTGAAATAACTACTAGTTCATTTTTTAAAACTCGATCAATTTATCTGGGTCAAACAGCGAAGTTTACCCCTCCCCTTCCCTCTCACCAAAATATCCAGAATGGCTAAAATGTGGCACCAGACAATTCGGGCCAACGTGGACTCTGCTGTCTAGGTTTGGCTGAACACGCAGAAGCGCGATTTTCCTCCTTTTCCACTTAACGACACGATCCTGAATAATGAAGTTGCTGCTGTCAGTGAAAATAAAAGACTCGAATTACTTTATTACTTTCATATCGGCCGAGATATCAGCCCTGGGTAACTTCACATCAGCCTGAGACAGAGTTACCTCGGGCTGATATCTCGGCCGATAAGAAACTAACCAAGTGATAGCCTTTAAGGACTAACTGGCTGAATTGATGGGAACGCCAGTTGGGCCACTCGGAAAATGTTTTTACCAATTACTACTCTCCACGTAAGGTGCATTAGGCCACACGAAATGAATTAATTGATTCTCAGGCATTTTTTAATTCAAATCAGGGAGGGAGGGAGGGAGGGAGATAGGGAGGTTGGGTTTTATTTTTAACTTTTGTTTTTCTTTTACAAAAAGTGAGCAAACATGGAGAGGATTTCGACTGTCCTTGCACACACAGAAATATAGAAAGAGTATATTTATACAAATAAATTCATTTGTAATTTGAAAAATAAACATTCTAAAAACAAACTGTAGGTACTGCAATTCAAAGGCTTCATATTCATTCGATGCTCTTCATTTTATATTTGAAGTAAAAGTATTTAATCTATGGGGGGGTGGGGGGGGGGGGGGGGTTTGCCTCGTTACAATTTATGGGAGAGTGCCTGTAGGCACTCTCCATAAATTGTAACAAGGCAAACATATTGGAGACGCAACTAAATAATTGTGCATCAATCAAAAAATGTAAAAAGTTTCGGGTCTCCCTGAGTTTGTACTAATTTTGGAAGACCTGAAAGGAAATAAAAATGTGCAATGATGGGGTTCAAATTTAATGAGGGATTCCCTGAGAATCAAAACACTTTTTTTAGCCTTACATGTAGTCGGAAATTTGTAACTGGTGAAATTTATTGCGTTGTTTTAGTTAATAGTGTATGTTATTGACAGACCTATTCTTTCCAGTATAACAATTCACTCTCATTCAAAAGTTATTCAAGCTTCAGACCCCAAGGGGAACAAAGTTGTCGGTCACATAAATAATACTTCTATAATTTTCAACTGAATGAAAGGTTATCTTTAGCTCAAAATATTCTGATGCAATTTTGTTCAATAATATTTGGAAGAGACGAGCAACTCCGCACGCGAATTCAAATTCGACACGTTATCGCAAGAGTTTCTGAAGTGTTTCTAAAAACATTAGTTGCGAACTATCACGTCTTCTGCAGGGACATTCACGGTACATGGCCGCAATTTCATAATTTATTTCCGAGTATATTTACTCAAACCTTATACTGGATAACTCATTTCAGTAACTTGGGCTTTTAGTTTCTGAAATAAAAGGACACACATGAAGTAATATTCGGAGGTTATTACTTGGTTAGTTTCATATTGGCCGAGATATCAGCTCGAGGTAACTTCATATCAGCCCGAGGGCGTACGTCGAAGGCTGATGTGAAGTTACCGAAAGCTGATATCTCATGCAGTCGATATGAAACTAACAATTACAAGTTACTTTGTAACAAAATGTTCGCAGATCTGTCAAAGTTTTCTGAATTATTGTTTTCTCATTCTTGTCGCAAAGTCCGAACTTTCCTCTTCTCCTACATCAGCTATCCGAACGTCTCGGCTTCTCCAGCTGTACTGTCGTAACTCCTTGCATGCACCTGGCGGCTATTCCTTCCCAGGACATGAAATCTCTTGCCTTTAAAATGAGTAAAATTTGAAGATATTTAACCAAATTTCCCTCTGTCAATTGTATGGACCTTTTGACCAGTGTTGTCTTGAGTCAAATTTTCGTGAGTGTTTCATCAAATCTAGTCATGGCTGCTTCACAGCAGCCATGACTAGATTTGAGGAAAAAATCGTTTAAAATTACTCAGCGGATTAAGAGCTAGAAAAAACTTACATCTAATGACTTGTTACGACTGCTGTCCTCGGCGATTAAACTTTAACCCACTACACACTAATAACAAAATAGAGGAATTTCTTAATGCAACTAAGAATTCAATTAAATTTTGTCCGACGGGTGTTGCAACCATTTTTGTAACAACAACCACTTTTGTTATAGCTCACCACTTTTGTAACAACACTTGCCCACTTTTGTTACAGCTAACCAATTTTGTTACAAAATCAACCACTTTTGTTACAAAATCAACCACTTTTGTTACAAAATGATGAGCTCACCACTTTTGTTACAACCATCGCTCATTTTTGTAACAAAAAAAAAAAAAATCACCCCCAACTTTTGTTACAACAATCGGCCATAAATGTTGCAATTTTTGTCCGTGTGAAAAATTAAGTAATCTGCAAGTAATGAGAGACGTCACGTCACGATTATCGGGAGCGCGGTTGCTCGGTGGTTAGAGCGTTGGTCTTGAGATCGGAAGGTTGTGAGTTTGATGTCTGGCCAGGATAACTTGCGTTGTGTTCTTGAGCAAGGCACATAATCTCAGTTGCTCGCTTGGGAGCACGGTTGCGCCATGTGCCGAGGCGTGTCGCACGTTGACAGCACACATGCCTACGACTAATGCTAACCTTGCCCATGTGGGATTAGTAAGTTGGAGAGTTGACAGTTACTCACCGATTCTCGGTGGTACTGTGCGGGTATTCCGGCTTTTCCTCCACACGTAAAAGTATCTTCGTCATAATGTGACCTCAGCTATTAACCCCTTACCCAACGAAGACGATATCAAAATTTATTATTTTAAATATCATTTTTTAAAATTTTTAAAAAAATGTCAACAAAGCCATATCATGTGACCCCTCGTTGGAACGAGCTCGCCGAGCTCGTTCCAACGAGGGGTCACATGATATGGTTTTGTTGAATTTTTTTGAAAAATATTATTTTTTCAACTGCTGAATTTGCATATTACGCGGGCGGATGCGGGCGATTTGTTGGGTAAAGGGTTAACGTGTCATAAAACACCGACAATCTAATAATGATTATCAAACCAAACCAATGTCGAGCATGTTCAGTAGTAATGCCACACCCTTGCTTATTCTTGGTTTCAAAAGTGGTTGCCACAGTCGGTGGTCACTGAGCTCTGTGCAACAAGGCTGAAATTATTTATTTATTGACTGGTCGCTTTCAGCATCTTCGGCTAAATCATGACCACATCACGGATATGATTCACACCGGGGTTAACTAAGGTGTTTCCTTGGGCAAGTCACTTAATCCCGATTGCACACGTGGGGTCACGGTGGCGTTGTGTAGTTAGGCATACTGCGCGTCGATGGTGCACTTGTCTTCAATCAACGCTAGCACTGCTTACATGGAATAAGTCCGTTGGGTACATTTCTGGCAGATGCTCGTCGCTGCGCGGTAGTTCTCTCCGGGTACTCCGACTTCCTCCACTCGTAAAACTGTCCGACACGAGGTGATCTTGGCTGTCGAAAGTGTCGTTAAACCCCAATAAAAGACATGTATGATGTCAGGTTTAACCCATCGTTTATACCTATGCTGTCCCCTTTAGAGGATCCTGGGCGTTGTTTCCGGATACTATTTTACCAAGAAAGTAGAGGTTGTGCACCTCAGTAAACAAACCAGTGGAGTAGCTGGGGGAGGCTGGGTGGGGGGGGGGGGGGTGGAACATGCCCCCCCCCCCCCCCATTTCTGTCATGCCCCCCAAGCCCCCATGTTAACCCATATTAGCAACATCAGGCAAGAAATTTTAATATCTAGCAAAACTTGACTCTGAGTCCGTTTGTGGCCATAATTTATAAGTTGTGACAGGCATCAATAATTAGACCACATTGTGGCCTAATTATTGATGCCTGTCACAACTTATAAATTATGGATACACACGGACTCAGAATCAAGGATATTACTCTTGCCCCCACCCCCTCCCCTCTAACTTTGATATCCTGGCTACGCGCCTGAAACACGCACTGCCCCACTTTCCGAGATTCCTGCGAGGGAAGATTGAATTGGTCAGTAGTATGTAATGTGGTTTTCACCTCTAGGTTGCCGGACCTCGGTGCCGGACCTCGGAAGTGACGTCATGTCACGTGACTCAGTGCCGCCATGTTGTGTTGTCATGGTAACCCGCGTGAGCGGCCATGTTGTGACGTTATCTCCATAGTGATACGTGGTGTGAGTGCCCATGCGCAGCGCGTGTTGTTAAGGTGATACGTGTTTCCGTCGTCCATTTTGTATACTGGAGGCCACCATCTTGGTTTCTATGGTGGCACGTGGTTGCTATGTAACCCAATTTTTCTGCAACAGGACACGGGTATGTTCGGAGGGTATGTTCGATTGAATAGGAGTAATTTCCCGATTTGTAGAATTACCACAAAAAACCCGACAAGTTGTACTATTTCGAATTCTTTCAGAACCCTATTTAGGACCTCCATTCTTTTGGCTTATAATAGTAGCACTTAGTGCTATAGTACCAGGGGGACCCCTGGGGTGTGTTTGATTCAACTAGAGTATATCTAATTAACAAACAGACCCGACTACCCTTACAGACCACCAAAATCTCCACCAAACCACCCAAACGGACATGTGAAGCCCCATTTCGGGCATATAAAAATAACACGTTATGCTGTAGTACCAAGGGGTACAGGGGGTATGTTCTGTTGAATAGGAGTACAGGGCCTGATTGTCCCAGAATCCCATTTTTAATTCCTATTGCATATGTTTGAGTAATTGCTCGATCGAGTGACTCCTCGAACGATTCGACGACTCATTTCAGAAAAAAGGGATTCCATAGCCACAGGCGTTTTCGAAAAAGGGATTCCACAATGGGATTCCAAAAAGGGATTCCAAAAGTGGGATTCTATCTTATGTCGAGTGACTCGCAACTATTGCTCGAATGACTCGAATCCCATCGAGCAAATGAGCTATCGAGCAATTGCTCGATCGAGTGACTCCTCGAACGACTCGACGACTCATTTCAGAAAAAGGGGATTCCATAGCCACTGGCGTTTTTGAAAAAGGGATTCCACAAATGGGATTCCAAAAAGGGATTCCAAAAGTGGGATTCCGTCTTATGTCAAGTGACTCGCAACTATTGCTCGAATGACTCGAATCCCATCGAGCAAATGAGCCAACGAGCAATTGCTCGATCGAGTGACTCCTCGAACGACTCATTTCAGAAAAAAGGGATTCCATACCCACAGGCGTTTTCGAAAAAGGGATTCCACAAATGGGATTCCAAAAAAGGGATTCCACAAATGGAATTCCGTTTCCATCTTGTCGCCAAAGCTCCAAGGCCACTACTGGTCTATGGTCTATCTGTCCTATCATTAGCTTCTACAACAGTTTTGTTCCATTGCGGCCTTGTACCAGTACTATTGACTAAACTACCATTAATATTGACTTATATCACTACTTCCTAGCTGTACCTTCGCTCAAGCCTTCAAAATGTTCAATCAGATTTCCCCTGTATACATATAAGGCATTCCGTAATTGAGATTCCTAGCCGAGTCCGTAAAATTTGGATTCCGTGATTTGTCATCAACACTCGAGGGTTGTAGAAACCTGGATTCCGTTTCCATCTTGTCGCCAAAGCTCCAAGGCCACTACAGGTCTATGGGGTATCTGTCCTATCATTAGCTTCTACAGCAGTCTTGTTCCATTGCGGCCTTGTACCAGTACTATTGACTAAACTACCATCCATTAATATTGACGTGTACCACTACTTCCTAGCTATACCTTCGCCCAGGCCTTCAAAATGTTCCATCAGTGTATACATATAAAGCATTCCGTAATTGAGATTCCCTTCCGAGTTCGTAAAATTTGGATTTCGTATTTTGACATCAGGCATAACCCCCACCCCCACAAAATCACTAAATCTACCATAACGTACTACATATACCAGCCATATAATAAAACAAAGCAATCGGTTGGTTAATAGTACCAAGCACTAACAGGGGGCCTATAGGTGTATACACCGCCCATACTATAGTACCCTTCTAAACTACCAGGCAGTGCCCCCTACCCACAATACCCCTATGCCTATCATTGCATACTACCTATACCAGTCGTAGGATAACATGAAGCATCAGGTGAATTAATAGTACTAAGGGCTAGCATGGGACCTGCAGGGGCGAACAGAGGTATATATTGTCCATACTATACCGCTGTTCTATACTACAAGTCATTACCCCCCTACCCATAATACTCTATGCCTAACATTGCATACTCCCTATACCAGTCATTGAATAGTACAAAGCAATCGGCTGGTTAATAACACCGAGGACTACAGGGGTACACACCATGCATCCTATGCCACCCGTTCTAAACAAACGATTATAATACTGCCTGGCCTAACACTAAACTACCATTACCAGCCATAAGATAATACAAAGGATTCGGTAGGTAAATAGTACTAAGGGGGTAATAGGTCAACAGACCATTCAACCTATACTGCCAATCTAAACCACCAAGGACTATCTCGTAAATACCACACCGGGCGACCATGCATTACCCCATTTCTACAGTATTACTTGACCTGGCTATATCAGACATAGGATAATATGAAGTTCGATTAGTAGTTGGCCAACCAAAGGCTAACAGGGGACCTACATGGATATATACTACCACTACCAGACCCCCACCCCCACACACACACACTTACGAGAAGTCCGACATCCACTGACCCGAATTACGTTATGTCAGATTGTATAGTGGGCAATAACAGTGGTCAGCATCTCTATGACGTCGCGCGCGTATCAAGACGTCACGACGTCAATAGCAACGTCAACCGTTTCGCGGGAAAAACTTTCAAGAAAACCCACCTTCACCAATAATTACCCACGACATACCCATAATATATACCTATAGCCCCATGCGTACATATATCACTATACATGCCATAGCATACTATATATACAGTACCTACACCATTTGGTGGATTTAGCTGGATGACGCGAAAAACACGTCTCATGTCTGCTCCCCCAAACGGCTCCGGTTCCTATGGGAATTTAACACTAGTTGCTCCCCCAAAGCTCCGGGTAATCAGGCACGATTCATACCTTATATACTACTCCCGTAATAGAACTGAGCTGGTCATTATTGAAGGCAAGCTCAATGCAGCCAGATATCGTGATGAAGTGCTTACACCTGTTGTTGTCCCATTTCTGCAACGTCACGGCCCCGGCGTCATTCTACAGCAGGACAACGCCCGACCCCTCGCAGCTCGTGTTGGTCAAAAGTATCTGCAGCAACAACAAGTGGATTTTCTTCCCTGGCCCGCAAATTCGCCCGTTGAGCACGTATGGGACGAAATGAAACGTCAGCTACGCCGGCTTCCCCATGCACCGTCAACGCTTGTGGAACTCCAAAGACAGCTTATCAGAATATGGAACAACATCCCACAACACTTCCATGCTAACTTGTTCGCTTCCATGAGGCGTAGATGCACAGCAGTAGTCGATGCAGACGGAGGTCATACCAGATATTGAGTGTGTGACTTTTGTGTTTGCCCCTTAGTGTCTTTGACTCTCCATGGCACCAAGAGTATTCGTCGTAGCGTAATGAAATTTCTCGTGTTGATCACAAATTGATTCATCTGTGATTGAATAAAATTTCCATGAATGGAAATGATATATATCTTTTTTCAGTGTTATTTTTTAGCATGCACACTTTCTTTTTTGGGAGAGTATATTTGCCTAGTAGAACAAGACTCCTTGTGAAACTAAAGGGAAAATGGGATAGAAAGATGAAGGATAATTGGATGAGGAATGACATGCATGATGAAAAGGGTCAATTTTATAGTTGGGGAGATCGAGAAGGTGACAATGGAGGGAGAGGTGGGGTGGGGGGGGGGGGGGTATGAAACTGTTTTTGACTGAATGCTGGGAGATTAGGAGGGAGGGGAGTGGGGGAGGGAATACCCCGGCCGGATACTGGGTTAATGTAGGCCTCCTCGTTAGAGGACCGCGACAAAATCAGCGGAAAGCCGAATATTTATTAGATTATTATTACAGATGACGCCTGGTTCTGTTTTGGGGACGATTTAACCCTTTGAACACTGGTGGTATCTTCCATGCCAGTTAAATGGCAGAAATTGGAAGAGTCCATATCTATTGTTTGGGGGTAGAGCAATTAATAGTTTCAACGTGCAGCCTGAAGGCTGCACGTTGAAAATTTTAATTGTTCTATCACACACGTTCACTTAGTAGCCATCCTACTTAACGAAATTATGGCGTATTGTGTTGCTGGACCGGAAAAAGCGGTCTCTCGCGTTGAAAGAGTTAAAAAAAATTGGGGGGATAAAACACAACTTTGTCAATATTTGCCTGTACTGGTGCAGGCAATAGAAAAAATTACTTTCGGTTCCAAAATTTTAAAACTTCATGTTACCGGTGTGTTTGGCGATTGATTACTGCGCGTTTTCCAAACATTTTATAAAAATAACTCATGTCAACTGATATTCCTGTCAGATTTCATGTGTAACGCATGCTTTTTCAAGGTGAGAAAAATATTTTAAATCTTTGTCATTCCTGCCTGATCCACTCAGTCTGACAAACAACTTCACGAAGCCACGTGACCGACCGACATTTCGACCAATCTGTTGACTTCGAGATAAACAACATCTGACTCAAGTGAATACGATATTCCGTTTCATTAATGCCATATCAATATCGATTCAATGGGAATTCTAACTGTGACGGCAAAGTGTAAACTCTTGTTTACACTGAGCTGAGTATCGGAGGGTTTTTTTTAAAACAGAAAATCAGCGGCGGACTGGCCGTTTGGGCCACAGGGTAATTTCCCGGTGGGCCCCTCCTATTTGGGATCCACCTAGGGGCCCCAAATTTACGCAGCCCAACACCTGTTCGCGCATGAATCTTCGTGAAAATGACCAAATGGCGAAATGGATCTGATTGCACAGACTGTCGGTTTATCGAAATGCCCTCCGAGAGGACACTTCGAGTCTTTTCCACCATTGATCGTTCAGATAAATGAAACGGACCGTTCTTTCGGTTCGAAAAAATCGAATTTTTCTCCCATTGGGTCGAAGAGCGGTTCGAAAAATCAAAATTTTGTCCTGGTCCGGGACCCCCTTGGTACGCTTCCCGGCAACTTTTTTTGGCCCAGTCCGGCTCTGCAGAAAACTGAATGAAGAGCAATATTTCCCGGCGAGTAATGAGTAATTTCGGGTTGCTGATCTGAAGAGGCGTAAATTTTGGAAAGCAACGGGTTAGGATACCTCTGGGCTCCTCGACTAATTTTTCTCGGGTGCCCTTTTTTCAAATAAATGTTGCTTGAACAAACCCTGGGCCTCTTTTGAGCTAGAGTTTATCCCAGTTAGCCTATTGGACAATCCGCCATTGATTATGGGGAAAAGGAGGGCTGTCCTTCCTCGGACAAAGTAGGCAGTCTTGCCCGACAATACTCTGCCCTAGCAGAAAGATTATCTTAATTGGAACAATTGAACACAAAGTTTCTCCTTTTCAAATATGTCTCACGAAACTGAAAGTTTGGAAGATCACCCATCAACCAATGCTGTCAACTCTTCGGGACTGTGGGCAAAGTTTATGGTGCTCGTCGATATTGCCTATTCGTATCCACTCTGGTACGACTGCATGTAAGTGATTGTAGCTGTTCTGGGGTGGGTCGATATAGCCGGAGTGTGCGCTGGTGTATTGTGAGTTTGCAGTGTGTTTATTATGGGTCCGCTGGGGCAGGGTCAAGCCACGAACAGGACACTGACGCCATGCTGACATCTATTCCGGGGTAGGGGCGGTGAACAATTTTTTCGCAGCCCGTTGCCATTGCCTGTCCGTATCCACTCTGACGTGGCTGTATGTGTGTGTTTGTAGTTCTTCTGGAGTCGATGTTTTCAGAGAGTACACGGATGTGGTGTGATTTTGCACTTAACAATAATACTCTTTTTATAGCATTAAATTCACACATGATGCCCTTTGGCTGTGCAAAATTGGAAAATGCCTTATGGAAAAGGTTGGGTTTAATATCCGACTTGAATGATTCAAACGAATCCATTTCTTTTAGAGGGTTTGGAAGAGAATTCCAAAGCTTTTGCCCGGCAATTGAAAAAACCCTATCTCGAGCGGAACGTAAGGTACGATTTGGAACTCTAGTTTTTTAAATGACGAACCGTACACGCAGATCAATCACAGAACTTAGTATTAACCCGTTGGATCCTGATGGTATATTATATTCCATGCCTGTTCAAAGCCATCAACTGGTAGAGTCTATATTAGATACTTGGGAGGGGGAGGGAGAGGAGGCTAATCAATATTTTCAACGTGCAGCCTCGGGGCTGCACGTTGAAAATCTTGATTAGTTTACCATACAAATACACCGAGCAACTATATCTATACTTTATGAATTCGAGTCGCATCACGATCCGGGACCGGAAACGCCGACTTTCGGGTTCAAAGGGGTAACAGACCCGACGTTAGAACGCATGATTCTAGGCAGCTAAAAGGGAAGTTCTGCCGCGCAGAGTATTAAAAACTGTTGTAGTCCGACGTGCTCAAGGGCCTCCGCAAAGGCATAAAACTGGCGGTAGTTTGGTGATATGTGAGTGGGAAATCCCTCGAAATTTGCCACGGCATTTGGCAACAACGCATTAAATCTCTTCCATTACTTGTATCATTCAGCGACTTATATGGAATCCTAGATCCCGAAGTTTCATGAACCCATTCTCGTTGAAAAATTTGCACCCCAAAAAGACAAGCCGCAGTCATCAAATTACCACATAAGTTCCTGTTGAACTCTTTACAACGATGTCCATTTTCCCTCGTTGTTGTACATCCAGGCACTCCAAAATTTAATTGTGTCTGTGTTTTTTATTTTTATGTGTGTATGGGTTGGGGACCTTCCCATCAACCCAAAGAATGTTCGCCGAGTGTATTAATGCGATCCTCGCCGAAAAAGTTCTCTCGGTGTGCGAATACTATCAAGCAGCATCAATTACGGGGTTGATGTACATGTACAGTGCACAGTGGACGGGCTCCGGGTAATGCAAAAAACGGGCATTATGGGACCTGCGAGCGCAGAAGGCGCGAAGCGATCAGCGGAGGTATGTAGGTACTCCCACAGAATATCTTTTTAAAAACAGAAGCATTCTGCTGCATTTTCTTGACAATATCTACTCAATTACTTCCTTACAATTAGGGTAATTTATTACCTGTATTTCTGTGCGCGTAGTGTATTTTTTCTCCAAAGATAATCGTGACCACCACGATGCAGGAAAGACCTGTGGAAAACCAACAGACTGGAAAAAGTGGGTTTTTATATGACTGGAACCTGGTCAGTGATGCAATGCACTTACTCTTGCCACATCCACCAGCGTCGGAGGCCCGTACCAAAAGCCTTCACACGACTTTCATCTTTTTAAAACACCAAAAAATCCCGGGACTTTAATGGGGCCACCCCGGGTCCCTAATGGGGCCCGGAGCAGCTCCCCCTTACCCCGCCCCCGTCTCGGCGGTAGTGAGTGTATTGTCGACAAACAAATTTCCGAAGTTTTTTAACTGCAATTCCGACTATCAAATAATCCAACTACATCATCAAGGCATGCCTTCAAAGAAGGCATGCCTTGGTGATACAGCTGGAATATTTTATAAATCGGGACTTGAATCATGAAAGTCGGGACAAATTGGGTTTACATCTCCACCCCCACGCCCAGTCGGTCAGTTTCGCGACGCCCCTGTTCTCTCGAGATCGTAAAATGAAAGTGCGTCCGTCCTTGCCGGCTTTCACATCATGCCAGCAGTGAGGTTCATCAGATACATTTCACAGCCACATGTTGCCTCGTCGCTACTGCATGGTTTCAGAAAATATATTAGTTTCATACTTTTGGTCATATTCATATCACTTTCCCGTTTCAAATAATGATTTAAAATTTGACATCATGGCCGGTTTGTACTTTAATTGGTTATTTACCCGTAATCACATCGCTAATGGTAAAGTTTAATCGACCGTTTCATCGTGTACTTGTTGATAGTCCAACTGTAAGGACAAAAACATCAAACAGATAGAAAAAAAAATAATCTAAACACAAAAGGACTATTTATTCAAGAGTTGCTAACTGAATAGAGTAAATATATTCACTTGGCAAGCATAAAATTATAATTAATAGGTAGAGCTTGGAAATAGGTTCTTTATGCCCGAATGAATCATGATCGCTTCACGGGGTCCCTGCGTGATTTAGTGTACATGGACTTGAAATTCTTCAAAAACAAGTGGATGTGTTTGTTCATGTTGTAGAAATCGGATCACCGGTGGCATAGTTTTTCAACACCTTGCGAAAAATACCGACGCAATATTTTTGACTCCCACACAAGTGTACTTGATAACTCGATAGGAAGTCATTACACAAGACTCTCGAAACTGTACCACCGATTTGACAAGGTCTTCCGCTATGATCTGTTCTTAATTTTTGGTCAGATTCGTCGTTTAAAAAGCTGAGTCGTTGAATTCCATGTTGATAACCTAGATGAGATGAAATTTAGGGATTAACGGATAATTATTAACTCGCCGCCCGCTGATGGTCTGTCAATTGATTTCTCTAAAATACCTCACCCTAACTCGGTTCGAATCCCACCTGCGGCAACCGCGTTGTGTCCTTGGGCAAGACACTTCACCCCCATTGCCCATGTGGGGGCACGGTGACGCTGTGCACTAAAACGTACTGCACGTCGATGGTGCACCTGTCTTCAACCAATGCTAACCCTGCTTGTGTAGAGTTAGTATGTTGGGTAGCTGACAGTTGCTCGTCGTTGCTTGGTGGTTCTCTCCGGGTACTCCGGCTTCCTCCACCCGTAAAACTGTCATGGTCATGATTAGCCATTGTGCAGAAATATGTGACCTTAAAACACCAATAAATAAATAACCTCACCCTAAGAGGAGGTAAAATAAATCATTATATGCTATTTTCGACGGAGATCTCAGAGATTGGTCAAACAAGACGTAATCGCTAATTAAAATCTTTCAATACTGGGCTTTAAGTTAACCCTTTGCCCAGCGCCCAGTATATTTAAACTTATATTAATTATCGTCTATAAAATTCAACAAAACCATATCATGTGACCCCATCATTGCAACGAGCTCGACGAGCTCGTTGCAATGAAGGATCACACGATATGGTTTTATTGAAATTTTTTGACAAATATATTTTTTTCAATTGCTTAATTTATAAATTACGCGGGAGAAAAATATGGTCATCCTAAACAGACGGACAATATTATTATAGTCAGGAGCAAAAACGCTCGTTGGACGGGAGATATCAAAAGAAGGGTCAGCGTAGCCATGGTTATCGCCTGGACGGGCCTGCCCCCCCCCCCCCCCGCAAATCACCACTGCCCCCTAAAAATGATGAATTCTGTGACCTGCATGGGGTCTGCAAATGAGATAACTGATGACACGCTACTCTTGACGTTTCTTTGAGCCTCAAAATGTCTCCAAATAACACCATTTATGGCATGTTTGTCAAAATTTCCCGGTGGTTGGGGGGGGGGGGGGGGCAAGGTCTGGGCATTCCCCGGCGAAATCTTTGAAAAATCCGCTCGGCCAACTTCATACCTTTCCCGAGCTCAAAACGTCGATCTTCGTAATATACTTACAGCACGAAAATGCTTGCAACCTCCTAACCCCCCCCCCCCCCAAGCAACCCCAACCACGCACACAAAAATATAGATAGGCCAACCTGGCTATGCGCCTTACCCAGATAGATATTTGGGGTGTTCATTGTTATTCAAAGTGAGATCAAAGCCACTGGAGTTGAGGGTAAAACTCCAAATGTGAAACTAAGGATTACTATAGACCCTTAACATTTTCTTGTTGACCGTCTCAAGTACCTGCCCAGCAGCAAAAGATCCACTGGAGAGAATGGGATTAAAACAAGAAAGCTAAGTGTTTAAGAAAAGGCAGGACGGAAAGGGTCAACATTGTAGTTGGGGAGACTAAAAGATACCTAATGACGGATATCATAAGACAGCTGGTGTCTGAATGATGGGAAATTAAGGCGGTTATGAGAGAAATTAGCCACATAATTAATGGAGGCTTCCCCGTGAGAGGACGTCGGCAAATCAATGGAACGCCAAAGAACTCTTGTCCTCTTAATCAAGCAAATGTTTCATGACAGTGAAGTTGCTGTTACTGATTATAAAGTTTTCATGATTGTTATGCCTTGCAGTACATTTCATCTCGTGAAACATTATGTTTCTGGTTGATAGCGTACCCCAAACACATCCCCTCGTCCACGAGAAACATGCTTCCCACGAATGTCACAAAAACATTATCATCCACATGCAATATCTGGGTATAAAACAGGGACATTTGTCATTTCTTTTTTCAATAAATGTTTACATGGCAAGGAGGAGACTGTCAGAGGCCCTAAGATGGCAAATTGTTGGCATGCATGCAACAGGCATGTCATTCAAAGCTATTGGAAGGCAACTTGGCTATAGCCATTCTGTTATCAGCAGACTTTTTCAGAAAACATCAACAAACCAACTATGTTGAGCATCGACTAAGCCCCGGGCAACCCCCAAACTCCTCTCCCCGGGAAGATCGGTGTCTTCAAGTGGAGCTTTGAAACGCCTTTGGATCCCCAACTGCCATGGCGTTTGTGCAACAGAACTGTCCGAAACCGTCTCAAAGTACTGGGTATGAGGTCTAGATGGGTCTGTACGACCAGCATCAAAGACGACGTTTGGAGTGCTGTATGGTACGACAGCATTTGAATCTCAGGACGTGGGGGGAGTCCATTGGTCAGATAAGAGTACATTCCTGCTTCACGTCACAGTTGGTCGCATGAGAGTGTGATGCATAGAAATACTGCTTGCGTGCCCTTGAACATCATTGTGGTGGAAGATCAATTATGATCTGAGAATGCCTCTTTCGTGGTTGTAAAGTTGATTTGGTGACTGAACGTGGGAATCTCAGTGGTCATTAGTACATCTGGGACATTCTCAATCCGGTTGTCGTGCCTCATTTTGACAATCAGTCGATGGCTACTCGACCTGTATGGGCGGCAATGCAAGGCCACATCACATCGTTCCCATGCTGTGATAGTATTCCTTCAGAACAACGCTATTACAACACTACCTTGGCCTGCAGTGAGCCCCGATTTCAATCACTTATAACACATATGGGACTTTCTTGGACGTCGTGTGCAAGCTAGTGTGTACAGAATTGGCCGATTTGGAAGCCGCATTGCATGAGGTGTGACAGCAGTTGCCTCTGGACCGTATCAGAAGGCTCACTGGTAGCATTAGGAGGAGGGTTCAGGCTGTCATCCGGGCACGTGATGGATGTACTCGCCACTGCTATTGTGTTCAGGAGATCACAAGTTACACTTTTTGTCAGTAATTACCCGCATTGTTTCATCATGGACCGTTCCAGCACCATACTTGTCGAGAGAACATTTTTCCATCAAAAACATTATTGACAGATATGTGTAATTAACCCATTAAAATACTGCATATTTTCATCATTGTGTTGTCTTTCATTTGTCAATAGACAATTCTTTCTGTGGACAATCACTTTTGGCCATCTGAAAGATAGCGTGAAAGTAATGACAATTTCTATTAACACCACTGCAAGAAAAACAGCGGGTGCTAAATTAAGTTCCAGGCATTGCGGTAACCGGTTCTCTTCAGATCACCGAAGTTAAGCAACGTCGAGCCCGGTTAATCCTCGGATGGGTGACTGTCTGAGCGATCGATTCGGACTCCCGCGTTGTATCCTCGGGCAAGGCACTTAACCCCGATTGTCCACATGGGGGCACGATGTGTACTACGGCGTACTGCACTTCGATGGTGCGCATGTCTTCAACCAATCTAACCCTGCCTGTGTTGCAGTGCGGAGTTACGATGTTGGGGAGCTGGCAGCTGCTCGTCGTTGCTCGGTGGTTCTCTCCGGGTACTCCGGCTTCCTCCACCCGTAAAACTGCCACGGTCATGATTAGCCATTGTGCATACGTATGTGACCTTAAACACCAATAAATAAACAAATAAATAAAGTTACAGTTGTATATAATGTGTATAAAATCTATACTGAGTCAAAAAAGAAAGGATAATAGAAACAAATGTGAAAAATTAGCATAAAGGATGAAATATAATAGTTCTGATGTTGCATGTTTGTGGACACGAAGTCGTGCATAGATTTTAATGACATGTTGTTGTTGTCCACCCAACCATATACAATTTTGCTACGGAATTCAAAATAGCACTTGCTATCCGAGAATGTCAAATTGAATGGGTGATCGACGATTGTCGTTGTGTTATGTTGTGCCAGAGAGCCTGGGTTATTGAGAAAACACGCTAGTTTTGGTCTTCCGACATTTTAAAAAGTGCCAAGGTTAACCGAAAATCAGAGGTTGCGTGCCATTGGTATGCATGAAGCTGGGATACCTCCAGATGAGCTCGCTGCTGAGTTCGGAGTCACTGTGGCCACTATTTACCGTCTCATTGGAAGGTATAGAACGAATGGATCTACTGCCGACCGACCGTGTCGTGTGACGACCCGTGCACAAGACCGACACATCAGGACGTCTCACTTGCAAGATCGCTTCCTTCCGGCGACGAGGACAGCAGCAATTACTCCTGGTAGAACTAACAATAGAATCAGTGCACAAACTGTCCGGAACAGACTCGCTGAACACGGCATCCGAAGTCGGCGTCCATAATACGGACCAATCCTTACCCAACGTGATGAGTCACGATTTTGTCTGCGGTGCGCTGATGGTAGGGCAAGAGTGTATTGCCGACGAGGAGAACGGTTTTCTGATGCTTGTGTACGGGAATGTGGCCGATTCGGCGGGGGTCGTGTAATGGTTTGGGCAGGAATTTCCTTGCACCATCTTCATCGATGGTAATCTGAATGGACAGCTATATAGGGACGAAGTTCTTAACGTTGTTGTTGTCCCATTGTTCAAGGCTAACGTCAGATTGCAGTTATTCCAGCAAGACAATGCCCGATGTCACGTGGCGCGTATCTGTCATGACTTTCTTGAGAAGCAGAGCATCGAACTTCTTCCCTGGCCCCCACTTTCACCAGATTTGTCGCCAATCGAACATCTTTAAGGTCAATTGGACCGTCGGTTACGACATCATGATCTTCAGACGTTAGGCGATTAACGTAATGTTCTAAGGCAGGAGTGGAACGCAATACCACATGGTGACATCCAGAGACTTATCGGGTCCATGAGCCGTCGATGTCTTGCCATCCAAGAGGCAAATGGTGGACATACACGCTATTGACTGCATTTGTGAACTTTTCATTTCAACCCGTGTCTGAATTGCGACGTCCTGACGTGACGCTGGCAACAGTAAGAACATGAAATTATGCACATTCATACAGCTAGACTCGAAATATGAATTTACAATAATGTTTGGGATTAAAGTCGATAATACTAAAAAATTGCTCCTCCAAGTTTATTATACTTTCTTTTTTGACTCAGTATATTTTAGCTTGACGGCTAGCTGTTTCGTTCCGTCAAATAAAGCATAATTTGGTGTTGGTGTGCGTTAACCCTTTACCCAACGTAACGGTGAAAACCGGCTAGCGCTATTCACAAAATTCACCATTCAATGTTTATTAGTTTTTCATTTTTGTCACAAAAACATAGCTTATGACCCCTCATTGGAACGGGCTCAACATGCTCGTTCCAATGAGGGCCATAAGCTATGTTTTTGACGTAAAAAATTAAAAAAATAATGCTTCAAGAATTTTATTTGCAAGTGTCGTCTGCTTTTCGTGTTAGGTAAAGGGTTAAACACTCCTGTGGCAGAAGAATGGGTGGCTGGTGACTTATGGAACTATATGCTTGTGCCGCGTTAGTAAGTTGGAGGGTATGACAGTTCTTCACCGCTGCATTGTGGTTCTCTCCGGGAACTCCGGCTTTCTCCACTCATAAAACTTTTCTACACGACGTGACCCTGGTTGTTGAAAGTGACGTTAAACCCCAATAGACGGCAACCAAACAAACTGACAGCGCCCTTCTTTCTGTAATATTGAAAGCCATATCAATTAATTTGTAGAGAAGATAACTTTATACTACCAACTTGTAGCCAGTACTGAAGTTCGATTCTGTCGGGGGGGGGGCGGTGGGGGGGGGGGTGAAAAGGGAAACGAGAGTGACGTTCCCTTCCTCACGAATTATTTTGTCGGAAAAATTGCAGGTTTGTCGGGAAATGCTTAACCTGTAAGTAGTATAGCAAGTCCCCGAACGCCCACCCCCCCCCCCCCCCCCTCCCATTACCGGGAGCTTTGCCGATCTCCCCTTGTGTTAAATTCCATAGAACAAGACTTTTTGGCCGGAACAACTTTTGCTAGATCCGGCAAGTTAGTGTACATACTGCATATATAGTCTGTTATTGTACGGATAATGATATATCTACACAAGGGGCTCTGGGTTTATATCCTATTCAAAAAAGTTGGGGATATTTGATAAAAGTGAGATATTTGGAGAAATATATTTATATTGTCATCAAAAAGACAGTTGAGGCATTGCACTGTGACATCCGGTGAATGATTTCAGCGATAGTTGGGTGTCTGACAAGCACACATTCCACGCACTGAGCTGTAGAAGACATGGACCGTCAGTCAGAGAATTTGCCACATTCAGCCCAAGACCTCAATACCTTGTAAATTCTCCTCGGTTCACGAGACAAGCGCGGATCCGACGTGGCACACTCCTCACCAAATGTCCAATATCAGCTTGACTGATGTTATTCCATTCTTGTTGCAGCGCAGCGGCGAGTTCCTGGACATTGGTACGATTGTCCCAGCGCTGTCGTGCTCCACACCAATTCCGCCTTGCTGCGATGTGACGTTCAGTCAAACGTTGAATTATCTGAAGTCGTCGAGCGTACAAATTCCAGCTGTGTAGGCGATTCCGAATAGTCTGACCACTGACTCGTACATCTGTCGCTCTTTGCAGCTGCTGTCCAATTTCTGCGGCGCTTTGATGGCGGTCACGTAATGCTGTGGTTCAGATGAAACTATTCTGGTTAGCAGTTGTCGCCCTTGGACAACCTGACCGACGTCTGTCACCAACATTGCCCGTCTGACGGCAGCGTGACCACAACCTGCTAATCGCCGATTGAGTAACGTTGAGAATTTGAGCCACTGCAGTGTGTCTGTTACCAGCTTCCAACATGCCAATGGCACGTAAACGTTCGTCACGTGTCAGTCTTCTCATACCTCAAAAGTTACGTTTCGACCAGAAACTATTGATGAACGAGTTTATACCAAGAAAAGAACGACGAGACCTCTGAAAAAGCCTATCCAGTACAAATGAAAATTTCAAAAACGTACCCCACAGACATGAACGCGGCGCTCGTGCGAAAAACCTGCACGAAGTTTTCGTGGGCCGGTGACATTCATGAAACACACTAAACTTCGTAACATATTGATGTGTCCAATTACGCGTATCCAATGCCATTTCCCGAAAATATCAACATCAGTTTGGATATCCCCTACCATTTTTGAATAGTATAGTATGGGTATGTGATGGAAAATTGATGTGTTGGGTGTTTTTCTTGAAAATTTCCCCCGCGAAATGGTTGATGTTACTTATAACATTGTGACGCCACGATATGTACGCAACGAGATAGAGACGTTTACCGCTGTTGTTGTCCACTAGACAATCGTATATGACGTTGTTCGGACACAGGCGTGTCGGGATTCTTGTACTGGACTGTTATTATAGTATGGGCGGAATATACACCCATGTCGGTCTACCGTTTGTCTATATTTGGTATAGGTAGTACGTAATGCTAGGCCAGTCGGCATTGTGGGCAACGCATGGTTGTCCAGTGCGGTAGTATAAGTGTATGGTCTGTACCCCTGTTGGTCTATTGTTAGTTCTTTGTACTGCTAGTACTGCCAGATGACGCAGTGTTGCGAGCTATGGTGGGGTATGTTTTGTTGTCTAGTACGGCAGTACACAGTGTACGATATTTACTCATGGTAGTCTACTGTTATTCCTTAGGACAACAAAACCACCCAATGGTTTGTACTACCCAATGGGTTTTCGGAATGCTTCGTTTTGTGGCCGTGCGGTATGTGCTTGGTTTATAGTATAATAGTAGAGTATGGATTGTCTTATGGACATTGTAAGACTTGATCAAGGTTAGAGGTTGTATTCTGGGAAAGATGGTCAGTCTGTAGTAGTGCTACAAGTAGTAATCCTACAAGGTTGTGAGGGTGGTTGAACACTATAGTAGTGGGGAATACAAGGTAGGCCGATCATAGAATAGATTGCTAAAGCCGTGTTAGAATCCAATGGGAGGACTACTAGGGGCTATCTAGGAGCTATATTGGAACTGTATAGGAGGTAGGAGCTGTATAGGAGCCATGCCGAAGGTATCATCCAATAGCAAGATGAGGATAAGAGGGGCTTGTTGTAAGACTTCAGTGAGAGATTCCCTCATAGTCCTCATGTGATGAGGAGTGACAGATCATATATTACTGAAGGATTTCCACGTGGCCCTCATGGCCTCATGTGACAAACTCGAAGACTGGTATTACACTAGTAGACTATACCAGTATGTCCAATGACCGTTGCATACCCAGATGAGGATAAGAGGGGACTTGTGGTTATACCTTATTGATGAATGACTTCAGATCTATACTTAATTTATAGCGTACTTCAGTATTTTGCAATCATATCTGCACACCATTCCGTCCAGTAATCACATCGACATTTTTAGAAGACAGCGCGATGTCTCTTGGGTTGGTTCCTTTTACCGAGCCACGATACTTTCATTAAAATGTACGATTCAGACAATATATTTGACACAATAGCTCGGTCCGTTCGCCAAAAGTTCAACTTGGCATGTTCTTCAACCGCCGTTGTCCGAGAGGGCGCTGTATATTTTACGTTTTGTTTTTCAAGATTGAACATATGATTTTAATTTCCAACACATATTCATTTTTGTATCTCTAAATAATGTTTATTTAGAGAAATCATAGTCAAATTTCTGTAATGAGACTTGGACTCGACCGATTAGGCTTTTACCCAACGAATCGGCAAACACCCGCCCGCGTAAAATGCAAATTCAGCAGCTGAAAAAATACTATTTTTCACAAAAGTTCAGCAAAACCATATCATATGACCCCCTCTTTGGTCGAGCTCGTTCCAATGAGGGATTCACACCATATGGTTTTGTTGAAAGTTTTTGAAAAAATTTTAAAAATGATATTTAAAATAAAATAAAATGATATCGTCTGCGTTGGGTAAAGGGTTAATTAAAAACCCAATATAACCTCGGATGAATTTTTTGACTATGAAAATCCAGTTTTCGTAATTAAGAAACTTATTCCTTGATTATGTCAAGAAATTAAATTTTTGTGGACAATAGGTTGATAGGTACCCCATTGTAAAAAGTCTTTGACTCCGTTACAAATTTTATCGGCCGAGTTCGGATAGAGATTTTTAACTGGAATTCGCCATATTCAGTGTTTATCAGTATTGGTGCTGTCATGTTATGCCACCTCCAATAGAATTTGAACGAAAATTCCGGTGGCAAAGGCAACGAATGCGATGATTTAAGATTTCAAATTACGTATTTCTGCATTAGAAGTACTTTTAAAACCAGTTTTGTGATTATACATCCACCCTTGATTATATTAGATAAGATGTCTGCGTGAATATTTTCCCCCAGTTCACAATATGTCTGTAGCCTACATTTAGGCATTCTGTTTTTTGTGGAGGGATGGAAAGTAGTACTTTTCCGAGTTGTTTTTCAAATGAAGATTTAACCCCCAAAGTGAAGACCCTATCTCCCCTGAAATTCTTTAAAAAGAATTTTCAAGAACCATCGCTGAAAATACCTGATAATTGTACCGGCGGTACACTGCAAAAAATATAGGTTCTCTTTAGAACCAAAACTGGTTCTAATCTTGTCCCTGAGATGGAACTAGTTCTGTTTAAACAGTATTTATTTCAAATCAAATAAATTTATAAAGATTAACATTAAATATTAACAGAATTAAACATAAATTGAGGGGGTTTCAGCCGTTAGTTTAGAGCTCATACGAGGTTGTCACAAATCATTATTAAGCAAAGGAGATATGAACAGTTGGCATATCGAACCAGTTTTGGTTCTATACAGAACCAAAACTGGTTCGATATGCCAACTGTTCATATCTCCTTTGTTTCAAAATGTTTGGCGACTGCGTTGAATAAGCTCCAAGTTTACTGCTGAATCTACTTCAGTTCATGTAATATTCTGTTAAAATTGAACGCTAATCTTGGTAAATTTATTTGATTTGAAATAAATACTGTTTAAATAGAACTGGTTCCATCTCAGGGACAAGATTAGAACCAGTTTTGGTTCTAAGGAGTACCTATATTTTTTGCAGTGTATTTCCTCTGAAAACCTCCTCGGCACGGGCGTTTTGTCCCAATTCGAGTTTCGTACCGGGTCGATTCTGTCTGGTTTGATTCGATTCAACGTAAAGATTTCCGATTCGCAGGATCCTATTTAAAAATTATATGAAATGACGTAGATGGAGGACCAAAAATGGGGGTCACAAGCCATCTCTGCTCGAAAATTTGTAGTGGGGGCGTAACCCAGTCTAACAAAGTAATAAAGTCATACGTTAACCCTTTACCCAACGTAACGGAAAAAACCGGCCAGCGCTATTCACACAAAAAACGCCAATTCATTTTCATTATTTTTTCATTTTTTATAAAAAAGAAAAAAAATAGTTATTCAAGAATTTTGTTTGCAAGTGTCGTCTGTTTTTCATGTTAGGTAAAAGGTTAACTGCTTAGCTGGTATGTGCTCATTGCTGACATACACACCAAACAGTAACTTGTGGCCTCACCGACCGAGCTTAGATTGGGCAGAACACAACATTTCAAGCGCGACTCAAAATGACCCAGTTCCTCACATTAGAATTTGTTTTAATTTTGGTGTTCTCTGATGCGATACTTCAATACCTTTCGAAGGTTCTTATCTTTTAAAAAAAACCTACTAATTCAGAACAGCTCGAAATCTGTCATGTTTTAATAATGACGGTCGCCCAATGTTTGATCAATGTGACTCCTGCACCCTGCAGTGGCGTAGCCGGTGGGGGGGGGGGGGGGGGGGGGGGGGGGGGGGGACCTATGAGAACTTAGGCCCCTGAAATTTTCACTCATCTCCCAAAAACATTAGCCAATACAACTTTCACTTAACCCTTTACCTAACATGAAATCAGACGACACTTGCAAACCAAATTCTTGAATAACTAATTTTTTTCATTTATTGTCTCAAAAACATAGGTTTTGACCCCTCTTTGGAACGAGTACAACGAGCTCGTTCCAAAGAGGGGTCATAACCTATGTTTTTGAGACACAAAATGAAAAAAAATAATTATAATTAATTCTTGATTTACTAATTTTTTTCATTTTTTTTTTTTTTAAATAATGAAAATTAATTAGCGATTTTTTGTGAATAGCGCTGGCCGGTTTTTGGCAGTTAAAATGGTCTCCAGTATAGAGCTACACACGCTACAAATGCCTCAGACTTAAAGTAGTGAATTTTGCAAACAATTCTCGGAGGAGGGGGCCTAGTCCTAAGTAGTGACCTCCGATCGAAACTCGTTCGGGGCCTCCCCTAGTCCTAACTAGGGTCATCCAGGGTACTTCCCGAAGGGTCAAAGCTAGGACTAGGGGAGGCCTCGAACCCACCACAACGGCCTTCAAAAAATCAGAGAAAAAAAAACTGGCCAGCGCACCCTCTATGATAGAATCTTGTCTACGCACAACCTGCGCCCATGTGAATTACTTTTGTTCAACTATTTTTTCTTCTTCACAAGTATCAGTATCGTGTGTTGGAGTAATGATCGAGCAGCGGCAGACAAGCAAAATTTGATGCCACGAGGTATCAGTGTGCGTGTACCTGACTTCCTGATCATCATTGCGAACAAGGTGTCAGTTTTCTGCTGAAAATTGTTAATAATGCAGACATAGTATCAAGTATGATACTCGTGCACTAAAGCCCTATTATCAGCGGCGCCCTGTGTTTAACATCGCCATGGTGCTACGCATGTTACGTGTTACGGTTTCACAATCGCTGAAACTAAGTATGGGTTGTTTGATACAGTGTACTTTGGTCATACGGACTGTAATGGATTATTGTGAATCCATTACAAAATTAGACCCCCCCCCCCCCCCCCCCCCCCCAGATGACGTTGGTGTCACCGGAAGAGTGAAAAATGCCCATGCTATTTCCAATTGGCCTTGTCCTGCGGGGGTTCGAAACAATGAGGTATCTAGACCGAAGCTGGTGGAAAATATATTGTTAAAAAAATATAGTGTTTCGGCACTCCCAAAGGAGAAGGATAATTGGAAATAGTAGGGGCGGGGGGTGGGTGGAGTAAAGACAAAACGCAGGAAGATAAGCCAAAGATTTGCGCCGAACCATTTTCGGGATCCGCCGTACCCATTTTGCACAAAAAAATTCACTCT
The DNA here is from genome assembly GCA_031216915.1 of Pictodentalium vernedei. NCBI lineage: Eukaryota > Metazoa > Mollusca > Scaphopoda > Dentaliida > Dentaliidae > Pictodentalium > Pictodentalium vernedei. The sequence goes on along the minus strand of CM062297.1, from coordinate 232,878,089 downwards.
CAATATTTGGAAAATCCACCCCCTTAGATCTCTAAAACTTGTCTTCCCCAGAAATTAAACATCCAAATATTCCTGACGTAATCAATATTTATCCCATAAATAGCTGTTTATTTGAACAATAAAAGCCTTGGATAAATTTTTGCTTTATTCGCCTAGTAGGGTGATACATTTTCCCCATAGGCTAAACACTGAAAGAATTTATTCTTACAGTAGAGACGGACTTGTTGACCTCTAACCTCTACCGCAATCGTGTAGTATAATTAACAGTTCATTTGTTGTTTTCTTTAAACCTTTTTGAAAGTATTTCACAATGCCAGTAGAAAACACTACACATTGTTCATTTAATAAAGTATTTTTGCAAGTTTAGCTCAGGTTTGTAAGGGAATTATTTTTGGACAGAAATGTATCACTGCGCCTTTTTTATTTTGGGCAATTTTCCTTGTTTTCGAATTGACCTATGTGCTCCTCACTTCTCGCTGTGTTTTGTAGCCAGTAACAGCACGATTTCACCGCCTTGTAAAAGATTTATGGGATAAACAAAATAAACGTATAGTGTTTTCAAGTAAAAGATTTATTCTACTCGTAGAATTAAGAATGAAACCGACTCGCCAGAGGCTCGTCGGTTTCATTCTTAATCCTACTCGTAGAATATTTTTTTTTTTACTTGAAAACGCTATGCGTTCATTCTATATGAATTGATGGTAACATGGTCTGGCGTTTTCGGTTTGGAACTTATGTTCCACCGAGACGCGAAGCGTCGAGGTTGAACATACGTTCCGAGACGCAAACTTATAATATATCGACTATTTTAATATATCTCCAAGTTTTTCTTGAATTTCAGATACACCTATGGCATGTCCGCTATTTGCATATGCGCCTGGTAAAGTACTTATTCTACAGCAGCAACACTCTTATGAAATGTATCTTCCAAAGGTGTTTTATTGATACGAGTAGTATATTTGGGGTTGGATGACCCTATTCTGGGGGAGGGGGCCGAGGGGGTCGATGACGTCATCATAATTAAAATGTTACGTAAGGTAATTAATATTACTTAATGATTTTTTTTTTAATCACTATAATAATTAATGTAATTAATGACTGTTGCATAATTAATGTAATTAATGTAATTAATGTAATTAATGAGTGTAATTAGGGTTGATTATAATAATTAGTATATTAATAAATGAATTAATATTGACGTACTGGACATATGCGCATGCTATCGGTTGACTGACCCGCAAAATTGAACACTGCGTGTCTGGGTATCATTAAATCGATTTTTTTCTTTTCAAACGCCAACTACTGACAGATGTTGAAGCAATTAAATCTATTGTCACACTTTAACGACCGGTCATAAATATCGTTAGACTGGACATGCTATCATGTATTTAAAAATCAATATATCACGTGACAAGATGTGTCTTTCTTTTACCTGAAGACTGTGAACGACTCCATTGTGGCTATTTTTATAGGTATAATTTGATTTAATAACTTGGCGTGATTCTTACATATTAATAATGCAAGTTTATTCTTCTCGTTTTTATGGCTGTCGAAAAACTCTCATAGACCAAGATATTCTGATTTTACCCCTCACGCGATAAAGTATTTTTTTAACGGTCCGATTTCTACGTTTTGACGGGTTCTCAAAAAAAATCACAAGAGAAATCGCCATGAGACTACTGTACACGGGGGAGAGGCTATACATGGCTGTACTTTATGCCCCAATACTTTGATGAATTAACGGATCATCTGAAAACCCACCAAGAAGGTGCTTTGAACTGTCAATTTTGTGTTTCAATAGCAAATTCAACAAAAGAGAGAGGCAGTGTACATCGAACAGACGTCGATGTCAAGATGTTCCAGTGGACGTTTTGTCTGAAATCCTATACTAGGAAAGATACATTAGAAAAAAACATGGAGAAATGTCAAAACTCGACATTTAACTGCGCGATTTGCGGGTTTCAGCTGATTCAACTTAACCGTCATCGCGCCACAAGTAGCAGAAATGCACAACTCGATTGGCCGGTGGAGACGTTCCTCATCAAATAAGGGGGGTCAAACGAGGTTATGAGGAGGGGTGAAGGAGACAAGTGTGCGGTCATATGTTTAAAATTTTAATAACCTTAATTGCTATGATGTAATCCCCTTAATAAATAGCGTATATTCATTTAATATAATATATTAATAATTTTCGTTAAATAATTCATTTTTTATTCCGCACCCTTATATCCCCTCACAGTGCCTAAAACTTTCATGAACGCCCCTCCTCCAGGTCATCCAATACTAAAAAAACTTTTGGAAACCGCTCTCCCCCGCCCCACATACTCTTAAAAATAGTTGCTTTGTCACAAACACACACTTTTTTAACCAATCAGACACCTCCATTATCCCACACCCTCACCGTCACACCCCTGTATCCCCTCACAGTACCTAAAACTTTCATGAACTCCCCTCCTCCAGGTCATCCAATACTAAAAAAAAAAACTTTTGGAAACCTCTCTCCCCTCTCCCCCAGCCCTCACAATAGCTAAATTATCTCGAACCCCAGTTCAGTTCTCTAAATGTAATGGACATGTCAGGCCCCCGAATATGCCTTCTCCACAATTTTGAGCGATGAAATTACCCCGATTAGTCTCCTCTCATAACTTACCACTCTCTTAAACCGTATTTACTATGAGATTGTCCCCCTAATAAATAGCGTATGTTCATTTAATATAATATATTAATAATTTTCGTTAAATAATTCATTCCACAAGACACTTGTCGAAAAAACAAAATGGTGGATTAGTTTGACAGAAATACGCGTATCGATTTATTCAGGAATGTCTGTCGGTTGTGTCCTTGGGCAAGACACTTCATCCCTATTGACCATGTGGGGGCATGGTGACGCTGTGCACTAAGGCGTACTGCACGTCGATGGAGCACCTGTCTTCAACCAATGCAGACCCTGTGTAGAATCTTGACAGTTGCTTGCCGTTGCTCGGTGGCTCTCTCCGGCTTTCCCCACCCGTAAAACTGTCGTGGTCATGATTAGTTATTGTGCAGACCTTAAAATCCAATAAATAAATATAAATATGGTAATTAGTGGTCAATTAGTGGTAATTAGTGACCATTAGTGATCAATTAGTGGTAATTAGTGATCAATTAGTGGTAATTAGTGACCATTAGTGATCAATTAGTGGTAATTAGTGATCAATTAGTGGTAATTAGTGACCATTAGTGATCAATTAGTGGTAATTAGTGATCAATTAGTGGTAATTAGTGACCATTAGTGATCAATTAGTGGTAATTAGTGATCATTTTACGTGATTTAAATCACTAAAAACCGTTTTATCGAATTGTAAAATCACTAAAAACCGTTTTATCGAATTGTAAAACCGATAAAAACCAATGAAAACCGATAAAAACCAATGAAAAACCGATGGAAACTGATGAAAAACCAATGAAAAACCGATATGCACATGTAATTATCTGATTAAATGGATTATCTGATTAAACAGTGTAGAGTTGGTGGTTCAGATGTGCTACCTCGGCTTGTCATGAATGTGACTTTGATGTTTCTTTTTTTTTTGAAGCAAACTATATCAATTTGTAACTTATTTTACATCAGAGCTCTACCACTGGAATTTCCCACAATGCACTGTGTGAGAATTTGAAGTAACCAATGATCAACAGGTTGGGGTAGAACCCACCTTATCTTGATATAAAATTAGCCAATCAGCGATTGACAGGTTGGGGTGGGACCCATTCTATTCATACATATAAATGGCAGAGTGTTGGAACTGTATTGCCACTCTATTAACTCGCTTCTGAAAATGATGAATTCACGCTACGTCTGTGAATTGTGTCAAAAATCTTACTCTCATAAAACTAATTATTATCGACACAGACGAAAATTACATAAAAATGTAAATTTTAAACACACTATAGGGGGAGCGAACTCAAATACAGCCGAGTTAACAACCAGATCTGTCTGTAACGAGCCACCCTATCCTCCAGTGCATATGAAATCAGCCTTTAGTTGGAACAATGCATTAACAAGTGGAAATATTTTGGGGCTTGCAAATAAGCTAGAGCCAGTAAAATCGCTAGTGATGGATGACTCAACCAACCTACCTTCAAGCAGAATTCAGTGTATTGAACCATGGGGGAGTGAACAGTTGCAGGAAATACGCACACCCCTGAATGCTGTAGCTGTCCCGCCCATAGACCAGGGTATGAGACCAATTCCTGAATCTTCAACATCAGGTTCTGAAGAGAAAGGGCTGCTGAACCAGACAATCTTTCAGCGCCAATCAAATTTACGCAAAGAAACCACCAAACCACACTCCTTAACGACTAGTTTTTCAGTGGAAAATCATCCGGACTGGTTAGCCGTTATACCAGATTCCATGCAGCAGAAGGCGCTTTTGTTACTCCAGATAATAAAGAATATACCCAATTTATCCTGGGATGAGAAAGATCGACTCGTGTATAACGGCATTACAATTTCGGGCTCCAATATGTGTGATCTAATAAATGATCTGCTGCGAAAAAGAAAAGATTTTCAACCGACAGGGTGGAAAATTTTGGCAAACATCCTTAAAGATCAAAATATCCCAAGGGGTCTGATCGGAAACCCAGATCATATTGCAGTTTGTCGTCCAGAAAACAATATCTCCGCAAAGTTGCGATGGACCAGCCTTTGAAGAATGGCCCCTGGAAAAGATTGCGAATGTGGAACGGACTTCGTGGAAGCTCTCATGAAACTGGATGAAAAAGCGAAAACTCACCCCAATAGGGTGACATTCTGAACAACAGCCATTACAGACAACTAAAAATGCGGCCAGCAGCATATACCAGTGTTCATTTTACTGCAAATTTCATATCCATTTGTAATTTAATTCTAATTAATTTGACTAGTTTTGATTTCTGGTTAATATGGATAATAAAAAAAATGCAAGATATCTAAGATTTTTTATTTTGTTTTTATTTGTGGAGTCTCCTAAACTACAGAGTGCTTTTCTTGACCTTCGCCCAGTTCAGGAAATCTACATAAATTACTGAATGTGATTTAATACAAAAATCGGCAATTATTCAAATCAAAAACTATGATCCGATAAAAATTCGGCTGTTATTAAGCGGGTACATCATTAATATTCGGGAATGTGGTCATGCCATATTTTATCAACAAAATGCAGGTACACAACGCATTCTCACGTATTATCTTCTTTTTATATAGGCATTTGTCAGAGAAAGGTCTTGAGTTTTGTACAAAAATAAGCATTTTACCACAAAGTTACGCTATGGTCATAGCTGCTGATAGTGGCACATAGAAAAAATGGCGTTCAAAAATTAATTTTGACATCCACTGTAGTATGGTTCAATGAATTAGATTTCATTTCGATTTGCGCTGTAAGGGGAGTGGTAAAACCTAGAAAAAAAACAACAGCTTGAACGCAATTAGTTTCCACCCGTACTGTATCGGTGAGAGAGAGAGAGAGAGAGAGAGAGAGAGAGAGAGAGAGAGAGAATTGAAACGTTTGTTGTGATCATGGTGGGCAAAGGGTCGGTCGGACTGGCGAGGTTGGATTCATTAAACATACTGATCGGCGTGTTACATCAGTAACTATCCTATATTTTTACTCAATTGAAAAAAAAAAAATATGTACAGGTCTGTAAACCAGCTGCGTTTATTTAGAATGTCTGCAGAAAATACGCTATTTCATTACACCCGGACATCAAGTTCAAGTTATAATTAAACGTGACAATTTTACAGGCAGCCTCCGGAATATCCAAAGAGAACCACAGAGCAATGACGAGTAACTGTCATCTCACCAACGTCGGAAATCCGCACAAGCAGGGTTAGATTGTTCTAAAATATGCGTATCACCGACGTGCAGTACACTTTATTACACGCCGTCATCGCACTCCCATGTGGATAGTCGGGGTAAATTAACTTGCCCAAGGACACAATGCGGGAGTTCGAATAGAGTACGTAGCTTTGGTGCAGCTCTAGGTGGGTTATATTTTCCCCAAGTCTCGCAAATTTGGGTGGCTAATATAGAGTCGCATATCCTTTTACCATTTTTTTTTGATCGAGTAACAGCGCTTTTCAACTATTAAAATGAGGGGGGTGAAAGTACTGTTGGCTTGGCCTGTTATTATAGAATTGTAGTTTTTTTTCATTTATTTAACGACAGTTGGAGCAATCCGGAAAGAACCATCGTGCAGAGGCGACCAACTGTCAAAGTTCTACACAGGGTTATCATTGGCTGAAGGTAGTACGCCATAGTACACAACGTTACCGACCACCCCCACCTCACATAGGTAATAAGATAATGGTAGCTCTTTCATGCTTTTACTTAGATGGGTGGGTTATTTTTCAGCGAACATTCAAAAATAAATCATACAGGTTAGTAATAGCGCGGGTGTGATTTTTCTATGATTAAACACAGTCCGTATGCTATCACCTAATTTTTTTTCACTTTTAAACGCACTGGTCCACAATTAACTGTTAAACACTTAAGGGCTGTTTTGATAACCGACTATTTATTTATATTTATTTATTGGATTTTAAGGTCTGCACAATAACTAATCATGACCACGACAGTTTTACGGGTGGGGAAAGCCGGAGAGAGCCACCGAGCAACGGCAAGCAACTGTCAAGATTCTACACAGGGTCTGCATTGGTTGAAGACAGGTGCTCCATCGACGTGCAGTACGCCTTAGTGCACAGCGTCACCATGCCCCCACATGGTCAATAGGGATGAAGTGTCTTGCCCAAGGACACAACCGACAGACATTCCTGAATAAATCGATACGCGTATTTCTGTCAAACTAATCCGCCATTTTGTTTTTTCGACAAGTGTCTTGTGGAATGAATTATTTAACGAAAATTATTAATATATTATATTAAATGAACATACGCTATTTATTAAGGGGACAATCTCATAGTAAATACGGGTTAAGAGAGTGGTAAGTTATGAGAGGAGACTAATCGGGGTAATTTCATCGCTCAAAATTGTGGAGAAGGCATATTCGGGGGCCTGACATGTCCATTACATTTAGAGAACTGAACTGGGGTTCGAGATAATTTAGCTATTGTGAGGGCTGGGGGAGAGGGGAGAGAGGTTTCCAAAAGTTTTTTTTTTTAGTATTGGATGACCTGGAGGAGGGGAGTTCATGAAAGTTTTAGGTACTGTGAGGGGATACAGGGGTGTGACGGTGAGGGTGTGGGATAATGGAGGTGTCTGATTGGTTAAAAAAGTGTGTGTTTGTGACAAAGCATCTATTTTTAAGAGTATGTGGGGTGGGGGAGAGCGGTTTCCAAAAGTTTTTTAGTATTGGATGACCTGGAGGAGGGGCGTTCATGAAAGTTTTAGGCACTGTGAGGGGATATAAGGGTGCGGAATAAAAAATGAATTATTTAACGAAAATTATTAATATATTATATTAAATGAATATACGCTATTTATTAAGGGGATTACATCATAGCAATTAAGGTTATTAAAATTTTAAACATATGACCGCACACTTGTCTCCTTCACCCCTCCTCATAACCTCGTTTGACCCCCCTTATTTGATGAGGAACGTCTCCACCGGCCAATCGAGTTGTGCATTTCTGCTACTTGTGGCGCGATGACGGTTAAGTTGAATCAGCTGAAACCCGCAAATCGCGCAGTTAAATGTCGAGTTTTGACATTTCTCCATGTTTTTTTCTAATGTATCTTTCCTAGTATAGGATTTCAGACAAAACGTCCACTGGAACATCTTGACATCGACGTCTGTTCGATGTACACTGCCTCTCTCTTTTGTTGAATTTGCTATTGAAACACAAAATTGACAGTTCAAAGCACCTTCTTGGTGGGTTTTCAGATGATCCGTTAATTCATCAAAGTATTGGGGCATAAAGTACAGCCATGTATAGCCTCTCCCCCGTGTACAGTAGTCTCATGGCGATTTCTCTTGTGATTTTTTTTGAGAACCCGTCAAAACGTAGAAATCGGACCGTTAAAAAAATACTTTATCGCGTGAGGGGTAAAATCAGAATATCTTGGTCTATGAGAGTTTTTCGACAGCCATAAAAACGAGAAGAATAAACTTGCATTATTAATATGTAAGAATCACGCCAAGTTATTAAATCAAATTATACCTATAAAAATAGCCACAATGGAGTCGTTCACAGTCTTCAGGTAAAAGCAAGACACATCTTGTCACGTGATATATTGATTGTTAAATACATGATAGCATGTCCAGTCTAACGATATTTATGACCGGTCGTTAAAGTGTGACAATAGATTTAATTGCTTCAACATCTGTCAGTAGTTGGCGTTTGAAAAGAAAAAAATCGATTTAATGATACCCAGACACGCAGTGTTCAATTTTGCGGGTCAGTCAACCGATAGCATGCGCATATGTCCAGTACGTCAATATTAATTCATTTATTAATATACTAATTATTATAATCAACCCTAATTACACTCATTAATTACATTAATTACATTAATTACATTAATTATGCAACAGTCATTAATTACATTAATTATTATAGTGATTAAAAAAAAATCATTAAGTAATATTAATTACCTTACGTAACATTTTAATTATGATGACGTCATCGACCCCCTCGGCCCCCTCCCCCAGAATAGGGTCATCCAACCCCAAATATACTACTGATACGATTCGATATTTTAGCATCTGTCGCAATGATTTTAAATTTAGATTCTTCATCTGCAATATATTTTGCCTCGGAAGGTAAAACTACTTCAGCTAAACCTATCCATAGAACTATCACTCACAAGTGTTATGTAAAACGGACTCATTTTTCTTATCTTGCTGTTTCAAATACTTTAAGCTTGGACTTGGAAAAATATATCCTAAAAACTGCTCAATAATAGTAACCAAAATTCTTCATATATAGAATATACCCATAGTAGCTTGGTGTACCAAATGTTCACCATGAGTGGTGAAGAGGTGTTAACCCCGAGCCTTTGGCATGCGGTTAACACCACTTCACCACGAGTGGTGAACATTTGGTACACCAAGCTACTTTGGGTATATTTTATTTATACCATGATCGTCAGAATAATAAGAGTATAGATGTTAAGCAAACCAATATTCACACGTGCGAATCTGTTTTTGTTTACATGAGCACCGGTGTGCGGTCCTTCCGATGCCAATTTTATCGTCGAAACGAAATGGTAAAAGAAACGCGCAAATTACGGGGCCTTTTTCATTTTAATAAAATAATAACATACTATTTCGAGTTATGGAGTTAACATGAGACAACGTAAAAGAACGCGCAAATTACGGGGCCTTTTTCATTTTAATAAAATAATAACATACTATTTCGAGTTATGGAGTTAACATGAGACAACGTATGTTTGTTACTTTTTGGTATCTTATGAGGTAAACTTATTTAACAACGTAATAAATAATTGCCGGTTTCATTCATTTCACTCTTCACGAAGCGACGAGTGATAAATTTAGACAGGTTAGTATTCAAGGAGAGGTCACCAAAGGTCAGCATGGATGTAGTTCCTCTGTAGGTGTAAATTTTAACTATTGAAATCCCAATGCTGGCGTGTTCACCACGGTTGGTGTGTAAAGCTAAGATTTATGTCATAGGCTTTTTTGTAGAATAGGTAATGATGGTATAAAAGGACTTGATAAACTGAGATAATCAATAGCATTACTTATTAAAGCGTAAATGGCAATACTTTGTGTGAATTAAGTAAGTCCAAACAAATTTAAATAATTGATTCTCGGTCATTTGTTTTTAAAAAAACGAATGAGGGAGGGCGATTTTTATTTTTATTTTGGAATGGTCTCCGATGCCTAAAATCCAGTTGTGAGAGCCTAAAATTAAATACTAGAGCTTCCATGTTGATGTGGATTGCGCTGATAGTTCTTTTGTAACAGTCATCAAATTCAATATAGAACGACTAAAATGGAGGTAAAAAATAATGAGTTTTTTTAATTGGTTGAGTGCTAGAAGCCACAATCAGGCCGTTCAAAAAAGGAGGGTACCAGTGCAAAAACTAACATTTTCCTTGCCCATGTTTCGTATTCAGTCAAACGTAAATAATGGCTTGTTTATACGAATGTGTTCTATTACAAATTATTGGAGAGTGCCTGTTGGCACTCTCCAATAATTTGTAATAAAACAATTTTGATGAAAAAATTCAGACCACCAAAACTAATCTAGCTCTCAACCAGTTAAATAAATATATATTTTGTATATACTTATGAGAATCGCGAAGAAAATAACAATACTGTATCAATGTATACGACATACTGCGTCGTAAATCGCCATGTGATACCGGTAAAATCACACCCTATCATAGTTTTATATATTTTGAATTTTGCCTCCGAAATAAATATGACGAACGCGGGCCGCAAAAAACGAATGCACCGCTGCCTGAGAATCAAAAGATTAATTTTCTTTAGCCTAAGTTGATTTTTGGCAACACGTCTCTCGCAAATTTTGAATTGCTGGTGTTGATTTTGTACTTCCACACTTGTACTTTCGTCATTTAATGAACTTTGATTTCATGTTCTTTTATACCAAATCTGATTCTGCCATCCAACTATCAAATTTCTTTGGATAACCTTCCCAATGTACTTTCGGTACTTTAATGATTTGCTTACCCACATGTCTTGACCATTGTGCAAGAACTGAATCAATGATATATTTTTTATCATCTTATATACTTTGAGTTTCTTGTGGACAAAATGTACCCTGAATACTTTCACCTGACATATCTTCAAGTTTGTAAGTGGGTGGTATTGTGTATTTAAAATGAATAATTTTAAATAACTCTTCCATCCAATTTGGTAAATACCCTTTCTCAAATGTATGCTTGGTTTTATTAATATGTACTATATCACCAACTTGACTGTGTAAGTTTTTTTATTTGAGTTTTTTTTTCCCCATACACACGTTGAAGGAGTTCTACTTCGTTTTCTGTAGTTTCTGTAGATACAGAAGCAGGGATTCTTTAAATGCATCAATGGAAACTGTGGTTGTAACCACCTACTAAGATTTGTAACACATTAATGTAATTTAATGGACGTTTGTGTGTAAAATATTTCCACATACGTGTCTTCAATGAATGTAGAAAACGTTCCACAATACTTGCTTTTGTTTTAGGATTTTCTGTCGTGAAAAAATTAATACTTTCCCTCTTGAAAAATTTCTGTACATCTTTATTTTTAAATTCTGAACCTTTATCAGATTGTAATGATAATGGTTTACGTCCAGAAGTTTTTAAAATTGTCTGAAAAAAATTTGTTCAAGTGCCTCCTGTTTTATTATGGATAGATAAAACCCAGGCACACTTGGAAAAAACATAAATGACACAAACTAAGTAACGAATTTGGTCATTGTAAGATTGTAAACTTTGTAAATCCGCTAAATCAAGTTACCGTTGATAATCAATACCATCCACTGCCGTTTTACATCTTGAAAATTTTCTGTGCACACTAAAAACTGAAGTGTTAAAACTGACACTTTCAAGATGTAAAACCCATTCTAACTCTTAGGGTTTGATTTTAACACTCAAAGTGCAATGCTTTAAGCACTTTAGACATTACAATCGTCAGACATCTGAAACTTGAATGGATGGCACTTCCCATGTGTCTAGCATTGGTGGTTCTTCCAGAATCGTCCATAATTTGATTTGCGCTTGGTGGGTACATAATTAAAAGGACACAACGCAGATGACGCGGATCAGGCTCGAGTGTTCGAGCTTGATCCGCGTCAGCTGCGTTGTTTCCTTTTAAGTGTCGCGACATTACACTTGTCAAGTGGTATTATTGTCAACACCTGTCGAGCTCTGGGACATCTACACTTGAACAAAGTGCTAGTTCAGCACTTAGTAAGTGTTAAATACAGCACTTCAAGTGTAGTTTTTAACACTTTAGTTTTTAGCATGTGGATAGGTTTATGTTCTTTATTCCTCCAACCAGTATTTTAGTTGATCAAGTGTAATGGATTTAACTTTACTGTAAGCTGTTTTGTACAATTTTTGCACCCCACTATAACCAGCAGGATGTTTGTATTGTACTACAGTTCAGTTAACCCTTTACCCAACGTAACGGCCAAAACCGGCCAGCGCTATTCTCAAAAATCGCCAATTAATTTTCAAAATATTTTCATTTTTTGTCTCAAAAACATAGGTTATGACCCCTCGTTGGAACGAGCTCGTCGAGCTCGTTCCAACGAGGGGTCATAACCTATGTTTTTGAGACAAAAAATGAAAAAAATTTAGTTATTCAAGAATTTTTTTTGCAAGTGTCGTCTGCTTTTCATGTTAGGTAAAGGGTTAATAAATCATTTTATTGCACGCCTATGCTTTTATTTTCATAAAATACATGTTTTTCTGCAAAAGCTGAAACGACCAATAATTTTTTTTGTATTGTTCTTGAACAATAAGGATCACGTGCGTGGACGCTTTAACAACTTCTTTTCTACGTTTGGATTACTTTTGGCAATAATTTGTGCTTTTAATATTTTTTTAGTAAACTGTAGGCGTGCAGTAAATACAGAACAGCATACGCGTTCGAACTGTCATGTTTTACTGCACTCGGTCGATTTCGGCGGAGGAATAATATTGAACAAGAAGCCGAAGGCTTCGAGTTCAGTATTATCCCTCCGCCAAAATCGATTAATAATTTTTTTGTAAAATGTAGGCGTGCAATAAATACAGAACAGCATACGCGTTCGAACAGTCATTTTTTTATCGCCCGAGATTGGTTTGGACGGAGGGATAATATTGAACGAGAAGTCAAAGGCTTCGAGTTCAATATTATCCCTCAGCCAAAATCGATGGAGTTCTGTCTATTAATTCATTTGTCAGAAATTTTACAGCTAGTCAATTTACACTTTGGTTTTGACTTTGGTCTTTCTTCACCCACTGTACTTTCTTACTTCTACGTCCCATACGTCATTGAGTTGTTGATAAGGAGATTCTTATCAACTGTTTTCTAGAGAACTCTGATATTTTTTGCTGCGTTTGTGAACGTGATGCCTATGCATCCATAGCAATCGCTCACGATTTCCAACAAAATATTGGGGAATATTTATATCTTTTAAACCACGGCTGAATATTTTTCAACCTCTCGATTTTGAAAGTCTTTTTGGAGTCTTAGAATGGCATTAACTAAATAATTAATGTTTGCCACCTTGTTGGGCTTCTCCATCGTAACGGAATACATACTGATGATAATTACAACTCATGTATGGATGAGCTGAAAAGGCAGAAAATGAAAAAGTTGTTTTCTGAATCATAATAACAGGTACAGTTTCTATAAGACGATCTCATTACGATAATGATGTTTTTCTGACTCAGGTATAGTTAATGTTGGCTGTAAGACCTTTTTATGCGACATTTGAATTTGTTCAGTCTTTCACCCTACTTAACACTTTACCTAACGCATCGGCCAAAACCGACCAGCGCTATTCACAAAATAGCCAATTAATTTTCATTATTTTTTTTTATTTTTTTGTCTCAAAAACATAGCTTATGAGACCCTCTTTGGAACGAGCTCGTCGAGGTCGTTCCAAAGAGGGGCCACAACCTATGTTTTTGAGACAAAAAATGAAAAAAATAGTTATTCAAGAATTTTGTTTGCAAGTGTCGTCTGCTTTTCATGTTAGGTAAAGGGGTAAGTTCTTTCTCATTTTCTGATAACTCTAACACTGAAGACAAAGCATTCGGAAGTTCTGCTGTATTTGCAACTTGGAATTGGGGGATAATCTAGGATGTTGAGTTTTTTCACTTCTAAAACTTTGCATATCTTCTAACATTTGATAAGGTGCAATAGCTATTTTCGTCATATTTTACTCACTAATATATTTGCAAGATTTGTTGCAGGTCCAATGGGTAGGCCAAGTAATGTTAAAAACCACGTTTTTGATTTCAAATCTGTTTTTTGTTTCAAGTGATATTGATTTTCTAGCAAGTGTTCTCAGTTGTTCAGGCTTCGACAACAATTTTGATAGATAGATATATAGATAGATAATTTATTTGACAGTATACATATAGAGATACATCAGCAGAAGATACACCAGGTGTGTTATTAACAATAATTAGTAACTGGGTGAATTCTGTACAGAAGAAGACAACTGATATGCATACTGTCGGGGGATGTCATAGCCAGGTTGGCTGTCTACCTGACATCCCCATGTAACAACACCGTTTCAGACTGCTTCTTATGATTGCCCAAAATTGACGTCAGGATAAGAGATCTGTAATTGGTCATAAAATGTCTAAAATAAGCAAAAGCAAAATTATTTTGCATAGCGGGAATCGGAGGTTGATCATGTTGAAAAAACAACATCTACCCTCTCCAACTGTTTGTTTTCTAGTGAGGCCATGTAACCAACAGAAGTTCACTAAACCCTGTAGTTGATTCCATCTGTGGTTAAAGCTGCTCCAAGGTAATATTGGGAAGGGTGTAGAGCTATGAGACACGGAGAGAGAAGAGTTGTTTCGCGACGAGCTGGCCGAAACAGAAACATTTACCGCGTGATTGTTTCTGAATGGGTGTTTGATGTACATTACCTTTTCAAAGATTGAATTGTGACAACATTCAGACATACAATTTATTGATTATTTAGATGCACTTTCCACTATTTATTTTGAAATGCTGGAAGAGTTTGACTCAATACCAAGGACACACCACCATATTTTTTCAGTCAAAGAATTTTTTGTTTCTTATTTTACCACACCATCATTCTCTAACAGAATCTATTGATGGAATGAATAAACAAAATGAAATGTAATACTGTTTATATAGGTTTAGTAAGTTGAAACTGTGCGACTTGCAGGGTCAACGGAAGCTCGATAAAAGTGGAGTGGCACAAATTCACAGTGCCACCATGGTTCGACACAGTGTGAGAAAGGTTACAGGCTTATATCAGTAAATGTACCATGACTCGCTAGAGTCTCTCGTTTAGATGAATATGCCGTGGTGTGGTCACTGTCCTGTCCGTTTCTTCAACTTCAACCATCTTTCAACCCGAAGGCTAGCCTTTGGGTTGGAAGATTGTTGAAGTGGAAGAAACGGACCGAAGAGACCGAAAGTGGGATTCTTTGGCTAAATATTGTTTGGATTTGTAAATAATGTTACAGGAATGCCTGCATATTGACGCGTTTGCAGCATGCGCCCTTTTAATCCATTGCGTAACTGCAAAACATAGGCCTATCTGTAGAAAAAACGCGGAGGGGGACGTGTCCCCTGTGCCCCCTGGCTCTGCCGCCTCAGGTGACTTGTATTTTTCATTTTAACCTTACCCTTAAATCTTATTTAAGAATGAAATATACGTCCAGTTACAGACATTTCATTTAATGGCCTCGTATCAAAAATGTGTTTAGACATGTTTTGGGCAAAGTGATAAGTACTAATTACAATTTTGCTCTTAATGACCTTGTTCGAAAAAAAGCGATTTGGAATATAAAAAAAAAGTTTAGACATGTTCAAAGTTACAGACAAGTGAGTCCATTAAAGTAAGATCTTCTCAAGAGGTTTAGGCGTATTCCAAACAGTGAAATGAGGGGGAAATGTTTTCTTATAGTGGTACATACATATGTACTTCGGGCAGACTGCGCTGGGTAACGATTTACTTTTTTCGCCCATCTTTTGATACAGCCCCTATATGGTTTAACTGAAGTGGTGATTTTCTTTGTCTTTGAAAGTAACTCACTGAAGGTGCTTTGTGTTCATCCACTTGAGAGTTGGTGGTTTAAGAGAAAAAAATTCCAAATCTGTGTACATTTAATTAGGTCCCAACTGTCGTTGATATTTCATATCTTTCTTATGTAACTTGATGAGTTTTGGGATTTTTTTTTCAAGTGACTTTCTTTTGTTATGTGTCTTCTTCAATGTTGGGTGAAATCTTCTAGTTGATTTATAACCATCCCAACGAATTATGCTATTAATAATAACACCATCAAAAAAAACCCAACCACTTGGTTTTAAACTAATGATTTATTTTGTTGCAGGATCTACTCTTGGGGGTTTAAAATGCCCAAGATCATATTTATGTTTACCATACACGTTAACATTTGTTTTGGCAATGCAGTTGTGTTGTTAGGTATGATTCTACTTACTAATGCAAATATTTTAAATTTGCCTTGAAACGTTTCTTAATTCTCTTGCAAATAGCTTTGTCTGATCACTACCTTTTTCCAAAGAATGAATGAAAGATAACATGATTGTACTGGCTTACTGAATGTATGGTCCCGGACAATATTCCGTGGGCACCGTTTGAATGTTATCACAAGCGTTTTGACTTGTCGAACCACGCCATCAGAAATATTATATATCTAATAAACAGCCATCACAGTAGCGACGAGTCGTTCGGATTTACAGAAATCCCCATTTCGTCTTCATCTTCATCGAGATGCACAAGTCCAGTCTCTTCGTGTTATACACATTTCTCGCAAACATTTTATGGTGTTTCCCATTTTCGTGATACTCTCAGTAACAATGGCCATTTCTTTGCCGACATATTCTCTATTCGTCTGTTCGGGAGAAAATGTAGGGCTCCGCTGGAAAAAGTAGATCAAACGGTTGGATGAAAATTTGTTCACGGGTTATAATATTACCGACACATCTCGGAAAAGGGCGTCGATGCTCCACTACGGAGGATAAGAGCTTGACGATATTTTTGATAACATTCCCGAATCATCTTTGACCCCCAACCAGGTGTAGATGGGGATGACATTTTTAAAGGTGCTGTTGAGGCATTAACTTCTTCTTCTTATGAAATCCCAGCGTTGATTTTTCGCTGCACCTCCTAAATAGAGTAAGATAATTTATGTACAATGATTCGGTTTCTTAATGTATTAATTATATTTGTGTTTTGTTCTAATTAACTCATTCTGCTGTGATCCTCCATGAGAGTTGCTGATCTGTGTTGATGAAGGTTCATGATATACAATCTGGACCAGTGTTCAAATATCTGTACCAGGGTGTAATTTAAATCCAACAGTTCAGTAAACTATCACAGGGACAGTCAAGTATGAGTTGAGTAAGAAGAGCAGGAGTGTGAGTGATTGAGTTAAGAGCAGGAATGGGAATAAAAGACTGGAGTTTTAACAGAGCTGAATCTCTACACCTTTTTATTGCTGGGTAATGGCATGTAGTTAGTAGGTGTTCAACATTTTCATCCTCTTTGTTGCACATCTTACAGATGAGACTTTCAGTATAATATGCTGCTCTGTTATTCTGCATGGTATATACTCCCACTAGCATTCTTACTTTCACCACAGATCGTTTTATGTCTTGTATATTGTTTTTCACAGTTGACCATACATGATGAGGATAACTAATTTTGAGAACTGAAGAGTTCAAATATCTGAGTGATGTTTTACTTGTTATTTCAGTTTTGATTTCTTCCTTCCAGTAATTATCAATATGTGCATTGATCATTTTTTTCCATTTCAATTTTTCTGGTGGTAAATCAAGTATATCAAAAGCTGATGGTAGATTATACCTAGTTAATATCTTCCTCACTATGGAGAACCAGCTTTCAGACTTTTAATCTTTCATCGATAGTTCTCGCTGAGCTATCTCTCTCTCTCAGCTGGGTTCTTTCTCCTGCATATATTACCAAACAGTGATAACATCTTGTGAATTAAGGGTTCAACGGGAATAACACCAGGAAGGCCATATACTGCTGCAGTGGCGGCCCGAGTTGGTAGTGACTGAAGCTGTTTCAAAGTCGTTCTTTGAAACAATTCTAATTGTTTGATATCTGCTGAGGATGGAGAAAATGATTCCATACCATACAATATTCGAGGCAGGATGAAAACTTGCCAGATGTTAATGTTAACTGAAACTTATTGGTTTAGTCCATCAGTTCCATGTAGCCCAACTCCCATCAGGGCATAAATTGTCTTTCTCCCTTTCTGAATTCTGGAGTCAGCATCACTTTTGCCATCAATTCTTCTTCCAATTCCCAGATGGACAAGTGATTCAACATTTTCAATAATTTTGGAATCAAATTCAAATGACTCACCAGTAGGAGCATATCTCGATGGAAGGTATGTAGATACAGTGCTCTTGGTGGAGTTGATGTGGTATCTTTCTCTGCTAGAGTAGTCTTCGCCTTCAAATAACATCTGTTGGAATTCAATCGAGTCATGAGAGAGGAGAGCAAAATCATCTGCACAGGTTACATGTGGAATGCGTATTTGTCCAGTCTTGGCTCCACTGTATCTCATTTCCAAATCCACCAAGAGGGCATTGTTGAAGCGCTTGTAATGAGTGGCTGGGAGTACTCCTCCCTGACGAACATCCTGGTTGATAATAATTGCTTCCGATAGATGTCCATTCCATTTTACCTTCGATTTCATATTTTGATACAGATGATTAGGTACTATCCACTCATCACCATCAATATTGTCAAGAAAACATCTTCCTCATAAGAGCAGAATGTGGAACAACATCAAATGCCTTCTGAGCATCAAGTGTGCCCAGGAAAAGTGGTGTCTTCATTTCTTTAGATTCTATAATTGCCTCTGATATGATTAGAGCAGCATTTGAAGCTAAAATTCCCTTTGTTAATCCTGTCTGCAGCTTGGATTCAGTTGACATAAGATTGTCATCAGAGAGGTTAATCAGGATTTACTCAATTATTTTCAAAACTATTGGTGTGACTGTAATTCCTCTATATTTTGTTGGATCATTTTCTCATCTTTCTTGTGTATAGGTGTTATGATACCCATCTTTAAGATATCTGGCACTTTCTTCAGCTTGAAACATTTATTAATAAAGCAAGTAAGGAACTTTACAATTTGATTTCCACCACTTTTCAGATATCCAGCTTGTATGCTAGTACAGTCCTGAGCTTTTGATGTTTTTACAGTACGTGGAGAGTGTATTATCATTAAACCACCCGCAGAGTGGGATTCCACCTGAGCAATAATTGCAAATTTGTTGCAAAGCATAACCATCACAAGCAAAGTTCCAGCCAATGGACCTCCGGGTTGAACCCGGAGGTCCATTGGCTGAAACTTTGCTTGCGTTTTTTGTCCATATACGCAGAATTTGAAAGTGATACTTTGGACGATAACTCCACTCCGCGGGTGATTTAGTTACAATCCACTCTCCACGTACTGTAGGTGACGGATGATGTTGGCAACTTTCTCACAGGATACCTCTGGAATATTTTTGCATTGGTTTTCACAGATGGACTCAATCACCTTCAGATCATCATCGACATTAGACTTGTGCACGTCATCAGAATTTTTCTCAACTTTTGGAGTTGTAAGTTGCTGGAAGTATGTTGCCCATCTAGTGCATATTTCTCCTGGAGTGGATAGAGTTGTGTTATTTACAATAAGTTCATCAGTTATGTTTCCCTCCTTCTTTCTTTGCTTTCTGATGAGTTTAAAGAACAACTGCTTATCAGACTCATTAGCATTCATTATGTTTTCTATCTCTTTATCAGGGGGAGGGCACCAAAAATTTGCAAGACGTGACGTGGGGGTGGGTAGGTCTCTTGAGTGCGCCAAAAATGTGCATTTCAAACTTGTGCAATTTTTTGAATTTTTTAAAAATATATCAATATATCAGCTAATATATACCATCATTTGTGTTTCCAACCTTAAAGATGATGTTGTACATCACACTCTTGACATAAATACAACATCAGGAGGCTTTTTTTATGTGAGAATATTGGGCTTAAACTGGGAAAATGTCACACGTTAGTAGGGGGTGGGTGTCTTGTTCGAAATGTAGAAAATGTGCAGACAATATTTTGGGAACAATTCAAATGAAAATTTGTTCCCGTATATGTACACCTGCTCTAGCTAAGCCTGATAATGAACAGCTTGTCATTTGTAGATTGGGGCCCACAGCAGCCCACAGAGGTTTAAATTGGTGGTACCAGTTTAACCCTTTACCTAACATGAAAAGCAGACGACACTTGCCAAAAATGATTGAATAACTAATTTTTTCATTTTTTTTGTCTCAAAAACATAGGTTATGACCCCTCATTGGAACGAGCTCGTTCCAATGAGGGGTCATAACCTATGTTTTGAGACAAAAAATGAAAAAAATAATAACGAGCTCGACGAGCTTGTTCCAATGAGGGGTCATAACCTATGTTTTGAGACAAAAAATGAAAAAATAATAAAAATTAAGTGGCGATTTTTGAGAATAGCGCTGGCCGGTTTGACCGCTACGTTTGGGTAAAGGGTTAAGAACATTATGAAAACCCCCTAAAGACAGCTGTACCTACTAAGTTTATAAGCTTATTTTGGATTTTAATGGGAGAGTGGGGGTGGGTGTCTGAGAACGGTAGTAGAAAATTTGCACACGTAGGGGTGGGTGGGTGTAAAAAGGAGCCGAACAAAAAATAGGACGTCACGTCTTGCAAATTTTTAGTTGCCCCCCCCCCCCCCTTGTCTTTATCCCTAATTTTAGCAACCTCAGTTCTTTGTGTTCTGCTTAAAGCATTCCTCGCCTTTCTTCTTTCAATTAGTTCTTCACTATTAGAGTCATTTGGTTTTCCAGCTTGTTTCCATTTCCAGAATGACTGTTTTGATTTCTGCAATGCCACTTGGATTTCTTTGGTCCGTTTTTTCTTTACATGTTTGTGTCCAACCCTGCAATAATGTTTCAAACTTGGACTACTTCTTTTGTATGCCTCGTGAAGAACCTCAGCCAGATGAAGAATTTCTCATTCGATGGAATCAGTAGACAGAACTGAGGATGGAAGTTTCAGATTCTTTTCAATATAGTTTTTGTACAAATCAACATTACATTTGTCCCACCTTGGTCTTGTTTTATGTTGTAATCTCATGGACTTCTTTGAATTCAACACAAGCTTCAGAACTGCAGTCACTGGTACATGATCTGATACATATACCATGTTCTCTGTCAGCAATACTGATATCCATTTTTCTTCTTTATTTTCATTCATGAAGATATAGTCTATCTGTGAGCAACTCTTCCCATTAAAGTGAGTGAAGGTAAGTTTATCAATGTTGATGGTAACAAGCTTATTTTTGGTTATGAATTCATCAAATATAATGTCACGATGAAACCCTTTTCCCATCTTCAGTGAAGCATTCCAATCGCCACAAAAATCATTGTGTGAGTATCTTCACATTTCACCTTAATCTCGGCAATTTCATCCACCATCTCAATGAATTTTACATCTTGTTCCTTATCACCTTTGGTTAACTGTTTATGTTAACCCCAAACAAAACAGAATTTCAGAAATACGTGTTTCGTCACTGCAAACAGGCTAATGAAGGAACTGTTTCGCAAAATAATGCCCGTTTGCGTCAACTAGTTGGGACGTGTGTTTTTTCTGAACTAGGTGCTGAAATCAAATCCCAGTTAATCTCTGGCAGCCGCAATGATAAAGTAACAAAAAAAGGTTTGAGTGAGCCAAACATAACATTAGACCAGTTACTGCAATACGCGTATTCGCTGGAACTGACTGATGCACAAAATAAAACAATGAAAGAAGGTGCCAACACAGCGAATGGGCGCAGTGAACGTGTGGATCTTGGTAAAACTCAGCATATCATAAACTACAATACCAAAGCAATAAAAACCTACTAGTACACAGAATAAATGTTTCAACTGTGGATACAAGCGGCCATACCCCGGGGGACAGCGTAACTACCCCGTGTTCGGTACAATTTGCAGAATTTGTGCACAACCATTCCCATGAGGTGTGTCAATCAGCGATATCTTCAGAACCCAATTTCAATCGAGGTCAACCAAACACTACTAGAGGTCGTACCAGAGGTGCTAACAGATCAAGGAATGACTTTAGAAGAAGACAACAACCACAACGTACAAATGTGATGACTGCTGAAACAAACTGGCAGTGAAGAAGACTATGTCATCTTATGTTATTCTCTTTATTCCCAATCCAACAAACCCACATTTAATATAAAAATCAACAGACTCGACCTTTCGGCTATTGCCGATATAGGCTCCACTTGCTGTATCATGGGTTTTGAGTCGTATGAAATGTTAAACCCTCGACCAAATTTGGAAAAGGGACACACGACTATAACAGCATATGGTGCCAACAAACTGCCATTAGTTGGCCAGTTTACTGCCCCTATACCTTTTGAAGCTGTGAGTGTCAAAAAGTGCCATGCGTGTGTTACTAAAGCCAGAAATAATACATTGCTAAGTTGTGAAATTTAACAAAAAGAGGGTCTGATCCAAATCTCCAAATTGAGAGACGTTTATTTGAATGATGAAAATCCTGTTAAGGATTATTTTTTTCATTTTTTGTCTCAAAAACATAGGTTATGGCCCCTCATTGGAACGAGCTCGACGAGCTCGTTTCAAAGAGGGGTCATAACCTATGATTTTGAGACAAAAAATGAAATAATAACAAAAGTTAATTGGCGATTTTTGTGAATAGCGCTGGCCGGTTTTGGTCGTTACGTTGGATAAAGGGTTAATGGAGCTTTTAACTCAAATACTGTTCTGAAGAACTTATTCTCCGATCCATTTATGGTACATGTGCACTGCCTATACAAATAATCTACGATTTGTTCATCATTAAAAATATTATTCCTCAAACTCTTGTCGAAATATTTTGGAAATTTCGTTTGTAAAAACCATTCATTTAGTTCTGAGGCACTGGGGATTTCACCATTCACTTCATCTCTCTCAATGTGGTTCTGAATAAGATATTTAGTTATTGATATATAACCAGAAGTAATAATTTGACATGTATATAATAATGCTTTGCGTGTAATCTTGTTTTCAAAAAGACATCTTGCCTCTCCCAAAGATGAAATCAAAGTAGTATTTCGGCCGCCAAACGCCATTTTTTTTACCAAACCATGTTTTGTTGTATTAAGTTTTTTTCTCAACGGTTTTTATTAGATTGGGCCTTAACCCTTTACCCAACGTAACGGCCAAAACCGGCCAGCGCTATTCTCAAAAATCGCCAGTTAATTTTCATTATTTTTTTCATTTTGTGTCTCAAAAACATAGGTTATGACCCCTCGTTGGAACGAGCTCGTCGAGCTCGTTCCAACGAGGGGTCATAACCTATGTTTTTGAGACAAAAAATGAAAAAAATTAGTTATTCAAGAATTTTTTTTGCAAGTGTCGTCTGCTTTTCATGTTAGGTAAAGGGTTAAAGTGAGGTACTGTTGAAGAGGTCGAAAATTAATGTGGAAATTACAGATCCGAATGATTATTTCATCTTAACTCACTATATAAACACAAAACGCGATGTAATTGTGTTCCGATATAGTAACTACATCCGCATTGGGTATTTGGTAGAAATTGAACGGATATTACACCGTTATTTATATCTACCAACGCTATTTATATCTAACAACGCTCTTTATATGTGAACGCGTTTGGAGATTACGTCATATAACTGTTCTTTCTCTTTGATTTCTTAGAGCGAGGACGCATTATTGCAACTGCGCAATTGTGTCTCACTACACACCTCATAAACTTACAATTTTGTCTCGCCTTTTATCACTAGCGTTTCTATTTCTTCAACTTCACTCGATATAGCATTAGGTTCGGGCGACCTTTGCTTTGAAACGACATAGACTAACTCCGTCATGTCAAATGCTTGTTTTTCCTCAACCACGTTCGGTTGTGCTGAATCGAGGAGCAAAGATCCTCTAATGAACGTGAAAGCAAAGCGAATTGAGAATATACTCAGGTGTAGTAGGATTTATAATGATACTTACATATAGCTTTGCAACATGGGTACGATGCAGACCCAGATTTGACTCTGAGTTGCCATAAATGCTGTGTTGAGAAGTATTTGCACACGAAGAATGTGAAGCAAGCAAGCATTGCTCATAGCACATCCCTAGATTCTGATGCTCCGCTCGAAAAACGACCCAAACGTTCACATGATGAATTTACTTTCACGCATCATTGCCTATTTTGTGGTGATGACTGCATAGTTGACCGGGATACGAAGAATCCTTCAAGGTGGAGGCCCGCCTACCTGTTTCGCCAAATAGGCACACATACACCGCATATGTCAGTTAGTGATGAAATAATTGGCATTTGTTGTCGCAGGAACGATAAATGGCCCGAATAAGTAAAGCTTAAAGTGTGTGGTGCTGTTAGCGACTTACATGCTGCCGATGCTCGGTACCATGTTGACTGTAGGTCGCAATTTACGAATCCAAAATCGGTAGAATCAGCTGCAAAACAGAAAATTGATCTTTCGTCACCACATAGACAGGCCATACAATCTGTCATATCTTACATGAAAAATGACACATCCCCCACGTGGAGTTCTGTCGAATTATTTGACCTTTATCTGCAATGTGGTGGGACTTCCAATTCCGGTCGATCATTTGTGTCTGATCTTGTCGATAGCTGCGGAGATGACATTTTGGTGTTGTCTTCCCCGGTAATCGCCACCATTTTGGCAGACAAATCCAGAGCTGGCACCTTACTTAGGCACGTTAAAGACTCGGATGATGACAATATTGACAGTTCCATAAAGATTCTCAGTAAAGCAATTGGCAAAGAAATCAAAGATATTGATCATGACAAAGATAACTACGCCACTGATGTTAACAGCGAGAGCGTATCCTCGTTTGTAAGTGGTACACTTCTCACATTACTAAGTCTCTCTGATGATAGGAAACATAGTGACATCAGCGTTGTGTGGAAAGTACACACCGCTTCAAATTTCATTGGCAACACTGTTAAGAGATTCTAAAGAGTTGGTAAAAACCATGCATGATTTGGGTTTTACATGCTCATATCACGAGCCATTGAGATTCAAAAAATCTGCGGCAGCTCTGGCTGCAAAGATTGCAAATGATACACCGGTTTCGGATGCCAACAATGGTCTCATACAAGTGGTTGTTGACAACTTTGATGCTGAAATGGCTTCTCAAAATGGGAAGCTAAGCACCCATTCATTGGCAATCGTGATGGCTCAAGAGGACAATAATGATTCCGTAAAGTCTCAGACGATCCCAAGATTGAAAAAAGTCAGATATGACAAAACCAACAGAGTACGAATTGGATGTTGTGCGTTTCAAAGGACCCAAACGACCCGACATGCCCGCATCACATGTACGAAACACTGTTCCCCTTCTTTCAACATTGTGTCGCAGAGCAATGTCATTACGCAGAGCGATAGAACTTGACATCGCATTTTTTAAAGATATGGTCAGTGACCAAAACTGTCCGGAGTTCAATGGGTATAATACCCGCATGACAAGACACTCGGGTCAAGCAACGAAACCAAAAACGAACGCAGCATACCTCCCTCTAAAAGACATGACACCTGCTGGTCCAGACACTATCATGACAGCTATGGAAAAGGCAGAGCAACTATCGTCAGATGCAGGACAGCCGTTCACTATATTTACTGCCGATCAGCAGTTATACAAGATAGCAGTTCAGGTGTTATGGTCTTATCCAGACAAATTCGCGGCATTTGTTCCTCGATTGGGTGGTATGCATTTGCTCATGAGTTTCATTGGTTCAGTTGGAACGCTCATGGCCAATACTGGACTTTCAGATATACTTGAGTCAGTATTCGGTGGGGTTGAAAAGATGTTGACTGGGAAAAAGTTTCTAATGAATATGAGAGCCATGCGTTTGTTATCAGAAGAACTTTTGCAAACAGCTTTCGAGAATAATGATTTGCAATGTGCAAAATATTTGCATTGCTAGAAGAGAACGCGTGCAAAAGTCGCACGACAAAAATGTGGGTTGATGCTTTTTTGAAATCATGCTTCCTCATGATGTTGTACGTACGAGCGGAGAGAGAAGGTGACTGGCTTTTTGCACGTCGAAGCTGTGAAAAGCATGCTTCCTTATTTCTTTGTTTCTGGTCATGCAAATTACGCAAGATATGGGCTTTACTATCTGCGGCAGATGCAAAATATGCCACCGGATATTTTATCTCATTTCTTGAAGGGTGAACATGTGATGAGACACATACCTGGTCTATGGAATGGCATATGGAGCGATATGTATATCGAAACTACCTTCATACGATATGGTCATGGCAAACCCGGTATAATAGGGATCACATTAAAGCCAGAAACACTAAAAACCCGGGCATTGAGTTTGCATGCATGTGGGAAGTTAGCTACCGGTATATCAAATTTGCGAGAAGATCGAGATAGTGACAAATTACAGATCGCACATAAGGAAGAGGCCAAGTCTAGAATTGAAAGTGATTCTGTCGACCGTATGGGTCTGAGAACTAAACTAGGAATGTGTATCGACCCATTGGATCCAAAAGGACACCCCGAGACCATAATTAACATCGCAACTGGTAGGAAAGGTCCAACGTCTGTCAATGTCGATAAGATTGTCAGCCTCGGAGTTCAGAAAATGACGGAATTTGAAGAGGCCTTCCCGAGTGGATTTTATGAGACAATTTCGAAATCAGTACAAACTATGGCAATCTTGAAAAAGTCGCTGAAGGTTGGGGAGGTCAAAATATATGACACTAATCTCAATTATTCCAGAGTTATCGGACTTTTATGTAGTTCACGTGAATTAGATATCAAACATATCCTTTCCTACGAACTGTCACCACTACCAACCGCCATATTTGATGAATCCGGGGATATGCGCGTGTGCACATCAAAATCAGTATTGAAAAATAAAACAGTTGTTGAGAAACCAAAAAGAATGTCTGGCGTGGATAAGAAATCTGCAATTGTTATCGATGGCTGGGTACTGCTCTGGATACCTCATTGGCCCGTGTCTACCAAAACCAGACCGGCAACTGTTCTAGACTTCATTATAGCGTTTAAAGACAAAATCAAACAGAAGTTGCGATCGAGTGATGTGTATTTGGTATTTGACAGATATGTTGACTACAGCACCAAGTGCGTGACAAGGGCACACAGAAAGGCCGATAGCTGCCGGGTGTTTCAACTTGTACCCACCTCCCTGCTACCACCACAAAAACATGTGCTGACCGTAGTGGAGAACAAAATGCAACTGATCTCCATTATATGTGATCAACTCACCACGGACAAAAGTTTTGCTGAGCAAAAAACACGAACTCACAAACTTGTAATTACTGGCCAACATGATGTTCCGGTTGGGGTTAGCTGTGGATCGGTGACAGATAGAGTAGATATGGCAACTAGTCACGAGGAAGCTGACAACATTATCGTTCACCACGCAATATTGTTTGCTGCAGCTGAATGTAATAACGTTGTGGTTGTTGCTGACGACAGTGACGTCTATTTGTTGTTGCTGCATCACTACCTTGAACAACACTTGACGGTTGCAATGACTATGGAGTCACCAATCCATGGACGGGTGGTGATAGATATACCTGCCGCAGTTGATACACACAAGAAAATTGTTCCTCAATCGTTCGCTGCTCACGCACTTTCCGGGTGCGATACTGTAGGGGGATACTTTGGTATCGGCAAAGGGCGTGTATTGAAGGTTCTGCAAACTGGTGGGACATTGGAATCACTTGGTGAGAATAACGTGGAGATATCGGATGTTCTAGAACAAGCCACCAAGTTCATAGCATTATGCTATAGATCTCCTAAATCAACATCAATGTCCGATGCTCATTTGTGCATATGGAGAACACGAATTGGGAATCCGACTGCAACATCTGCTCCTAAATTGTGCAGCCTACCACCCACAACAGAAGCTTTTACTGAGAATGTCAAACGGGCCCACTTGCAAACTTGTATATGGAATGCCCTTCAACCTAACCCACCGCAGATGGACCCAACTGTATTTGGATTCGAGAAAGACGTGAATACAAAATCTTTGAACCCTGTGACAGTCGCGTCCAACGTCAAGCTAGCACCTGATGAAATACTGAAGACGATTGGGTGCACATGTTCGAGTAAAACGCCATGCAAATATTCGAAGTGTAAGTGTAATGCAGCAAACATGGCGTGTACCATTTTCTGTGCGTGCAGTGTTTCAGAGGACTGCTGCAATGAACAGACATCGCTGGCAGTCATGCGTAGTGATGAATCGATCTAAGGAACTACACGGTCATTCAACTTGATATTCACTGCATCTTGTGTGGTCCTTATAAAGTACTTCACCAATGATATTTGCAAACATCTCTCTTGTTACAATTCCTCGTACATTTCAGTTCCCACCTCCGTTTTGGAGTCTTTAACACGACTGCTGAAAATAGCAAAATGTTACTAATTTTGGTAGCCATTTTGATTTTTTCTGGAAAATCTGGGGATAAGCTGACCCGCTTTGTGACCAACACAATCAGTTGGAAATGGCGTGCTGTACTGAATTATTTAGTAAAGATTTTTGACTTTCAATTTCAATATTTTCAGTGGTATCGGCGGAAACTTGAATTTGGGGCCATCTTAGGTTTTGGCGGTTATAAGGAAATTGATCAACCCTGTCAGCTCCCCAGTAAAAGGAATCGCACGAGGAGACCATATAGTTATACGATATAGTGATACGATAATACACCGAGAAAAAGCAGGTTAAGTGTATTGGCGACTGGACTATGGGCAGATGAGTGTCGACTGTAATTGCTTTGTTACTTTTCAAATTTTGGGGGCTTTTTGGACGCCATATTGGGTTTCTCAAACAATTCCTTTTATCATATATAACAAAAGAGCATCACTCCATATGGCTAATTCATATCGGTAATCATGGTTGGACATTTCAAAATAATAGCGCCTAATAGCCGCCTATATTTGTAAGAAATGGTGATTTTTTGCCATATTTGCGGCCATTTTGGACGCCATCTTGGGTTTTGGGAGAATATATTTCATATGACACATGAGAGTAACAGTAGGTTCATGAAAATGTGCCGATATGTGTATATACCTTACATTGTGTATACATATAATATCGGTTAATTCCGACAGACATAACATAATTCGCAACTTTTTTCGGATTGACTAGGTTATACCGCCGTTTATAAATAACGTGATACAGTGAGCAACAATCCACTTCTGGTGGATATTAGAGTACCAGTGTGTGCAGAAATGGCCCCTCTGGTAAATAGAATTATATAAGCATGCATATTTGTCAACATCTTAGCAACAATATGAAGGATACGTGGTGAAATCTCAAAAAATGAGAAAAGTGTGACACATTGACGGCCATCTTGGCCGCCATATTGGATTTTGGTAATCTTATTTTGGCCAGTAAGTAACAATTATATATGTGCACGATGAATCAAGAAGAAAAATCTTCAAAATTCCGTATTATCGTACCAAAAATTCCGATCCAAGTTATATGGTGATATTGTATTTTTTCATAGCGGCCACCTTGGCGGCCATCTTGGATTTTGTCGAATAAAAAAAATTGCTCAACACTGTCAGCTGTCCAGTAAGGAAAATCTCATCAAGGAGACCCTATAGAATAATAATCCGCCGAGAAAAAAACTTAATACAACAAAACCAGGTTCAGTGCCTCGGCGGCCGGACTATAGGCTTATTTCTATTCTCATTTTTCTACAAGGTGAGGTGATGTACTTTGTAAATCTGGACAGCCAGGATATTCATATTCTGAACCATCCGCGAACATTTTGTCCAAATTACTTTTGTATTTATTTGCAATTGCAGCTTTTCTTGTGATAATGGCATTAAATGATGAACTTACATCGTCTAATATCACGATGTAAAGTAAAGAATTAGAATGTGAAAAATGATTTAAGAGTTTTCTCATATTTTGTCATAGTTAAAAATATTTGTTCTAAAGTGTATCCATTATCCATCACGGATATTATTTTATCAGAAGGTGCGTGCATATACGTTGGCGGTCTATAGGTGACAATTTCTAATAAGAATAATGTAAGGACATTTGGGAAAGAACCTCACATGTTCTTGTAAAGGGATAGAGCTTCACAATACATTAACCCCTTTACTGCTACGCCCACTTTAGCCATATATGGAGGACCTCAATGTACACCTGTATGCGAGGAAGTTTAATAAAATTGACATACTTGTAACTCTATCATCTGATTAATTGTTGGAAAGGGCTCTCTGGGCCCTTTCCAACAATTAATCAGATGGTAGGTTTGATTTGCGCATACCAGAACATGCAGATAATCATCATAAAATAGGCGACAATAGTCGCTTTCGGCAGCGTAAGTGTTAAACCCTATCCACGAACAAAAAAATTTAATTTTTCATCCCAGATATAGAAGAAATCAGCTTTAGCTATATCTTCTCTCTTGAATCGTAAGATGGGATTTGCACTTCCAATAAAATTCGAAAGTCTTTTTTCAAGTTCTGACAAGTATAAAGGATATGCAGGACCGAGTGACAGAGACGTCTGGGCTGTTCAATGTTCAAAAGTAGCACAAATAAGTTTTGCACTGCACAAAATTATTTTTCTAAAAACAAAAACTTATTTGTGTAAGGAAAACAGATTTTCATATCAGAAAAAATAATTTTGTGCAGTGCAAACTTATTTATGTTGCAAATAAGGTTTTGTTTTAGAGAAAATTATTTGTGCAATGTACAAATTATTTTCTCTAAAACAAAAACTTATTGTACTGCAGAAACAATTACGGATCGTCTCTTAATTTTTAAATTGATGAACATTCAGTTTTTCTTCTTTTTTTTGGCAAAATTTACTATAGGAATTCCCATAGGACGGCCCTTGCCTCTATACGGTTTTGGGTCTATAGGTTTTGTGATTATAAAACTCCACCCATGACTGATACTGTAGTCGCGAGATGTCTACGGGAATGTCAATTTTGTCCCTATACCGTCGCTTTTGGGTATAATGAATCCAGTGTTAAATCCTTTCGGCTTTTGTATCAGTCTTCACTACTGACAGATCTTAATGTGGATCTTGCGCGATCGTACTTGCGCCTCTTCATATTTGATGTCCATAAAAACAGTGGAGATTCACCCCGAAAGCCACCAGAGGGCTTTACTTGAAAGCTAAATTCAATTTTTCAGCCCTGCCACCTCAAGAAAAAATGCTTCAAAACAAACCTGCTATGATTGATCGTGCCTTAACCCTTTGAACCCGACAGGCTGCTTTACCGGCCCAGGAACATGATACGTCATAATTTCATTAAGAAGGATGGCTGTGAAGTGAATGTGTGAGTTGAACTATTAATATTTTCAACGTGCAACCCTAAGGCGTAATTGGTCTACACCCAAGTAATGAATATGGACTCTTCCAATTGCTCTCATTGAACTGACATGAACGATACCAGTGTTAAGAACTTGCGTAGAAGTCTTGGGTATCTGAATGCAAAGGTATGATGTTATGATCCTCAAAGAGCCACTTGCGGACGTGCCCTTTTATGGGGAAACTTGTCCTCAATTTGCCCCCTCCGCCCCTCCAACTGCGTCTGGTGCTTACCTCTCCTCGTCATTTTCATCCAGGGAAGTGATTATTCGGGGGATGTGGGTGTGTGACCCTCCACCCCCTCCCCCCACACACATCCAATAATATTCCATTTGAGAATTGTCGTCAGGATTGGAGTCTAAGATATCAATTCTCTCTTGCTGGTAGTCACGCACCCCTTCTTAACCCTTTACCTAACCTGAAAAGCAGACGACACTTGCAAAAATAATTCTTGAATAACTAATTTTTTTTCATTTTTTGTCTCAAAAACATAGGTTATGACCACTCGTTGGAACGAGCTCGACGAGCTCGTTCCAACGAGGGGTCATAACCTATGTTTTTGAGACAAAAAATGAAAAAAATATTGAAAAATAATTGGCGATTTTTGAGAATAGCGCTGGCCGGTTTTTGCCGCTATGTTAGGTAAAGGGTTAACACTCACGCTATTGTCGCCTATTTTATGATGATTATCTGCATGTATCTGCATGTTGTGGTATGCGCAAATCAAAGCTACCATCTGATTAATTGTTGGAAAGGGCTCAGAGAGTTTCAAGTATGTTATAAATCTTATTAAAATTCCTCGCATACAGACGTACATACAGGTCCCCCATATATGGCTAAAGTGGGCGTTGCAGTGAAAGGGTTAAAGACTAGATTTGATACATGGGCTTGTGTTACACACACAGTCGATCTCAGAAATGGAGGTGCCCTGATGATGTAGCCATGTTGGAATATTAGTCCGTCGAGACTTGAGCCATCACAATTGGGATAAACTGTTCTCATCCAACTTCTACTACTGCTACTACAGCTACTGGTTCTTACCTCGCCCCGCCATTATCACCAACAACTTTGTTTTTATCTCCAATGACTATTACTGCTTCTGCTGTTGCAGCTCCTACTACTAACACTACTATATGATACCATAATTACTAATTCTACTGCTACTACAGTACGTTAAAGGGTTAAAATAAACTGTAACCTCTCCAAATGGAGGACCTGTCCCCCACTTAACCTTCCATACACAAAATTCTGGAGTCATCACAGCCTGTAACACCGATAACGTCAGTAGCTAAAAAAAAGACTTCATTTTCGTCAGAACGACTTTGTTGCTCAGAGTTAAACTGGTTTAATGGCTTCCAAAAATGATTACTCCGTGACGGGATAATAAAACGCCGTCTGCACTATTTGACCGATTCTTGCCCATAAAACTCTCTTAATGGAAAAGTATACGCCGCAGACTATTGTTGTTGACGATAAAAGAGGAATCGACTTTGAACTCCTTGAAGGGGATTTACAGTTATTCAGCACAGAAAAACAGAATTGGTGTAAAGGGTGTTATTTGACCTTCAAAGTTTTCTATTGTTTTCTTGGAAATTCCTTGGGCGGAATTTGATAGTAAGAACTCGTCGCGTGAGAACCATAAAGTTCTATCTTCCAGTGGAAGATAGCGCCTTATGGTTCTCACACGACGATTACTGTTTCCATGCAGTACGGCCGCAGTGGACTGGTCACTTTCCACGGGTGGGCAATATTTCCACGGACGCAATAATATTAGATTCCAAACACTAATTATGAGAATAATCATCAAAATGTAATTAATTAATTAAAATTTTGCAGATGATGATTTTTAATACCCTGTAGGGAGCGCGGTGGTTCAGTGGTAGATTGTTGAACTTCTATGCTAGAGGTCCCGAGTTCGATCCCTGTCCGGGACGACCCGCATTGTGTCCTTGGGCAAGGCATTTTATCCCGGTTGCCTACATGGGGGCACGATGAAGCCGTATACTAGGGCGTAATGCACGTCGATGGTGCACATGTCTTCAACCTCTGTAACCCTGCTTGTGCGGAACTTGAACAGAGTTAGAATGTTGAGGAGCTGACAGTTGCTCGTCGATGCTCGGTGGTTCTCACAGGGTACCCTGGCTTCTTCCACCCGTACAACTGCCACGGTCATGATTAGCCATTGTGCATAAGAATGTGACCTTAAACACCAATAAATAAATAAATATAAATAAATAAATTACCCGGTAAACGCATGAGTGGACATCACTACCCACGCGTGGATTACGAGCAGTCCACGGCGATGTGTATCTTATGCGCGTTATTACTTATTACTGAACTGAATGCACGATATACTCCTGAAATTGTTGTCAAGTTTGATCACTCATGAAAATTTACATGGTTTATATACAGTTCAAACTGTGTGATTTCATCCTGTGGGTGGGCTTCCATCAATCTTCTTACTTGAATGTCTCTTAGAAATTCACTCGAGGACCCAACACGCAAGTTCGTTACTCCTAGATCATCGGATGTGTTACCCGGTGGTACAGGTACAGAATGCACGGAAGATCCGGGGATACATTGGTCACGTGCTTCCCTCCCAACCTTTTCAAAAATAATTGAGAGAGAGAGGAAGAGAGTATTTAATCAACGTACGTTCTTCCGTAAACAAACAACATTGCGTCACGTTTCGGAAATATTGGCAGACGAACGTTTGGCGAAGAAAAAAAGAAATAAAAACACAGACCGCAAACCAAAGGACACGTGACTCTTTTATATGATTTTTTGGGGTGAACGCCATTATGAGTGGTGAGAGCTGCACGAAATGCTCGTCGAAAAGTTAAGGGAATACATTCAAGAATTCGTCGGGATGTGTCAATGTTCATTTCACTACAATTCTTTAACCCCTGGAATTAATTTCGTGGTAGGATATACCTGTGGTATATACAGAACTTTTGTGCGCTCTTTCCTACAAGCAAATCAGTTTGGTTTTTTTTTTCAGAAATGGACAACAAAATTGTTCGATATAGCTGCACGTGCTCCTGGATTACTTTTGATGACGTCAGAGTGTTTTGGTGGGGGTGTGGGAGAAACATTATCCCTGATAGGGTTGGGGGTGAGATGGGGAAACCTCACCATCGGAACAAGATATTTGATCGAGACACTCGGCAAACCTCGTGTCTGGCCCAAATATCTTGCCCTCGGGTGAGATTTCCCCATCTCACACCCTTCTCCCATCAGGGATAATAATAATATTTACCACCCTTCATTGGAATTTTATTCATAATTAGTGGAAAAGGGGCGCACAGACTCTTTACTTTTTAAGATGTGACCGATGGGCCACCACGGGGACAGAAGTACAGCCGCCGTGGACTGGTCGTAATCCACGCGTGGGTAGTGATGGTCGTGCAGACGTTTACCAAATAATAAAAATCATCAGCAGTAACATTTTAATTAATGGGTTTTATACCATGATTACCTATTCCACTATACATGAAAAGCCAATGACATAAATTTTAGCTTTATACACCAACCATGGTGAACACGCCAGCAATGGGATTTCAGTAGTTAAAATTTATACCAACAGTGGAACTACATCCAAGTTGACCTTTGGTGACGTCGACCTGAATGCGAACTAGTCTAAATTTATCGCACGTCGCCTCACGAAGAGTGAAATGAAAGTGACAGTTATTTATTACGTTTTTAAATGAGATTACCCCATAAGACACCAAAACTTAACAAACATGCATTGTCTCATGTTAATAAAGCACCCATAACTCGAAATGGTATGTTATTATGCTATTAAAATGAAAAAGGCCACGTTTCATTTTCCATTTCGTTTCGGCGATAAAATTGACAGCGGAAGTACCGCTCACCGATGCCCGTGTAAACAAAAACAGATTCGCACGTATGTACGTCTGGTGCTCAGTAAAATCGAGAAAAAATAATAGCGACTCTTAATGATCTGCCGATCATGGTATAAATAAAATATACCCAAAGTAGCTTGTTGTACCAAATGTTCACCACTAGTGGTGAACATTTGGTACACCAAGCTACTATGGGTATATTCTATATGTACCCAGTGCTTCTTTAATGTTTTTGATGATTATTCCTAGATTGTATGAGTGTTTGGAATCTAATATTATTGCGTTCGTGGAAATATTGCCCACCCGTGGAGAGTGACCAGTACTGTAAATATCAGTCTGTGGGTACTCTTGTATGACAGTGCTCCGCCAAGTTTGAAATGCTTGAAATGAAGTCCCTTAAAAATAGCAAACTCACTTGCTAGGTCTTCAAGTTGTGTTGTAAATTGGGGTGGTGGGAGTGGGAAGAGGCCAAAAGTAGTAATAAAATAACGCTTCTCCTGCACGTTTGGGGATCTTTTGCATTACCGGAGTGCACTCGTAAACTACAGAACAATCGAACAGACCATTAGGCAAACCCAACTTGTCTAAAGGTCCCACAGCAGTTATCCATACAAATCGAAGAACATCCAATTAGGTGAGCTTCTAGAAGGTTGTGGGTCCATTTTGGCAATGTTAATCGCTGTCAGGTGGACCGTCCGAGGTGATAGGTTTCTAGAACGATTTCGTGTTGTTTTCAGTAAGTATAGGTAGTTGTCGGTCGTTACAGTTATACGATATACTTCCATAGACTCGACGATACCCTCCTCTATATTAGTGGTCAC
This sequence comes from Pictodentalium vernedei, assembly GCA_031216915.1. Lineage (NCBI taxonomy): Eukaryota > Metazoa > Mollusca > Scaphopoda > Dentaliida > Dentaliidae > Pictodentalium > Pictodentalium vernedei. The sequence continues at coordinate 232,842,352 of CM062297.1, read as the reverse complement.
TCGATCATATAGTAGCCATGTGCCACCATATATATAGAAACAAAGACGGCTGTCTCCGTCATACAAAATGGATGACAGGAACACGTGTCATCCTAACAACATGCATATTGACGTCACGTATCAACCTGACAGTTATATCGTAATATGGCAGCTCTCGCGTGCTACCACGACAGCCAACATGGCGTCGCTGGTCACGTGACTTATGACGTCACTTCCTGTCTAGGGTACTGCGAAAGAGAGTTCAGATGTGCGAGATATTCTTCTTGTGTATTATATCGCTAACTCGATGTGATGTGCGATAGGCCTGCAGCCTATTTGACCATATATTCGCTGCTTTTATTGCATTGCTTTTATATATGACGATAAGAGCCACGAATACTGGGTAGGAAGAGTTAGTTGTTTAACCCTTTACCCAACGTAACGGCCAAAACCGGCCAGCGCTATTCTTAAAAATCGCCAATTAATTTTCATTATTTTTTCATTTTTTGTCTCAAAAACATAGGCTATGACCCCTCATTGGAACGAGCTCGTCGAGCTCGTTCCAATGAGGGGTCATAACCTATGTTTTTGAGAAAAAAATGAAAAAAATTAGTTATTCAAGAATTTTTTTGCAAGTGTCGTCTGCTTTTCATGCTAGGTAAAGGGTTAATTTTATCTTATATCAGTTTGAGAAAGACACCAGTGAAACTTCTTCATCCAACATCCATCTTCATGTACTATAGATTTAGGAAACGGACTATATGCACAGCGATCTTCATTCAACCCTCGTTGTCTAGGATAAAATAGTTAACTCAGCACTCGCATCGAATCGAGATCACGAAAGACAAACAAGATTGTATGATTTTGAACTCTATAAAAAATAAACAAATTAACTAAACATTTATAAAATAAAATCACCCAAACAGGATCCCCATACTGATAAACAATTTTTGATTGATTTAGTTCTATATTTTGTTGTGTTTATTATGGTACAGTAACCTTGCGATAGTTCAGTCACATTTCGAGAACTTCGATTCTCACGCGACGCCTTTTGTGAATAGAATGGCGCTAAGACACTAAAAACCCGTAAAGATTCTGAGTGTGCCGGCGGTTTTAGACAAATACAATATTGCCAATGTGTGTTTTGAGATGAGTTAATTCTACCAAGGATGTGGCTAGACCAGAGGGTCTCGAGCAGACCAAAACAGGGGAAGGGGGTGACAGGTGGACCAGTTGGAATGGGCCTACGATTTTTAGGGGGTGTGGCTATTTCTCCTGGTAAAGGCAAAGGGGGACCCTTTGGCAAAGAATATTGATATTGTAAAGAGAGTCAAGGGGGGTCCTTTAGCACAAAATATTAATATTTTAAAGAAGATTCATGAAAGACTAATATAAATAAAATATAGATAAATAAATACAGATAACTGAAACCAACTTATGTTTCAGCTGCAATACCCAAGTTATATTTCAAGTGACATTCAGAGTGAAGTGCTTCTTCTTAACCCTTTGGACTCTAGTGGCATCTTCCATGTCAGTTCAATGGCATCAATTGGAAGAGTCCATATTCATTATTTGGGGTAGACCAATCAATATGTTCAAAGCGCAGCTACGGGGCTGCACATTGAAAATATTGATTGGTCTACCCCACACATTCACAGAACAACCATCCTATTTAATGACGTCATGACGTATGAAGTTCCTGGCCGGAAAAGCAGCCACTTGGGTTCAAAGGGGTAAAAAAGTTTTGATGTGAATTTCAGACTTGATGCCGTGTTACCGAAGAAATTTTATGTTCAAATATTGAACTTGAGATTGGGCAATGTTTTCCCAAATGTCCTCATCACATTGTGCATTTTTCTGTCAACAGTGGCCTCTATAATGCGAGGAGATTCAGTGTCTAAAACGAATTAACCCTTTACCCAACGTAACGGCCAAAACAGGTCAGCGCTATTCACAAAAATCGCCAATTAATTCTCATTATTTTTCGTCTCAAAAACATAGGCTATGACCCCTCTTTGGAATGAGCTCGTCGAGCTCGTTTCAATGAGGTTTCATAACCTATGTTTTGAGACAAAAAATGAAAAAAAATAGTTATTCAAGAATTTTGTTTGCAAGTGTCGTCTGCTTTTCATGTTAGGTAAAGGGTTAAGTCATACTTTCGGTCCATACTTTCGGCAAGAACGTTTGAATGGATTAGCAATTTTGAACATCGACAGTGACAAGACAAAATTGCTTGATTTTTCTGGTGTAATTGACGATTTTGCCCAAAGAAAAGCACGTAAAGTATGGATGTTGACCATTGAGATTCCCATATCAAATTTACAGTCATGAGACAGGCATCACCATTTCATTACTGATCTTCCACCCTAAGGAACAGTGGTCTGATGTTCCTGAGCACGTAAGCAGTATTTCTATGCCTCCACACTCTCATGCGACCATCTGACATCTGTGACGTGAAGCAGGAACCTACTCTCGTCTGACGAATGGGCTCTCCCCAACGTCCTGAGATTTCAATGTTGTCGTGCCGTACACCAATCCAAACGCAGTCTTTGGTGCTGATCGGACAGAGTTGAACTCTTGGTGACCCTTTTGGACCTTCTGCCCAGTGCTTTGAGACGGTTTTGGGCAGTTCTGTTGCACAAACGCCTGTTGAGGAGCCAAATGCGTTTAAAACCCCATTTGAAGCAAAGGGTTCACGCCTAACGAAGCGTGCCAGACTCCGATTTTCCCGAGGAGAGGTATTTTGGGATTGTCCAGGCCTTGGGGGTCTTTAACATCGTCGGTTTGTTGATGTTTTCGATCAAGTCTGCTGGTGATAGAATGACTGTAGCCAAGTTGCCTTCCAATAGCTTTGAATGACATGCCCGTTGCTTGCATGCCAACGATTTGCCATCTTATAGCCTCTGACAGTCTCCTCCTTGCCATGTCAACATTTATTGATTAAAGAAGTGACAATTTTTCTTGTTTTTTCTCCCAGATATTGCATGTGGTTGATAGTGTTTTTTGTAACATTCGTGGGAAGCGAGCTTCATGTGGACGATGGGGTGTGTTTGGGTGCGCTATCAACCAGAAACATAATGTTTCATTAGATGAAATGCACAGCAAGACATAGCAATCATTAAAACATAATAATCAGTATCAGCAACTTCACTGTCATGAAACATTTCAGAGGGTGCTTAATTAAGATCCAGGTGTGTTATTTATTTATTTATTGGTGTTTAAGGTCACACACTTATGCACAATGGCTAATCGTGACCATGACAGTTGTACGGGTGGAGGAAGCCGGAGTACCCGGAGAGAACGACGAGCAGCTGTCAGCTCTCTAACATCGTAACTCTGAACTCTGCACCGCGGCACAGGCAGGGTTAGATTGGTTGAAGACATGCGCCCCATCGACGTGTTGTATGCCTTAGTGCACAGCGTTACCGTGTCCCAGGTAGGCAATCGGGGTTAAGTGCCTTGCCCAAGGACACAACGCGGGAGCGCGAATCAGTCGCTGAAATTGTCACCCATCCAACTACTAACCGCGCTAGACGTTGATTAACTTCGGTGATCTGACGAGAACCGGTTACCGCGACGCCACCGCCCCCAATCCCCCCACCCAGATCATCATATACACAACAAGTACATGTATATACCCATACATAAATCATATTAGCGCGGATTACAAAAATACTTAATGAGCAGTTTGAAATTGGTTTTAGATTTCCCATCTGGCTTGAGCCTATTACCAGCTTTGCACGGGCCTGGTCTCAAGTGTGTGTGTGGGGGCGGGGGGGGGGGGTGTTGGGGGTGATGAAAATGATTGAATATGGGTGAATTTCTAACTGGGTGGGTAATGGTGCATGGTAGTAACAGGAGCCCCATTTTCAGTAGCAGTGACATGGGAACCCACCATGGTTCAGCCCCGTGTGAGAAAACTCAGTTTTTAGGATCGAAAAGACGCCCAGTCGTTGCATTTGAGATATGTGTCGATGTCTCGAGCTGTGTGTTATAACAAGAGAAATCCAAACACAACGCGGGAGCGCGAATCAGTCGCTGAAATTGTCACCCATCCAACTACTAACCGCGCTAGACGTTGATTAACTTCGGTGATCTGACGAGAACCGGTTACCGCGACGCCACCGCCCACCCCCCCCCCCCCCCCCCCCCCCATCCAGATCATCATATACACAACAAGTACATGTATATACCCATACATAAATCATATTAGCGCGGATTACAAAAATACTTAATGAGCAGTTTGAAATGGGTTTTAGATTTCCCATCTGGCCTGAGCCTATTACCAGCTTTGCACGGGCCTGGTCTCAAGTGTGTGTGTGGGGGGGGGGGGGGGGGGCTGGGGGTGTTGGGGGTGATGAAAATGATTGAAGATGGGTGAATTTCTAACTGGGTGGGTTATGGTGCATGGTAGTAACAGGAGCCCCATTTTCAGTAGCAGTGACATGGGGACCCACCATGGTTCAGCCCCGTGTGAGAAAACTCAATTTTTAAGATCGAAAAGACGCCCAGTCGTTGCATTTGAGATATGTGTCGATGTCTCGAGCTGTGTGTTATAACAAGAGAAATCCAGTGGCATGGGATCCACGTGTCCGATCATGTATCTGCCCCGTGTGAGAAACTTTTGATTTTCCGCATTGACGAAACGCAAGTGTAATAACTAATGAATTTTATCTAACAATCAAAAAGATTTCGGCCTGAAACCCACGAGAAATGGTACGTATCACATAATGTGTTCCGATTCCGTATCATATAGATGACTTTTTATGATTCCGTATCACATAGATTCAACTTCCAGTAAACACCGCGCTATGATTACGGTACATGCATTGTTATTACGCACTAAAATATGAAATTCAAAATTTTGACCAATTCCAACCCAATTTAAACTGAAAAACGGTTTAAATTGGGTTGGAATTCGAGGTCGTGTTTGCAATCAGATCGCATTATTATAAACATGACCTCGAATCTGGTACAAATTACAGGACATGCATATGGCCATGATAATGTATATGTACCAGTGCCTTGGAAGGAAATTTTGATTTTCTGGTCTGAAGAGAGGCTAAATCCTCGCATCCTGTGTAGGTATCGACGACCAGTTATTGCCTGGCGTTCTGCTGAAATGGCATAAAGAAAGCGTTTTTTTTCACGTGCATAGCTCTTTGCCGAGGCACGGAGCACCGGGGATGGTGGTGGGAGGTGTTTCCCCTGCCAAACCTAGTAGATTTGTCAAAAACAGACATAAAAATGGCACATTTTCGTGCACTTTGAACTTACCGTTGGATTAATTCATAGTTGGCGCATTTTTTATTTTTTAATAAAACATTTAAAAATCGATTTTTTTATTCAAATAGTTTTTTTTATTTAAATCGATTGAATATGGATGATTTTTATTTCCATACTATAAATTATTCACCAGAGGATACTTTTTCCCACATGGTTCCTTTAACTAGAGAAACAGTGTGACTCTGCTTCTCTTATATAAAGGAATCATGTTGGAGAGCGTATTGGCAGCAGTTTGTAGCAAAGGCTACCCAAATAATGGGTACAAATAAATGATACCAAAACATTTAATCTATGTTACCCATTTCAATCTTTGGGGTGGCATGAGGGAAAGAATTCTAGAATATATTTGGCATAGAATAGACAGCATGGATGGAAATAGAGAGGAATCATTAAATCTACGTTTTCCCCTTGTAACAGCATTGCTTGAAAGAAAACGACTTCTTGAACATCATTTTGGCTACTTGCAACATTCGTAAATTACTGATCCTTATTTTCAGAGGTGTTTTAGTATTTTTGATGGGTTTATTGGAAGATTATCATGTATATGGTTTAAAATCTATGTTCACTTTAACAGCATTCTATTCATTTAATCTGAAAATTATACAAACTTATAAGGGGAGCGCGGTGGCTCAGTAGGTAGAGGTGCAGGCTGCAAGCCGAGAGGTCCTCGGTTCGAATCCCACCTGCGGCAACCGCGTTGTGTCCTTGGGCAAGACACTTCATCTCCATTGCCCGCGTGGGGGCACGATGACGCCGTGTACTAAGGCGTACTGCATGTCGATGGTACGCATGTCTTCAACCAATCTAACCCTGTCTGTGCTGCAGTGCGGAGTTACGATGTTGGGGAGCTGGCAGCTGCTCGTCTTTGCTCGGTGGTTCTCTCCGGCTTCCTCCACCCGTAAAACTGTCACGGTCATGATTAGCCATTGTGCATAAATATGTGACCTTAAACATCAATAAATAAATAAATAAATAAATAAATAATACAAACTTATAAAACTTATTCAGGAACATTTAACTGTAGCCTACAGCACGCTCCAGTAATCAAGACACAGTGGGATGTATAGTTAAAACTAGAAGTCCTGCGCTTATCTAGGCTTAAGTGCGCGTAGGAATTGTGCGCAATTGCTATATCGAATGGCATCCAAAGCACGGCGGGTTCTCCTGGTTACTCATAGAAAACACATGCAATGTTTCTGCCAATGAACCTCCGGGTTACCCGGAGGTCCATTGGCTGAAACATTGCTTGTGCACAGGCCATATGTACAGAATTTGATATCCTTACTATGGCCATAACACGTAAACTAACGCGCAGATCGACGTGCTTTTTGTGCGCATTTCATGACAGGAGTTTTAGTTTTAACTGTATGCCCACTCTATGGATTACTTCTAACTGTCATAAATACTGTCTAATATTTGTATTTGAACAGTTAATATGCATTCCATCTTGTTTCAATTCATTTCCAAATTGTTTTGAAGATATTCCTGACAATTTGTGAATTTTTTATTTAAATCAATGATTTTGTTAAACCATGATTTAAATCAATGATTTGAATCGATTGGTTTAAATCAGTCAACATTGAATTAATTTATGTAGTACTGATTACACACAAGGTCCAAATTGTCCATACCAGAAGTCGGGTGCATCCAATGTTCGTACCTTCTGAAGAAAAGTGGAGTGAGTAAGAAATATAGAAAGAACTGGGCCGTCCGGGATGCCGGGGACAGATGGGGCAGCTGCCTACTCGGCCTTCGAACCGCGGGGGCAATGGGGGCAGATAATGCTCTTCCCAGGTTCGTCACTCAATTTTTTCAGTGATTTATTCTCGAAGTAAAGCTAAAATACACCCCAAATCCGTTCTGAGAGCTTTCAAAATTTGGTGAGGGAGTTTGGGAGAAGGTGCCCACTTCCGATGGGGGCACCTCCTCACAAACTCCCCAATCTTCGGGCCTTCGGCCTTCGAGATATGCATACTTCGGTATGTCATGGCGGGGCTGCTAGTGTGAGTAAATACCATTTTCCCGGGGTCTGAACCCCTCTCCCCTCCGCCCTGAAGTGCTTCCGGTGCCACTGTGGGCCGTAGATGACTCCCAACAGTCTGAACTGCCAGAGACACCTGAGCTTGACTAAGTTTTACAAATGACAGTGACTACTAGTACAAATATTTTTCAACTTTGGGACATGGTATAACTTTATTTTATAATTGTGTAACTGTACAAAATGATCATATCAGATGCATCACTGCACATTTTGGGAACACTGCACACTTATGTTATACTCTCTTGTGGAGGGGTGGTTTATCCCTCCGAGTTTCTGACTAGAAACACTTCATAGGGTTACTCCCCTTGTTTTATGGTTTATCACAAACTAATAACCAACCAGTTAGAAATAGTCCTTGCTTTAGTGCAGGCAATATATCAACCCTTTGAAACCTAGCAGCCGTTTTTTCCAGCCAGGAACATGATACGTCATAATTTCATTAAATAGGATGGATGCTAAATGCATGTGTGTGGTAGACCAATCAATTTTTTTAACGTGCAGCCCCAAGGCTGCACGTTGAAAATTTTAATTGCTCTACCCCTAAATAATGAACATGGACTCTTCCAGTTGCTGTCATTGAACTAATGTGGAAGATGCCATCAGGGTTCAAATTGTTAAAGCAAGGACTCCACGTTTAACTGGTTATTAGTCGGACAGAGGTGCTGGTGGTTCTCTCCGTATACTCCGGCATCCTCCACCCGTAAAACGGTCCGACAAGAGATGATCCTGACTGTCAAAAGTGTCGTTAAACCACAACAAATAAATTTCTCCGGCGAGAAAATGCGATTAAAGGTCGTGCATATGTTGGATTTTTTTACTAGAATTGGATTATTCAAAATCGTCTTCGGTGAAGTTATCTCCCTTTAAATTATTGGATCCAATTGAGAAGCAAGTGATTGTTGAGAAAAGCACCTATACAACTTGCTGAAAGCTATGCCGTTTCCGTAACCTTGCCAACATGACGTAAGTCCGCTGATAGCATTTAGATTCATGTATATAAATTGAGGTATGTCTACTTTTCCCGCCTATATGCCTTACCACACTGCAGGCGCGTAGCCAGGCTTCTAAAATAGGGGTACCCGAGCCAGGTTTTTTTCGGTTTTTTTTTTTTTGGGGGGGGGGGGGAGGCAAAGATGATATTTCAAAGGCTGTTCTGTGGGGTGGGGGGGGGTGGGGGGCTCGCCTAGTCGTAACTATGATCCTCCAGCCAGGGAAGTGGGAGGAGGGAGTAACAACCAGATGTTCCCGGTTATGACTTGCGCCAACCCCTGCCTCCGAGAAAATTTTGCAAAATTTAGTTCTCTAAGAGCGAATCTGAGGCATATGTAGTGTGTAGTTCTTTTATCGAGGATCATTTTGGGGCTCTTTGTTGTGTGAAAGTTGCATTGCGCAAATGCTTTTTTTTTGGGGGGGAGGGGCGTGCACCCCCTATACAGTCCCCCTCCCCACCCATAGCTACGCTACTGCCATACTGGACACGATCGAGCGATTATTTCGCGCAGAAATGACTTGAGATTTGTCGCGTTGAAAATTGAATGAGGATATTAAAACTGTGCTGTTCATACCTACGGCGAAAATTCAATGTGAACCCCATCAATGAATGGTTCTGTTTTTGAGAGTCGCATATTCTTCTATTGGACATTGGACTTTGTACGGAAATGCAAACACACTCTTTTTTTATTGAACAAACATCCTCGCAATGACAAGGTAGAAGAATTAAAGAAAACCACCACTTATTGTTTGTATAGTTATGAAATATGAAACTAGGGATTGGTTATGCATCTCTTGCAAAATACGCGAATAATATTATTTTTGAGACACAATTATGATACAATTAACGCTCTCGTAAGATATGGAAATGATATAACAGGGATAGGCAATACCAAGGGCACAGGGGAGTAACTGGGGGAAATTGTTTCCTTGACCTCGACATAAGTTTGCCTGATGGCTGTTGCGTACACATGTCTTTGCCTCTCGGAAACCTACTGTGATTCAGAGAAGGAGTTAACTCTTTCAACTCTGTGTGCATAAGAGGGTTAAGTGTTCCCCTCCATTTATCTCAGGATGATGTTCATATTGGCAGAGCCTACTTTATCTACTGTGGTTTGCCTTCTACAACAGGTAATACTGTCTACCTAAATGCAAATATTCGCGAGCTCCCGGAGCTGGTACTTCCCATTTCTGATCCTGCACTCATCTATGGCCTCCGACTTGGCCCGCGACTGTTCCTATTCTACATATGAGCTCTATGGCTTCCCTTACATTTCAACGTGCCTATACTTTCGCACCGATGTGGATCCTCCTCTAGCCTATAGCATGAGACAGCCCCAGCTCCTCGAATACGGCCCGCAGACTTACACGCCTTGAGACAGGAATGAAATTTTCGAGAAAACTCCTCGACTCTTATTCGATCGCAAGAATATTAATTCCCATTTTTGTTGCTCCTCTTGAACTTGGCCGCTGTAGATCTGTCTTAATTTAAACTTTTCTTTCGTATTCGTTCAAGTTTGCTACACTTTCACACTTCTGACAGTCCCTTGTCAAAAAGATGATACTGTCCGTACAACACCTGGCGTACCACGTGCGTTACTTGTAAATAGGAGATAATCGCCACTAATGGCCATATAATTAGATGACTGATTGCCTTGGATGGCTAAACGAGTGCCTTTTGTTTGAAGCTTATAAGGCAAGATCATTGTTTTAGACCAGATGAACGCTGCTAGTTGGCATAGCAGGCTCTTATTGAGATTCTGCTTCAATAAATTTATCACGTTTATTGCGCATTCGCTGATTATATACACAGAGGGCTTATTTGACAAATCGGTTTTTCGGGGTCTGTCATATATCTTTTCGCCTTTAGCCCGAGCGAGAAAGATTATCAAAATTATATACACTTTTAAACAAGAAAATCGTACATTTAAGTTATCACCTTGACAGGTGAGATTTGGTATTGTGTTCCTAGGAAGAATAAGAACTCGAACATTACTATAAAAACACATTCACTAAACAGAGAGCCAAAGCGGAACCTTACTTAGTGGTTGGTAGGTGTTTTCCTGACAGAGATCCTAAATGAAGGATTATCTAATTAGCTTTTCATAAAACGCCAAGTGTCCTTTTGTAACTTTCAATAAACGAAAACAACAGACAGCTCCGAGAGCCGTCGGGTACTTTCGTTTATTAAAGACAAAAAAGGGAAACTTAGTTTTTCTACTGATTATATTACTTTTTTCTACTGATGTCATAGGACATAGGTATTTTCTCATCAATAAATCGCTTCGTAAGTGGACCTTCCTCCCTTGTCGAATCCAGGGGAGATAACTTTTTCGAATGTCGATTTTCATAATGATATAAGTCAGGGATGAAATAAATTTCCACCTAGTCTTGTTTTGTTTTGTTTTTTTTAACCCTTTACCCAACGTAACGGCCAAAACCGGCCAGCGCTATTCTCAAAAATCGCCAAATAATCTTCATTATTTTTTTCATTTTTTGTCTCAAAAACATAGGTTATGACCCCTCATTGGAACGAGCTCGTCGAGCTCGTTCCAATGAAGGGTCATAACCTATGTTTTGAGACAAAAAAAGAAAAAATTAGTTATTCAAGAATTTTTTTGCAAGTGTCGTCTGCTTTTCATGCTAGGTGAAGGGTTAAGATAAATCCCTACTAACTAATATTTCAACTACATCATTTCAACGAAGGCATGTCTTGATGACGTAATTGTAATATTTTATCAGTCGTGACTTGGGACACCAAATTCGGGACAAATCCGGTTTACAATTGGTCATCATCCTGATGCCCTTGATCACACATTTCGTCCTCAGTTTGAAAGGTCTTGAGTCATTCAAGTAAATCATCAGAGTACCGAAGCTGGTGATGGTGTCACGGCAATGCCTGTTGGGAAAATGTTGTTGTCCGCGGAAAAATTGCGGGTCGCTCAAACCTATTTTTTTTAACCCTTTCCCCAACACGAAAAGAACACTTGCGAACAAAATTCTTGAAGAATAAATTTATTTCAGTTTTTCCGTCACAAACATAGCTTATGACCCCTCATTGGAACATGCTCAACGAGCTCGTTGCAATGAGGGGTCATATGCTATGTTTTTGAGACAAAGATTTAAAAAAAAATAATGGAAATTGAATGGTGATTTTTGTTAATAGCGCTGGCCGATTTTGGCCGTTACGTTGGACAAAGGGTTAAAATCCACTAATTTGAAAAAAAATACTACTCTAATCCTTTACCCAACGCTCAAGAATTATCAAAATTTGGTAATTTTACTTCTTTTCAATTTTTTCAAACTTTTTGTTCAAAAACCATATTATCTCATTGAAACGAGCTCCACAGGCTCATTCAAATGAGGGGGTCACTTGATACAGTTTTAATGAAATTTTGGAAAAAAACCCCATTTTTTTAACTTTTTAATTTGTAAGGTACGTGGGAGGATTCGTTTGGTGAGGGGTTAAAGAAGTATATTAAGTTCGATTTCTTCCAAGTTCATAAAGCCGGTTAACGACCCGGAAACATAGTCGGAAAATTATATCTCTCGCCCCATCATATCGGACAATTGTGAGATCCTGTCTTCGGGTCTGTAAATCATTCATCCAATGCGTCGATTGACGTTTATAAAGTATTCGGTGTTGAAATTTTCTATCCTGTTATAATCTTTAAACGAGGATGCATCAATTGTGGAATACATGTGTATTACACGATGTTTCAGTTTTATTTCAATTAATGTCCAAACCTGAGAAATAAAATCGGATTCAGTGATTGAAAAACTTATTCAAAACGCCATTTTAATATTTTATGCAGACGGTCATTTTACAGATAAGTGACGAACTGCTGACGTAGTGTTGCCATGGGAATTGACAGGTTGGACTGTTCTAATGAACCCACTTCAGAATTGTTACTTATTAATTTTTTATGGTTGAGGTCACTTTCAACACCAATGGCTGCATCATGACATGACCTTCCCACCCAGGCACGCAGACGCCTTCGGCATATCTGCGTGTTGGCATGGCGCATTAGATGAACATTTTGTCTCGTGGGCGAATTCAAAACAATGTCTCCTGGGCTACGCCCACTCGACATTTTTTCACACCGCCCACTCGACAAAATCTTTGTCCAAACGAGTCTCGGACGAGTCTTTAGCTCTTACCATTGAGTCGTACGGAATGGGGGCGGAGGTTCACTCTTTCAAGCAACTTCTAGATAACTCATTTGGGCGATAAGATTCGAATCGTCACAGCATTGTTTATTCCAGTTACTGCTCGATTGACTCTTGGGACTCATTCCAGGGAGCCACCAGGGCTCTTGTATCAGTCAATGGGCTCTGCATGTTTTGCAGTGGATTGGCGGGACTTAGAAGAAATGGGCAGTTCTAGCGAACCTACTAAAAATGGTAGTGGGCAGAAGCCGAGGCAGAGTCGAGTTAGGAGTACCTGGGACTAGATAGGCTGCTAAGGTATCAATAGCCATAATAGAGTACCGGATAGACAGAGACCGAGGATTATCTGAGAATCCGAACAAGATAAACAGTTGTCGGGTCGTTTTGGTAATTCGATATACCCCCACCCCACCCCCTTTGAATCGAGTGTCAACCCCTCCCCCGCACGCACACACACTAACACACACACACACACTATTTAAGACCCCATAGCACAGCACCGTGCTACTCATAACAAACGAGTGTCGCCCAAGATGGCGAATTTATATGTTTTTGGATTCGTTTGTGGTATTTTTGGTAGTTGTCGGGTTGTTTGTGGCATTTATATATACTCCCAAGCAATCGAACATACTCTCCTGACACCCCAGCCTAACACACTCACACTTCATCTCAGCCCCTCTGGGGTATAGTAATCATATGCTATCATAGAATCAAAGATCGCACCCTCAAGTAAAAAAAAAACGGCCGACGGAAACACGAATTGCCATAACATCACACACTGTGCAGGCGCTCTAACACCGCCCATCACTCTGACAACGACGCCACATGACTACTCACGTGCACGCTACCATGACAAGACACGTAATGCGTGCTACCGTGACGGTGACTTGGAATTCACCCTCTTCATTCTCTCGCCCAAAATGAGGGATAATTCATCCCTCGCATACTACTTATACATGTTGTTTGTTTATTGGGATTTAACGACACTTTAACAGCCAGTGTCGTGTCGTGTCTAGCAGTTTTACGGGTGGAGGACTTATCTTAATTACATAAGAAGTTTCATCACGACTACTAGATCACCGAAATTAAGCAACGTCGATCCCGGTTAATCCTTGGATGGGTGACCACTGAGCGATTGATTCGGATTCTTCCCATAGTAGTGGCCGATGTGCGATCAGCGAAGTTTGAGTGTTTGCCTCTGAGACGTTGACTCTCGTGCCAGCTGTGGACGTTGGGAATGTTCACCTGTACTATGTAATCCTCACCGTACCTAGGTGTAAAATAGGGACCCGTTGAGGCACTTACCTTGCGTGCCCGTCTGTAGAACACCGGAAGTATGTTCCGTTGAGTTGAGCTGAGAATGTCATGATCAAAGGGTGTGTACGCCTATGATACGGGGTAATAATGTAAGTCAGAGAGCACTGTGGTGGATTCTAGACGTTAACGTTGCATTATTATTATTATCCCCAAATAAATTTTCAAGAAGTTTAGCGCCTTTTAACCCTTTACCCAACGTAACAGCCAAAACCGGCCAGCGCTATTCACAAAAATCGCCAATTAATTTTATTATTTTTTTCATTTTTTGTCTCAAAAACATAGGTTATGACCCCTCTTTGGAACGAGCTCATCGAGCTCGTTCCAAAGAGGGGTCATAACCTATGTTTTTGAGACAAAAAAATGAAAAAAATTAGTTATTCAAGAATTTTGTTTGCAAGTGTCGTCTGCTTTTCATGTTAGGTAAAGGGTTAACTATACAGCCTGGCTAATACTCCAGGTACAATATGCATGCTTTGATGATATTAGATGGATTATTTTATCAGTCAAGTCGTCACAATCATTGCCACCCCCTCCCAATCGGTCTTCTTCGCGACGTCCCTGTGAATACTCCAGCACTAAATTTTCAGCCTTCATCCAGTAGTAAATATTTCAGTGTCCCACTCAAATGAACAGTCCTGAATTTTGACCCCTTTCTTGAGAAGTGCTTGAATTTGTTTCTGTCCTTGAAAAGTACTTGATTTACCACCAGCCTATTAGAAAACTACTTGAATTTAGTTTACCTACAATGCTGAGACGAGGAGTTTCATGATAACCCCAGTCTGCCAAAATGGGAACTCCAGGAAGTAAAGCAATGTTTGTTTACTATGGTAGACAGGCTCTGTTTTATTGGTAAAATCGGGTCCAGACAGCATGCTTGGGGGTGAAAGTCATTTAAAATGGGCAACCTGGGTATAACGAATAACTTATCTTTACTTTATTTCCATATTGCGGCCATGATTAGATATAGTGTAGAATCATGTGACCTTAAACACCAATAAATTAATAATAACCTCAGATCTGATATGCTGTGATGTAACACGCTGTTGGAAAGGTCTCAAAGAGCCCTTTCCAACAGCGTGTTACATAATAGCATTTCATTATCATGTCAAAAAACAATAGGTTTTATCATCATTACAAAGTATAGATCCTGGTTCTGAAGAGTTAACAAAAGAATAAAATAACACTTTGAGTAAAGATATTTGTCAAAGATGTAGTAATGTAGGTGAACGAAACCTTATTTCTTTCAGCTTATATATTTTAGGACAATGACAGGTGGACGAAACCATCATTCGCATAATTTATACAGCGGGGCTATTGTCCTTGACAATCATCCTCAAATTCCTTGAAATTTGCTTAAATAGTGCTAGAATTTTATTCT
The DNA here is from genome assembly GCA_031216915.1 of Pictodentalium vernedei. Lineage (NCBI taxonomy): Eukaryota > Metazoa > Mollusca > Scaphopoda > Dentaliida > Dentaliidae > Pictodentalium > Pictodentalium vernedei. Next base: position 232,827,191 of record CM062297.1, on the reverse strand, counting down.
TGGAAATCAGTGGCAGTGGCGTCTCCTCAGGGGGGCTGGGGTGGGTGGTGGTGGTGGGGGAGGGGGGGGGGGGGGGGGGGGCTAGAGCCTCCCACTTTTCCCTCGCCCCCCCAAAAAAAAATTCCAACTTCAAATTGCTACCCCCCCCCCACACTTTTCTCCCCCCTCCCCCCCCCCCCCCCCCCAAAGTCAAACTTCAAATTGCTATCTGACTATCTGACCCATGGTTTTCTCGCCCAATATCACACCCGCAAACGGCACACAACAATACACATCATGTCAGGTGTTGCAGAAACACTCAGATATCGCTCCAGGGCGCCCAAATATGATTTTTTTTTCCTGCGGGAGAGACAATACCCACCCCAACCCCTCCACCCCCCCCCCCCCCCCTACACACACACAAACTAGAGGGGACAACCTCCTCCCCTACTCTCCCCAGGTCAGTCCTGCGGCCTTTGGGAGAGGCTTCGGCATCTCGACCTTGGACCCCCTAAATTGAAATCCTGGCGCCGCCACTGATCAGTGGGAACCTTGAAGTATTGACTAACCGGGAAGGGTTCATGCCATCGTACAAAATGAACTTTGTGTATATGCGTAATTCGTTTTGAACGGAGCAACATCCTCGATCAAGATAGTTCGTTGACAGCCAGTGCGTAGTGACTCTTCGTCTCGTAAGAACCGTCCCGATAGATTACATCTGCACTCATTGGCACGCACTGGAGTAATCAAACAGTTGAAAAACATGGCGTTAAAACAAGTGCGCTGATCGAAAAAACATCATATCATCACTTGTTGGTTTGTTTTCATCTTATCCCCCGGAGCTTTGGGAAATATTGATTGATTTGTACTTATTGTGATCCAGTTCTGATATGTATCCGTGTCCTTTGGTACAATTCAATTTATAAACATATAAAACAGTTCGATACGAACCGAACAGCCTCATCACAGATTTCCTACCTTCCTCAATTTAGCTCCCAGTTATCTTTAGAAAAACTTCAAGCAAGTGCAGGCATTCTCTCCGACATACGATGCTACAAAAGATACCTCAACATCGTTGGTCATGAGGAGATACCAATCGAATATTTCTATATATCTGAGGAGCGTTTGTCTGCCTGTCTTCGGGGACACCGGAAGCACGGGAGCAGATGGAGCAGCTGCCCTCCCTGCCTTCGAATCACGGGGACGAGAGGGGGCCAGACGATGCCCTTCCCAGGTTCGTCACTCAGTTTTTTTCAAAGATTTATTCTCAAAGTAAAGCTAACATGCACCCCAAATCCGTTCTGGGAGGCTTAAAAGGGAGTTGAAGAGTTTGAGAGGAGCCCCCAGGGATGCCGATGGGAGGGGAAACACCTATCACCCCCATTCCACTGCCATCTCGGGCCTCCGGTCTCCGAGACATGCCTACTTCGGGCCTGTTAGTGCGAGTAAATGCCCTTCCCCCCCCCCCCCCTTGCCCTGAAGTGCTTCCGGCGCCCCTGCCTGTCCCAACATCTCTCTCTCTCTCTCTCTCTCTCTCTCTCTCTCTCTCTCTCTCTCTCTGTCTTTAGCTCTGTCTCTCGCTCTGTCTCTCTCTCTGTCTCTCTCTCTCTGTGAATATATTCCTCTGTGTGTGTGTGCGGAAAGTTTGTTGGTTTGTGAAAGTTTGTGTTCGGTCACCCCGACCACGCCCTTTATTTTTTGTAAATAGTAAGTAAATTGGTAGTGGATGTCCATGTGTTATCGCGGACAATATCACACCTCATGCATTCAGCTATAGTTCCAGTGCCGGTTTCCTGGGTGCTGTAATAACTTTGTTTCTCTTTTTCAAAATTTGAATTAGTCCGTTTGAATTTGCCGAGATATTTTGGGAGGAAATCATTATGGTAACTGCAGAAAAGCCACCTGAGAGTCACAATGACCATCCATTTTCTAAAACTTACCCCGGTCCTCGGCTACCCTCTCTCCAGCTCACCCTAACTCGCCGCTTCACGCATCGGATAATGCTTCCTACCAGAGCACATGATTGAAATGTGGCGCCCCAAACCTAGAAACCTGGATCCGCCACTGGTCCTTCAGACCTTTCCATGAGAGGCAAATGTTCACAAGCGCACGCTGTCCTCGTATAATTTGTCCGCAGTGGATGTCTTCGACACAGTCCTCAAATATATATCTGTTATATACATCACCGAATTACCTCTCAAAACATCTCGATTTAGATTTATTACTACTCACCTGACAAATCCGAACGACCCATCAATCAGAGAGACGTGGCTAAAGGCTTCCGAATGGGGAGGGGGGGGGGGGGGGTGTAAGGTAGTGAATGTCCAACTAGGGGGAGGGACCGGGAGGGGAATTTTTTTTTTAAGAAAATGAAACCATGAAAGGGGGGCATAAAATTGATTTTAGTGACTGAAACGCCAACACATGTATGATGGAATTATCAGGTTATTATTATTTGGTATCCTTCTGGGAGTTGAATATGTGCTAAACAAATGCTCAAGCTGAGAACTTTGAGCATCTCACACTGTTCTTACATTAAAACAGATCTTATGCAGGAATGTTCAGTTTTTAATGTTTCGTCATTTTGTAAATGTGAATGATGGAATTAACTCAGGATAACGATTTTACATGATGTGATTTTCTTGAAGTGCATTTTGAGGATTTTTTTTATTACAATAAATAAACGGACTATAGAAACAGTTGGAATTTTTGCCGATTTGAAACCGAGTTGGGATTTTGGGAAGTAAAGGAGACATCACTAAAGAAGCTGTAAAATCCAGATAGGTGGAATTTCCAACTACTCATGACTTGCCCTCCGAATTTTCAACTATAGGAAATTTTGGCCAGGATTGGGGGGAGGGGTGACACCTCCTCCCCCCCCCCCACACACACACCCTGTCACCACGTCCCTGATGAAGCATTACACATAAAACTGGCATTCAAACTTTGTTATTTCTTTTCCGTTTTCCCTACAAATTATGTAATATGACCCATATTAGGATATATATCGACCTGGTCCAGTGAGTGAGTCATCAGGTACATACCTAGTTGGGAAACAAACTGACAGACTCCACACTCTTTTCCTGGTGGACATATTCATGGCCCGAACCTTCAAGTATTGGCTTATGGAAAGATGAGTACACTGAACAACTCAAATGCGTAGGATTGTAGTTTATTGCACAATATCGGATGTTCGAGGCCCCGATAGCAAACTTGGACGGCAGGGGCAAGAGATATAAATGCTGTCGAACGAGCTTGAGTCAGAAACAACCCCGCATCTGTACCGCTTAAACTGAGACTTAAAATGCAATTGGGACTTTTCTGAATTTATTTCCAACCGTGGTCCCCCGATGAAACACCCAAATTACCCCGATCTACATGAGTTTGCGAATTGAAGAAAATTCAATGGTGGATAAGCAAACAATTTATTTATTTATTCAGTTAGTGAGGTTTAACGACACTTTTGACAGCCAGGGACGCGTTGGACAGTTTTACGGATGGAGGTGCCGGAGTACCCAGAGAGAATGCCCGATTAGCGGCGAGTAACTGTCCGATTCTCCAACGTACTAATTCCTCACAAGCGGGGTTACCATTGGTTGAAGGCAAGTGCACCATCGACGTGCAGTATGCTTTTGTAAACAGCGACACCGTGCCACCGCGTGGGCAATCGGGATTAAGTGCTTTACCCACTGACACAACACAGGTACTGCTGATCAGGACGGAACCGTCGACCTTCCGGATTAAAGTTGAATGCTCTAACCATTGATCCACCGTGCCCCCAAACAAACAATAAAATGAACCGTTGACAAATGGTTAAACTGGGTCAATGAGAATTTAATCCTACAGCCCATCTGGGCTGTAGGAATAAATTATTACTGAACCGCCCAGAAATGCGAAGATTAGTGCATTATGGACACGTTCTTACTCGGTTAAAGCAAGATAATATGCGTATGTGTACCTTAGCAGTTTTTAACCCTATCTCTGTCAGCACGGCCGATTCGAGCCCTTTCTATGACTCTGTCTATCTCATTAACTCTACGTCTCTGTCTCTACCACCCCACCCCACCCACCCCCCTCTCTCTCTCTCTCTCTCTCTCTCTCTCTCTCTCTCTCTCTCTCTCTCTCTCTCTCTCGATCGAGCGATCGAGCGAGCGAGAGAGAGAGGGGGGGGGGTGGGGTGATTCCAAACAAATTAAAGTTTTTTTCCACCTGTAAATAACAAAAGAAGGAATGTGGCCTACGAACTCATAAAGGAAGAGAGAGAGAGAGAGAGAGAGAGAGAGAGAGAGAGAGAGAGAGAGAGAGAGAGAGAGAGTCGACCATGGTGACAGAGACAGGATTAATCTATAGTAGAATTCGGTTTGAATCGAAATCGTTCCAATGATTCGATTCGATTGCTGTCGAGTCCCTCTGTTTCGGATGTGTTCGAATCCTCAAGATGTTCTGAAAATCCTGCTAAGCGTCTCCTCTTGAACTCGTCTTCAAGCATCATATAAAAAGAGCTCAAGAAGGTTCCGCTTTTGAAACTATTCTTTGATTCCAACCTGGAATATTCCTCTTTTTTGATTGATTTGCACAAACAGACGAGTCACCGTTGAATACAATACTTGAGTGGAGACTGGCGATATTTACGATTGTAAGAAGGTGCAATGTTAGCAATTTGAAGAGCCGTGAGATTAGATTCGATTCTAATTCCTCTGTCCGATTCGATTTGGGATTTGATTCTACCCAAAATTTGAGATTCGTATAGAGCCTTTAATTATAGTGTCTTTGGTCAGACATTTTTGTGAAGATATTGCAGGTTATTTTGTTTCTTGTATTAAATCGGCACTTTCTACCTATGCCCGCTTCAAGCTCTCAGACCACCAGTCCGATTCAGTTCGGAGTTCGACGCCAGGTATAACCCGGTGTTTCATTAATTAAAATTTTAATGATGATGCCTTTTATTACCTGGTAAACGCATGCGTGAACATCACTTCCCGCGCGTGAATTATGACCAGTCTACGGCGACTGTACTGTAATGTGATGCGCCTTTACTTACAGTGATATATAGATATTCTTTCCTGCCTCACTTATGGATATTCCAATCGATAAGTATTTAGTTCCCCTTGAAAACATCAAGATATCTATACTATAATATGAGTTATTCTGTTTGTCGTGAATTCTGGTCGTGTTTGTGGTGAATGGCGTGCCTAATCTCCTCATCCTCTACGGGCCCGATCGACTTCAAATTAGGCTGGTGTATGTATTTCTATTCAGTATAACAAAATCAACATGTCTGGTGGCAATATTTTGCGTTATTTATCGAAAATCACCAATTATGTCGCTAAACAGGGGTACTTACTGTAGGTAAAACTTCTTTTGGAATTCGATGCGTTCTATGGTGTAAGGGAGGTAACTCGAAATTTTACTGTCCCATTATTCGCGTGATTAGATTTTAAAAAAATATTCATCCCTGAAATGCCACCTATCGAAAAACCGTGGGTTCATCCACGAAAGTTATCATAATTTATAGAACAACCTGACGTAATTATAACTCAACAACTGTGGTGAGTCTTCATTTCCGATTGTAATGTCATCAAAATGTCGATCAAATCGAGTCTCGATTGAGCAACATTAATAGCTTTGATTTACAGAAAATGAATCTTTATGAATTTTTTCAGATTCAATCGTCCGGAAAAGATCAGTTGGTCGGAAAAGTGAACTGAAGGTCAAGCGTATACCAATGTTATTTCGAAGGCTAACAGCAAAACGTAGGGAATAACGGATAATATTGTAGTGAAAAATATAAAGTACAAAAATACTGGTCAGATACCTTCCAGGTAGGGCACTGCGAATCGGATATTTTAGTTCGAGTCGATTCGATTCTAGTTTAACCCTTTGATACTTTTGTACGTGTTATTACCTACGAAATCTTTTGTTTAATTTAACCCTTTGATAACAGAGAAGTATCCCACTGTGATAAAGCTAAGTTAAACAAATAATCGACACAATTGAGAATGAAGGGTTAAATTAAACAAAAGATTTCGTAGGTAATAACACGTACTTTTGTACGTGTTATTACCTACGAAATCTTTTGTTTAATTTAACCCTTTGATACTTTTGTACGTGTTATTACCTACAAAATATTTTGTTTTAATTTAAATTAAACAAAAGATTCCGTACGTAATAACGCGTATAAAAGTATCAAAGGGTTAAAACTCGCGAGTGGAGTCATTTTTCGAGTCGATACTTATAAAACCGACGGCCCGATTTCTTCACAACAGAGAGGGATTTAACGTTCTTTCATCGTGTAAATGCGACTTTCAATCGGCTAACTATTCCATGTATACTTAATGGTAAAGCTACCGACCTTTATTGCTCGTTAGAACCTCCAAGTAACAATTTTTTACAGGTTTTAACACGTTTTCCAGATTAGGCACGACATATTGGGTAGGGCTGTCACGATGAATCGATTAATCGATTGTCGATCGGTCATGCCAAAATCGATTAGTATTTTTCGTTGTCGAATAATCGGTAAATTTTACCCCGTTTTAGACGTTTAATAATTTTTTAACAAAATTGATGGAAAAACTATTGTTTCTAACGGTAAAAGGCCAGGAACTTCCACGTTAAACCTCAAGAATCCGTTAGAAACATTTGTCTTTTAGGTACATTCAAAGCTTTGATGTGCTGGCCTTTTGAACCGTCAGTGTAATAATCAAGACCGGTCGTCAGTTGCGAAGTTCGCAACTGACGACCGGTCTTGATTATTACACTGACGGTTCAAAAGTTCAGAACATCAAAGCTTTGAATGTACCTAAAAGAGGATCGTCTTCGTTGTTTACTTGAGGTAGGTCAACTGACTTGAACTTCATTTTAACGACTTCAAAGAGAGGAGAGGGGGTTCATCTAGGTACGATTAATCGATTATTATCGATTATTTGCGACGATTAATCGATTCCTAAATTCAAAAATCGTGTCAGCCCTAATATTGGGTTGTTCATGCAGTCAAAACACCAATAACAGATTAAGTGCACTCCGAGCACTCGAGTCCGTAAACTTCCGTTAGTATACGGACTCGAGTGTTCGGAGTGCACTTCATTCTACACAAATAGAGTTATCTGCCATCCATTGGGCGTTTCACCTTGAGAGCAATGCCTTATCTTCAGGTGATGTAAACGACACTAATAAGTCAAGTCTGATGTATGTGTTTAGAATTCCGTTACGACTTAAGTATAATGCCGACGTTACTAAGGCCGCGATGAGGCGTCAGTAAATCGTGTTGGTATCATTTAACAGTGATACGAATAGGGTTTTGTAACATATTTTCCTGTATCTTTCGTGGCCAAACTGGATTATTGCATCGTTTAAAGAAATAACTCACAATGAAAACTCTTATCGGGACCGAATCGATTCTAGAAAAAGGACATCCGCGAATTGGAGACGAGCTGAGTCGATTTTGCGTTCCGACACGAGATTTCACACGAAATTCGAGTAATCGCAGGGCCCTACTTCCAGATATCTCGGATCGCGTCGGACGATTTTGGTGGAAAAACGAATTTTTTTTAGTTATTTGGGGAAAGACATTGACACTGTTGTGGTTGACAACGAATAGGAAAAAGCAAGTAGTCTGAAAACTAAAACTAAAAAAACGGTAACTCATTTCCCCGTAGAATACATACGGGTGCGAAAATTCTGTAGGTATAAGTTACCGTATAACGGCCACGTGTAAACCTTTCCCGTTTACCCTTTCACTGCAGTGGTGTTGACAGAAAATGTTTCAGGAGGGGGCAAGTAGGGGGACAGGAGGCGGCAAGTCCGCAAGGGGCGTTTTAAAATATCTGCGTGAGATACTAATGCGCGAGCACTCATAGAAGATTTGTATGCGCTTTTCGGGGGTGTGGGGTTTCACCTCCGATGCAAATAAAAAATAATAGAATTTTGCTTTCAAATGAAGCATTCTTGTCGCTTTTGGGACAAATCTCCACATTTTTGATCTTCGAAAATGAAGAAGCGCGAATACGCTGGTGTAACTTTCACATGTAGATTTGTATGAAGGTACGAAACACAGCAGGGGTTCACCAAGTTATCTCAGTTGGTGGGGGAGTTTTTGCCGTACAACAATAAAAATTTGTTTTCTGTTTATATAAATCTTTAGTATTGTATTCTGGATAACTTGTTCCGGCTTTAGAGATATTTCATTAGCTGTCAAGTTTTTCTCCAGTATACAACATAGCGATCCTCGGCGCCTTTGGTAGAGGTGATGGGTCTCGTACCAACTGCGCCTATGGTCACCATAGGCGCCTCTGGTAGTGGACCCGTCACTCCTATCAATGGCGTGTAGGATCGCTATGACGTTTTCCAGGTGTGTTTTTGTATGTGTGTTGGAGCGTGGACGTGGAAGGAGAGGTCAGTTTCTGCGTGGGGGCAAATGCTCCCCCCACCACCAACCGTAGCGCCGCCACTGTCTATCTGAGTCTCCCAATCTTTCACTATATCGGAACGCCCTGTCTGGTGTTACGCTGCTTCGTACTGAGTCACCTCCGAACTTGGGTCCTTGTAAGAGAGCGAATTGGGAAATAGAAAACATATATCTCCGCGAACTTGGAAGGCAGACTTCGTGATGTTCTCATTGTTTTTCCCGTCAGTAAGTTCAAATTGTAACGTTCATTATAATATTTGGTCTTGGAGTACATTATGTTGTCATGTGTTTTCGTCCATCTCCACGTACTGTTTTCTTCAGTAGAGAACGTCTGTACTCCATAGTTCTCCTGTAAACAACTTACTCTGCAGATAGTTAATTAAATCCTCACGCTTTCGAACATCTCCAATGACTTCTGCACACCAGACGAAGAGTGTTTCGTGTAAACACAGAAGACATTAATTTTATCGCAACATTTTACACATCTGTATGAGATGTTTACCCATATACGCAATGAATTATTATATCTCTTCACCCTCAACGACAGTTTACCCATGAATATTTTTCTCAAGGAAATTAAATGTTTCATTTTTCCCGAACCATTATTTATAACATTTCAGTGGAACGAGATCGAGACCCAGAGATCGATCAAGTCGTTCCAATGAGTGGCCGTTAGCTGTAAAACAACCAATATCCTGCTCATTTTGAGCGGTCAACGGTATGTTAGATCCTGGAAAGCCGGCTCGTGACAATGCATGTGTGTGTGGTGTGTGTGTGTGTGTGTGTGGGGGGGGGGGGGGGGGGTATCGTTTCAAAAACATAGCTTATGACTCCCTGATTGGAACGAGCTCGTTAAGCTCGTTCAAGTATCAAAATGTGCACTCGACTCTGTGTATGAGTTAAGACCGGGAGTTTACAACATATAAATCGTAATGTCTGATACCCAAGAGTATTGACATTATAGACCAATTTCGGGTTCCAAGTTATGTGAAATTTGCATTGGGTCAGTTTTTTAGGAGGAGGGGGCATCGAACACTTGCCCCCCCCCACCCCAGGCCACGCCACTGGCAAGGAACAGGGATGTGGCTAGAGGTTTCCGATTGGGGTAGGGTAGTGAATTTCCAGCGAGGGGTAAGGACCGGGGGGGGGGGAAACCCCTCCCCCTCCATACTTGGAAATTCCCTACCGAGAAACATTTTGAAAATGAAGCCATGAAATGGGGCATAAAATTGATTCTAGTGACTGAAATGCCAACACATTTATGATAGAATTATCAGGTTATTATTATTTGGTATTATTCTGGGAATTGAATATGTGCTAAACAAATAAATGCTCAAACTGAGAACTTTGAACAATTCACACTGTCATAACATTAAATCAGATCTTATACAGGAATTATCAATTTTCGATGTTTCATCATTTTGTAATGATGAAATTAACTGAGGATAACGATTTTACATGATGTGATTTTCTTGAAGTGCATTTCGAGGATTTTTTTTATTATGATAAGTAATGTACCATAGAAATCTCGTACCGATTAACATAACATATAATGCATACTTATGAAGCTTGATATTGCGAACAATGTAGTTGTAAATAGTAACAGTTCGAATTTTTGCCGATTTGAAACCGAGTTGGGATTTTGGGAAGTAAAGGAGACATCAGCATCCCCAAAGAAGCTCTAAAATCCAGATAGATGGAATTTCCAACTACTCATGACTTGCCGTCCGAGTTTCCAACTATAGGACAATTTTGCCAGCATTAGGGGGTGGGGGTGACACACACCGCACACCCCTGTCGCCACGTCCCTGGCAAGGAAATGTCCGGAATGCACCATATAGAGAGCGTTGGTTAAACGAATATCATGGTATACATCATACTTCATTGTAGGGAACCGAAACTGGATATTGCGATTGTCGAGGTGGAAGGTGGAGGGTTCCTGTGAGATTTATTTAGCCGTACACTACATATCAGTTAGCCGTACATCAGAGCATTCATATTCCCCTAAAATTCTCTCATAGTTCGATATATTTTATAAATCTGTTATTAATTAGTGGAAATTTATGTCCCTAAATATTTCCTAATTACTGGAAAATACCATTGAAATTAGATATGTAAACATTACTGCTCTTGGTGATCTGGGGTTTCTCTTATTGGCCACGCTAGGGCCTCTTATGCATGTTCGTTTAAAAAAATAGTCTAACTCTCTTTGCGGGTGCGGAGAGATTATTTACACAGATACTAGAATTTAAATCGTGCCTCTGAAAATCAGGCAAAAAATAAAAATATTTCCTCTAATTCTTGCTGTTATAAAAACTCTTTTCCAAAATTCTCCACCACGCCGATCGCAATATCCGGTGTTAGTTCACCGCGGTGTGTATAACACACTGGAGAATCCGATGCAAAGCCAATTAACTACGATGTCGTTACGACCTAGCATTCGGTTCCGGATTCGTTCGAACGAATCCCGAATCGAATCAGACAGAGAATTTCGAATCGAGTTGAGTCGAATCTCACGGCTCTTCAGATTGTAAATATTGAGCGCGTCTTCTAAAAACTGAAAATATTGCATGTATTCAACGTTCACTTGTCTGTTCAGGCGAGTCATTCAAAAAGTCAAATCACCAGGAGCCAATACTATAAAACTTTTACAATTGTATTTTCTAAAATTGTATTGTTTTTCCTTTTAATATAAATGACTAAAATGAATCATTAACATTTTAAAAGATATGGCAATTTGCCAACTGGCAAATTGCCATCTCTTTGAACATGCTAATGGTTCATTTCAACCCATTTAAAGCCATAACTAGACAATACAATTCTAGAAAATACAATTGTAAAAGCTTTATAGTACTGGCCCGAGGTCTCCTGTACAGACAGAGGAAGTGTTCAGAGGAGACAATTAGCAGGTTTTGATAACAGCTCGAAGATTAGAAAATGTCCAAATCAACTCGATTTTAAACGAATGGAATCGAATAACCGAGAGGATTTCGTATCGAATCTAATTTCGAAGCTTGGCAGGGCCACCATTTTATATATATCAGTGTTTGGTTGTCCATTTATGACCGTACCCCCCCCCCCCCCCCCCCCTTCAAGTTCGAAATACTTCCTACGCCCTGCATACGCGATTTTATGGGGTTTAGCGCAATTGGGGAATTTTCGTTCGTCGAGTATTTCCGTTCGAATGGACATTAAGGGCAATTTAAGGGTACACCCCATTCGGTTCCCATTGGTTTATTCCGATTCTCGTCACGTGACCTTCGGTGGGTGAAAGAAGTGATATACCGAGTTATTCGCCGGAAAACGTTTGACAACTTTGTTTGAAATGTAAATATGCTTCTTAAGATATAAATACGCCCCTTAACAAGTATGCAAAAGCGGGAAGAAATTATGTTTTGGCATGTTTGAAAGAAGAAATAAAGGAGAAAATCCCATAAAATCTTGTAATTGGGCCCCACAAAGTAGATCTTCTGGCAGGCCCTTTTTTGTAAAATTGCACGTGGGCGGGCGGTTTTTTATTCTATTTTTTACTTTTGTAGTTGCTTCTTTGCAGTGAGAAGTTCACATTCTTGGTTTGTTTTATGTTTTAGGCCTCATAATCTACAGAATAGCATGGGTGGTGGTGTATTTCGTCTCATGAGTGAAAGAAGGCTTTGCAATGCTAAATGCAAAGCCTTGTTGCACTCAAGGGACAAATTTATTATTTTTATTAACTTGGGTAAAATATCAGGAATAAACCTTTTCATTTCTATTTTTTTAAGTTTGCGTTGGTTATAAAAATAGTGCACGCGGCAGCCAAAAGGACCATGCGGGAGAGCCTGAGTCACCGATTTTTCAACTTTTTAGACCTTAACCCTTTATCCAACGCAGACGATATCAAAATTTATTATTTTAAATATCATTTTTTATTTTTTTTCAAAAGATTTCAACAAAACCATATCATGTGACCCCTCGATAGAACGAACTCGACGAGCTCGTTCCAACGAGGGGTCACATGATATGGTTTTGATGATTTTTTTTTTTTTTTAAAATACTATTTTTTCAACTGTTGAATTTGCATATTACGCGGGCGGATGCGGCCGATTCGTTGAGTAAAGGGTTAAAGGGGAATATTTACTTGAATATAGCTCTGATAGTCTGCATTTATAAAACATCCCCCCCCCCCCCCCACCCACCCCCACACCCCCCACACCCCTCTGTTCCGTGCCCTTGTCTTGGTTGGAGTTGTATTTTGAGTTTGATTTTACGAAAATATGAAAGATCGAATCCAGGGTAGCATCACCAAATTCACCCTCAGGGGACCTCATTTTTTTGTAAAATGTATGAAAATGTACTGAGCTATGCTGAAATGTTATAAACCTATATTTTTTGTGTGTTATGCATATGATTATTTTTTTTTATCAAATAAAGTGCTCAGTAAATAAATGTTTTCTTAATTATCCTTAATCAACCCTTAATCAATAACAGCATGTAGTTGGTCTAAGGGGAATTGGCCTAAAGGGAATTGGTCTAAAGTGAATTGGTCTAGTGGGAAGACTCCGATATGCATTTGTTCACTCTGTCAGTGACGTAACTATGAGGGTGTAGGAGGGTGTGACCCACCCTCCCAAAGATTTTCCAGTCGGGACATTATCATCCCATTGGACTCATAGATATTGATTCGTTCTTGCTAGTAATCAAGTTTTTAACACTTTGAACCCTGGTGGTATCTTCCATGTCAGTTCAATGGCAATTGGAAGGGTCCATATTCATTATTTAGTGGTAGACCAATTAATATTTTCACATTGCAGCCTTGGGTCTGCACGCTGAAAATATTGATTGGTCAACCCAACACATTCACTAAGTAGTCATCTTACTTAATTAGTATGACATATCCTGTTCCTGAGCCGTAAAAACGGCCCCTCGGGTTCAAGAGGTTAACTGCAAGTCTACATTTGCTTCTTGTATTGACGTCACACATCAAGAATATATAAGTTATCATTCCTCAGTGATAGAGAACGGCAGGCATCTTCAACCCCCACCCCCGAAAAACGAACGACTCGGGGAATGTAGAGACGGAATTTCATTTCGTTATGAAATGTTGGGAATATGCGTCTCTCAGGAAAGGCGTTTTTTTGCAGGCTGGAGTGCGAGTACCAGCCCTTCTCCACTATGAATGTCGAAGAGTAATTCATATTCCTCATGAAGAATGAAGTCCCCGGATTATGTAATATAATCTGTAATATGATAGAGTTTTTCTTCAAACAACGAGCGTTAAAGCTTAGTCAACAATAATCAATGACTGCTCACAGTATTTAACGTGAACGTTTACAAAAGATATCATCACTCTTATGATTACTTTTTATGTATATAATAATACTTAACTTTCAGTTGCTGTTAAATATCCTATATTGTTGATGCAATTTGCCCTGTTTTTTGATGTATTTGCTCATCAAAGCTATCCATTTCTATTCAGTGGCATATCCAGGGGGGGGGGGGGGGGCGGGGGGCTGAAGGTGGCACATGCCTCTCCCCAAATTTCAGTCATGCCCCCCCCCCACCCCCTGTTCACCCATGTAGGGAACATCGAATTGTAATATCTAGCAATTCACTTAATTCTGAGTTCGTTTGTGTCCATAATTTATAAGTTGTGAAAGGCATCAATAATTAGGCCACGTTGTGGCCTAATTATTAATGCCTTTCACAACTTGTTAGTCCACCTTGTGGCCTAATTATTAATGCTTTTCACAACTTGTTAGTCCACTTTGTGACCTAATTATTGATGCCTTTCACGACATATAAATTATAGACACAAACGGACTCCGAGTCAAGGAAATTGTGTTTTTTGTCTCTAATTTCAATGTTTTTCCCTCTCATGAGAGGGGGAGACCCCCTCTTGTGCTCGCCCACATCTTGCTGCTGCAGGGCTTGGCTGATGCAGCGAATCATATTGTGTGCCTCCCCCCCCCCCCCTAGATATTACTCTTGCCCCATAACTTTGATATCCTTTCTTCGCGTCTGATTCTATTTTATAGTCGGTCTCATGCAAATGGAGGACTGTGGCTAATTGGGGATGTTTGGGGTCCAGTATGACCAATTTTGAGTCTGATACGTGCTAATTAAATAAGAGGTTAGAAATCTCGTGCATCACGATTACATATATTTATCCACAAAGTTTTTTAACCCTTTACATACAATGAAAAGCAGACGACACTTGCCAAAAAAATTCTTGAATAACGATTTCTTTTCATTTTTTGTCTCAAATCATAGGTTATGACCCCTCGTTGGAACGACCTCGACGAGCTCGGTCCAACGAGTGGTCATAACCTATGTTTTTGAGAAAAAAATGAAAAAATAATGAAAATTATTTGGCGATTTTTGAGAATAGCGCTGGCCGGTTTTGGCCGTTTTGGGTAAAGAGTTAACTATAATTCGCAATGAAGAATATTCCAACTACATCATCAGGGCAATCCGCCGTTGATGTAGTTGGAAAATTCTTCAGTCGAGACTTAAGTCATGACAGTCGAGATAAATTGGGTTTACACCCCACCCACGCCCAATTGATCGTTTTCGCGACGCCCCCGAGTTCTATTCAATATGCTCTTCATTTCGATATATAATAATACGCATATGTTATTTAGAGATATATGGAAATTCTGAATCAAAACGTTTGCCTAAAATATGTTAGTGTTACCTGGATGTAGCCTTAATGAGGTCAACTAGTTGTCAAAGAAGACGAAACCGAAAGGAACTATTGTCGTAACGACCTGGTTCAGTTCCCGGTCTCTACCGCCGTGCGTATAAAACAAAATCGAAAGTACTCTTTCAAAACGAGAGCTGAATGTGACATTTCTTTCCTTGAATAAAATAGAGAACTGGAAGTATTTAGCTATTTGTATTTTTTTTTTAAAGCAACGGATCTTGCCTGTTGCCATAGCAATGGCCACCGAAAACAAATCAGGGGTGCTCTATCGCAGACATAACTCAATATGACCAAAACATCCAGAAAATCGGGAAAGCAGTTCGTGCGGGCGGGGAGTTAACACATTAAGTGCTCTGAAATTTGTACACTTATCGTGTAATCATGTTTGTAGCCTCTCTATAAAAACGAGTGGACGTTCGCGCGCGAAGTATTAAACCAAACGATTACTCTATACAGAACAGGTCTCTTCGTAAAAACGCGAACGGTCTATCATTCGTACGCGCCTTTTTCTCTAAAAGACGATCTCAGCGCAACTTGCCATCAGACTATCCACCGTTCGCTCCGTGCCATGAGGCTATCCGCCGCTCGCTTCAGACAACTCACCACGAGACTCTATCCGCCATTCTCTCCGTGCAACTGGCATTAGACTATACATCCGCCTTTCGCTCCGTGCAACTCGCCATGGTCTCAAACCGCAGTGCCCTCCGTGCAAATCTCCATTAGAGTATCTGCCGTTCGCTCCGTACATTAAACTATCTTCCATTAGCTTCGTGCACCTCGCCACGATCACATATCCGCCGTTCTCTGTGTGCAACTCGACGCGATACTTTATTCGTTGTTCGCTCCATGCTAACACAAGAGAGGCATTGAAGGGGCGGCGGAACGATTATTCAAAGTAGGGAGGGTGGGGGCTGGGTCGGGCGATGGATGGTCGTCGGTTGTACGAAAATTTTAAATTCCAGGGTCTCAAAACTCCCATTTCCATGCATCTATAAATATATAAGACTTTTCAGGAGATATAAGATTTTTCAGGAGATGTATTTGAAAGATTTCACTCTTTGAGAGCCGTTTAAAACGGTTGGTAAAGCATTCAGGTGAGGTCCATTTATCAGCTTTGGTCGTAACGACCAAAGCTGATAAATAGACCTCACTTGTATGCTTTGCCAGACGTTAACAGCATGTCTGTGGATTATCTTGTCTGAGGGTGGATTTGGTACTTGTATGTCTGTAAGATTACGATCTACTTCAGTTGACCAATTTTTTTAACAGACTGTATACATTTTAGCGTTTGCTGCCACTTACTGCAAAAAATGATCCGGAATCCATCGAAACTGAACCAGTACGAGAGAAACATAGCTGGCGAAAATATGGGGGAGGCTCTGGATCAGCACCTTGTTTCACCAGTCATTTGGTTTGTGTTAAAATATATGCATACAAACAAACATGGCCGGCAAAAAAGTGAGGGGGCTGAAGCCCCTGCTTTGATCGAGTTCTCTGAACGCCAGTCTGAAATCATAATATATGTTTTCTCTGCATTTCGTCATGAGGACCCCCATCCGTCGCTCTTTCCGTGCAAGTCGCCATGAGACTATTCCCCATTCGCTCCGTACCATTCTCAATGAGACTCTTTCCGCCGTTCGCTTCGTCCGGTCACTATGAGACTACCTGACGTTAGCTCCACACAAGTCACCATTAATCTATCTGTCGTTCGCTTCGTGCAACTCGCCCTTGAGACGATCCGTTCTGTCTGTGCATTTCACCAAGAGACTCTTCGTACTGACACAAAAGAAGCCTCAAGCGAGTTCTGTGACCACCAATCTGAAATTATGATATTTTTCTGGATTTGGTTTCAAGTTGCTGCCTCGTACCGCGTAATACAAAGAGTAGCAACGCTCTTGATACTTGGAAACGACACGGGAGTGTCATCTAAAAGCGCATTGTCTTGGACGTCCGGAACTTGGGGAAGGGTCTCTATAGACAATAATGGTCGTTTTACCCTTTCAACACCGCCCCTCTCTGGGATGCTATCGTATCATAAAATGCTGTAAAAGGAGAAATCATTCTGCATTTATGGGGTGGTTTAGTAATAATTTAAATCTATAATAATAAGTTTAAACCTGTTTAGCTGTAGGATTACATTATTTCTGAACATCGCTCTCAATTTATTATTCTCCGTGTCGTCTGCTCGTTTTATTTCAAATTTGTCGTCACAAAAAAATGTCTGCATAACGAGTTCATCCACTGAATGCCTTCGTTGGCCCGTTCGTTATGACCTGTTCGTCATTTCAAGGACATTGTGTTTGGGAAGACGGGACATCTACCCTTTTGAATTGCTCGCTGCTGACGTCCTTCTCTGAAAATGAAAACCGATATCCATTGTACAAAGATACAAAGTGATCAGTTCCAAAATCGCCTCACTGCACGCTAAAAACTAAAGTGTTAAAAACTACACTTGAAGTGCTGTATTTAACACTTACTAAGTGCTGAACTAGCACTTTAATTGTTCAAGTGTTGATATCCCAGAACTTGACAGGTGTTGACAATAATACCACTTGACAAGTGTAATGTCGCGACACTTAAAAGGAAACAACGCAGATGACGCGGATCAGGCCCGAACTCTCGAGCCTGATCCGCGTCATCTGCGTTGTGTCCTTTTAATTATGTACCCACCAAGCGCAAATCAATTATGGACGATTCTGGAAGAACCACCAATGCCAGACACATGGGAAGTGCCATCCATTCAAGTTTCAGATGTCTGACGATTGTAATGTCTAAGTGCTTAAAGCACTGCACTTTGAGTGTTAAAATCAAACCCTAAGAGTTAGAATGGGTTTAACACCTTGAAAGTGTCAGTTTTAAACACTTAGTTTCTAGTATGTGGGTAGTTATCAAAGCAAATGTTTCTCATCTTAGTGAATCTGTTATAAATATTATTTCATGGACAACTTCCACTCGCCGTAGGCTTACCAGGAGAGCTGCTCGCCATTCGCCCGATTGCTCTAAAGGTGAACCCCAGCCAACACTCAGCAACTTCTGTTTTGAAGAGACCTGACGCAGAAGATGTAAGTATATTTTCTCACTGTGTATATATCATTGTGTGAGTAACGAAAACAAAACTGCAGACGTTTGCAATTATAACTGTAAAATTAACCGTTGCACCTGATGTTCTTTTAACACGCTTTTCTCTGTAAACAAAACGCTAGATTTATAGCCATGTTTTCATGCTTTGGTGAGAAAATGAGAACACCTGGTATTTTTCGAGGATCGTGAAAAAGCGTTGATGTTCAAGACCTTGAAAAGTCAACAAACAAAATGTGAGAGAAGAAAAACAATGTTATGAAAATCGAACGACTTGAATGAGGGGCCCTGGACTGCAGCGGTGTAGCCAGCAATTTTTTTAGGGTGGTCGCCCACAATGAAACTCGAGGGTGAGACTGTCTGGTAACTAAAAAGGTTTCCTTTCACAGTGAGCCAACGGGAGTGCAAAACAGATTTTAAAATAGTACTAAATCGTGATGGATGTCGAAGGTGAGGCTGCACACTTAATAATATTCAATTCCACGTCGATTTGCAAGTGTCGAGTACATAACATATTTATTACAAGGAGGTGACAGGTAGACAGCCAATCTGGCTATGTCACCTCCGTGCGGTATATACATGTGCATCATGTATTGTTATAATAATCATGTAATCAAATCTGTTATGCATGTATAATTATTCCGCAAAATAAAAATCTGAATCTGAATCTGATTGAAATCTTGGCCAGAGGCCAAAATTCAAGTTGGAAGTGATTATGGGAGGGGGGGGGGTCACCTTTGGCCATCGGTGGTGGTCCGGTTGGGGGGGGGGGGGGGAGGGAGTGTTGACCCGGAAAAAAACTTCAATATTTGATATCAGCAGTGATCAAAGATTTTATACTGAGTGAAAGTGAATCAAATTCAGTGTAGGCATGTATTATATTTAAGTGGAGAATATCAGCCGTGGACCTTTGGTCTTTTTTCGCGCGTGGAGAAATTTTTGGTGTTGTGTGAAACTCTGTATTCGCCGACTGTAGCTTCGGGTTGCTGTTACCTTGTTATGAAGTTTGTTTCGAAACAACAGTTAGGAATGCGCGTGGTGGGGAAATACGACAAGCTCATTCGATTTTTGAGACAAAAATTGAAAAATAATGAAAATTAATAGGCGATTTTTGAGAATAGCGCTGGCCGGTTTTGACCGTTACGTTGGGTAAAGGGTTAACGGGCGGGTCAAAATAACTTCGCTATCGACACATCACATCTCAACAATACAAATTTGTTAACACCTTAGGAATTCAGGCATGACAGATGCAGTCTGTAAATTTTAACACAGGGGTAATATCGAAACTGTTTATTTCTATATTTATAAATCGGTGTTTCGGATCACTTTCAGGTTCTCGTCAGATCACCGAAGTTAAGCATCGTCGAGCCCGGTTAGTCCTTGGATGGGTGATCGTCCTGAGCGATCGATTCGGACTCCCGTGTTGTGTCCTTGGGCAAGGGCACGTCACCTCGATTGTCCACACGGGGGCACGATCACGATGACATCGTGTACTAAGGCGTACTGCACGTCGATGATGCGCATGTCTTCAACCAATCTAACCCTGCCTGTGCTGCAGTGTGGAGTTACGATGTTGGGTAGCCGACAATTGCTCATCGATGCTCGGTGGTTCTCTCCGGGTATTCCGGCTTCCTCCACCCGTAAAACTGTCACCGACACGATATGACCTTGGCTGTTAAAATGTCCTTAAACCCTAATAAATAAATAAATTAAGATCACTTTCAGGATCTTTGGTTATCACA
Source organism: Pictodentalium vernedei (assembly GCA_031216915.1). Lineage (NCBI taxonomy): Eukaryota > Metazoa > Mollusca > Scaphopoda > Dentaliida > Dentaliidae > Pictodentalium > Pictodentalium vernedei. The sequence continues at coordinate 232,807,306 of CM062297.1, read as the reverse complement.
TGGTCGCAAAATAGGGACGAAGTTTAAACCTATGCTGCTCACTTCAAATGACTTCTAGACAGGCGATGGTTCCATGTCCTATTAGATTACCAGTAAAACTCAAGTTATTTACCGCAGTAAACAAGAACTGCATGCTTCACATGCCGGGTTTGCAACGGAGGCGAAACTGTTTTAAAAATATTCTCCCATACTACTGATCCGAATGCATTATTCTTTAACCCTTTACCCAACGTAACGGTCAAAACCGGCCAGTGCTATTCCCAAATATCGCCAATTAATTTTCAAAATATTTTCATTTTTTTGTCTCAAAAACATAGGTTATGACCCCTCGTTGGAACGAGCTCTTCGAGATCGTTCCAACGAGGGTCATAACCTATGTTTTTGAAACAAAAAATGAAAGAAATTAGTTATTCAAGAATTATTTTTGCAAGTGTCGTCTGCTTTTCATGTTTAGGTAAAGGGTATCCGAATGCATTATTCTTTAATATGTAGGCCTAACATGTTTACAAGGATGGTGTACAAGTTTTGTACAAACTGGCTCCTAGTGATCACAATTAGGGTGTCGTGGATACGAGATTTTAAAGCAAGGCGTAATAGAGAGAACTGTTAAAATCTTCTTTTCTGAACGTACTGTCCTCAATGCTTCTATATTTGATATATACCGTTTGTAAGGGTGATTTAAAATATTTAAATCAAGCCCTGGGCGTGTTTGTAGGGGTGCCATGGGCTTCTCAGATTTAACGCTTTGAAGCCGGTGTGCATAGGTTTTTGCGTGAAGAAACATTAGTAGTAGACGAGCAAACGATAAAAAGAGCGAAAAATCTGAAGGGTGGCTCGGTAATAATTTAATCCAACAGCTCGACAGAGCTGTTGGATTAAATTATTACTGAACCTCCCAACAAACCAGGATGGAAACGTTTCTCCCTTTCGCCGCTGACAGTGTTGACTAGAATGATAACTTCCAGGGCGACATATATATTTATTTATTGGTGTTTAAGGTCACATATTTCTGCACAATGGCTAATCATTACCACGACAGTTTTACGGGAGGAGGAAGCCGGAGTACCCGGAGAGAACCACCGAGCAACTGTCAGCTCCCCAACATACTAACTCCACACAAGCAGGGTTATCATTGGTTGAAGACAGGTGCACTATCGACGTCCAGTACGCCTTAGTACACAGCGTCACCGTGCCCCCACGTGGGCAATGGGGGTGAAGTGTCTTGCCCAAGGGACACAACGAGGTTGTCGCAGGTGGGATTCGAACCGAGGACCTCTCTACCTACTGAGCCACCGCGCCCCCTCCAGGGCGACAGTGTTGAAAGGGTTGATTAATATTGGTAATGTAGCACATTAAAAACGTCTTTTCCCCCAAACCACTGCCCTAAATGCTTCCATTTTTAATATATAAAAACATTTGTAAAGATGATTCACAAAAGTTGTTCAAATAAAGGCCCCCTGATGTCATATATGTTAAGGGGTGCTGTTGGGGTCGGTGCGAAGGATGGGGTGCAGACAGTTAAACAACGAGTAAATGGCGCAACATTACAAACTGGTTTTTTTCGCAATTCCTCAAGTTTAAATAATTTTATGTTTGACATACATCTTAGCAATGATAATTGACAGCATTGTAAAAATTAAGCCACTTGACACTGCACTTGGGACATTTTCAGGGAATCTAACGAAATCTTCCCCACACCCATCCTATCCTGCTCGTCAAATGGGAGTAGTTTTGAATTCTTAAAAACCGCTAAATCCATGTGTAAAAAAATGGGTCTTTGTCAGGTAGTAATTCGCCCCCCCCCCCCCCCCCCTTGGGCATCTGCTCGCCATAATGGCATTAATGTGAAAGAAGCGTTTCGTTTTTTTTACATCGGTCCGTTCGTATGTGCCTGTGTAAGCGTGAGTATATTCATTCTTCGCGTTAATATAGTGAAAATATAATTGGGTCATAGAGTTTGTTAAAGATTAGGCGAATCATAGTACATTAAGGTGATGTGTTTCACAAACAAAAGGACCCGCTTACCTGGAATTACAGTGCACAAGTACAGCATCCACCCGAACCAAAACTTCAAATTCCCAGCAATTTATAAAGCGCTTTTCGTCGAAATTTGTGCAGATGGCGAGGGGCATTTAGGTCAGGTATACGTTTTTCCATTTTATATTTAAGGTGTGCCATTGGATTAAAGAGGGCACCAATTTGCTCGAGATTTTAACACTGTACGAATTAGACAGAACCATAAAAATCGTCGATAACGAAATACACGCACCCACTAATTCCTGTTGTTATATAACATCCAGGTAAAGAAGACTTGTAGGAATGTTGAACTTCTCTCAAATGAGTGTTTCAGACCTCTTGTTTGTTATGGTCCTAACTCATTTATACGAAGGGATTTTAACCCTTTACCTAACACAGTGTTTTTAAAAAATAAATTTAATTTCACATTTTTCGAAAACAAATTTCACAGTTTATCAATAAAACCATGCAAATATGGATATCATTAGAACCAGCTCAATGAGCTGGTTCTAATGATATCCATATTTGTATGGTTTTATTGAGAAACTTCCGAGATATTTTAGGCTGTTGTAGGCTTAGTCTAAATAATTTTCTGACCGTTTCTGGTCGCTATGTTAGGTAAAGGGTTAAGTGCCCCCATCCACCCACCGGTCTATGTGCACCTATGTATACGTACAATCTGGGCAGGGATAGACCCGAGCATTTAAAAATAAATCCCAGCCTTGAACCCTACAATTTAAATGTTGAAGCTTGGCTTACTTCTTATCTATAGTTATATTAGGGGGCGCGGTGGCGTTGCGGTAACCGGTTCTCGTCAGATCACCGAAGTTAAGCAACGTCGAGCCCGGTTCGTCCTCGGATGGGTGGCCGTCTGAGCGATCGATTCGGACTCCCGCTTTGTGTCTTTGGGCAAGGCACTTAACCCCGATTGTCCACATGGGGGCACGATGCCGCCGTGTACTAAGGCGCACTGCACGTCGATGGTGCGCATGTCTTCAATCAATCTAACCATGCCTGTGCTGCAGTGTGGAGTTACGATGTTGGGGAGCTGGCAGCTGCTCGTCGTTGCTCAGTGGTTCTCTCCGGGTACTCCAGCTTCCTCTACCCGTAAAACTGTCACGGTCATGATTTGCCCTTGTGCATAAGTGTGTGACCTTAAACACCAATAAATAAATAAATAAATATAGTTATATTACTTTTTGATAACGATCGTGTTGGAAATTTTATCTGTGTTGGACATACATTTGTGCATTTAATTAGGGCCCTGCGAACCTGGCAATTCGGGGCGAATCGAATCTCGAATCGAATCAGGCACCAGATTTCGAATCGAATCTCGCCGTTTTTCAAGTTGTTCATATTGCACTCTTACAGCCGTAAATATTGTCAGTCTTCACTCAAGTCTTGTGTTCAACGGCGACTCATGCAAACCAAGCAAAAAAGCGAAATATTCCAGAACGAAATCTATATGTAATGCCCATCTAGCTCGTTCCACTGAGGAGTCACATGATATGGTTTTGTTGAAATTTGTTTTTTAATTAAAAAACAATAATTAAAATAATAAATCATTAAATTTTGATATCCTGTACGCAGTCACTTCTCTGCCGATCACATCTTGGGTTATCGCCAACTGAAAAGTAAGTTTTTCCAAAGGATAAAAATTTTACAGTTGTATTTTTCAGAGTTGTATTTTTCACCTGCGAATATTAAGCACTGAAAACAATCATTGGTGTTTTAAAAGACGTGACAGTTTACCTATACCGGTAAATTACTACTTCTTTGAAAACGCTAATGATTTATTCAAACAATTTAAAGCGATAGAGAGAAACTACAATTCTTGAAAATACAATTGTAAAAGCATTATAGTATTGGCCCCAGGAAGAATAGCAAGCAAATAAGCCCATTTTGTTTACTATTATCAAATATTTCGAGCACTGTCGGTTGCAAATCCCCTTCCCCAGCCCCTCCAGTTTCACCGCCCTTGTGTTGGTCTACTTTTTGTGAATTTATTAAACTGTCTTCTGCTGGACTGAAGCTTATGTTCTGCTCAAAGGTCGACCAATAAAGCCACGACTTGACAAAATACGGGTTTTTGCAGTAATATATTACGTTAACAATATCAGCAGTTGGTTACCACTGTTTTTTATTGATATTTTAGGCCCCACAAAGTAGATATGTTTCCCAGGCGATTTTTTTTTTCATGTGGGCGGACGATTTTTTTATTTTATTATTTATTTTTCTAATTATTTCTTTGCCATCAGAAGTTCATGTTCTTGTATGTTTTTCTGTTTTAGGACGTTTAATCTACAGAATAGCATGGGTAGTGGTGTATTTCGTCCCTTGGGTGCAAGAAGATTTTGCAGTGCTAAGGCATTGCAAAGCCTTGTTGCGCTCTAGGGACAAATTTATCAATTTTATTAACTTCTTCAATTTTATTAAATATCAGACATAAACAATTTAATTTTTGTTCTTTTAAGTTCGCATTGGTTATAAAAAGAGAGCATGCAGCATCCAAAAGAGTATTGCGGGAGCACCCGAGAAACAGATTTTTTTAATTTTTAGGCCTTAACGGAAATTATTTACAGTGTACCGCGTTTGTAAAAGAAATTAATTCTTGCCGAAGTCAAAATCCCCAAGAACCCACCAGTGTTTGGTAATATTTGTCAAAAAACTTAGTGGATCGTGTATTACTAATTAACAAACCTAATAGACAAACAAAGCTTCAGCAGGTGAAATCATGAAATCCGAGTGCAGAAAAACAATATTTCCGCATTCCCCAATAAAAAGTACTCTAGAGTTCAGTATACGTTCGGGAGAACTTGGTCCAGCGCTCTCGGTGCATTCGTAGAAATGTGATTCATAGTATATGTAATGAGACCAGCCGTACAGTGGTAAATTAATTAATACAACCCGTGCCAAATAACACGGATCATCACAGCAAATAAACAGAGTGATTCAGCGAATAATATAACTCAGTCTTTTAGGATGACTTCAAGGTTACTTTGAACATAAAATTCATTGCTTTATTCTCTAACAGATGTTTTAACCCATCCACAACCAAATGTGATGTAATACTTCGATTCCATCTCCAATGTATTGACCTTTTCATAAATACGAAAACGACGCTACAAACCACGTAAAACTCCAGAAGGTGTTAGCGGGGGAGGCGGAATTAGGCATATGTGGTTGCGGGGGAGGTGCTAATCTCACTCGTTTTACCGAATCTGCCTTCGAAAACCAAATAGATTCGCCAACGTTAGTGCACATTATATCCTTTAGACAGATACCACTCAGCACGTACATACACAAGAGTTTATGTTCCAATAAGACTATAATCCTCGGCCTCTGATTGGACGAGAGCTTGCTAAGTTTTTCTATGTTTACGACTCCAGTATCATATGTTACCGTCTGACGTCACCACGCAAAATATTTGAAATGATGTTTTTTCACACGTGCTGCAGGCAAAGTTCCAAATAAAGTAGTGTTAAAATTATAAATCAGTTTATGATATGAACTAAGATGGAGTGACCTCGACCTTTACCTGACTTATTGATTATTTGTCCAGTGAAATCGTGGGGTACGCGAAAGGTTTGTTTACTAAACTTGTTGTTTTTAAAAGTTGCCTTGTTCATTTCAAGATGTGGGTTTGGGGCTATGGGTAGGATCTTATTGGAACATATACGTTATTGTGATGAATTGACAGTAAAATGGTCTGAGGTTTACGGCTCGGACCTTATGTGCAACACCGACGCCCCGTTGAACCAAAGCCCCGAGCCTCAGAATATCAAAATTTAATATTATTTTTTTTTAATTTTTCCAAATATTTCGACAAAACCATATCATGTGATGATATGGTTTTGTTGAAATGTTTTGAAAAATAATCTTTTTTTCAAATGCTCAACTTGTATATTACATGGTGGCTGCGTCCGATGCTTTAACCCTTTACCTAACATGAAAAGCAGACGACACTTGCAAACAGAATTCTTGAATAACTAATTTTTTGCATTTTTTCTCAAAAACATAGGTTATGACCCCTCATTGGAACGGGCTCGAAGAGCTCGTTCCAACGAGGGGTCATAACCTATGTTTTTGAGACAAAAAAATGAAAAAAAATTATGAAAATTAATAGGCAATTTTTGAGAATAGTGCCGGCTAGTTTTGGCCGATACGTTGGGTAAAGGGTTAAGTAATGTGAAGGGTCAAAAGGTCGATTGCGAGGAGTCGTGAACTTGAAAACTTTTGAGAGAATTTTTGTAGCTACTGTAGATCTTGAGTATTGTTTATTGATAGCATCTCCCCCTTCCACCCACCCCCACTCCAAGATGGCGGCGGTGTGAACAGTTTTCTTTTTATGACTAAGGGGCATTCCGTCAATCTAGTTATACAGAGATTGATGGTAAGTAGGAACTTTAACAATTTTATGTTACAGCCCTATAGGGCTGTTGGATTTTAATTTATTACAGAGTCTTCATACTTAAGCGAAATAAATCCATCCATTCGGTAAAGAGCGTGTCCTATGTGTCGTATGCAATGATGTCATTCACGGTCTGAAACATGCCTCAAAAGGTTGCGACTTTCGAATAGAGATTTACTCATTACTCTTGTTAAACCCATTCGCGGATTCTTAGGGTGTGGGAGGGGGGTTGGACACCCGACGCGCTCTCCGCCTATTTTTATAATTTATTATCCCCCCACAAGGGAAGGATATAGCGTAGAGCTCCGTCCGTCCGTATGTCCGTCCGGACAGACAGACAGACAGACAGACAGACAGACAGACAGACAGACAGACAGACAGACAGACGGCCAAATGCAACTGAATATGTTTGGATTTGCAGATAAATATGTTACAGGAATGCCTGTAAACTTTGCATTTTGCTTGTGCAGCCGCGGAAAATGGAGGAGGAAAAAAGTTGATGGACACGTGTCCACTGTAACGCTCCGCCTCAAGTTGAGGGATTAAGTTGTTTCTCATACTCTTGTACATTTTTCTGTCCGTTAGATTTAGATTTATTCAAGTAATTAGCATCCGCAGAGAGGCAGATTGAGAAAACAAAGCAAAAATTGGAATGAAACGGTCAAAAGAAAAGGTGTTAAAAGTATAGAACAAACTATATATATATATACTAGCGGAAAAAAGAAACACAAGTTTTTTTCTATGCTAAACATTTCAAATGTGTTATGGATGATTATTTCATTGTTTGGATTTTGATGTTATTTCTTCATTACTGATTAAATTTTGATGAGTTTTGTTGTCTTAGCACAGATGGCGTTTGCATGGATAACGTTCAAACGTGGGTACGCCATTTCCTGGCCAAAACGAATAGCGGGTGTGCCCACCCCGGGCTTCAGTCGCTGCTCTAACTCCTTACCATTAACCATCATCAAGCGGTTATGGTCATTTGTGGTGTGTTATTACACCCCTGAAGAAGGGCCTGCGTGAGCTGAGCGAGGTGGTTTTGGACGTTGACGCGCTTCCTGGCCCTCTTGTCCAGCTCGTCCCACAAATGCTCGATCGGGGACAAACCTGGAGTGCCGGATGGCCAGTCGAGAACTGGGACATTGTTTTGGTTGAGGAAGTCACGACAAACCCTAGCAACGTGCGGTCTCGCATTATCCTGCTGCAACGTAAGGCTACGCGCATGGATAAGTGGAAGGACGTGAGACATGAGGACCTGATCCCGATTTTTTACGCCCCCCCCCCCCCCCCAAACCATAACAGTCCCACCCCGAATCTATCGTTTTCCTTAACGCACGCGTCAGAATATCGCTCACCTCGACGTCGATAGCAACGTTGTCGTCCATCTGACCTATCAAGCGCGAACCGAGACTCGCCAGTGAATAACACACGTCTCCAGTTCGCCAAGTGAAACCGATTTGGTGCATGTGCCCGCAGCCATTACAATCGACGTTGACGTCGCCTGGGTGTAAGTTGCGGACCAACGTAAGGACATCGTGGCCTTAAATTAAACTCCCGCAACCTATTCCTAACTGTTCTTGACACTGAGGTAGCTGTTTGTCAAATGTTACTACATCTGATCTACGAGGGGGTGGGGGTCGTCTTCCAAAAAATTTCTCTACTCAGGGCCAGGGTGTGTGGGTGGTCCTGAGTAGAGGGAAAAAAAGTCACTTTTTCCTTCTCATCAAATTTCTACATTTTTTTTCTTTTTTAATCTATCTAGATACACTCTTAGGTGATTTAATGGTGTTTAGGGTAGTTAGTATATATGTGGCATAGTAGTATGACTGAAAACCAGCTGTTGTAACTCATATTTGGTGAGATGGTGACTAACAAACAGCTGGTGGTCAATATTGCCAACCCATAACCTGTTTCTTAATAAAGCCATACATCAATAAGCACTGTATTTTGGAACAAATACAGATTTAACCCTTTACCCAACGCAGGCGATATCAAAATTTTTTATTTTAAATATCATTTTTTTAAATTTAAAAAAAAAAATCAACAAAACCATATTATGTGACCCCTCCTTGGAACGAGCTCGTTCCAACGAGGGGTCACATGATATGGTTTTGTTGAAATTTTTTGAAAAATAATATTTTTTCAACTACTGAATTTGCATATTACGCGGGCGGATGCGGCCGATTCGTTGGGTAAAGGGTTAAACACAATGTAATCTGCCAGTTTTGTTGCTGTTCCTTAGACACTATCTCTTCGGCAAAGATTACAACAGTCTGACAATGAAATTATAGTAACTTATCTTCATCATCAACGTGGCTAGAGGGTTCTGATGGGGGGGGGGGGGGGTAGTGAATTTCCTACTGGGGGGAGGGTTCCCCCCTCCCGGTCCCTCCCCCTAGTTTGAAATTCACTACATAGAAAAAAATTGAAAATGAAGCCATGAAAGGGGGCATAAAATTGATTCTAGCAACTGAAATGCCAGCACATTTATGATAGAATTATGAGGTTGTTATTATTTGGTATTATTTTGAGAATTGAATATGTGCTAAACAAATGCTCAAGCTGGGAACTTTGAGCAATTCACACTCGCATAACATTAAATCAGATCTTATGCAGGAATGATAATTTTTCGATGTTTCATCATTTTGTAACTGTGAATGAAAGAGTTAACTCAGGATTACGATTTTACATGATGTGATTCTCTTGAAGTGCATTTCGAGGATTTTTTTTATTACAATAAGTAAACGTACTATAGAAATCTCGTACCGATTGATATCATCCATACTTATGAAGCTCGATATTGCGTACTCTGTAGTTTTAAATAGTAACAGTTGGAATGTTTGCCGATTTGAAACCGAGTTGGAATTTTGGGAAGTAAAGAAGACATCAGCATCGCTAAAGAAGCTCTAAAATCCAGATAGATAGAATTTCCAACTACTCATGACTTGCCCTCCGAATTTCCAACTATTGGAAATTTTGGCCAGGACTGGGGGATGAGTCGCCCCCCAAACCCCCACCCCCCACCCCCCACCCCACCCTCGTTCCTTCGCCACGTCCCTGTTCATCATTCCTGCAAGAGTATTCACTCTGTCCATCATCCTAGGACTGCATGTTTTCAAATACCACAGAAGTTTGACAGAAAAAAACAAAACTAAAAATGAGTAGAATGTTAAACTTTACATAACATGAAGTGATATTCATTAAGGTATATTGTAAAATGTAAAATGAATGGGTGCAGCTGGGTTGTGTGTAGTAAGGTAGTAGGTAGAGAAAAATCAGGAAAAAAATAAAAATAGAATAGTCAAGTCTGACAAAGCTGGCTGACTGAGAAAGTAATAAGATGAATAGATGCATGAAGTAAATGAGTTAACCCTTTACCTGACATGAAAAGCAGACGACACTTGCCAAAAAAATTCTTGAATAACTAATTTTTTTCATTTTTTGTCTCAAAAACATAGGTTATGACCCCTCGTTGGAACGAGCTCGACGAGCTCTTTCCAACGAGGGGTCATAACCTATGTTTTTGAGACAAAAACTGAAAAAATAATAAAAATTCATTGGCGATTTTTGAGAATCGGGCTGGCCGGTTTTGGCCGTTACGTTGGGTAAAGGGTTAAACAAAATAATTCACAACATATTATATTATTAGTTACACAGTTTGTTGGTGGCCTAATATGATACATATGGTGTCAGTTAATTTCATATTGGACGAGTGCGAAGATCGAGTCCAATACGGAATTAACTGACACCATATTAGGCCACCAACAAACTGTATAACGAATATATCTTACCGACTGCTGCATCGATGCACAGAACTAATAACAACAGCGATCAAACTTAAATGAGAGAATTCTCACAATGTGTTCACGTGTCTTTGCCTTGTTACAATTTATGGGAGAGTCACTCTCCCATAAATTGTAACAAGGCAAATTCATACATACCAAACAGTTTCTCATTTCGAAGGTAACATGACACACATCCACAGAATATGAAGCCTTTTAATTTGCCTAACCTGCACTTCAGACCAAATATGGGCTTCCAACACTCAATCTTTCAACTTGAAGCGTTTATCGGCTGCCGCCATTTTGAATACTCAATGAACAAAGGGGAGATTACCCATAGCTGTCAGCGCATTTTGATGTTGACAGGCAGTACTGTATATGGTTTTATATGCAGTCTGCATGCGACGTCTTTGAACCAATGAATTTCCCAGATACTTGTAGGAGGTAAGATAAACAAAAATATGTTTCCCTAAAGATATGAGAGCTGCATGTGCAAATGGGCCCAGAATGTTGAACATCCATATAAGATATAGCTTTGCTTATACATGTATAATTGCATCCCCACCTCCTTGTTTAATCCCATCTAATCTAGTCCTCCCTAGACTCTTTTGAAGTGATATACCCGGTAGTCATGCTCATGACAGCCCATTTTATTCAAGAAGTGCTTGAGATTATCTCTTGATCACAGCCGAGTGCAGCATTGCCCGATGTGATAACAAATTGAAACATGAACCAAACTACATCGAAGTCTGCCCTGACCGAGGCCTGTCTTTCTGGGGAGGGCGATTGATCCAGCTTCTTACAGCCCGCATGAAATTTTGCTAAGAAGAGCAAGTAAGTGCCATCCTCAATAGTCTGATCCTGATGATTTTGGTAGGTACCAGCCCGCCGATGTGTGCTTGTGTGCGACTTGATGTAGATCAAGGAGAGCCAGCAACTGCCCTCCAGTGATTTTGAAAAGGACAGGCCTGACCCTGATTGGCCAACCAGGTTATGCAAGTAAGAAAGGATCCCAGTCTACTACCCTATATAAAGGTACTTGCATCGGTAACTGCATGGCGCTTCATACAAATTTAATCAGTCCACCGGCTGCCCACTGAGTTGTGCTGTACCAGAAACCCAAGATTTACGATGAATTTGATATTTGGTTAGGGTTTAAGTCAGGGCATATGATCAAATTTGTCAATTCTTCCACAAAATCATTGTGCTGGCTGGCGCTGGTGGGTTAGAAAGATCGTATCAATACAGTGTATATATATGTCCTATAGGTTATTACCCTTTTCTACCCCATCAACCCATCTCAACTTGCCTCCAAGATCCCATTGAATCTAATCTAAGTTCGATTCTAATGGTCACTCCAAGTGTTGATTTAATGATGATTTGATATTGCTAGGTTTTGTTGTATATTGCATGAGTGGCCAAAAAATACATTAACCCTTTAACCAACGTAACGGCAACAACCTGTCAGCGCTATTCACAAAAATCGTCAATTAATTTTCATTATTTTTTTCATTTTTTGTCTCAAAAACATAGGTTATGACCCCTCTTTGGAACGAGCTCGTCGAGCTCGTTCCAAAATATGAAAAACATTAGTTATTCAAGAATTTTGTTTACAAGTCGTCCCCTGAGTTCCAATGTGTTCTATGTGCCAATAGGCACATAGAACAGATTGGAAATCAGGGGACGAAGTGTCGTCTGCTTTTCATGTTAGGTAATGAGTTAACAACATTCTGTCAGGGTGCAACATCCCACACATCTTCTTCAGTTAGTGAATATAACTGAGCTTGTCAGCTCAAAAATCTATGCTAAAACTCTATAAGATATCATTTGGAAAAATAGGGCACCATTAAATTATGACATGAAGTATTTATCTTATGTATCTCTGGTTTTGTTCAAAATTTGCTCTAGTTTTTTAAAAAAAAAAAAATTCCCGTGAAATAACTCCCTTTGTGTCGTTAGAAAAATGGGAATAGCTGAAACAGATCAGTAGTGTGACTAAAAACTCGTCAGTTTTATGCTGAGGATTCATTTTAGGGGGTTAAACTAGATTGAAGGGGGTGGGTAAAGAAGGGATTTTTTTCCCTCCCAAAAAGGGGTGGTGAGTGGTTTCTAGGCGGAAAAAAGGTGTTCACTCCAGTGTATAGGGATTTTTTCAAGACCCCCCCCCCCCCCCCCGGTCTACGGGGGTCAGGTATAATGACGAAGTCTGTCCATAATCATGAAATAGAGGAGCTATACAATCGGTGGGTGAGTTCTGAAGCTTTATATCGTGTTTTGAGTGCAACAAGGCGCCATCTGCAATGCAAAACCATTGCAGATGACCCCTTGTTGCACTCATTATTATTATTATTATTAAACATATTTTATTTGTTATAACAAAATGGATTGGATAACAAGTGCCGAGCACTTAGATAATATCCTTTCCTTAATATATATTTGAAAATTTCAGATTATGTTTACAAATATTTACAAAAAGTTACCAAAATGTGCATGCAATGGCAAAGCAAACTTATGAATAATTAAAACAATGTTGTGTATGTACACTCTTCAAGATGGATGTTGGTAGGTATTCGACTTCACAAGAGTTAGAACAGATAGGCGAGAGGAAGGAGAGCAGTCATGGGAACGATAACTCTTGTGATCCTTCATTGAGCCCTCGTAATTCTGACCACAACGATAATTGGGACAGTAAGCACATAGTTAAGGGGGGGGGGGGGGGGTCGATTGTAATTGAATAGCGCTGGAGGAATACATTATTACTGATCCTCCTCAATCTCTTGTGATTTATTGAATATTTCGCTCATCGACAACCGAGTTTTATTTTACACAAAAGTTGAGGTGTACGAGGAACAGTCGCAACAAAGTTCATAGAAATTTCGAGATAAAGCGCTGTCTACGTCTCGCTAATATTCGGCGGGATGCGGCATTCTTTTGCAGTACGACTCCCCGTCTTTTTATATCGCCGCCGTCCAAATTCCAAATTTGCTTTGGTACTTTCTGGCAGGAACAGAGAGTGTATAGACTATTAGAAGAAAGACAAGAAGACATAATTGTATTATCATCTTCTGATATTGGGACGGATGGAGACAGACGCATAGCCTGCATTCTATAATAGGGTTGCCCTTGCCAGTAAAATGGCATTTGGAAGGCTGTTGTAGGGGTTTCAAGAGCCTTCCCTAGTCATAACATGGAGGAGGTAACGACAGGAAGATCCTAGTTAGAACTAGCCCCCACCCCCATGAAAAGGTTTGCTAAATTCAGTACTCTAAGGGCGAATCGGAGGCATTTCTGGCGTATGTAACCCTATACGGGAGTACAATTTAGAGCTCTATGTTATGTAAAAGTTGCAGTGGATCAAAATTTTGTTCTTGGGGGTGTGGGTGTAGGGTAGCGAAAAATAGAAGAAGGATAAGGGCACACCCGTGGCAATGCCACTAGATGGAGGTGACCCATGTTTGCTCGACCATGACAGGAATTTGCCCAGCGGTTCTTCTTATGTACACTGGCGTTTCGGCGAACTCTCAAGACAAGGGGTCTACATTTACAATAGCCATAATTCGCCACGACAGTTAGCAATATCGTGGTAAATAACGTGGTAGACTGCCTCTCGGGGACATTGTGAAAGGGGGGGGGGGGGGGGGCACTGGAAATCTCATGCGCTATGGTAGAATCTTTTGTGGCCTTTTATCTGTGCTTGTAACTGGTTGTAACAGACATTTAGTGATATTTGAAACACATCTCATGGGGTTTTCTAACTAGAGTCCACATTTCGTCCCGTGAGTGCAACAAAGATGGCGCACTGTTGCACTCAAAAGAGACGATTGGATGCGTACAGGCAATAGTAATGGGGCAGCATAAACTCTGTTCATCCCCCCCCCCCCCCCCCGTCCCAGAACAGATATCTGCGTGGCTGCTGGATGCTACTCGTGACTTGACACTACCCCGACCGACTCCCAACAAAGAGATTTATAATCACAGCAACAAATTCTAATCTGCACCTAATTCATCAACACACTGTAAAAGAAATGGATTCTCTAGAATCATTCAAGTCGGCTCTTAAAACGTACCTTTTCCATTAGAATTTTTGCAATTTTGTGCAGCCATAGAGCACCATATGCGGATTTAAGGTATTATTATTATGTTTTTATCAAAGGTTTGATGTAAGGCAGACGAGGCGGGAGATGGTTACAATTGAAAATTCCGAAAGGACACATACCCCGGACCAAGACCCTTCAGCCACGCCCCTAAAGCCACAGTACTCTACCAAACTGCTGTCGATAAGACATAAAATGTGTGGTGTGTGTGATCCCCCACAAACACACAGCAGAATTCACACCCCCTGGAAGTTCAATTTGGCGTTTTGAAACGTTAGCAGATATGCCACTAACCCACTCATTATCACGATATTGTCATTTTTGTTGGATTTACGCAGACAATATATTCCGGTAACTATTTGTTCGTGAATAAAAACAGTGATATTTCGTGTACACATTTGACATTTATCATGGTTGTTTATGTGTCTGGCGTTGGCAAAATGATTCTGCCACGCGTCGCTATTTGACCTTTTACCTGTCATTAATATCAGACAGAGCAATTTAAAAAAAAAGAAAATCGTTACTTTTTTCTAAACTGTAGTTTATGAGCCATTACCAGGCATGTCAAAGTACCGCCGGTACCAACATAACCGGTACCGGGACGGGACAGAGTCTGTCCCGCCGAAACCGGTACCGGGACAAATCAACAACTGGGTGACATCACAATCAGATGGGAGAAATTCGTATTTAAACCGACCCAATCCCCAAGATCGCAAAGACAAACATGGCATCGTACCAGTTATTCTGCGGCGACATCAAAGTATATATAAAGCACGAAAATCGTGCTTTATGATTACTGTGATGTAGCCACACAATAATTTCTTTGAAGTAGCCGATGACGGTGCTTTTATTAGAGTGTTTTGATATGTTCATTCACAAATAAGCTGAAAGTATGCCGTGTAAGTGTGCCATACACAATTATTAGCCAGTTTACCCTCGTTCAGTTAGGAATTTCCCCATAAAATAATTTTGTCCCGGCGGGACAAAAGCTTCAGTACCGGTGCCGATTGGAGCATGAGGGAACCGGCAGTACCGGTACCGGTACAGGTACCGGTTGACATGCCTGGCCAGTACCCGAATGAAATCGCTGCAAAGATGGGACATGAGCTAGGGTTTGAAAAAAAAAATGAATTACAAAATTTAAAGAGTCGTTTTGTATTTGGTGCTGATTTAGTCGATACGTTTGGTAAAGACTAGGTATCTCCTCATGTCTTTGTAAAAATAATCAAGTTTGTATCTATTCATGTTCTAGAGATACACAACGACAGACGCGTGTGAATGGATTAATCGATATGGCACTTATCCCATCGCTGAAGGATAAAACGAGAGGCCGTATTTATTACACGCCGCCTTCGCGTCTATAAAACAATTATGAGAAGGACACTCAGCAATTCATTTGACCAACTATCAACACAAAGAACACATTTTATCGCCAACCAAATTTGCGAGGGGAACCCGTGTTACTATTTCGTCCCCTGATCCTACTGCCACATAGAACACATTGGAACTCGGGACGATTTTTAGCTATCGCTAGAGATTCAAATTTTAATTTCGGTGCACGATTTGTAGAAAATTACAGTGAAATTTCGCTTCTATTTAAAAATAGCCCGTCAACGATTTGCGTTCCGTACACATGCTTTCATTTTAGGCATGGTTTAGTGTTGCTGTTGATGGGGATTTCACAGAACAAGCGTGTCATTCAGAGCTGCAGATAACATTTCACTACAAAGTGTATTTTGTGGTAACGGCGTCGGAAGCAGAGGCGTGGGGTTAGCCAGTGGCGGCGCCATGGAGGGGTATGTGGGGGTACTTACCTCTCCACTTTTTCGCCAAGCGTAGTAAAACAATACTATCATTCCATTTTAATTTTTGTTGTATTGAACGTTGCGGTGTAATGGTCGGTATGCTTAATCCCATATTCCCAAGTGCACTAAATCAGAGAAGTTTTGAAATTATGATTGCCCCCCCCCCCCCCCCACACACACACACACACGTACACGCTAGCTGCAAACAATAAACAAGAGTCGAATGTCCATATTGCAGCAAGGCATGCCGCGTTTAAACGGACTGAAACATAGTGCTAAAGAGTATTCGACGAATGCTAGAATCGAGAGCGTGCAAGGCATCCGTTCGGAATTCAGCCTACAGCAGTTTTAAAAAATAAATAAAATTTAATATTTTAGAAAAATTCTCAAAGGTATAATTCAATGAAATCATGCAAATATGAATATCGTTGGAACCGGCTTGTTCAGCCGGTTCCAATGATATCCATATTCGCATGATTTTGTTGCAAAACAGTTAAAAAATTTCTCAACTTAGGGAGAGGACCCCCACCCCCCCCCGAAACCCACCCCAGCGCTGCACAATCCCCCAACTGCACCCCTCACTTTTGTAACTCTGGCACCGCCACTGGGGTTAGCCTGTCCCCTGGGTTTGAGACTAGGAGGTGGCGCATGCGCTTTTTCGCCAAAAGTGCATTCTGGTATATACTCATGGTCCTGCCGCACTGACGCACCACATTTTACTATGGTAATTACATTAAAAAATGGCCGCACACGTCGGCTACCGTGACAGCCTAACATGACGTCACTGGGTCATGTGCCTATGATATAACGCCCTAGGTTCCCTACCGAGGTGATCAGGCCCGGCGGGTACATGACATACTAAAAGTCTCTCTCTGAGAGCTTCCCAAAAAATGATGCCAAGACTTCGAATTATCAACAAGGAAAAAGAACTTAAAGTTTTTTGCCTTTAGAGAACCTATTTAGCGGGACATTGTAGCACAAGATACAATTTATTTATTGGTGTGTAAGATCACTTTCAGCATCTATGGCTATATCATGACCAGAATGTAGGCATGAAGTTAAATTTCGTGAGCCATTCATTTATACTTATTCAGGGCCAGAATTTGCTTCCCGAAAACGGAGAGACAACATATCTTCATAATTGAGCAACCCGGATCAGCAATAATCCCCCCTTGGCGGATGAAAGTGACATCATCGATCGATAATGGCGCATTCACATAGAGGTTGACACACCACATTATGATTATTCCGATACCACCTGTCATCACGTATCGATATTTAGACCAACTGTCAATATTATCAATTTATGATGTCACAAACACCGCCCCTATCGATTGGTAACGTCTACCCTGACCCATGCGCGCACGACACAAGAAAACAAAAGCACTGTTTTGAGCGGCGAGTCCGCTAAAATCTTCACTCAACACAAGAAGCAGACTACATTTTAAAAAAAAATTGAATAACACTACCTTTCCATTTTTTTTCCTCAAAACATAGCTTATGATTCCTCATTAAAACGAGCTCGACGAGCCTGTCCCAGTGAGGGGTCATAAGCCAAGTTTTTGTATTCAGATATTGAAAATATAATAAAAATTGGAATGGCGATTTTTGTGAAGAGCGCTTGCTGCATAGACCCCTTACGTTTTGGAACGGATTCACGGACACTGCCAAGCTCAAACACCACCAGTCTAATTCTGTGAGGAATTCGAAGTTGTTGCCCAGAACTAATCTAGCCTTGAAATAGTCCATCGCCTATGTTTAGATTCAACCTGAGAAAATATTTCAATTGGCCGGAAAGGCGAACCTGCGGTTCGCTTTTCCGACCAACTGAAATATTCCATCCGATTGACAATTCAATACACATTCATTTTCTTTGAATCAAGAAATGTGTCTCAATCCAGATTTGATTTAACTGAATCTTTGCAAGATTTACCTTTACCAATGAAAACCATAGTTATTGTTTTATGATTAAGTTGCGAAATTCAACCCACTTTGTTAATATTTTGTATTTTCAAGGTGAATTAAATACTTATTGACTGGAATATCTATAACTGGAGTACGAACGAATATCTGTGTATTGTTAACCCTTTGCCCAACGTAACGGTCAAAACCGGCCAACGCTATTCACAAAAATTACCATTCAATTTTCATTATTTGTTCATTTTTTGTCCCCAAAATATAGCTTATAGCCCATCATTGGAACGATCTCGTTGAGCTCGTTCCAATGAGGGACCGTAAGCTATGTTTTTGGGGTAAAAAATGAAAAAAAATAGTTATTCGAAAATTTTATTTGCAAGTGTCGTCTGCCTTTCGTGTTAGGTAAAGGGTTAAAATGAAGAGATGTGGAGCATGTGTATGGGGTGTGTGTGTGTGTGGATGGGGAAAATGGGGTGTATGTTCATAGGTAAATGCCCCTATGCCCCCTTCCCCGTAGTGCTGCCACTGTACAATGGACGTTATGCCCTATGTCGTGACTTTGTTTACTGATACTTCAAGTGGCACTAAATCCAAACTAAAACGTTTTATTGGTTGGTTGCATCGACATCAAGGCGTCTTTTCCATATCTTTGAAATTCAGAAAACAAGACTCAGTGGCTTTACCAAATTCTGTGAAGAATGGATTCGTTCATCACTCGTTCACAAACATGCTTTTATTCGATCTGTTTTCACCACGTCAGTCTGTTCTTATCTTTGTTTTTTCCTGCCCTGACCACAATGACTCAGCCAGCCTGTGTGGAGATCTGTGATTCATTCCTCTGATTTGATCATAATAATTTTTGGCACTTTTCTATTTTCGTCTTTATCGAAACTAAGACTGCAGCTGTTTTGACTCTGCATTTTTGACATCAGTTGTTTTCGATACAGTTTAGCAGAATGCCCGAATTTTTCCCACTCTTAACCCTTTGATCCCGACACAAGCCAGAAAATAAGCAGGCTGTCATATACAAAATGAGGTCCCCAAAAGGTGAATTTAGTGATGCTACCCTGCACAGCAGGGTAGCATCACTAAATTTACCCTCTGTGAACCTCAATCTGAATCAGAGTCTCCAAACTAAATAGAAAGAGGTACCCAGAGGATAAATTGACCCACTGTATGGGATAGCATCATCAAATTCACCCAACTGGGGCCTCATTCTGCAAATGTCAGACTGCTTATTTTCAGGACTGTCCCGAAAGCCCGCTTTTCCGCTCCAGGATATCGATACGACCTGAACTCATAAAGTTGATAGTTGCTCAGTGAATTTGTGTGTTGAACCTATCAAGATTTTCAGCGGTCATCCCAAAGGCTGCACGTTGAAAAAACTGACCTGTCTCCCCCAAGTAAGAAATGTAGACTCTACCAGTTACACACTGTTCAATCGTTTAACCCTTTCACACCGTAAGACCGATTTTTCGGTCCAAGGCATAATTTCGTCCCATTTTTGTCTTTTTATAATAGGTCTATACACGGGGCATTGATGATAAAATAATAACTATAGTCTGCTGCCAGACGGCTGCAGACTGCTGTTATTATTATATCTTCCCTACATGTATATTGATATTGGACTGACTCATCTCACTGTAAGTGTACACAAAGACGATACCATTCCAGAAAACGATGGTTCAAAGGGTTAAGGGTTTCGCTGTGCAATCACGGGATTCGCTGTGAACACTACGAGATTCTCTGTGAAAATCTTGTGTATTTTGATGAACGCAAACGAAGGCTAATGCATTTCTACAGTAATAACACACACATGGAAAGGTAGATACCAATAAATTTACCTTTATCCAGCAGTTTGACAATCCCCCGAAGTCCTGTTCGCAACTTGACTGTATCTGTTACTTTTCAGTAGATGTAAAAAAAATAAGCTGCACATGATTAGAGGGTCCGCTGAGTTTTTATCAAAATTTCGGTTCAAATGGACTTTTATGGTTATAAACACAGCGGAACACTGGCGGCTTAAGAGTGACTGCCCCCCCCCCCCCCCCGGACATATCTATGCAAGGGCCCCATATATGCCGAAGACATATTTGAAGGCCGTAAGCCTAAGGTGGGTTGATGATAGGAGGGGTGTCCCTCCTGTTGGTGGGGATCTCCCCGGAAAATTAAAAAAAAATCAATGCCCTGAGAGCGAATCTGAGGGCTTTTGGCCATTAAATAAACTATATGTTTGCATACACTCTGCCCACATTTTTCAGTGGATAGGTAGGCAGTGAGAGTTTTTACAGAGATATTAGTCAAGAATGGGTCAAGAATGAGGCATACTATCGCAGCAGTGGCGTATATGAAGGAGTAGGTGGCGGCATACTATCGCAGCAGTGGCGTATATGAAGGAGTAGGTGGTGCGCATCACGTATATGCACTCGGTAACAAGGCACACTCTTGGATTTGTCGTGTCCATATATTTAATTGGAGTTATTCGAATTCCATGAAAGTGGTTCTTATTAAAAATATCGATAAAACCTGTAATGTATATACATGTATTATTCAGATAATCACATAAGTCATTGAAACTAAAATCATTATTGTGTAAGATAATATTAGAACCTTATCAGTTTTCCATATTTTGTCTGAAAATTCGAAAAATCTATTTCTCCGATCATCATTTACATGTATTCCGTAAGTGGATATTAGTTGACCTAGGTGGTCTCCTTTAAATAAAATATTGAGTTACTTCGCAAACGTACTTATTATTTTGCAGAACACCCGTTCGACATATTACCTCACCTCTGACAAATTTGTCGATATATCCTTGAATTTTTATTGATTAAGATTGTCACGGGCATAACGGCGGTAAATCCCGCCCATGATGGGTGTCACTTTAATACACGGTGACCAAGAGTTATCTTTCTCGGGTGAGTAGTCGCCATTACTATTTTGATGCGTTTCCACTAGCTTCGAATTTTCAAAATTTGAATTAAAACAAAATGAGAGAATTTTAGAACCAAAACTATTTTCAAGGTACCGTATTTATTGATTTAAAAATTAAATATTTGAAAAATAGACCAGACAGGATATCAAAGGAGGCATGACTGAAACTGGGGGGGGGGGGGGGGGGGGGGTGGGGGGGGGGGGGGGGGGCTACGCAACTGAAGTGGACATAATATATTATTTGTAGTCCCAAATGTTCTTTGTTGTTTTTACGGAATAGAGGGACATTTCGGGAATGTTTTTTTTTTTGCTGAAGCGAACATTTTCTTTACAGTTTACTAAACAGATTAAAATTGATTTTTTGAACGTTTCGCCTCGCCTGGTATAAAACCTACAG
Source organism: Pictodentalium vernedei (assembly GCA_031216915.1). Classification (NCBI taxonomy): domain Eukaryota; kingdom Metazoa; phylum Mollusca; class Scaphopoda; order Dentaliida; family Dentaliidae; genus Pictodentalium; species Pictodentalium vernedei. The sequence continues at coordinate 232,785,947 of CM062297.1, read as the reverse complement.
GTCAGGTATCACCCCGTACCCGATCACTTGCTGACTTTGCAACTGTGCCGCTCACCATGGCTACGCAACTGAAGTGGACATAATATATTATTTGTAGTCCCAAATGTTCTTTGTTGTTTTTACGGAATAGAGGCACATTTCGGGAATGTTTTTTTTTTTTGCTGAAGCGAACATTTTCTTTACAGTTTACTAAACAGATTAAAATTGATTTTTTGAACGTTTCGCCTCGCCTGGTATAAAACCTACAGGTCAGGTATCACCCCGTACCCGATCACTTGCTGACTTTGCAACTAATAATTCCTCAGTTGTCATAATATACCTTGGCTGTCAAGGATGGAAAACTGCTGCCCCTAGCCAAACGAGTTGATCGCTTCTGACCGACCGACCGACCGACCGACCAGGGTAACAGAAAGAGCTCTCATGGACACATGATAAGTCCCGAATTCCAACTCACCAGAGTGGCTACAGCTGCCGTGATAATTCCCATGTCGCCTCGAAACCCCGTTGTCACTCACAGCAATGCTGCGTTGCCATTCTTATTTTACTCCACCCCTGCTACATCATACAATTTTCGATACTTCGAAGCAGTGTAGAGCATGTAATCTGACCGTCTGGATTGGGAAGAGGTTCCTCCGTGAATATAAGCATGAAGGTCGATTTGAACAAGAGACCCCAGGGGGCCTGTGGGCGCTCACCTGACATGGTAGCCTAAATATCAACCCAGAGAATTGATTTTAACAAGTTGTATCTGCTCCTCCTAAGAAAAGCTTATACCAAATATCCAAAGATTCTGACCAGTGGATCTAAAAAAAAGATTTTTAAAGAATATTCCTCATATTGAACTAAGTTATAATTCGGGCTCCCACAGGGAGCCCATATATGAACCCAGGGACTTGGCTTTAACAAACTTGAATCTCACCCCCTAAGGATGCTGCACACCAAATATCAAAACATTCCGACTGCTGGATCTGAAGAAGAAGATTTTTAAAGAAAATTCCTCATTTTGAACTAAGTTACAATTCGAGCTCCCACAATGAGCCCAAATATGGACCTAGGGACATGGCTTGAACAAACTTGAATCTTACCCCCCAAGGATGCTGCATAAAAAATATCAAAAGCATTCATCTGCTGGATCTGAAGAAGATTTTTAAAGAAAATTCCTCATTTTGAACTAAGTTATCTTCGGGCTCCCATAGTGAGCCCAAATATGAACCAAGGGAGTTGGCTTGAACAAATTTGAATCTCAGCCCCCTAAGGTTGCTGCATGCCAAAAATCAAAATATTCCGACTGCTGAATCTGAAGAAGAAGATTTTAAAGAAAAATTCCTCATATTGACTAAGTAATATGAACCAAGGGAGTTGGCTTGAACAAATTTGAATCTCAGCCCCCTAAGGTTGCTGCATGCCAAAAATCAAAATATTCCGACTGCTGAATCTGAAGAAGATTTTAAAGAAAAATTCCTCATATTGACTAAGTTATAATTTGGACTCCAACATGGAGCCCAAATATGGACCCGGGGACTTGGCTTTGACAGGCTTGAATCCCCCCCCCACCCCCCCCCCACCCCCCCCCCCCCCCCCCCCCCCCGCCCAAGGATGCTAAACACCACATATCAAAACATTCCGACTGCTGGATCTGAAGAAGAAGATTTTTTAAGAAAATTCTTAATTTCGAACTAAGTTACAATCCAAGCTCCCACAGTGAGCCCAAATATTGACCTAGGGACATGGATTGAACAAACTTGAATCTCACCCCCCTAAGGATGCTGCATACCAAATATCAAAACATTCCGACTGCTGGATCTGAAGAAGATCTTTAAAGAAAATTCCTCATTTTGAACTAAGTTATCATTCGGGCTCCCACAGTGAGCCCAAATATGGACCTAGGGATATGGCTTGAACAAACTTGAATCTCACCCCCCTAAGGATGCTGCATACCAAATATCAAAACATCCCGTCTGCTGGATCTGAAGAAGGTTTTTAAAGAAAATTCCTCATTTTGAACTAAGTTATAATTCGGGCTCCCACAGTGAGCTCAAATATGAACCCAGGGACTTGGCTTGAACAAAATTGAATCTCCCCCCCCCCCCCCCTAAGCATGGTGCATACTCAATATCAAAAGATTCTGCCTGCTGGATCTTAAGAAGAAGATTTTCAAAGACATTTAGGAGAGGTGGTGGTGTAGGCCTTCTGCATAACATATACTGAGCCCAAATATAAACCCAGGGGGCCGAATTGAACAAACTTGAATCAGATCCCCCACAATGTTGCATACCAAATATCAAACGATTCTGCCTGCTGGATCTGGAGATGAAGATTTTTTAAGAAATTTGCCTGAAATGCACTAAGTTCGAATTCGGGCTTCTATAGTGAGCCCACATATGATTCCAGGGGGCCGATTTGAACAAACTTGAATCAGATCCACCCCACAATGTTGCATACCAAATATCAAATGTTTCTGCCTGCCGGATCTGGAGAAGAAGATTTTTAAAGAAATTTGCCTGAAATGCACTAAGTTCCAATTCGAGCTTCTATAGTGAGCCCAAATATGAATCCAGGGGGTCGATTTGAACAAACTTGAATCAGATCCACCCCACAATGTTGCATACAAAATATCAAAAGATTTTGCCTGCTGGATCTGGAGAAGAAGATTTTTAAAGAAATTTGCCTGAAATGCACTAAGTTCGAAATCGGGCTCCTATACTGAGCCCAAATATGAACCCAGGGGGCCAATTCGAACAAACTTGAATCGCATCCACCCTACAATGTTGCATACCAAATATCAAAAGATTCTGCCTGCTGGATCTTGAGAAGAAGATTTTTTAATGTTTTTCCCATTGCCTACAGTGTTAAAAAGTGCTGAATTAGCACTTTTTCAAAGTCCCGAAACTGTACCCTATGATAAAACCGATGGCAATTTTTTTACCACTCCTTTCTGTTGGTCCTAAGGAATTTTCACAGCAAATAAAAATTCTCGGTGCCGTGCAGTTTTGGAGATATGGGCGTTTTAATTTTTTTCTATTTTTAGCTCCTGCGGTTCCCACGGGGCTGCAGGAAAAAATTTTTGGGCATAAATCAAGTACTTATAACCCAATAATACTTCATATTAAATTTGGTTCAAATCGGCCTCTGGGTTCAGAAAATAGAAATTCTGGGTGGGGCAAAAATTCTTGCCCCTCTCAGAACAAAGGTAAATATTGTCAAACGTCTCTTGAACAAACTTGAGTCTACACCTCAAATGGAAGCTGCATGCCAAATATCAAGTCTCTGCTATGTCTGGTTCATGAGACGAAGATTTTTTAAAATTTTGTGCATTTTGGCCCCACCCCACTCCACTATACGAGCAGAAATCCAATTTGAAAAACCCAAATGCCCCTATACAACCACTAGCTACATGAAATTTAATTAAAATGTGGCCAGTGGTTTAGGAGAAAGAGGCTCATACACCACCTTCACGCAGGACGACGGACGACAGTCGACGGACGACGGACGGACGGACGAAGAGTGATAAGAAAAGCTCACCCTGACTTTTAGTCAGGTGAGCTAAAAACACGAAGTTAGATCACCGACGTTAAGCAACGTCGAGCTCGGTTAATCCTTGGATGGGTGACCACTGAGCGATTGATTCGGGTGCTTCCCATAGTAGTTGCTGGTGTGCGATGAGCGAATTTTAAGTGAGTCTGTGGACGTTGAGAATGTTCACCAGTACTGGTGAGTATCATCGGCGGAGAGGTGGTATGGAATGCCTTCATTCCTCATCATTTGTCACAATGAGGCAGTATATAACGTAAATAACATAGGGCCCAGAATTGAGACCCGTGGAACACCACGTACAAAGGATTTACTATCTGATTTCGTCTTTAAGATAGAAACCTACTGATTTCTCATTGAAAGGTAAGTTTCAAACCATTCCAGAACTGTTCCTGCTATTCCTAGTTGACGTAACATGAATAGAAGCAGGGGATGATTTACCGCGTCGAAAGCTGCCGAGAGATTCAACAAGACCAAGAGAACTGACTTACGTTGACTTTACAAACAAACTATGTCATTTCTGTCTCTCAAAAGTGCAGTTTCTGTACTGTGCTTTGGCTGACGAGCCGATTGATATGGTTCAAGAAGATTATTACTTTGAAGGTAATTCCGAAGTGTGTTTGGCTACTATGGCTACTACCTTTTCCAGAACTTTGCCACAAAAGGTAAATTAGAAACTGGCCTATAGTTTTTCAAGATATCAGGATCAGGGGAAGGTTTCTTGATAAATGGAGATACCAATGCTAATTTAAGGTCTGATGGCACATGACCTTGGAGTGATGCCTAGATGGTGCTAACAAAAACTGGAGATATCCAAGCTGTTGCTGCTTTAACCAGAGATGTAGGAATGGGGTCCAGCCCATTAGTTCTGGGACTTTTACGAGATGAGCTTCTTCACCTCAGATGCACTCACTTGTTCAAAAGTGGACCAACTTGAAGTTACAGACAGATCATCAGAAGTGGGTACAGCCTTACTTTCAATGCTCTTGTCTATCAACTCCACCTTATTTATAAAATAGTTTCCAAAGCGACTGGCCAATTCTAGTACTGATGTTTGTTTTGGAAAAATACCAATCTTACGATTTTTCCTAAGAGGTTACTGGTAACAGAAAAGAGTGCCTTACTATCAATACGCTCATTGTAGTATGAGCGTTTAGCAGACTCGATAAGCCGATTTGTGATTACTTTTTGGTTACAAAGCATTTCACAGTGAATTGTTAATCGGTTTTGCTGAACAGTCTCTCCAGTTTTCTACGTTTTTGCTTATTTTCTTTTATTTCACTTGTAACGCGAATGTTAATAGACTAAAGGTAGGACATATTTCCTTCACCAGCAAACTCTGTATGAGCTCAAAGCTTAAGATCCACTATATTTATGTTTGTGGCGTTTCCTATTAAAAGTCACGTGTAATTCATATTTATATGGGATTTTGGCTTGACACCGGGAAACAAAAAAACCTTCTTGTGTAAAATTTAGCTCAAGGAGGAGAAGTAATAATAAGGAAGAGGGCCTATGAGAAGAGGATGTAAACTTTGATTCTAAGAGGGAATAACCTGAAAAATACATAACACAAAACGGACGTCTTGAAGACGAAAATACTGACGCTTTTTTCACCTCACAATACGGTGGGTTCGTATATGCCGTTAATCCCATATTTGGACTACACATTAAAGGCCTGGTGTGATACCTTATTATCAATGGCGCTGAATCTTTAGCTCGGTGTGTGTGTTGTTGAAGAGAGAGAGAGGGGGGGCATACAGCCAAAATTCCTTCCCTCGTCGGGTAGTTCTTTGCCTGGCAACCCAAAAGCCAGAGCAGCAATCTTATCTTAAAACAACTGGACACAAAGGCTGCTTTTTTAGTTTTTAGGGTTTACCCAACAAAATTGAAAATTTGTCAGTTGTAAGACCGTTGTTGTTAATAATGTTGTGTTTTACGTCAATCCTTGGTTCTGATAAAGACGGATGCGAAAAGCGCAAACTATTAGTTATCTTGTAGGCAAGTATCCATGCTACTCATCAGATTTCTGAGTTTTCTGAAGAAGAAGTCCAAAGGTCGTATGTCAAGGTGACAGCTTAAAGTTACGATTTTGTTGTTTTAAAAATGTAATTTTTTTATAATCTTGCTCACTCACTAAGAATAGGTATGTGACGGATCCCGAAAAACCGATTTGTCAAGTAAGTCGTCTGTTTGTTTAATTAGAAATAAATCTAAGTGATAATGTCAGTGGTGCGGAAACCTCAGTAGGAACGCCAATTAGCGCTTATCTGGTCGTCTAAAACAACGATCTTGTCTGATAAGCTTCAAACAAAAGACACTCGTTTAGCCATCCAAGTTGATCAGTCATCTAATTTTTTGGTTATTGGTATCGATAATCTTCCAACTACAAGTAGCTCACATGTACTGTCTGTGTTGCATGAGTATCGTCACTTTCTGACAGTGGACTGTCACAAATGTCAATGTATGACGAAGGTACGATACCTTAAACGAATTTGAAAGAGAATTTTAAATTAAGACAGATCTACAGCGGCCATGTTCAAGAGAAGCAATTAAGTGGAAATTAATGTCCTTGCGATTGAATAAGAGTGGTGTTTTCTGGAAAATTTCATTCCAGTCTCAAGGCGTGTAAGACTGTAAGTCGAAGGTGAGAAGCTGGGGATGCCCCATGCAAAAGGTTAGGGGAGGTGCCGCGTCGGTGCGAAAGTATAGGCACATTGTAATGTAAGGGGGGGGGGGGGGGGGCAGAGAGTTCATATTTAGAGTAGTACGTAGACAGAGTGGACGTTACCTGTATGAACAATAGTCTTAGGTAACTATAGAGGAAAGCAGTTAATCCTCCTCGAGGTAGCGGCTGTTAAAGTAAAGGCGACCAGTAAAGTGGCAATACATTAGTGACCGTGCAGCGGCAATGATAGAGTGACATTCCGTTATATGTTTGTGAATAGACGACCAGAGTTCAGACACACTACATTGAACCGAGATCAAACACCAGCGACAAGGAAGAAGCAACGAGCGACAACAGAGAACGTGGGCTCGCAAGGTGACTCAAAAACTGTGTGGGTGGAGTGTTATTGACGTTTGTATTTTATTTATTGGATTTCAGGTTGCGAGTTACAATATTTTTCTATATGTATTAAAATTGTTATTTTCAGTGAAGCCCTGTTGATTTTGCTTTTTGAGGAAAAGTCACAGACATCTTCAGGATAAGAACCACCTCAACAAAAACGAAACGGGCGGGTTCGACACGGTAAGACATACGTTCGCGCGCGGATTCAGGCGACACTCCTTGAGGCTAGGCTGAATAAGCGGCGTAAATCTATTTCTCCCGGCAACGACCACGCCCGGTTTCCGACAACGTATACCACACAAAACAAATACTTTTACATTTATTTTATCATCAGGACGCACACCGATAGATGGTGATGTTTAATTAAATGCGGTCAAATGTGAGCAATCATGGGCATGCTGATACGGACCCGGTCCCCGACGGCGCGAAAAACACCGATTGCTTTTCATGAACAATTCAATGTTGACGTCTCAGTAGTATGTCATGCACCCGGACAGGTCATATTGTGCAGGACCCCGGAAGTGACGTCATGTCACGTGACTCAGTGGCGCCATGTTGTGTTGTCATGGTAACCCGCGTGAGCGGCCATGTTGTGACGTCATCCCCGTAGTGATATGTGGTGTTAGTGCGCAGTGCGTGTTGTTATGATGATACGCTTTTCCGTCGTCCATTTTGTATACTGGAGGCCGCCATCTTGGTTTCTATGGTAGCACGTGGTTGCTATGTGACCCAAAGGCCTACAACAAGACATGGGTATGTTCGGAGGATGTGTTCCTTTGTTCAAGAGTAATTTCCCGATTCGTAGAATTACCACAAACAACCAGATAATCCCTCCAAATCACCAAAATACACCCCAAATCACCGAAATTGACTTTATTTGATACGGATTTCCCATTTTATCGGCTTAGTATGTTGTGCTATAGTACTGAGGGGGCCCCCAGAGGTAAATGTGATTGCACTAGAGTATATCTAATTGCCCAAATAGACCCGACAACCCTTACAAACCACCAAAATCTACACCAAACCACCAAAACGGACATGTGAAGCCCCATTTTGGGCATATAAAAATAACACGTAATGCTATAGGACCGAGATATCTCCTGTGCTATGTTCTATTTAATAGGAGTACTGGACCTGATTTTCCCAGAATCACATTTTTAATGCCTATTGCATATGCTACTTTAACACTAATAGTCTATCCAGGCCAAACTATCTCTGGTTCTCTCGTCCAACTCTTATAATCACCAGCGCTTGATTTCCCATAATCTGTATGCAGATTTATCTCCGTTGTGTACAACAAAAACCTATATCATTCCCAGAGCCAATAAGCTATCTAGCAGTTACTGGTAAGTCATTCCTCGAACGACTCGAAGCAGATCGAGCAAATGAGCTCGTCTGCTCGTGGACTGCAATTTCTTCTTTTTTTCCCTGCGCAAAAGATGATGCAAAACGGTTGGCAGTGTTAATATGGTCAAGTTTTAAAAAAAGAAAAATATAGATGTGGTCACGTCAACATAATCCAGAAAAATACAGCACAATACAAATCTAGTTCTTACAAACACTTTACGGGCGTTACATTTCACTCGTGGGTCATGATGCGAAGCATCACTCGACGATCGTAGCGGTGAGTTCAGGACGAACACGAGGTGGGGTATCCCACTCTTGTCAACGATGTCCTGGGGTGTGGGTGGGGGCTCCATCAACTTTTTGGCATATTGAAAAAGTTCCTCTTTTACCGATAATATCCATTTTCCATGGTTATCGTATTCAAAAGCTAAAAACTAATGTCAAACACAAAGAAAATCTTAATTTCTGTACTTAAATCATTAAAGATATAATCAAATAAAAAATATATACATTTTTCATTACAATATTTCAACTAAAACGTAAAACAGGTAGTTGGATATACTTGGTGCTCAGCAAACTTTGAGTTGTATAGATCCTCAATTTCACGTATTTCACCAGATGCTACCCCCAGAGTTCCATTTGATACCCATTTTTCAAAATTTTCTGTCGTTTCTATCGATCGTGAATCGCCATTTAACACACCTCCACAACAAAAAATTTCTGACAACACGCTTGGTCCGTCCGTCCTTCCGTCCGCCCGGGCGCACATTCTGTATCTTAAGCGGTAGGAGGTGTGGCCTAACACAAAAAGGTTTCCATTGTCTGTGTATCGGGTATTGTTTCCTGAAGTGGTAATCCTTTTGTCCTTACGTGGTAGGAGGCTGGGTTTGCAACAAAAGAAAAACCACATAAGAGTTAAATTTAAGCATGTCCGTCCGTCTGTCCGCTCATCGGAGAGGGCATCCATTCACTACCTTAATCTGTAGGAGGTGTGACCAACACAAAAGATTACCATGTCTAAGTATCGGGCATTTTGTTTCCTTCAGTGGTAATTCCTTTGTTCTACAGTGGTTGGGATTTGGTTGCAACAAAAGAAAAAAACACTTTAAGGTTTATCCGCAAGCAGACGAGTTTGCAGTTGATATACAAACGTAACGCTCAGGGTAGACGTGCACACTAAAAACTAAAGTGTTAAAACTGACACTTTCAAGGTGTTAAACCCATTCTAACTCTTAGGGTTTGACTTTAACACTCAAAGTGCAATGCTTTAAGCACTTAGACATTACAATTGTCAGACATCTGAAACTTGAATGGATGGCACTTCCCATGTGTCTAGCATTGGTGGGTCTTCCAGAATCGTCCATAATTTGATTTGCGCTCGGTGGGTACATAATTAAAAGGACACTACGCAGATGACGCGGATCAGGCACGAGAGTTAGAGCCTGATCCGCGTTATCTGCGTTGTTTCCTTTTAAGTGTCGCGACATTACACTTGTCAAGTGGTATTAATGTAACACCTGTCAAGTTCTGGGATATCTACACTTGAACAAAGTGCTAGTTCAACACTTAGTAAGTGTTGAATACAGCACTTCAAGTGTAGTTTTTAACACTTTAGTTTTTAGCGTGTGGACCCAAGCTTTCCGCCAGTATCTTCCAAACGCCATTGTAAACTTTCTTGGAATAGTAAATTTTGATCATCTAATTTTACATGTGCACCTTTGTACTGGTGCGAACAATAGTCGTGGCTAATGCCGCTGATGTTTGTTTACATGCCTGAGTGCTAGAACTCCATATCTGGGCTATGTTGTGATGTGCCGGCTCTATAGTTAAAATCAGGCCCGAAGTTAGGAGCGTTAAAATCACCCGACATAGGGGGCCGAAGGTATACCCGAAGAACCGACGTGGGGGAGTATTGGAGGGGGTTGCTCCTCAGGGGATAGCCCTCCTATACTCTCCACATCTAGGTGCGTAGCCCCTCCCATTGATGGGGGTTCTGGGACCTCCCCGAGAAAATTTTGTAAAAGACAAGCCTCCGATAACGATTCTAGAGTATCTTGGCTTATGATATTCGACTTTCTAGCAGCTCAATAGGGCATGGTTAACCCTTTACCCAACGTAACGGCCAAAACCGGCCAGCGCTATTTTCAAAAATCGCCAATTAATTTTCATTATTTTTTCATCTTTTGTCTCAAAAACATAGGTTTTGACCCCTCGTTGGAACGAGCACGTTGAGCTCGTTCCAACGAGGGGTCATAACCTATGTTTTTGAGACAAAAAATGAAAAAATTAGTTATTCAAAGATTTTTTGTGCAAGTGTCGTCTGCTTTCCATGTTAGGTAAAGGGTTAAGATAAGGTGGTTTTTCGGTGCCTCTGAGAATGAGCGAGGAATCGGATGTTTTGTAGCTAGACTATTATACAGAAGAGGAATATAATGTCGTACCGATGTTCATTTCCGACAGATTCTATCGATCTTTCGGCAATATTCGGAATACTGCCGAACGATCGAGAGAATCTGTCAGAAATGGACATCCACACATCTAGGCTTTGTCGGTCAGAATTTTATTTTTTCCGACGGCTATTGAAAATTTCCGACGGAAACTGTCATAGGGGCTGTTCGCCCCTCCCCTGCACCCCTCTCGCTTCGGCCCTGGTTAAAATACTTCGTTTTCCATGGATGCGTCCCATATTCTATCTGAAGCAAACAGATTTTTTATATGAATCTGGCTTGTTACAGCAGACTGAAACACGGCAAACCCGTGTGAACAGCAATGCTGTCAACCACAATTAATCCATAACTCTACCTGGTTAAGCTTGTTTGGCTGAAGTTTATGAAATGCTTGTCCCCTGGCACTATAAGTAGTGAACTGTATTTTTCTCATAAACGAATAGCTGAGAAATGTATCAATAATAAATGGAATTGGAAAGTATGGACTGTGGTTTATGGGACGGTTTGCTTAATAGATATATCACTGAATCAATTAAAATAGTTTTTATATTGTTAACTGCTTGCATGCTGCTGGTGGATACTGCTACCCAGGTCTGAAAATCTCTAGGCACTAAATTAAGCAAGTTTTAGGCGCACTACCCAATTGTTTTTCCTATAAGGCCACACAAAATAAATTAATTGATTCTCATGCAATTTTTTTTCAAATCAGTGAGGAAGGGAGGGTTATATTTTTAATTTTTATTTTTCTTTTACAAAAAGTGAGCAAACATGGATAGGATTTGGTCTGTATTTTTACAAACAGAAATACAGAAAGTGCATATTTGTACAAATAATTACATTGTTAATGCAGTTATGCGTTTTGGGTCCAAATACTCAATTCCCATTGATCAGCTGCATGAAAACGTCATGACCAAATGTAATTCATTTTCCAATGAACACATTTGGTCGAACTTTGACCCGCATTTACGTTCAAGTTAATAATTTGTGATACCTCAAACAACTTACAAGAAATGTCAATCGACAGTGTGAAATTATTTCAGTGATTTTATTCTTGAACTTGTTGTCGTTTCATAGGTGATTATAGTTTACTGATATGTTAAATAAATTGTTTTGAACATTCCAAGTTTCGTTGCGAAAGACGGCAATTTGACAAATTTGGGTCAATGCCGAAAACCGGCGCTCAACTCAGAGTTGTGCGCTTTGTCTTTTGTGGGAGGGTGGTTTTTCGCCTCGTTCGTTCGTACATGTTTTATCCCTTCAGGATTCATACATAATTTGTACCCATTCCCACACGTTCATACTCCAATAAAGATTATAAAAATTGCATTCAATTCTTAAATAAATCCATTTTTAATTTGAAAAATTAAAAAAATCCTCTAAAAACAAACTGTAGGTACTTCAATTCAAAGGCTTCATATTTTTTCGATGCTCTTCATATTTTCTTTGAAGTAAAAGTATTTAATCTACACTGCTATTGTGTTCAGGAGATCAAAAGTTACATTGTTTTGTCGGTATTTACCGGCATTGTTTCACCATGGACCGTTCCAGCACCGTACTTGTCGAGAGAACATTTTTTCATCAAAAACATTAATGACAGATATGTATAATTAGCACCATTAAAATACTGAATATTTTCATTATTGTGTTGTCTTTCATTTGTCAATAGACCATTCTTTCCGCAAACAATCACTTTTGGCCGTCTGAAAGATTTTCCGCAAACAATCACTTTTGGCCATCTGAAAGATAGCATGAAAGTAATGACAATTTCAATTAACCCTTTACCCAACGCAGACGATATCAAAATTTATTATTTTAAATATAATATTTTTAAATTTTTCAAAAAATTTCAACAAAACCATATCATGTGACCCCTCATTGGTACGAGCTTCTCCACCATCATACACAGTGTTTATATCCAAAGTTGTACTTTGGATATAAACACTGTGTATGAGGGTGGAGAAGTATCGTGGAAGGGTTTGGTATCTAGGCTGTTTTAGTGTTTGTAATAGTGGTTCGGGTGGAACGCCTACATGTAGATCGGCAGCGTATTCGAAGTGGTGAGGCCAGTCAGTAACGGAAAGTCGGCCTTCGCGGCTGATACGGTACAAATTTCTATAATTGGGTTCCATAGAGCGCATATGGCGGAGGCGGTTACTTGATAAAGAGTATAGACACTAACGGGCTTCGGTTCCTCAAATATTTGTTAGCGAAGGAATTCAGAAAGGTCAAGCCTTAAACGAACAGTTCAGACAGTTCACCACAGTTGGTGATTAACCCTTTGAACACTAGCGGCCTTTTTCCGGCCAGGAACATGATACGTAATAACGTCATTAAATAGGATGGCTGTTCAGTAAATGTATGGGGTGGACCAATCAGTAGTTTTAACGTGCAGCTTCGGGGCTGCACGCTGAAAATATTGCTTGGTCTACCCCAAATAATGAATATGGACTCTTCTAATTGATGCCATTGAACTGGCATGGAAGATACCACTAGAGCTCAAAGGGTTAAGTTCTCGAATATGCATGCAGCCATACATGTCTTCAGATATGTAGCTGTACAACATACAGCGCACACACACTCACACATACATATATGCATGCATATTCCCGGAAAGAACGGGTATTACAGCGCATATAGCCGACGTGACTGTTAATCCCTCGAGTAACGCCACACAGTTATATTAAATGGGCGTGAACGCGAGCAGTGGGACAAAGTTGATTTTTTATTTAAACCTTTTAGTTAGCAAAATGAAACTGTGAGTTGTTTCAAAGACATTTCTGTTGATTTCGGGAGTGAAAAAAGAGCTGCCGTGCAAAAGGCAGACAACGTAGCAAAAAATGTTCAGTTGTTTCTCGATCGCCACATCCACAATAGAATGAAGCCGATAAGTGATTCTGATCATTAAGATTGCTGCATCCTAGGCGAAGCCTACAATGAGGAATCTGAGCTAATCGGGACTTATGGCCGACAAAGAAGCTGGGTGTCTTACGATTGTCCTTGTTAAGAAACTGTTTGAAGATGGTGGGATTTGAGTTTTCTCACACCTGAACTGGGATGTCATTCCAAAGTTCGGTTGTGGAAGGTAGATTGGTGACTGTGAGTTCCGCATCTGACTTTACTCAGATTTGAGTTGTTTCAATTGTGAAATTATTTCAACTGTGTGAATTTGCCTTGTTACAATTTGTTGGAGGGCAAAATGCCAAAGACAAATGAATAAATTTTGATGACTGGGAATAATTTAGCACTCTACCAGTTAAAGAGTATACTTTGATAACTGTGAAAAATGAGTGAAGGCCATCACTGGCAAGTATAATCTGCCTCAGGCGGTCTCTGTTATAGTTGGACTCTTTGAAGGAAAACAACAGGGCGACCACCAAGAAGAAGACCCGAACTTCCCTGGTTCGGGGGCAGGCCTGCATTGTAATCCTATTGGGTTGGGACAAAAAGATGCGCAATGCGCTTACAAAAAGGGGCAGAGGCGGGACGCAGGACCAGCGCTCGCCTCCCTTAAAGTGGCTGACCACTTTTAGTTGTTGAATTCATGAAATGCATACATTTTATAGTAAAACAGTTACTCATAACAACGGTTACTTATTAACATAAATTCTTGACAATAATTAAACCCTTTTGGAGAACACTGAGGACTTGTTATCAAGCAGCTTGTACTACTATAGAAGGACAATTGTTGATTACCAGCTTATGTATACATTCTAATATACTCGACAACAATACAAACACTGAAATTACTGCTTGATCACCAAAACAATTAGCACGTGGGTTTTCATAATAATTTTAGAAAAATTTTTAGAAAAGCTTCTTGGAATTTTGTTCTTTTGAATTTCACTTCGAAACCTGCCTATGACACTATCATGACCAATATTTCTACCAAGTTTCCTTGTCCCTGTCACAACTTGACATTTTTCATTTCATTTCACACTTCTGACTCCAGAGCGTGAGCATCTCGACTGACATGGAAATACCAGCTAGACTAGAGAAAGCCATATCAGCTCTGGGCGTCTCTTGCCCTATCTCCTGGACTATCCAGGAAAAAGGCAAGAGCGTCCAACTGACCTTGGATTTCATCATTGAAGAGAACAATACACCACCCTCTTCGGGGAGAGGTAGTACCTTTGGAGAGAGGATCCCCTCTCCCACTGGTCCTCACCCGAAGAGGCACGGAGGCCCTGAAAAGAGTGAGAGGAAGAAAAAGAAGAGCCCTTCGACCAAGCGCAGGAGCGCCCTGCGCCTGGAGGCCTTCCGGAATAGGAAGAAAGAGGTGAGCGAGAGGATGGGGGTCCTGGAGGAAGCTGCCAGTTCCCTTCCTAGTCCCACTAGTACACCCAACCAACTGCCAGCTCCTGAACCGGTACTGTTGGATGAGGAACGTCTGGTGGAGACTGAGGAGGAACCGGAGGTTGCCTTTTCACCACCTCCCACCCCTCACTCCCCACTTCCTTCTCTACCGGACAGCCCGGGTGTGTCAATCTCAGCAATACAGCCACCTAAGTCTGCAGTCACCGCCGAAGAAATAAGGAGAGTAATAGAGATGGGAAAGCGAGCAGTTGAGATGGGAAACCGAATCACCTCCGAAACCCAGGAGTTCAGGGAACAATCCAAGGCAAATTCCAAAAAGGAATTAGACGCAATCCATTCACCAAACTCAACACTTAACTCAACATCGTCGACTTCCACATCACAATCTCAATCACCTCCAAAGAAAAAGTGCCGGAAGAAACCTAGACGGGGTTAAGCCCCCTCCCTCCTTCCTTTTCCTCATCCACCGCGCCTTGACATCCTACAACAGCAACAAACAGTTAACGAGGGTCGAAAGGGGCTTGTCCCCCAAGTCGTCCCTGCGCGCCTTCGGCGCGTCAAACCATTTCGTTCGACTTGTCCCTGTACTTAAGCGAGGAAGGTGTTGCTCTGAGAAGTTCATTAAGTTGGACTTCATTAAGTTTTGACCATGATCGGGCAAGGAGATGCATACGAGATTTTTCGAATGTGTTTAGATATTTTTTTCACCAATAATGGCCTTGTTAGTGCAACTCCACCTCGCCTCAGTACATACATAAACAGAACTTGGTTGTAATACAACCCGGCATATATATATATAGTTTGGATGCATGCCTTGATGGTGTAGTTGGAATTTTCTTTGAAGCCATGCCTTGATGATGTAGTTGGAATATTTTGTCAGTCCAGATTTGAACTATTACAGTCGGGACAAATCAGGCTTAAGCCCACCCCCACCACTACCATCACATGATCACCACCACCACCAGCACTACAATAGGTGATATTCGCGATGTCCTGGTTTTTATTTTAGAACTTAATTTAGTTTGTTCAACTCCTCTCGTTGTTGGGCGTATGGGTCCACGAAAAAATCTATATACACCTATCTCGGAATCATTTTGAGCGTTTCATCAGTGAACCGCTTGGAAATTCGATCCTCATCTATGACTCCGATATCGATACTTACTCTTCCAATACAGAGAACTGAAACCACTGGCGGTTGCATAATTTGGGGTTTTGTGGGCGGTGACACATTTCAATCATGGCTAGTGACGATTTAGAGGCGAGTTTCCTCTTTCGCTCTTGTTGTCGGAAAACGATTTATAACGGCTCATAAAACCGGAGACCTGCGCAGGAATTATAGCTGAATGTATGGGACACGGTATTATCCGCAAAAACACATGGACATCCACTACCTCCGGTGGCCATATGTTATCACGAATAATAAATACCATGTCCCCTGATCTCGGTGTGTAGAGAAAAACTGTGTTCCGAAAAATAGGAGGACGGTGTGCCACGCCCCAGAATCCCGCCATGGAAACGGTGAGTTCTTTCGAATGCGAATGGTATCACGCGCGATGTATTGGAATTTTAAAAACCGAAATTTGGAGTAATACAAAATAAAAATGAGAAACATTTTCTGGCAGAGAGGAGCGGAACTGAGAAGAAGGCAGAAGCCTACCCACCCCTCCCCCATCCCAGCTTTAAAATTTGGGAGCTAAAACCTAATTTCTTTTCATTACGATACTAGTAAGTTGAACAAGAGCAACGCGAAGCGTGGGATAGGCCATTGATGGCGGCCATATTGAATTGGCTGGACCAAAATCGAAAGGAAGCATTGTCTAGCCATGCACGAGTAACCCTTAAAATTATGATTTGGTCAAATAAACGCTTTTCAAATCCAAAATGCAATGAATGTAATACAGAGGTCGAGAAAAAATTTTAAATCGTAAGAGTGAAAAGGGGCCACAACACTGGGAACAAGTGTTTGACCACCGAGGTGGTATTAGTCCCCTACGGCGCTTTTGTGACATAAGGTGTTTTTGTCACATAAGACATGACCACAGTCAGCAGGAGTATCAGACCGGGGGGGGGGGGCAGTTTTGGTAAAATAATTGGGGACGGTTCGGCCTGGGGACGGTTCGGCTTGGGGACAATTCGGGTTCCATGACAACAGTCAACAGGAGTGTCAGACCTGCGGGGTGGTTTGGGTAAAATACAGGTTATCAGACAGGATTTCAAATGTGAATAGAATCTAAAAATTGAGAATTGGAAGAAGTGTAGCTTGAACCATGTTGGAGGGAGGGGTGGTAACATAAAAATAGAGAAAAAAAGCTTAAAAAACACAGCAAAAATGGCCGCCATTCCGCCATCTTGGATTTTGAAAAAAAAATATTGAGCGTGCATCATCCCTTCAGAACCATTTATCCACGTACCAAATATGAAAGGTGTAGCTTAAAGCATGTTGGAGGGAGAGGTGGAAACATAAAAACAGACAGCCAGACAGACGAACAGACAGACAGACAGACAGATCTTAGATTTTGAAAAAAAAATATTGAGCGTGCATAATCCCCTCACAACCCTCTATCCATGTGCCAAATATGCAAAGTGTAGCTTGAACCATGTTGGAGGGAAGGGTGGTAACATGAAAATAGAGAAGAAAGCTTAATTTAACACAACAAAAATGGCCGCCATTCTGCCATCTTGGACTTTGAAACAAAGATTTTGAGCGTGCATCATCCCCTCAGAACCATTTATCCATGTATCAAATATGAAAGGTGTAGCTTAAAGGATGTTGGAGGGAGAGGTGGTAACATAAAAACAGACAGACAGACGGACAGACGGACGGACGCTCCAACATTTCGGGTTTATGGGCTACCAAAAAAACATTTTGTAAGTCCAAAACCTTATTTTACCCAGAAGCACACCAACTCCACCCTAGAACTTATATTTAACCCTAACCCCACCCCTCCACCCAAAAACCACACCCTAACCCTACCCCACCCTGACCCTAAACCCTAAAAGCTAACCCCTAACCCTAACCCACACCCACCCCCGAGACCTAACCCCAACCTTAAGCCCTACTCTGGGGCTACCCCTAACCCTAACCCCACCCCACCACCCCACCTCAGACCCAACCCCACCCTAGCCAAACCAATAGGATTAGGAGCTATTTTTCGGTTTGGGGCTACTAAAACTAACCCCCCACCCCTGACCCCAACCCTACCCCCCCCCCCCCGGGACCTAACCCTCCCCCAACCTTAAGCCCTACTCTGGGGCTACCTCTAACCCTAACCCCACCCACTCCTAACCCTAACACTACCTTAATTTGGAGGTAGCCCCTAATAATAATATTCCCTAAACCCCCAATGTTGGCCCGGACAGACGGACAGACAGACGGACAGACAGACGGAGTGCAATCCTATAGTCCCCTTACGGTTCCCGTAGGGGACTAAAAATACTGGACGGAACCCTTTCCTTGTGCATATTCGTTCCCCCATGCGGGTCTATCAGCATACCAAAGGAGATTCAAATCCGACTGATGGCTTTGAATTACAGTCCAAAACGTTTGTACAGACAGACGGACGGATCGACGTACTTAAATTTGGCTCTTATGTGTTTTTTCTTTTGTTACAAACCCAATCCCCTACCGCATAAGGATAAAGGGATTACCACTTGAGGAAACAATACACGATACCGCTTAAGATACTGAATGTGCGCAGAGAGATGGGCGGCCGAAGGCCTTCACTAGATACTCCCCGAATCCTCCATCGGAAGTCGGGGGCATACATAATAAGAAGGTGCAAAGGTGCGCGTTTCGTTGTCTTCAAACCAACATCGCAGTGTTTCACTATATTCATCCATTGTTTCTATTTTTCCCCTCAACCTTCAGAATTTTGAAAATGTGTCTCTGTGGGGAAGAGATTGGTACATTTTCTTTGACCACAACACAGGCGACAAAGGTTTTTCTTATTAGGTAACTGACTTCCGGTTGTTCGGACAAAATAAATTAGCGTTGTGAATTTGGATTGAAACGTAAAACTGACAATAATTAAACGATCGCCAGAGGATTTAGAATTTTATAGTTTTAGTCGCCAAACATCCGGTCTCCCTTAGAAAATTCATTTCTGAAATAAATCGAGCGGAAGTTGAGCCGAACGTAAGATTTGAGGGTGTAGCTAAGACTGGGAGCGTCGGGAAGTGTGATTTTCTCTCATGGAATATGAGGTAATAGATCAGTTTAGGTAAAAACAAACCTTCGGTTTAGCTACAGAACTCAGAGAGTGGATTACTACTACCATACGCATAGAATGGAGACCCCATACCCATGGTAGGCGTGGGGCCTATGCCCCCAACCCAGTCCCCCCACCAAAATAAAAAAGCAAAACAAAAATAAAACATACGATCTACATGGAACGGCAACTACTTTAACCCTTTGAACTCTAGTGGTATCTTCCATGCCAGTTCAATGACAGCAGTTAGAAGAGTCCATATTCATTATTTGAGGTAGACCAATCAATATTTTCAACGTGCAGCCCCGAGGCTGCAAATTAAAGATATTGATTGGTGTACCCCACACATTTACTGAACAGCCATCCTATTTAATGACGTTATGGCGTATCATGTAGCTGGCCGGAAAAAAACGGCCGCTAGGGTTCAAAGGGTTAATTATATATGACAAATCACATTCGGTGTAAATGGACGTTCTTCAAGCCTCACAATTACTCCAGAAAGCTCAATTTAGGGGATTATTTTTTAAACATTTCTCGAGAGAGGAGACCCGCCAGTGGCAGGGTGAGGGTGGAATAAGAAACACGTATCATCAAAGAATTGACAAACATGACAAAATTCTTGGAAAAGATTCAGGAGGGCAACTGCCCCCATATTAGAGATGGGCAATATACCGATAAACCGAACTGATACCGATATCATAGGGATACCGAAAAACCGAACCGAACCAATCTTTGAATACCGAAACAGTCTGAATTTTCAAATCTTCCCACATTCGCTATTAAAAAGTTCCCGTTGAGGCTTGATAACAGATGAAAGGTTCAGTTTCATGAAAGAAGAGACTGATTTTCTTTTCAGTTTTCTTCACCTACAATGGACTTGGCCACTGTCCTGAATTCCCATTAAACTCTAACCTGTACATGTCCAACAGCTTAGCAGTGATTTCTAGTCAGGTCTTGGCTGCCTTTAAGGCAGCCAAGACCTGACTAGAAATCACTACCCAGGTGTTTTGTCTATTGTCAGTAGGACTTCCTAAAGATGCATGGTCAGAGCACATGCTCTGTAATCGCAAAAGCCTGAAATAGACATTAAGGTGTGTTAAGAAGAAGTCACGAAATTACTATAGATATGATTTGTGGTCATAATTTATTTATTTATTGGTATTTAAGGTCATATACTTATGCACAATGGCTAATCATGACCATGACAGTTTTACGGGTGGAGGAAGCCGGAGTACCCGGAGAGAACCACCGAGCAACGACGAGCTGCTGCCAGCTCCCCAGCATCGTAACTCCGCACTGCAGCACTGGCAGAGTTAGATTGGTTGAAGACATGCGTACCATTGACGTGCAGTACGCCTTAGTACACGGCGTCATTGTGCCCCCCATGTGGACAATCGGGGTTAAGTGCCTTGCTCAAGGACACAACGCGGGTGTCTGAATTGATCGCTCAGACGGTCACACATCCAATGATTAACCGGGCTCGACGTTGCTTAACTTCGGTGATCTGACGAGAACCTGTTACCGCAACGCCACCGCGCCCGCAACTGCTTAGCAGTGATTTCTAGTCAAGTATTGGCTGCCTATTAAGGCAGCCAAGACCTGACTAGAAATCACTGCCCAGGTGTTTTATCTATTGTCAGCAGGACTTCCTAAAGATGCATGGTCAGGGTACATGCTCTGAGATCGCAAAAGCCTGAAATAGCTTTTTAAACATTAAGGTGTGTTAAGAATAAATCACGAAATTACTATAGATATGATTTGTGGTCATAAAAGAATACCACTGTAGAGCTCATTGACAGCGTCATTTATAGCGTTGAGGTAGAATGATACCATAACAACTTATTTTATTTTCCTGATGTGAATTCCTCTTTGGTACTCTCAGTCAAGTCCGATACCGAATACCGAATCGATACCGAGATATATCCCCTAAAAATACCGAAATCGAAAGCGAACTCAAAATTCCAATACCGCCCATCTCTATCCCGTATTATAAAAGTCATTTCACTATAATGGGGATCCCTGTATCATCGACTTTTCTTCAATACCATCCAGTGGGAGTTGTTAAACAGGGACGGACTGGGCCAAGAAAAGTTACCGGGGAATGTACCAAGGGGGCCCCAGAACGTGAGAAAATTTTGATTTTGCAAACTGAACGAACACGGCTTCTTTGCATCTGAGCGATCAATGACAGTCCACATAGTGGACATTTCGATGGCATTTTTGTATCATCTTCATCGACCATGCATTCGACAAAAAAAGGTTTTACGGGGTGGGGGTGGGAGCATCGGAAGACCATTGTTCGGCCCAATCGGGTAAAATTTTGATTTTTGAAATTGAAGGAACGCTGTTTCCTTTCATTTGAGTGAACAATGGCAGACTTGACTGCTGGTTTATCGAAATGTCCTCTATGTGAACTGCCAGTCATGGAGAACATTTCGACATACCGGCAGTCTATACAACCAGATCCATTATGTCTTTTGGTCATTTTCGTGAAATTGACAGGTGTTCGGCTGCACCAATTTTGGGGCCCCATGGGGAACCCAATAGGGGGGCCACCGGCGATTTTTCCGGTGGACCATACGGCCAGTCCGCCTCATCTGTTAAAGGTCAAAATGTCAGACTCTGACAGACCTGAGAACAGATACCTCAACATGCATTCAGTGTGTGGTCCCGTCGATAATAGTCAAATTACTTTGACTGTGGTTACTAGTTAAGTCTTGGCTGCTTCTAGAGGCAGCCCGGCTTGGCTAAAAAACTCTGTTAAGCCGTTAGACGCACGAAGTGTGATGAAGTAGAAAGTCTGTAAAAGTTCGTTGACTACTTCAGACCATTGAGGGTTCCCATTAGATTAATTGCGCAAACATGTATTTTAGAAACACTTATTTCATCAAAATTTCCTTACTGTTGAGAGCGAGGACAATCTATCGTCTCAAAACGACAGGCCCGCAAGGTCAAAAACATGTTCACAGAGTCATTTGGAGACTATATTTAATTATACGCTATTAATATTCCACACAGTGCTTGCAGGGAGCGCCGTTGTTGAAGTACTAGGACCATGTGCTCGATCCGATCCACTAAGTGTAACCTTATATTTATTAACCCTTTACCTTACCAACCGGCCGCATCCGGCCGCGTAATTTACAAAATGAGTCGTTCGAAAAGAATCATTTTCTAAAACATTTCAACAAAACCTATCTTGTGACCCCTCATTGGAACCAGCTCGTTCCAATGAGTGGTCACACAATATGGTTGTGTTGAATTGTTTTCCAAAAATTGAAAAACTATAATTTCTTTTAAAAAATTGATATCGTGTGTGTTGGATAAAGGGTTAATCGACATTAGTACCACTTTTGCGGGCGTTCCTAGCACATTAACGATGTTTTGTCGGGCGTTGAAACCTCGTAATGCTCAACAAGTACAAGTCATGTGACGTGTTGGGCCGTTATTGACTATAACAGCCCAATACGTCAATAACAGCCCGACACGTCTAAATATAGACAATGACGTCACATCTCTCAGCCGATCAACAATATTTTTCCCAGATTTCCATTTGGATCGAAATTCAGATCAATTCGGATTTTTATAATTTGTAAACACAATTAACACATTTGTTTCAAGTGTTTCCCTTTGCGTCACGGATAGATAATGTATCAAATATAGGAAGCGATACACACAAAGTAAGTGATGACATCTTTGATGAATAAACTCCTTGCCTAAAGTTCTCATTTGGGAGATATATTTCATCATCTAACTTCCCAAATTTCGCCGTACACTGATCAGACGATAGTCATGTTACCCGGTTTGTTTGTCAACAAATCAGACGATAGTGTCGCTGTTTTTTTAATTCTAAAACGTCAAACTTCATTTATTTATCTT
Source organism: Pictodentalium vernedei (assembly GCA_031216915.1). Classification (NCBI taxonomy): domain Eukaryota; kingdom Metazoa; phylum Mollusca; class Scaphopoda; order Dentaliida; family Dentaliidae; genus Pictodentalium; species Pictodentalium vernedei. The sequence goes on along the minus strand of CM062297.1, from coordinate 232,763,157 downwards.
ATTTCCCATATAATTTAATTGTAATGTCCCCGATGTCCGAAAGTGGCAATAATAGAAATAACGTGACTTTGTCGGGCATTACACTGTAAAGCCCTTCAAAATCATGTTATTGTTATATTAGCGCTTTCTAAAACAGAAATTTATATAAAACGTAAGGTCACAAACACGGTCGAATGATTTTCATCATTCGAATTTGTTTTAACCCTTCACCCAACGTGGACGATTTCAAAATTTATTATTTGAAATATCATTTTTTAAATTGTTTCAAAAAATTTCAACAAAACCATATCATGTGACCCCTCTTTGGAACGAGCTCGACGAGCTCGTTCCAAAGAGGGGTCACATGATATGGTTTTGTTGAAATTTTTCAAAAAATAATATTTTTTCAGCTGCTGAATTTGCATCTTACACGGGCGGATGCGGACGATTCGTTGGGTAAAGGGTTAATCTTTCAGATGGTTTGACTATTATGTAATCATCTCCGGAGGCCAAGGGTATACTGTGATCAATACACAACAGTAAGGCCATTAGAGATACTTTTAGGCTGGGAAAAAATATGAAATGGTTAAGATTTCTCGACCGATCATAATTTCCATGCCCGACCATATTCTTTTTTGAGCTCTTAGCAAAAAGAAGTTACTCTTGAGTGCCTAATAATTATACATGTATTATTATTCTTTTTCGAACAAAATTCCCGCCTGTATGATTCTTATTTGACCCTGTATGATTATTAATTTCCAGCTATCGAATGTGCAGATCGGCTGCTTATTTCAAGAAGTTCACCAAAACAAACTAGTAAGGTACATGTACAAGCAAACACAGGATGCAATGGAAATGTAAATGGGTAGAGAGCTGAAAGCATATATTTGGATTTTATTCTGAAGTACTGCTACCATAACTTTAAGACCTAGTACCCAGAGGATGTGCTTCATACCATCACTGAAACAGAATTAATTAGTATATAAGGTTTTACCTTGGTGCAATTTATGGGAGAGTGCCTACATGTACTCTCCCATAAATTGCAACAAGTCAAATCCATGTGAAAATTATGATAACCGAAAGTAATTTGCCCTTCATCACTTCATGAGCATCAGACGTCTGAGAACGGTTCAGAGCATAGCGGTTGGCTCACATCTTGGAATTTCCACCCTTTACTATTATTCGACTCTGTACTATTATTAATTTTCAGGAATTTTTGCACCCTGTACTATTCTTTTGCCCTGTACTTTTATTAGGCACTTGGGAGTATATTTATTTAAAACGATATCAAAAGATACTTACTGACTTGGCGAATATATATGTACACCGCGAATATAGGCAATAGATTTTACCCCTTCGCCTACTCCAAAGAGCGTGGTCACGATTAGCCATTGTGCAGAAGTATGTGACCTTAAGCACCAATAAATAAATAATAATAACCCAAAGAGGAGACGACACTTGATAAAACATTTCTTGAATAAGTATAAAGTTTCATATTTTGCCTCACAAATATGGCGTACGACCTCCCATTGGAACGAGCTACACGTATGAGAAAATAAAATATTAAAGTAAATAAAAAAAACCGAAGGAATGACTCTTTTTTTCTGTTGCATGTAATCAGAATCAAACATTTTTTTCCTCTTAGTGACTAAATTATTTATTTACTTATTTATTCGTGTTTACGGTCACATAATTATACATAGTGGCTAATCGTGACCGTGACAGTTTTCCGGGTGTAGGAAGCCGGAGTACCTGGAGAGAACCGCCGAGCACCGACGAGCAACTGTCAGCTCCTCAACATTCTAACTCTGTTCAAGCTCAAGCAGGGTTACACCGGTTGAAGTCATGTGCACCATCGACGTGCAGAATGCCTTATGTAGGCAACCCGGATAAAGTGCCGTGCCCAAGGACACAACGCGGGTCGTCCCGGCCGGGGATCGAACTCGGGACCTCTAGCATAGAAGTCCAACAGTCTACCACTGAACCACCGCGCTCCCTTGTGACTAAATCACTAACTGCACTTACCATGTGCAGAAAACAATGATTACCAACTAAATGGTATCTGCTGCTTTAGTACCCGTCGACCTTTCGTAAGAGATACGGTATGGTCGAAGTTTGGTTTAAAATACCCCCACCCCGCTTCTTCAGCATCCTAAAATGTTCTACCCCTCTGAAAAACCTTAACTGGTAAAGTGATAGAAGCACATATTTGGGCTTTATTCTGAAGTGCTGGTATAACAACTTAACCCTTTATCCCAACGTAACGGCCAAAACCGGGCAGCGTATTCTCAAAACTCGTCAATTAATTTTCATTATTTTTTTTTCATTTTTTGTCTCAAAAACATAGGTTGTGACCCCTCATTGGAACGAGCTCGTCGAGCTCGTTCCAATGAGGAATCATAACCTATGTTTTTGAGACAAAAAATTAAAGAAATTAGTTATTCAAGAATTTTTTTGCAAGTGTCGTCTGCTTTTCATGTTAGTTTAAACAATATTTATTTGAATTTGTTATCTGTATACATTACACAGTGGATGGTAAAAAAAAGCATAATACGGTATACAATAGTACACAAAATAACATAGATATAAGAAGAATTAGGTTGCTATGTAAAGAAGGGATTCGACAGAAAGCGGAAAGCTTATGTGAGTCGTCTCCCTTGCTAGTTTATCAGTTACGCAAGCAGGTGGTATATATAAGTAAGTCAATAGATCATCTCACATATCGTAACCCGTGATCTCCCTATCTTCGTACACCGGATTAACCCTTCATCCAACGCAAATAGAAGTCGACGGGTGTAGAGAAAGAATTCGCATTAACCACCGGATTTTTCAGAAGCAGCCCGCGACCTCGCTCCGAAGATGGTCACAAGGCTTAACTTCGGAAATGAACTTAATAACATAATAAAGTTTGAAAGACATGCTATTTGGAGCAGTGACCGATATTGATCATCACGAGAGGTGAAGGGGGGGGGGGGGGGTTGAACACCGGGAAACGATATGTGAGAGTGTTCAAACTACAACATGAGCTGGAAAGGAAGGCTATTATGTGGAGCAAATCTCAGCCAGTTTGGATAATTAATGCATTAAGTACACTCTAGAAAGACGTCAGTGGTTAGTTTGTTTCCTTTAGTTCATTTAGTGGGAACGTATGAATACAGAAGTACTAGTGCAGGGCGCAGTCGTGGCGGCGTTGGGCTGCAAGGGAAGTTGGCAGGTGTGAAGGGGCATATTCGTTCTGTTAATCTAGTAGGGTAATAAGGCTTTTCATGTTAAGTCAGGGGTTAAAGGGATCATATTCTGTGGATGTGCTGCATATCATCTTTGAACTGAAATTATTTGGTCTCTCATGATTTGCTTATTACAATTTATGGGAGAGTGCCAACTGTTGCAACAGGCACTCTCCCATAAATTGTAACAACACAAAGACATGCGAGCAAATTCTGTTGACCAAAAATAATTTAGCACCCCATCAGTTAACAGAGTTTCCTATGGGGACCTGTTTTCAATTGTTGAGTTAACTCGAATTTACAAGTTATTATTCCCTAATTACAAGGTATTAATTATTAATTGCAATTTCATTAATACAAGTTATTATGCCGTAATCACAAGTTATTAATTCGTAATTACAAGTTATTAACTAAAATTTACTTGGCGACTGTCGCGTCTCCAAGCTCACGTAGCAATACTCATTGTGTCATGACAAATTTATACAACTGACTTGAAAAACAAAACCTCATGCAACAAGAAAGGGAAGACCAGAAGAAAATCGCGACCAGTGTATTTATTGCATGTGTTCGCTGAGGCCACAGCGCATCAGGTCAACTTTTCTGATTAGGTAACAGACTTCCGGGAGCCGAGACAAAACAAATCAACTGTGTTAGTTTTGATTGAAATATAAGACTGATTTAATCAAAACGATCGCCAATAGAATACGAATTTCCTGAGGACGTGGAACCTACAAACATCCTGTCTCACAAGGCAAGATTATTTCTTAGAACAGGTCACGCGGAAGTCATATGAACCGATTTATTTATTTATTTATTTATTTATTTATTTATTTATTATTTTATGAACCCTTGAGCATTTATATTGGGGTTTAACGACACTTTCGACAGCCGATGTCACCTCGTTTCGGATCCCTTGTGCATTAGAACGTACTCATTGTGGGGTATATTGTGCGATATATTGTGCTCCTGACACCAATGGTGGCGCCAGGGGGCAACAAGTGAGGGGCAGCCCGCTCCATCGGGGCGGGTTCCCTGGCCGGGGAAATCTGCCAGATCGGGGAGATAAAATTATGCAAACACCATGAAGATCTAGTCTCTGTTGTGAGTTATATCGTACTTATTAAATTTGTAGCTTATAGAACTTGGGTATCAAAAATAGGTGTCAAGGCGAATCGCCATGGCACCTTTTTTGCTACTCAAGTTCGACAAGCCACAATTTTATTTATTTATTTATTTATTTATTTATTTATTTATTTATTTATTTATTTATTTATTTATTGCGTTTCGTTTTGACTGTCTGAGGGCCCCGGGAGCCACGGATATTGCCCAATTTAGGGCCAATTAAAACAAAAAATCCTCTGAATTCTGTCACCGGGCCGATCATGATTCGGGGATTCTCTAGCCCCCTATCGGAGATCATATCCCCCGTGTCGGGAAAATCCTGGCGTCACCCCTGCAAGACACAACTAGAATACTATTAAATAGCATATGCCGCAAATGGATTATGCTATACTTCCGACAGCAAACGCCCTACTAGGCGTTGTTGTGAATATGCATCCACAGTCTCGCATTATTTATAATTATGTGCAATAATAATTCTAAGAAAAGATGGATTACACTTACCAAATACTATAAAGAAAGATACAAAGAGGAACAATCTCCGAACCCTCGGAGGCATCGCGACGATGACCGATTGGGAAGTAAACCTGATTTGTTGCGATTGTAATGGCTCAAGTCCAGACTGACAAAATATGTCAACTGCATCATCAAGGCATGTCTTCTTCGACAGCCGGTTCTATTGAAACAGAAATACATTTTGTTATGGATTGCACGACGTTTGGACACATGACCCAATTATTAGATATATGAAAAACGGAGATTACAAGTTTTTCAGATGCGGACAAATAACGTCAGTTTGAAGTCGTTATGAAAAAATGACGAACCCAGGCAATGTGCAATTATCTGTAACATGAGGGGCGTGGTGGCGTCGCGGGAACCGGTTCTCGTCAGATCACCGAAGTTAAGCAACGTCGAGCCCGGTTTGTCCTTGGATGGGTGACCATCAGAGCGATCGATTCGGACTCCCGCGTTGTGTCCTTGGGCAAGGCACTTAACCCCGATATTCCACATGGGGGCACGATGACGCCGCGTGCTAAGGCGTACTACACGTCGATGGTGCGCATGTCTTCAGCTGATCTAACCCTGCCTGTGCTGCAGTGCGGAGTCATGATGTTGAGGAGCTGGCAGCTGCTCGTCGTTGCTCGGTGGTTCTCTCCGGGTACTCCGGCTTCCTCCATCTGTAAAACTGTCACCGACACGATATGACCTTGGCTGTTAAAGTGTCGTTAAACCTCAATAAATAAAGAACTAAATAATCTGTAACATGATCCTGCTGTTCTTCAAGGCAAGGGAAAGGATACTGAGCAATCTGAGCGATTGACAGAGAATGGTACGATTCCTAATAATGTCTATCTATCTATCTTCTATTATCTATCCATCTTCCATCCATCCATCCATCCATCCATCCATCAATTCACCCCTCCCTCCATCCCTCTCTCCCTCCCCTCCCTCCCTGATCCCTCCTCCCTCCCTCCCTCCTCCCTCCCTCCCTCCCTCCACATCCATCTATCCATCCACCCATCCATCTATTAACTGGTAGAGTGCTGGAAGCCCATATTTGGGCTTTATTCTTAAGTGCAGGGACACCAGCTTTAAGGCTTCATAATCTGTGGAAGTGCTTCATATTATCCTTGAAGTGAAATTAAATAGTCTGTGTGGGTTTGCTCAGTTACCTTTATGGGATAGTCCACGTGGGCACTCTCCCATAAATTGAAACAAGGCAAAAATATGTGAACAAATTTTGATGACAAAGAATAATTTAACACTCTACCAGTTAAGTGAGTCAGGATTATAGTTCAACAACTTCTTGGAAATGTAAAAAAATAAAAGTTTTACATACATTCAGTAAGCGTGACGTAACTTCTTATTTAATTAACATATACCATATCGGTACTTCAAATTGGTCATCCTCGTCAGTCAACAGAAATTTATATAAAACGTAAGGTCACAAACACGGTCGAATGATTTTCATTATTCGAATTTGTTTTAACCCTTCACCCAACGTGGACGATTTCAAAATTTATTATTTGAAATATCATTTTTTAAATTGTTTCAAAAAATTTCAACAAAACCATATCATGTGACCCCTCTTTGGAACGAGCTCGACGAGCTCGTTCCAAAGAGGGGTCACATGATATGGTTTTGTTGAAATTTTTCAAAAAATAATATTTTTTCAGCTGCTGAATTTGCATCTTACACGGGCGGATGCGGACGATTCGTTGGGTAAAGGGTTAATCTTTCAGATGGTTTGACTATTATGTAATCATCTCCGGAGGCCAAGGGTATACTGTGATCAATACACAACAGTAAGGCCATTAGAGATACTTTTAGGCTGGGAAAAAATATGAAATGGTTAAGATTTCTCGACCGATCATAATTTCCATGCCCGACCATATTCTTTTTTGAGCTCTTAGCAAAAAGAAGTTACTCTTGAGTGCCTAATAATCATACATGTATTATTATTCTTTTTCGAACAAAATTCCCGCCTGTATGATTCTTATTTGACCCTGTATGATTATTAATTTCCAGCTATCGAATGTGCAGATCGGCTGCTTATTTCAAGAAGTTCACCAAAACAAACTAGTAAGGTACATGTACAAGCAAACACAGGATGCAATGGAAATGTAAATGGGTAGAGAGCTGAAAGCATATATTTGGATTTTATTCTGAAGTACTGCTACCATAACTTTAAGACCTAGTACCCAGAGGATGTGCTTCATACCATCACTGAAACAGACTTAATTAGTATATAAGGTTTTACCTTGGTGCAATTTATGGGAGAGTGCCTACATGTACTCTCCCATAAATTGCAACAAGTCAAATCCATGTGAAAATTATGATAACCGAAAGTAATTTGCCCTTCATCACTTCATGAGCATCAGACGTCTGAGAACGGTTCAGAGCATAGCGGTTGGCTCACATCTTGGAATTTCCACCCTTTTCTATTATTCGACTCTGTACTATTATTAATTTTCAGGAATTTTTGCACCCTGTACTATTCTTTTGCCCTGTACTTTTATTAGGCACTTGGGAGTATATTTATTTAAAACGATATCAAAAGATACTTACTGACTTGGCGAATATATATGTACACCGCGAATATAGGCAATAGATTTTACCCCTTCGCCTACTCCAAAGAGCGTGGTCACGATTAGCCATTGTGCAGAAGTATGTGACCTTAAGCACCAATAAATAAATAATAATAACCCAAAGAGGAGACGACACTTGATAAAACATTTCTTGAATAAGTATAAAGTTTCATATTTTGCCTCACAAATATGGCGTACGACCTCCCATTGGAACGAGCTACACGTATGAGAAAATAAAATATTAAAGTAAATAAAAAAAACTCTTTTTTTCTGTTGCATGTAATCAGAATCAAACATTTTTTTCCTCTTAGTGACTAAATTATTTATTTACTTATTTATTCGTGTTTACGGTCACATAATTATACATAGTGGCTAATCGTGACCGTGACAGTTTTCCGGGTGTAGGAAGCCGGAGTACCTGGAGAGAACCGCCGAGCACCGACGAGCAACTGTCAGCTCCTCAACATTCTAACTCTGTTCAAGCTCAAGCAGGGTTACACCGGTTGAAGTCATGTGCACCATCGACGTGCAGAATGCCTTATGTAGGCAACCCGGATAAAGTGCCGTGCCCAAGGACACAACGCGGGTCGTCCCGGCCGGGGATCGAACTCGGGACCTCTAGCATAGAAGTCCAACAGTCTACCACTGAACCACCGCGCTCCCTTGTGACTAAATCACTAACTGCACTTACCATGTGCAGAAAACAATGATTACCAACTAAATGGTATCTGCTGCTTTAGTACCCGTCGACCTTTCGTAAGAGATACGGTATGGTCGAAGTTTGGTTTAAAATACCCCCACCCCGCTTCTTCAGCATCCTAAAATGTTCTACCCCTCTGAAAAACCTTAACTGGTAAAGTGATAGAAGCACATATTTGGGCTTTATTCTGAAGTGCTGGTATAACAACTTAACCCTTTATCCCAACGTAACGGCCAAAACCGGGCAGCGTATTCTCAAAACTCGTCAATTAATTTTCATTATTTTTTTTTCATTTTTTGTCTCAAAAACATAGGTTGTGACCCCTCATTGGAACGAGCTCGTCGAGCTCGTTCCAATGAGGAATCATAACCTATGTTTTTGAGACAAAAAATTAAAGAAATTAGTTATTCAAGAATTTTTTTGCAAGTGTCGTCTGCTTTTCATGTTAGTTTAAACAATATTTATTTGAATTTGTTATCTGTATACATTACACAGTGGATGGTAAAAAAAAAGCATAATACGGTATACAATAGTACACAAAATAACATAGATATAAGAAGAATTAGGTTGCTATGTAAAGAAGGGATTCGACAGAAAGCGGAAAGCTTATGTGAGTCGTCTCCCTTGCTAGTTTATCAGTTACGCAAGCAGGTGGTATATATAAGTAAGTCAATAGATCATCTCACATATCGTAACCCGTGATCTCCCTATCTTCGTACACCGGATTAACCCTTCATCCAACGCAAATAGAAGTCGACGGGTGTAGAGAAAGAATTCGCATTAACCACCGGATTTTTCAGAAGCAGCCCGCGACCTCGCTCCGAAGATGGTCACAAGGCTTAACTTCGGAAATGAACTTAATAACATAATAAAGTTTGAAAGACATGCTATTTGGAGCAGTGACCGATATTGATCATCACGAGAGGTGAAGGGGGGGGGGGGGGGGTTGAACACCGGGAAACGATATGTGAGAGTGTTCAAACTACAACATGAGCTGGAAAGGAAGGCTATTATGTGGAGCAAATCTCAGCCAGTTTGGATAATTAATGCATTAAGTACACTCTAGAAAGACGTCAGTGGTTAGTTTGTTTCCTTTAGTTCATTTAGTGGGAACGTATGAATACAGAAGTACTAGTGCAGGGCGCAGTCGTGGCGGCGTTGGGCTGCAAGGGAAGTTGGCAGGTGTGAAGGGGCATATTCGTTCTGTTAATCTAGTAGGGTAATAAGGCTTTTCATGTTAAGTCAGGGGTTAAAGGGATCATATTCTGTGGATGTGCTGCATATCATCTTTGAACTGAAATTATTTGGTCTCTCATGATTTGCTTATTACAATTTATGGGAGAGTGCCAACTGTTGCAACAGGCACTCTCCCATAAATTGTAACAACACAAAGACATGCGAGCAAATTCTGTTGACCAAAAATAATTTAGCACCCCATCAGTTAACAGAGTTTCCTATGGGGACCTGTTTTCAATTGTTGAGTTAACTCGAATTTACAAGTTATTATTCCCTAATTACAAGGTATTAATTATTAATTGCAATTTCATTAATACAAGTTATTATGCCGTAATCACAAGTTATTAATTCGTAATTACAAGTTATTAACTAAAATTTACTTGGCGACTGTCGCGTCTCCAAGCTCACGTAGCAATACTCATTGTGTCATGACAAATTTATACAACTGACTTGAAAAACAAAACCTCATGCAACAAGAAAGGGAAGACCAGAAGAAAATCGCGACCAGTGTATTTATTGCATGTGTTCGCTGAGGCCACAGCGCATCAGGTCAACTTTTCTGATTAGGTAACAGACTTCCGGGAGCCGAGACAAAACAAATCAACTGTGTTAGTTTTGATTGAAATATAAGACTGATTTAATCAAAACGATCGCCAATAGAATACGAATTTCCTGAGGACGTGGAACCTACAAACATCCTGTCTCACAAGGCAAGATTATTTCTTAGAACAGGTCACGCGGAAGTCATATGAACCGATTTATTTATTTATTTATTTATTTATTTATTTATTTATTTATTTATTTATTTATTATTTTATGAACCCTTGAGCATTTATATTGGGGTTTAACGACACTTTCGACAGCCGATGTCACCTCGTTTCGGATCCCTTGTGCATTAGAACGTACTCATTGTGGGGTATATTGTGCGATATATTGTGCTCCTGACATCAATGGTGGCGCCAGGGGGCAACAAGTGAGGGGCAGCCCGCTCCATCGGGGCGGGTTCCCTGGCCGGGGAAATCTGCCAGATCGGGGAGATAAAATTATGCAAACACCATGAAGATCTAGTCTCTGTTGTGAGTTATATCGTACTTATTAAATTTGTAGCTTATAGAACTTGGGTATCAAAAATAGGTGTCAAGGCGAATCGCCATGGCACCTTTTTTGCTACTCAAGTTCGACAAGCCACAATTTTATTTATTTATTTATTTATTTATTTATTTATTTATTTATTTATTTATTTATTTATTTATTTATTGCGTTTCGTTTTGACTGTCTGAGGGCCCCGGGAGCCACGGATATTGCCCAATTTAGGGCCAATTAAAACAAAAAATCCTCTGAATTCTGTCACCGGGCCGATCATGATTCGGGGATTCTCTAGCCCCCTATCGGAGATCATATCCCCCGTGTCGGGAAAATCCTGGCGTCACCCCTGCAAGACACAACTAGAATACTATTAAATAGCATATGCCGCAAATGGATTATGCTATACTTCCGACAGCAAACGCCCTACTAGGCGTTGTTGTGAATATGCATCCACAGTCTCGCATTATTTATAATTATGTGCAATAATAATTCTAAGAAAAGATGGATTACACTTACCAAATACTATAAAGAAAGATACAAAGAGGAACAATCTCCGAACCCTCGGAGGCATCGCGACGATGACCGATTGGGAAGTAAACCTGATTTGTTGCGATTGTAATGGCTCAAGTCCAGACTGACAAAATATGTCAACTGCATCATCAAGGCATGTCTTCTTCGACAGCCGGTTCTATTGAAACAGAAATACATTTTGTTATGGATTGCACGACGTTTGGACACATGACCCAATTATTAGATATATGAAAAACGGAGATTACAAGTTTTTCAGATGCGGACAAATAACGTCAGTTTGAAGTCGTTATGAAAAAATGACGAACCCAGGCAATGTGCAATTATCTGTAACATGAGGGGCGTGGTGGCGTCGCGGGAACCGGTTCTCGTCAGATCACCGAAGTTAAGCAACGTCGAGCCCGGTTTGTCCTTGGATGGGTGACCATCAGAGCGATCGATTCGGACTCCCGCGTTGTGTCCTTGGGCAAGGCACTTAACCCCGATATTCCACATGGGGGCACGATGACGCCGCGTGCTAAGGCGTACTACACGTCGATGGTGCGCATGTCTTCAGCTGATCTAACCCTGCCTGTGCTGCAGTGCGGAGTCATGATGTTGAGGAGCTGGCAGCTGCTCGTCGTTGCTCGGTGGTTCTCTCCGGGTACTCCGGCTTCCTCCATCTGTAAAACTGTCACCGACACGATATGACCTTGGCTGTTAAAGTGTCGTTAAACCTCAATAAATAAAGAACTAAATAATCTGTAACATGATCCTGCTGTTCTTCAAGGCAAGGGAAAGGATACTGAGCAATCTGAGCGATTGACAGAGAATGGTACGATTCCTAATAATGTCTATCTATCTATCTTCTATTATCTATCCATCTTCCATCCATCCATCCATCCATCCATCAATTCACCCCTCCCTCCATCCCTCTCTCCCTCCCCTCCCTCCCTGATCCCTCCTCCCTCCCTCCCTCCTCCCTCCCTCCCTCCCTCCACATCCATCTATCCATCCACCCATCCATCTATTAACTGGTAGAGTGCTGGAAGCCCATATTTGGGCTTTATTCTTAAGTGCAGGGACACCAGCTTTAAGGCTTCATAATCTGTGGAAGTGCTTCATATTATCCTTGAAGTGAAATTAAATAGTCTGTGTGGGTTTGCTCAGTTACCTTTATGGGATAGTCCACGTGGGCACTCTCCCATAAATTGAAACAAGGCAAAAATATGTGAACAAATTTTGATGACAAAGAATAATTTAACACTCTACCAGTTAAGTGAGTCAGGATTATAGTTCAACAACTTCTTGGAAATGTAAAAAAATAAAAGTTTTACATACATTCAGTAAGCGTGACGTAACTTCTTATTTAATTAACATATACCATATCGGTACTTCAAATTGGTCATCCTCGTCAGTCAGCAGCCCGAATCGGATAATACAGACCTCCATTTGTATGGCTGGCTATATGTGTGACTTAAGTTCAAGTATCGAATCAAATCTCCGACACGATATTACCCTGGCTGTTGAAAGTGTCGTTAAATCCCATTAGACAAAGAAACAAGTGTCAAATCTCTGGTCTTGTAAGAAAGTGCACGCTTTCTTGCAAGAAAGAATTGGTATTTTCGACTCCAATTCCGGCGGAAATGTCCCGACTGGAAAAAGTATTGGGGGGGGGGGGGGGGGGTCACACTGTAAATTACCTTTGTGACGCCCACTGCCACCCCACCCACCCAATGGCAGACAATAGGAGCCTAGGAGGCGACCGCCCGAGCGGCATCTCTTGGGAGGTAAAATATGTCAAAATGGATCACTGAAAACATGACATCAGATGTCGAAATCCAGCCGGCAACCAAAAATACTAAGCAGTGTATGGGATATGGCGGAACCTTAAGGTTGTCCCAGGTGGCAAACTGTACTTGTTCGCCCACAAATGGGTTAAAGTGCAGTCCTTACATTACGGGTCCCACCCAACCGTTATTTTCCTAAATCTTTAGGAGCTGGAAATTCGAAGGTCAAAATTTGAAAAGCTGGAAATTCTCTTTTCCTCCCCTGTCAGCAGCATATTCTGTTGGTGTGATATCGAACGTAATGCGTCAGATTCCCTCTGGTTCGACGATAAAATTTCCAACTCGAGGGGAGCCTCCCTCCCCCTCCTCCAGTCATGCTGATCTCTGTGTCAGCACTCGGTGCTTCGAGTAATGCTTTTTCCATCAGGAAACGGACGAACGCTCAGAATCCTGTATAAAGATTGAATATCTGCAAGTTGTATCATCATTCTTATAAGCTGTCGTCTGGACATACATCTTGAAAATATCTTCACAAAAGACATTGTTTACCGTCCGTGTTCAGTGGGACAGGATCCTGTAACATGGACTTAAATATCTGATATATGTCATCTTCGAGACCAACATAAACCAAATATCTTCACGAAGCCATTGCTAACATATTCTTCTTATCAAGATCCTGCGATGTTCAAAAGAAAATCAAAATTGAAATCCCCTGGTACTTATCATTTAAACTGCCCTAATTGTTAAAGTTAACAGGTCGAAATCATTTCTTGTAAATCTTTTTAACCCTTTACCCAACGTAACGGCCAAAACCGGACAGCGCTATTCTCAAAAATCGCCAATTAATTTTCATTATTTTAAAAATGAAAATAATTAGTTATTCAAGAATATTTTTTGCAAGTGTCTTCTGCTTTTTATATTAGGTAAAGGGTTAAACAACATTACAGAAACACTCAGAGACACCAATAAAGGGGAGTGTTGGGCTGGGTTACCCCTCCAGTCTCATATATAAAAATAAGAAAAGGAGTTTTCACCACCTTTTGATGTTTTGTAACTTTTTTCTGCTAATTATATCAACAGACTGCGAATAGTGACATATAATACAAACACTGTCCTTTTCATTAATATGAAAGTCTGGGAGGTGAAAGTTGTTATTTTATCCCAAGGAATCAAAACACTTGCAAATTACTTTAAAAATGCATTCCCTAAACAAAGAGCCAACGTGGACACTTAATGTTGGTTGGTGTAATACTGATAAATATTCTTAATGACGGATTATCTGTGAACTGGCTGCGTCTAATTAGCTTCCCATAATATACCAAGTTTCCTTTTGTTACTTTTTAGTAAACGAAAACAACAGACAGCTCAAAGAGCTGTCTGTTGTTTTTGTTCATTAAAAGTAAAAAAAAGAAGTTTTATATAGAGTCGTTGATACTTTGTGACTCAGGTATATATTATAAATATTGCACTGGTTGGTAGGGACGCCGGAAGCCGGGTGCAGAGGGGTCAGCTGCCCTCCCTGTGTTTCCAGGTTTGTTACTCAATTGTTGTCAATGATTTATTCTCGAAGCAAAGCTAAAATACACTCCAAATCCGTTCTGGGAGCTTTCAAATTTCAGTGGGGGAGTTTGGGAGGCGTTGGCCCGCCCCGATGCGAGGAGGGACACCTCCTCTCAAACTCCTGCATCTCGGGTTTTCGGGCTTCCAGGCATGCTTGCTTCGGCATGCTAGTTTAAGTAAATACCCTTTTCCCTGGGTCTAACCCCCTGCTCTGAACTGATTCCGGCGCCCTTGGTTGACTATGACAAAATAGTGGACCTCTGGGAAGAATAGTCCACGCGCCGGAGGCCCCTGGGCTATTCTTCATCGAGGACCACTATTACGAGGACCACTAAAACGAGGACCACTATTGCGAGGACCACTATTACGAGGACCACTATTATGGCATGTCGCGGAATAATTATTATATTATATCGAACAAACCAAGAAAGGAGACAGGCTTGCTACCCATAAGGATTCCAATCCTAAGTACACAGCATGTTGTGAAGGGCCTTGGCAAAGACAAGCATCTCCATTCTTGAACGGAGAAATATTTCATTAAAAGGCGTGTTCTTATTGGCGATTAACGGCACTTTCGACAACCAGGGGCAGTTTTATGGGTGGAGGAAGCCGGAGTCCCAGAGAGAACCACCGAACAGCGGCGAGCAGACAGCCCCAACTCCGCTGAAGCAGGGTTAGCATTGGTTGAAGACAAGTGCACCAACGACGTGCAGTACGCCTTTGTACACACCGCAACCCTGCCGTGGGCAATCGGGATTAAGTGCTTTGCCCAAGGACACAACGTAATTACCACTGGTTGAAATCGAACCGTGGGGGCTTCTCTGTTGGAGTCCAAACCCGTAACCCCAGAGCACCGCGCTCCCTACAAACATACACATGCATGACGTGGCATTCTGGGACATTGCGACAAGGGGGGGGAGAGGAAGCGTGGGGGCTCCACAGGAAATTCCATGCGCTATGGTAGAATCTTTTGTGGCCTTTTATCTGTACTTGTAATCGGCTGTAACAGACATTTCATCCCACGAGTTTCAATGTGTTCTTTGTGCCTACTGTCACATAGAACTCATAGGAACTCGGGGGGCAGGGCTTTATATTTCACCTAAATTTGGGAGAATCCATTTGGATTCTCGCGAAAATAGTTGCGAGAATCTATATCTGCTATGAGTGTCCCCAGGATCCCATGACGCCACCTCTGTTGTATATTGATAAAACATGCTAACCCATTACCCAACACAGCTTTTTAATTTTTAAAACATAAACTAATATTGATATTTAAAAAAAACAAAAAAACAATATTTTACCAATAAAACCTTACAAATATGGCTGTCATTGGAACCGGCTCATCGAACCGGTTCTAATGACAGCCATATCTGTATAATTTTATTGACAAAGTGTTAGGATATTTCAGGTCATGGTAGCCTTGTATTGTTTAATTAGCTAACATTGTGACAGGTAAAGGGGTTAAATGACTCAATTCTTTTCACGGGACTCCTTGCAGAGGTGCAGCGTGAATCTACGTGGATTCTCACTGGTTTTGTTGCGCGAATCTTTGTGTGAATCGATTCTCGGATTCTCGTCGATATTTTTAGCCCTGCATGGGACAATTTAGTGACTTTTGAAACCCATCTCACTGGGGTTTTCTAACTGGAGTCAACATTTTGTCGTGTCAATGCAGATGGCGCCCCAACAGGCGATTGGATACGTATATGCAATACGCCTTTTTCGAAACTGCTATCTTGGACTTTAATCTATGAAAGGTCACAAGTCGCGAGGTGTAAACATTTCAAGTAAGCACGTTGTGAGCAATGGGAGAAGAAGTGCTTTGGACCCTATTGCGTTCATTAATGAGAATTCAAAAAACAATTAGCCAAGGTTACCATTTGTTTAAGGGCAATAGCAATATTGTATGAGAACTTTCACTATTTCGAATTGAGTTCCTATCGACATAAATGGCGTTTGAAAGCACGTTGTATCATTACGCCGTGGCCATGGGCACTAGTTTTCAACAACCTCCGGGGATTTCTCAAGCCGAGAAACTCCGTGCAACACGTGTCCCTTGTTACCATTCAAAACAAGGTCCTCGCCTCCGTAAAAAAAACTCTGTAAACCTGCGATACTCTGTCGTTTAACAGAGTCTAGGGTTACCCCTTCAGTTAATTCGAATGACGACATCGGTTTTACGAATTTAAACTTGATATTTCACAAAACTAATTGATTTGGCTAACACATAACTCAACGCGATGAACATGGATATCGCTTTGTTTACACCCCGTGACCTGTGACCTTGCACAGATTAAAGTTCAAGATGGCAGTTGTGAAAAAGGCTAAAGGCAATGTGCAGCATAAACTCTGTTCACCCCCCTACCAGAACAGCATGGTTGCAAGGTGCTTTTCGTGGCATGACTCTGCCCGACCGACTCACAAACAAGAGATTTGAAATCCCAGCAACAGCAACCTTTAGTGGAGGATAAAAGTTCCCGGCTTTATCCGATTGGTGGAAAAATGAACTGAACTTGTAAGTGTGAATAAAATTTTAAAGTGCATGTTTTTGGAAAAATTATAAAAATATTGGTGACAATTGTCTTCTGAAACGTGTGAGAGAAGATAAAATTTGGGTGGGGGAAGGCAAAAAATATGTCTATTTCATTCAGTGTGAAACTGGACGGGAGTATAGGAATCACCAAATTTAAAGACAAAATTCACCTGGCGACCTATATTTTTTCTGTATATTTTTTTCATGAGATGATAAACTAAATGGATAGGTGGTTGTTTTTGCCCAAATCAGCTCGATGAGATGGAGAGAGGAGGAAATATTAGCACTGTCGTCAATGGAAAAAACATTGTATTGTAACCGGTAATCAGTCCTCCGCGCTGGAAAAAGAAACGGATTCTCTAGAATCATTCAAGTCAGGTATTAAAGCGTTCCTTTTCCATAAGGCATTTTGAACTTTTGTACAGCCATAGAATACCATGAGTGCATTTAAGGCGATAAAATTATTATTAATATTATTAATAAATAATGTTCATTTTCGAATAGGGGTTACCAGTTCGAAACGAAAGGGTGTACCCATCATGTAATAAAATTGTTTTTTGGTAAAGGGAGGAGTGGTTGGGTGTTTTGTTATTTCGCTGGGTTTTTGGATTTTTTTTTTTTTTTTTTTTTGGGGGGGGGGGGGGGGGGGTTGGGGGTGTTCTCGTTTTGCTTTGTTTCGTTTTATTTGATTTGTTTCGTGAGGTATGGGTGGAGGGTCTTTTTTAGAACAAGCAGAGAAAGAAAAAATCTGGTGCATAGCTTGCAACCCAGAAGCACATTTTTTAATAAAGCTTTTTCATCTTCTGCTGAAAAGTAGGATTTTGGACATTGGCGGAGCTATGTTGGGGGGCCTAGGGGGACCCAGCAACCCATCCCCAAATATCAATGCCCCCTCCCCCTCCTCCAAACTAAAACCCCGTTTCAGCTATTTTCATCCATCTATCACATGTTACACCCAGATTGAGGCAAAAACACTGATACAGTGTTTGGTGTTGGGGAACGTTCATTATAGTTCGTTCGGAAAATAAAGCACAAACATGACACCGAAATCAACATGGGCTATTGCCATGGTTTGAAAACCGATCATATGTAAATGGTTTGTCCTGTCTTGGCTTCCATCCATACTTATTTTGGTTTCCGTACTAGGCTATACCTTGAGTAATAGACGGATCTTCTTCACATTTGATATGTTAGTCATTTATGAGGAAGAATGGGAGAGAATACTGACTTTCAGATATTTGGTGACACGGTCACTGACACCATATCTGACATTTGGAGCCTGGGTAATCTGTGGCTATAATTCTTAAGCTTTGCATATTTATGAAACTTCAAACAATCAACAGTCATTTGCCTAATATGAGATTTGTTTGAGAATCGGTTCCTCGTGAGAACGATACAGGCATTAACATAGATAGATAGATAGTTTAATGACAATAATGTCCACATGAGACAGATGCCAGTAAATAATAACAATAAACAATAAACAATATAAAGATAACCATACATTTCAGTATATATTAGTATATAATCAACACTTATTAGGTGAATCATTTCTTTTTCGAAGAAATGAACTAACCATGTTGCAAGATGATGTTGTATGTATCACTTCTCTAGTTACTGATTATACATATGAATTTTTGTTTGTCGCTCATGTTTGTAAAGTTTTAATTTAGTTTCCCAATCTTCACGAAATATTGCTTTCTGTATTCAGTATATATTGGACATCTCATGATGAAATGCTCTTCTGTTTCAATTTCTGAATTACATTTTTTTGCAAAATTCTTTCATTAAGAGGTACTCTGGGGTTGCTAGTGCCACCCTTTCTCAATTTCCAATAAATGGCTACTAATTCGTAATTCACAGTGGGGTTTTCTCAATTCCGTATCTTTAACATTTATCAAATATGATTGTAATTCATAATCAGATTTAAATTCTCGGTATATTCTTAGTTTGTTCTTTGCACTTGGCCTACGTCATCAAATATGTCTGCCATGAAATTAGAAATATAGTTATTCTCCAGTTTAATGATGATGCTATCTACCATAAAAGAATGTGTGTTATCGTTATTCATTATCTCATCATTGGTATATCGAATTTATTTGACAGTTTCTCCGGGATTGTAAAATCACTGCATAATGCCGCAGCCTTGAATGTTAGCGACTCTTTATCAGTTGCGTAGACTGTTGAAGTGTATTTAACAGCGTGTGTCAGTGATTCAGTGGCAGTGCTACGGGGGGGGGGGGGGGGGGGGGGGGGCATGCCCCCCCCCCCCCAAAGGAAGGCTTTGCCCCCCCCCCCCAGTTGCCCCCCCCCCAACCATCTCGCATGCATTTCCATCCACCCTCACACACAAACACATTCAGTCACTCTCTCTCTCTCACACACACACCCCCTCTCTTTTTTATTCCCAATAATTTCCCATACACACTTAGCCCAAAGCCTCAGGCTAGCTGATGAACACATCCAGGCAGTAGAGATTTAAAGACTCGGATGCAGATACTTATAAGTTATAATTAAGCTAAGAGCCAACAAAGGCATGTCTATCCATATCCCTTGTCTAAAAAAAATCATGGATTTCGCATTATCACAGACGGGCATTATCTCCCCTCGCACTGTTGAATTATTTGAACTCTCTCTCTCTCCTCTCTCTCTCTCCTCTCTCTCCCTCTCTCTCTCTCTCTCTCTCTCGCCTCTCTCTCTCTCTCTCTATCTCTCTCTCTCGCACAGACCCACCAGACGCGGATCCAGGATTTTTTGAAAGGAGGACCGCTAATTACCATTACATTTAGTCGAAACTTGGACCCAAAGTCCGTAATATAATTTTTTGGTTTGGTTACGTCCACAGGACGTACCAAACCAAAAATGTATATTACGGACTTTGGGTCCAAGTTTGGACTACCTCATAACAAAGTAATGATATGATCCTTTACGTATTTGCCCCCCCCCCCCCCCCCCCGTCATGGGAGTCTGCCCCCCTATTTGCCCCCCCCCCCCCCCCATAAAAATATTTCTGGCGCCGCCACTGCAGTGATTCAATTACAACTGGATATCTTCCGAGTTCCGCGCGCACTGCATGATTCGACGACCTTTTATTTACACCCAATGCATATTTACAAAATTTAAGGTGTACCGTTTCACATGGCACGCTATTAATTCTATTTACGTTCATCGACGAAGCCCATATTTCGCTACCATACAACACGATAGGTTTGATTAGTTTATCAAATAATTTTATCCACCTTTCAATCGATGATATATAATGTTCCCGTAAAGATTTTACAATGGAAAATAACACTTTCATGCCTTTACTGGCCATTTCCATTTGGGCTTTCTTGAACGACCTATGAGCGGAAAGCATTATACTCAAGTAAGGATATTCATTGACGACACCAACACCAGTACCGCCTATTGTGAATGATGGTGTTGCTTTGGGTCATCCTTTGCGGAAAACCATGCATTTAGTTTTATCTGTATTTATAGCCAATTTATTTTTCTGCGAATACGAGTGTAACGCATCTAAGCAGTTTTGTAAACCTTTTGTTTGAAATACCATGATCAAATCATCTGCAAACAGAAGATGATTTACTAGTTTATTATCAGTAGATACTGGTGCACACTTTCGATCGAATTCTTTTTTTTGTATCATCAATAAAAATTTTGAATAGAGTAGGGGATATCACAGCCTTGTCTGACACCGATTTTTGATACGGATGGGGGTCCAATTCCCTCCCTTGTGTGTGTAGTATAAGAGCTATATCTTCATTCAGTGATTGAAGTGTTTTCAAAATAGACCAACTTACCCCCACTCTCGTTAGTTTCTGGAACAGCATACATCGATTCACCGAATCAAATGCCTTACGAAAGTCGACAAGTCTGTCTACAATTTCCTTGTCTTCCTGGCACAGATAACTACCTCCAGTTGAAAGCAAATTTTACCCGAGATTCACGCTCAAAGCACTAGATTTATTTTTCAAAATTGTCCAAGGAGAGGTCCACCACACCGCAGTCTAAGGAGGGGGACACCACCTCCCAGACCGACTACCTGCTCGGTCCTTCGTGCCTCAGGACATGCCTACAGCATGTCATGCCATGCCCCCTGAATATTGCTCAGCCCTCCCCCCCCCCCCCCCCCCCCCCATCTTATTTGAGAATCCTAGCTCCGCCACTGGTTTGGGTGTAAAGTTTTAATTGATATTAACTGTGTACATACCTGAAGCTTGTTATTCCGGGTCTTTTTAATCTTAACTTTACAATCGAGCAATAAAAAGGCACATGGTGACGTTCAGTCAGTTCGGATAGGGAATTGGGAAAGCACTTAAACAATATAGTAATTTGGATATGGGGACAAGGCAAAATGGTATAACCCCGGAAGTGGTTGTAAAGGGGGTCGTGCAGTTTGGTAATTCTGAAGGCCATTCTGGCATTCTAGAGCCATTATCACTCCAATTCCTTTTGCTTGAGTGAGAGTAGTAGGGCATGTACATTCGAAAAGAATTCAAATAAAAGACATTCACGAGTTTCCAAGACTTTGATCGCGGACGGCATTCGTTATAATATATGTGTCCATACCAACCTTTAATCTGTACTTTTTCCGCAAACTTAATAAAGGATGGGCAGACAAATACTGGATTATTAAATATGTATGAGTCGGGGGCAGAAATTTACTTGACTCATTTTTCCACAGTTCTGGCTCCAAATGGTGAATAACATTTTACACCCCGCAAAGCGTAGCATCCACATTTTCAGGTATTCTCGGATTATAATTATTTTGTGTCTAATCAATCTTTTGTACCTGCGCTATTACGTATAGGCACCTGGTTTAATTAAAAATCGAAATTTGATCTCCTCATACCTGCAAGTTGTCATTCACTTCGCCAGATTATTGCTTTGAGACGATAACTTTGGATAACGTCATTGTTCTTGAAATCGGTGACAAGATGATGTCGAGATCAGCCTTGATTTTTCTGTTTCCACACTTTTTTATCTTGATTTATGAGGATGCGTCTGGTGTGGGGTTGAGGTGTTGGAGACAAACTGGTAACGTGAACAAAACTATAATGCAGGCCTGGCATTCTTTAGGTGTGCAGGAGTGCTGCACACCTACTGCACGCCTAGAAGAAATTGAGGAGGTTTGCACCCCTTGTACCAACCACTTTTGTAATACAACCACTTTTGCAATAAAATTTATTACAAAAGTGGTTAACGCGTACCAACCACTTTTGTAATAAAACCACTTTTGTAATAAACTAACCATTATTGTAATAAACTCATTTCGGTGATAAATCAAGGACGTTCATTTTATAGTCGGACATTGGGGAGGGGTGAGGGAATAGTTTACCTAAACATGTTTGTGTGTCGTTCGATGGAATAACGTGTCCATTCACCAGCTAAAACATGCCAGTGACTGAAGAAAGTACGCAACCACTTTTGCATCAAACTTTATTACAAAAGTGGTTATCGCGTACCAACCACTTTTGTAATAAAACCACTTTTGTAATAAACTAACCATTATTGTAATAAACTCATTTCGGTGATAAATCACGGACGTCCATTTTATAGTCGGAGATTGGGGTGGGGTTAGGGACTAGTTTACCTAAACATGTTTGTGTGTCGTTCGAGGGAATAAGGTGCCCATTCACCAGCTAAAACATGCCAGTGACTGAAGAAAGTACGCAACCACTTTTGCAATAAACTTTATTACAAAAGTGGTTATCGCGTACCAACCACTTTTGTAATAAAACCACTTTTGTAATAAACTAACCATTATTGTAATAAACTCATTTTGGTGATAAATCACGGACGTCCATTTTATAGTTGGACAGTGGGGTGGGGTTAGGGACAAGTTTACTTAAACATGTTTATGTGTCGTTCAATGGAATAACGTGTCCATTCCATTGACCTGTGGAAACTTGGAAGTGA
Organism: Pictodentalium vernedei; assembly: GCA_031216915.1. Lineage (NCBI taxonomy): Eukaryota > Metazoa > Mollusca > Scaphopoda > Dentaliida > Dentaliidae > Pictodentalium > Pictodentalium vernedei. The sequence continues at coordinate 232,740,412 of CM062297.1, read as the reverse complement.
CTGAAGAAAGTAAGTAACCACTTTTGCAATAAACTTTATTAGAAAAGTGGTTATCGTGTACCAACCACTTTTTTACTAAACTAACCATTATTGTAACACACCTATTTTTGTGATGAATCACGTACGTTCATTTTATAGTTGGACATAGGGGTGGTTTTGAGAGCTTTTTTACCTAAACATGTTTGTGTGTCGTTCAATGGAATAAAGTGTTCATTCACCAGTTGGATCGTGGCAGGGTCTGGAGAAAGTACGCAACCACTTTTGCAATAAACTTTATTACAAAAGTGGTTATCGCGTACCAACCACTTTTGTAATAAAACCACTTTTGTAATAAACTAACCATTATTGTAATACCCCTATTTTTGTGATGAATCACGGACGTCCATTTTATAGCCAGACGGTGTGTTTGTTTGAAGAAGGGGTAGCACAAAGTAGCGTCAAAACTATTCCCAAATTTGGTGGGTGCTAAAATCTTACAGCACATCCGAATGGATGGGGAAAGCTGGGTTTGACGTCTATCGTTTTTGATATGTCTCCCCGAATTCCAACGTCATAACCCCGTAGTTCCTATCGAGCTTGCTGTCCCTTTTATAGGTCGGGTTGAGTTCTTCCGCACACTGTTAACCCCAAATGAGGCGGACATCCCCTATTTGTTTATTTTTTCATTTTTTTTTACTTTTCACGGTGTCATGTGGTTACTAGGTGACGGAATCTCTTGGTATATGACTGGGAGTATCATTATAGGTCGTATCACCACAAACAACCTGGCTGTATACATCGAATCAACCCGAACAGCCCGACAATGTCTATAAACTATTAATGGATGGATTTGTTTTCTGAAAATATCGCGTCTTTCTGGCATGATGGACGGCGGTGGCAAAGGGGACCAAGGACGAGGGGCCCGAGGGGACCAGGGGAGCGAGGGAAGGGCCCAGGGGGTCAATGGCTTTCCTCCCTCCACATAGTATGGTCTGGGGTTATGACGTTGGAGAGCTGGCAAGTGCTTGTCGTTGTTCGGTGGTTCTCCCCGGGTACTCCGGCTTCCTCCACCAATAAACCTGTCACGCGATATGACCTTGGCTGTTAAAGTGTCGTAAAACACCAATAAATAAATAAATAAATAAATAAATAAATAAATAAATAGACCCACTGAATACCCTTTTTCGTCGTATGGAACAATGAATGTTGTGAAAATGAGCACATTGCGCGCAAAATCATATGTTTCAAAATGAAGATTATGAAAGTGAGTCCAATACGTGCAAAATCATACGAATCATAGCCTCATTTCGATATTTTTGGAACCGCCGAGTCACTAACTAGGACTCATTAAATGGATTCTAAGGGAAAATCATTTTACAAACAGGCACTTTCTGCTTTCAATGGAGATAACTCTTGTTATTTGTTTAAACAATAAACAGAGAGGGAAAATGGAAGGAGAGGAGCCTCCGCCGCTTCTAGGGCCGCTAGGCCCCCAGTTTCTGCTTCACGGCCGCCCCTGCCCCTTGCCACCTCTACCCCAAGAGCCTCTGGTTCCCTACCGCCTCTGCCGCCTCACCCCAGAGCTCCTGTTCCCCCTTTCCCCCGCCGCCACCGTGTCTGGAAGACGCGATATTTTCAGAAAAATTTCCATCCATGGATAGTTTTTTAGACATTGTCAAGCTATTTGGGGTAATTTTATATCTAATATCGGTTGTTTGGGGTAATTCCATGTTTTCCCAAAACACACTCCGTACAAACATTGGGTCCGGAACATGTCCACGTCCCAGCTACAACATTAACATGGTTACCAGACTAAAATCCACTAAAATCCACGAAAGTCGGGTTCATTTGTGTAATTCTATACTATTGGAACATACTCCCCTCGAATCAAACATACCCTCAAAACATACCCCCCCCCCCCCCTCGATCTTATACCAAGAGGTAAGGTTTCGTCACCAGGCAACCACGTGCCACTTGAGAAACCAAGATGGCGCCCCTATACACAAAATGGACGACCAAAACACGTGTCCCCATATACACATAAGCTGCGCACGCGCATTCGAACCTCGTATCGCTATGGCAATGACGTCACAACATAACCACGCACATTAGTTACATGTCAACACAACATGGGCGCCCGCAGTAACGTGGCATGACGTCACTTCCGAGATCCATCTGAATTGCAAGAGGGCGCCTTTGGCTGGTCTACTGCTGTACTAAACGGCTGCTCTTAGGGATGTGATCGCAGGTCTGACTCTGCAACCGTGAAAAGGGGCTCACATCATATCACTTCTGACACCGGAATCTAAACTTTCGTGTTTTTTTTTTTTTTTGTTTTTTTTTTCGAATGAACATAACAAATGTAACAAATATCGAGTATTCAGTGGAAAACTCAACTGCACGTTATCCCCCTGGTCTTGTCTCTCCGAGTGCCACAAGACAAGTAAAACATGCTCCTTTGCTTTTTGGCACACGAAAAAATGGCGCAACCTGGACGCTGGTGATAAACTGGATTCACCTTTGATCCCTTTGCATCCATGAAAAGGATTCATCACTGGCCCGATTGCCCGATCTGAAACGGAGTAATAAATTACGTGCAGTCGCACACGTAATCTTATTAAACATTTGAGTCTGAACTTTCATGAACCTAATTTGGCAATATAACAATTGACTACGGGCCGATTGGTATATTGCCATACCGGAAGGATGAGTGTTTCAGATGGCAATATAACAGTTGGCAAATGTATAGTAGTCAAAAGAAATTTATTTACTCTGATCTAGTCCTTCCACATAACACGAAACCAGTTACGCATGTCCCTGATCTTGTGCCGCATGGACGGACTGCGCAACGGTTAACTTATCCGTAGCAATAATCGTGTATGAACTTTCATCGTTCTTGAAAAGAAATAACCTATGCTTAATGCAGGATAGTAACAGTGACGACTCATGGTCACTCTGACGCGACCCCTCCATGTGCTACCAACCAACTGAAAATCTTGCTTTATATGGGACATGGACCCCCGAATGCAAAGTGGATCCTCGCATCAAAACCCTTGACCAGATATAAAAAATATGTTTATTCCATTTTAGATTAATATTATTAACGCTTTCATTACAGTATTTGGCAACACAAGGCCTCTTATGCGCCAATCCTGCTGACATGGAATGTTTAGTCGAGCAAGCCAGTCAGCTGTACTGGAGTTTTGTCCAACTGATGTAAACGTCCTGTCTTTTTCGAGTGACATATTAAACAGATTTTGATAACTTGTGTAACTTGTTTTTCATTTTTCTTTTTCTTTTCGTAATAGGAATTACACCGCCAGACATATACTGTGGTAGGCATACCCCTTCTGACCCAACAATACAGCAGTCTATTTTACCATGTATCGTGAACTGCACGCTTCTCAGTTACCCACATAATCCACTTGATAAGCATTGTTACAACCGGTAATGTAATACAACCTATTATGCAATAATGGCAAACCTAACCTATTTTGCAATAAACTTATTACACGTTGAATGGCAAACCTAACCTATAATGCAATAAACTTAATACATCAGCGGTTGTCTTGCATGGAAAATTTAACTGCAAATACAATAAATTTATTACATTATGGGTTGCGTAAGATGGCAAACCCAACCTATTATGCAGTAAATTTATTACATTATCGGTTGCGTTGGTTGGTAAACCAAATCTATTATGCAGTAAATTCATTACATTATCGGTTGTGTTGGATGGCAAACCTAACCTATTATGCAATAAATTTATTACATCATCTGTTACGTTGAATGACAAAGCTAACCTATTTTACAATAAAGTTTATTGCATTATCGGTTGCTTTGGATGACAAACCTAACCTATTTTGCAGTAAATTTATTACATTATCGGTTGCTTTGGATGACAAAACCTAATCTATTATACAGTAAATTTATTACATTATCGGTTGCTTTGGATGACAAACCTAACCTATTGTGCAATAAATTTATTTCATCATCGGTTACGTTGAATGACAAGCCTAACCTATTATACAATAAAGTTTATTGCAAAAGTGGTTGCTTACTTTCTTCGGTCACATCCAAGTTTCAACAGGTTAATGGACACGTTATTCCATTGAACGACACACAAACATGTTTAAGTAAACTCGTCCCTCACCCCACCCCAATGTCCGACAATAAAATGGACATCCGTGATTTATCACTGAAATGAGTTTATTACAATAATGGTTAGTTTATTACAAAAGTGGTTTTATTACAAAAGTGGTTGGTACGCGATAACCACTTTTGTAATAAAGTTTATTGCAAAAGTGGTTGCGTACTTTCTTTAGTCACTACCATGTTTTAACCGGTGAATGGACACGTTATTCCATCGAACGACACACAAACATGTTTAGGTAAACTAGTCCCTCACCCCACCCCAATGTGCGACTATAAAATGGACGTCCGTGATTTATCACCGAAATGAGTTTATTACAATAATGGTTAGTTTATTACAAAAGTGGTTTTATTACAAAAGTGGTTGGTACGCGATAACCACTTTTGTAATAAAGTTTACTGCAAAAGTGGTTGCGTACTTTCTTCAGTCACTACCATGTTTTAACTGGTGAATGGACACGTTATTCCATCGAACGACACACAAACATGTTTAGGTAAACTAGTCCCTCACCCCACCCCAATGTGCGACTATAAAATGGACGTCCGTGATTTATCACCGAAATGAGTTTATTACAATAATGGTAAGTTTATTACAAAAGTGGTTATTACGCGATAACCACTTTTGTAATAAAGTTTATTGCAAAAGTGGTTACGTACATGTACTTTTTCCAGACACTGCCACGTTTCAATTGGTGAATGAACACTTTATTGCATTGAACGACACACAAACATGTTTAGGTAAACTAGCTCTCAACACACCCCAATGTAAAATGAACATCCGTGATTCATCACAAAAATAGGTGTGTTACAATAATGGTTAGTTTAGTACAAAAATGGTTGGTACGCGATAACCACTTTTGTAATAAAGTTTATTGCAAAAGTGGTTAATTACTTTCTTCAGTCACTTCCAAGTTTAGTTTCAACAGGTGAATGGAATGGACACGCTATTCCATTGAACGACACACAAACATATTTAGGTAAACTTGTCCCTAACCGCACCCCAATGTCCAACTATAAAATGGACGTCCGTGATTTATTACCAAAATGGATTTATTACAATAATGGTCAGTTTATTACAAAAGTGGTTTTATTACAAAAGTGGTTGGTACGCGATAATCACTTTTGTAATAAAGTTTATTGCAAAAGTGGTTGCGTACTTTCTTCAGTCACTGGCACGTTTTAACTGGTGAATGGACACCTTATTCCATCGAACGACACACAAACATGTTTAGGTAAACTAGCCCCTCACCCCACCCCAATGTCCGACTATAAAATGGTCGTCCGTGATTTATCACCGAAATGAGTTTATTACAATAATGGTCAGTTTATTACAAAAGTGGTTTTATTACAAAAGTGGTTGGTACGCGTTAACCACTTTTGTAATAAATTTTATTGCAAAAGTGGTTGTATTGCAAAAGTGGTTGGTACAACCCCTTGTTGTCCAGTCAATCAAGTCAAATTATACCCCAACCACCAAGACATTGCTATACAAATGTTTGTATTATCTTTGGACAGGATAAATAACATATGAAAAACCTGAATTAATGGTTATTTTGGGGTGAAAACATTGAAAAATTCAGTAAAATCAGAGAAAATTGGAAATTGCTCAACACTCATTAAAAGAGTTCAAACAACAATCATTTCTGTCGTACTTTAATCAAAATAATCGTGTACAATATTATACTTGAAATCCCATTTACTGAACACAAGAAAATATGTGATTTTGGGGTGAACATTGTTAAAAAGTAAATAAAATGCACGAAAATTGGAATTTCATCACTACTCGTTCAAATGGTTCCAAGCACAAACACTGTCATCGTATAAAACACTAAATCGGTATGATTAATACCTCTCTTGAACTCCAAATCAACGGTAGCAAAAAAAATGTGATTTTGTGGGTAAAATATTTTTAAAATTACAGTTATATATCATCAATGTCATATAAATAATAAATATAAAATAATAAGTGCTGCAGTGTCAATGCAGATAATCTGGAGATCCGATAAATCGTTCCGCCTTTATGCGGAATCAGATTTCTAGATTATCTGCATTGACATTGCAGCGGTTTTTATTTTCCTGGCATTTCCCACACACATTCTCTATTGGTGAAGAAGAAAGCAAAGATATACCAGTGGGGGAAACGGGAGAATATGAATACTTGGGAGAGAATACATGTTACAGGTGGAGGCATATACAGAAACCACACCAATAAACTTAAGAGAAAGGAGAAAAGGATATTCAATCAGTTAACCCTTTACCTAACGTAACGGCCAAAACCGGCCAGCGCTGTTCTCAAAAATCGCCATTTAATTTTCATTATTTTTCATTTTTTGTCTCAAAAACATAGGTTATGACCCCTCGTTGGAACAAGCTCGTCGAGCTCGTTCCAACGAGGGGTCATAACCTATGTTTATGAGACAAAAAATGAAAAAAATTAGTTATTCAAGAATTATTTTTGCAAGTGTCGTCTGCTTTTCACGTTAGGTAAAGGGTTAAAACTACTTGAAAGTAATAGCCTTAACCAGGTGTTCGTTGGAAAACCCATTTGGGAGAGTGTGGGATTACCAAGTACAACATATGGGATGGATGTGATTACTCTAAATCAAACAAAAATGAGGAACCTGGAAGTTCTGCACAGTGATGTGGGCCGATGGATAACCGGACCAAGCAGCGCAGCTGTGATGTAGCGGTCAGAGGATAGGTTGGGTAGATGCCGGTTAAAGATAGAATAGATATGGGAAAATTATGCTACCTAAATTATGAGGACCCACCCCACCCCCAACAGCAGATAGTGTTAAAACGACGTTTAACCATGCATGGAACCATAACATTCAGACCGGATGGACAATCCAGACTCGGGAACTAAAGGAGAATTACTGAAGACTTTTTAGAAGGTGACCTGAAGCAGGGCAGTAGCCTTATCAGGGGAAGAGTGCTGAATGATTGCAATAGAAACTGGCGAGCTGGAATTAGGACCAAAAGCTCTAAATAAACGGTTTGTGCAAAAATGATGCCACTGCCTTTGAGGAGTACCTAGATGGATCTTATGGGGGTCTTTGTTGTTCAAAGTGAAATCGAAGTCACTTGAGTTGAGGGGAAGAATCGGGAAAGGAGAGGAAAGAGTGTGCCAAATGTGTAATTTAGGAGTAACGGAGACCATGGGACACTTTATTCTAGAGTGCCCCAAATATTTGCCTAGTAGAACAAGACACCGTAGAATTCTAATAGAAAACTGGGAAGAAAACCTGAAGGATAAGTGGATGGGGAATGACATGAGGAAAGGGTCAATTTTATAGTTTGGGAGATCGAGGAAGTGCCGATGTATGGAATTTTAAAACCATTTTTGACTGAATGCTAGGAGATTAGGGGCGGGAGAAATAGCCCGGCAGTGAACTGGATTATTGTAGGCCCCCTCATGGAAGGACTGCGACAAATTAGCAGAGGGCTGATGAATTATTATTATTTGAACAGGTGAGTCTTTATTGGCAACTACACCTTGACATCTCGCAACCTCTGGCATCACACCGGATATCCCGACAACTCGGCCTGTCAGAAGATAAGTCGGCCTTTTACTCGGATTCTCGCGCGCGTTTAGATACATGTCTGTTCAAAGGCGATTTCATGGAGAAAATAGCAAAAGAGAAGGTGGAAAACGGGCGTTTTGAGTCGGTAAGTGTTTATTTTCCATGTCTGTTCCTTTTTTACGTTGCAAAATGTCATTGAAGTGGAATACTCTTTACTTGAAATCTGATTTTCTAAATTTTATCGCCGAATTTCAATTTCAGCTGGCATATTTTGCTACAAATATTTATCACGCCTTCAGTTATCACTGTTCCTACCAATATTTAACATCTTTTCGCCCCTTTCATGCCAGAAAACCGTTCAATGTTTGAAAGCAAAACCCCTAAATATGCATTTTTCATAACGATATGTCAGTTGATAAAGATAAGACGGCCTGGGGAGGAATGATTGGTCGGCCTGATCTATCCAATTTAAGATTTTCCAACCAGGCCGACTTATCCTTCTCCTCAATACCCAGCTTATGAAAAATTCAGAATTGAAGATTCAAGATTGAAATTTTAAACGTTTCGTGGTCATGGAAGTGACCCGTAGATGCCAGACATTGAAGGGGGTATTAGTTGATAGCGGTTTACTAATTATTTTTGGACCAATATGCCCGTTGAAACGGAAATTCGTGGATAAAAAATGAACAGTCAGAGATTCTCGCGGAGATTATTCCCTTTGCTCACTAAATTAGGGGTGAAAATGAAAATATTTACGTAGAATGAACACTTACCAACTCAGAACGTCCGTTTTCTCCACTCTCTTCCGCCCTTTTCTCCGTCAAATAACTTTTAAACAAACATGTATCTAACGCTCGCGCGAAACTACGAAAAAGGCCGACCTATCTTCCGGCAGGCCGAGTTGTCGGGATATCCGGTGTGTGGCATAGTTACATCTTATCATCTTCAGCAAAGTCTTTATTGGTGCAGGTGAAAAGGTCAGTTTTGATTAGCAAAAACTTTCTTTCTTTATTTCACTTACTATTTTAGTATAATTATTTGAGAAAAATGTTACATTGTTCTAATCTTGAAATCGCCGAGTTTGCAAAACTTGATGTGACTGCCACTTTTAGCGCGTGCGCAATCCACGGAAACGTAATTAACTTGAAATACGTTGTAACTCCATGGAAATTTCCCAATCCGTCATTGACACTGAGAGAAGTTGAACGTTTGGGTTGTGAAGCTATGGTGTTGGTGTCCGGAGGGTAATAATTTGAAAATCTCCATACTTGTCGATATAGACTACTGGTTGATACAGTGTCACTGCCTTGATATTTCGTTAAGCCAGAAAACCTACCCGTGCACAGTCTGCTGTGAAGTATTATTATAGTTTACAAACACACCATTGAGTGCAAACTTGGTCACGGAGAAGTGCATATACTTGTCAGTTGGGGTGGAAAGTTTGTGCCACTCAGCCCTGGCCTTCCACCTGCTCCAAAGACCTTGCTTGAGATGATAAGATGTAACTGTGCCACAGGTTGCGAGACGTCAAGGTGTCGTTGTAAAAAAAAACTAACTCACCTGTTCAAACGTGTGTGGGAAATGCCAGGAAAATAATAACTGCTGCATTGTCATTGCAGATAATCCGGAAATCTGATTTCGCATAGTGGCAGAACCATTTATCAGATCTCCAGATTATCTGCATTGACATTGCGGCAGTTATAATTCTATATTTATTATTTATATATGACATTGATATATAACGGTAATTTTAAAAACATTTTACCCCCCAAATCACATTTTTCTTGCTAGCATTGATGTGGGGTTTAAGAGAGGTATTAATCATACCGATTTAGTGTATAATACGATGACAGTGTTTGTGCTTGGAACTGTTTGAACGAGTCGTGATGGAATTCCAATTTTCGTGCATCTTATTTATTTTTTCATAATTTTCACCTCCAAATTACTCATTTTCTTGTGTTCAGTAATTGAGATTTCAAGTATAATATTGTACATGATTATTTTGATCTAAGTATCACGGAAATGATTGTTGTTTGAACTATTTTAATCAGTATTGAGCAAATTCCAATTCTCGCTGATTTTATTGTATTTTTAAATGGTTTCACCCCAAAATAACCATTTTTCCGTGATGGGATTACTAGGGATATTTCATATGTTATTTTGCATACTAATTCCTGCCCCAAAACAGTACAAGCATTTGTTTAGTAATTTCTTGGCGGTCGGGGTATAATTTTACTATTTTTATTTTCTTGGGAAGAAATAAGTCATCAAAAACATAATTTTCCATTGTGGGATTTAAATCTTTTGTATAGCAGTTTCTTGTGGGTTAAGTATCAGATTGACTGGACTAACGGGTCTACGTGATCAAGGAATGAACATTCTAGACTGCCTCACCCCATCTCGATTAATAAATTTATACGCTATTCGTCAGAGGCATCCTCGCATCAATTTGGGTTATTAAGCAAGTGGGGAGCGCGGTGGCTCAGTAGGTAGAGGTGCAGGCTACAAACCGAGAGGTCCTCGGTTCGAATCCCACCTGCGGCAACCGCGTTGTGTCCTTGGGCAAGACACTTCATCTCCATTGCCCGCGTGGGGGCACGATGACGCCGCGTACTAAGGCGTACTGCACGTCGATGGTGCGCATGTCTCCAACCAATCTAACGCGAGTTACGATGTTGGGGAGCTGGCAGCTGCTCGTCGTTGCTCGGTGGTTCTCTCTGGGTACTCCGGCTTCCTCCACCCGTAAAACTGCCACGGTCATGATTAGCCATTGTGCATATATATGTGACCTTAAACATCAATAAATAAATAAATAAATATTAAGCAAGTACATGTTATAGACGATCTCTGACATACCAGAATATAACCTCAGTTCAAAGTTTTTTTTAACACTTTACCTTTTACGTTACGACCATATACAGTCAGCCCCATTCACCTTATTCAAATTTTATAATTATTTCAATTTTTTGCCTCCTAAACGTAGCTTGTGACCCCTCGTTGCAATGAGCTCACGAGCTCGTTCCAACGAGTGGTCAATAAACTATGTGTTTTTTTGGAGGCAAAAGATGAAGACTTTTAGTTATTGAAGAGAAATTGTTTGCAAGTGTTGTCAGTACATAACATTAGGTGCATTTGTGAACAGACTTACACCTTCATAAAAGTGGTTTAGCAATTGGAAAATTGACGTAATTCGTGAAGACTTGAAGACTCGCCACCTTAATACTTTTCTAAATGATATATACAATGATGATAAGAAGGCCGGAAAAAACAAACTTAGAACCTATAGAGAGTTTAAAGACATTTATAACATAGAAGTTTATTTACTGAACACAACTTCGGAACATGCAAAAAATATGTTCACCCGATTACGTATTAGTAATCACAACTTAATGATTGAAAAGGGTAGACATATGCAGCCCCCATTACCTGTACATAAAAGGTTATGTAAGGTCTGTAACAATGGTAATATAGAAAATGAATTCCACTTTGTTATGGATTGTAAGAGATATGACTCTATACGTGCTGACTCCTATCGCAAAATCGAGAGAGAATATCCAGATTTTGTTGGTATGAGTAGCTCTGAGAGATTCGTATTTCTTATGAAAAATGAAATCCCCGCACTGTGTGGTATCATCTGTAATATGATCCGACAAATGTTTGAATACAGAGAATGCTTGCTTGCGGCATAATACCAATTAGAATGAAATCATTAGCTATAACATGCACCAACTGAACATTAGTGTTTATGGTTTCAAACATATTTTGCTATTTCTTGGTATTATTGTTACTAATTTCAATGACATGCAATTTGCCTTGTTTTTGGTGTTCTTGCAATAAATATTATCTTATCTTATCTTATCTATCAGGTTCGGTCCGCTTTTCTAGTTTAACCATCCTCTAACTCAAGGGGCTATTCGTCGGGTCGAAAGATGATTGATGTCGAAGTGATAGGCCCAACCATTACCACACCCAAGCTCTCACACCAACAGTCCAATTCTGGAATATTTCAGTTGGTTGGAAAAGCGAACCGAAGGTTCGCTTTTCCTACCAACTGATATATTCCAGACGATTGAATCAGAAAAAAATTCATAAAGATTTTGCTTTAAATCAAAGCTAGAAATGTTGCTGAATCTAGACTTGATTTGATCGACAATTTGGTGACATTACAATCAGAAATGAAAACTCATCAAGCCGTAGTTATATTCTCCTGTTTTCAAATAAACATGACCTGCATATTTACATCTACCATTTACAAAGCTTTCATGTGCAAAAATTTCGACTATAATGCTAGTAAGTAAACAAAAGGTCAGATCTCAGAAATCACGAGCTTAAAAATGTGTATTTCTCTGTAAAAATAACATTGGGTCATAATATCTGTTCCAGTTTTATGTATGTTAACCCTTTACCCAAAGTAACGGACAAAACCGGCCAGCGTTATTCACAAAAAATGCTATTCAATTTTCATTATTTTTTTCATTTTTTTATCACAAAAACATAGCTTGTGACCCCTCATTGGAACGCGCTCGTTGAGCTCGTTCCAATGCGAGGCCATAAGCTATGTTTTTGTGATAATAAAATGAAAACCATTAGTTATTCAAGTATTTTATTTGCAAGGGTCGTCCGCTTTTCGTTTAGGTAAAGGGTTAATATCTTGATATTTTCAAGAGGGATTGAATTCTTATTGATTGAAATATCTATAACTGTGACAGGAAACAATATTTGTATATCTTTGTGTGTAAAGGCACACCAATTTACATCAACGGTCGTTGGGCCTCCTCTGGAGACATTTTTTAAAAAAAATACCCCCAGTCCTCCAACGCGAAAGAGTTGCAGTTTACATTTTACCGTTTAGACACTTTTTAGCCCTCACTTGAAACCACATCAAGTTGTTGGCGTCCATAGATACGGCGACTCGCACAAAATTTTTCCCCATTCTCCCATTGGCTTGTTTTCATGTATGGTTTTCTCGGCATAAATAGTAGCCAGTGGGATGTTTTTGTGAGCATCTTCGCTTCCAAGGGAAGGGAAGGTAAAAACGGCAAATGTGATCGCCAGAAATGAATAAATGTGGATCCGATATTAGTAACTGATAAAGGTATACGGTTAATATTTGAATCTGCCCTCCATAGACAATGGGACCTCGAATTATTTGTAATAAATCGGATAATCGTCGCTCGTAAGCCACTTTCCACTGAACAGTAGGCTTCTTGTCCGACTAAATGTTTTTCGGCCATTTCTGTGACTTCTCCCAGTCATTATGAACTACCCAAGAATACCCAACGGCGGTGTAATACACCACTGTGGAGCTTATTCATTCCCCTTTCCGCTGACACCGGGTACTGCTGGATATGTTTGATGAATCAAATTTGAGGGGGATATAATGAAGATGAGTGCTATCGTTTTCGAAAAGCGAGTTGTGTACCTTGCTAATATTTATATTACATTATGGGGGCACGTCAGCATCGATTCAAAAATGCTTGGCTGAATGGCTGTCAGTCTATAGTTCTTGTGTAGCCTGGTCATTGTAAGGGAAAAGGAACGAAGAATTCGAAAAACCGGACCGGTCACAGATTCGAGTCAGAATTTTGGGAAATTTTGTCAGCTGGTTGGAAAAGTCGGAGAATTTGATCGAAAACTGTGATCACGGGTTGAACAGTCCAATCGACTGGTCGAAAAGTCTGAAACTACTGGAATTTATACCTTCGAATTTTCAATTACTGAAAATTATGATGGTGGAACTAGGGTATCGAAAGCAGGTGTCATGCACGCTAAAAAATAAAGTGTTACAAACTACACTTGAAGAGCTGTATTTAACACTTACTAAGTGCTGAACTAGCACTTTGTTCAAGTGTAGATATCCCAGAACTTGACAGGTGTTACAATAATATCACTTGACAAGTGTAATGTAGCGACACTTAAAAGGAAACAACGCAGATGACGCGGATCAGGCTCGAATTCTCGAGCCTGATCCGCGTCATCTGCGTTGTGTCCTTTTAATTATGTACCCACCAAGCGCAAATCAAATTATGGACGATTCTGGAAGAACCACCAATGCTAGACACATGGGAAGTGCCATCCATTCAAGTTTCAGATGTCTGACGATTGTAATGTCTAAGTGCTTAAAGCATTGCACTTTGAGTGTTAAAATCAAACCCTAAGAGTTAGAATGGGTTTTACACCTTGAAAGTGTCAGTTTTAACACTTTAGTTTTTAGTGTGTGGCGAGTGGCCATGACATCTTTTTTTGATACTTCTGTTTTGGGTTGTTTTTTTCTGTTTTTTTTTTTTTTGTGTGTGTTTTTTTTCGTTTCGTTTTGACTCTCTTTAAGCTTCAAGAGTCACGGATATTGCGAGTTTTCCCAATCCCAAAACACAAATTTTGCGTTTCGTTTTTTTACTCTCTCAAAGCCTCCAGAGTCACGGATATTGCGACTTTTCCCAATTAAAACAAAAAAATTTTGCGAATTCAAATACCATTTGAACACCAAGACTAGGCAACATCATGCACCTATGTTATCACACCAACGCGCTTGTCTGACAAGGTTCTCCGTGGGCCAGCAGATATAGAGGATATCTAATGATTTCTTGTGAATACCGGGATTTATCTCATGAGTGAGTGAGAGAATTCGTATTTTCACGAGCAACTTGCTGCGAGTGAAAATACAAATTCTCTCACTCACGAATGAGATTAATCCCGGTATTCACAAGAAAATATTAGATTTTCTTTTTATTATACCCTTTTCATTTGAAGCTTCAACTGAAACGATTCAAACCGACACCCATACCACGCAAGAAATCTGTTTACACAATCAGCTGATCGCTGTTCCCGCTGACACAGATCACGTCTTGTTATACTCACTAGTGGAGCAAGAACAACTTTTGTTTTGCCCTTGTGAAAATTCATTTGTAAATTTCAAGTTCACATGAAATGTTAATCACCGAGGTTTTTGATCTCACTAGTACGGCGGCATAGAAGCGACATGTGATGTTTAGTTACTAAATTGAATATTCAATTTAGTAAATTGAATATTCAATTTATTACAAGGCTGTTTATTCGATTTATTATGAGACTGTTTATTCAATTTATTACAAGACTGTTTTTTCAATTTAGTAAATTGAATATTCAGTTTAGTAAATTGAATATTCAATTTATTACAAGACTGTTTATTCAATTTATTAGGAAACTGCTTATTCAATTTTTTACAAGACTGTTTTTTCAATTTACTAAATTGAATATTCAATTTATTACAAGACTGTTTTTTCAATTTATTACGAGACTGTTTATTCAATTTATTACAAGACTGTTTATTCAATTTACTAAATTGTATATACAATTTAGTAAATCGAATATTCAATTTATTACAAGACTGTTTATTCAATTTATTACAAGACTGTTTATTCAATTTAATACAAGACTGTTTTGTCAATTTAGTAAATTGAATATTCAATTTAGTAACTAAACATCACATGTCGCTTCTACGCCGCCGTAGTTCCTATTATAATTAGACCTTAGGGGTGTAATAAAGACTGATATCTTCTGTAGCCATTTTAAAACACAGATTGAAAACGTCCATCTCTAATTTGAAGGGTTTATTAAATTTGTATTTTTATATTTTATTTTAAATCATTTTTATAGAATTTTTAAAAATTAATATTTCATGAAAATTCAGCTTCATTAGTCTTTGAAATCTACAGCCACGAGGCTGAAACTGGAAAGTATTGATTGGTATACTCAAGAAACTCATTCAGCTGGATGTCTTGAAATATCGAATGGAGACATGTTGACAATGACTTCCGTTTTAACAAATGCCTCAAGATATTATCTGAACCGCTTTTTACCTGCTGTTGTCTGATTCTGACTTAGCAGTGGCCGACAATAGGGGGCTTTCTTAAAACACTAAAGCCTTCTAAATGAGGACGTTCCCGTTTCCCACACCCCAACCCCACCTTTGGAAAAAAGTTCCCAGTTAGAACTGTGTGTTAAAATGGAGTGAAATACCTGACAAATGAGACACATTTGAGACTTTGTGACAAACAAATGGGGACCTCCCGGTTTGCTGTGTGTCCCTGTAGTGACAAACAAGGGTGCAGGTCATTTGATGGAGGGGGGGGGGGGGTGGGGGGAGACAACCAACAGGAATGTACGATCCACAATATAAATCTTTTTTAAGCTCCACTTTCTCTCTTTTACATTCATAATCAGGCCTATATCGTTTTGAAAATCACAGGAGAAGGAATAGAGAGGCACCCTCCTGGAAAACGTTTAGATGGGCAACTGCCCCAAAGTATAACAGTCATTTCACTATGAAGGGAAGCACGGGGACAGCTGCCCCCTATGCCTTCGGACCTCGGAGGAAAGAGGAGGCAGACAATGCCCTTCCCAGGTCCGTCACTCAATTGTTTTCAATGATTAATTCTCGAAGTAAAGCTAAAATACATCCCAAATCCATTCTGGGAGCTTTCAGAATTCAATAGGGGAGTTGGGGGAGTTCAAACTCTCCCCCCCCCCCCCCCTTCTCTCGGGTCTTTGGCCTCCCAGACAGGCATGATTCAGCATGTCATGGTGGGGCTGCTAGTGCAAGTAAATGCCTCTTTTCCGGTGTCTGACCCTCTGCCCAGACGTTCATCCGGTGTCCATGCCTGTACAGTCGGCTTTTCATTAGCTTCTTTATCCCACTACTTTAAACTCTGTTTGGTCTCGGGGCTGGTACTTTAACATACAATCTAGAATAGGTCATGTGGACAATGGTCAAATCACCTTGGCAATAGATTCCATTCAAGTCTTGGCTGCCTCTCCAGCGGCAGACAAGACTTGACTAGAAATCACTGCTAAGCAACAAGTCTCGCAGATGTGATGTGCAGCAAGCAGACTTGGAAATTTCTCAGACCCTTGAGGATTAAAAAAGACCCGGTATGTTTCCATAAGATTTATTGTGCGAACAAGTGTTTAAGAATCCCTCAGTTTACACAGAATTTTTAGGTGGACATTTGCCAATCTCCTTATCTTCAAATCAAGCTGGACATAGAGAACGAGGACAATCGCTCGTCTCAAAACGACAAACCCGCATAATTGCAGACGTGTAATTATGTACCTACAGTGCAGCCGCCGTGGACTGGTTACTTTCCACAACCCGGTGCTTGAGTAATTAAAATTTTGCTGATGATGATTTTTGTTACCTGGAAAACGCATGCCTGGACATCACTGCCCACGCGTGGATTTCGACCAGTCCAAGGCGACTGAACTGTATATTGGAATGCGAGCGTGTGAAACACTTTATATCCCGATTTCTGTGTGTATTCAACCTTACCCCATCAGGCATGTCAAAGTACTGCCGATACCAACATAACCGGTACCGGGACAGGACGGGACAGACCGGTACTGGTACCGGGACAAGTCAACAATTGGGTGACATCACAATCAGATGGGAGAAATTCGTATTTAAACCGACCCAGTCCCCAAGATCACAAAGACAAGCATGGAATCGCACCAATTATTTTTGCGGCGACATCAAAGTAATTATAAAGCACGAAAATCGTGCTTTATGATTACTTTGATGTCGCCACAGAATAATTTCGTTGAAGTAGCCGATGACGGTGCTTTCATTGTCTTTGATGTCATGTTTGGAAAGTTAAAATGATCGGCTTTATTGAGGTGGTGGGGCAGACAGAACATGCCCCTTTAGAGTGTTTTGATATGTTCATTCACAAATAAGCTGAAAGTATGTCGTGTAAGTGTGCCATACACAATTCGTCCCCTGAGCTCCAATGTGTTCTATGTGCCAGCTGGCACATAGAACACACTGGAACTCATGGGAGAAATTATTAGCCCGTTTACCCTCGTTCAGTTTGGAATTTCCTCATAAAATAATTTTGTTCCGGTACGGCGGGACAAAAGCTTTAGTGCCGGTGCCGGTTGGAGCATGAGGGAACCGGCGGGTACCGGTAGAGATACCGGTTGACATGCTTGTACCCCATACAACACAGACCGTGTGATGTAGGTACACCACGTGTGGAATCCGGCCTGTGTGTAAGAACGTCATGTAAAAACGCATCTGATTGGTCGTTACGCATCTGGGGGACTTTATGACGTGAATGAAATGATTCAATACAAAACGATGTTAAACAAGAATGTAAACAGACCGCCAACTATGATATTTTTCTTTAAAATATCAGCCTCGTTCACTTTATTCAAGTTAAATCGTGGTATGGTTACACAACACAACTGGGGTAATATACGGGGATAGGAATAAACGATTTTCGTTAGAGTTTTTCCTGTATTTGACGCGCGTGAAATACAGGAGGAACTCCAAATTTGATTCACGGATTCCTGTCCCCCATACTCCAGACTAGTTGTGTTCAGCCTAATGGTATCACTGAACTAAATATTTGAATTAGAGTTACTCCCCTTGAAATGTAGCACTCGGAAATGATGCAATATCTAAAAATAAGCAGCCTTGGGAAAACATATTGTTTCAATAAACGTTTGAAACATTCTATTGACATTTTGCATTATTGTTGAATGTTCAAAAAAAAGAGGGTGATTTGATGACTTTTGGACCTAAAAAATTAAATTTACTTTTAGTGTGTTTTTGTTGGGAATTCCCTGAAAAATATGTGCACGTGACCGGTACTTCCCTTCCTGTCGGTGTTTTCTTCTGTTATTTGTTGCATGACCCCATGTTTTCGGGTCAGAAAAAGTTGTCTGAAGGGCTATACTTGACAAAGATATGTGAATGCCAAAATTAAAGTGACGCGATCATTTTTTTTTTCGTCTGAATATATAATGGTCGCTTATGGGAAAGTAGTCAGTTCCGTGAAACATCACAGTACATGTATCGTTAAGTATAGAATAATCATTGTATCGTACGGTACAGTCACCGTGGACTGGTCGTAACCCACATGTGGGCAGTGATGAGCACGCATGCGTTTACCGGGTAATAAAAATCATCATCAGCAAAATTTTAATTAATGGAACACCTGATTGTACCCGGTGCTTCATTAATAAAAAAAAGAAATTATGATTATTCCTACATATAATTGGTGCTTGAATCTAATATTATTGCGTCCGTGGAAATAGTGCCATCCGTGGAAAGTGACCAATCCACGGCAGCCGTAAATAATAATCATTCATTCAATTATTCATTCTTTCGTTAGTCATGGCAAGGGAAGAGTTAATAGCCTGAGAACAAAACTTGAATGTCATATTCCGTAACCGATATCAAAGATGGGACCGAGCGTAAAGTGATTGTATGTCACTTGATAAAATTAATGATCGTCTGTTAAATCAGCCTTATTTTTAAAATTCTGCGTGGGTGGATGTGCTCTTCAGATAAGAAAGAAGTATGTGATCAAAAAGTGTGTCGCCTGTTTATTGACGTTCTCAAAAGGTCGATAGGGTGACACTGATAAAAATGTAATTTGTGACCCTGTCTTTTCGACCTTGTAATTCCACAGCAGTTGTTACGGTATTTAACCCGGGTCGATATCTTCTATGATGAGCAGGCGCACCAGAAGTTAAAAGGAACGGGGGGGGGGGGGGGGGGGGGGGGGGGCTCCAATTTTCAGAAGTGGATTTTGGAAGATTAACTGGTGGTGTGCGTCGCTCGTATATATCTAACCGAACCATATCGTTTGCGGAACATTTAACCCGATCGAACATCTATGGGATCAAATGGATCAACGCGTATGACAACGCCAACCGCAACCTCAGACGTTACCACAGTTGGCGCAAGCGATGCTGGAAGAGTGGGCCACTATACCTCAAGCTTCCATCCGGAATCTGATTGCTTCAATCAACAGAAGGTGCCAAGCAGTTTTGGACTCAGATGGCGGAAAACACTAGATATTGAGTTTGTATTACGTCGACCCGCGACGTTAACACCTGAAACATCTCCATTTGAGCTTCATTCATCCATTAAAACTTTGGTAATGAATTGATTTCGTTCTCTATCTCATTATCCCATAACGCGGGAATATCCATCATCAGAGAAAGCCCGTTTTGCGCAGTTTTGCGTTTCTTTTTTTGAACAGTATATTACAAGAATGCCTGTGTATTGACAGGTTTGCACGCTCCCATTTTAACACATTGTGTACCTGCGCAACTTGTCTGCGGGAAAAAGTGGAGAGGCTCTGTTCCCTGCGCCCCCCACTCCCCCCCCCCCCCCCCCCCCATCCCTGCTTCCGCTACCTTTGCTGGTTGTCACTTATCAGTCTCACACTCCAACATGTGTTTTTAAAGGAAAATTGTTCTTTACCATAACAATGATAACAGCAAGATTTTTAAAAACTTTTTTCTTTTTTTTTCAGTCGTGGTCAATATAATTTTTCTGTGCCTGTCGCCGTCATTTTAACACTAAACTAGGTTTTAAAATATAAGTTATGACCAATGATAGTGTTTAATATGTTTTCTGGAACTGAATGAAGTTCAACTTCCGAGAAATCCATATTTGATCAAACATCATCCCATTATAGCCACTGTGTCCGCCAAACCTTTTCCGGCTCTTATGTGAAACTGGATTGCATGTGTTGTTGAAGACAAAAATTTGACATTAGTGTGACCAAACTGCATGAGCTTTATGACTAACAGTTAAAAGCATTCCAGTTATTCATGGTTGTTTGACATGGAACACGCATTCAAGTGGTGACTGCTGTAAAGTTCTCAGACACACACCAGACACATAAAGACAAACCACGTCACATAACACCGAAAATCAACTGTTATACAGGAGGGGGGGGGGGGGGGGGGCACTAAAAATTTGCAAGACGTGAGGTCCTATAGTTTTTTTCGGCTCCTTTTTACACCCACCCACCCACAACGTTCAAATTTTCTACTACCGTTCTAAGACACCCAACCCCCACTCTCCCATTAAAATAAATAATAATAATAATAATAATAAATAATAATTTTTTATTTTAAGGGGAGAGTGAGGGTTGGGTGTAAAATAAACTTATAAACTTAGTAGGCACAGCTGTCTTTAGGGGGTTTTCATAATGTTCTTAACCCTTTACCCAACGTAACGACCAAAACCGGCCAGCGCTATTCTAAAAAATCGCCAATTAATTTTTATTATTTTTTCATTTTTTGTCTCAAAAACATAGGTTATGACCCCTCATTGGAACGAGCTCGTTGAGCTCGTTCCAATGAGGGGTCATAACCTATGTTTTTGAGACAAAAAATGAAAAAAAATAGTTATTCAATCATTTTTGGGGGCAAGTGTCGTCTGCTTTTCATGTTAGGTAAAGGGTTAAACTGGTACCACCAATTTAAACCTCTGTGGGCTGCTGTGGGCCCCAATCTACAAATGACAAGCTGTTCATTATCAGGCTTGGCCAGAGCAGGTGTATGTATACGGGAACAAATTTTCATTTGAATTGTTCCCAAAATATTGTCTGCACATTTTCTACATTTCGAACAAGACACCCACCCCCTACTTACGTGTGACATTTTCCCAGATTAAGGCCAATATTCTCACATATAAAGCCTCCTGGTGTTGTATTTATGTTAAGAGTGTGATGTACAACATCATCTTTAAGGTTTGAAACACAAATGATGGTATATATTAGCTGATATATTGATATATTTTTAAAAAATTTAAAAAATTGCACAAGTTGGAAATGCACATTTTTGGCGCACTCAAGAGACCCACCCACCCCCACGTCACGTCTTGCAAATTTTTGGTCCCCCCCCCCCCCCCCCCCCTCCCTGGTTATGCAAGCAAAACGATCTGAGCGGTCAATTTTCGTTTGCTCGTTCCTGGATTTTTTGTTTACCGCAATTGACACATCACAGGAATGGGCTGGTACCCTTTACTTTTCCAAAAGTGTTTCATGTGACAGCTTTTCACCAGGGAAGGGAAGCTCACACCTGGATTCAGTACAATGTATTATTCATTTTAAAATATCACAAAGCACAAAATTTTATGATTACCCGGAGAATACTGGTGGAATAAATAATGAAATATTATAGTATTATAACATGAATCACCCAGCGGTGGCTCAGTGGTTGACTTTTGGACTTTTATGCTAGAGGTCCCGAGTTCGATCCCCGTCTGGGACGACCTGCGCTGTGTCCTTCGGCAAGGAAGGCACTTTATCCCGGTTGCCTACACGGGGTGAGGATGACGCCGTGAACTAATGCGTACTGCATGTCGATGGTGCACATGTCTTCAACCGTTGTAACCCTGCTTGACTGGAGCTTGAACCGAGTTAGAATGTTGAGGAGCTGACAGTTGCTCGTCGATGCTCGGTGGTTCTCTCCGGGTACTCCGGCTTCCTCCACCCGTAAAACTGTCATGGTCACGATTAGCCATTGTGCATAAGTATGTGGCCTTAAACACCAATAAATAAATAATCACCCAGAGATTTTGTAGGGTATGTTAATTATTTGGATTCCAATTCCATCTACCCATAGATCTGAACTTACCATTTCTGCCAAAGGAAAAAAATGTCGACTTTTGGATGATACAATTTTGTAGAATCGGGGATGAACGACACAAAGGCCTATTTACATCATAACCCCGATCGCCTGAAAAATTAACTTTAATGGGGCAAGTTTCCAAGAATTGCGTTGGGAGGTTAACCCACCACACCCCCCCCCCCCCCCCCTCTGGGAGATAACATTATGTAAACACCACGTAGATAGAGATAATACTACCGAAGACCAGATACACGTGTGTAATAGGAATACGCCGACATGCATATAATCACTGTGGCATTGGCAGAGTTAATTGCATTGTGAGAGTTCTATTTTAGTCCGTCCCAGAAACTTTCTTCTCAATTACTGGTCGACAGTCACAACTAGTCTCTGTTGTGAAGTATATAGTGTTTATTGAATTTGTGGCTTGTGGAACCGCCATGACACCTGTTTTTGACACCCTAGTTTCACAAGACACAAAATGTTTTTTGCGTTATACCTTTTGACTCCTTCAAAGCCTTTAGAGTCACGGATATTGCGACTTTTGCCCAATTAAACAAAAAATTCTCCCACCGGGCCGCACCATGATCGACGCGGTGAGCCGAAGGACTCCCTCGCCTCCCTGTCGGGGATCCCATAGCCCCCGCGTCGGAGAAATGCTGGCGCCACCGCTGTAAGTTTCCCTAAGATTGTGCAAAAGAGAAAGCAAATCTCAGGAATTCTATCATATGGTTCTGCGGCATATCGCGTTCACTGTTTTCTTTTCCAGATATAACAGAAGACAGTTCCGAAATAAGTTCACGAATATCATTTTTTTTTTGCCTCAAAAACATAGCTTATAAACCCTAATTTGAACAAGCTCGATAAACTCTTTCCAGTTAGTTTTCATAAGCTATATTTGTAAGTTGGAAATTGAAAAACAACAACAATAATACTGGTGATATTGGTGGTGAGTAGCCCCTCCTCCCGCCCGTTTATAAGCGTTAAGTTACGTAAAGGTTAAATAAATATTCTGATCTAACGGCACGTACTTGATTTTGATATTAGGGTATGAGAAAGCATAAAGATATTGGCTATGGTCAAACTGAAGTTCAAATCGAAAGCTGAGATAGAGGCCGACTCGATTTAGGCTATTATTATCTTGGAGAAAACGGGATCTCGGTGGTTCTGTGCTTAGAGTATCGGACTTCAAACCGAGGTCCGCGGTTCGATCCTGACAAGAGGTAACTGTGTGGTGTAAATATAGAATATACCTATAGTAGCTTGGTGTACCAAATGTTCACCACGAGTGGTGAACATTTGGTACACCAAGCTCCTTTGGGTATATTTTATTTATACCATGATCGTCAGATTATTGAGAGTCGCTATTATTTTTTTTTTTTTTTTTCGATTTTACTGAGCAGCAGACGTACACACGTGCGAATCTGTTTTGGTTTACGTTTACTTCCGCTGTCAAATTTATCGCCGAGACGAAATGGAAAAAGAAACGCGCAAATCACGGGGCCTTTTTCATTTTAATAACATAACATACTATTTCGAGTTATGGATGCCTTTTTAATATGAGACAACGCATGCTTGTTAATTTTTGTATCTTATGAGGTAAATTCATTTAAAAACGTAGTAAATAATTGCCGCTTTCATGTTACACTTCGTGAGGCGACGAGCGATAAATTTAGACAGGTTTGCATTCAGGTCGAGGTCACCAAAAGTCAACTTGATGCAGTTCCACTGTAGGTGTCTATTTTAACTATTGAATCCCATTGCTGGCGTGTTCGCCACAGACACAAGTGTTCACCACGGTTGGTGTGTAAAGCTAAAATTTATGTCACAGGCTTTTTTTTATATAGTAGAATAGGTAATCGTGGTATAAATTACTCTTAATCCCGATTGCCCACACATGGGGCACGGTGGCGCTGTGAACTAAGGTGTACTGCACGTCATTAGCGCACTTGCCTTCAACTAATCCTAACCCTGCATGTGTAGAGTTAGTGCGCTGGGGAGTCGGACAGTTGATCACTTGTGCTCGGTGGTTCTCTCAGGGTGCCCGTGTTTCCTCTACCCGTATAACTGTTTGACATTTTGGATTTCTTAACCCTTTGCCCAACGTAACGACCAAGAGCGGCCTGCGCTATTCACAAAAATCGTCAATTAATTTTCAATATTTTTTTCATATTTTGTCTCAACAATATGGTTATGACCCCCTCTTTGAAACGAGCTCGTCGAGCTCGTTCCAATGAGGGGTCATAACCTATGTTTTTGAGACAAAAAACAAACAAAAATTAGTTATTGAAGAATTTTATTTGCAAGTGTATCTGCTTTTCATGCAGGTAAGGGTTAAGTGTCGTTAAATCAGAATAAACAAGTAAAAAGTTGGCACAGCCAACAGATGCTCCCCGAAATGCAAATTGACGGAAACAACATACTGATTTTTTTTAAAATGCAGAAATGTGAAATGGTTTAAGCCATATAAAAAAAAAAAACCCACAAAAACGTGTGGAAGGACAAGGATAACAGTACACAGTAAAACTGTATTAAAAGCTCCTTGGGAAGGAGATTTAAATTGGCCTTTGAAGACAGGTCACTGGTTAATTAGGATGAATGTATAAGCAGGTTTGATTACACATGCCCTAGGCATTTAATAAGATACCATAAGAAATGTTTTATCACTTGACCATTTTGCCACATTTCAAGGGGCATAACTCTGGAATGGTAAATGCCATAGGCCCATAACGGTGAAAATCGATATGAAAGGTAGTAATGTTGCAAAATTATAAGGTCGTACATCAAAGTGAACTTCAGTTATCATCCGGAAATCATTGATTTTACCATTTTGCGACTTTTCATAACACTAGAATGGTAAGTGCCACAACAATGACAAGCGATTTTGACCTGCATTTTGTGGTATATACAGTAATGTTGTAGAATTATAAGGGCGCACATCAAACCGAACTTGAGTTGTCATCAGAAAACCATTTATTTTTCCATTTTGCGACATTTTCAAGAAGCATAACTCTGGAAAGGTAAATGTCATAACGGTGAAAATTGAACTTGATCTACATTTTATGGCTGGTGGTAAGGTTACAAAATTTTAAGGTCGTACATCCAAGCGAACTAGAGTTATTACCCGGAAACTATTGATTTTACCATTTTGCGACTTTTCAAGGGGCATAACTCTGAAACAGTAAATGCCATAATGGTGAAATCGAACTTGACCTTCATTTTATGGTAGGTACAGTTGAAACTAGAAGTCCTGTCATGAAATGCGCACAAATAGCACGCCGATCTGCGCGTTAATCTACGCGTTATGACCATAGTAAGGCTATCAAATTCTGTACATATGGTCTGTGCACAAACAATGTTTCAACCAATGAACCTCAGGGTAACCCGGAGGTCCATTGGCAGAAACATTGCCTGTGTTTGCTATGAGTAACCAAGAGAACCTGCCGTGCTTTGGGTGCCATTCGATATGGTAAGTGTGCGCATTTCCTATGCGCAATTAAGCCCAGACAAGCGCACTGTTCGTGACAGGACTTCTAGTTTTAACTGAAGTAATGTTCTAAATTATAAGGATATACATCAAAGCAAACTACAGTTATCATACGGACGGATGGGCAGTCGGACGAACGAACGGACAGACAGATGGACAGACGGATAAAGCAGCGACTATATGCTCCCCCGAATTTTTTTCGAGGTGCATAACAAATAAACAATACATAAATCTTGGAGAACACGGTGGTGCTCTATTTGGATTTCAACCATTTTCTTGAGACGTCTTTTTGCATTTCTTCGTATTAAGAGCCCAATGTTTGTGTCAAGGAGTTAAGAGAGAGTCAAGACAAAATTTCTTTATTTTTAGCTGCGAAGAGCAGCTCTATATGTGGCAATATCGGTCTGGCTGGCTGTCGGTCGGTCGGTCGGTCGGTCGGTCGGTCGGTCTGTCGGTCGGTCTGTCACCAACGAGTTTAAAAAACACCATAACTCCTAAAATACTTGATGGATTGACAACCTACTTGGTATGCAAGTGTATCTTCGTGATGTCTACACCCTCTCAATTGTGCATGTCATTCGGATAATTTCTGTCACATTTATGGACTTGTCACCAACGAGTTTTTTTGTCACTAACGAGTTATTTTTTTTTTTTTTTTGTCACCAACGAGTTTTAAAAAATCACTGGCGTTGCACGAATCGTCACAGCTTCGGCACTGTGACAGTGAGCTCTAGTTGTGAATATCCCACAAATTTTATATTTTCAACACACAACCGCAGAAGGTAGGCCATGTTGTTAAGTTTAGAAACACCATCATATGTGGAAGCTTAATGATTTATGCCGATATGTAGAAGAAGTGCGGCGATAAGCAGCGAACAGCATAACCCCCCCCCCCCCCCCCTAAAGAACCTAATATGACGTTCAACAGACATCAGTTAAAGAACAGCTAAGCTAAGGCAGAGAACATTGCAATCATCGAAAGTGTTAACCCTTTACCCAACGAATCGCCCGCATTCGCCCGCGTAATATGCAAATTGAGTAGCTGAAAAAATATTATCTTTCAAAAAATTTGAACAAAACCATATCATGTGACCCCTCGTTGGAACGGGTGACATGATATGGTTTTGTTGAATTTTTTGAAAAATTTGAAAACATTATATTTAAAATAATAAATTTTGATATCGTCCGCGTTGGGTAAAGGGTTAAAAGCCATACATGTTTATAACCGATATGTTTAGTGTGGTGTCGTTCAATCCAAAGCTCAGTTCTGCATATTTGTCTGAAAACAGGTATAATTCTGTAATGTTCAGCAGAATCGCATGTGGACATTCAAGTGTCAGTTTGAATGTAAAGCAAATAGATCACCCAAAATGTAAAGATACCCAGGCACCCACAACTGGCGTCCTTTATGGTTGAAAATGTAAGCCCGAAAACTTTAAACAGTGTCCAGTATAAAGTGCATCTATCTAGCTGGGTATCTCTAATTTCAAAGTGATCAATTATTGCCAAAATTGACTTCTTTCAAACTTCTGAGAATTGCTGGATGAAGACTGTCTCTCGTGGCGCAGAAAATTCGGTGGGCCGTGGGTGGTCCTGCTCTGAGGTCGGAAAGGTCCCCGATGCAGACCTGGAAATAAGTCGCGAACGGTCGTTCGGGTTATGGGGAGGTTACGGGGATTTCAAAGTGCATAACCTGTACGCCGTTCACGATAGCATGTTGCAGTCAACAGAATTGAAAAGTGGACAGCCTCCGCTGTTGATTGTTGGTCATGTGATCCACAATTCATTGGATCGAAACAGATAATGATTACATCAGTGATCTGAACGTAGTGGCTACCTTCCCGCCCACTGTAGTGGGCGGGTAGGTAGCCACTACGTTCAGATCGCTGAACAAAGATATTGATAGGACATACAATATTATTTTTTTTATAAATGCAAACACTTAACGGTATGCAATGAATAAAAAAATTCATCATATCAATCTAGCTTGTCCATAAATTGTCATAAAAAGTGACAGGATATAAATTACAATTTTGAGACAAGTTTACGAAAATAGGTTACGATAGTTTTCTTTCAACGCCTGACAAAGTCGAGTCATCGGGCAGCCATGAACCGCAGCCACTGATGTCGCAACCTCGAGTGGTAAATAAGCAAGAGTTATGGAGAGCTGATTATGCACATTAGATAGAAATATTAGTGTCAGAACTGTTTGTTGGCATATGTTGATAATAGATTCTGATAACTTTATATTTGAATTTTGAAGTAGTAATTGCTTGGGTGTCGGAGGATAAGTTAATCATGAGACGAAGATCAGTGAATTTGTAACTTAACTGTGTAAGACGGAACCGCGGTGACAGCGGCAGTAAAACGAGTGTGTGAAGACACCGACGAGGGCATGTGATAGCAGAACTCATTGGACTTGGAAACTTCCCGAATTCCCACTAGACTACAACCTGTACATGTCCAATTGCTTAGCAGTGATTTCTAGTCAAGTCTTCGCTGCCTGTTAAGGCAGCCAAGACCTGACTAGAAATCACTGCCCAGGTGTTTTGTCTATTGTCACCGGGACCTCCTAAAGATGGCAAGGTCAGGGTACATGCTCTGTGATCGCAAAAGCCTGAAATAGGTCTTTAAACATTAAGGTGTGTTTAGAACAAGTCACAAAACTAGTGCAGATACGATTTGTTGTCGTAAAAATGCCACTGTTGAGCTCATTGGCAGTGTCATTTATAGCGTTTTTGGTACAATGATATATATACTGAGTCAAAAAAGAAAGTATAATAAACTTTTAGGAACAATTTTTTAGTATTATCGACTTTAATCCCAAACAAATTATTAAAGATTCATATTTCGAGTCTAGGTGTATCATTTTGCATAATTTCATGTTCTTACTGTCGTCAGCGTCACGTCAGGACGTCGCAGTTCAAACATGGGGTGAAATGAAAAGTTCACACATTCAGTCAATGGCGTGTATGTCCACCGTTTTCCTCTTGGATGGCAAGACATCGATGGCGCATGGACCTGACATGGACAGATGTCACCCTGTGGTATTGCGTTCCACTCCTGCCTTAGAACATTACGTAAATCGCCTAACGTCTGAAGATCATGAAATCGTACCCGACGGTCCACTTGATCTCAAATATTCTCGATTGGCGACAAATCTGGCGAAAGTGGGAGCCGGGGAAGAGGTTCGATGCTCTGCTCCTCAAGAAAGGTACGACAGATACGCGCCACGTGACATCGGGCATTGGATTGCTGGAATAACTGCAATCCGACGTTAGCGTTGAACAATGGGACAATATCGCTGTCCATTCAGATTACCATCTATGAAGATCAACTGTGTTCGATGGTGCAAGGAAATTCCTGCCCAAACCATTACACTACCCCCACCGAAACTGTCGCAATCCCACACGCATGCATCAGAGAACCGCCCTCCTCGTCGGCGACACACTCTTGCCCTACCATCAGCGCGCCGTAAACAAACTCGTGGTTCATCGCCACCACCATGTCGTCTGATTGGTATGCCATACTGCTGAAATCTTGTCCAGACTCTGGTGATCACCGTATGGTGCATACCAAGGGCTTCGCCAACCTGACGATGGGTAGCCCCTTGTTCCACCATCCCTACAGCCCACCACATTTCTGCTTCAGACAAATGACTTCTTACATTTGCATTTGCCATATTCAATCATTAAATCTTAAGGGTTTGTATTGGAATGAAGACTGAATACCCAACACATCTCATGCACATGTAGACAGTACACGAAAAGTCTGCCTGTCAAGAGAGCTAATGTAAACACTGGGGACCATCTTAATACATTCCTCAATCATATCCACCCAAAATATCGCAACTGTGTCAAAAGAAAATTTCTTACATGAAATGGGTTAACCCTTTACCAATGTAACCGTCAAAACCGGTCAGCTCTATTCACAAAAATCGCCAATTAATTTTCATTATTTTTTCATTTTTTGCCTCAAAAAAATAGGTTATGACCCCTCATTAGAATGAGCTGGTCGAGCCCATTCCAATGAGGGGGTCATATCCTATGTTTTTGAGACAAAAAATGTAAAAAAGAAGTTATTCAAGATTTTTTTTTTCAAGTGTCGTCAGCTTTTCATGTTAGGTAAAGTGTTAAAGGCCGGGTTTTCTTATTTGTTTCCGGCGAGTTGTCGACAGGAAGGAATAAATTTCCTCCCTGTGGGATAATCGATCTTTTCATCTGTAAACACGTACGACCTTCCGAGTACACGCGAACAATTAAACGTGTGAAAAATGTTTACGATTTCACCTTTGGTTGTTGGAAATGGGACACCTGCCCAAGTCTGATATTATGAATGATCTAATGTTAGATGTTTGTCAAATCTTAACACCGAATATGTATTTTTATTCAACAAATTCATAAGAGCGTGAAAAAGAATCTAACACTGGCACTCCGTACAAGTGATATGCCCACACTTCTAGCGCCAAACACCCGATGTCCTTAGCGCATATTGTTATCCTTGCAGTATAAGCAAAATTGCACAATTTAAAGGTATGAGGTGGGGAAGGGGGAAGGAGGGGGATTATGACCACGAATTTCCCCGGACGGTTCTTAGAAAGATATTAGGGAATTTCAACTGTCGAATCGAATCAGGGTGGGGATTTCGAATCGAGCTGAATCTCGAATCGAATCGGCACGCTCTTTGTCTCAAACACTGACAGACAGACAGACAGACAAACAGACATGACTTGACTCCTGAGAAATCACTGCCAGTCTGCCAAGTGAATCCACAAACAAACTTCAGCATGGGAAAATTCGGTTAATTTTGGAGACAGGGATTGGTCGAAGTGGATGGTATTGAGAAACATCGACCGACACCATCTTTCGATTCATGAACATAACGGTCTCCGACAACTAATCCTCTTACCGTTAATGAGCTGTCCTCAAGCATGGAAATAAGGATAATGTTATCTGCAGAATGAGGTCCACAGAGGGTGAATTCGGAGTTGCTATCCTGCACGATAGCCTAGTTTTACTAAATTTACCTTTTGTGAACCTCATTCGGAACCAAGGTCTCAGGACTAAGCAGAAAGAGGTACCTAGGGGATAAATCGGGGGTTTCTAGCCCGCTGTATTGGATAGTTATCAGCAAATTCACCTCTGGGACATCATTCAGCAAATGGCTAATTGTTTATTTCCAAGCTTGGCTGTTCTGGAGATTTTTATCTTTCAAAGTCAAATTTCTATACATTTCAAAGGGTTGAGGGTATTTGTTTAACCCTCAACCCTTTGAAAGTTATAGACCGTAACAATTGTGAAAAATATTCCCCAAATGGCACTCTTTTAAGAGGCTCGGAAGAATGCAGTTGTCACCTACTGTAATATGCCATCTGTAATTTCATGAGCTCGCTATTTTCACATATTCTTCCAGTAAAAAAATGTTTGAAATTTTTGCTACATAGACAACAGTGTTAACTCTTTACCCAACGTAACGGTCAAAACCGGCCAGCGCTATTCTCAAAAATCGCCTATTAATTTTAATTATTTTTTCATTTTTTGTCTCAAAAACATAGGTTATGATCCCGCGTTGCAACGAGGGATCATAACCTTTGTGTTTGAAACAAAAAATGAAAATAAATTAGTTATTCAAGAATTTAATGGTCAGGTCGTTGTAATACAATGTTTTCATTTCGATCGCATCTGTTCACCTTTCAGTATTTTTTGTTTTCCTGGTTTCAAATTTTGTTGGTCCTCCCTACCTCAGAAGAGTGAGTGAGAAGGCCAATTTGCCACATTCTTGCAACCCCACGCGGGGAATTTTCAGGACATTTGTCGGTGCATTTTCTTTTCAGATTCTATAACTCATTTCTTGAAGCTAACGGACCAAATCCAGTCGCAACGAACAACATTCAAATTTTATTATACTTTTAACCCTTTACCTAGCACGAAAAGCAGACGACACTTGCATACAAAATTCTTGAATAACTTTTTATTTCATTTTTGACGTCCAGAATATAGCTTATGACCCTCGTTCCAATGAGGGTCATAAGCTATGTTTTTGAGGCAAAAATGAAAAAAAATATGGAAAATTGAATGGTGATTTTTGTGAATAGCCCTGCTTGATTTTAGCCGTTACGTTGGGTAAAGGGTTAATGTTTTACCCCATAACATTGCTTCTGATCCCTCACTGAAACGAGCTCGTTCCTATGAGGGTCATATTCAATGTTTTTGGAATCAAAAAGTAAACTTGTTCAGTTATTCAAGAAACAGTTCTGCTTGATATCGTCTGTAATGCAATGGGTCAAATAATCACCAGTTGTCAATTAGAGTAGCGGAAAAAAAGGCCATTCAGCCATCCATTTCCAAAATTGAGAGGGTGGGCACTAGGGCTACACGATATTCAAAACTGAATACCGGTATCGGTATTCAAAAAAATACCGCGGTATACCGGTATATCGAAAACTGTTCAGATATATGAACACAAGTACCACAATGAAGACTTGAGGCATGACAGTCGGAAGGAATTAGCATGACTTGATGATGCGGTTCGAAAAACCTTTACCTAACGCAGACGATATCAAAATTTGTTATTTTCAAAATTAGTTAGATTTTCCCCAAAGATTTCAACAAAACTATATCATGTGACCCCTCACTGGAACGAGCTCGACGAAATTTTTTAAATTATTTTTTCAACTGCTGAATTTGTATATTACGAGCAGACGATTCCTTGGATAAAGAAATAATATTATTCATTCTGGGCTACGGTTAAAAAAACTCAAGACATCTTGAAAATTAAATTGTGGGTAAATAAATAATGACGATAAACCGATATTTTTGTAATTACACCGATATTCCATCGATATTGGTTTGAATACCGGTATATATCGGTTTATCGATATACCGTGCAGCCCTAGTGGGCACCAATTTTGAGTTGAAACGGTTAACCGATTAATCGATTAACCAATGATCAACGTCTTGATCGATAAAAAAAGTAATTGATCGATTAACCGTTACTTTTGAACTACTGTATTTTCTGGGTTAACAAAGGAACAAACTTGCTCCAAGACAGGCAAACATTGTCACACTGACTCACATCAATTATATGAGACAGAGTAAAGTATGCAAGTTACGTGATAACATACTTGTTCACTTGCCTGATCATTATACTGTATTAGTATCAGGAACTGCTCATTCTTAAGTAAACCTTTACCCAATACGGGTAGCAGACGGCACTTTCAAAATAAATTCTTGAATTACTAAAAATTTCAATTTTTGTTTTAAAAAATGGCTTATGAACCCTCATTGGAACGAGCTCAACGGGCTCGTTCCAATGAGGGATCATAAGCTATGTTTTTGAAACAAAAATTGAAAACATAATAAAATCTGAATGGAGATTTTTGTATGTAGTGCTGGCCGATTTTGTCCTTTACGTTGGGCAAAGGGTTAGTGCTAAAAATCATCAACGGTGCGGCAATTATTCAGCTGCCTATAAGAGCAAGTGATTAATCGGTTAACCAAGGTTTATCCATGTGATTAATCGATCAAGAAAACCTTTTAACCATTTCAGCTCTAGGCACTATAAAAACATAACGACTACGAAAATAAAATTCCCATTGAATTTTATTCATGTATCCAGAAAAGTGTTTGTCAGAATAAAAGGATTTTATTATGTATAAGTCACAAATACATTGTCAACATGCAAGAGTCGGCCTGTATCTTGGGGTTTGTTTTTTTTTTTTTTTCGTTTTTCTTTCATTTTAATTTTGTTGTGAGAGGCATCAACACACCGGTGAAATTCTAAAACATTCCGTGATCGAGATTCAACATTATAATAACACACGCAGCGATTTAAAAATAATTCAATGTTGATATTTAAACATAACAGGGACACCTACTGTGTCATGGCTATTATAAGTTTCTCATTGTGAATAGTTGGATTGGATTTTCACTGAATCAGTGGGCGAATTTCTTTAAATAAGGCGATATTTTAGCTTACCTGATTGGTTTTTATGTATGGTACTGAAAAACCCACGAGTATGCTGATTGGCTGATTTTAACGAATGTTCTGAACTTGTAAGCAGAAACGCTACAGCGTGAAGGCAACAGAGGCATTCACGTGGACATAGAAATCAGTGGCACATGGTTACGTGCCCCCCCCCCCCCCCCCCACCCAAGTTTTCTCAGAAGTAGGAGAAAGAGAGAGAGGGGGAGCTTAAGCCTACCAGGAAATAGATGGTGAGGTGAGGATGGGGGAGGGTAACCGACTGTTTATCCTTACTTGTGATCAAAGATTTAGTCGTTTGATTTGTCTTAACTGTTAACTTTTTAAAGTCGAGAAGAATCCACACATTTGGGTCCATATTTAACAAATTTTCTGATCGGACCGAAACATTCTTTGCTCCATCATGGAGCAAAGAATGTTTCGGTCCGATGGGAAAATGTGTAAAATGTTTTAACAAATTCCCCCACTGTTCCAAACAGAGGTGCGTGTGTCCCAAACACAGGTTTGTATATTGAATTTCAACCATGCCA
Source organism: Pictodentalium vernedei (assembly GCA_031216915.1). Lineage (NCBI taxonomy): Eukaryota > Metazoa > Mollusca > Scaphopoda > Dentaliida > Dentaliidae > Pictodentalium > Pictodentalium vernedei. Next base: position 232,706,345 of record CM062297.1, on the reverse strand, counting down.
CTTATAGGCCCATCACTGATATATATCAGTATGGGGGTGCCTCTGTATTACCGTGCCCCCCCCCCCCCCCCCCCCCCCCCCATCCTCATGTAAATCCTGGAAGGAGGGCTGGTGACCAGTGGTTGGGCAGAGTATTATTTCCCGGTAATTAGCATGTTCAAAGATCTCCACATAATATGCGGAACACTGTTCCCGACGATTGCAAGTTTGACGATATCTGAGTCGGACCAGTCTTAGACATTATATAACAACGGCAGTCCGCAATGCACTGTAGAAGAAGTGGCCGATTGTCGACACTGGCAGCTCAGGCCTTGAAACAATCCGCGAACGATCGTTTAGGTTACGCGTGGGTCACCCCATTTGTAAAATGTGCGAGTGAATGAGGTTATAGCAATATAAGACAACATAAATCATATTCCTAACCACACCGTTTTGGTCATCAGACTGGTCAATCTTTCCGGACTAACTCGACTCAAATGGTGCGCATTCACATATGAATAGCATGCCATGCCGTTTACATCTTAAAAGAATTTCCACTAAAGTGGACAGCAACTACTGAGGCACGATCTCGCCAGAGCGTGATTGCGCGTTAGTTGTTGCTATTTATTTTTAAGACATTTCTGTTGATATGCAAACAATATTGCTGGCGAAATAAAAACAGAGGAGGCGGAAAAGCACCACAACACCCTTTTCCTACCAACATGTTATGTGGCGTAACCTGCTAACGGGATGTCATATAAGCTTTTAATTTCCGGCTTCGCCTTTTGTCGTGGCTATTTGTAATGTGTATACCTATGTATACCCGGATGGGAGGGGGATACCTTCACATAAACTCCCCCATCTCGGGCCTTCGGCCTTCGAGACATGCATGCTTCGGCATGCTAGTGCGAATAAATGCCTCTTTCCCGGGGTTTGACCCCCATGCCCTGAATTTTGAAGGATCAATGGAAAACGGAGACATCACTCTTGACTGTCAGACTTATTTTGATTTTTACTGGCAGTATGTAAGTTATATGAAGCTTGCATATGACATTTTAAAACAAATGAAATTACCCCCCACTGTTTCTTATTTCCTACTGTCTCTACTGTTTCCAAAAAAATATGCCATTTCCATTCCCATTTTTTTTTGTTTCCACTGTGTCTAAAGGTTTCGCTGTTTTCGCTGTCTCCACAAATTCTAGTATATGCAGCATTTAATAAAGAGCTTGTTTCCACTGTTTTGCATAGTTTCCAAAGTTTTCACCGTTTGGAATCTTCCCCGCGTTTCCAATGTTTTCAACGTTTCCAATATTTCCAGCGTTGCCAATGTTTCAATTGTTTCCATTACTTCCACAGTTTCCCACTTCTCTCAAGATCTCCTAGTGTTTCCAATGTTTTCAGGGTTTCCACTGTTTGCACCGTTATGGAAAATACCAGCAACTGCCATCACCAGTTGTTCTTGCTTCCACTGTTTTCGGAGGTTTTCAATAAATTCTAGTGTCTGCGGTATTTAAAAGTTTTAAACACTTAAGTAATACCAACTGTTTTTGTTTGATGATAGCACTCTAGTAATTTCTCAGTAATTTTTACGGTTTCCAAGTTGGGGTGGGTGGGACTGCATATTTTTCCAGACACAGTGTGGGCATGGGTTCGATGCTGGAAACAATGAGATTTGCAAATTTTTTCACACACTCAAATTTATTCATTTCTGATCTCTACTAATCTCACACACTCCATACATTCTATTCACAAATAGACCATGTATATCCTACTTACTTACATACTAGAGGTTGGGTGTAGGGGAGAGGTTCTGGGACATCTGAAATACGTGCATGAGTATAGTTCGCAAAATACTACGTGTATTTGTATACGGTTGCCTTGCTGAGTATTCTGAATAGAGAATGGAATTTTTGAAATAACAGATTTGAGGCCATTCTAAACACAGAGTTAATTCAACAAAGCGCATGGTTGGCTTCGGTTGGCAGAACATATATAGGCCTTGGATCAGAATAGATATTATGTCTAACATATCATATTTTCTGATAGTAGTATAGCATGTATGAATCCGGCCTTTTTACCAGAAGCTTTACCGGTGCAAGCAGTGTTTCATTTACAAGAGGTTTTTGCCGGTGCAACGTTTCCCGGTGCGAATTAGTACGTCATGCGGTGTTAAGGTGCGGTGTTAAGGTTACACGTATTTCCATCGTCCGTTTTGTATACAGGAGGCAGTCATCTTGGTTTCTGTGGTGGCACGTGGTTGCTACCTAGTAGGACGAGGGGTTCCATTGAATGGGAGTATATCTAATTACCCCATATGGACCCGACAGCCACCCCAAATCACCAAAGACGACTTGGCGAAGTCCCCATCATGGTCTTATAAGAGTAGCAGGTAATGCTATAGGATCGAGAGGTCACCAAACGTTATGTTTGATTGAATGATAGTATATCTATCCAATTACCCAAATAGGCCAGAGAAATACCACAAATCACAAAACAGTCTAAATCACAGAAATGGACTTGGCAAAGCCCACACCTTGGCCTAATAACAATAACAGTAGTACGTAGTGCTGTAAGAATGGATTGGGTATTGTTCACCCCCCCCCCCCCCCCTCCAAACCTCCGTTATATCGTAGAATTGCTACAAACAACCAGACAATCCCCCTAACAACTATTTTACTAGTTCGGATTTCCCTACTTCTATCTTTGAGCTATGTTATTGTGTCTGCCCATTCCAGGCCTTATTCTCTCCATTCCTTGGCATGCACAGCCAATGTTATTACTTCCAAGATGTGTCTGCCTATTCTGACTTTTCTAGAGGTGGTTGTGCGCTAGGTCACACCGCCTAACAATGTAAGCACAGCACATACAGCACATACAGCACATGAGCACTCGTTTTAAAGACCAATATGTGACTATGTGAAAATGCGCAAAACATATACTAATCTTATCCAACCTATGACATAGTGATGTACTATTTGGGGATACCTTTTGAAGGATACTTATTAGAGGATATCTATTTCAGGATAGTTATTGATCCTACCACCTGTTCTGCCCCAGGCTTCTACACCACCTAAAACTTTCACAGGTCTAAGAATACTACTACTGACTTGTCCATAGTCCTATGACCGGCTGCCACTTTCTCCATCCAATACTTTGGTTTTCTACCACCCTTACAGCCTAAGTGGTATATAGCGTACCCGGACGACATCATGGTGTGGTGTATGTACTGCATGCAGTACTAGAGTAAGGTATGTATGCATGGGTATGGTTTGGGCTATATAGTGTAGGTATGTGAGGAAAGATTAAGTTTTCTCGAAAGTGTTCCCCAGCGAAACGGTTGACTTTGCCAATGATATTGTGGCGTCATTGTACACACGAGACGTCATAGAAATATTTACCGTTGTTGATGTCTGCTGTACAACCCGACATTACGTTGTTCGGGTTAGGGTATGTCGGGCTTCTTCTATTGGACTGATAAGGTTGCATAGTACGACTGGTATACACCCCCGTTGGTCTACTGTTAGCATTTTGGTACTACTAACCTACTGAATGTTCTGTATAATCCAATGACTGGTATAGGTACTACGTAATACTAAACCGGCTGGTATTGTGGGGCCATGCATAGTTGCCAAGTGTGATAGTTATAGGATGTACGGTCCGTATCCATGCTGGTTCAATGCTAACCCTTATTAGTATTGATCCTCTCAAGGCGTAATACTGCCCTACAGACTGTATAGGTAGAACGTAATGCTATGCCAGGCGTTTTTGTAGGACAATGCATTGTTGTCTAGTGCGGTAGTATAGGGTGTGTGGTATGTACCCTGTTGGTATACTGTTGATCATTAGTATTACTAACTCATCGAGTTCTTTATTTTATCCTATGATTAATATGGGTAGTGCACAATGCAAGGCCATGCTGTATTGCGAGGTAATGCTTAGTTGTTTAGAACGGCTGCGTTTGGGTGGTTGCTATTCGTATTCTGAAATATGGACTAATGGGGCACTGACTCGAGCCTTTGTGGTGGTTTGAGGACAGTTGAAGACTATTGGGGACTGAAAATAGTTATGGTTTGGGGACTATTGACGACTGCACATAGTGATGGTTTTCCTTTCAAAAATATCGATTGCTGCTGTAAAGTCTTTATTTTATGGTGTACGATGGAAAAAATTTGTATAAACTTTCGGCAGTTGCTTCATGAATACTTCGGAGTCATATCAAAGAAAATAACAAAAGGAAAATTGCTATCATAACCCAATAATACGAAATAAAGGGACACCCCATGTGAGCTCCAGTTCACTACAAGCCGGGTTCCGGTTCACTCCACTTTAAAAATCACCGGCTCCAGTTCACTTATCTACAGATCGAGCCGAATCAATCCGTCGGTTTTTTGCGTTCTGAGTGGCAAAATTGGCAATGACGGGGAAATACCAAGGTGTTGGTGCTTTTATATGTACAGCCAGACTACAAACTTCACGAAAACTCTAAAATGATGTGAAACAAAGCCACAAGTTTAAAGCTGCTGGAGAAATCATCTATCAGGTATCCCAGTCAGACATACAAATCGGTCTACCCATTGGTATGTTAGTTAAACCGCAACCTAGAACAACCTGGAGCTATTATTTACATGTTTGGGCTATAACATGATCATCAATGGAGATGTATACACATATCTCCAGCTTATCTAGTGCGATGTAACACTTTTACATAGGGATAGTCATGTATAGCTGCCGAACTATATCTGATGATTTTGTTACCGTCAGATCTATATGCCCATTTGTCCTTGGCATAATGGGGTACATTTTCACACCCCATGAAGCTAGATGCTAGAATTTAAAACCGAATTACGAATAAAGAACCAAATAGGTCTCCCATTTCATGGCTATATATGTGCAAAAATCTATATAAATCGCATTTATGTCGTTGGTATTTGATGGTAATACCGTTTATTACACGCCTGTTCTGTGAAATGTCTATCTACAGCAACACTAAACCAAGCGGAAAATGAAAATCTGTTCCGCACATATGGAACGTAAATCGTTGACGGACTATTTTAACCCTTTACCCAACGAATCGCCCGCATCCGCCCGCGTAATATGCAAATTCAGCAGTTGAATAAATATTATTTTTCAAAAAATTTCAACAAAACCATATCATGTGACCCCTCGTTGGAACGAGCTCGTTCCAACGAGGGGTCACATGATATGGTTTTGTTGAAATTTTTTGAAAAATTTAAAAAAATGATATTTAAAATAATAAATTTTGATATCGTCTGCGTTGGGTAAAGGGTTAAAATGGAAGCGAAATTTCACTGGAATTTTCTACAAATCGTGCAACGCATTTACAATTTGAATCGATAGCGATAGCTAGGATTCGTCCCCTGAGTTCCAATGTGTACAATGTGCCATTAGGCACATAGAACACATTGGAACTCAAGGAACGAAATTGTAACACGGGTTCCCCTCGCAAATTTGATTGGTGATAAACTGTGTTGTTTGTGTTGATAGTTGTCAAATGAATTGCTGCGTGTCCTTTTAATGATTGTTTTATATGGACGTGAAGACGTGCAATAAACACAGAACGACACACGCGTGTGAATAGGTTAATCGATATGGCACTTGTGCCATCGCGGAAGGATAAAACTCGAGGCATACGGCCTCCAGTCTATCCTTCCGCGCTGGCACTCGGCCCATATCGATTATCCCATTCACACACGTATGTCGTTCTGTGTATATGTTGGTTATCGCGTTCTGTTTACATTTGTTTGCGGTGTTTTTTTGTTTGTTGTTTTTTTTCCTTGTTTTCGTGGTTTAATAGTAAGGCTGTCGCCTGTACCAAAGTTATCGGATCGTGCTGAAATTTTACTGACGCTACCAGTTAGGATATTCGACATTACTAGTTAGTACCTGGATTCATTTACAATATCTTATAAAACAAAATCGCAGTTGTTGGAAGTTTTAAGGGCCTATATAAGTAATGAAATTTTGTTTATTTTGAAATTCTCACCTCTCATATTCCTTAAATTCAGATTAAATATACACACATTACACATCAAAATGAAGGTTGGGATGTATAGAACACGAAACACATGTGTAATCAACTCATAGAGTCGCCTGTAGGCACCACTGGTTCCTGGAAGTCTGCTACCGTATTCGCACCAGAACTGATAATAAAATAATATTTCATCAGAACAACTTGTGGCCAAATGTGCTTCATATATCCAAGAACAAAGCTAGGCATTCAAAACACTTTCGAATACAGAGACAGGTCTGTATTTTGGAAAAGGACAACACTGTCTGCATTTTTTATTGAAGATGGTTTCCATGCTCGACAGACATGCGCAAATCACTCGTTACCACGAATTTCCATCAAAGAACAAAATCGTAATTCTTAGAAATTTCAACAGGTATCATGATACCTTGCATTGAATGTGGCAACTGTGCAATCTCTATCTAATAACAGTATACTGTATGAAGGCGATCTTTTTCATTATTTGATTTTAGACAGCGTTGTTTTTACATGCTTTTTCTGTCCGATGACGTCGACCGGAAATCGAAAGTATACTCATACGTAAACAAAAGCAAAGGCTTTGGAATTTTCCCCAATGCAGCTCTGTCGCCGTGTTTTGAAGAATTTTTATCCCCTAGCTTTGTTCTTGGATATGTAAAGCACATTTGGCCACAAGTTGTTTTCGTGAAATATTATTAAATTATCAGTTCTGGTGCGAATACGGCAGCAGACTTCCAGGAGCCGGTGGTGCCTACCGTCTACTCTATGAGTTGATTACACATGTGTTTCATGTTCTAAACATCCCAACCTTCATTTTGATGTACATTGTGTGTGTATTTAATTTGAATTGAAGGAATATCAGAGGTGAGAATTTTCAAAATAAACAACATTTCATTACTTATATAGGCCCTTAATCCAAATTAACTTATTTTACAGACCACCACTAACTCCCTCGTGATAAATGCAGCACGAAGGAAGTGATGGTCTGTAAAATATGTGATTTTATGTTAAGACTGACAACTGTGAATCAAATGTTAAGATTTTTGTGCTAACATTGATTTGAGGTTTTGCCTGACCGTTCTGGTAATTCATTGTTTCTGTTTTTATTCAATATTCTTTCTGAACAGCAGCCAGCCACTGGTACCAAAATAATGTACACATGCACCATATTTTGGTTAAATGTGCCCCATAAAATACCCTAGTATATATCTTGCCGCATGCGTTGTATTGTTCGACATAAGACGCTTTATTGGGGTAGAATCAGAGAGTGAAAAACTGAAGCATCGACCCGATTCCCCCAACAGGATTTGTACACAACATTTTATTGTCGGATTGATGCGCCGTGTCCGGTGAAATTATCGTCTTAGCTTTGTATTTCGTAGTTCTTATGGTTAGTCGGGGTAAGAATCCACGAAGAAATCACACAATAAACGTAGAAAACTTACTTAAGTCTGCTCATTTTTTCTGAAATTTAATTTTCAAATTCTGAATTGAACCGGAAGACGTCGGTATGCAGCTAGAGAAAATGTCGGAAGAGAATCGATTCAAAGGAACGAAGTTCCTATCCAATGAAATGTATCCATAGAAATGACATTGCGTTGCTTGCTTTGTTGTGTCTTGAAAAAAAAAATGGTGTGTTGTTGGGACGGGGAGGGCGTCACCTATTAAAACTATACTATACCCTCGAAACAGCTGGCAGTGTCGGCATATGCACAAGCACTTACCGGTCAATTTTTTTGAGAAGTCAAGGTCACGGTCTGGTAGGGGTTTGGTCAATTTCTGTTTCAGCATTTTTTCAACCAGAAGGATAGCCCCCAAGCTGGAAGACTGTTGAAATCGAATAAGTTGATCGACCTGACTGAAGGTGAATTAACTGGCAAAGATTTCCGCCAAGTGCAGATACTTTTGTTTACACTTGCACAATTACAAGAAAACCTATAATGATACCTAATCAGGGGTGTAACTATGGGGCTGTAGGGGACGTGCCCCCCCCCCCCCCAATAATTTTCCAGTGTGGACATTTTCGTCAGGACTGAAGTCTAAGATATCAATTGTCTGTTGCTAGTAATCATGTACTTTTTCTTAAAAGACTAAATTTGATACTTGGACTTGTTTCATACATATAGTCGGTCTGGGGAAGGTCGGGGAGTGGGGGGGGGGGGGGGGAATTCGGAGTACCGATGCAGTGCGTGTTAATTTAATAAGGAGTTGCGTAATGTTTACCACGTGTATATTTTTTTTTATTCTCTTAACTGGTAGCGTGTTAAATTATTTTTGGTCAACAAATATTGTACACATGTCTTTGCCTTGTTACAGTTTATGGGAGATGGGCACTCTCCCATAAACTGTAACAAGGAAAGCCCTTACAGACTAAACAAGTGTTTTGACCACCGAGGTGGTATTAATAGTCCCCTACGGCGCTTTTGTGACATGAGGTGTTTTGTCACATAAGACACTAGAGTATATAAGCATCTCTGCATTTCAGGTTAGTAGTTTAAGAAGTACAAAGACCGCCAGTAATGGTCTGGTCCAGTGAAAAGTCGGCCTAGGGAGGGTTCGGCTTAAGGATAATTCGGGTTTCGTGACGACAGTCAACAGGGGTGTCAGACTTGGGGGGGGGGGGGGGTAAAATACAGGTTATCAGACAGGATTTCAAATGTGAATGGAATCTAAAAATTGAGAATTGAGAGAAGTATAGCTTGAACCATGTTGGAGGGGGGGGGGGGGGGGGGGGGGGTAACATAAAAATAGAGAAAAAAAGTTTAAAAAACACAGCAAAAATGGCCGCCATTCCGCCATCTTGGATTTTGTAAAAAAAATATTGAGCGTGCATCATTCCCTCAGAACCATTTATCCACGTACCAAATATGAAAGGTGTAGCTTAAAGCATGTTGGAGGGAGAGGTGGTAACATAAAACAGACAGACAGACAGACGGGCAGACAGACAGATCTTAGATTCTGAAAAAAAAATATTGAGCGTGCATAATCCTCTCACAACCCTTTATCCATGTACCATATATGAAATGTGTAGCTTGAACCATGTTGGAGGGAGGGGTGATAACATAAAATAGAGAAAAAAGCTTAAAAACACAACAAAAATGGCTGCCATGGCGCCATCTTGAATTCTGAAAAAAACAATATTGAAAGTGCATCATCCCATTACAACCCTCTATCCATGTGCCAAATATGAAAAGTGTAGCTTGAACCATGTTGGAGTGAGGGGTGGTAACATCAAATAGAGATAAAAGTTTTAAAACACATCACAAATGGCCGCCATGCCGCCATCTTGGATTTTGAAAAAACAATATTGAATGTGCATCATCCCCTCCCAACCCTCTATCTATGTGCCAAATATGCAATGTGTAGCTTGAACCATGTGGGAGGGAGGGGTGGTAACATGAAAATAGAGAAAAAAGCTTAAAAAACACAACAAAAATGGCTGCCATCTTGGATTTTGAAAAAAACATTTTGAGCGTGCATCATCCCCTCAGAACCATTTATCCATGTACCAAATATGAAAGGTGTAGCTTAAAGCATGTTGGAGGGAGACGTTGTAACATAAAAACAGACGGACGAACAGATGGACAGACGGACGGAGTGCAATCCTATAGTCCCCTTACGGTTCCTGTAGGGGCTAATAATATCACTTCAAAGATAATACAAAGTACATTCACTGAATATGAGCTTTCAAGTTGTGGTACCTGCACTTCAGAATAAAAACCAAGTGTGTCCTTCCAGCACCCTACCAGTTAACTATACTACTGACTGATTAATATTCCAACTACATCTTCGGGGCATGCTTTGATGATGTAGTTGGAATATTAGTCAGTGAGCTATCGGGGCATGGTCGACAAGTACCATGGTTGATATGTACCACGGCCGATATGTACCACTAGTCGGTCGATACGCATCACATAGAAAGTCGATATGTACCACCCAGAAAGTCGATATGTACCACCCAGAAAGTCGATATATACCATGTATGTACCACACACAAAATTGCCCTTTAACCTGGAAATCATCTGTCCACTTGGACCCAGTTGTTTAGGGGCGGGGTCTCAAAAATTGATGTCGGGCTAACTATTTAATTTACTTAGAGAAATAGATGTTATTTTGGGATTAGTGGTACATATCGACCGTTGCTGTGGTACAAATCGACCGTTGTACAGATCGACTTAGGTTCTTGCTATCACAGTCGGCACAAATCGGTTTTGCACATCCATCTCCTCAATCAGTCATCTTCGCTCAGCGAATCGTAAATATATTGGGATGAATGGAATCCCGAATCGAATCAGACATAGGATTTCGAATAAATCGAAATCTTGAAACGAATCTCATCGTTCTTCATGCTGGAGATATTACACCTTCTTACAACCGTAAATGTAACAGACAGTCATGTACGTGACAACCGATACTTTTTCCCAGGTCCTTATTCGACATTCATTATCAACCGATAAAATCGGTTGATAACGAATGCTGAATAAGGAACTGGAAATAAATATTGGTTGTTACGTCCATTAGACCGTCGCAACGTATTCAACGAAACTCGTCTTTTTGAGCAAATCAATCGAAAAGGGGACTATTCCATAACACAATGGAAGTAGTTACGACGTGACAGGGGAACCTCCTTGAAATCCTTTTCGATCATCAGGTCCAGGGGACCTGATGACTGAAAAGGATTAATAGGAGGCATTTGGTGGGATTCTGAGACAATCTTGACGATTTGAAAATTTTCGAATCGACACGACTCGAATCGAATTGTCGGAACGATTTTGAGTTGAATCGAATTTCTAATCACCGCATGGCTCTAATGTGTGTGGTACAGTGTAGAATGGTGGGAGCTCGTACCTCAATGAGGTATAATTTACTACGACTCTTATCCTCATTTCAGAAAAAGGGGTGCCGAAGGCCATATGTTTTCCAAAAAGGGGCGCCGAAATTGGGGTGCCTTCTGGAGAATCCCTTTTTTCTGAAATGAGTCGAAGAGTCGTTCGAGGAGTCACTCGAACGAGCAATTGCTCGTTGGCTCATTTGCTCGATGGGATTCGAGTCGTTCGAGCAATGACTTTTCAGTAACTGCTCGATGGCTTATAAGGGATATTTGGGATAGGTATGTCTTGTGGTACAGGTAATAGTATCCTCAGATAAGTATCCTCTAAAAGGTATCCTCGATAGGTATCCTCAAATAATACAATACCTGGGCCATAGGTACCCTCAAATACTGAAATGAGTCGAAGGGTCGTTCGAGGAGTCACTCGAACGAGCAATTGCTCGTTGGCTCATTTGCTCGCTGGGATTCGAGTCGTTCGAGCAATATGCCAAGTCACTCGATCGAGCAATTACTCTAAGGCTCATTTGCTCGATGGGATTCGAGTCATTCGAGCAATGGTTTATCAGTAACTGCTCGATTGCTTATTTGGTTTTTGGGAATGCTTTTGATATACCCAAGGGAGATAACTGCATTATGGGAAATCAAGCACTGGGAATTATAAGACTTGGACGAGAGAACCAGAGACAGTTTGGACTGGATATACTGATAGTGATAGAGAAACATATGCAATAGGCATTAAAAAGGGGGTTCTGGGAAAATCAGGCCCTGTACTCCTATTCAATAGAACAAACCCCCTCTACCCCTTGGTACTATAGCATAACGTGTTATTTTTATATGCCCAAAATGGGGCTTCACATGACGGTTTGGTGGAGATTTTGGTGGTCTGTAAGGGTGGTCGGGTCTATTTGGGTAATTCTACAAAGTAAACGAGGATTTGAGGAAAATCCGAACCAGAAAACTACTCTAGTTCAATCGAACACGACCTTTTAAAAATCTATAGCACTACGTGCTACTCTTATTGGGAAAAATGTCATGGGATCCAAAAAAAGGGATTCTGAAAGAATTCGAAATAATACAACTTGACGGGTTTATTTGGGTAATTAAACGAGGATTCTGGGAAAATCCGAACCAGAAAAAATACTCTTCTACAAAGGAACAAACCCCCGGTACCCTCTCGGTACTATAGCACTACGTGCTACATCGATAAAATGGGAAATCCGTATCAAATAAAGTCAATTTCGGTGATTTGGGATAGATTTTGATGATTTGGAGGGATTGTCGGGTTGTTTGTGGTAATTAGATTTACTCTTCTACAAAGGAACACACCCTCCGAACATACCCCGTCTTATTTCAGAAAAATTGGGTAACATAGCAACCACGTGCTGCCATAGAAACCAAGATGGCGGCCTCCAGTATACAAAATGGACGACGGAAATACGTGTCACCCTAACAACACGCGCTGCGCATGCGCACTCACACCACGTATCACTATGGAGATGATGTCACAACATGGCCGCTCACGCGGGTTACCAGGACAACACAACATGGCGCCACTACGTCACGTGACTATGACGTCACATGAGATCCGGCAATGAGATCCGGCAGAATTGGGGTGAAACGTGCGAGACACTCTGGTGCTACATTCATTGAAAATATGATGGCGATTCCATTGCTTTATGTCGGAGATTCATTGTTAACGCATGCGTGGAAATATTGCCCACGCGTGGATTCTGATCTTTCCACGAAGACCATACTGTAGTTCTGTGGAAAAAATGCCCCCACACACAGACACACAGGGTCCTACACACTAAAAACTAAAGTGTTAAAACTGACACTTTCAAGGTGTTAAACCCATTCTAACTCTTAGGGTTTGATTTTAACACTCAAAGTGCAATGCTTTAAGCACTTAGACATTACAATCGTCAGACATCTGAAACTTGAATGGATGGCACTTCCCATGTGTCTAGCACTGGTGGTTCTTCCAGAATCGTCCATGATTTGATTTGCGCATGGTAGGTACATAATTAAAAGGACACAACGCGGATGACGCGGATCAGGCTCGAGAGTTTGAGCCTGATCCGCGTCATCTGCGTTGTTTCCTTTTAAGTGTCGCGACATTACACTTATCAAGGGGTATTATTGTAACACCTGTGAAGTTCTGGGATATCTACACTTGAACAAAGTGCTAGTTCAGTTCTTAGTAAGTGTTAAATACATCACTTCAAGTGTAATTAACACTTTAGCTTTTAGCGTGTACGCGTGGAAATATGGAAATATTGCCCACGCGTGGATTCTGATCTTTCCACGAAGACCATATTGTAGCTCTGTGGAAAACACTGCCCCCCCCCCCCCCCCCACACACACACACGCACAGACACACAGGGTCCTACGAAGCTTTGAAACTCGACTTAATTTGAAATCGTCCCGATTATTCAATTCGATTCGAGAGGTGTCGATTCGGATATTTCCGAATCGTTGACATGTTTTCAAAATCCTACCACGTGTCTCCTCTTGAACTCTTCTTCTCTGAAAAGTCTCTTTACAGGAGACCTGGTGATAGAAGAAAAGTTAAATGAGGTTCCGCTTTCGTAGCTACTTTGATTTCGTTCTGGAATATTCCGCTTTTTATTGATTTGCCCAAACAGACGGGTCGCTGTTGCATACATACGGAAACTAATTCGTAATTTCGGATTGATAACTAAATTTCAAGTGGTGCTAATACGTTTCCGTACGGAATAGTTAATTTGTAATTACGAATTAGAAAACCATAATTACCAATTAGCTAATGAGCGCTAATACGTTTCCGTATTTTCGTGAATGGAGACAGACAATATTTATAGTTGTAAGAAGGTGTAGTATCTACAACTTAATGAGCGGTAAGATTCCATTCGAAATCCACCGCCTGTTTGATTCGATTCGATCCGAAATCCACAGATCCTTACCCCCCTCTCGCTCTGCCACCCCTGCGACTAATAATTCGTTCTCTGAATTCCAATGTGTTCTATGTGCCAGTAGGCACATAGAACACATTGGAACTGAAGGGACGAATTGAATGGATAATCGTGACCGTGACAGTTTTACGGGTGGAGAAAGCCGAACTATCCGGAGAGACCACCGAGCATCGACGAACAACTGTCAGCTCCTCAACATTCTAACTATGTTCAAGCAGGGTTACAGGGGTTGAAGACATGTGCACCATCGACGTGCAGTACGCCTTAGTACACGGCATCATCGTGCCCCCAGGTAGGCAACCGGGATAAAGGGCCCCGCCCAAGGACACAGCGTGGGTCGTCCCGGCCGGGGACCTATCTCGGGACCTGTAGCACAGAAGTCCAACAGTCTACCACTGAGCCACCGCGCTCCCTTTCTTGACTAGTGACGTGTCCTTATTCAGTCACACATCATATACTGGAAACACTCAGTTTATCCAGGTTTATCGGGCATTTTCTTCTCATCAGTTTCCAATCTGGCACTGTCAAAGCATCGGTGATTCGACAATCGAAGCGATGAAAATGTTTATTCGACTTTAGGCTTTTAGGCGTTAACAGGCATCTTTCTCCACGCCACAGTTGTTATTCTTGAAGTTGCACGAATTATATTAGTTGATAAATGCAAACATGTTCGGCGTGGAATGTGATGTTTTCTTGGGGATCTTCTTCCACTTATTGATGCTTCGTTCTAAATATTCCCGAGCCTAATTGACAATCTGTCGTAAACATATCGATCACATTTTCACGTCTCTCACAAAATCATAGTGGAATCGCATCAGGCGACGTGGGTGTCATGATCACGACTGAGTTATATTTGGAATTATCTGTTAACATTGATCTGTTGTCAGAATTTTATTTAGACAACCGTATCTTGTACAGCCGTCATTCCATCCGCAGTCATTTATTCGTTAGGCTAAAACTTCGACGTGGTCAGATCTGGACAGGCGCGTAGTCAGGGTATCAAAGTTAGGGGGAAAGAGTAATATCTCGGGGGTGGGAGGGGTAGTTCGGCGATCTGAACGTAGCGGCTACCCCCTACCCGCTACGTTCACATCGCTGAACTACTAGGGGGCATACAGAATAGGATGTGCCGCATCATCTGAGCCACGTAGCGGCGAGATTGGGGGTGAGCACAAAGGCCCCCCCCCCCTCCCTGCTGGAGGCGGAGGGGCCTCCCCCGGGAAAAAAATGAAATTCGAGACAAAAAAAACGCAATTTCCTTGACTCTGAGTCCGTTTGTGTCCATAATTTATAACTTGTGAAAGGCATCAATAATTAACGGGGATGACTAAAATTTGGATCGGACTGCAAAATAACACTCGGGTAGCGGTCCAGAGCTGGACCGTAGTTTAAATTTAGCGGACTGTACAGTCCCTCACAGTCCAAGGGGCTTGTGCCCCCTCAGCCCCCCCCCCCCCCCCCACGGCTATGCATCTGCACCTGGAAACAAAGAGTTTACATCGTAACCTGTTGGCACATTACGTTAGATATTGCATGGTGGTGACCTGAAGGAAAGAGGAATTGTGATACTTCCCCACCTTTTTTGTTTCTATTACGCCAATCATGTTTTTTTTACGGCTTAGCGGAATTTCCCTGTATAAATATCAACAACTAACGCGCGATCTCGCCGAATCGAGATCAAACGTTAGTTTTTGCTTTTGCAATGTACTTTGGAGGAAATTCTATTTAGGTGGAAACAGCATGCCATTCTATTCATATGCAGTCCTGCACGGTGAAGGTTAGTGTTGCGGATCGGACCGCAAAATACCACTCGGGTAGTGGTCTAAGGCTGGACCGCAGTCTAAATTTACCTAGACTATACCTTCCAACTTAACATGTGAAATAACTAGGAGACCATAGTTCTGGGAGCAGGCTTCCCTCAAGTCTAAGATCGAAGTCATTTCAAATAGGATAAGCCTGACCATTACGAGTGAACCAGTAAGTGATATAATATAATTTGTCCCTTGAGTACAACAAGGCGTTATCTGCAATGCTAAAGCATTTTCTACAAATGGTGCACCGCGATAGAGTTTGAATAGTTAGCGATAGCTAAAAATCGTCCCCTGAGTTCCAGTGTGTTCTATGTGCCAGTATTCTATTTATATGAACTCAGAAACGAAATAGTAACACGGGCTCCCGTCGCAAATTTGGTTGGCGAAATGTATTCTTTTTGTTGATAGTTTTCAAATGAATTGCTGAGTGTCCTAATAATTGTTTTTATAGACGTGAGGCGTGTAATAAACACAGAACGACACACGCGTATGACTGGGGTAATCGATATGGCACTTGTGCCATGGCAGAAGAATAAGACGAAAGGCCTGCGGCCTATCATTTTTAATTTCCGTACCGGCGCTCGTGTCTGATCGATTAACCCATTCATACGCACGTGTCATTCTGTGTATTTTATCTATATATGTACAGTTGTATATTGTGAAATAAACCAGCAATCAATCAAACGTTCTGAAGATGATGGTTAAGTGACCAAAACTGCTGAATATTTTACTTGTGTTTTTCGGATATATGAACATTTATAAAGGAACTAAATTATTTCATTTTCAAGTAACGTGTTATGTGACATTTATAACTGAAAACGGGGCACGTGCCCCGCCCCACCCCGCCCCCCAAAAGAAAACCACTTTGAATTGATCGGGAGACGTCATTCGTCCATTCATGCAGCTGAACGAATTCTAGTTCTACAACATCCAGAAACGCAGGTAGGGGCCTTTGATTTTCAAATTTCAACTGTAAACTATATTTATTTATTTATTTATTTATTGGGCTTTAAGGTCACATACTTATGCATAGTGGCTAATCGTGACCGAGACATTTTACGGGTGGAGGAAACCGGAGTACCCGGGGAGAACCACCGAGCCTCGACGAGCAACTGTCAACTCCTCAACATTCTAACTCTGTTCAAGCTCTGTTCAAGCAGGGTTACAGCGGTTGAAGACATGTGTACCATCGTTGTGCAGTACGCCTTAGTACACGGCGTCATCGTGTCCCCATGTAGGCAACCGGGATAAAGTGTCTTGCCCAAGGACACAATGCGGGTCATCCCGGTCGGGGGTCGAACTCGGGTACTCTAGCATAGAAATCCAACAGTCTACCACTGAGCCACCGCACTCCCAACTGTAAACTATGCACTGCCAGTACATAACCTCGCTTCTAGCGTAAGGCTCGACCGGTCGAGTTGGAGTGCGGGTTTTTTTTTTTTCATAATTTTTTCGTGAAATTGAGAACGTAGGCTTGGTCAATGGGAAACTACTCTGTCTAATAACACTAATTCCACTAAGTCGACGACCGCACCATATTGTGCTCTCCAATTGAGCTACAGTAAAAACTCAAAATTCCCGGGATTATAAAAGACGGGTGCTAAAACTCAAGCCCCGGGGTATTATTCACAGAGCCAGTCGACATTTGGGCGTAATGTTTCATTAACAGAAGTTCGTTGTGCAATATGACATGTATGGAATATATCATAATGGACCTCAATGAACGACAGCTAACATCGAGGCAATCAAAAAACATCGCCATTTTACTGCACAGCAAACACTGCTATAAAAATTTTGATAGAAGTCAGGGCCGTAACTAACAAAGGCTTTTTATTTAACCCTTCTTTACCTAACGTAGAAAGCAGACGACACTTGCAAAAAAAATAATTCTTGAATAACTAATTTTTTTCATTTTTTGTCTCAAAAACATAGGTTATGACCCCTCGTTGGAACGAGCTCGACGAGCTCGTTCCAACGAGGGGTCATAACCTATGTTTTTGAGACAAAAAATGAAAAAAATAATGAAAATTAATTGGCGATTTTTGAGAATAGCGCTGGCCGGTTTTGGCCGTTACGTTGGGTAAAGGGTTAAAATAATAAAACGGCGTTTTCATCATCTTTTGATGTTCTGTAACTTTTTGCTGTTCATTAAATCAACAGTTTGCGTATCGTGACATATAAAACAGGCACTGTCCATACCTTTAATATAAAAGTCTAGGAGGTGAGGTTTTCGATTTTTTTTCCTGGAAGCATAACATGAAAATTACTGTAGAAACACATTCGCTAAACAAAGAGCCAAAGTGGACGTTTAGTTAGTGTTGGTAGGGGGATACGGATAATTGCCCCGCGGACATTTGCCCCGATAGCAGAGCGGACATTTGCCCCGAACGGCCAATTGTCACGCGGACATTTTCCCCGGTTGCTAAATTCAAGACCGGACATTTGCCCCGGTAAGATAATAAACAGGTCTGGCGTTTTCAGGGGAGCGATTTATTCGCTCACCTACTGTTCGCCTTAAAAAAATTAAGGAGGGCGAAAACTAGGCTTTCTGGCCTTAGAAAATAATGATTACCATAACAGCCCATTCATAAAACCCACATTTTTTCAGATCTCTGCTTTGTTAGTGGTCTTTGTAACACGGCCACACTGCCCCTTCCACACCTCCGGGCCTTGCTGAGGTCTGGAGATGTGGGAGGGGCTGTGTAGCCGTCTCACAGAGACCACCTTGTTATCAGCACCAAATAAAATGTAGGAAGCACAATAGGCAGAATTCATTAAAAGTAAAACTTCAACTGCTAAATTTTAGGCCCCGTCACACTTGGACGTGTCTCCCGATGTGCGCCGACGTATTGGGAATGTTGGGGACACGTCCATACACGCTGAAATAAGTTCCAAGTGCGACGGGCATAAGTTCCAGTAACGCTGAAACACGATGTATTTCCTCGACGTACTTGGGCACACGCCGACGTGTCCAGAAAGTTTTGTGCATGCACAAAATTTCTCGACAAGTGTCAGCGTGTTGCTAACACGCCCGCTATGCGGTTCAAAACTCTATTATTATATTTCTTTTTTTTCATACATTAATCAAAAAATGATGGAACAAATATGAAAAGATAATAAATTTAATAATAGTAACGTGTTGACGTGGAAGAAAAAATACGTGTATTGTGCAGTAAGCCTTGATGAATAAAATACTGTTCGTACAAGACAATAGGGGAGCCTATTTTTTTTTATTTATTTTTTTTTCACACTTTATTATTATTTACATCTTGTTTTCAAATGTCTTTCATTTTAGTTCTTTTACATTTTTTTCTTCATTTTTTAGTTTTATTAACAACTCTTTATTTTTCTCAGAAACAAAAATAACAATATTCCACTATCTCCGTGTTAGAGTCTATGATTTCAATTCTTCTCTCCGGGTCCTGGTGGGGTGTCCAATTGCTTGTTGGTTGCCGCTGGTGTGCTGGCCTTTTCGCCAAATAGAGAAGAGTCCATGGGGAATATATCTGACATGCCACCTGTTGAAATTCCTGAAAGTCTTGAGATTGACAAGTTCAAAAGTCCCTGACCACCATCCTCGTTTGTAGCGACTCCTGCTGGACTGGTGGTGCGTTGGCCAAGATCGATAACCTGGTGGGCCGTGCTGATAACAGATGAGACTCCAGGACAAATGCTGGCCTGTGACTGTCTCTCTGACCCAGGTGCTGCTGCAGGGGGGTGTCGGTTGACTGTGGGCTGATATCTAAGCGGCTGTGTGGACTGTGTTGACTCTTGTGGCTGCTGCAGGGACTGCTGCTGGAACGCCGGTAAGAGGGGTTCTTCAAAGTAATTCTGAACATAGTCAGATGACTGTGACTGCCAAACAGAAGCTGCAGGGGCACGATGCCACCACATGTGGGGAGGAGGCTGATAAAGATCACTTTTACTACTAGTGAGGGAGTAGGTAGTAGGCGGAGGAGTAGGCAACGAGCAGGATTGACAACTGCAGACATTGTAGGCAAGTCTTCATCACCACTGTCTTCCTCCAATAGGTCAGTGAGCATCTTGTTAATCTGAGATCTTGCTTTCTTGAATTTGTCCTTTGACATAGAAATCAAACTGTCCCTGACATAATTGGCGAAAGCAGTAGTGGCAGTCATTTTCTTCGGTTGTGACAAGCCCCTGAGTATCTCACCAGACTTCTCTACCTGCTCCTGGAGACTAACAAGCAACACATCATCATCTTCTGCCTTGTCTCTCTTCTTCCCTGTCTGCCTGGAGGAGGAGGAGGTGGATGCCGACTGGTCTTCCATGGATGGGACTGCCATCTCTGAAGCCACCAAGTCATCATCAACAGGAAGCTCCACCCTAATAGGCCACACAGGCTCGGACCGATGTAGGACAACCCCCTTCAGAAACTCGAACGACTTCTTAATCCACTGGTCACGTTCTATTAGCTCAGGCAAGCCTGCCCCTGACTTCTTCTTGTCCAAACGAGTGTGTGCATCACGCAGCGACTTCAACCAGCGTTTCAGGTGTTCCACAGTCTTCTCCAGTTTGGCGGCCTGGTCTTCCCATAGCTTTGACTTCATGTCACTGCGTCGGTAGTTGATCAGCTTGGTGTCCCACAAGATGGCGTTCTCCTTTAGGAACTCACACATGGCCTTCTCTTGTTCAGCGTACAGGGTAAACTCGGTTTTCTTGGCCCTCTTCTTCTTCTGCTGTTGACTTGGTGGTCGGCTGGGTGATTGACTGGTGGCTGCGGAGGCACAGTTGCTGCAGAGGAGGACCGTGAGGACTGTCTGTGAAGGCTGGCTTCAGGCTGCATCACAACTTCAGGATTCTCAGGGGTCTCTTCAGGTGGCGGCGTCTTCTGCCGGCATCGACCACGCCTTCCATCTGCAGGCTTTCTTACACCTCTCGCTCTCGGCATGACGAATATTATATACTAGTATTATAATAATAATATACTTCTTGAAATGATGTTCGTGGAGATGTGATCTCTCGGACTGCTGAACGTGTTGTGCTTGCTACGTTCTGCTGCACGCCCCTTTAATACAGAAGTCACGTGCACGCTACTAGCGTGCTGCACACTCCACGCACTCGTTATGCACACGCTACAAGAACGCTCCAGACAAGCTCGACGCGATCTGCACACGCCATACTAGCGTTCCACCTGAACCTGGAGTTTGAGGTAGAGACGTCCAAGACACCACCCTCTTCGGGGAGAGGTAGAACCTTTAGCAAGAGGACCCCCTCTACCACTGGTCCTCACCCGAAGGGGCACGGAGGCCCTGAAAGGGAGAAGAGAAGAAAAAGTAGAAGAGTCCATTTACCAAGCGCAGGGACGCCCGGCGCTTGGAGGCCTTCCGGAATAGGAAGAAAGAGTTGAGCGAGGGGGTGGAGGCTCTGGAGGCAGCCACCAGTTCCCCTCCTAGTCCCACTGGTACACCCAAGCAACTGCCGGCTCCCGAGCCGGCACAGTTGGATGAGGAACGTCCAGTGGAGACTGAGGAGGAACTGGAAGTTGCTTTTTTACCACTTCCCACCCCTCACTCCCCTCTTCCTTCACTACCGGAAAGCCCGGGAGCGGAAGTAGTAGAAGAACAGCCACCACATCCTATTGACGCCATCGTACAAAAGGCACTCAGAGTAATGGAGATGGCAAAAGTACAATCCGCAAAACTGAAGAAATCTTAAAGGAATCAAGGGAATTATCAGGACATTACGCGCATACATCAATACCACCACCAGCCTCATCACCATCACCATGCCAACCTCCACCAAAGAAAAAGAGCCGCAAAAAGCCCAGAAGGGGATAAACCTTTTCCCTCCTTCCCTTTTCTCCTCTACCACGCCTCGACATCATCCAAAATCAAACAGCCAACGAGGGTCGAAAGGGGCTTGTTCCCCATACCGTCCCTGCGCGCCTTCGTTCGGTTCGTCAATCTGTTTGACCAATATAATTCTGTTACGAAAAACGACCCAACTAAAACTGCTAAAGAGGGAAAACAGTACAGTCGTCGTGGACTGTTCGTTATCCACGGGTGGGCAGTGATGTCCACGCATTCGTTTACCGGGTAATAAGGGAGCGCGGTGGTTCAGTAAGTCTATGCATGCTGCAAGCCGCGATGTCGTCGGTTCGAATCCCACCTGCGGCAACCGCGTTGCGTCCTTGTGCAAGACACTTCACCCAAATTGCCCACGTGGAGACACGGTGGCGTTGTGCACTAAGGCGTACTGCACGTCGATGGTGCACTTGTCTTCAACCAATGCTAACCCTGCTTCTGTGGAGTTAGTATGTTGGGGAGTCTGACAGTAGCTCGCCGTTGCTCGGTGGTTCTCTCCGGCTTCCTCCATCCATATAACTGTCCGACACGAGGTGACCCTGGCTGTCGAAAGTGTCGTTAAACCCCAATAAATAAATACCAGGTAATAAAAATCGTCATCAGCAAAATTTTAATTAATGAAGCAGAGGGTTGTATCCGGTGTTTCAATAATTAAAATTTTAATAATTATTCCTGTAATTAGTGTTTGGAATCTAATATTATTCCGTCCGTGGAAATATTGGTCACCCGTGGAAAGTGACCAGTCCACGGCGACAATACTGTATCCCATGTCCATAAAAAGTATTACAACAGAACGGGTACTCCAAAGGGAAGTATTGTGTCGGTTTTTCAACGAGACTGTCTTTAACCTTTTACGAAAATATGTAATGGCCAAAACCGACCAGCGCTATTCACAAAAATCGCCAATTAATTTATTTTCATTATTTTTTTCATTTTTCTCTCAAAAACATAGGTTATGGCCCCTCTTTGGAACGAGCTCGTCGAGCTCGTTCCAAAGAGGGGTCATAACCTATGTTTTGGAGACAACAAATGAAAAAAAAATAGTTATTCAAGAAGTTTGTTTGCAAGTGTCGTCTGCTTTTCATGTCAGGTAAAGGGTTAAAGATAGGCACAAACATGAACACGTTTGTACCTGATTGATACAGCTAGTGCAGACACACATAGTTACAACAAGGTGCAACGCCACCTGTATCCCCCACCGAAAAGTGGTTTACTAACCAGAAATGATGGAAATTGAAATTTTCTGAGTCGAAAAAAGTCGGAAAAGCCCCATAACTCTAGCAAATATAATTGAACAAAACCAGTTACTTGTGAATATCCTTGTCACATGATGGTTCATCAGCATACCAAATGTCATTCAAATCTGATATGCACTGACCAAGATACAGAGGTCTAAAGTTGGTACGGATGGACGAACGGACGAACGGACCGACGGACCTCATTGCTAAATCCCCTGAAAACTTCATTTTGGCGAGTGATTCTGAAAATAAGGGTACCATGTCAATTTGCGTCGGCTGTCGGCACTGTCAAACGGAAAAGTCGAAGGAAAATAAAATTTTCCTTTGCAATAAAACTGCCGTCGGAAAATAAAAAATATCACCACAGCTGTTAAGTGAACAATCAGGTTTGATTTGGGTATTAAAGTATTACCCCAGTCTACGGCACAGTATCCTTATCGTGTTACGGTGTCAGACATAGAGCAATGGTCCTTTAGTGAATTAATGAACTTCATTTGTGCCCATAACGTTTTTTCTGTAATTGACATTGTGCAGAATTAGTGGTGGTCAGAGCAGTATTTTTCAACCGAAGTAGCTGTCGGAAATGAAAAAAAGTGTTGGATTCACCCGGCTAGCAATGACTACTGTGGGCTTACCCCTGGTTCATCACTATTTAGTGATCCCCGAGTATTCGTTTGTGATTGTACTGCAGATTCTTCATTAGAAGCATCTGCAACTGCACCACCTCAATCATAAAATGAATACCTGCATCTAAAATGCTGATTCACAACTGCCGAAGCAAAAGGTGTTTTTGTCGAGGCAACGTCATTTTACCACGGCAATTGTTTTACAGGCGCAAATCTGTTCAGATAGTGATGAGCATTTTCACAGGGATTACCACACATACACGTTAGAGTGGCCAGAATATAGTTTTGGAACTTGTCATTATTTAGGTCGCTGAAGTTATTACGCAGTTTTGAGTGTAAAATGTTGGCCTTTCTTTTACCCACATGGAAGTAAAGAGGTGGTTGTGACAGCTTTTTGTGGTGGACGGGAAAAAGGATTTTTTGAAACGCTCCGTTCTTGCTAAAGCTAAATATAGTAATAATAAGGAAAGCTGTTCCATCTGATAGACTCTTCTACTTTACTGGAGTATACTCCAGAACAAACGAAGATGGTCGGGTAGACGAAAACTATTGCACAGAGATATAATTGGAAGCAGAGAATTCTGAAAGAATTCCAAATAGTACAACTTGTCGGGTCTATTTGACTTATTCTGCGAAATGGGAAATTACTCCTGTTCAAAGGAACACACCTTCCTAACATACCCCTGCCCTATTATAAGCCTTTGTATAACATAGCAACCACGTGCTACCATAGAAACCAAGATGGCGGCCTCCAGTATACAAAATGGACGACGGAAACACGTATCACCCTAACAACATGCGGTGCGCATGCGCACTAGGACCACGTATCACTATGGAGTGTTCTGATTCTACCGCATTATCATCACAATTCTTGCCTATTCATTGTTCATATGGAGCCTTGGGGCACTGATGACTATGGAAATCTAATTTTCATAATTAGGAAAATTTTCCTTGATTATGTCAAGAAATTAAATCTTTATGGACAATAAGTTGATAGATACTCCATACTCCATTGGAAAATTTCATCATCCGAGTTCGGATGGAGATTTTTAACTGGGATTCAGCGTGTTCAATGTTATCAGTACTCGTGTAGTCGTGTTATACTACCTCCAAACTTTTAACGAAAATTCAGATTGCCAAGGCAAACAAATGCGATGACTTAAGATTTCAAATTATGTATTTTCGCATCAGAAGTACTTGTTAAAACCATTTTTTGTTAGGATACTGGATTTTTTTTTGGGGTGTGGGGGGTGGGGGGTGGGGAGGGGGGTCTTGTTTTCGAATGTAGATTTCTCCCCCAAAGTGGACCCCCCCCCCCCACACACACACACACACACACACACGCACACACACATACACCCATGTCCAATAAGGTTTTAATTCTTTAAAAGAAATTTAGAGGAACCACCACTGACAATACTTGGAGATGTTGCTGGGGCATTTCTTTCCAAGACTACCCTCTTCACAGCCGTCACCAGTCTCCTCTGCTTAAAGCAGAGGAGACCAGTGACGTCAGTGGAGAGGGTGTTGATGTTGGAGGACGTAGAGGTGATAATGCGAGTGATTCTGAAAATAAAAACGTGATTGAAGCGGGTTTGGGTTTGCATACTTATCTTAGGAAAAAAAACTTTTCCGTTTGGAGATGGAAGATTGCCAATGAAAATATGCCCATTATCATTAAAATAAATGCGTCATGTTACCCTCGTAAATTTGCTTGATATTACCCTGGAAATTTCCCGGTTCCCGGTTCTGAGAGTAATTTCGTTCCCGTTCCCGGTTCCTAGAAAACCAGGGAATATATTAAATCCTAACTGCATGGAGTTTGATTTATACAAGCAACACGCGCGCACAATCGATCGACAATCGATACCATGATGCCCAAACTTCGATAACCCAGCTTGGAGCTAGCTAGCCGGCAGCGACCTTAATTTATTGTCTGTGCATGTGTGCTGTATGCAACTGTGTTACAATGTGTACACACCACATGTAGCACCAATCTATCGGGCCACCAGTTAAAGTATGTAAGGAATCCGGCACTTTTATTGACTGGAACCAGTCTGGCCATTAAATAGTCCGGCGCTTATGCATAGATTCACTCGTCTGGAATGTTTCAGTTGCTCGGAAAAGCGAACCTACCATAAACAGATATGACAGAATCTTTACTGACTTACCACCAATACTATTAGACATGCTTGTTTACTAAATAGTTATGAATGAAGACTCGTCACAGCTGTAGTGTTATGATAATCATAACAGCACATAGTTCCACGAATTGTGTTAGTATCGCCTATTGATGTTTTCAAGGAGAATTGAATACTTATTGGTTGGAATATCTAGAAATGGAGTCTGGAACACGAAAGAATATTTGTATATATTTGTAAATGGGCGTCACATTAAATCAACGGTCGTCTGCGTCTGCAGCATTTGATAGGTGCGTGAGAGTTTGATGAAGCACATATCGGTATTGGATAATAATTGAACATACTGAAACACTGCCGGTGGTATAATTCTCGCAACGTCATATCCTGGCTTCTTCGAGGAAAGTATACATTAGCGGCCATGTTTAATGTCATCCTCGTGGTGCATGAAAGTTTAGCACGTGTTGTCGAGGCGAGGAGCAGTCATCAACGTAACGCGTTTCAATTGACCATGTCCATAAGTAGAATTGCCATTATATGGGTAGAAACCGAGAATTTACTGGGAAATCAGAGCCAAGTAAACAATTGTCGGGTCTATTTGGGCAATTAGATGTACGCTAGTTCAATCGAACTTACCCCCGATGCCCCCTCGGTACTATCGCACTACGTGCTGATACCCATCCGGTACTATAGCACTACGTGCTACTATTAAACTCTACGGTATGGCGGTCCTAAAAAAGATTTTGGTGATTTGGAGGGATTATCGGGTTGTTTGTGGTAATTCTACGAAACGGGAAATTACACCTGTTCAATCGAACATACCCTCCGAACATACCCATGTCTTGTTGTAGGCTTTTGGGTCACATAGCAACCACGTGCTACCATAGAAACCAAGATGGCGGCCTCCATTATACAAAATGGCCGACGGAAACACGTATCACCATAACAACAAGCGCTGCCCATGCGCACTAACACTATATATCACTATGGGGATGACGTCGCAACATGGCCGCTCACGCGGGTTACCATGACAACACAACATGGCGCCACTGGTTCACGTGACATGACGTCACTTCCGAGGTCCTGCCAATATGACCTGTCCGGGTATATGACATACTACTACGGTCAATGCCTATCTCATAACAGACAGGTCCCCAGCTGCTTCAGTTCATTCTTATCACTGGCCACTTAGAACGGTTTTAGAACTACAGCCTTTTCGTGATGCCTTTTGGCCTTATCTAAATCAGAAACAATGCTAAAGCCTCCAGGTTCCAGTTTATGTTGGTGTGTTCTATAAATGTCATCTCTTGAGCTATTATTAGACTGTCATTCCTCCAGTGGAATTGGAATTAAAATGGAACTCGAGATCTTTCCTGAGTCATTATTTCTCAATATACTCTCATATAGCTCAGTAAATAATGATGCGAGACCGTTATTGGTGATTAATTGTGTGTCGATGCATCCAGCAGACTGCAGAGACTTTACTGTGCTTGTGGGGGCGGTGAAGTGGGAAACAAGCCGCGCGTGGGTGTTCTTCTTCAGGGCCGACAAGAATTAGCTTTGTTACATTGAGTCGAACAAGCGAACATGTTGGAATACGAGATTTTATAGCACGAACTATGAGTCTCCAGTGAATTTTAGACGCCGTTTGTTTTAACATCCTTAATGCGAAGACTTCATTTTCTTTTCACATTTTCTGGAAGGTATGGACCAGGGGAGGAGGGGCAGCCGCGTATCCAGAATTCTACAATGGGGGGGGGGGGGGTAGGGAGGGCGGTGGGCTAGCCAGTTTTGGGGGTCCAAAGATGATATTTGAAAGGCCGTTGTGTGGGGTTTCGGGAACCTCCCATTGCCCTAACTAGGACCTACCGGTCGTTGCCCCGCTCCCCCCTTTTATGGTGGGAAGTGGATGGAGGGTGCAACGTCCGGAGATTCCCATTTAGGATTACCCCCTCCCTCCCCCAACTCACACACACACACACGATAAAATTTTACAAAATTTAGTGGGCTAAGAGCTAACCTGAGGCATTTGTAGCGTGATGGTCCCTACATTGGCGACCATTTTTGGGCTCTATGTTGTGTGAATTTTTTTTTGGGGGGGGGGAGGGGGGGGCAGCGAAAATGTTAGCCCATGTCACTGGGAGGATGTCACATGCCCCAACTTTATTTCGGTAGTAGTTGAGAGAGAGAGAGAGAGAGAGAGAGAGAGAGAGAGAGAGAGAGAGAGAGAGTAACTTTATCAATATATCAATGTATTTTTACACTTTTAAATCACTGCCATTTCTTTTGAGTTCCCGTTATTGTACACATTTGGAGAATTGACAGGAAGGAGGTGCCCAGATTATTTACCCTAAAGATGCGAATGCGGATTCCCAGAATTTCCTGGTGGTATGATTTGTCTTTTTTATGGGCCCACATATACAGCATCTAAAGTCGAGAAAAGTATTCACTTTTAGCCCCATATTTAACCCTTTACCCAACGTAACGCCCAAAAAACGGCCCCAAAACTATTCTCAAAAATCGCCAATTAATTTTCATTATTTTTTTCATTTTTTGTCTCAAAAACATTGGTTATGACCCCTCATTGGAACGGGCTCGTCGAGCTCGTTCCAATGAGGGGGTCATAACCCATGTTTTTGAGACAAAAAATGAAAAAAATAGTTATTCAAGAATTTTTTTTTGCAAGTGTCGTCTGCTTTTCATGTTAGGTAAAGGGTTAAGACATTTTCCTACCGGGTCGAAACAAGACATTTGTTAAATATGGAGACCAAAATGTGCACTTTCTTCCACGTAGAAAATGTTCAAGTCCCAAGTGTAGCTTCGTGAATTGTATTCCTACCAACAATCACACCAAGGCACATGAACCACTCAGGCACCTAACAACAAGAGACACTCCACCCCACCCATAACCATCATAATTTCCTATAGTTGGAAATTCGAAGGTATAAATTCCAATAGTTGGAAATTCAAAGAAATCAATTTCCTTCATGTTTCGACAATTCAGATTTTTCCGTCCAATCTATTTGAATTTTCAACCTGCGATCGCAGTTTTTCCGACTGCGACTGGCGATCGCTTGCGGTTACCGTCAGAGCCAAAACGATTTTCCAATTTTCGATCAAATTCTCCACCTTTTCCTAGCTGACAAAATTTCCGAAATTCTGACCCGAATCTGTGACCGGTCCGGTTTTTCAAAGTCATCGGCCCGTTTCCCTTACAATGACCAGACTACAAAAGGACTATAGACTGACACATATTTCGCCAATATCCACCCCTTTCAACTGTCTGCCAGTCAGTTGGAATGAGTAGGCATTGGCTGAATAGCTGTCAGTCTACAGTCCTTGTGTTGCCTGTCAGCGTAATGGAAAACCCATGGACCGTCCTGGGGAAAAGCATTTTTCTTGTGGATAAAATGACTATAGATTTAAGCCAACGGGAGACCCTAGAATCCATCTCAGGGGTTCAAAAACTAAAAAATTTCCCGGGAGATGCCCCCACTCGACCCCCCCCCCCCCCCAACACCGGCCTGAGCGCCCTCGAACATGCCTATGGCATGTCATGCTGGGACCCAAACTCCAGTTAGAAATCTAACTGACCTTCCGTCCTATCCCACCCCACCTCTCCCATTAAAGACCCTCTAACTACGTCCCTAGAACCACTGCTGATATATATCAGCCTGTACGTGTACTTCTTCGAAATGTTTCTTGTGCCTTTGCACAATTACCTCCCTTAAGAACTGTTAAATTTGCCTTTTCCTCATGTCATCCCAATAGGAAAGATGCTCAAACTCAAAGCAGCTGCATCCCTTCGTAAACTCGATTGATCTTTGCCGTAAAAGTGCAGTTAACAAAACCAAAAAAGTGGTCCAGAAAATGGCTTCGTTGTCCATCAAATGTATTTGCCTGAAACTTTATTTACTGTATGCAGGACATATTCGGATACATGTTCATCCCGGTTATCAAAGTGCACAGATGTGCGTGTTCATATAGGGAGGGGGGGGGGGGGGACTCTGCGAGTCAGGTCAGAAAAGGTTATTTTGGGTTGAATATCTATATATCTATACAGTCATTTTTGCAACTGAAAATGAAATATTTAATGCCCTTATCTATTTTGTTTGTGTGAAGATATCAAATTGGACTTTAGAGCAAATTTTGTAATTCATGGGTACATTATTTGTACATTTTATGAATAAAAATTTGATATTTAGATGCAAAAATGCTCAACAATGGGATTGTTTATCGTAATATATTTCAGCATTGTTGTATCACATCACAACTAACTTAAATCACTGATGCATCCATACATATGAAACAAACACAGACAATGTGTCGCCTGAGTGCCAGAATGTCCTATGTCCTCTATGGGACATAGGACATTCTAGCACTCCGGCGACGAATGGCCTGCAAACAAGGTAACCAGCTAAGTGTATTATGCCTTACCTTATCATTCAGGCTATTTTTCGGTTGGGCACAAAATATTTTATGTGCATATTTCACTCTTAACTGATGATGCCATCAATTAATATACTGTGATGGTTAACCCTTTTCCCACCGTAGATATCAAAATTTATTATTTTAAATATATTTCCAGTTTTTTCAAAATATTCAACGATATCATATCATGTGACCCCTCATTGGAACAACTCGACGAGATCGTTCCACTGAGGTTTCGCATGATATGGTTTCGTTGAAAGTATTTTAAAAATAATATTTTTTTTCAACTGCTGAATTTTGATATAACTCGGGCGATTTCTTCGATTCGTTAGGCCAAAGGGTTAAGATTACAACACCTTACTGAACATATTTTATAGAATTTCTTAACTTAGCTTACACATAGGGCTATGCAAATCTCAAATATATGTCCGAATCCCAAGAAGGATCTCGAATTGACTCGAATCCTGAATCTCGAATCTTGAAGGCAAGTGACACTTGAATGGTTGAAGGCAAGTGCACCATCAACGTGCAGTATGCCTAAGTACACAGCGCCATTTGGCGGCGCAGCCATGGTGGGGGGGGGGGGGGGGGGTAGGAGCACAGTCGGCACGTGTCACTACACTTTTTTCCACAGATATGTTTCGCAGTTAGACAATGAATTAAAATGGGCGCATGCAAACGTGTCAATATACAGTCATTCCTGTAACATTATTTTCAAATACAAACAATATTTAGCCAAAGAATCCCACTTTCGTTCGCTTCGGTCCGTTTCTTCTACTTCAAATATCTTAACCTTCGGGTTGAAGTAGAAGAAACGGACAGTGACCACACAGCGGCATATTCATTTACACGAGAGACTATACGAGTCGTGGTACATTTACCAATACACGATTGTAACCTTTCTCACCCTGGATCGAACCATGGTAGCATTGTAAATTTGTGTCCCTCCACTTTTATGGAGCTTCAGCCGGCCCTGCAGGGCGCCACCTTGACCCCACGTGGGCAATCAGAGTTAAGTGTCTTGTTACCGCTGGTCAGGATCGAACCGTCGACATTTTGGTTTAAAGTCCGATGCTCTAACCACCGAGTCACCGTACTCTCACAAAATGTGTGGAAAGTGTGCTGTGCAGTGTTTGCCTTGTGTGTAATGGTTTACGTGTTTATATAGTTTTTATGGAATCTTTTTTATTTATTCATTTGGATTTAACCCTTTGAACACTGATGGTATCTTCCATGTAAGTTCAATGGAAGCAAGTGGAAGAGTCCATATTCATTATTTGGGGTAAGACCAATTAATATAGGGAAAGACGGAGTTCCCAGAGAGAATCACCAAGCAGTGGTGAGTAACTGTCGAACCATCCAAATTACTAACCTCGCTCAAAGCGGGTTAAAATTGGTTGAAGGCATGTGTACCATTCTTAGCACACTGTGCTATCACACTTCTGCCCAGGTAGTTGGAATTGTGTGTCTTGCCCACAGACACAATGCAGATGACAGGATCAATCCTACTTTATTCAGAGAGCCCCGTGGCGCTAAGTGCGTGGGGGGCGGTAGTCAATGGGGGGGGGGGGGGGGGGGGTATTCATACACCGTGAATCCTCAGAAAATTCTCCCGAAGACCCGATACACGTGCACATAGAAAAAAACAGATTGGCATATAGGCCTAATCACTGTGGCACTGGCAGAGTTAATTACATTGCGAGAGTTCTCTTTTGGTCCGATACCAGAAACTTTCTACGAAATCATTGGTCGACACACATCTAATCTGAGTTTTGTCGTACTTATTAGTTCCCCACGGGATACCGTGAGGGGACTTATGGAATGCACTCTGTCTGTCTGTCTGTCTTGTACCTTTACCACATTATCTCCGAAATGGATGAATGTCGGTGGTTCAAATTCAAAACATTAATCAGGCATTATGAAAATATAATGCACGTCAAATGCTGCAGTAAAACAATTGAAGAAGGCTGAATGGCGGCCATTTTTGTTATCATTTTTTCGTATGTTTTCATTTTTTTTTATACGTTACCACATGTATATATCCGAGATGCTTGGATGTTGGTGTTTCAGTTTTAACTTTTTAACATTAATCAGACATTATGAAAATATGATGCATTTCAAATTTGGTAGAAAAAAAATAAAGATGGCAGAATGGCGGCCATTTTTGTTGTAATTTGTTCGTATTTTTTCATATTTTATATCTTACCACGTCTATCTCCGAGATGCTTGGCTGTTGGCGCTTCAATTTTTTTACATTAATCAGTCATTATGTAAATATTAGGCATGTCAAAGTTTGTCGGAAAAAAACTACACACGGCTGAATGTGGGCCATTTTTGTTGCAATTTTTTCATATGTTTATATCTTACCACCTGTATCACCGAGATGCTTGGCTGTTGGTGTTTCAAATTTTTGGTTGACGTTTTTTTAAAAAAAAAAACCTCGATCTTTAGTTTGATGAAGTCGGTGGACGGGCAAATGGGTGGTGGGCGTCAGCTTTCTTGTTAGCGCGTTAACGTGAACAAATATCAATGGATTTGGCAAAAATTTGGCATGTGCAGCTTTCTTAACACGGTCTTCAATAAGTTCGAAAAACGGTGCGGTTCGATCATACCGAGCAGGGTTATGGCCATTAATTGGTTATTTTTTGCCTATTTACACCTCGTTAGACTATAACTTGAACAAATATTAAATTTAACTGATTTGGTCCAAACTTGGTATATGGGACTTCCTTAACAATGTCTGGAACGAGTTCGAAAACCAGTGCGGGTTGGTCATACTGAACAGAGTTAAGATCCTTAATTAGTTAATTTTTTGCGCACGTAGCGCATTTTACAAAGTAAGTATAGTGCCCTCTCAAAAAAATTGGAACAGTAAATCTAACAATCACACTTTTTTCTAGAGACCATTGAGCTCTGACAACTAAACTGTGATGCATTGAATTTCTGATCATAGTGAAAGTCAGGAACAAGATACCCAGAAGCTTCAACCCTGTCTATACTGTAAGGCATGAAGTAACACCCTAAATTCATATGAAGAATCAAGAGAATAGACCACAGTTTGGTGAAGCTCCCAACCGTGGGGACTATTGTCTGATCGTAGGAGATCGGCGTTGCAGTGGCTTGTGGAACTGGGGTAAACACAGGGCTCGATACTCGGTCCTGTACTGTTTTTAATCTATATCAACGACATTACCGAAAACGTATTCAGTAATATACATCTATTTACTGGCGATACTTCCCTGTATTTAATAGTAGAGAATCCTGAGCAAGTCTCGACTGTAATCAACCAAGACCTGGCCATAATCGAACATTGGGCCAAGACATGGCGGGCAGAGCTTAATCCCCATAAAAAAGAGTATATTGATATCGCGCAAAAACCTCCCTGTTGCCCACCCACCACTATTCTTTAGTAAAACGCCGATATCTGGAGGAAAAAATCAAAAACACTTAGGAGTCATATTAAACAGTTGCCAGTGAGGGGTGTGTGAGACCATGGAACACTATCTTCTATACTGCAGTCTTCGCAAATAATCGTGATAATTCCTTTAAGCTACTACCATTCCCAATTGACGTGCCAACGCTTCTTTTTGGATCTGATTTTTTGAATAACCAGGAGAACCAGCTTGTTTTTGAAGTGGTTCATGACTTTATTTTATCAAGTGGACGTTTTCACTAACTGTGAAAATCGCATTTCTTCAGAGATGAATATACCTCTGCTCTCTTTTACAGTCGTTCTCTGTGTCGATCACACTGTAAAACACCTCTACCCCCGCCCCATCTCCAAGGAAGGTGTATAGGCTGCATATATTAATAATGGTTATGAATATATAGGCAAGAGACATCGTGTTCAAGCTGGTTTCTCTGTCCTTTATTGACTCACTTCCCTTTACTCTCTTTCCATCGTTCTTATTTTTCTCACATTCATGGTTTAAGCAATATCGGGTATAGTCGCCATATATTCTAACAGCTCACGTTTAATTTCCTATGCTTCAAGCTAACTTTGCTTAAACTATTAGCCTTTCACTGGCCGAGGCTTCGCGCCCATACACTGTTGTGCTCATTGATGCGATGCCCCATCCAGTCAGCTCGGCACCAACCTAGACTGTATTATAATTTTGAATATGTAGCTTTGGACAACTGAAGTTCAAAAAGTGTCTCCTACCACCTCAGGCAATTGATATATTTCATGGTCCAGGGAGATGACGCACATAACCTTTCAGCTTTTTGTCAAATCCCTCTATTATTCTGATACTCTACATTATTGAATAAATATTATATTGATATCTCATCCTACTTCGTTACTTTTTGTAAACATATTTGTTGCATATAACATATTTAAAGAATAAATTATTGTTTAAACCAAACACAGGGGTCATGGTGAATCGCCATGACAACTATTTTTGAGACCCTCGTTCCACAAGTCACATTTTTTTTTTATTTTACTTTTTATCTTTTTTTATATATATATATTTTTGCGTTTCGTTTTGACTCTCTCAAAGCCTCCAGAGTCACGGATATTGGGACTTTTTTCCCAATTAAAACAAAAATTTCTACCCTCACGATCGGCCCGGTGGGTCCGACGACTCTCTAGCTCCCTGTCGGGGGGATAATGGTCGGCAACACCCTTGCACCGTGAACACTTTTATCGCTTTTATCACTTTTATTTATTAACCATTTTAGTTTTAGTTGATAAACAAATGTAAAGAGTTTTGTTGAATGGATAAATGCACTCACCTACACTCAAGTATAATCTCTCCAACAAGTGTCCGTAACAAAATCATGGGCGTCAACAAGATTATTGTTGATCCACTTCACCCTTTGGTCATGATTTTAACGAAATTTCATGCCCCAACAGGTGTTGTGATGCATGTATTTTTCGGTGGACCATACGACCAGTCCGCCTCTGGTCTACCGATACCAAGTTTTTTTCGATTATCATCGATATAGAATAATTCTAGTACATCTTTCAGGCATTTTCCATTACTGTTAGTTAACGTATTAGCACCGGAAACTTTGATATTATAACATGGTAACTGAGTTATCCAAGTTTTCGGAAGTTTAGATTTGAGCGACTTCTTGAATGAGTTGGAGAGTATATTATCGCCAGCAATTTTGGATAATTTATCGACATATATTTATGGAGATGTGAGATGGCATTGTTCACAATAGGATATCTACCAAACTCTCCTCGTGTTGCGTGATTAGATGCTTTTCTATTCAGCATTAATATTTGTTTACAAAAGTTCAAGTGGATTTGTTCACAAACTGTAGTGTCAGCAAAAGGAGTATTAAGGTCAGGGGACCATCTCTCGCAACCATATAATAAAATAGGCTTAATCAATTTATCAAAAAGTTTACATTTCACATCAAGAGTTAAGTCAAGTGACTTTCTGAGAGAATTTGTAAGGAAAAACATTGCTTTCCAGCCTTTAGTACTTAAATTCGCTTCGAACTTGTTTTGTGTTTCCATTGTATGTGAATTCAAGACCTAAGTATTTATATTGATCTACTATATCTAATTTCGCTGTTCCAATACAAAACGTAGGAACTTTTTTATCTTTTCTGTTTTTGAAAATCATGCATTTTGTGTTATTAATATCGACACTAAGTTTGTTCTAACTTCTGAACACATTTATTAAATCCGGCTGGAGACTCTGATAACATTACCAGGTCATCGGCAAAAAGTAGGTGATTGAGTCGTTGTCCATTCACATTAACTGGTGTACAGGATTCATCAAATATCCCGCATATGTCATCAATAAAAAGTTTGAAAAGAGTGGGGATATAGAACATCCTTGTCTGACAACTGTTGAGAGTAAAGGTGGGCTCAATTCTACAGAAGTATTTATAGAATGGTAACTGGACTCATAAAGAAAGCTAAGAATTTTGAGGACATTCCCATTTATACGCAATGGCTTCAATTTCTCAAAAAGTAACGATCTATCTACCGATCTAATCAAATGCTTTCTTAAAATCAACAAAAGCCGCATACATTGGCTTCTTCTCTTCTTTATATTTATTTGCCAACGTGCGCAAAATGAATGCACTGTCAATTGTTCCACGGTTCTTCCTGAATCAAAATTGGTTATCGCTTATTAAATCATTGAGTTCTAAATACTCATGCAGCCTCGAGTTTCTTACTTTATTAAATAATTTTTCGAATTTGCTACTCAGCGCAATCGGTCTGTAATTGTTGGGATCATGTCGATCGCCTTTCTTATAGAGGGTTTATATTATAGACTAACTCCAACATACATGGTAATGTCCTGATAATAATTTTTGATTAAATGGCTTGACAAGATCATCTATGATAATTGGAACAATAATATTTTAAAAAGAGCTGGACTTTCGTCCGGTGCATTCCCCCACGTGGTGTACCGCCTAGTGTGGGCATAGCTATGATCAACAAATATTATTTATGAATATTCTCGTACGGACTGACGGACGGATGCACAGATGGAGGGATGCAATGCAGTATACCCCCCCCCCCCCCTTTCAATTTTCTTCAAAAGTTTTCAACAATTTCTAAGTCAAAAGGTATGGTAAATTGTTTGGTGTTTGGAAGTTTTATGCAATGAGGCAGAAGCCTTTGTCATAGGCAAACTGTATGCCATATTTCACTGAAATCCGATAACCCCAATCCAGTATGCCCCCCCCCCCCTCCATTTTCTTCAAAAGTTTTCAACAATTTCCAACAATTTCTAAGTCAAAAGGTATAGTAAATTGTTTGGTGTTTGGAAGTTTTATGCAATGAGGCAAAAGCCTTTGTCATAGGCAAACTGCATGCCATATTTCACTGAAATCCGATAACCCATACCTGAGATACAGGCTGAACAGACAAATAATGTCTATTTCCCACAATTTCTAAGTCAAAAAAGGGGGATAACTCTAAAAAGAAGAATGTGAGAAATATCGTTGAATCCTTTTTTAAAGCCTATACCATAAGCAGTGTTCATGGCAAATTTCATTGCAATAGAACATTCGATACCCGAGATACAGGCTGAACAGACAAAATTTGGCTCGGACGGACACAATTTCTAAGTGAACAAGTAATAAAATAAAATAACTAGTGTGGGCATACCTATGACCAACAAATATTATAAAAAAATAATCATTCACTTAAGTTATGAATATTCTTGGACGTACTCACACATGGATGCACAGGCGGACGGACGGACGGACGGACGGACGCATGTAATCCAGTATACCCCCATTTTCTTCGAAAGTGGGGGTATAATAATTCATTCGGAATGTTATCTACAGCCGATGACTTTTTTGTTTCGGGGCTGCCAAACAGCGACTAGTATTTCTCTAGCCGTTATGTAATCATTGTTTGATTTGATATTCTCAATTGTCGCCGGAAGATGACATATTTCAGACTCAGATCTTTTTGGACAAACCAATGTTCTAAAGAATTCTACAGCTTCAACTGGGTGCAAATAATTGGGCTCTTTCTTAGCAATTTTCTTTCCATATGTTCCTGGAATGGAGTTTTTTCGAAAGTCCCAACCCCGCTCATATTAATGGAAATACTTCTTGCGGTTTGCTGCCTACTTTTGCATCATGGTGAAATGGTCAAAAACATGTCCAAGTTCACAGTCTTTGAAAAGTAAGGTTGTTGCTTGGAAACCGAGTGCTGTACCTTGAAGGTGTGGGCACAGTGGCGTTGTGTACTAAACGTACTGCACTTCGATGGTGCACTTGTCTTCAACCAATTCTAACCCTGCCTGTGTTGAGTTAGTACGTTGGGGGGTCTGACAGTTGCTCTCCGTTGCTCGGTGGTTCTCTCAGGGTACTCAGGCTTCCTCCACCCATAAAACTGTCCGACACGAGGTGACCCTGGCTGTCGAAAGTCTCGTTAAACCCTAATAAATAAATAAATAAATAAATAAATAAATAAATAAATAAATAAATAAATAAATAAATCTGAGATGTAAACACTAAATTATTGAGGGGAAACTGAAAAACAATTTATTTTAAAAGATCATTGACCTTCGACTTCCAACAGCCCCAGGCACACACGTGTTATAATTACCTGTGCTTGATGTTTTAGTGTTGAACATCGGAGGAAACTAAAAACACCAATTGCCCAGAAACGAGTGGGGTGGACAGGCAGAAATGCAAGACAAATGGGAGCACTAATATACAAGGCAACTGCTTCAGGCCAAGTGAGCGACGGATAAGCAAAATGACCAATCACCCAGAAGGTCGATGATCTGCTTGACAATCGGCAGATACCTGATTTCAATGTCGAATTATTGATACTTTTAGTGGACAATGAATATTAACCATCGATTCATGTGGGAAGAGGGGGGTAGAAGATAGGTAATATACGCTGTACCCATCGTTCAGCCCGGACATTCAGCACTGGTGGTCGAGTTCAGTTTTAACCCTCTGAGACTTTAATTATATATATCCTGACGTTCAAACGTCATTGGGAATTCAGTTTCTTCAAAGTTTTTCAAAATGCAACGTCAAACATCGGAAAGTACCAATAACAAGATATTTTTCATATTAGTGATTATCTGGTTGAGAGCTAGATTATTTTTGGTGGTCTGAATTTGTTATTCAAAACTTGTTTTATTACAAATTTAAATAAACAAAATATTATTTGTGTTTGACTGAATATGAAATATAAGCAACTTGAGAGTGTTGGCTTTTGCTCTGGTATCCTCATTTTTGAAAGCCCTGATAGTGGCTTCTAGCACTCAACCAGTTAAGAAGTCTTGACAGCAGGATTATATGAGTATTTTAAGCTACGATAAGATTTGGCTCAACGGTTATCACTGAGTACTGAGAAAATAGGAATTTGAGGTCAGAACTTTAAAAAATCGAAACATAATAACAGAACAAATGACCACAAAGTATCAACGTGCTGTTTGATTTCGTACGTAATGACACGTACAAAAATATCAAAGGGTTAATTGTTCGAAAGCAACATACTCATCTATA
The DNA here is from genome assembly GCA_031216915.1 of Pictodentalium vernedei. Taxonomy (NCBI): domain Eukaryota; kingdom Metazoa; phylum Mollusca; class Scaphopoda; order Dentaliida; family Dentaliidae; genus Pictodentalium; species Pictodentalium vernedei. The sequence goes on along the minus strand of CM062297.1, from coordinate 232,667,553 downwards.
AAATTAGGTAATATGAGACTCCTAACCCCGTGTCGGTTATCTTCACGGATAGCCTGTGTCATCCCGCCATCCCGTATTGGATCAGCTTATTGTTGGTATAAAACTGATAATTGCACTTTGGGCAAATTCCATTTTAAATTTGATTCATTGTAAATATCAACGTGACATACATTTGATTTACTGCTGTACTAACGTTGGCAAATAATTGTATTCAGTGTTGGTGTCATGTTGTCCCAAGACCATATAGGCAATTACGGGTCATGTTCTGTTTGACAAGTCACTGCACCATACACAATGATAGGTCAACCTCAAATCTCACAGCCAATAGCAACACTATAGTAGGAATAATAGACATAATTTATCAATGAAATATAAACTGGGTGAAACTCATTCAGCTTCCCTCCGTTCACTATGCATTCTTGTTACAAATAGTGTTTTAACCCTTTGAATACGAGAGGTCCCTTTTCCGGTCCAGGAACATAAGTCATAATTTCATAAAGTGGGGTGGCCACTTAGTGAATGTGTGGGTAGACCGATGAATATTTTCATTCAAAGTGCAGCACCAAGGCTACACGTTGAAAATATTAATCGGACTACCCCCAAATAATGAATATGGACTCTTCCAACTGTTTCCCTTGAACTGAGAGGGAAGATACCACTAGAGTTCAAAGGATTAATTGTGCCCTATTCCACGCAAATTACATGTTCGCTGCACACATCAATTAGATCGTCAAACAACCCGATGTTTATTTCTACTTCTGAAAGGACTGAACATCGACATCCACCGATGTTGAAAGTCGACCGCCGGTGGGTTATTATCGGTCGATGACTCATCGAACGATAATAACCCGTCTGCGGTCGACTTTTCGTCGGACGAATGTGAATGCTGAACTTTGGTTGATCACTATGCAAGCCCCATGCCCAGGGCCGGCGGAACAGAGGGGGCGATCGCCCCTCCTGCCCTCATCCACGGGGGCGAGCGGGGGCGAAAGTGCCCTAAAACCAAAAGTTTCCATTGTCATTAACTATCGGTATAATAATTTACCCACAATATCTGTAATATGTTGGCAGTGTTGTGTATTTTTTAAAGTATTTACAGCTTTCCGTATTTTGTTTGTTTTCCGCGTAACCGGTCATCTGTTCAGGGAGGTTAGGTTGATTCTATACTCCGTGACTATTTTTAGCAAGTGGAATTCAACGCAAAAACCAAAGCTTTATGTGAGTATTAATGATAGATTATTATTAATACAACGGGTGGGAGGTATAAGCTTTATGTGAGTATTAATGATAGATTATTATTAATACAACGGGTGGGAGGTATATGGACATGATCTGATTGGTCTCCAAGAAGTGAGTGAACAAACATTCACGGTACGTGTCAGCAGACGACGTCACGGCGAAATTAGAAAACATGGCTACACCAGGTCAGAAGCACGGAGTATAGCCTAACCTCCCTGTCAGAAGACAACCATCCTCGATCGATTACAAAAATTACGGAAGGCCGAAAATTCCTTAAATAATATATGGTATGCAGTCAGGACTCATCATTGTTGTTTATTGTTTATTTAGAGTATAATTAAATATGTATATTGCCAACGTGGTACTGATACATACATTGTTCGGTGCTCAACATTAGCGACACGGTCTTGCTCTCTCTCTCTCTCTCTCTCTGAGAGAGGGAGAGGGGCGAGAGACCATTGATCCTCTCCCCCATGTGTGTGTGAGAGAGAACATACAAGGTGTATAATAGAAATACGTTGATATTGATTTTTATATGGAACTGATCCGGAGTTTGGTTGATTCTAATTTTGGTACTGTATGTACGACAATTTCGTCAATTTGAAAACATTATAAAGCCAAATATTTTTATTTACAGTTATTGTTTGAACACTTTCAAATGTTGTTTTACGTCCCATATGTGTCCTTGAAAGTGCTTCAGCCTTGCGACAATGTGTTCACAAAAAATCTCAGCTGTATATATTCTCTAGTAACGTAAGCATGTCATATTGTTGGATACAAGGATACAAAATATAGGTGTCACTGGAATCATCTCTCTAAGCTGTCTCTACATCTGTATACTTGCGGAATCCATAAATAGATGCCCTGAGATCGAATATATGCAGCAAAATACTGTTCTTTTCCAACATATATTACGTTTGTGTGCATATGGGCCAGCATTTAAAAATATTACAACTTGGCTGCTATAAAAAATCAACTTTTTCAATTAAATTAGGCAAGAGGGATTTCAGTCCAAATGCCACCAGAATGCACCATTTGATGCCTCATTTTGAAAAATTTTCCTGGGGGAAAACCCCCCCGGACCCCCCTTTAATACCTCGTGCCTTCGGCACTCGGGGCATCTGCCACAACGCACTCCACGATGCTCTTCTGGAACATTTTCGCCGCCCCCCTGCCCTTTGATGGTTCCGCCGGCCCTGCCCATGCCTGATTGAAATGGGTCCTGCCTCTAAGCAGCGCTTTTTAAATACAACCCTTATCCCACCACAACCAAACATCAAAGCTGAGATCTAATCTGCAACCATTTTAACTTGACCTATCATTTACAGAATGGTGAGTTGAGTCACTTTCAGCATCTATGATTATATCATAACCACACCACAAGTATGATACAAGTTTTGCCAATCTTTTATGCGTTTTTTGCTCAATTCAGAGGTCTTCCACTTCAGGCACTGATTACCGGATTCTATTTAATTCAAGCATTGCCATTGACATTCTGTGTATGATGTTAGAATTCGCAAAAGGAAATCAGGATTATTGCATGGTTAGCAAATTTCTATTTATTATAATTGTGACAATCATCTGTTGAGACCAAACAAATTTCCAATCATGAAACCTTACCAAAAAAAGTTTATGACTTCAGAAATGTGAATGCACAACGAAACAAAAATTATTGCATGGAAAACAAATTTACTGGAAGTGACTTTGACCCTTTCCCCATTGCCAAACCCCAACCCAGAAACACCTTATTGGCAATTGGTGTATGAACGTAATTGACCCTAAAGAGCTCGAAAGCAGTCCAAACTTCGCCCAATAATATGTTTGCATTGTACAGTCTAGAGTACAAAAGTCAATGCCTGGAAATCTAAATTTTATAGTAAATTTCCTTTCTTATTATACCTACCACAATTGTTTACTACAGGCTTGCACTACAGTGGAAGTCCCTAACTCGGATAAAATACTCTCTATTTTTGTCTTTCCCAAGCAAGTTGGGAAAGAAAAGTGGTGCAAAAGCACCAATAAAAATAAGCCAAACCTGGGTCGAGTGCAACCGGCGCAGACCCAGTACGGGACGCTCTCTCCCAAATACAACTCCACGACTTCCGTTGCCAGTGCGCATATACCGTCTCTAAAGACTCATTCTTTTTTGAATCCGTAAACGTTAGAGTTATGCGATCAGCGGGGAGGAAAGATTCTTTACCCGTAAAGAAGACGGGAGGGCCTCCATGTAAACAATTGTGGTAGGTATAATAAGAAAGGAAATTTACTATAAAATTTAGATTTCTTATCAACCTACTCACAATTGTTTACTACAGGCTGAATGGACAAAAGGCTGGAGGGAATCGCATAACCAACCCCCACACAACCCTAGTGCACTGGAACCGTGAAGTAGATGGAAGAGGTCCCGAGGCTTATCAACCATAATGTCGCAATCATTGGTAAAGGACAATGAAAAGAGACATATGAGCCAGTGTGACACACAGACAGAAAAAAGGGCAGTAACAGCACAAGGCTGAAACTGACCTTCAAGAAGCCTAATGGCTATGGCAGACAACAGCCTGAGCAGAAGAAAGAGGACCCAGGGCAAAAAGGTCCTCCAACTGCTCCTATATAAATAAGACTGACTGATTGGCGGAATCGTAGGAACGATAACGCACAGGAGGCAAAAAGGTGTCAACCCTGGTGAAGAACGAAGTCTTCAAAGCCTTGGAATTCAGCTTGGCATCCAATGCTGAAAAAGCCTCAACCACCTGTACCGACTGGCACGGTCGAAGGCGCCCAGAAGCAGGTTGCTCCATAGGCTGTTGGCGCGCGACCGATGATCGCGGCCAGGCTGACACTGTCGGCTGGTTAGCAGGTTTGAGCTCAGGCAGAAACCCAAACACAAAGTCAAGAGCCGCCCCCAAGTCCGAAGACTGCTGGCCCTCGACCTCAAGCATGTCGGACTCCTCCCCAGAGTCGGAAGACACATAGCCCATCGTGGGCAAACCAGCCGACGCCTCCCATGGTATCGGGACACCAGAGGAATCGGAAACCGGCCTGTTTCCAATCCCGGGAGGCGGCGCCAAAGGAGGCGCCTGGAAACCACCCATAGCCTCGCTGGAAGCAACAGGAAGGCTCTTAGAAAGAACCTGAGTGAGTAAGGAGAGGGCCTCCCTAAGCTCACTGCCTGTACCGACCGGTTCGACAGGGGAGCGAACCGGCAAAGTGGCTTCACCTCTGACCCTCTTAACCAGCGAAGGGTCACGATCCTCCAAAACACCCGACGCGGGACGACGGGCGGCAGCCGAAACATCTGAAGGCAGACGTGTATAGGGGTACGATGCACCCCGAGGATCAATATTGCGAGAACTCATGAGAGTCACCGCGGACCTCTGCGGGGCAGAAGGTCCAGGCTGTACAAAAGGCGTTGGTCCCCCAAAACTGGTCGTGTGACCAGAGTGAGTAGACGGAAACGCCACGGAGTTCATAGTGTTTCCACTACGAACATCCGAATCCAAAGACACAACTGTGGTGCTCGACGGCGAAGAGACCACAGCGATGGGCTCGGCCGGCAGCCCCTTCCGACTTCGCCGAGTTGAAGTCAGGGAAGGCTGAGGCCGATATCCCACGTCTACAGTATCGGACAGTCCTGCAGTCCCCTGCAGCGAAAAGCAGAGGCCGGCTGAAACAGATAACGAAGCAGACAGGCCAGCAGCAGTAGTAGATACGTCGAGAGTCGTTGAGGCTGGTGAAAAAGTGGAGAGAGCACACCGGCTCGGCTCCGAAGGAGGAGTCACAACCCTAGTGACAGCCTCAGATGTCGACTGGAGGGGGACCGTAGTCCCGGAACCAGGCATCTCTACACCAGAACACTCAACGGCTCCCGCAGTATCCACCACAGGAAAAGACTGCACATCCCCCACGGAGGAGGAATAACTCTCACCAGACAAAGTCGACTCGGGAGGCCCCGAACGACCACGTTCTCCTTTCCCGCGGGAGCGGGAGGCACGGCCACGAGAACGAACGACACGGTTTACTGACGCCCAGAAGGTGGAAGACCATGTTCCACAGACACCACACGGCCGCTCGGCCGAACACCCATTACAGGAGGAACAAGACAAATGTACATCGTCCACATGCTTTGGCAGCAGACATTGCCCACAGGGAATTGTCCTGGGCATGATAGAGGTGAGAGGAGCAGAGAAGTGGAGATGAGAAAACAGAACACCCCCAAAGAAGAGAGAAAGGTGACAGAAACAAAGACCCCAGAAGGTCGACCGGGAACCACCCAACAGGAAGACTACTCTCAAAAGAAAGAAGAAACACTGCAGGAGTGGTACCCCGCTGACACCTAACTCTAACACAATTTGAAAATTTTGCAAAAAAAGCATTAACAATAATTGTGAAAAAATCTAAGTCCGAACCGCGTGGCACGCGAAATTCGCGAGCGACTCGAGAGAGAGCAAATAAAAATACATTATGGACATATAATAGAAAAGAGAATATATAAAACACTGTTCCTGAGAATACAAAGGATACACTGTGGTATAATGAATCAGGAATCATCAAACATCGAGCTGGTGGAACACTGATAAGCGTGCAAAAACATCTCGACACGAAGCGGATTTCAAAAAGAATGAGTCTTTAGAGACGGTATATGCGCACTGGCAACGGAAGTCGTGGAGTTGTACTTGGGAGAGAGCGTCCCGTACTGGGTCTGCGCCGGTTGCACTCGACCCAGTTTTGGCTTATTTTTATTGGTGCTTTTGCACCACTTTTCTTTCCCAACTTGCATGGGAAAGACAAAAATAGAGAGTATTTTATCCGAGTTAGGGACTTCCACTGTAGTGCAAGCCTGTAGTAAACAATTGTGAGTAGGTTGATAAGAAATAAGAGGATAGATGGATGCCGACCAAATGAACCAACTAAAGACTGAACAATATGTTTACTTTATTCCCCCCCCCCCCCCCCCCCCCCCCCCCCCCCCCCCATTTGTTACATTAAGATGTTTGGCAACAATCAGATGCTTGAAATTTACTTTATTTAAAGAGAACCATAGATAACCCACAAACTTTGCATAATGCAAGGGGCATGACTCTACAACTACATAAAACACAACCATGCAAATTCAACTTGTATTCTATGAAAGATAAGATTTTTAGAAATGTAAAAACAGTCATTTGTTTGAAACAGACTTTATCTGATGGAAACTAAAGAAAAACAGTGATTTTACCATCACATGTCCTTTCTGATGCCAAGGGACAACTTCTAAACTACATTGGGCAAACATGCTAATATCGAACCTCATATTTAATCCATAAAAGGTCAAATGTTCCATCTGAAACAACTGGTTGTTTGAAACAGATTTTATTTGATGGAAACCAATGGAAGAAACTCATTTTCTCTTTTTTTTAATTCTAGGGACATAACTCCCAAACCACAATCGGATAAGCACAAAAATGGAACTTGCCCAATATTTCCTGAAAGTTAAGATGTTCGCAAGGTTTGAAAACAAACAGTTGCTTGAAATAGATTTTATCTGACGGAAAAATACAAATTACAAAAGGCACAAATGCAAATATTGAGATAGTATTCCACAGAATGTAAAATGTCACAGACATTTGAAAACAATGATTGAATGCAGATCAAGGGCAATACCTCTAACTTTAACAATACAAAAAATTGATATAAATCTTTTTTTTTGCAAAATTTTGTCATGCTTCCTCTGATAGTTCTGGACATGCTGCCAGATGGAGGGCAGGAGGGCAGGAGGGCAGGAGGGCGTTAGGGAAAGCCAAATGCTATACTCCACTGCTTTTGTAAACAGTGATGGACTAATAGTTTCATGATGCCCATTTTTTAAAAATTGTTTTAGTCTGTTTCTTGCTCGAATAATTAACAGACGAACAATTTTTGGAGCCACCCAGCTGAATGAGTCATGTGGTACAAAAGGGTTCAGGAAGCCGTTTCCAACAATGTGTCACACAAATGGTTTCTAGCAGTGTTCATGCTTTTGGGTGCCAATTTAGCCAATTGCACGAAAATTTTTGATTTGATACCCAAAACTATATCATGTGAACCCTCTTTGGAATGAACTTGATGAGATCATTCTAGTGAGAGACCACATACTACAGTTTTGTTAAAAAAAATTTTAAACTAATTTCTTTTCAAATGCCCTATTTGTAAATTACAGATGGATGCAGCCGATTCATTGGGTAGAGGGATAATTACACTGAGATAAATACTGTATCTAATTAAATTCCACCTTTTGTAAAGACTCACGACAAACTAAGCCCAGTGGAATAACAGTTGTCAATTAATCTGTTATCTAAATGCGGCTACAGGTGAACATGCCGACATCATTCAGCCTGACCATTAATTGAATCAGTTGCATAGATATAACTTAGGAGAATGCCCCTTTTCGCATGTCAAAGATTTTGTCAGAACTTTTGAGTTCTGTTTGATTTTTTCCGTGACTAATTGTCCCTCCACTCTTTGAATAATCGCCAGTTCATTTTTCAAAAGTCAATCAATTTACAGTACGGTCGCCGTGGACTGGTCTCTTTCCACAGGTGGATAAAATTTCCACGGATGCAATAACATTTGATTCCAAACACTCATTATAGGAAAAATAATCAAAAATTTAATTAATGAAGCACCAGGTGCAACCCGGTACTTCTTTAATGAAAATTTTGCTGCTGATGATTTTCATTACCTGGAAAATGCATACGTGGACATCACTGCCCATGCATGGATTACGACCATTCCATTGCAACTGTACTGTATTTGGATCAGACAACAACAAAAAACACACCTCCTCTCCCTTAAGTTTTGGAACCAAAACACTTTGGCACTAAAATATCCAGAATGGCTAAAATTGGGTTCCAGACCTTTTCAGACCAGCGTGAACACTGCTTTTTAGATATAAAAAAAAAGTGCAAAATTTTTTCTTTGTGTAACTTTATTGACCATTTACACATAACAGATATAAGTAATCAGTTCATACAACAGCTAGCTGACACTACACAATGGAGATAACTGAAAGAAACTTATTGGTACTACAAGTGCATCAATGTCAACTTGAAAGCAGGTAAAAGTGCCATCCGGACTAAACAGAATAGCTTGTTACCTGGGTTTAGTTTACTGGGAATTAAGATCACTTTCAGCATCTGTGGTATTATTTTTTTATTTGTAGGTATTTAGGGTCAGTTGAATAATTAATGGTTTCAGCATGACCACAACACTTCAACTATGAAGTCAAGTTTAGACAATCAGTGACACCTGTGCTTCCCACTTCAGATGGCTTCACCCAGGCATTAGTTTTCAGGTCATATTTTATCAGTATTTTTTTATTTATTGGGATTTAATGTCACTTTCAGCATCTATGGTTATATTATGACTGCAACATGGCATGGAGTTCAGATTTGCAAATCATTTATACCTGTGCTGCCCACTTTAGAGGACTTCCACTCAAGAGACTGGTTTGTGATTAGTGGGTCCTATTTTATCAGTAGAGCAGAACTTATTTACCAGGGTAAAAAAGCACTGCTTCACTATGAGGGGTTCATGAGGGGACAGCACCTGAGTATATCTGGACTGCAGTATAAGTGTAAAGTTGAGTTTAGCCAATCATTTATGTATAAATAAGACTTACAAGTTTTTTTTGCTTCATAACATAGCTTACTTCCTCTCATTGTAGCAAGCTCAGTGAGCTTGCCATCATGAGGGTTTTGGGCTGTGTTCCTGAGGCAGAGAATGGTAATGCATTTCAAGTCTTTGGAATCATAAATGCTATTATGCAAGCTGAGCCATTTGGTGCAGGACAGGTGGACTCAGGTGTCAGCTGCTAAGGGTGGATCATAAGTCAAAAGAATATTATAGGTTTCTATCTCTATCCCCTGGGATGTAGATTGGAAACATTAATCAGTTTGATATGCGGTGTTCTGCAATTAAACGTTTGATCGGTCTTCATACTCAACACAATGACTGAAATTCAGCGCACCTTGTATTTATACTTCTCATTTTGTTTCCTACCAATGGGCCAATAGTGCCCACGGTGTATATGTTCATCTTAAATTTGGTGAATAAAGTATATATATTTACACCTAGACTGTGAACTGCAGAGGACACTCACATTAGGAATAGACTACCAGGTCCAATGAAAAACCAATAAAGGAGAATTTGATTACCTAAGTAATCATGCACTGTTCCACTTTCTGCAGTTCTCAGAATTCTCTAGGTTTAAACATATTTCAACAGCCAGGGTCATATCAGTTTTGGTAAGTTTTATGGGTGGAGCAAGGTGGGCATACATCAGAGAACATTTAAGTGTTTACACATTAGGGCCCTGCGAATCACATTTTAGAACTGAATCGAGTCTATTATTCAAAATCAAATTGACCCTCAAATCAAATTGAGGCATCTTGAAGTCCCAACTGATAAAATATTCCAACTACATCATTAACCCTTTACCCAACGTAACCCTTTACACAACCTGCCAGTGCTATTCTAAAAAATCGCCAATTAATTTTCATTATTTTTTTCAGTTTTTGTCTCAAAAACATAGGTTTTGACCCCTCGTTGGAATGAGCTTGTTGAAATCATTCGAACGAGGGGTCATAACCTATGTTTTTGAGAAAAAAAATGAAAAAAAATTAGTTATTCAAGAATTTTTTTTGCAAGTGTCATCTGCTTTTCATATTAGGTAAAGGGTTAAGGCATGCCTTCATCTTAGGGCCCTATTACACACACCCATTAATTTTCCCACATACAGGAACATTTTTATTTATTCTGATGCTGGAATTTGTAGAATAGATACTGCAGGGAATTTTATCTGACAGCATTTACAAAATGTGGTAGTGTTTATAGGCCTGTGTGCTCAAAACATGGGCAAAACTATAAATAATAGTTATAAATTTTTGATTTGGCATACATATTATGAAGCTAACCTATATGAAGCAAATAACTGGATAGTAACCTGTACTTCCCAAGTAAAGGATAGGATTGGCTGAAAACAATGTATGTGCTGCGATCTAAGGCATTATCATGAAACAAATACAAGCCAGAAAATAAGCAGACTGTCATCTACAAAATGAGGTCCCCAGAGGGTGAATTTAGTGATGCTACCCTACATAACAGGGTGGCATCACTATATTTACCCTCTGTGAACCTCAGTCTGAATCAGGGTCGCAAAACTAAACAGAAAGAGTTACCCAGAGGATAAGTCGGCCCACTGCATGGGATAGCATCATCAAATTCACCCTCTGGGGACCTCATTCTGCAAATATCAGACTGCTTATTTTCAGGCCTGAACAAATACTATAAATCCATTGCCAATTTTAGAGGAATTACACACAGGCATTGATTACCAGGTCTTAATTAACCTGTAAAATAGAAAAGTTTATTATTATTGTAAAATAGAAAAGTTTATCATTACGGTAAAACAGAAAAGTTTATCATTATTAACAAGCACCGCTTTCTCTCGCTGCTTCAAAACTCAAACCGTATGTTCAATACCATGAGCCAGACGATATCAAAGGGCCCAAAATCTATTCAACCCAGGGACTAAAATTCTTATCCACCCTATGCAACATCTATCCTGAAAACAATTTTCCAGTTTTGTTTTTCCCCAAACATAGCTTATGACCACACTTTTTAGCACTCTAACTTCTTTATTTACTGGTGTTTAAGATCACTTTCAGCACCTATTGCTATATCATGAGAACACAAATATAAACTTTAGTAAATTAAAATTAAAATTCTTTAGAGAACTTCCATTCAGTGATGTAGGAAGCAATTCAAACTTAGTAGGGGAGGGCATGGGAGTCCAGGAGGGTATGGTCAAACAAAGGCACCTGCACACTGGTAAATGTCAGTGGTGTGCCATGTGCTTTACTGGCATGGTATGAACACAATACACAAAGCTATGTTGGGGACTCACGCAATTCTTCATGGACAAAAATGCACATATTTGGCTCCATATTTAACATTTCCCCACCGAGCCAAAACATGATGTGGAAATTTGTTTAAATATGGAGCCAAAAAGGTACATTTTTCTTTACTTTACAGGCCGGAGTGGAGACAAATCAAACAATGGAATCTTTGGTCATATCCTTAAAGAGTCTGGTCACCCCCTACTTCCTGCTAATTCCCAATAAGATTGAAATGAGAGGTTAGTAAATATAATGTGTGACTAAAGTATCTCTATCTGAACCATGCACCCTCTTTCCCTGGGTTCCTATGTCCCTGGAATTTGTAGAAGATACTAAAAGGAATGTTTTTTAAATTTTTTCAAAACATATCAACAAAACCATATCATGTGACCCTTTCATTGGAACGAGCTCAACGCACGTTCCAATGAAGGGGTCTCATGATATTGTTTTGTCGAAATTTTTAGAAAAACATCTTTAGTATTATTTATTTATTTATTGGTGTTTAAGGTCACATACTTATGCACGATAGCTAATCGTGATCGTGACAGTTTTACGGGTGGAGGAAGCCGGAGTACCCGGAGAGAACCACCGAGCATCAACAAGCAACTGTGAGCTCCTCAACATTCTAACTCTGTTCCAAGTTCTGCTCAAGCAGGGTTACAGCGGTTGAAGACATGTGCACCATCGACGTGCAGTACGCCTTAGTACCCGGCATCATTGTGCCCCCATGTAGGTAACCAGGATAAAGTGTCTTGCCCAAGGACACAACGCGGGTCGTCCCGGACGGGGATCGAACTCGGGATCTCTAGCATAGAAGTCCAACAGTCTACCACTGAGCCACCGCGCTCCCAAACATCTTTAGTAAAGATAATGTCTGACTCAAGTATCTCTCTACTCTTCACCCTCTTCACCATGGGTTTCTATGTCATTGCTTCTACCTCAGGCACCTTGGTTACAGAGTCCTACTTTACCACTAAAACTCTGCTCACTCAAAAGGACAAGGTAAATGAGCTTGTTCTTATCACAGGGGTAATTACCTCAAGGATGAGGTTAACCCTTTATCCAACACACAGGATATCAAAATTCATTATTTTAATTAATGGATTTTTTTTTGTTTAAATTTCAACAAAACCATATCATGTCACCCCCTCATTGGAACAAGCTCGTTCCAATGAGGGGTCACATGATATGGTTGTGTCGAAATTTTTGGAATAATATATTTCCTTCAACTGCTTAATTCGTAAATTATGCAGGCAGAGGCGGTTGATTCATTAGGTATAAAGGCTTATTTTAAGAACCCTTTACAGGCATTTTCAAGGACCTTTTAGACAATTTTGGACTATTTCTCACTTTTTTCATAAACCTTTGAGTAAACTTACGAGTAAGTTTAAAAAGGACTTTACAATCATAAATCAAAACCTGACATACAAGTCTGCTACAAACAAGTACATTTACCAGTCATGCAAAATGTCTGAAACAGATTTTATTTGGCAAAGTCTTTGATTTATAAAAGTTCATCAAAGTTTCAATTTCTGTTGCACAGCATTGAATGCTGAGCAACAGAATTAAAACTTTGAAGCACTTTTAAAAATTAAGGACTTTCAAGCACTTCATGCACAAATTTTAAGGACTTTCAAAGCCTTGAAGACATTTTTCAATTTTAGGACTTTCAAAACCCACAATGAATTCTGTATCACAGCTCATAAGAAAGTCAATTTATTAACCCTTTACCCAATGTAATGGTCAAAATCAGCAGATGCTTTTCAGAAAAATCACCTTTTCAATGAGCTTGTTCCAATGAGGGGTCGTAAGCTATGTTGTAAACACAAAAAATGAAAAAAATTAGTTATTCAGGAATTTTGTTTGCAAGTGTCATCTTTCTTTCGTGTTACGTAAAGCCTTAACCCTTTACCTAACATGAAAAGCAGACGACACTTGCAAACAAAATTCTTGAATAACTAATTTTTTTCATTTTTTGTCTCAAAAACATAGGTTATGACCCCTCGTTGGAACGAGCTCAACGAGCTCGTTCCAACGAGGGGTCATAACCTATGTTTTTGAGACAAAAAATGAAAATATTTTGAAAATTAATTGGCGATTTTTGAGAATAGCGCTGGCCGGTTTTGGCCGTTACGTTGGGTAAAGGGTTAATAAAGTAAATTATCCTAAAATACATTGCTTGGAAAATTTGACTGTTTTGAGGGTGTTTACCTCCACAAACACAAGTAGCAACCTTCAGTAACAATCTTTGACTCTGAATAAATTGAAAATTTGATTTCATTTTTTCCTTCCCACAATGCAAACATTTCATACATGTATACAAGAACATTATAAGTACACTCCAATTATTGTACAGTGTTACATAAAATATTCAGTTCATTTACTAAGCATCTCCAGTTTACCAGCTCCATGACCTACAATAATTCTTGCTGTCTGCACACCAATTGTTTTCTCAATTTGCACATATCTCATACTCATAAAAAGTGGTAACTATAGTTTGTTTCAATTTATGTAAGAGAACAGTTATCTGTGTATGAAGTTAAAAGATTTTAAGCCCCAGCTTTCCCAAACAAAAACCAATGATCACCCAAAATAACCTTTATAGTTCTAAATGAAACAGGCTCAGTCAAACCCCAATTTTTAGTGACAGTTTTACACTATCCCTCCATCTTTCAAAGAATTACACTAAAAAGGGGGATTTAAACATCAGTCACCACAGGCATACATGAACAGAACAATAAGTTCAAGGAAAAGAAAGATTCAAGAAATAGTGTAACAAAGTGCCAACCTGTACCAGAGTAAAGGCGGCACTAATCTAATTAGTAAATAAATAAAGCCAATCTGCAGTTAGATAACAAAACTGATTCCATAGGCAGGATGGAGTATGACTCTGTTACCATCAGACCACAAACTACAACTTTTTATGAAGGCTGACACAGTAAGCCATCCAAGGTGGGACATTCCCACTGAATAGAAGGCTTATGATCTCTGGACTAAAGATCTCCTGAATCGAAGATCCCATGTGATAGGACAAAAGTTCCCCCAGACTAAAGGTTCAAAGGTAGGTTCTTGGACAGCAGATCCCCCAAGTGATGTTTGTATGGGCGAAATTTTGTCTGGATACCTGTCCACCCAAAACCTGTGCTGTTTCATGGACATGATGAAGAAAGAGCAGAATGCAGTAAAACTGGCATGATTCAGGTAGATTGGTGGGAAAATGAGACCACATAAAAAAGTATCGGTGAACCAAGGTCAAGAAAATGGAAAAAGAAAATGAAACATATGTGAATATATTATTTATATATTATAAATTAATCCTTTACCTAACATGAAAAGCAGATGACACTTGCCAAAAAAATTCTTGAACAACTATTTTTTTTCATTTTTTGTCTCAAAAACATAGGTTATGACCACTCATTGGAACGAGCTCATTCCAATGAGGGTTCATAACCTATGTTTTTGAGACAAAAAATGAAAAAAATAATGAAAATTAACTGACGATTTTTTAGAATAGCGCTGGCCGGTTTTGGCCGTTACGTTGGGTAAAGGGTTAACTGGCGTGTGCTAGAAGCAACTATCATGGCTTTCTTGAAAAGTTCTGAATGCCACTTTAGTGACTTTACACTATACAAATTTGCTTGTTGTTTTTGCTAGGCAGTGGCAAGAAAAATGTTTATATAAAATTGTTTTGTTATAATTTATTGGAGAGTGCACTCTCCAATAAATTGTAACAAAACAATTATTTATTAACAAAATGTTACTAAACTAAGGCACCCAATAATGGGGGCATGGTATCTCTGATAAAAAATACTCATGTCGCAAAACTCTTTTGAAAAATAATTTAGCAATCGACCAGCGAATACATTTTCGGATAAATGTAAGCTTTTACTATGTCTTTGTTTTTTTTGTGTATAATTTCTCTTGGTATCCACAGCATATATTCTGCAAATCTCTTCATTTTATCATTTTCATAAATGAAGTCTATTCATATAAATTATTGTACTCGTTAGAACTTGTCGATAACCGCAATCAGTCAATCTTCCCCAACAAATCTTGCATCACAGACTCTTACTTAGAAAACAATAGGAGCCGGCAAATCGAAAACACCCCATGCATACTGTCAAAATAAACTGTTTAATAATTGCAAAAAATATATTTCTTCCCTGGTTTCCTCTTTTAGGCCTTAAAAAAATAATCCTTTTGACTTTTACAGCAGTAGGGCGGTAGCATAAACATTTAACAAAAATTAGCACTTTTCTTGATCACATCAATAACAGATTTGCAATAAAGAGAAAACAAAAATTAGCTCTCATCTCAGCACATTTTTATCTGTTTAAGTTTAATCTTAAAAACATTCATGAAAGGTTGCATAAACATTTAACAAAAATTAGCACTTTCCTTGATCACATCAATAACAAATTTGCAATAAAAAGTAAACAAAAATTAGGTCTCATCTCGGCACATTTTTATCTATTTAAGTTTAATCTTAACACAATTCCAAGTTTTAACTCATCACATCGCACAACTCAACTAACAGACTTACAACAAAATTACAATAATGCAATTATATTAGCATTTTGTTCAATATGAACTTAAGGCAACTGCACAATGAGCATTCTTAATTATTGGTACTCATAAGAAGTTACAGTATTAAAACATACCAAGTAGGGATGGGTGGTATTCAAATTTCAAGTTCGGTTTCAGTATTACTGTTAGAATGTTTTACCTTGCTAACGGTACGCTATTCAGTGTCAACAACATACATGTGCACACACCAATACCAATATCAGATGGTATTTTGGTGTACTACCCAGTTGTAAGTAATCACTAATAGAGGATAAAGTTGGAAGTAACATGGGCACTCACTACCGGCCATTTTTGATGTAACAAAAAGGCTGAGAGAAAATACCCCCTGGGTATTTTCTCTCAGCTTTGTTGTTACATAGAGATTATTACCATTTTGTGGATGTACAAATTATGTATCCGAGTCGAGCTCCAGGTTCTAAGGGCAGATCACAACGAGTCGAAGACGAGTTGTGATCTACCCTTAGAATCCGGAGAGAGAAGCGGATACATATTTTGTACATCCACATAATGGTAATAATCATTTTATCTTACAATATATTGGGGATAAGTCAAGAATGTAGACGAATATATAACGAACTATTTATTCGTACGGATGAACAAAAAGAAAAAAAATGGAACTCACGTGAAAGGAACGTGCTTGTATCCGACCCCCTGATACAAACATCTGTATCAGGGGGGCGGATACACAACAGTTGCAGAGTTAATACAGACAAAATACATGTTGATTGTAAGATAAATCAAATGACTGGTGGCGAGTGCCATCAGGAATACATAGTCCATAGGCTTTTCTTGTCAGGAGTTTTTGCAAGATGTTCTGTTATTTGTCCTTTTATTTTTTTAACTCATGTTGTGGATATTTTTCAATTACAAAATTTGGGTATACTGAGATTCCCTCAAGACAGTAAATTGGTTTTGGCTTGATAATGATACCAAATGGTATATCGAAATACGTAACAAGAATACCTAATAATTTTGAGTAGTTACCATGATTATCTCATTCGTGGCCACAAAAAAATCTTAAATTTTCACTCACGGCTTTCAGTCACTCGTGAAAAGTTATATTTTCTTGCAGACACTCAAACTGTGATATCTATTCAAAACCTGTATGTATCCTCTACAGATTACAAAACTTCAAAAGGAAAGATCCTTGAAATATCTATCATTCGGACAAAGGTCTCTTCTTTATAATTTCTCTTTTATTTGAATGTTGAGCTTGTCTGTCATATATGGCAAATGCTATCTGAACTTCAGCAAATAAGGCTGTATCAGGATATTTATTTATTGGGGTTTAACAACACTTTTGACAGGCAGGGTCACAACATGTTAGACAGTTTTATGGGTGGAGGAAGCAGGAGTATCTGGAGAGAACCACCGAGCAACTACCAGACTCCCCAAAGTACTAACTACGCACAAGTGGGGTTAGCACTGGTTGAAGACAAGAGCACCATCGACGTGCAGTATGTCTAAGTACAAAGTGCCACCGTGCCCCCACATGAGCAATAGGGATGAAGTGTCTTGCCCAAGGATACAACGCTGTAACACCAGGCAGGGATTGCACCATGGACCTTTCGGTTTGAAGTCCAAGCTGTAACCACTGAGCCACCATGATCCCTGGCTGTATCAAGATAGCTACACAAAGTTTGATTCACCAATGCCTACCTCTTGGAGTACCTAGCTGCACCTCACCTGTCGTATTATGCCAAAAACACACAACTTGCTTACCACAGGTTTCCCACAGGAATTTCTTTTGCTGGTAACATACTGCTGTGTGATACACTGTTGGAATGATTTATTCATTTATTGGTGTTTAAGGTCACCTTCAGCATTCATGACTATATCATAACTGCAACACAGGCACTTATCCCTTAACCTAACGATTCAGACACATCTAGCTGCGTACTTTACAAATTTAGTTGTTGAAAACACGAATATTTTCAAAATATTTCCACAAAATCATATCAAGGGCCCCTTCATTGGAACAAGCTAGTCCAAATAATAAAGGGTTTTACAATGGTGACCCATTCTATTGGTCTTGCACCTCAGGCATTGGTTATTTATTTATTGGTTTTTAAGGTCACATATGCACAATGGCTAATCGTGACTGTGACTGTTTTACAGGTGGGGGAAGCCGGAGTACCAGGAGAGAAGCATCGATGAGCAACTGTCAGCTCCTCAACATTCTACCTCTGTTCAAGCTCCGCTCAAGCAGGGTTACAGCAGTTGAAGACATGTGCACCATTGACTTGCAGTACGCCTTAGTACACGGCATCATCGAGCCCCCATGTAGGCAACCAGGATAATGTGCCTTGCCCAAGGACACAACGTGGGTCGTCCCGGCAGGCATTGGTTAACAGGTCCTATTATACCAGTAAAAAAAAAAACTGTTTACTGCAGTAAACAAGGACTGCTCCACTTCCTGATAATCCCATACCGCACAAGGAAATGATGGAAAGATCACCTTGAGATCTTGATAAACAGCATGCCACATAAAGGCACAATTAACCCTCTGCACACTGATGTCAAATATATCAAAATTTGAAGATGCAAACTTTTCCCATAATGCTACTTGGAACTGAACCAATTTACGTTTGCTTGACAGAGAACAATGTGCTCTGTCAAACAGGACTGAATTGGTTCATTTCGAGTTGCATTATGGAAAAAACTAAAATATAAAAACTTTAAGCAGTACATTTCCCATAATGCAACAAGGAATTTAACCAAATCAATGTGCTCTGTCAAACAAGACTGAAGCAGTTCAATTCCTGGGTGCATTATTGATAAAATTTGCTGTTTGAAATTTTAGTATTCTAACAAGTGTGCAGGGGGGTAAAAAAATCCCTAAATTAAGCAACTTCAGAAGACCAATGGTAGAAGATCGTCTTTAACCCTGGTATATAACAAGCCTGGCTCTGACAATCTCTGAGCTCAGAACAGGTGACTCAACAAGCAGTTGTGCAGCAATTGGCGAGTAGATACCAGTGGGGCACACTCAATTATTTCTTACTAAATGACCCTGTTAACCCTTTACCTAACATAGCGGCCAGAAAATTAACCAGAATAAGCCTACCACAGCCTAAAATATCTTGGACGTTTCTCAGTAAAACCATACAAATATGAATATCTTTAGAACCAGGTAATGATATCCATATATGTATGGTTTTATTGAAAAAATGATAAATTTGCTTGGCAAAAATGTGAAATTTAATTTATTTTTTAAAAATACTGTGTTAGGCAAAGTGGCATATAACTTTCAAGCACCAAAGAATTATCATATTCTTAGTACAAGTGTGACATATAGTTGCCTGTAGATGATGAACTCAACTCGCATTAAGTGAATATTTAGTTATTTATTGGGGTTTCAACGACACTTTTGACAGCCAGGGTCACCTCGTGTCAAGAGTTTTACGGGTGGAGGAAGCCGGAGTACCCAAAAAGAAATACTGAGCAACAGCAAGCAACTGTCAGTCTCCCCAATGTACCAACTCTACACAAGTAGGGTTAGCAATGGTTGAAGACAAGTGAACCATCGACGTGCAGTACGCCTTAGTACACAACGCCACCATGCCCCCACATGGGTAATCAAGATTAAGTGCCTTGCCTTGCCTTGCCCAAAGAGACAACACAGTTACCCCTGGAGAGGATCAAACCATGGACCTTTCGGTTTGAAGTCCAATGCCATAACCACTGAGCCACCATGCTTTTGTATTGAGTGAAAAAAACCTCGTATGATCTATCAAATAATTACCTTGATGACCCTGGAATTCTCCACATTTACAAACCTGTCCATCCTCAGTAAATTCAGTACATGTACAGGACATGATAATGTTACTGGTCCCACATTTTGGAATTAAATTAATTGGTAAGGAACAAAAAAAATTATCTGAAAATACACTGTGAAGAGAAAGAACTTGAAATTTGAACAGTCATGTTTTAATACTGCTACAACTCAACTTCTCGGCAATGCTTATTCCGGCTGAACCAAGGCCATTAAATTGAAATTCAAGTTTTCTGGATCTCTTGCCATAAATTTTCTTACAACTGCAGCTGTGTCCTACAATAAAATAAAAAAGCATATAGGATTTTGTCTGTACAATTCTCATAGCTGCGCTTTTAAAACCTTAACTCTTTACTTAACAAATCAGCTGCATCCGTCCATGAAAAATACCAAATCAGCAGTTACAAAAATTATTTTTCAAAAAATTTCAACCAAACCATATCATGTGACCCCTCAGTGCAACAAGCTCGTTGAGTTCATTCCAATGAAGGGTCACGTGATAGTTTGGTTGAAATGTTATGAAAAATTCAAAAAAATATTTAAAGTAATAAATTTTAATATTGTCTGCATAATTGCTTAAAGGGTTGATGTTAGTGCTGCTGACTGTTACCAAGATACATTGGCCACAGTAAAACAGGATTAGTAATTTCCACCCTTGGTGACCAAGATATATTTCCCAAATGTTGAGCGATATAAGAGTGGATGCTGCATATAAAACCACTATTTCATTGTGGGTCTGACATATGGTGACGGACTTTGGCAACAGCTTCACATCCAGTCCACCTCTGAGCATGTGTCAACATTAACATTGAGGGTTCTTGCATGTGAATGAGTACTCAGTTTGAGTTTCCAGAACCTAAAAAGTTTTTTTCAAGGGTTTTCAATTATTATTATTATTTATTGATGTTTAAGGTCACATATTTATACACAATGGCTAATCATGACCGTGACAGTTTTACGGGTGGAGGAAGCCGGAGTACCCGGAGAGAACCACCGAGCAACGACGAGCAGCTGCCAGCTCCCCAACATCGTAACTCCGCACGGCAGCAAAGGCAGGGTTAGATTGGTTGAAGACATGAGCACCATCGACGTGCAGAACGCCTTAGTACACGGCGTCATCGTGCCCCCACGCGGGCAATGGAGATGAAGTGTCTTGCCCAAGGACACAATGCGGTTGCCGCAGGTGGGATTCGAACAGAGGACCTCTCGGCTTGCAGCCTGCACCTCTACCAACTGAGCAACCGCGCTCCCCAAGGGTTTTCAATGAGCTAGAGATGAGTATTTGAAGAATTTTCAAGGATGTGCTAGTGTAAAATGAAGGGGTTACTCTCCATTTATTTATTCATTGGTGTTTAGTGTCTATTTTCAGCATCTTTGGCTATCTCATGACCGCAACAGAGGTGTGAAGTCAAGTTTAGCTGATTGTTTATACCTATGCTGCCCACTTTGGAGGACTTCAACCCCAAGCATTTGTTCTGGGTCCTATTTCATCAGTAAAGCAGAACAGGGGTTCCTCTCAAAAAACCTGTCTAAACCCTGCTATGAGAAGTAGGAGTGCAGCCCACTTAATTGCATATCTCCTAAATGAATAACCTTAACTGAATATAATTTCCCATCCAAGGACAAAACAGGCTCGACGTTGCTTAACTTTGGTTCCAGGCTTCTTAATTTGGAAAAAATCCGGCAAGAGGATCACAGATCCACAAGTCGAGTTTTGACATTAAATTTCGTGAAAAGTCAGAAAAGCAAGTTATTTGTCGCAACAGCAACTTTTGCCAACAGTGATAACTACAGTTTTCATGCCCCCACTCTTAAAAAACTTTTACTTCAGGCAGTTCCTACCATTGCCCTATTCTCACTCTATACCAGAACACTCGAAATCAATTTGTCGAAAAAAAAATCTGTTTATAGTAACAGTGACCTAGGTCGTGGGTCAACAGACCCCTAAATCAATAGTTGTCTCCTTTTCTCTGGAGTAACCTTTGGTGTAAATTCAGTGAAGGTGTGACAAATAGAGCTAAAGTTATTGCGTGGAAACCAATTTGTTGAAAAAATTCTATTTATAGTAAAAGTAACCTTGACTTTGGGGCATCAGACCCCAAAATCAATAGGTGTCTTCCTGTCGTATGGAGTAACCTCTGGTGTAAAGTTGGTGAAGGTGTGGCAAATAGAACTAAAGGTATTGCCCGGAAACCAATTTGTCAAAAAAAAATATTCAATTTATAGTAACAGTGACCTTGACCTTGGAGTCCCAGACTCCGAAATCAATAGGTGTCTTTCCTTCCTATAGGGTAACCTCTGGTATAAGTTTGGTAAAGGTGCGTCAAATAGAACTAAAGTTATTGCCTGGAAACCAAATTGTCATAAAATATTCTATTTATAGTAACAGTGACCTTGACCTTGGAGTCCCAGACTCCGAAATCAATAGGTGTCTTCCCTTCCTATAGGGTAACCTCTGGTATAAGTTTGGTAAAGGTGCGTCAAATAGAACTAAAGTTATTGCCCGGAAACCAATTTGTCACAAAATATTCTATTTATAGTGACAGTGACTTTGTCCTTAGGGCGCGAGACTCTGAAATCGATAGGTGTATTCCTTTCCTATAGGGTAACCTCTGGTATAATTTTGGTAAAGGTGCATAAAATAGAACTAAAGTTATTGCACAGAAACCAATTGTTTACGCCCGCCCGCCCGCCCGCCACTTCATCAAACTATAAGTCGAGTTTGACTTTGTCAACACTCGACTAAAAGTTAAAAAATTTATAGTAACTTATATATTTTTTATACTTACCAATGACCCAGACATAGCTTGGTGCTAAGTCTTAAAAATCTAGGGCCAAACACAAATTTTGCCCCCCAATCCCCAAAATTTGCATCTAAAACCAAAGAAATCATGTCCTGAATGGCCCTCCATACTTCACCTCTACTGCGCATGCGCAGTGTCAAGGACGTGCCGAAATTGGCGCCATTAATCATTCTTACAATCAGTGCCTGGTAAGCGCTATGTCCTCTGCGGGGAGGTATGAATTCCCAACTCCTGGGAGGGCCATCCCCGTCTGGGTCATTGGTAAGTATAAAAAATATATAAATTACTATAAATTTTTTAACATTTTTATACTGTACCAATGACCCAGACATAGCTGAATAGTAAAAAGGCTGGAGGGCCCAGGACATAGAGGAAAATCCAATAAGCTCAACTATATAAAATAGAGTCATCCCCTCGAGGAGAAAAGGTGTATTAGGCTTTAAATGTATCTTTCTTATTTATGATAAATTAGAAAGACACAATACCTTCTATAATTGAGCATCATAACATCCATATTTTCTATTAATATCCAGTATAATTCTTATACTAATTATTTTTAAAGTAAGCCAATAAATAAAGTTAGTCCAGAGAATTGAGACTCTTTATACTCTTTTAAAAGTGTCCGAGGATAGTATAATAACGCCCGTTTGACACGTGACATATTCAAATGCTATACTTTAAAACTATGACATGAATGAATTTTTAAAACATAACTTTTCACTTTAAAACCATCCCAGTAACAGCTCAGAATTACTGACTCCGGAGGAGGTATCCCCTTGTTTTCATAATAAAACAGGTGACCCAAGGGAACACCCTTCCCCCCCCCCCCCTTTCCCTTGCCCTGGGTCAAATAGCCCAGAGCGAAGAGGGCAGCAGGACGGAGTCACTGCCGGAACATAAAGCCTACATAGCTATAGTTGCAACTGTTAAGTGATCGACATTCTGAGCAGCCGATAATGGACCTAAACAATGCAGGCCTCCAGAAATGGACTCAATATTTCTGAGATAAAAATTCGTGAATGTGGATGGCTGAGACCAATATGCAGCCTTCTTTAAATCTATAATAGCAACACTATTTACGTAAGCCCAAGATGTAGAAGAGCTCTTACTTCATGAGCCAAAATCTTAAGCACAGACTGCTGAGTTAAGGATAGATTATCCTAAGCAGTACCGATAGTTAATTGAATGCATTTAGCAATAGAATGGACCGTAATGACCTTTCTATTAGGCATCAGAGCCAGAAGAAGCTTTACGTCCTTACTGATAAACTGAGATCTGTTAATAAATACATAAAGGTCTAGCCGGACAGAGTAAAGGCCTATGCCCGTTCGAAGACGGAAGGACCTTAAAAACAATAGGTTCCGGATATTTATTAGGAGCCTGATTCTTAACCAAAAATCCAACATTAGTAGTAAAGGTAATAGAGTTTCCGATACTACGAAAGTGAGAATCGTCCACCGATAGTGCATGAAGCTCACTGACTCTTCAGCAGAAGAGAAGACTAAGAGAACTGCTGTCTTAAAAGGCCAGAATTTGAAACTACTGTCTCAAGAGGTTCAAATGGTTGCTTTAGTTAATAAGAACCCAAGCTAAATTCCGTATAGGAATTAATCTAAGGATTCTAGGTCTATTTATCGAAAAGTTTCAAACTAACTTAGATAAAGAGACATTAGGCTCAATTGTAAACTATCATGGTGTGCATAGGTATCAGATAACATAGACCTATAACCTTTAATAGTAACTGGCTGCAGTTGATCTCGTCAAACAAGTATACTAGAAAGTTTGCAATGTCTGGTATGGAGGGATCAAAAATATCAACATAAAGATCCCTACACCCTCCACTTTAGCCGCATAGTATAGCGAAGAGGAGGTCCTCCTACAGTTAGAAATCGCGTCCACTGCTCGTCCTGTACAATGCTTGCCATGCAAGAAGGACCACACAACGGAATACGTGAAGGTTGAGACCTTGCAGGTTGTGATGAAGTTGACACGATTTCCCCAGCGAAAAAAGATCCTCTCGTGGAGGAAGTTTTCGCGGTAAGTCCCACAGCAGACACCTAAGTAAATTTATTCACGGTCTCTGTGGAGACAGAGATGCTACCAACAGAATTGTATTGCGAATGTATAATCCCAGCAATACTTGCTGAATCAACAGCGCTGGAGGATACGCATGTCCTATCATCCTATCCTACTAGATCGATAGAGCATTAACTACATATGCTCGGGGATCCGGACACGGAGACACATACGTCTGCAATTGATTGGTGAGTTGTGTCGCAAATAAATTTATCATTGGGCGCTCCCATTGGTAGCAAATCTGATTGAATACTTGTTTGTTGAGAGTCCATTCTGACGGCAACAATCGACCCTTACGAGAAAGGGAGTCTGCTAATACAATCCGACGACCCAGAATATGACGGACCGAAACAGAACTTGGTGTTCTATAACAAACAGAAGGATTCTTCCGTTAAATTCAATAACGGAACCGAATGAGTGCCTCCCTGGTTCCGGATATACGCAACTACTGTCGTATTATCGGACAGGATTTGGACATGTGCTTTCTGAATAATGTTCATCCAATGACGTAGTGCAAGCCAAAATAATATCATTTCTTGGAAGTTAAGTGCTTGCCTAAAAACTGCGGAACCCAAAGACCCTGGCACTTCGAATCCGTTGGGATCAATATTGTGCCCCAACCTGTTTGACTGGCATCCGTCATAATCGAAAAACTCGGATCCGGCAACTACAGTGGAACTCTCTGAGTCAACCACCGAATGTTTGCCCAAGACTGAATCTCTTGTTACACTTGATTGACAAGAGAACGTGTATATCGAGCAATTCATAGATTGCTGAAAGGTTGCTGTCGAAGAGAAGCTTCTCCGAGACCGAAGCGACTCTGAGAGAGTTTTTCACCTTACTATCCACACGCGTGGATGTAGCTAGGGCTGTGTCACGTCTAACCAACTCCAGGTTGCCACTGAAGGGCGGTGTTATACGTGGAAAACTACTGCCCTTGAAAGAAATCTCATTAAGAATCATATCCTGGAATTCTTTCTCTTGAAGACGTAATGATAACGCCTCAGTAAGGTGGTCTACATATGATAAAGCGTCTAAGTTAAGTCTATTAGACATCATTGTCGTTTCCAACGTCGTGGTTGGAATTGACACAGACGGCGAAAAAGACAATACCCAGTCTTCAGCCTCGTCGTCTTGACACAGAGGAACTCTCAGTATGCCCTGTCCTGCCATTTCAAATTTATTCCTAGAATTGATGAAAGGCAGATTAGAGTATTTGCGGACAAGAAACTAGACTAGTGTGTTTTGGTAGAAAGCTTATATATATATAGCGTCGTTCAATAATTCGAAAGTTCTAGTGACATTATTGGACTGTGTCGGCAACTCAGGGACAATGTCCCTGAACCGATCAAAAACTCTGTGTCCAATGACGCTATTAGTCTCTTATCCAGCATCGCAGCATTCTAGTCCGACGGAACAACCTTTGAAGATAATGCCGGAAGAAATGTATGGCATCTTCTGTTGTTCCGAAAGGGAAAGCTCGAATCGTCCAAATCCCTTTCGCCATCCTGTCAGACCCTATGAAGTGTTCGGTCGTCCGTACCTGATGCATCAGCGGAGCGAACTGACCCAGCGTCGTCGGATTATTCCTCATCCGACAGAGATTCTGTCGTTTGCTGGGATGCTGCGATAAGCTGTGCTATTTTGGATAGCACGTCCGTCACTGAGGCCTGTGGAGAAGCGGTCTTACGATGCTTTGCCGCTGGAAGCTCCGTGTTCGTTACCCCGTGTTACTTCTATTATGCAAGCGACCGGAGTGTACAGGCCTCGTGTCCCTTGGCTACCAGATGGCGTGACCTGTTTGCCGTGGAATCACTGAATGACAAAGCTGGCAGGATACTCGAGGTCACGTAGCCAAGTTGCGGTCGTGTGCGCTGCCGTGAGGATGAGGAAGCATTATCGACAGTCTCTCGGACTGTCTATATAACGGAGCGTCCCGAGCGGCTGACATATGCTCCGAATGTGAAACGTTTGTACCACAACATCCGGTCCCAGATGTTGTTGTACGAGAGAGGAACCTCTCTCGCTCGCAGCCCGGACGGACCTGGACGAGCTAGGAACCGGACTAACTGGCTTCCTCCGATCTCTCCTCTAATCCGTCGTCACTGGGTGTGTACTATTGTCTATTATAGTGCTCGCATCACCCAAATCTCCTTCCTGGACCGCAACGGACGAACCCGGCTGCCGAACCATTCGATGAATGGACGCTACACCGGGTGAGCTAGCGAATGTCAATGCCGTCGATCCTACTAGGAACCTCTTAGGCGATTGACGTATTCCATGAGCACTTATTGCCGCTAGCTCATCATTCAACTATGACGACAGAGGCACACTTTTGAAAGACATCTCAGTAACTTTGCGAACAAGAAACCAGACTTGCTTGATAATAGCAAGCATATATATATAAATAGCGTCGTTCAATAATTCGAAAGTTCCTGTGACATTATTGGACTGTGTCGGAACTGAGGGACGATGTCCCTGAACCGATCCAAAAATTTTTGTGTCCACCGACGCTATCAGTCTCTTAGCCGGCATCGCAGCATTGTGGTCCGACGAAACAACCTCTAGAAGATAAAGCCGGATGACATATACAGCAGCTTATGCTGTTCCAAAAGGGAAAGCTCGAAATCCTCTGAATCCCTTTCGCCATCCTGTCGGACCATATGAAGTTTTCGGACGTCCGTACCTGCTGCTTCAGCGGAGCGTCCCAACCCAGCGTCATCGGATATTACATGATGCGACAGAGATACTGTCGTTGCTGGGATGCTGGGATAAGTTGTGCTATTCGGGATAGCACGTCTGTCACTGAGGCCTGTGCAGTAGCGGTCTTACGATGCTTTGCCGCTGGAAGCTCCGTGTACGTTGACTCCTGCATACTTTTCTTATGCGAACGTCCGGAGTCTACAGGCCTCGTGTCCTTGGCTACCGGATGGCGTGACCTGGTCGCCGCATATTCTCTGATTGGCGAAGTTGACTGGATATCGGAGGTCACGTAGCCAAGGTGCGGTCGTGTGCGCTGCCATGAGAATGAGGAAGCCTTATTGACAGTCTCTCCGGACTGTCTATAAAACGGAGCGTCCCGAGCGGCGGACGTATGCTCCGAATGCGAAACATTTTGTACCACAACATCTGGGGCCAGATGTTGTTGTACGAGAGAGGGGCCTCTCTCGCTCGCAGCCCGGATGGGCCTGGACGAGCTATGAACCGGACTAATAGGCTTCCTCCGTTCTCTCCTCTAATCCGCTGTCACTGGGTGTGCACTTGGTTGTTTTATAGTGCTTGCATCACCAAAAACTCCTTTCTAGACCGCAACAGACGAACCCGGCTGCCAAACCATTCGATGAATGGACGCTACACCGGGCGAGCTAGCGGACGTCAAAGGCCGTCGATCCTACTAGGGACCTCTTAGGCAATTGACGTATTTCCATGAGCACTTTTCCACTAGCTCTTCATTAATTGTGATGACGGAGGCACACTTTTGGAAGACATCACGGATACATCACCCTGTTCTTGATCGTCTGAAATAGAGATTGATAAACTAGAGTGACCCTGCGGGGAAAGGACCGGCATGGCCATTTCCCCGCTAACATACCGTGACACACGTTTCCCATGTTGTCATCGAAAATAACACATACTGAACAGGAGTTAGTGCGAGTACACTGACTACATTTATGCAATGATTATGAAAGTCAGAGGAAGATTTCCTCTTAATCCAATTGAACAATATCCTTTCATTGTGAAAAGAAAACAAAGTCCTAGTACTCGCACCAACCCCTGCAAATCAAAATACATAATAACATGATCCATTAACATAGAAAAAATAACTGAAATCAAAATAATTTTTTGAAAAAATATTTTTTCAGAAAAGCCCAAGTTTCTGAAAAGTAAAGTTGAGCCCCAATGGATCCCAAGCCTAAGTGTGGACAAAAATTTTAAAAATATTTAAAAAAATTTAATGCAACACTTACGAATAATAATAATGTATCTAAATATGATTAAACTAACATCAAGATATTATTTTCAAGAAATCCCCCTCACACAGAGGCTGTTGTCAATGTAAACAAGAAGTGTAAAAACACCAGAAACATGACTCCAGGCACTGATAACCCTGGCTCGAAATCAGTTACCAATAATACACTATCTGATGCAAAACAGAGACTTCCAGGGAAGAAACTACAGATCATCAGATGGTAGATGCAGAACACTACGCCTAAACACCCAAGGGTGAAGACGTAAACATGAGGAAAAGAACAGAATTCATTCTGTTATCCAGGTAAAACTCCCAAGAAATTTTAGTAATAATATTACAGAAAATATGCCAAAAGCATGGGAGAATAGCAAGGGGGGACTTGAAGGAAAGGGAGAGAGGAAAACACTGAACAAGCAGTGTAACTTTATAGCAAGAAAGGCCACAACAGGCCGTTGCCTCGAAAATGGGTAACTTAACACAATTTCATTAAAAAATTTTAAGTTACAGCCCTGATTATTTTCTGTCACTCATTTTTCCTCTTCTCCTTCTATATCCTCCTTAGAACCACCATTTCTCTAATATTTATGTGTCCGGCATCATTTAAACTGAGATTTACAAGCACAAAGATCAGTCAGATGTTAACTGATGAAGGGCCAAACAAAGAATGATTAATGGCGCCAATTTCGGGACATCCTTGACACTGCGCATGCGCAGTAGAGGTGAAGTATGGAGGGCCATTCAGGACATGATTTCTTTGGTTTTAGATGCAAATTTTGGGGATTGGGGGGCAAAATTTGTGTTTGGCCCTAGATTTTTAAGAGTTAGCACCAGCTATGTCTGGGTCATTGGTACAGTATAAAAATATCCCCAATAGTTTCTGCGTCATCGCTCAATGAAAAATCCATGTCTGTAAGTATCTCCATTGGGTTCAGCATAACTTCCCTTTGATCATTCTTAGGGGATCTAGTGGATTGGTTGCCAAGCTATTGAGTCAGAAAAACAACATAATTTAGGGTAACAAATGAATCAAGTCAATCTAATCTATGTTGTGTTCTCATTGTCACATTTTCTCCCTTATTGACATACCCGGAGGAAAACAATACAGATTATGTGGACCATGATCAAACAATCAACCTTTTCATCTGAAGTCCAATGTGCTAATCACTGAGGCACCACACTTCTCAACAGGCCTGAAAATAAGCAATCTGACATTTGTAGAATGAGGTCCCAAGAGGGTGAATTTGATGATGCTATCCCATACAGTGGCCAATTTATCCTCTTTATGCCTCTTTCTCTTTAGTTTTGAGACCCTGCTTCAGATTGAGGTTCACAGAGGGTAAATTTAGTGATGCTACCCTGCTATGCAGGGTAGCATCACTATATTCACCTTCTTGGGACCCCATTTTGCAGATGACAGTCTGCTTATTTTCTGGCTTGCTTCCCAACACAAATATGAACTAAAGTTTAGCCAACTGTTGAAAAAGAAAGTTTCCAACATAAAAAGACATTCCCTCCGCATGATGGCAACAGAGGCCTTTTTTGTATTTATTTATTCATATGTACTGAAATCCTGTTAACAGCCACTTTGCCAATAAAAATTATTCAGTTAACAGAACAATTCAAGTAACAGGGATTTGGTCAATTTGCAATACTCAAGAGACAACCTGAGGATTTATTTTATTTAATATTATATCTTTATGACGGAGCTCATGGTGTTATGTCAAACAAGGTATAATAAATGAAATGCCTGGATTGGATGTATTGAGGAAAAATAGATCATAAAAAGGGGAATTTGGCAATTGTCAGGGTACTTTCTCGACATAATATAAGACTAACATTCAATTAACAGACGTTTACCCAATAATCTATATGCAATTAAGGAGCCAAATTTGTACTGAGGTATAGTAAAAGGTTTTGTGTTAGGAAATTACATTGAATTAAGAGGGATATTCGATGGATATCTAATTAAGTGGCTTTCACTGTATTGGTGTTTTAAGCCACTTTCAGCATCTATGGCTATGTTATGACCACGATATTAGTATAACAGTCAAGTTAGCCTATCATTTATACTTAATCTGCCCACATCACTCGTCATGCCAGGTTCACTGTACTAGTTATCGCATGCATTTGGTACCTGGTTCCTGTTATTATATCAGAAAAGCTCCACTTCCTCGGGTTGCGCAGCGATATTTCCCAGAAATACATGGCTGGTAGTGAATCCACACTGTGGAGTTTCAGTGCAGTTAAACCCTGTTAAATGAATGGTGAGTGAAAAATATTCAATTAACAGGAGATTCAATTAACAGGGAAGTGGTCACTTCTCTGTATTATTGAGATCATTTGAGCATTTATTCTATTGTATGTTGTTTGACAGAGCTCCATGAGCTCTGTCAAACAAAATATAATAGATTAAATTCTTGTACTGGATGTAATGAGACCAAATAGGTCTGTAAACATGGCAGATTTGGTGACTGTCTTATTGACATATTACACATTTGTTTATTCAATTAACATGAGTTTACAATATTATAACCCATGTGCAATTAACAGGTCAAATTGTACTAAATGTATGGTCAATAGTTTGATGTTTGAGAGTTGTATTCAATTAACAGTGTTCTTCAAGTAAGAGATATCAATATAACCCTTTACCTAATGAATCACCCGCATCCGCCCATGTAATAAGCAAATTGAGCAATAGAAAAAAATTAAATTTTTCAAAATATTTCAACAAAACTTTATCATGTGACCCCTCCTTGGAACGAGCTCGTTGAGCTCATTCGTCACATGATATGGTTTTGTTGAAATTTTTTGAAAAATTAAAAAAAATTATATTTAAAATAATAAATTTTGATGCCGTCTGCATTGGGTAAAGGGATAAGTAGGATGCACTGTAGTATTCCATTGCACATTGTACACTGTAAAGTGCTTGGAATATGAACGACTATGCCATTACAACTCTTTTAAGAAATATAAAATTGTGCCACTTTAGGCTATTTTCAGAGCCGTTTGATGGATTTTAACAGCAACCAGATTTACTTTGTTATTAATGCGGAAGCATTTTTGGGGAAATAAAACATAAAAAAAAATGCGTAAAACTGCCATGTCTCTCAAGGAAGTTTTGGAGGGTGACTTGAGTTTGGCCTCACAACGACTTGAGGAATGACAAGGAGACTTCTTCGACCTAGTCGCCCCCTCGGCTGACACCTGCAGAGGGTGAATTTTGGTGATGCTACCCTGCACAGCAGAGTAGCATAGCTAAATTTACCCTCTGTGAACCACAATCTGAATGAATGTCTCAAGCCTAAGCAGAAAAAGGTACCTAGAAGAAATATTGGCACACTGTATTGGATGGCACCAGAAAATTCACCCCTTGGGACCTCATACTGCAAATGACAGCTTGCTTATTTGCCTCCACCTTCCAACTATAGGCACTCTCCCATGAATTGTAACAAGACAAAATTTAGCACTCCACCAGTCAAGTGACTCAGACTTTACCTTTAAGATGCAACTTTTGGCTAACCGCTCATCCATTCGCATAGATTTAAATTTGCATAACCACCACGCGAACGAAACAAGCGTTCTCGTCAAATTTTGCACACTGCACCCATGTACCCAGTGGTACTTAAGCTTACAAAATGCTCATATGCCTCTCGACTGAGTAAACCCTTTTGACCATGTGTCCCTTATTGTCATTTACTACACCATCTTTAGACAATAAGCAAATATATTTTGGACATGCCGGAAGGATCTGTAAAACTTAATCTCAGAGACCAATAGTGCTCTGGAATAAAGTAACTACTAATATCCAACTTCATTGGGATTCACAGAATTGTCTGCAAGGTGACTTCCAAATCTTTCTTCGTTTAAACATTTGTGTATGGTGCTGTAAAAGGGTGAATACTTTTGTGATGAATGTAACTGTTACTGTATTGCTTTGTTAGTGATAATGCACCTAGAAACAGAGTACAGTTAAAAGTAGAAGTCCTGTCATGAATAGTGCGCTTATCTAGGCTTAATTGCGCGTTGGAATTGCGTGCAATTGCCATATCGAATGGCATCCAAAGCACGGCAGGTTCTCCTGGTTACTCATAGCAAACACATGCAGTGTGTCTGCCAATGGACCTCCGGGTAACCCGGAGGTCCATTGGCTGAAACATTGCTTGTACACAGGCGATATGTCCAGAATTTGATAGCTTTACTTGGGCCATAACGCACACATTAACGCGCATATCAACGTGCTATTTGTGCGCATTTCATGACAGGACTTCTAGTTTTAACTGTAGATGGATGGCTGGATGGATGATGATGGATGGGTAGGTAGGTAGTTCTGGATGGATAGATGACTGGATGGATGGATAGAAGGTAAAATGGAAGTTTGGATGAACAGACAATTGGACAGGTGTATGGATGTATGGATGATGGATGGATGGACAGGCAGATGGACAGACAGATGGATGGACAGATGGATGGATAGACAGAGAGATGGATAGATACAGACAAACGGGCAGGCTGGCAGGCAGACAGACAGACATAATATATAAGATAAAATATGCAGGCATAAACTTATTTATCATGGAGGGAGGGAGAGAGGCAGAGGGGGAGGCACAGAGGGAGAGAAGACATGGAGGGAGGGGGAGGAATGGGATGGATGGACAGATGGACAGGACATCTGGACAGACATTTGGACAAACAAACAGACAGAAACACAGTGACGAATGAGAGCAAAATGGAGGCGAGTGGAAAATCGCTAACCTTAAATAAAGTTTGAGAGAGTGAAAAATGTGAGGAGTGTGATTTTGGTTGAGTGTTGATTTCAATGTTTAACTTCATTTTTTTAATACTGCTGAATTGTACATTCAAAGTGTATTTTTTTTTCTAAATATAACTCCCCCTCCTCCCCACCCCCCCCCCCCCCCCCCCCCCCCATGGGCCACCGTTTAAAAGTTGAAACATTCACTTTATTGCCTTTTGTTTTCTTCATACTGAGCTATATATTATGGCATGTACAAAAATTTATTTCGCAGTTTCCATTGACAAGCATCCTTAGAAACAAATATTTGAATACAACTGAACACGGATGGAAATTTTGCCGGTGAAAATATATGTAACCCATTAAAATTAGTTCTGGATTTTAAATGGCAGTTTATTAAAATCGTGGAAAATGGCTGTGTAAATTCCTAATCGGGCACATTAATTCATGTCACTGGTGAACAGGTGTCACCTGTATAAAAGAAAATAAGGAATGAGGCAACATTCCGTGTGTCTTTGATAAAAAAAAAATACGGAAGTATTAAACGTTTCTCAGATCTCAGAATGGCCACCATTTTTTTTTTATCTGAACATGCGTGTTCGCTTTGTGCCAGGAGAAAGCTCTGGAAGAGTTGTCAATGTACAACCCTCTTACTGTTAGCGTGGCATGTGTCGATGTATAAGTGAACTACTGTGTGTCATGTTCATAACGACGGAAAGGAAATTGTTTGGAATTGTACTTAAAACACTTCAAATTGTGAGTGATTCTTAAAAATTTCCCAACATCAAAACTTAATTGAATGTTTCTGTTGATGAAACTCAAAAGGATGAAAACACACCCAAGAATAGAGGTGAGCGATTTTTTGCACACCTTGGACAATTTTTGCGTGAGTGATGGTGCACAAGAGTGATTGCGTGCCTTTCCACTGCATCACTGGAAACAATGATATTGATATATATATGCATAATACACGGGGCACCTGGAAAAAATCCCTCCACACAGTGCTGAAAAAAACGTCTTTTTGCCTAGAGACCACCCACCACCCCCTTTTTGGGAGGAAAAATTTTTTTTTTTTTTTATTATGAGGGGACCCACCTCCTTTAACCTCCTAAAATGAATCCTCAACATAAAACTGTCTGGTTTTTAGTCATATTACTGATCTGTTTCTGCTATTCTACTTTTTCTAACAACACAAAAATGGAGATAATTCACATTTTTTAAAAAAAAAACACTAGAGCAAAGCCAGAGATAAATAAGATGAATACTTCATGTCTGCAATAATTTAATGGTACATAACTGTTCCAAATTATATCTTATAATGTTTTAGGATGGGTTGTTGAGCTGATCAACTCAATTACATTCAATAACTTGAGCAGATGCGTAGGATGTAGCTCCCTGACACAATACTGACAATGTGATTTTTAGCCACTCGTGCAATATGCAACGTACAAAACCTAGCAAGATTAACCCTTTACCTAACGTAACGGCCAAAAACGGCCAGCACTATTCTCAAAACTCGCCATTTAATTTTCATTATTTTTTTCATTTTTTGTCTCTAAAACATAGGTTATGACCCCTCATTGGAACGGGCTCGTCGAGCTCATTCCAATGAGGGGTCATAACCTATGTTTTTGAGACAAAAAATGAAAATAATAGTTATTCAAGAATTTTTTTGCAAGTGATTTCTGCTTATCATGTTAGGTAAAGGGTTAAGTCATCCTTAGAACTTATATTCAAAGGGATTTTGGAAGTGGGCTGATGAATGGAATAAACTTAGATGTGAGTCTTTCATGGAAGAAGTGTGTCGCCTGCACTATATTTTAATATTTCAGACAGAATTCTAAGTGGAAAAGGGGCATAACTCTGGAAAAAATACAGCAGATCAAAAAATAAAATAGGAGGTGCACAATGCCATTATGTGATAAAGAATCACTGAAAGTTTCATCAAAATCCATTCATAGGTTAAAGAGGAGTGGCGGATAAGAGAAAGTGTGACGCGGACGACGACGGGGACGACGCAAGACGACAAAAGTAATCCCTATATGTCGCACAAATACAGCGGATCAAAAAATAAAATAGGAGGTGCACAATGCCATTATGTGATAAAGAATCACTGAAAGTTTCATCAAAATACATTCATAGGTTAAAGAAGAGTGGCGGATAAGAGAAAGTGTGACGCGGACGACGACGCAAGACGACAAAAGTAATCCCTATATGTAGCTCCCCACTTTGTGGGGCGGCGACACAAAAAGGCAATATTACATATACAGAATACATGTACACTGTATTGATGCTATCTTTCTAACCCACCAGTGTCAGCTAGCACAATGATTTTGTGGAGGAATTGACAAACTTGATCATATACTCTGACTTGAACCCTAACCAAATATCAAATTCATCATCAATCATGGGTTATCGGTACAGCACAACTCTGTGGGCAGCCAGTGGACTGCTTAAATTGTAATGAAGCACCATGCAGTTAGCGGTACCAGTACTTTTATATAGTGTAGTAGACTGGGATCCGTTTTTACTTACACAACCTGGTCGAACGGTCAGGTTAAACTCTAATGTAGTTCGGTGCAAGTTGTAATCTGTTATCACACAGGGCAGTGCTGCGCTTGGCCATGATCGAGAGATAATCTCAAGCACTTCTTGAAGAAAATTGGGTGTCATGAGAGTGATTGCCGGGTACATGTATATCACTTCAAAATCCAAGAGCCCAGGGTAGACTAGAAAAGATGGGATTAATCGGGGAGGTTGGGATGTTATTATACATGTATGAATGAAGCCAGGTCTAATAAATATGGATGGCTCACCTAACATTCTAGGCCCTTTTGTACATGTAGCTCTCATATCTGTAGAGAAACATATTTTTGTATAAAATATGTTGTGAATTCTTCTGTTTACCTCATGTACTTCATGCATCTATTTATATTATTACTTCCACAGTCAGCCTCGGTCAGACTTTCATTTTCATTTTTCTTCCTGATTTTTCTCTACTATCTTACTATACACAGCACAGCTGCACCCATTCATTGTTTTGTTCTTATTATTGTTTTTTGTTAAATGAATAATTTATTTGATTGAGCATTTGAATTTTCTTTATGCAACACTGGTTAAAACCTGCTGAAAACAGGTTAAGGGTGGGCAATATTGACCACTAACTGTTTGATGGTCACCATCTGACCAAATGTGAGTTACAACACAGTTGGTTAGCAGTCATGTTACTATGCCACATATGTACTGGCCACCCTAACACCATTAAATCACCTAAGAGTGTATCTAGATAGATTAACCCTTTACCCAACGCAGACGATATCAAAATTTATTATTTTAAATATCATTTTTTTTAATTTTTCACAAAATTTCAACAAAACCATATCATGTGACCCCTCGTTGGATCGACCTCAACGAGCTCGTTCCAACGAGGGGTCACATGATATGGTTTTGTTGAATTTTTTTGAAAAATAATATTTTTTCAACTGCTGAATTTGCATATTACGCAGGCGGATGCGGGCGATTCGTTGGGTAAAGGGTTAAAACAGAAAAATATGTATAAATTTGATGTGAGGATAAAAGGACTTTTTTTCATGGCAGGAAAATCAACTCACCCCGGCCATGTTTAGAGGAATTTTCTGAAAACCGTTCCCCCTACCACCCCCACCCCACCACCCTCCTGCATAATATAGGAAAAAATATACATGCATAAACGTATCAGTGGATAATGCAGCACAAGCACAATTGTACCGAAACTCAGGTTTAAGAGTTGTGGGATTTTCTGTCACTGAACTACTGTTCATCGATAATCAGCTGCAGCAATCAGAATATTTTTGCAAAACACTGCAATAAATAAATGACTTCAGTTACCATCAGATTTCAATCAACTCAAATTTCACAAGGCATAAAACTTGAAAAAAAACAGAACATTTCCCTGCACAACTGATCACATTGCAGGTGGGCGATGATGTATTGAGCTGCAGAAACAAGCACCCAGATGCATGTTGAGCATAAAATTCAATTGCCATCTCAATCTGTTTTGCCCATAAGCCAGCAATTTTATTAGACTTCATAACTCCTTTAGTTTATCCATTTATTACCACAATTAGTTGACACTTGCAACCAGCTGCTCCCCTACATCCATGCTGGATACAGTCGACCCTATGTCAAGAAAGCTCCTTGAAGCTGCTTTTTCATGTTTATATCACTCCAAATAATGGATATATTTAATTTTTAATGGGATATATTGTAATTATCAAAACTGCAAAGGTTTTCAGTATTCCAAGTCTACAATATCAATGACCTGGATAGACCCACAGAAACAAAACTCACCTTAACACAAACTTTTACAAACTAAAACTGACAAGGCCACATGAAAATTTTGATAGAAAAATTCAGTTAAATCTTTGCATACAGTAGACTTAATACCTGAAGATGTTATTGAAATAAAAAATACAATAGTAATGGGAAGTTAAGGCCTCACAATTAGTGTTCAACCAATTACCAAAAATGGCCGCTGACCGATTACTGGTTATTTACAAAAACATCTATGTCACAGATCCAGCATTATCTGATCACTATGCAGTCTTGGCTGAATTGACACTAGCAACCTCCAAAATTCCTCCCAAGAAAATTACTTATCGAAAATATAAACATTGATTCCTTGAAAATAGATATAAGTTCATCAAAACTGTCTCCAAATTATTTTTGTAGTAGTCATGGATCATCTGAGCAACTGTTATCTTTATTTGAAGAAACTCTTAAGGGCATCATGGCTGAACATGCACCACCAAAGTCAAAAGTTATAACTCACAGGGAAAAAGTGGAGTGGTTTACAGAAGACGTTAGAGCTGCTAAACAACAGCGTCGCAGACTTGAGCGTATATACAACAAAACGAAGCTTGAGATTCACCGGCAGATGTTCTGCCACCAAAGAAATACAACTAATAAGAGCATCAAAAAAGCGAAGAGGGAGTACTACAATTCTCTGATAGAGGGGTCATCAAATACTAGGGTATTATTCTCGGTAACCAATAGTCTCCTTGGTAAAGAACAAAAAGTCATTCTCCCAGATCATCTAAATACCAATGAAATTCTGGAAAAATTCAGTGATTTTTTCATAACCAAAATTCAATTAATCCTGGATAGTATACCATCACGTGAACCACCAGAGTTTGATCAACTTGACATAAAAAGAGCTTTTTCCAGTTTTCACACTGTCTTGGAAGAAGATATTCGAAAAATGATTTTGTCATCATCCAATAAATCCAATGATCTAGATGAAATTCCAACATTTCTTTTGAAAGAGACAATTGATCATCTTCTGCCAGCCATATCATCTATTATATCTGCATCCCTTCATGAGGGATTTGTTCCACGCCCACTGAAAAAAGCACTTGTTACTCCACTCATCATGAAGCCATCTCTTGATCCTGACAACCTGAAGAATTATCGACCAGTATCGAACCTCTCTTTCCTGTCTAAATTGTTGGAAAAGATTGTTTCTTCACAACTCAAAAAACATCTGCATGAAAATGATCTTTTAGAGCCTTTCCAGTCTGCATACAGAGCCAATCCCAGTACAGAGACAGCTTTACTGCAAGTCAACAACGACATTGTTAAATCAGTGTCTGAGGGTAAGGCTGCACTGCTTGTTCTCTTGGATTTGTCAGCAGCATTCGACACAGTCGACCATGATATTCTTTTGCAGACACTGACACAGCATGGCATATGTGGAACTGTCTTATCATGGTTTGCATCATATCTAGAAGGTCGCAGTCAACAAATATATATCAACAAGACCGGTTCAGAAAGCAAGATGTTAAAGTGTGGTGTTCCTCAGGGCTCAGTTCTTGGTCCACTTTTGTTTACTCTGTACACTTCTTTTCTGGGTCGTCTTCTTAAAAGGCATGGCATAACATATCATCTGCGGATGATACCCAACTGTATATTACATTTAATTCATCTCTTCAAAGTGACTCAATCACTGCAGTCAGCAACATGGAAACTTGCATAAATCTGGTGCGGGAATGGATGATAGATTTTAAACTGAAAATGAATGACTCTAAAACAGAATTCTTAGTGATATCCGGGGTTCGCATGCCTACACCCACTGTTACATCAATTCAGGTTGGAAACAACATCACCATGAAAAGTGAATCAGCCAGGAATATTGGACTGATTATGGACTCAAATTTAAAGCTAGACATCCATATCAATAAAATATGTCAAAAATGTTACTGGCAGCTTCAGAATATTGGAAGACTGAGAACTTATCTTAACCAGTCAGCACTTGAGAAACTTGTGCATTCCTTCATCACCTCACAGCTAGACTATTGTAATTCAGTGTTAGTGGGGCTGCCGGAGTATTTGATTCAGAAGCTTCAAAAAGTTCAGAATATTGCTGCTAGGATAATTACTGGTACCAAATGCTCTGAACACATAAAACCTGTTTTAAGACAATTACATTGGCTTCCAGTTAACAGAGAATCAATTTCAAAATATTGATCTTAGTATTCAAATGTATCCACAAACTGGCTCCAGTTTACCTGCAAGAGCTCATCACTGTATACACTCCATCACGCAGTCTGAGATCTAAAGATCAAATTCAACTAGTCATACCTTTTAGCAGATCTAATCTGGCTAATGATCGTGTGTTCTCCATCGTGGGTCCAAGATTGTGGAATGCGTTGCCTATTAGTGTCAGAAATTCAGAAACTATCAACATCTTCAAAAGAAATCTTAAAACTTTCCTATTTACTGAAGCATTCTCCTGAACCTCCCTAGAGGAAACTGAAACATGTGACTCTTTATTTTCAGAAAAGCGTATTTTATTTCTGTGAAGCGTTTTAGGGCACTCTTCGTGATTTTACGCTTTTACAAAATCAATTATTATTATTATTATTATTATTATTTGAGCTCACAATCGGCTGATTCCAATTGTAATATCGTGCACTACTTGACAAGTCGAGGCTCGTAAAGAACTACATTAAATTGAACATATTTTACAGTGTTTACAGTCCGTTCTCTACTGGATAAGTCAAGACTCGAAAGAACTACATTAAATTGGACATGTTTCACAGTGTTAAACTCCGTTGACTCAGGTCCAGTAAAATTACCAGTCGTGCACACTTGGATGGTAAACGTGGCTCTCAGAGCCACGTTTACCACCCACGTACATGCAACTGGCAATTTGTACTGCGACCTGAGTCAATGGAGTGCAACCTTCACTTTATCGGTGTGGAATTGAGATTGCCATAAGTACACTCCATTGTAAGCTTTACATGTCGTTTAACTTGTATATCCCGTAAAGGGGCATCTAGAGAGATTAAGAATACACATTGTGGTGGTTTTTCAACTTTATTGAATGGTATTATTGACATCATTTTACATTAGCAATTGAACAATTGCAAAAGATAATAAAATGAGGTTTATGAATCATCACAAAATGCTTTGCAACAATTGGGTGAACCGATGTTCCAGGAGCCGTTGCCATTGTCATCCATTTTCCCACAACTGGCCGATTGTGATGGCCGGTTCCAATCATCGGTTGAACACTACTCACAATCAGTACAAAAGCTGACCTAAACACAAAGTCTAACAACAGAAATTGACTAAGTTTGAGCTGCCAATTTTAGGTGAAATTTGACAAAAAGTCACAGTATTAGGGTTGGATATTGTTGTGATAGACCCCTAAAACCTACATGTTAAATATAAAAGTCAGGACGCACTCCACTTTGAAATGAAAGTGCCAATGACACTGTAGCTCAGCTTGATAAACTTGAACTTGTAAGTTGTAAGTGAAATGGCAAGATCAATGGTTCCAATGCTATTTGGTGAAACTTCAACATAAAATTGTGTGTGCACAATGTCAGAGCAATCCATGCATTTTTAAATGTAAACTGTAGGGCAGGCTAAAGGAACATTTTGATACACAAATGCAATAAGTTTAAAGGTCACTGTTGTATATGGCAACTTTTTTCACAGAAATGAATGCTAATTGATAGCTCTTATCTAGAGGTCTCGCCTAATGAGCACACCAAATTCTAAAACAATCATGATAAATGCGCCCTGTAGGCCATGTCAAAGAAGAATGTTGATGCACAAATGCACTAAATTCAAAG
Organism: Pictodentalium vernedei; assembly: GCA_031216915.1. Classification (NCBI taxonomy): domain Eukaryota; kingdom Metazoa; phylum Mollusca; class Scaphopoda; order Dentaliida; family Dentaliidae; genus Pictodentalium; species Pictodentalium vernedei. Next base: position 232,626,318 of record CM062297.1, on the reverse strand, counting down.
GTCGTTGCTTACAGCAACAGTTTTTGACAGAAAAGAAAAGAAAAATCAATAGCTCCTACCTAGACGTCACCCCAAACACACATACCAAGATTCAAAGCAATCTATTTATAATGTGCCCTTTCGGCATGTCAAATGAATATGTTGATGCAAAAATGCACCAGGTTCTTTGGCAACATTTCTTTGATGTACTTGGACCAAGTTTCAAAGCAATCCATTCATAAATGTGCCCTGTAGGGCATGCCAAAGGAATATGTTGATGCACATATGCATTCATTTTAAAAGGCAATGCATTTTTTTGGATGAAAACACTGACGGAAATGGAAGAAAATCGATAGCTCACACCCAGACCATACACCAAATATGCATACCAAGTTTCAAACTGATCCATTCATAAATTCACCCTGCAGGGCTTGAAAAAGGAAAATGTTGCACAAATGCAATGAGGTCAAAGGTCAATTGTTTATGGCAACATTCGGCAATGTTTTAAGAGAGAAACGACAGACAATCTCATCTAGATGTCACTCCAAACAAGCACACCATGTTTCAAGGCGATTAAATCGTAAATGTGGACTGTTTGGTGTTCCAAAGGAAATTATCGACAGACAAAATGGTAAAGTTGAAAGTCGTTGGTAATGGCAACATTGTTTGATGGAAATGGAAGAAAATCTATAGTTTTCATCTAGAAGTCACCCAAAACAAGAATGCTAAGGGTTCAAACCAATCTATTCATAAATGCACCCTGCAGAGCATGCAAAAGAAAAATGTTGATGCAAAAATGGCAAAGTTCAAAGATCATTGTTAACAGCAATGTTTCTTGATGGAAATGAAAGAAAGTCAATAGCTTGCATCTAACAGCACACTAAGTTTCAAAGCAATCAGATCATAAATGTGACCTGTGCGGTGTGACAAAGGAAACTGTTGATGCACAAAAGGGCAAAGTTGGAGGTCATTGCTGACAGCAACTTTTTTGACGGGAATGAAAGAAGCTACCATCTAAAAACATATCAAGGTTCAAGCGATTCATTCATGAATGTACCTTGAAGGGCATGCCAAATGAAAATATTGATGTACAAACCCACACAAAGTTCAAAGGTCAAGGTAACAGCAACATTTTTCAACGGAAATGAAAGAAAATTGATAGCTCTAGAGGTCACCCCAAACACGCATACTAAGTTTCAAAGTGATCCAATGATAAATGAGACCTGTGCAATGTGCCAAAGGAAATTGTTGAAATTGTATAAAACAGAGAAGTTAAACACCATTGCCAATGGCAACATTTTTCAACAGGAATGAAAGAAAATAAATAGCTCCTATTTAGAAGTAATTCCAAACAAGCATACAAAGTTTCAAGGCAATCCATTCATGACTGCACCCTGCAGGGCAAGCCGAAGGAAAAATTTATGCATAAATCCACAAAGTCAAAGGTTGTTGCTGATGGAAACATTTTTTGTTGGAAATGAAAGAAAATCAATAGCTCCCATCTAGAGGTCACCCCGAACACACATATCAAGTAGGTGATCTAATCATTAATGATAAATGCACCCTGTGCAGTGTGCCAAAGGAAACTGTTGACATACAAAACAGATAAGTTGAACATCATTGCTAATGGCAACATTTTTCGATAAAAATGAAAGAAAAATTAGAAAACTGATAGCTCCCATCTACACTTCACCCCAAACATACTTACCAAGTTTCAAAGCAATCCATTCATAAATGTGCCATCTCATGTGTGCCAAAGAAGTACACTGATGCACAACAAAACTAATTTCAAAGGTTGTTACCAAAATCAATGTTTTTTGATGGAAATGGAAGAAAATCGATAGCTCCCATTTAGAGGTCACCCCAAACAAGCATACCAAGTTTCAAAGTGATCCGATCATAAATGTGCCCTGAAGGGTATGCCAAAGGGAAATACTGATGCTTAACTAAACTAAATTCATTGGTCATTGCCATCGGCAACATTTTTTAACGTAAATGGAAGAAAATTGATAGCTCCCATTTAGAGGTCACCACAAACAAGCATTCCAAGTTTCAAAGTGATCCGATGATAAATGCAACCTGTGTGGTGTGCCAAAGGAAATTGTGGATGTATGTATGCACGCCGACAGGCGGCAAGTGAGAGCAATAGCTCAGCTTGACTTTGAGACATCCAGGTATTAAATCTCCATATACCATACATGTTGCTGGAGATAACTCACACTCCACAATCAGTTGGACTAAATTCGTGAATTATTGTTTTGTTTTTACAAATGCAGAAGACAACAGATAGAGTTACATCCCTTGGGTCATTAAGGAAACGAGTAAACAGTATTTTCTAGACATATCGTCTCCCTGAGTTCCAATGTGTTCTATGTGCCTAATGGCACACAGAACACACTGGATCTGAGGGGATGATATTTGCTCTTATTTTATTTTTTTACGTTATTTCACTTAATAATTTGACTATTTAATTTATAACAGCAAAATATGATCAAATTGTTTGAAATCTGATAATATTTGTGACCATCTTCAGTTTTTTTTGGTTCAATTTTTATATCGAGGAAAGCGGAAGCGAAACTCTTTCATTTAAACCATATACCCCCAATGTTTTGTATGCCCATATACCCTGGATGTGGGTGAACCCTTTGTCATGGCTATTTGTCCAAGGCATTCTGACCAATCAAAAGACAGAATTTATCAGGTTATAAGTACAAATATACTTACAATAAAACACTCACAATGAAACACACCTATCAGCAATATAGATCACCATAATATGCAATAAAGTTTGCTTTAACATAACTCTTTACAACAGAAATTTGACTAATTTTTCACGTAAAAAAAACAAAAACAATTGAAACATTTCCAGAAAAAAGGGTTGAGAACTGTAGTCATGGTCCTAAAAATCCACAACTGCAATTTGAAAGCCCTGGGGCCACTGAGTTCAAAGAAATTTACTTAAACAGAAACTCTTACAAAACTGAAAGTTGACGCAGAGGCCACCGGAGTCACCACATTACCTCTCATCTACTTTGTAGTACATGTAGGTGAGCTAAAAATGACCCAATTCCTGTAAATTGTACACTCTTGATTATTTTTCAATGACAAAGTGATTATTCAATTAAGAAGGCTTCACTTCTACCAGATGTCCAAGTGATAGTTTACATGTTCAATGTATTTTGGGTACTGGTAGGTCATATGGAGAACCTTTCATTGTAAAGTCTCATAATTCTACCAGATTATAAGTTGAGGTTCCTGGTTTTAACAAATCTGCTTCAATGAATGATTGGTAAGCCATGTGAACTCCATGTAAACTGTCAACAGATTAGGCCCCACAAAGTAGATCCTGATTCTCAGGCCATTTTTTTGCAAAATTGCATGTGGGCGGCAGGTTTTTTATTTTATTTTTTATTGTGGAAATTATTTCTTTGGCAGCAAAAGTTCAAGTTCTTGGTTTGTTTTATGTTTTAGGCCTCATAATCTAGAGAATAGGACAGGTGGTAGCATATTTCATCCCTTGAGTGCAAGAAGACTTGGAAATGCTAAAGCATTGCAAAGCCTTGCTGCACTCAAGGGACAAATTTAGCAATTTTATTAACTTGGGTGAAATATCAGACATAAACCATTTGATTATTATTTTTTAAACTTTGCATTGGTTATAAAAGAGAGCATGTGGCAGCCAAAAGGACCATGCAGGAGGGTCTGAGGAACAGATTAACTTTGTTAGGCCTTAAAGTCAGTTGCAATGTTTTCTGCTCTGAAGTTCACCAGTTGGCTGTCAAAAAATGCAAAGTTTTAATTTATTTATTTTTTATTTATTTATTGGTGTTTAAGGTCACATACTTATGCACAATGGCTAATCGTGACCGTGACAGTTTTATGGGTGGAGGAAGCTGGAGCACCTGGAAAGAACCACCGTGCATCGACGAGCAACTGTCATCTCCTCAGCATTCAAACTCTGTTCAAGCTCTGTTCAAGCAGGGTTACAGCGGTTGAAGATATGTGCAACATCAACATGCAGTACGCCTTAGTACACGGCGTCATTGTGGCCCCATGTAGGCAACCAGGATAAAGTGCCTTACCCAAGGACACAACGCGGGTCATCCCAGACGGGAATCGAACTCTAGCCTCTAGCATAGAAGTCCAACGGTCTATCACTGAGCCACCACGCTCCAAAATTTTAATTCAATAAATATGGACCAGTATTCAGGTAACTGGTGCTAGAAGCCACTCAGGGCTTTCAAAAAAAATAGGCCGATGAAATCGTCAGATGTGTACCCATACGCGCAACTAGTAGAAAGCTGTATGACGGAGGGCCGCCCTGGATGCCGACATTATGTACACCATACATGGTATGGGTACATACAGAAATGGATTGGAGGAGTACTAATTTGATGGATAAAGGGTTAATATCTCCAGCTCAAATTATTAGATTTACATAAAAAAAACTATACAGCACAGCACATCAGTAACCTAAATACACATATAAAGTAACCTGATAATCGGATTAATATTTATTGAGTTATCGCATGCCGAAGAAATGGATTGGAGGAGTTCTCAATTTGAAGGATAAAGGGTTAATATCACAGGATCAAATTATCAGATTTACACCAAAAACTTTCCAGCTCAGTTCATCAGTAACCTGAATACATATATGAAGTAACATGACAAACAGATTGATATTTTTTGAGTTATCTCATAGAGGAATTTTCAATTTGAAAGATAAAGGGTTAATATCTCAAGATGAAATTATCAGATTTACACCAAAAACTATACAGCTCGGCACATCAGTAACCTGAACACAAATATAAAGAAACTTGACAATCCAAGCAATATTTTTCAAGTTATCGAATGCCAAAGGGATTAGAGGAATTTTCAATTTAAAGGATAAAGGGTTAATATCTCAGGATCAAAATAACAGATTTACACCAAAAACTATACAGCTCGGAACATCAGTAACCTGAAGATATATATAAAGTAACATGACAATTGGATTGATATTTTTTGAGTTATCTCATGCCAAAGGGATTAGAAGAATTCTCAATTTGAAGGATAAAGAGTTAATATCTCAAGATCAAATTATCAGATTTACACCAAAAACAATACAGCTCGGCACATCAGTAACCTGAACACAAATATAAAGTAACTTGACAATCCCAGCAATATTTTTCAAGTTATCGAATGCCAAAGAAATGGATACGAATGCTGGATGGACAGACGGACGGACAGACGGATGGACAAAGGATGGATGAATGACGGATGGCCACCCCGTATGCCGGCATTATGTGTACCATAATTAGTATGGGTACACATAAAAATGAGGGTACAAGAGCAAAAGCCAACATTCACCTTGCTCATTTCTCATATTTAAAATGCAAATAATATTTTGTTTATAATTTGTTTTATCGCAAATTATTGAAGAGTGCACTTCAATAATTTGTAATAAAACAAATTTTGATGAGCAAATTCAGACCACCAAAAATAATGTAGCCTTCAACCAGTTAAAAAATCTTGTAGCCCGAATGTTACAAATGGTTGAAAAAAAAAAAATTCCATACAGAAGAAAATTCAGAGAGAACTTTTATAGATTTAATCAAAATTCTCTGGTTCAACAACTTTTCCGACTTCAAGTTAATTGAATATATGCTTTATAAAATGCACTATCAAAGGCCATGGAATCATTTCAGTTTAATTGCTGACATGAAATAAATTGAATGTAACCAAAAGTATCTTGCTAATTTGTTAATATTCATTCATAGAAATTAAATTACCGATTACTTTCAAACGCACTGTGAAGAAAATCTCTCTTTTTTCATGCTTGCCTCGCTCCATCTTCAAAATATGTCTTTACAATATGTGTACATTGATTATACCTAACATAGAATCTGAACATTGAGATAACAGGATCAAAGTTTTTGCAGCCATGATCAATTTTAACCCTTTTGCACAATGATGTCAAAATACCAAAATTTCAAGAATCAAATTTTTCCTATAATACAACTAAAGGACCCCACACACTAGAGCAATTGTGCTTACCAATACTGCTCGTAAGGAATATGGCTCAAGTGTGCAGGGTGTTTTTCCTGAGGTAAATAACTTGTGAATGAAATTCCTCGCTTATCAAACATATGTTTGATATTATTTGACACACGAGTTTGATTGCTCATAGTGTGCGGGAGATGTTTTCCAAATAACCTACAATTAATACACTACTTTTATCATTTGTTGTAGAGTTCTGCAAATCAGACCAATCAAATTACACTTCAATATCTTAATATGCCTTAGCAATGGAATGAACACATGAGGACAACATTACAGAAATTAATTTTGGCAAAGACATTGACGTCACAGTAACATTTGATCTGGTGATTTAAAAAAAAATAGGGAGGAGAGGGCAGCAGTGTTAAGTAAAATCATCATCTAAATCTGTAAAGATGTCCAAGGCAGAAAATGAGGTCTCCAGAGGGTGAATTTGGTGATGCTACCCTGCACAGCAGGGTAGTGTCAGTAAACTTACCCTCTGCGAACCTCACTCAATCTTAATCAGGGTCTCAAACCTAAACACAAAGAGGAAGCCAGAGGATAAATTGGCCAAGTATGGGATAGCATCAGCAAATTCATCATCTGGGGGCCTCATTTTGCAAATGAAAGATTGCTTATTTTCAGGTATTTTTATTATCAACATATTTTACCTCAAGCTTACAAATCATCTGACCGTGGTGCCGGTCAAATTATTTCCAAACCACCATTTTCCAAGGTTATAATCTGTTTTCCTAGTTTGGTTTTTGAGCATAAATTGTCCATAATTTCCTTAAAATAATTTTTAGCTTAACTTGACAAAGTCAAGATAAGCTATTGCCATCATGCGTGCAGAAGTCTGTGAGTCTCTTTGTCTGTTTGTGAGTCTGTTCACATTTTCCTTTAGCACAGGCTACACCCCACAGTTCTTGTCTGATCGTCACAAAATTTCATATGCAGGTTTGGGGTCATGTCTAGATGAGAATGTCCCCTTTTGGTCGCGATCGGTCAACCGGAATGGCTGCCTGAGCCCAAAACCCGTAGCACAGTTTACAGGTCGTATTTATGAAGGGATTTCATTGTAACTTGGTAGGATGCCTCTGTTTTATGCCTAGATGAGAACGTCCCCTTTTGGGCATGATCTGTCAACCGTGATGGCTGCCCAAGCCCGAAACCCAAAAACTTTTAGCACAGTCTGCAGTTCATGTTTAATATGGAAGGATTTCATTGTAACTTGGTAGGATGACTCCTTATGATGTCTAGATGAGAATTTCCTCATTTGGGCGTGATCTGCCAACCGTGATGACTGCCCGAGCCCAAAACCCGAAAACCTTTAGCAGTCTACAGGTCATATTTATTGAGGAATTTCATTGTAACTTGGTGGGTTGACGTCATATAATGTCTAGATGAGAAAGTCCCCTTTTGGACGTGATTGGGCAACTGTGACAGCTACAGGGGCCCGAAGCTTGAAAACCTTTAGCACAGTCTACAGGTCATATTTATGAAGGGATTTCATTGTAACTTGGTAGGATGACTCCAAATAATGTCTAGATGAGAACGTCCCATTTTGATCGCGATCATTCAGCCTTGATGGGTGCCCGAGCCCAAAAACCTTTAGCATAGGCAAAAGGTCATATTTATGGAAGAATTTCATTGTAACCTGTTAGGTTGACTCCATATAATGCCTAGATGATGGCATCCCCTTTTGGTCGTGATTGGTCAACTGTGATGGCTACAGGTGCCCGAAGCCCAAAAACCTTGAGCACAGTCTGCAGGTCATATTTATGAAGGGATTTCATTGTAACTTCGTAGGATCACTCCAGATGATGCCCAGATGAGATTTCCCCTTTGGTTGCGATCATTCAACCATGATGGCTGCCCAAGCCCAAGCCCCGAAAACCTTTAGCACAGTCTACAGGTCATTTTTATGAAGGGATTTCATTGTAACTTGGAAGGTTGACTCCATATAATGTGTAGATGAGAACGTCCCCTTTTGGACAAGATTGGGCAACTGTGACGGCTACAGGGGCCCAAAGACCGAAAACCTTTAGAACAGTCTACAGGTCATAATTATGAAGGGATTTCATTGTAGCTTGGTAGGATGACTCCAAATAATGTCAAGATGAGAACATCCCCTTTTGGTCGTGATCATTCAGCCTTTATGGCTGCCCAAGTCCAAAGACCTTTAGCATAGTCTACAGGTCATATTTATGGAAGGATTTCAGTGCAACTTGTTAGGTTGACTCCATAAATGCCTAGATGATAACATCCTCTTTTGGTTGCGATTGGTCAACTGTGATGACTACAGGTGCCCGAAGCCCGAAAATCTTGAGCACAGTCTACAGGTCATATTTATGAAGGGATTTCATTGTAACTTTGTAGGATCACTCCAGATGATGCCCAGATGAGAATGTCCCCTTTTGGTTGCGATCATTCAACCATTATGGCTGCCCGAACCTGAAGCCCGAATACCTTTAGCACAGTGTACAGGTCATATTTATGAAGGGATTTTATTGTAACTTAGGTATGACTTCATATAATGTCTAGATGAGAACGTCCCCTTTTGGACATGATGGGGCAACTGTGACAGCTACAGGGGCCCGAAAACCTTTAGAACAGTCTACAGGTTATAATTATGAAGGGATTTCATTGTAGCTTGGTAGGATGACTCCAAGTAGATGAGAACGTCCCCTTTTGGTCGTGATCATTCAGCCTTGATGGCTGCCCGAGCCCAAAAACCTTCAGCACAGTCTATAGGTCGAATTTATGGAAGGATTTCATTGTAACTTGTTAGGCTGACTCCATATAATGCCTAGATGATGACATCCCCTTTTGGTCATGATTGGTCAACTGTGATGGCTGCCCGAGCCCAAAGCCCGAAAACCTTTAGCACAGTCTTCAGGTCATATTTATGAAGGGATTTCATTGTAACTTGATAGGTTAACTTCATATAATGTCTAGATGAGAACAGCCCCTTTTGGACACCATTAGGCAACTGTGACGGCTACAGAGGCCTGAAGCCCGAAAACCTTTAGCACAGTCTAAAGGTGATATTTATGAAGGGATTTCATTGTAGCTTGGTAGGATGACTCCAAACAATGTCTAGATGAGAACGTCCCCTTTTGGTTGCGATCATTCACCCTTGATGGCTGCCCGAGCCCAAAACCTTTAGCATAGTCTATAGGTCATATTTATGGAAGGATTTTATTGTAACCTGTAAGTTTGACTCCATATAATGCCTAGATGATGACATCCCCTTTTGGTCGTGATTAGTCAACTGTGACGGCTTTAGGGGCCCGAAGCCTGAAAACCTTGAGCACAGTCTGCAGGTCATATTTATGAAGGGATTTCATTGTAACTTTGCAGGATCACTCCAGATGATTCCCAGATGAGAATGTCCCCTTTTAGTTGTGATAATTCAACCATGATGGCTGCCCGAGCCCAAAGCCCAAAAACCTTTAGCACAGTCTATAGGTCATATTTATGAAGGGATTTCATTGTTACTTGGTAGGTTGACTTCATATAAGAACTTTTGCTGATATACGTTAACTGTGAGGGCCACATACATTAACTTTGAGGTCACATTAACCCATCCCTCAGCTCTTTAGTACAGCGTTCACCTCATATTATTTTCATCAAAAACATAGTATACGGGGAACAGAAATGAACATATTCCCAATTATTACAATTCTTGTCTTATTTCATAATCCTTTCATAAACATTGAACATTATCCTTTTCATCAAACACAACACACAAGTTAAACTACAGTGTCATTGACACTTTCATTGGATGTGGAAAGTAATGAAAGTGAAAACCCACCTCAGGGATTTTTTGGGGTACCTGTAGGGGCAGCTTATGGCACTCTTTCCTAATGACATTTGGGTATGATTTTTCCAAATTCTTAACCCCAAATTTTCCAATCTCAGTTCCCACTCCAACAGAAATTTAATGTACAACTGTTGCCCTGAACTGAGCACTTGTAAGCCTTCAGAAAACCATTGGTTTTCTAGGGCCTTATGACAACCCAGTTCAGGACACAAATTGTACATTAAATTTAAATTGCTTGCCTAAAGTCTTAATTCAAAGGCAAATGACAAGTTCTTATTTAATAGCATACAAACAGTTTAACTGATAGAGTGCTAAGTTATTTTTGGTCAGCCAAATTTGTCCACGTTTCTTTGCCTTGTTACAATTTATGGGAGAGTGCCTAATGGCACTCTCCCATAAATTGTAACAAGGCAAATCCCCACAGACTAAATACTTTCAATTAAAAAAAAATGCCGCTCAGGATCACAGATCCAATGTCGAGTTGTGACCTTGACCTTTGACCTGGCGAGTACAAGGTCAATAGGGTTCTTCCTCGCACCAAGGCCAACACACCTATGAAGTTTCATGACTCTAGGTTGAACCACTATCAAGTTCTCATCCGGAAACCAATTGTTGCGATATACTATGTTCAAGGTCACTGTGACCTTGGCCTTTGACCTGGTGAGTCCAACATCAATAGGGTTCTTCCTCGCACCAAGGCCAACACCCCTGTAAAGTTTCATGGCTCTAGGTTGAACCACTATCAAGTTATAATCCGGAAACCAATTGTTGCGATATACTATGTTCAAGGTCACTGTGACCTTGACCTTTGACCTGGTGAGTCCAAGATCAATAGGGTTCTTCCTCGCACCAAGGCCAACACACCTATGAAGTTTCATGACTCTAGGTTGAACCACTATCAAGTTATCATCCGGTAACCAATTGTTGCGATATACTATGTTCAAGGTCACTGTGACCTTGACTTTTGACCTGGTGAGTCCAAGATCAATAGGGTTCTTCCTCGCACCAAGGCCAACACACCTATAAAGTTTCATGACTCTAGGTTGAACCACTATCAAGTTATCATCCGGAAACCAATTGTTGCGATATACTATGTTCAAGGTCACTGTGACCTTGACCTTTGACCTGGTGAGTCCAAGATCAATAGGGTTCTTCCTTGCACCAAGGCCAACACACCTATGAAGTTTCATGACTCTAGGTTGAACCACTATCAAGTTATCATCCGGAAACCAATTGTTGCGATATACTATGTTAAAGGTCACTGTGACCTTGACCTTTGACGTAGCGAGTCCAAAATCAATAGGGTTCATCCCCTCACCAAGGCCAATCTACCTATGAAGTTTCATGAATGTGAGTTGAACCATTATCAAGTTATCATCCGGAAACCAATTGTTTAAGATTTACTATGTTCAAGGTCACTGTGACCTTGACCTTCGACGTAGCATGTCCAAAATCAATAGGGTTCTTCCTCCCACCAAGACCAACCTACGTATGAAGTTTAATGAATGTGAGTTGAACCACTATCAAGTCATCATCCGGAAACCAATTGTTTACGCCCGCCCGCCCGCCCGCCCGCCCGCCCGCCATTCATCAAACTATAAGTCGAGTTTGACTTCGTCACAACTCGACTAATAATATGAGGTACATCCACAGAATATGAAGCCATTAAGTTGTGGCACCTGCACTTCAGAAGAAAGCCCAAATATGGGCTTCCAGCAGTCTACCAGTTAAAAGAGACCACAGAGACTACGTGAACATGCTTCCATGTAACTGTTTGTAATGAAACTTACTTGTAGTATACATGCAGTTGCTTTGGTATTGATCTTAATATTCTCTGCTCAATTCAAATGTAAAATTCCTGTTTAGTCTTTGTATGTTTTTACCCCTCCAAAACAATTTCCCAATTGCAACCCCATGATGCAAATTTTCCCAAGATCATGGGCTCCAGAGCCTTTCCCAAAGAGGGAAGAAGAATCCCTGCACCTGTACAAAATTGTCCTGATGAATGTTGCAATACAAGCAATAATAAGTGCTGAATTGCTCTTTGTGTACATTCCTTTTTGTACAGAATAGATTTACCTCCTTTAGATCACACAGAGCCTTAATGATAAATATATAGACAAGCCTAGAACAGATCACTGGTCTTATCAATGAAAATAAGCCAGTCCATCTGGAAAGTTTTAATTTGATAATTTGAGTTCGTTTCAAAATTTGTATTATTATATTTAAAATTTGATTTCGCACTTTGAAAATCTGACATATTAAAATAACAATTTGAGTTTGTAACTTGAAACTTTGTGTTAACATGAAAATTTGTGTTATTTAACTGGTGGAAAGCTACATTATTTTTGGTAGTTTAAAGCTGTTCATCTAAATTTCTTTTATTACAAATTATTGAATTGAAGAGTGCCCACAGGCACTCTTCAATAATTTGTGATGAAACAAATTTATATAAACAGAAGTATTATTTGCATATGACTGAACATGAAATATGAGCAAGGAAAATGATGTCTTTTCCTCTGGTACGCTCATTTTTGAAAGCCCTCAGCGTGGCTTCTAGCACTCAACCAGTTAGGAAATCCTGGACCACAACTCAACAAATGACATATGCCATATGATATATGACATTGGATACGTACCATGAGCAGTCTGGATTAACAGAGTTCATGCTTGGCTGGCATGCTTTTAAAATGGAATAATTTGAACATTAACCCTTGAGAGTCTGGAGATATTTTATACATTTTTGCTGTACCTTGACCATCCACATCCTTTTACTTTGCAGTTGTTTCTTGGCTGCCTATGTAGGCAGCCAACAGGGTTGGTGATTTTTTTTATTTAAATCGATTTATTTGATTTTTATTTCCATATTATAAATTATTCACTAGAGGATATTTTTTCTTACATGATTTCTTTAGATAAGAGAAACAGAGTGTACTGGCAGCAGTTTGTACCAAAGGCTGCCTAAAAAATGGACACGGGGGCACGCTGGCAAAGCAGTAACTGGTTCTCATCAGATCTCCGAAGTTAAGCAATGTCGAGCGCGGTTGGTAGCCTGATGGGTGACCATTTCAGCGACTGATTTGTGCTCCCGCGTTGTGTCCTTGGGCAAGGCACTTAACCCTGATTGCCTGCATGGGGGCATGATGATGATATGTACTAAGGCGTAATGCACGTCAATGGTGCGCATGTCCTCAACCAATCTAACCCTGCCTGTGCCGCGGTGCAGAGTTACGATGTTGGTTCTCTCCGGGTACTCCAGCTTCCTCCACCCGTAAAACTGTCACCGACATGATGTGACCCTGGCTGTTAATGTGTCGTTAAATTCTAATAAATAAACAAAGAATGGACACAACTAACTGATACTAAACCATTAACCATTTCAGTCTTTGAGGTGGTATGAGGGGATGAATTCCAGAATACATTTGGCATAGAATAGCCATTTGGCACAGATGGAAATAGAGAAGAATCATTGAAAATTGTGTTTTCTCAATGTTACAGCATTGCTGGAAGATGACTTCTTGAAAATGATTTTTTATACTTTTGATACTCAAATCACTGATCGTTGTTCTCAGAGTTGAATTTGTATTTTTCATGGGTTCATTGAAAGATTATCATATATATATGATTTAAAATCTATGTTCAATTAAATATAGTTTTATTCATATTAGCTGAAAAATCTAAAAACTTCTAAAAGATTCTGGAACATTTTACTTCCCTACAGCACGTTCCAGCAGTCAAGACACAGTGGGATGTATATTCCCACTCCACAGATTATTTCTGTCATAAACTAATAACTGTATTTCAACAGTTAATATGCATTCCATCTTGTTTCAGCCCATTTCCAAGTTGTTTTGAAAGTATTTCTGAATATTTGTAAATTTTAGATTTTTTTTTTTTTTTAAAACAATCATTGATTTAAATCATGATTCAAATCAATGATTTAAATCAGCCAACCCTGGCAGCCAAGAATTGCTTAGAAACAACTGTACGAAACTTTGAATGTAACATGCTAGTTTATGTCAAAACTGCATGTTGGAGCATCTTATTTGTTGTAGAAAAATATGATTAAATTCGGAATTAGGCCCTTCAGGGTTAATGAGTAACAAAATACCTCCACATGCATGTTTTCTTGTATCAACTAAATTTAGGGCTGACATTTCAAAGCTGAAACTTAAAGGGAAAAAGGGAAATGGGTCACATCTCATTCCTAAGGGTGTATGTGGGAGGGTGAGCGAGTCTTATCTGTTATTTAAAATTTAAAAAACAATACTCAGTGAATCTGAGGTCCCAAGAGTAGAGGGAGGAAGGGGCAGAAGCAGGAGATGGGAGTTTTCCTTCCTTAATTATTTATTTATTGGTATTTAAGGTCACATACTTCTGCACAATGGCCTTATACTCATTTAAAAGTGTCCAAGGATTGTATATTAACACTCGTATGACACATGACATATACTATTGCTTCACACTGATCTACACATTAAAAGCAATACATAAATGAGACATAATTGTTGCTTCACATTAAAACCACCCAGCACCGACACTGGAGGAGGTATTCCCTTGCTTTTCACTATAAAGCCAGATGATATTAAGGGAAAAAACGTCCCCACTCCTGCCCCTTGTTCGGAAGGAAAAATCCTCAGAATGAAGAGGACAGCGAACAACATCAGTGCTTGAGCAGACATCACATCACTGAGATGTGTGATTAATGGATGACATTCTGTGCGACAGAAAGAAAACCCAAGGATCTAAGGTCACCGGAGATAGACTCTAAATTTCTAAGATAGAACTTAGTAAATGAAGATGGTTGCGTCCAGTAAGCTGCTGTCATTAAATCAGTAATAGCAATACTATTAGAATAAGCCCAAGAAGAAGACAGTGCCCTAACCTCATGCAATGAAATCTTATTTACAGAATGTTGATCCGCCAATAGATTCTCGTAAGGGATTCTTACTGCCAATTGAATCCATCCAGCAACTGAATGAACAGAAATATCTTCTCTGTTAGGTAAAACAAAAGGAAAAAACATTTTCTTCCTTTTCTAATGAAGCTAGATCGATGTTTATAAATGCACATTGCTCTCACTGGACACAACAGCAGCCTACGGTTGTCCGATGACAGTATGGCCTTGATGACAATAGGCTCCGACCACTTATCCGGAATCTGATTCTCAGCAAAGAATCCCACTTCCGTAGTAAGAGTAATAGTATTACCCAGACTACGGTAATGGGAATCTTCAACAGATAATGCATGGACTTCACTAACTGTTCTGGCAGAAGCGAAGGCTAAGAGAAATGCCATTTTATAAGTCAGGAATTTAAATTCTACATCATCTAACGACTCAAAAGGAAGTTCTTGAAGCTTCAAGAGAACCCAAGCTAAATTCCATTTAGGAATTAATCTGAGGGTTCTAGGTCTATTGATAGAGAAATTTCTAACTTGTTTGGATAAAGAAAGATCTAATCCAATACTCAAGTTATCATGATGAGAATATGTGTCTGATAACATAGACCTATAGCCCTTAATCGTGACGGGCTGCAGTTTGAGTACGTCAAACAGACCAGAAAATTGGCAATTTGAGGAATAGATGGATTATAAATATCCACTGACTGATCTGTACACCAATGAAAGTAAACAATCCACTGCGTAATTCAGTGAAGAGGAGGTCTCCTACAGTTAGAAATTGCGTCCATTGCTCATCCTGAAAACTGCTTCTGTGCAAGAAGGACCGCACAACAGAAATACATGAAGGTTGAGACTTTCTGGGTTGTGATGCAGTGTGTGGGACTTCCCCTGAAACAGAAGGTCCTTGAGAGGAGGAAGCTTCTGGGGAATGTCCCATAACAGACACCTGACCAGGTTGATCCAAGGTTTCTGAGATGACAGAGGTGCTACCAGCCAGATTTTGCAGTGAGACTGTTTGATTTTTAACAGAATCTGCTGAATCTGTGGAGTTGGAGGATATGCATATCCTATTATTCCGTCCCATGAGATTGACAGAGCGTCTACTGCGTACAGTCAGTGATCCAGACAAGGCGTCACGAATGTCGGAAGCAGATTGTTGAGGTTCGTGGCAAAGAGATCTATCATGGGACGATCCTACCGGTAGCAAATATGCTGAAATATTACTTTGTTGAGAGTCCTCTCCGATGGCAACAGGCAACTTTTCCTTGAGAGCGAGTATACTGCTACGTTCAGACAACCCGGAATATGACAGACTGAGAGATGAACGTGATGACTCAAGAGTAAATAGGAGAATTTTCTCCGTCAATTCGAATAGAGGAATTGAATGAGTGCCGCCCTGGTTCCTGAGATAAGCCACTATTGACCAATTGTCCGACAAATCTGCACATGGACATTGGCTACGTCAGCAATCCAGTGCAAGCCAAATAGACATCATCTCTTTGATGTTTATGTGCTTTTCCAGGAACGAAGAGTCCCAAAGACCCTGGCACTTCAGGTCTGCAGGAATCAGGGACACACCCCAACCCGTCAGACTCGCATCCATTGTGTTGTGTTGTGTTGTGTTGTGTTGTGTTGTGTTGTGTTGTGTTGTGTTGTGTTGTGTTGTGTTGTGTTGTTAGGCCGGGGAAAAATAATTAATTTGTTCAGGTAACATGCTGAAAAAAAATAGGGTCGGTCGGTCGGGATTTTTTTTTTTTTTTCACAATTATTTTTTACAATGAATGCCTTTCAAGTGTCTCAGAAATCAACCTGTGTATCCCTATATATCCCTCATGTCCTATTTGTTTGGTTATTTTTATACGATTTGCATCAGTAAATAAAACTATAAACCATTTTTCTATGCGTTTTCATTTCTTAAATTGAAACCCGTAACGAGACTCCAGAATTCGAAGATTGCGGCTACGTACGATTGTTCCATTGTTTCTTTGTCAGGTCAAGAACGTGATCACACTTTGCGGTCATGTTTTAGGTGTGGAAGATGGAGAGAATTTAGGTGTGAAAATAAAATTCCACGCCCTTTCATAGCCGAACAAACATGTCGGTCAAGCTATATTGCAGTTCTTGGGGAAAATGGGCTATATTGCGAGTCAGGGGAAGAGGGAGGTCACTTGCGTGTTGTAAAAACTGCATGGTTTGACAAACGACCCTGCCAGCGTGCTAGTTGATTCTATATCGGGCCGATGTCGGTGCAACAGAAATCCTGTCATACCGACATCGGTCCAATATGGAATTAAGTAGAATGCTATGTGAGGATATAGTTTATGTTCACATTGGACTCTTTTCGCCGATTTATGAGTCGTTTCATCGGGTAACGCCATTTATACACTCGGTTTTGTGTCGATTGGAAAGGATGAATGTTTAGAAACTCCAGACAATTATCCCTCCCAATTGACGCAAAACACAAAGCAGACTACATATAGGCATATGTTGCCCCGATGTGGGCCTTTTATTTCATAAAAACGCAATCCTGATATGTGTGCCTTCCGACAATGCAACGTGCTTTCAGCACGACATCGATTGCCTGGACTGAATCAGGAGATTTAAAGTCGGACGCTAAAAACAACATCGCCGCTAGAAAATCCGTGGGTGGGGGGGGGGGGGGGGGGGGGGGGGGATAGTCAATAAAGTGTCATATCTGACATAAATTGATACGTTCATCTGATAGGTGTGTAGAAATGGGGTGGTAAAATTCAGTGTCGTTGCAAGCGTCTAGAAAATTGGGGGGGGGGGGGGAGGAGGGACGGGCCTTCGATATTGAAAACATTCGGTATTTATAGGAAAATGGCCCCCTAGGGCATGAATTTTTTTATGTCGGGGGAAAAAACGCGGGGGGGCGGGGGGATATGGGGTCTTAGGGGCCCTAAGTTTTAGTAGCTGTGTGCCCTAAGTTAGGGCACACAACTACTAAAACGCATGGTTCTATTAATGCATTGGGAATGGATTGAAAATTGTTTGACATCAAATGTAAGGAGTGAATGTTAGACGTCGTCTGACAATCAGTCCAAACAGTTGAGGACAAACCGGGGGGGGGGGGGGGGGGGGGTCTTCAAAAGTCACCATAAAATTAAGGGTTGGGTCGTAAAGTTTCTGCAGCGGACATCACATTCTTAAGTCACAGCAATCGCAAGGTTTGCAAGTTTTTTTCGGATGGAGAAGGAGCTAGAGTAAAGGGGTGCCCACCTCGACTAGTGGAAATGGGCGAGAGTAGGATACTTCTTGGCAAATGTTTTTTTTCTGTCAAACGACCAGTAGCAGTTGCCTGTGGATCAAGTCTGAACATCATTAACAAGAATTTGACATTTTTTTTATATCTGACAAGTGAACAAAAACAACCGTCACGCGTGATCAAACGTAAGTTTCAAATTAAAGTTTTCATGGATGCGAACTGCAAAACCATAGAACTCAGAACAGAATTCGGCATTATCGTGACCATATAGCTTGTCTTTTAATTTATATATTAAAATGCTGTTCAAGGCTTGAATGGACGTTGGCACACAGCGGTGTGTCCTTGTTCCAGACATTGGGGGCGAATAGGCAATACGGTTTTGTACTTCTTCTTGAGGTCGTCCAGTACCTCGGCGTTCGTAGCCCCGCAAATACAACACAAGTCGATGCGTCCGATTTTGGCACCATAGTATGGAACTTCGATGGCATTTTCACAAGTCATATTCAGTTTGACGCCTATTTTTTTCCGAAGCTGGTGATCTGGTGGACACACTGGCGAACCACAAGTATATTCATACTCTGACAAAAGGCATGCAAGCTGGATCTTCTGCTTCTCAGAAAGTGCTGACTGTGAGTATATAACTCGTGGCTTGCTGCACTCGACACATTCAACAATGCATCTCGCTGTCTGAACAGTCATTGTTATGTCACTGTTGTCACCATATACTTCTGTAACTTCATGCAATGGTTTTGCTGCAGCTCGCGACGCTTTTGTGCCTTCCTTGGGCCTGCTTTTACTTTTACAGCTGTTTTTCTGAAAGATGGGCGATCTTCATCGGTGGTCACTATTCCCTTCATTTCGGTGTACTTTTTGAAGTGCATGTCAGTCTCGTCCAGAACTGGATCGGGAAGCCAATCAAGATCACCGTATGTCGGTTCCCCACAGCAGTCGCGATCATCATATTTCTTAATTGCAAACGTGTACTTTCTTTCACGACAGTGTTTTTTAACCCAATTCACATACCGCTCATTCTTGGAAGTTCCGGCTTTGGTCAGCTTGGATAGATCTAAGTCAGGGAAATGGGCAGTGAGTTGTGATTTGAGCTCATCTATCTCAGAACTTGAGACAGGGTCCAAGGAGACAACTGGGTCATTTCTCAATTTCAGTCGCGAAAACCTATCTGTGACTATCTTCTTTACAGGTTTAACTAATTCGGGCCACTCCCTTGATAATTCCTGATTTTTTGAAGCACGCTCTCGGATATCTGCCATGCTGTTGCACGTTTTAATCAGTCTTTCAATCTCGGGATTCGTTGACTGAGACCGACTCAGGGCGCAGTTCTGTAGGGCCAAATTCAATATTGACATTACCCTTTCAACTGGGTTCGTCCAGCTGTGGCCAGGCGCACATCTACCGAGAACAAGCATGTCCAAATCCAAAGATTTAAATAAACAAATTGAAGCACATTTCACGCTTTCAATGTTGTTGCGTTGGTCCGTGCCACCGTCAGAGTATTTAAGTAACACCTTGGGTCCATTCTCTGGAAAAAGTTTATAAAGGACAGCCGCATGGCGGAAAGGGTTAGAGTGTTCCATCACAGAGTCATTGACGACAGTAGTAACAACACCCCTTACAAATGAATCATCAGGCGAGTCGGGTATTTTGATCCGTAAATACACAGAAGGGGTTAAGCTGCATTTGGTCATATCATGGTCGCAGGCCACAAGTGTTGTGTCAGATGGGGCAAGTGTCTTTTTGCCTCGCACGCCGGTGGAAACAACAACGTCTGGAGATCCTATTGGAATTTTGGCTTTGTCGTCACAGGAGAACAGACAACACTTTTCACCGAGTTCAATGGCCATCTCCTTCATATAACGGAACTGGACGGCACAATAATGGTCGTCCTGGTGAGCAACGCGAAGTTGTCTCTTCTGAATTTTGAATTGGACTTGAAATTTTGAGGTGAATCTGAGCGCTGCCCTTGTGTACGGGTTTGTGGGTGTGAATTGGAGTCTGACCAGAGTTTTTGAGGGTATTGGTGTGTCAGGGGGGCATTTTTCAATTGCTTGATCAATTAGGTCAGAAAGAGAAATCCAGGTAGAAAGATGGGCCTCATTGTGGCGCCTCTCATCTGCGGCCGTAACACTTTCAACAATTTTGCCAAATTCTTCAAAGAACACATCATAGGTACCAGTTGGTCGGCCAGTATTCAAACGGCGTAGGTCTACAAGGAGCCCTTCTTCCCCCATATATATTGCGTGTAACCTCTGCTGTGTTTCCGGATGGGTGGCGGTAGCTTCGTCTAAAGTCAATTCTTTATAAATCATATCAATGACTGCAGGTTGGATAATGGCGACGTTTCGCAATTTATCTTTAAAATGCTTGCGCTGCGTCATCGTATGGTATTCAGGAAACTTCTTCTGAAACAAAGGAAGTATCCGAATGGGCTGTGTCATTATCTCTTCATCCGACCTACCAGGGTTAACTTTTACTAAACATGTAGATGTAATTATAGATCCACCGGGGAAATAACGGTACATGTCAATTGGGACAGATAGCTGTAACTCATCGAAAAATCGGTAGCGTTGCATGTTTGACTCAAATGGAGTGCCTATATGGATGTCCTCGTCAACAAATAATGGCTGCATCACATCAATTTCAGACATTACCCGATCAAGTATTTCATATTTTCTATGTACTGCAACCCCTCTTGAACTTCTTGCGCTACGGTGTTCAACGCTAACATCATTAGACACAGTTCGGATAGGGGCGTCTCGCTCTCGATTTCTCCGTGTAATAACAGCCTGTTTTTTCAGATGCTCGCACATAGAAATAAACGAGTTTGCCAGATCTTTGATTTGATCATGGAACGTTACCCAACTGGTATTACTCTTCATTTGCGGTTTCTGGCAAATCTGATAGAGCGTTTGTCCATGACTATACAGCTGTTCCGAGCTGAGCGGTTCGCATTTTTGTTTTTTTCGTTTATACTCGTTGTAGCCCGAGAACTTGGTGTCAAATGGTGGTTGGTGACATACCATAGCGCGTTTCTCAAGGCTTGGGTGATATAAACCCCATCGGAATCTGCATCAATGCTGGGAAAATCGACACCTATTGCCCGCATCAAGTCTACAATGTCATTAAATAGGTCATCTTTACGGTTTGTCCCCGACTTTGATCCGGAACTGCTCTTTTTTTTCTCTGGGAGTTTTCTCTTTTTGGAGGCACTCATCAGCAAAGCTAAAGCATTTTTTTTGGATGGGGTTGTTTCCGTTTGTTCTGAAGTGGACTCTGCGAGTCTTGAAGAAGTGCATTTAAACAACACCGTTTTTATTTCAAACTTATTTATGACCTCTCCGATCTGCATATTGGGTGAATCCACCTGGAAAATGTCGTCTGTCTTTGGATTTGCATCCTTTGAACATTTCACTTCAACGTCATGAAATTCTTCGGTATGTATGGCTTCAAAGATGTCTATAAATGAGGATGAGTTGGAAACTGTTCTTAAAAATTGCTGTTTCCCTCTGTGTTCGCACTTTTCTGTGTGAATTGCGACAACGCTTGCAGCCGACATTTTGATATAAACACGCGTTCTGAAACTTGTTGCTATGAGCGTCATCGGTCGACGTGCACGCCCCCTTTAACATGAGAAACGTTCCAGGGACAGTCGTACCACGCAAAGTTGGTGCTATTATTTCGTCAGGCGATAGCGATTTCATTATTTTTTCTTTTTCTTAAAATTTTTTTTCTGTGCAAAGTAAAAAATATTTAGGGTCGGCGGCAAAAATAGGGTCGGTCGGGTTACCTGAACAAATTAATTATTTTTCCCCAGCCTTATGTATGTATGTATGTATGTATGTATGTATGTATGTATGTATGTATGTAATGTATGTAATGTATGTAATGTATGTATGTATGTATGTACGGACTGACAAAATTGGAGGGAAAATAAAACATACACCGTATCAACAAGTTATGGCCCCACAATCTGCACAAAAGCTGACCTACACAGGCTGACCTAAATGCTAATTCTTACAACCAGAAATTTACTTAGTTTGGGTTTACAATTTTAGGCGAAATTGAAAAAAATTACAGTAATAGCCCCTTACAACCTACATATGCAATGTAACAGCACTGGCCCCACTGGACTTGGAGAAAATTACCTAAAAACAAACTCTTACAAATTTGGACATGTCTGACACTGACGTCAACACCGCTGGAGTCACCACATAAGCTCAACACTTTTTTGAGGAAGGTGAGCTAAAATTAGTTATGTATTATTATCAAAACAGTGGCGGACAAAAATGAGTTATGTATTATGATCAAAACAGTGGCTGACACTTCTCTAATTTGCCAACTATTGGCTGTATTAGAGTGTATGGAAACTGTGCAGGCATGTTTTATGAACAGCTCTCAACACTTCGCCAATTTGGGAGTATTGGAGTGTGAGGGAATCTTGTAAGCATGTTTTTTTGCGTAATTCTTGACACATGACTGATGAAGTTACAGTGTTCATGTGTAATGGGATTGCCTGTTCTTGACAATTGAAATTGGGTTATGATTTATTTTAATAAAGCATCACAGTTACATAGCTTTCCATGATTAAGTTGCTTTGTTTTTGGCATGTGATCTCATCTTGCCGGTATTAAAAAGAATAATGATATATAGACGGGTCAATATAGCTCCAAAGTCACACTACATCAAAAAAATTGCAAAAGAATTGCTCTTGATGGTTTCTATACTATTGGATGTGGAGAACAACATATCAAAAGTTGGACAAAATTGGTCCATGGGAAAGTCTCCAAAAATGAAAAATCCAAGATGGCTGCCATATTGGACATTAGATATTAATATTTAAGTTAGAGACGAGAATGGGGTGTAATAGACTCCCAAACTACCAGCCCAATCGGTCCTCCCGATGTATGTAATCAACCTGCCAAGTGTTGTCCCGATCGGTCGAAGCACTCGCCTTTAGCGCTGTACTGGTAGAGTATTAATATTTAAGTTAGAGACGAGAATGAGGTGTAATAGACTCCCAAACTACCGAGCCGATGGGGCTGAAATTTCGTGTGTAAGTGTAGTTTGTCCCCACGATGGTTTACCACCCTTAACCTTTCGAGTTGGTCCACGCACTCGCGCATGCGCACGAAAGAACGCGTTTCCCATTGCTTTCTATAGTAAATTTCGAGCTGCTGTAAAATGAAAACTACCCTACCGAATCCTCTGACATTTCGTATGTGGGGTCCTCCCGATGAATGTAATCAAGTGTCAACCCGATCGGTCGAAGCACTTGCGTTTGGCAAGAAGAAACCCGTTTCCAATTGCTTTCATTCATTGGATAAAGAGCGCTGGTAGAGTGACATCACGTCAATCTAACAACATGCTCTGAACGTCATTCGCATTTCGAGATCTCGGACGAACGGTTGCGTTTTCACTGCTTCCATCCTCCCAATTTAATTCATTCACTGCTTCCATTCATTGTTATTGTTGCAATGCAGTTCAACGGTCTTTTTCAAGACTTACGTGCACTCTAACCCTCCCAATTTAATTCAAGTCTTTTCAGGGCTAGGAAAATGAGCTCTAGCATAGAAACCTGCTCTTTGTGTCTAAAGGAGTTGAACTGTGAGGAGACAGTAGTGGTTCGTGAAAAAGGAGCTGAAGGTATCAACAATGCTAGCATTGAAAGAGGTGTCGACATCAGAGTCGCAGCTGGAACTAGCATACACAAGACATGTCGGATAAACCACATAAACAAAAAGGACATCTCCTTATCACCGAAAAAAGTGACAGTTCAAGTAGTAAAAAGAAGTGCTCCTGTTTCCCTGGGACCCTATAACAGTAAAACACATTGTTTTTTCTGTGGGATTGAAGTCAATAAAGACAAGTACACGTATTACTATGTGAAGACATACGTGTTTGTTGAAACGATATTGGTCCATTGTAAAACACAGAGAGACGAATAGGCTATTGCTGTTCAAGGCCGAATTGAATACTTCAGGGGTGATCTTCATGCGGCCGACTGTGTTTGTGTTTACCACCAGTCATGTAACGTTAATTTCCGCACAATGCGGGGAATTCCAAAACTGTTCGGATCAGTTGATTCTGCCAAACAAAGAAAACTTGGTCAACCAAAGGACAGTAGTCAGGATGAGGCATTCGAAAAGGTTTGCACATTCCTGGAGGAAAATGATGAAGAACAGCTAACGATATCGGACCTTGTTGCTAAAATGGGAGAATACTTGCCCGACAGCAAAGTTTCAGCATATGGAAATCAGTACTTCAAGGAGAAACTTCTAAAACAATATGGAGACTCTATATTGATGGCTGATGGCAGGGGTGTCAAAAACATTGTGACCTTTAGGGAAAAAACCTGTCACATTCTTCGTGACTACTACAATTCTCGTCAGCAAGACGACAAGGAAGCACAGAAACGAGCACTTCTACATACCGCAGAAAAACTTAGCAAAAGTGATATAAAAACAATGGTTGCGCCTCTGGGAGATACTTACTAGTGATGTTACGGTGACGGTGATTTCACCGCGGTGATTTAAATTCTAAAATCACCGACACCGCACCGAACTAAACAAAAACAACCGAGATTTTCGGTGATTGTCGTGTCCATTTCCGATTCCGCATTTTGTTGAAGTTCTGTGAAAAATATGGAAGCAAAACAAACAAAAAGTGCTTGGCAATGCCACTTCAAACGCTACGATCGAACAAAAGTCAGTTGCAATTTGTGCAATAAGAACATATCAGTTGCTTATGGCAATACATCGAACTTGAAAAGTCACCTAAAGTCGAAGCACAAGGAAGAATTCAATGAAATCAAGACAGAAGAACGTGAGCGGAAAGCGAAAGTAAGTATTTCATTACATCAATGTCGGACATTGATAAGTACTCAAAATTATCAAATGTAATTTATTACCCACCTTAAACCCCATTGAAGGCCATGTTTCGAGCTTTCGATAGAAATATTGAGTCAAAATTTGATTTGACAGTCGATGTACGATGTCAATCATGTCATTGAGAGACTTGTTAAGCCATGCGGTCAGAAAGTATGTCATACATATTCAGCCTCTTCGCTAATTGCTATACAAGAAAGAGACCGAGTTATCCCTCTTGTATCACTATGACAGAAAGGAGCAGTATGCATTCAATCAGTATTAAAAGGGGTGGACTCTACATCCTTTTCTCGTGCAGTCAATCTGAATCTGTCAATGAGCTGTGCCCTCAAGTGTCTAATAAATGTACCGGTACGTTTATCCGCCCCCCCCCCCCCCCACCCCCCCCCCCCCCCCCTCCCCGGGATCCGCCTATGGCGCGTATTGAAAATAGTGTGAACCGGTATGCATCCCAGTGGCCAACTTTGATATTTAAAAAAGGAAACATCACTTTATTTTACCACTGCGGTGAAGCCCTTATATTCGTATCACTATCGGAGTGCTCATAGATGAAAATAATAAATGGATAGACCCAACTCGGTACACAAAATAAGCTGGACGTGTCCACCCGTAAAGACTTTGTTTTTGTTTACTTTGAATACGTCATACGTCTTGGGAAACACACGTGTGTTTTGAGTGATCTCCCTTGATACGCAACTGCTCTGGAAACCCTCTGATTTCA
The DNA here is from genome assembly GCA_031216915.1 of Pictodentalium vernedei. Classification (NCBI taxonomy): domain Eukaryota; kingdom Metazoa; phylum Mollusca; class Scaphopoda; order Dentaliida; family Dentaliidae; genus Pictodentalium; species Pictodentalium vernedei. The sequence goes on along the minus strand of CM062297.1, from coordinate 232,600,741 downwards.
GATTCCATTCCACATTTTATCCACTCTTTTCCTGGTAATGTTCACGAACTGTCAGCAAAATTTGGACCTTTGTATTTTTTTTTAGTAAGTGGTAATCCCCCACTTCCGAAAATATACTTGCCTGTAATGATTATTGTCACAATTTCTCATTCGTATTTCAACGGCAAAAGGTTCTTGACGCCAGCAGAATGGCAAATAAACTTGTGTTACTCGAGTCTCGACAAGGTGGATTTTTTGGGGTTGAACTTGAAAAGCTACCAAACCTCGAGTCACATTTGCGTTTGAATTACACTGCCGTGTCCATCCAACCTCTCAAAAATACGGCGAATACCTTTCCCCTCTGATAGTTAACACACACGTGGGCCTATTTACCTGTTTACTTGTTCGTGTTGGGCCGTAAAACCAATTCGCCCATTTCAATTTCACTGTGCAATAACGGTCCAAATAAAAAGGCCCAACGCAGGCCATTTATTTCAACGCGGCGGTGCCTGAGAATCAATTCAATTTTTTGGGGGGCCTAAAGTGAAGTTGTTGATTTTTAACTTTGGTGAAAAATTTTGGGGTTTCAGTTGCAGGAAAGGAAGGGGGGGGGGGGCTCTCATTCAATTCAAGTTGAATTGATTCTCATAGTGTGGCAGTCTGTTATCATTTTATTTTCCAGAAACTGCTGTTGCTGGACCATCGCAGCCAAAACAGATAAAATTGGACCAGATGTTTCCTGACCAGAAATGGGGTGCAAACAATTCACGAAGGAGATCAGCAGATGAGAAATTGACAAGGATGATAGCACTCGATTATCAACCTTTTTCCATAGTTGATGATGAGGGATTCAGAAATTTCATCCATGATTTGCAACCACAATATACTATCCCCACACGACAATCTCTGAGATATAGTCACATCCCAGATTTGTACATAAAAGTTGAGGAGCATATCAAGTCAAAATTGAAATGTGTAGAATCAATTGCCATAACAACTGATCATTGGTCATCACGAACGCTTGAAGCATATATAGCCATAACAGCTCACTTCTTTGGAAATGCTACCTCATTTGAGTGCAGTGACATTTGTTTGAATGTCCAACAAACTCTAGAAAACCACACTGCTGTTAACATTGCGAAGGACATTGAGAGCATCTTGCAGAAATGGTTACCAATGTACCGGGAAAAAAAAGATCTACATAATTCGTGATAACGCTGCCAACATAAAAGCAGCATGCAATCTTTTACCACCAAATTTCATCTCAATGAGTTGCTTTAACCATACACTGCAGCTTGTCGTCAATGACTCTCTAAGAGAATTCAAAGGAGCAAAGAATGTCATTGCGAAGTGTAAGGATATAGTTAAACATTTCCATCACAGCACAAAGTCCTCAACAAAGCTAATTGAAATGCAGAAAGCAATGAATGTGAAACAACACAAGCTTAAGACTTTCTCAGAGACTCGATGGAACTCCACATATCACTTAGTGGAAAGAATAGTAGAACAGAAGGACCCCCTCAGTGCTGTCTTGTCTTCGCTCGATGTAAATAATCTCACTGCAAATGAGTGGAGGGTTGCTGAAGACTATGTGCAAGCACTGGCACCATTTGAGGATGTTACAACGTTGATGTCTGCTACTAGATATTCAACCCTCTCGATGATCATCCCAGTGCTAAATAACTTGATTGAACAAATGAAAAGCATCCAGATGAACGACTTCGGAATTTCTGTAATAGGAAACATCAGGAAAAGGTGGCCAGGTTTCGAGAGTGACAGACTTATGTTAGTTTCCACTGCTCTTGATCCGCGTTTCAAGTTCTTTGCTTTTTCCGATTTTCTGAATGAAGGAAATGGAGACTCAGACTCCCCAAAATGTTCCGTTAAATCAGATTCCAGAGTTGTTAGTGCAGATTCTGATGATGTTAACAAAGTCAGTGATTTGGCGAGAAAATATCTTCTTGATATGCTAACTGAGACTTATGAGAAACATAAAATCACAACCAGACCTTCAACTTCAAGTTCACAAACATCCTCAGACATCATCGACATTGAGTCATCTGACACCAGCATGCCCAAACCATCAGCTTCAAAGGATTTTAAGGAACCAACTGAGCCTGGAAAAACATCTTCGAAAGAAACCCCAACTTCAAAATCAAAACGAGACTTTTGGAAGAATTATAAACAGAAAGTTGCAAAATGCACAAGTAAATCATCACTGAAAGATGATTTTACTAAAGTTAAATTAGGATTTGAGATGGAAATCGAGAGGTACGAAGCTGAGCCTCCTATTGATACCTCCAACTCCCCCTTTCTTTGGTGGTCTGAAAACATTTCAAGATTTCCAAACCTGGCATCAGCTGCGAAACAAGTATTATTCATTCCCAGTACTTCGGTACCCAGTGAAAGGTTGTTTAGCAAATCGGGACTTGTCATCTCTGAGAGGAGGTCGCGGCTGCAACCAGAGCTTGCAGAGAAATTCGTTTTCCTGAATCACAACCTGAAATCTTTTGAAGAGACCAAATTTAAGCTCTAGTCTTGAGACTGCTGATGTCCAGTAACTTCAGTTAAATCAGTTTCTGTTATATTGATTGTTGACCTTATTATCATGAAGATCACCTCATTACCTCAAACTCTCTAGTCAGAAGACTAATAATTGTTCAGTTTCAGTTATAGTTTTACCAATATTGTCATTAAGATTACATGAAACTAGAAGTTATAATCAAAAAGACTACCTCAAACTCTAGTCAAAAGACCACTTACACTAGTCAAAAGACTAGTTTCATTTGCTTGCAGACTGCAGCGGAAGACCTAAGTTAAACAATTGTTGAATTTTTTCTCCATATTTATTTCTTTAAGTTTCTATCTGATCGTTTTGTTTGCTTAATTTTGCCAAAAAGGCTCTTGTTAAAGTTGTTTTAGTTTTTACATTTTGTTTTGTAAATGCAGAATACAGACTTATAAAAGTTGAAATGAATGTTGTGCCATATCATTTGGAGAGTCAGGTTGAGTCAGACACTCAGGTGACACAGTAGCTGTCTTTCGGTCTAGTCTAATCATCAATGATCTTATTAGTTCATCTATAACTCTACATATGCCATCTTTTGTTTTTGGTTAAGCTTCTAGAATCTAGAGTTAGTTTTTTAAAGTTTTGAATAGACCAAGGAAAATAACCGTCACCGCTACCGAAACCGAGATATTTTTACCGAAATCACCGTCACCGTCACCGAATCTATAAAAGTCACCACCGAACATCACTAATAATTACCCAACTGCAGTAGAACTAAACCTTGCAGCTGTGTTGGATTATGTTCCAGAAAGTTTGCGATTCTTGCTGCAACATTTGTTTGTTGGCAAGGATGCGTCTAGAACCGTTGCTGCAATTGGGCAAGCAAATATCCAAGCTGTGCGCCCAACGGCTGTAATTGCTCCACTACAGCTGGGTCTCGCGGTACAAATGCACAACTTGTATAGGTCACGGTACTTGATCTATAGTCTGTCAACCATGGGGTTTTCTTCATCTTACCCGGAAGTGCAAAGGTTCGAAGAGAATGCAGCTTGTTCACTTGCTCCGGATGTGTTGGGAAGTGACATGGACGTTCTTGATACGTCTTTGTTATTTGCTGGAGACAATGTGGACCATAACATTATCTTATCACCTTGGATGGAAAGGGGACATTTCATGGGGTGGGCATGATAGCCACCATCACACCAGGGAAGCAAGTTAGTCACACCATTTCAAGGCAGAAAATGTCCAACTTGAAACTGGTTGAACTGACAAAGATTAACATTGTTGATTACCGTTTTACAAAGCATGTCAACCGGAACACTAAATTTCAGTCTCTCCCATTCTTGTCTGCCTGTGACCGCATAGTTGACATTTTCTGGGAACTGGCCTTTAGCTTCCACCAGAGTACACCTAACTGGCAAGGGATGATGCAGTTACTCCACAAAAACTGACCATCCAGGGAAGTCATCAGTTCTCTTTCTGCCTATGATCGACATGAATCCAGGGGACATGACCTGTATTCTGTCTACCCTACACTATCTATGCAAACTCGTGGCGGAATATAACATGCCAGCTATTGTAACATTTGATCAGCCACAGTATTAGAAGGCTTCTGAGATAGCGAATGATGTTCCAGTTGATAGCCCGATTAAGGATGTGGTGCTACTGCTAGGTAGTTTCCACACATTCATGAATTTGTTGGGGTGCCATCGGGACTTTGATGGATGGTAGTGAACTTCGGGAGATTCTGGAGACAGTATACGGTGAAAATGCTGTTGTTCATTTGATGAGCGAAAAGGCAGTGCAACGGGCCGTTTCGTGGGGCACCTGCTGGTGGATCAGTGTCTTACACATAGGATTGTTGCTAAAGTCATGGAGGATGAGCCTGGTTTTCAAGACCAAGTGGAGGAAATTGAGAGACTGTACACGCTGATGGAGACTGGCGAAAGTGACTTAGAGACGGTATTGAAATCAGATAGTATTCGCAAGATTGACGAAACTGTAATCTCTCAAAAGGTTTGAACTGTCAGCGACCTCCAAAACCAGCGAACTGAGGGTCAACTACCAGAAGATGTTAGGAATTGCTAGGGCACTTCTTTCTGCCGATCGAATGGGGGTCATGGGAGATGCAGCTGAGTAGCATCTCAGCTTGCTTACCGATATTCGCAGCTGGCTGGGGCATCCGAACTATCTGAAATTGGCTCGGTATTATCTCCAGAAGATGCATGCACTGGATGCTGACAACCCTCAGGTTCATCAGAAGTTCCAGTCTGGGGGCCATGTAACCAGGCGCAGTAGCCAATTCTGGGCTGGTCTTGGCTCTGATCTTGTGATAGAACAGACACTTATGCATTCACTAAAAAGTCAAGGAGGGCTAACACGAGGAAGTGAGATGTCAGAGCACCAGAGATCAGTTTGGACTATGTCGTCCATTGTGTCATCCACATACAACCTTGCCATGCAAGAACTAACCGCGAATACTTACACAACAGGTGAACAACATAAGGAGTTGTCCACCTCCCGAGTCAGTAGAGATAAGGCGGACGTTGCAAAAGTCGCAGCAAAACTACACAGTTTCACGCCATTTTCGGATGACAATGCATTGCGCAACATCATTACAAAGGTCACTGCGAATGAGGATGTCAATGTTAATGATCTGTTCGCAATAGGAAACGAAATATGTAAGAAGATGGACGGACAGTCTGTTTTCACTTATTCACACAAAAGGAGTTTGAAGGTCAAGACGCTAGCTTCCAACATGGCAGTCAAAGTTGCCGAGAACCGTACCATAGATCAGGCATTGTTGTTTCAGAGATTTCTAGTTGTGTCACAGACAGGTGATCTCCGGTTAGAGGAAGTTATGAACTATGAACTCTCTCCCTACCCGCCATCTTTGTTTGAAGCAAAGAACATATTGCGTCAGCCGGATAATCCACCACTGGCAGAGGCGATAAGGAACTATGCTACACCCAAATCGGACATTGCTGTCACACAGCAGTCCTTCGTGTGAGTAAATGTTACGGGTGCAAAAAAGTGCACCTGCAAATTGTGTTGCGAGAGCGATTTTGTGCAAATCGCACTCGCAAAATTCCCCAAAGTTTCACAACTATGCATGTTTGAGATAGAGGTGTTTAAACACAGCTACCGTACTCACCCGTGTCGAAGCCCATATTCGTGATTAAGCCCACCCCATGCTTTTTCATATTTATGAACCAGGGTGCCCTACTCGAGTCAAAGCCCCCCACCCCCCCCCCCCCCCCCCCCCACAAGTTTCAAATTGGACGAAAGTCGTTTGAGACGTCAAATTTACAGGCATCAAATGGAAAAACAGGTGACTTGTTGCAACATTGTACTTAGCCAGGTATCAAATGGAACTGTAATACTGTATTATGTATATTTTGGGGAGTTGAAGTTTTTGTGTTGTTAAATTCGTCTTTTGTGTAATACATTATGTCTGTGTTCAGTGTAATAAGTCTTTATTAAAAAATTATATATCCCAAGCAAAAGTGACTTGTTTATTTTTTTGTCGACCTCGTTTTGGAAGCTGTGACTTGTTTCAAATAAGTGTGTAGACTGCTGTCAATAGTTGTCTGAAACATGCCCATAACATATAGTTTTCACAGTGGTTGAACATCATCACAAAAATACTGATTGAACACTGCCACTTTCGAGTGGTGCACAACTCATTGTGAAAGAACACTGCCACTTTCGAGCGTGCACAACTCACTGTGAAAACGGGTGTTCAGAAATTAATGAGAAAGTGGTAATTAAAAATAAAAAATAATTACAACTCTGGTATTTGAGAATTATATAACAATTTAACCAATGATATGATGTATGACTTATTGGTTTAATAAAACATGCTCATTTATCATTTCATCATGCTCTGCAACATGTGAATTTATGACTTTCAGTGTAAAATCAATTTTTTGAATGTTGTCAAGAGAGGCAACTATTTTGTTATTCATATTCCGCTGTGTAAATTTTATCTGGTCTTCATATTATGATTTTTTTTTATTGATTTTGTGTGAAGCTATATTTTGTTTATTCGTAATAAATGTACATATTTAAAAAAACAGGTATTTTTAAACAGACTATGTTTGTCTGTTTTCAAGAGGGTGGTTTGCAGTGTTCATTGACATACTTAACTTACGTCCATTTCTAGCTTCGAGAGTAACCTGTACAAAAAATGAAAACAACACCGCATGGTTTTCTGTTTGTTTTATTAATTAAATTGAGAATTAAAACCCGAAATCTGAAAATGAAATGTATGTACAAGATAATTATGAGAATTTTTAATGCAAATTCTGATTAAATTAGCATTGTACTTTCGGTTTCGTATACTGGATGAATGGGGATGTAGAATGACATGCGCAGTGAATAATGGAAACTGGAAATGTTTCAGTTTTCACTGACAATATCGATTCGGACCTCTTGCAGAGCGGATGGTGATATGAAGGTGGAGGGGGGAGAGGCATATAACAGCAGTTTTTTTGTTTTACCATTAACCAATGGACAATAACAAAATAGATGTCCATTCTGACTTGAAGTGTGGCAATGCTTGTGAGTTGAGTGCAATTTAAGTGAAGTTGAACTGTTTGATGACGGGCTCGATGTTTTGCGCTCGTCTTTTTTAAATTACGGGCACTTGCGAGCGCAATAGCGCCCGTCTCACGCGAAGGACTGCACAGACAGTTCCACTGACGGATCACTATGTTCTAGATGGGGGGGGGGGGGGGGGGGGGGGGAGGGGGTACATCTGCACCATTTAAAATGGACAGCTGGATCCACCTACACTTCGATTCCAGATGACTATGCCTCATTCACTGTAAAGCATTATGCGAGAGCCACTGTAGTGTTTGATGGCTATGGTGGTGGACCAAGCATAAAGGACTGTACTCATCAGCGTCGTGGTAAACATTTGAATGCGAACAAGGTCAACATTACAGGGGCGACAACGTTTGTTGGAAAGAAGGAGGACTTTTTGTCGAATGACGGAAACAAAAAGGTAATAATCCAGCTCATCATGCAATGTATGCGACAGAGAGGCTGCGAAGTGATTCAAGCTGAAGGGGATGCTGACGTAGAGATCGTAAAAGCAGCCGTCACAATGTCTGCTTCCAAATCTACCACCCTTGTTGGAGAAGACACAGACCTCCTCGTACTCTTGCTGCACCACATAGTTGTAACAAACTGCACTGAACTATATTTCCATTCGGACAAGGCGAAATCAAATGCCTATAATATCAAAGTCCTTAAGCAGTTACTCGAAGAAGTTTGCAATGATCTGTTGTTTCTGCATGCCTTCACTGGATGCGACTCAACGTCCAGAATATTTGGTTTAGGAAAGAAGATTGGGTTCCAAAAAATCATCAAGAAAGAAAAGGCAATCAAAGACTGTTCTAAAGCATTCTGCTCACCAAAGCAAAGTCATGGTGTTGTGGAAACCAACGGCTCTAGGGCAATGGTTGCTTTGTTCAATGCAAGTCAGAATGACTCCCTGGCCTCAATTCGATACAATATGCTCTGCAAGAAAGTTGCCAAAGCTAAGACTTTCGTTACACCGGAAGGACTCCCACCAACGACATCTGCCTGTAAATTTCACTCCCTGCGGACATACTACCAGGTTATGGAGTGGATGGGCAGTAGTGCTGACATTTATTTATTGGTGTTTAAGGTTACATAATTCTGCACAATGGCTAACCATGACCGTGACAGTTTTACGGGTGGAGGAAGCCGGAGTACCTGGAGAGAACCACCGAGCAATGGCGAGCAACTGTCAGCTCCCCAACATACCAACTCCAGACAAGCAGGGTTAGCATTGGTTGAAGACAGGTGCACCATCGACGTGCAGTACGCTTTAGCACACAGCATCACCGTGCCCCCACGTAGACAATGGGGGTGAAGTGTCTTGCCCAAGGACACAACGCGGTCGCCGCAGGTGGGATTAAAACCGAGGACCTCTCGGATTGCAGCCTGCACCTCTACCAACTGAGCCACCGTGCCCCCAGTAGTGCTGACATGAACCCGACAGAGTGGGGTTGGAGGGTAGAAGGAGAAAACCTCCTCCCTGTTATGACAGACAAAAGCCCTGCTCCCGAGGTACTTCTTCATATGATTCACTGCAAGTGTTCGAGTGGATGTAATACACTAAGGTGTACCTGTAGAAAGCATGGGCTGGAATGTGCCAGTGCATGTGGGCCTTGCCAAGATGGCAACTGCGAGAATATGACAAATGAGCCACTGAAAGAAGAGGATGAGGATGACACATGAGAGAAACTGTACGGTAGCACGTCAGTAGTTAATACCAATGTTGCCCCCTCGCATGTACATCATTAATGAAGTGGCCATACAAATTTTGAGCAGATTGCAGAATTGACATAAAACGTCAATTCAGAGACTGCAAGTTACATAGGAAACATATATCATAATAGTTTATATGACAAAAACCGAACTATCCATTTTTCAAGATGGTGAATGTTGGCCATCTTGGATTTCAAGGTCAATACCCAAACCCTAACCCAACCCGAACCCTAACCCAACCTCATATTGCAATAATAACCCTGTAGAATGATTGGGCATCATCAATTTAATAGGAATAGACACCTCATTCAGGCTTGGCAGTTTCAGGAGAGCGATTTTTTAGCTCTCCTTACTGCCCTCCTGAAAGAATTAAGGAGAGCGTAAAATTGCCCTCCTAAATATTTTGGTCTGGGATAATTGAGATTACATGTATAATGCTCACATTAAATTTTTGTTGTAAAGCAAAAATGTAATTTAACTTCGAAGTCACATAACATCACGTAATTTCATTTTGAAAGTGGTTTAGTGGTAAAAGGTAATGGCTGCAACCATACCCAAACACAGTTGCAATCATTTGAAGCAAAATGGGTCACAGCAATATTTTTTTTTTCTGTCAGTTTCAAGTTCAACAACTGACATCACAGTTTGAGGGGTAATTATTCAAGGAATATTGACACTGTAATATACTACCATTACTACTATCCTGTCACTTGAAGCACTTGCACCAGGATGTGACTGTAGATTCAAGCAGACCTGTTGTCCAAGAAAGTCATACGCCTACCACTACCACCTTCAACCCCTTCGGGGGTTGAAGGTGGTAGTGGTAGGCGTATGACTTTCTTGGACAACAGGTCTGGGTACACACACAGGTCTTGTCAAGTGTGTGTTCGGTTGTTGAGTGAGACATCTAGATGTCTAAGAGATTTCGCTTTACCTTAGTAAAGTTAATAAAATCACTGATGTAGTCTGCTGGTTTCAGTTTCAATGAGTTCATTCAATTGGATACTTAAAATGCTGTGTAAAGCTAATTGCTCTCCTAAGCTGATTGAACAGAGCGATTTTTTGCCCTCCTGCATTTTTCAGAATGCCAGGCCTGCATCAAATCAATGTTAAAATAAATGCATCCCTTCAGTCCAGTGGAGTTCTCAATGAAAAATACAATTGGGACAACTTTTTCAGAGCATCATAAAGAGGCTGTTTGTGGCTGTAGGGAATAAGGGTTAAGTTTTTTTGTCGAATATATCGTTGAAAACCGACTCTATTAATAGGTATCATCGATTCGCCACAAAGTTTAAGTGACATAATTCAATAAGTTTTATAAAATTTTCACTCGTAAAAACAGTTCAACCGACTGTCCCCATCGCGGCTCTGATATCCCAAAATAAAGTCGTCAAGGGCCCGATAAAGAGTTTTGAAAACAGAAATTAAACCGGTAACTTCTACAATCAGTACATATATGTGTGCATTTATTTTTATGTGTAGACAAAGGAATTATATTTTGAGCTTAGGTCACATTCGGTGTATAGAGGTACCCCCATTAATATACCTAAATATAAACCAATAGAACGTCTAAAAGACGTTTCGGAGGGAAACAAATTGTCGGTTCCGAAAAGTTCCTTCTTGCATGCCTGTTGTTTCCAACTCATCATGATCCAATCTAATGTCATAGGGTTGTTCTTGGGTATTTAGTGTAACTTTAGTCATAGATGGTTTTCTCGCCAAAATGGGGTAGCACATTTTAAAGGACTACTGAAACGGTAAAGCCACCAAATTGCTTGTTTTAACCATAAATTTTAAAAAAAATTCCCAGGGTACTCCACTCTCATGCTCCCCTATCTCCCCCCTCCCCCCCCCCCCCCCCACCCCTAGGCGACGCGACAGATACCATAGTTCGTCCACTATAAAGTACTACCCCCTCTCCATATTATTTCCTTGCTACACCCCTACTAGTATATCTTGTTTGAACTCGGTGAAGGCTGTCAAACAAAATGTAATTGGATTCACTTTAGTCCCCACAAGTGTACAATAGTATCGTCAAAGACATTCCTGTTGAGTTCTATTAAATTACTACTAGTAGTGTTCTAACGGTGATTTTTTTGGAAATCTACAGGTGCCATTTATGGGACCCTTTCCCAATGACATTTGAGCATGATTTTTCCCAATTCTTAACCCCATATTTTCCCAATCTCAGTTCCCACTAAAACAAAAATTTAATGCACAGCTGATGCCCTGAACAGAGTAGTCATAAGGCCTCAGAAAACCAGTGGTTTTGTGAGGCCTGATGACCACCTAGTTCAGGACACCAGTTGTACATTAAATTTAAATTGCCTGCCCATAGATGACTCTTAACCCTTTGCCTAACATGAAAAGCAGACACTTTCAAACAAAATTCTTGAATAACAAATTTTTTTGTCTCAAAAACATAGGTTATGACCCCTCATTGGAATGAGCTCGACGGAGCTCGTTCCAAAGAGGGGTCAAAACCTATGTTTTTGAGACAAAAAATGAAAATGTAATGAAAATTACTTGGCGATTTTTGAGAATAGCGCTGGCCGATTTTGGCCGTTACGTTAGGTAAAGGGTTAATGCAAAGGCAAATGACAAGTTCTTTAATAGTATAAGAACAGTTTAATAAAGACTACAGAGACTATGTGAACAATACTGAACATGATTCTATGTGACTGTATATAGTATACATTCAGCAGCTTGGGTATCAGTCTTGATATTCTCTGCTCAGTTCGAATGTACAATTTCTCGGTCTTTGTATGTCTTTTTTCCTCCAAAACAAGTTCCCAACTGGAGCCCCCTCGGCACAAATTTCCCCAGTGGTATGGACCCCGGACCCTTTCCCAGAGAGAGCAGAAGAATCTCTGTCTAAGGGCTAGTAGTACAATTTTCATTCAAGGAGATAGCTTCTCAGCGACTGTTTTTGCATGTCTAACTTTTCTTCACATTTAATTTTATCACTCAACAACGTTTTAACCCTATGTGTACTGATGTCAAAATAACAAAATTTCAAGCAGTAAAATAAGCTCTGTCAAACAAGATTGAATTGGTTAAACTCTCAGTTGCATTATGGGAAAAAATTGCAGATTAAAATTTTGTTATTTTTGACATAAGTGTGCAGAGGGTTAAAGAATTAGTCAGTACTGCTCTGACTGCAGGGATGAAAATGCAGGCGAGTGAATGATCACTCTCCTCATTTTGATTTTACGGGAGTGAAAAATTCAGGAGAGTGATTTTAGCCCCTTGCCTATGATGAGAGCCCAAACTGACCAGAATTATACTCGAAAATGACCATACAAATTTTATTTTTTCATCTTTACTCTTAAAACATACTAGTAGCGTATGACTCCTGATTGGAACGAGCTCACTGAGCTCTTTCCAATGAGGTGTCATAAGATATGTCTAAAGCAAAAAATGGAAGATTTTTGTAATGCGAGATAATGTTTTGCAAGTGCTGTTTCTTAACTGGGTCAGATAAGGGGTAATTGAAATGCAGTATATAACGTGATGTTCAGACATAATTTCTACACATATCATGAAGGCGAGTGATTAATTGCTCCTCTAGTGAAATGTTTAGGAGAGTGATGGCAAGTGAGAATGATCACTGTCCTTTCCCGTCAGTCTCTGGTACTGTACTACATTTACAGCGGAAGGATCAGGCCTGAAAATCAACAAAGTTTTCCTGGGTAAAGGTTCAGAAGGGCGACTCGCCCACAAGGGCGCAGGGAGTACATAACACAATGAGGGTGGAGTACGGGTGACAGCAATCAACGACCCTAGGTGTAGATTTTCCTGTATTTCAGAAGCATGGAACACTACTCACGAGTGCCTAATAATAGTACAGGGCGAAATAATAGCACAGGGTGGAAAATTTCTGAAAATTAATAATAGTATAGGGTCGAATAATAGTATAGGGTGGAAAATCCCAAGATGTGAGCCAGTCCCCATGCTCAGAGCCGTTTTTATAACACATATGTTTAATGCTCTTGAAGTGGTGAAGAGCTAAATTACTTTCAGTTATCATAATTTTCACATGGATTTGACTTGTTGCAATTTATGGGAGAGTGCCTGTTGGCGCTCTCCCATAAATTGCAACAAGTCAAAAACTTATAGACTAATTAATTCTGTTTCAGCAATGGTACGGAGCACATCCACTGAGTACTAGGTCTTAAAGAAGTTAAAGTTATGGTAACAGTACTTCAGAATAAAGCCCAAATATATGCATCCAGATCTCTACTAGTACCAGTTAACATTTCCATTGCATCCTGTGTTTGCTTGTACATGTACCTTACTAGTTTGTTTTGGTGAACTTATTAGTGGCTGCTCTGCACATTCAATTGCTGAAAATTAATAATCATACAGGGCCAAATAAGGATCATACAGGCGGGAATTTTGTTCGAAAAAGAATAATCATACATGTATGATTACTAGGCACCCAAGAGTAATTGCTTGGCTTAACTGGTTGAGTGTTAAATTATTTTCAAAGGTGATCTGTAACATGGAAATTTTTTTCAGAGACCATGGTACCAGAAAGAGTAGACTGAGTTTAGCCAGATTTTGTTTTAAAAAATAATTGTTTTGATACAATTTATTGGAGAGTACCAACATGCACTCTGAAATAAATTGCAACCAAAAAATTTTATATCAAGACATTTCCTTCTACTGCTGGTTAAACATTAAACTAATGCACAGTGCATATAGCATTTTTCAATAGAGATATCACAATGGCTTCTAGCTCTCAACCACTTAAGTAGTGGAAGGTATATTCATATAATCAATTCAGTTTATGTGTTTTTGTTACGTAGATTATTTTTTAAAGAACTGAAAGAATACCTGCACTTGCCACTGATCTTGGGCAAGCCTTTTAAGAGAGCATTTCAAATGTCACGTGAAGGTGTTATTGATTTCATGGTGGTAACTCCTGTTCCATGTACCTTTTCATAATATTCTGAGAGCTGTTGAAAAAAGACTCAGATTAGTTCTTGAACTACGAAAGAGCTGTTTGTATGGATTCTAAGAAAGCTTGCCAAACCTTGATCACTTCATCAAAATGATGCACACCCTGGTGCAATTTCACATCTTCAATTCGACTTATCTCCCTTGATATGCATTTAAAAAAAATAGAAGATGCACGTTTTGTTAGTTATTTCCCTTGATGTGGAATTTTATTTTGAAGGTGTGTGGGAAGATTCTGCTGTAACTGCTCTGCTCAAAACTGTGCCTAAATAATATCAACCGTGTATCAGACATGTAACCGTGTAACGATATGTAATAGACCTGCACAAAATCCAAATTAGGTTGCCCCCAGGGCAGGCCTGCACAAATTAGAGATTAAGGCAACTTGAAAAGAGGTCACCTTGATTAATAATATCAGGCAAAACCTTTCCAGATTTTTTGTAGCAAGGTAAAGCCTTAAAGGGTTTGTTTATTTGTTTATGGGGTCAGACAGTTTTACGAGTGTAGGAAGCACGAGTACTCCAAAATGTTCCAAAGATAGGGTTAATTTTTCGTCCAATTTAAACGTTCTTCCATCATCATGTTCAGCACACACGTGTTAACCCTTAGGTCCTTGGGTTGATTTTACGTAAATAATTACCACATATACATGAAGTACAGCTGTAGATGACTTAACAGCGTTTGCACATTATTGTTGGATGCCTGTACCAAGACTGGCATTTTCAGAAGAGAGAGATTTATTCGCTCGCCTACTGCTCGCCCTAAACAAATTAAGTGGGCGAAAACTAGCCCTCCTGACCTTAGAAAATGATGATTACCATAACAGCCTATTTCTAAAGCCCACGACTTTTCAGATCGCTGCTATGTCTGTGGTCTCTGTAAGATGACCACACTGCCCCTCCCACACCTCCGGGCCTTGCAGAGGCTCAGAGGTGTGGGAGGAGCAGCATAGCCGTCTCACAGACTACCTTGTTAGCAGCACCAAATAAAATGTACAAAACCCACTACTCTTGTGTTTGAAATAAACATGCATGCATGTTTATTATTTTCCCGAAAAGTTTCCACCCTGCACCATGCTTATTCCAGTCTGCACTTCTATTTAATTTTCGACAGAGTGGAACACATCCGAGGAAAAAATTGTGCATTTTGACTGCAGCAAATAAATTATTGCATGCATTTACTTACTGGTACCTCTATAATAAACTGTACAGGTATGTTTATTTTGGCCTCAAGGGTAAGGAATCTAAAAACTGTACAATTCAAAGTAAGTTGCAGGATCACCACTTGGCACCACATTGACTGTAAACATGTGTCCCATTTTTCCTACATTGGTAGCACCAGGTTCTATGTGGGCTTTCCAAAACAATAATGCAAGAACGGTGAGAACCAGGTGTTAACATTGTAGGAAACACAGGACACATACTCTGACATTGCCTATAGTGGTCATCTAACCATTATCTTACAACTTATTTTGACTTCTAATGTATATGTTGTATGCTCCGATGGGATTTCCTACCCTGCACTTATATTCCAGTCTGCACTTTTATTAATTATGGCCATTTTTTCTACCCCGCACTTATATTGCAGACCGCACTTCTATTCGAAACACGAGAGTAGGCAGAATTGATCAGTAGTAAAACTTCATTTTGCCAGTTGCCACTTTTAGCTTTTGTAAGCCTGAGGAGATCTAATCGCTCCCCTAGGCCATGCGAGGGGAGTGATTTTTAGCCCTCCTGAATTTTTAAGAATGCCTGGCCTGCTCATTCACATCTCTAACTTAAATATTAACCGAGATATGGCAATATCTAATTTCCAATATGGCGGCCGGCGGCCATCTTGGATTTTTCATTTTTGGAGACTTTCCCATGGGCCAATTTTGTCCAACTTTTGATATGTTTTTCTCCACATCCAATAGTATAGAAAACCATCAAAAACAATTCTTTTGCAATTTTTTTGATGTTAGTTGCTATACTGACCCGTCTAATAGAACTGAAACTGGAGGAAGAAGAACCTGGACCGATTGGGGGTTTGGCCTGAAAGTGGGAAAAAGCATGCCTACAGTACCGTCACCGAGGACTGGTCACTTTCCACAGGTGGGCAATATTTCCACGGACCCAATAATATTAGATTCCAAACAGTAATTAAGGGAATAGTCATCAAAAATTTTAATTAATGAAGCACTAGGTACAACCTGGTGCTTCATTAATTAAAATTCTGCTGATGATTTTTATTACATGGTAAATGCATGCATGAATATCACTGCCTACACATGGATGGTGACCACTCCACGACGACTGTACTGTATTCCCTATTGGGAAATGAGATGAATATTGGTCCCTGTAGACACCTTTTTTCAAAAACTGACAACAGTACATATAAAGTGTAGCATGGAATTCTATCATTCCACTTTGTAACTACTGTTGTGACAATGCAACTTGTAAGGCAGACCTGCATGCCGATTGAACCAAAAATGCGATAGGCAACAATTCTTTGATTTCAGTGGCATGACTGCACTGATAAGTAGTGCAATCGTGAAAAAACCTGAGTTACCAGATTGAAAATATTCGAATCAGGAAACTAATTTGATGTCAATCCCAAATCAGGCCATCAACATAGACAGCAAATCGAATCTTTGAAGCTTGCAGGGCTCTATTTCTAGACCTATATGAACTCTGATGTTTATTGTCCATAATAATTGTATTGTTAAAACAAGAGCAATGCAAAGCATGGCATACGCACCTGTGGGTGTCATAAAAGAGTAGGTTAGTCTCTCTGTTGTGCAAATAAAATAGGTTTAATCTAACAAATTTTGGCTCACACACTTTCCGATTTCTGATATCACAAATGAAAGTGTCAATGACACTGTAGCTCAACTTGTTAAGACATGTATATGTATAGTATGTGACACAGCAATGACAAACATCTGGGTAATGACCTGATAACAAAAGTACATATAAAGTATTGTAACAGATTGTACATGAATACTGACCGTAGCCTGTAACAAATGAAAAGGTAAAGTATTGTAAAAGTGGGTGACAGTCAGATGCTAAACTAGAAAAGAAATCTTTGAGTCCCAGAGTGGGTCTGACTGAACCCTAAAATATTTGTTCTCATAGCACAGTGATAACAAAGGCACCCCAAAACACACTCATTCCTGTCCCAAGGTGAAAACAAAGGTACCCAAGAAGTTTTGTGAAGATCAGTTCACAAATATGAGCTGTGTAGAAGTTGTGACAATCTGATTCGACCTAATTTCAGTACAAAATGGCCACTGGCAGCCATCTTGAATTTTGGACCGCACTCAGAAACACTCGTTCTCGTCCCAAGGTGATAACAAAGGTACCCAGGAAGTTTTGTGAAGATCAGTTCATAAATACAGCCTCTAGCCCGAGCCGTATTGACATGTGCACTTACAGTGTATAAGTAGCACTAAATAAATCAAAGTTCATCTAATTTGCATAATTTCTGCACGAGAAAAAAACCTGTACTATATGTGATGTATTCCATGTTACTAAACATTCATACAAAACTTTATTCAAATCAGAACTTTCATACAGAAGTTCTGTAGAAAAGACTGATTGCACTAATTTTGGTACAAATGGCTGCTGGTGGCCATCTTGAATTTCGGACCACACCCAAAAACACTCGTTTGCATCCCACGGTGATAACAAAGGTACCCAAGAAGTTTCATAAAGATCGGTTCATAAATACGGCCTCTAGCCTGAGCCGTATAGAAGTTGTGTACAAAAAACTGATTAGACCTAATTTCGGTACAAAATGGCCACTGGCAGCCATCTTGAATTTTGGACCGCACCCAGAAACACTCGTTCTCGTCCCAAGGTGATAACAAAGGTACCCAAGACGTTTCGAGAAGATCGGTTCATAAATACAGACTTTAGCCCGAGCCGTATTGACATGTGTACTCACTGTGTGAAAGTAGCACTGAAAAAATCAAAGTTCATCTAATTTGCATAATTTCTGCACGAGAAAAAAACCCGTATTATATGTGATGTATCCCATGGTACTAAACATTCACACAACAAATTATTCAAATCAGCGCTTTCATATGGAAGTTCTGTGCAAAAATCTGATTGCACCAAATTTTGTACAAAATGGCTGCCATCGGCCATCTTGAATTTTGGACCGGACCCAAAAACACTCGTTCTCGTCCCACGGTGATAACAAAGGTACCCAAGGAGTTTTGTAAAGATCGGTTCATAAATACGGCCTCTAGCCTGAGCCGTATTGGCATTTGCACTTACAGTGCTGAAAGTAACACCAAAAAACATCAAAGTTAGTCTAATTTGCATAATTTACGCACGAGAAAAAAACCTGTATTATATGTGATGTATCCCATGGTACTAAACATTCAAACAAAAAATTATTCAAATCAGAGCTTTCATATGGAAGTTCTGTACAAAAAACAGATTTCAGCATCGTCGGTACAAAATGGTGGCTGGCAGCCATCTTGAATTTCGGACTGCACCCAAAAACACTCGTTCTCGTCCCACAGTCATAACAAAGATACCCAAGAAGTTTCGTAAAGATCGGTTCATAAATATGGCCTCTAGCCCGAGCCGTATCCAATTGTTGACGGACAGACGGATGATGGGCCATGGCATAAGCTCAAATTTGGCTTCGCCAAAGTTGAGCTAAAAAGCTCCAATATCAAGTTTTGAAAAGAAAATTAATGACTTTCTGAAAAAAGAAAACAAATACAGGTGTGAGAGGGAGGAGATCAGCAGAGTGAAGGAAGATAAGGATTATGTTTCCTGGTGGGTGACAATAATTGCGGAGGAGTGGGGAGATATCAAGGGATACTGATACATAAGAAATGCCATGCAGACCAACTGGCATAGGAATTATTTCAGAGAATAGATAAGTACTTTTCACAAAACAATATCACATCATTCAAGTACACATTTTCACCCAAGTGTGCCAAAAATTTACCTTCATATATTTTACAAGTGTAGTCCATGACTTTTTCAAAGAAGCCTGACCTTCAAGCAGTTTCAGCTGGCTGGTATTTCAATTTTGAAATTCAGGAACTTTTAACCCCTGCACAGCAATTTTTAACCCTTTACCTAACATGAAAAGCAGACGACACTTGCCAAAAAAATTCTTGAATAACTAATTTTTTTCATTTTTTGTCTCAAAAACATAGGTTATGACCCCTCATTGGAACGAGCTCAACGAGCTCGTTCCAATGAGGGGTCATAACCTATGTTTTTGAGACAAAACATGAAAACAATAATGCAAATTAATTGGCAATTTTTGAGAATAGCGCTGGCCGGTTTTGGCCGTTACGTTGGGTAAAGGATTAAACACAATGCAACTGGGAATTCAAATGTGCCTGACCAAGCTTAACCCTTTCTCCAACAAACAGGATATCAAAATTTATCATTTTAATTATTATTTTTTCAAATATTTCAAAACATTTCAACAAAACTATCTCATGTGACCCTTCAGTCGAACGAGCTCGACGAGCTCATTCCAATGAAGGGGTCACATGATATGGTTTTTGCAAAAGATATATATATTTTCAACTGTTAAATTTGAAAATTATGTGGGTAGTGTGCCCAAATTCATTAGGTTAATGGGATTGAATTATGAGAGAAAAAGCTGCTTGAAATTTCTGTATTTTGATATCAGTATATGGGGTCAGTTCCTTCAAGGACCTGTACAAACCGCGAGAAAAATTGTCAAGAACATATACATCTCTTATCACTGTTCAGGGTTCCTGCAGGTAAGGGCTGGTAAAATTCAAGGCTATTCAAGGCCGTTTCTCGACATATTTCAGCATTTTGGCCCCACAATTGCCAAATTCAAGGATTTTCAAGGCCCCGCTTTCACTAATCCTACTTAAGACCTCTAATCATTATCCCATGACCTCTTGTATGAAAATGGGAGGAGTGGGTAATGACTGGAGGACATTGTTAAGACATAGCCTTCACGAACTCTGGCATATAAAACTATATAGTTGTGACTGCATGTTTTGTCAGCATATTTATGAATATTGAAGGCTTTGCAAGGCCTCTAGACACATTTTCCAGGATTTCAAGGCCTTGAATGATCTTTAATAAACTTCAAGACCATTTTGAATTCAAGGCCCATGGGAACCCTGCTGTTGAGACACACTGTCCTAAGAAGTTCAACTGCCTTAATCTTCATGATTCACATTTCTGCACAATGGCTAATCGTGACAGCAACATGGAGATAAATTCAAGTTTAGTCAATCATTCTTATACCCATGTTGTCAATTTTAGAGGACTTTCACCCCAAGCATTGGTGACTGAGTCCTACTTTACCAGTAAGAGTGAACAAGCACTGTTTCATTTCTAGGGGGTTCCCACTGGGATTATGGATTCATCAGTGAAAGGGCAAACTGAGAAGCAAACTAATGGTGGAAGGGAGACAACTCCAACTCAATATGATAACTGACACTGACTGCATTTGCATTACACTCAGAACTCTTGATCATGAGTTAACTTTGGTTCTGCGAGTAAAACATTTGATAGAATAGGTCCCCAGCTGTGTAACAAGATATCTCTAGAGGCCAGCAACAAATCAAGCTTTGAAAAAATGACAAGCACTTTGTTATTTGCCTGTTTATAGAAAATTTATCAATAAATATTTCATCAAAAATTTTTTTTGAGCTAATTGCAAAAGTTTCAGAAGAGATCTGCCAAAGTCATTTTTCGACATTTTAGGTCACTTTCAGCATCTTGGGCTATCTCATGAATCTGCCTTTTACTTGAATGTTTGTTTGTTTGTTGGTGGTTAACGTCACATATTTATGCACCATGGCTAATCGTGACAGAACATAGAGATGAAGTTAAGTGTAGTCAATCGTTGATCTACATGTTGCCCATTTTAGAGGACTTTCACCCCAAGCATTGGTGAATGGGTCCTATTTTACTAGTAAAGCGGAACTGGTTTACCACAGTAAACAAGTGCTGCTTACTTCCCGGGGTTCCCACGCGGAGCTTTTTACTTGAATGCAACCACACGAATTGTTTTTAAAATAAGTTCACATGAACTATATAGACAGAACATGATGCGTGTTTGATTCGATGGGTGTTTTACATAACTCGTTGGAATGGCGTAGTCATATTTCGCGAGAGCAGCAGGCTTGTGAAATATGACTAAGCCATTCCAACTTATGTAAAACACCCACCAATTCACACACACATTGCATTCTGTGTTTATTACACATCCCATGCATTAAAATTCATTTAAATAAACAAATTTTAATTCCGATGTTTAAACCCAAAAGTGAAGAATCTGTTTGTTTTGTTTGAAGCTGTACTGATGAAATGGATCAATAAAAACCTTTTGGGAACCAGTCTAAATTACATTCATTATCTTTTCTATTTGGCGTTTTTGTTGAAATTCGTATCACTGTTTCTCTTTGGCTGGTGTCCATTCACGCCTTACCATTTGGTGGCTATTACTATTAGTAAAAATATAAGTACAAATTTGGCCTGATTTGCAAAACAGCTGGGAGAAACTTTTTTAAAAGAAGTTTGATGCATGTAAAGATGTCCGAAGATTTACCGAAATAATGTTGACCAATTTAGATTTTCCGGGATCTGCAGATGAGACGGCAACAGGACTGGGTTAATGTTGTGGTTGGAAATGATTGTTTTTTTTAATATTATCTCATTTTTAGTTAACTAATTTTTTTGTGAACCGACTTTATTTTGCTTTGTACATTTTCATTTTCACACTACGCGACAGACAATCAATAATTGTATAACAAAATTTGGAAACTTTTTAAAACATAACTAACGACTCAACGGGAAAAGAACTGGTATAACAGTTATGGGAAAAAGTTCTGGCTTGTATATCACCTGATGAATCCAGAAATAGAAATGTTTATGCCATAGAGGCGAGTCCGTTATATACAAGGGTTTAAAGTTTAATGGATGTGTAATAATGCATATTATTGCACACCTAATACAGAAATACAGTGTTCATCCTTGACTGGGTTATTTATTTATTTATTTATTTATTTATTTATTTATTTATTTATTTATTTATTTATTTATTTATTTATTTATTGATGTTTAAGGCCACATATATCTGTACAATGGCTAATTGTGATTGCAACATGGCTATAAAGTCAAGTTTAGTAAATAGTTTATACCCATGTTGCCCATTTTCAAGGACTTCCACTGCAGGCATTGATGACAGGGTCCTATTTTACCAGTAAAACAGAACTTCTTTACCACAGTAAATAAGCACTGCTTCTCTTTCCCAGGATTTCTGTGGAGGCAGGGGAGCTAAAAGTGACTGAATTTGTTTGTTAACATGCAAAACTACTGATGTTCAAATTGACAATTAAGATGAGTGTACTTTCGAAAAATAGATAAACGTAAAATGGAGAAATCTAACATTTAAAAAATATGATGAATTAGGCAAAAAAAAATGCATTTTGAACCTCCTCATTGAGCATTTTTATTTGCTTGCAGTGTCTTCCAAAATTAATATGAAATCATGACATTTTTAAAGTTTACCTTTTTTTCTTAAGGCAGCCAAGACTTGACTGGAAATCACTGTTAAGCCACTGGACATATACAGGCTGTGGCCAGGTGTGAATTCAGGACAATTGTCCATGCCCTTAAGGGTTAAACTTCTAGATTTTGAAAAACAATATGGAGAAGTTCATGTGTACACCGAAGTTATAGTTCACCTTGGAGGCTACAGCTGAGGGAGTTGGGAAAAATTTATCTCTTGTATCTTCTAGTTCACTTTTCCCATTAAAATCAAGTTCAGGTCAAATAAAAAAAAACAACTTTTGTTTGTCAAGCAATTAATTTTTCAAATTAATAATGGAGGATGGCTTTTATTTTTAATTTTTGTGTTTGATAACTTGTGGAGTGCTAAATAATTTTTTGGTCAGAAAAATTTGTCCACTTGTTGCCTTAAAAGTTTTGGGCACACATAAACTGTAACAAGGCAAATTCATACAGGCTAAAGAATTTCACTTCACATACATTCTGAAGGTCATACACAGAATATGAAGCCTTTAAGTTGCAGTTCCAGCACTTCAGAAAAAAAATGGACTTCCAGCAACAACTGGTTAATAAAGAAATTATTTGGCCTAAAGAAGTTAAAAATCTGTTTCTCAGGCCCTCCTACATGGTCCTTTGGCTGCCGCATGCTCTCTTTTTATAACCAATGCAAACTTAAAAAAATAAATATTAAATGGTTTATATCTGATATTTTACCCAAGTTAATAAAATTTTTAAATTTGTCCTTTGAGTGCAAGAAGGCTTTGCAATGCTAAAGTATTGCAGAGTCTTCTTGCACTCAAGGGACGAAATACACCACTACCCAACCAATTCTGTAGATTATGAGGCCTAAAACATAAAACAAAGCAAGAACATGAACTTTTGATGGCAAAGAAATATTTACAAAAAATACAAAATAAAATAAAACAAAACTGCCTGCACGCATGCAAAAAATGGCCTGAGAAACAAAAGATCTACTTTGAGGGGCCTTTGTGTTCAATAATATTTATGCACCATTGTTTGAAAAATAAATACCATCCACATATTAGAATATTTTCAGCAGAATAGAGCAAACTGGATGTTTACAAAACTAATATAATAAAAAGACTGTATTTTAATAAAGCTTTGTTAAAAACGTGCAAATGAATATACATCCATCAAAAATGGTAAAATTTTCAAGTCTCATGATTTCCAACTAAGGCCTAAAAAAGTTTCTGTTTCTCATTCCCTCCCACATGGTCATTTGGGCTGCCATGTGCTCTCTTTTTATAACCAATGCAAACTTTAAAAAATCAAAATTAAATGGCTTGTCTGAAATTTTACCCAAGTTAATAAAATTGAAGAATTTATCCCTGGAGTGCAAGAAGGCTTTGAAATGCTTTAGCATTGCAAAGCCTTCTTGCACTCAAGGGACGAAATACACCACCACCCATGCAATTCTGTAGATTATGATTCCTAAAACATAAAAGAAACAAAGAATATGAACTTTAATGGCAAAGAAATAATTACAAAAATAAAAAATAAAATAAAAAACTGCCCGTCCACATGCAATTTTACCAAAAATGGCCTGAGAAACAGAAGATCTACTTTGTGGGGCCTAATTTTGGAAAATACTGCAAGCAAAAAATATATTCAACGGTGAGGCGCAAATTTCAGTGAGAAAGGTGCCTGAGAACCAAAACCTTTTTTTGGGCTTTATTGTTTGCTTAGGATTTGTACTGCAGATATATGATCGATTATTTTGAATGACCCCACAGAGAAGGCATAGAAATGGGATGGTTCTACTCCTTTTCAGTTAGAGATTTAAAAAATTCAATGTATATATAAAGTCTGTGTGCAAAGGTACATTGCAAATATAAACTTTAGGATAAGTTTACAAACCAAGCCACAGAACACATAGGCACAAGGGAATGATTGGACCCTTTCTTTCGGACAACAGGCAAAAAAAGCTCCACCAGACAAGTTAATTATTTGCAATGTTTATGCTTTCAGCTAGCTAGTTGCCTGCTGAAAGCTATTCAATGGAATATAGGGCCTTTTTAAATGTCAGCTGATTTTTGTTAATAATAATAAATGTTTTTAACAATAATTGTTCAGATACACAAAACTTGAGGAAAAAAAACCCAAATAGTTCAGAAAATAAACTTGCAACCACATGCCAGATTTCATATGTAATCCCAATTCTGGATGAATTAACCAATCTGGAATTTGAAAGCATCCAAAATAAGTGGAACTACAAATTGAAAACAAAT
This sequence comes from Pictodentalium vernedei, assembly GCA_031216915.1. Classification (NCBI taxonomy): domain Eukaryota; kingdom Metazoa; phylum Mollusca; class Scaphopoda; order Dentaliida; family Dentaliidae; genus Pictodentalium; species Pictodentalium vernedei. The sequence goes on along the minus strand of CM062297.1, from coordinate 232,576,220 downwards.
AGATTTTTCCTCAATCCTAAAGCATTGTGAACTTCAATAAACATGAACACTGCTCAACTTTGTATGGTGAACATTAATACTGCCCCTTGAGAAAATGCTACTTCCTGTCATAGCAGGTCTCATTTTCAGTGTACACTTTTTTCTTTATAACTGGCAAAGTGCTAAAATATTTTTGGTTGTCAAACCTTGTTCACACATTTTTGCCTCGCTACAATTTACGGAAGAGTGCCTAGAGACACTCTCCCATAAATTGAAGCAAGACAAATCCATACCAATGAAACTGTTTCAGTTCAAATATAATATGAGACACATCCATGGAAAGTAAGGCCTTTAAGTTCTGGTACCTGCACTTCAGAGCGGAGACCAAGTATGGACGTACAGTACTCCTCCAGTTCACTAAAACACAGCCTTTTCTTCATTTCTGACTTAAAGATGAACAGAAGTTTTGTCCAGTTCTGAAGTAAGGCACCAAGGAAATACTACTATTTGCACATCAGTTTTTCATTATTTTTGATTGAGTGCACTCTTTCGAGCTCATCCTTCAGTATACTATAGTGCATTCACATTCACACCTCTATAAACTGGAAATGGGACCATGGTGGTTCAATGGTTACAGAACTGGACTTGAGATTGAAGGTCATAGGTTCAATCATGATCCATGCTGTCATCTATCATCTGTGTTGTATCCTTGCTCAATACACTTAATTCCAATTCCCTAAGTTGGAGAATGTTGGTGCAGTGCGCTAAGGGATACAGCACATCATTGGTACACATGCCATTAACCAATGCTAACCTTGTTTGTGTGGTGTTGGTAAATTGGAGAGGGGATGGCACTCTGTATGCCGGCTTCCTTCAACCAAAAAATTGTCTGACACAGTGTGACTCTGGCTGTTGAAAGTGTCATTAAAGCCCAATAAAAAAATTGGATATTCAGTCAACCTGGAAATGGGTTACCTTATTTTTTTAGGCAACTGCTTTTCTGAATATTTTAGCTTTGGAACAGTAATGTACTACTGTTTACCAGGCTAAGTGTAGAGGCTGATATGAGCAATCTAGCATACAGTATGGACACCGTGGACTGGTCACATTCCACATGCGGGCAATATTTCCAGGGACGCAATATTAAATTCCAAACACCCATTATAGGAATAATAATCAAAAATTTAATTAATGAAGCACCGGGTTGTACCCGGTGCTTCATTAAGAACAATTTTGCTGATAATGATTTTTCTAACCTGTTAAATGCATGCGTCAACATCACTACCCAGACTTGGATTATGCTTAATTCATGAAATTCTTTCACTGAGCTGATGAGGTTCTATGATGTGAAAACATTGTTGGAAAGACCTACAAGAGCCTCTTCTAACACAACACTTTATCTCCAGAGTTCAAGTTTTATCATTAATGTAAGACCTTTGTAGACAAGGTCATATTATTCACACAAGACTTTCACATTTCCTTTTTGTTAGAGGATAGAATGCAACCAGAGTGTGTTTCTTGCCAACAAGTGTTGACAGTATAACATATTCTTTTATGTTGCACTGATTTTAATATGTCCGAGGGCAGTATTTCACTGTAGTATCTCTAAGAGATCTATTTTATCATATGAGCCTGTACAAAATTCTGTCAATTCTTAAAGAAATTAACCTTTTTAATAAATTTTAAAATTGTTTTTATTCTTTTGAAGAAGACTCAAGTCTCAAATCATCAGGATGATTATTTATAAGGTATTCACTACACTACAGTACAGTCACTGTGGACTAGTCAAAATCCATGTATGTGCAGTGATGTCCACGCATGCGTTTACCAGGTAATAACTATAGCTATGACTGTCCCAGATGGGCCTGTCCACACCCACCCACCCCACCCCCTCCACCAAGATTACTCTAAGATGAAAAGGGGCACAACTCTGTCAAAAAAAGTTAGATCGAAACTATAATCACAGGTGCACAGGTTCCAATGGTAGTGAACATCCTTACCAAGTTTCAAAGGAATTGACCCATAAACATCTGAGAAAATCTCTGGACAAAATTCAGGCATTCTAAGATGAAAAGGGGCATAACTCTGGTAAGGAAAGTCTGATCGAAAGTATAATCACAGGTATACAGGTTCCCATGATAGTGAACGTCCATACCATGTTTCAAAGAAATCAACCCATAAACATTTGAGAAAATCTCGACAAAATTCAGGCATTCTAAGATGAAAAGGGGCATAACTCTTGGGGGAAAAAGTCCAAGCAAAACTATAATTGCAGGTGGACAGGTTCCCATGGTAGTGAACAACCTTATCAAGTTTCAACGTCTGAGAAAAGTTCCGGACAAAATTCTAGATAATTCAGGCATTCTAAGATGAAAGGGGGGTTAACTCTGGCAAAAAAAAATCTGATCAAATCTTTAATTGCAGGTGCACAGGATCTCATGGTAGTAAATATCCAAACCACGTTTCAAAGGAATTGTTCCATAAACAACCGAGAAAAACTCAGGACAAAATTTAGACATTCTAAGACAAAAAGGGGCATAACTCTGGCAAACAAATTCCAATCGAAACTATAATTGCAGGTACACAGGTTCCCATGGTAGTAAACATCCATACCAAGTTTCAAAGGAGTCGACCCAGAAACATCTGAGAAAATCGCCGGACAAAAGTTTAGGCCTGCTTTTTCAAGTCGAAAAGGGGCATAATTCTCGCCAAAATAATCTGACTGGAACTATAATTGCAGGTGCACAGTTTCCCATATTGGTGAACATTCATACCAAGTTTCGAGCAGATTGGTCCATTAACGTCTGAGAAAATCTCTGGACAAAATGATGTCTACAGACAGACAAGGTGATTCCAGTATACCCTCCCACCAACCCCCATTCTATTGTGGGGGGGGGGGGGGGGGAGGGGTATAAAAATCATCAGCAGCAAAATTTTAATTATGGCGCACCAGGTTGTACTTGGAGGCTGGTGCTTCATTGATTAAATTTTTGATGATTATTCCCATAACTGGTGTCTGGAATCTAATGTTATTGCATCCATGGAAATATTGCCTACCTGTGAAAAGTGACGGGTCCAAGGTGGCTGTATTGTTCTAGTATCGTCACGCATTACTGTCCAAGCTAGTCCTGTCTTTGACTTCTTATTGTGATAATTTCCTAATTTCAAGCAATCTTTTTACTTCTAAATTAACTTGAATCCTGCGCCCTATGTAACATGTAACCAACTAACCCTGCACAGTTTAACAGTCTTAGCAGGGACCGACCTGAGCATTTAAAAATAAGAGCCAGATTTGGAACCTAGTTTTGAAATCTAAAAGTCAGATTTACTTCTTATCTGGTAGAGTGTTAAATTATTGTTGATTGTTAAAAAAAATTTCATGTGTTTTACCTCATTACAAAAATTGTAACAAAGGCAAATCAACACAAATGATATAATTTCACTTCAAAGATAATATGAAGTACATTTACAGAACATGGAGCCTTTAAGTTGCAGCACCATCACACCTGCATAAGGCCCATGTATGGACTTCAAGCACTCGACCAGTTAATTGTAGTTATATTACTCTTTGATAATGATTTTCTTGTTGGGAGCCTTTATGCTGTGTAGGACATACATTTGTGCATTTAATTACATTATTTTTTGGCACAATTAAAGATGTTTCTCCAAGCCAGAAAATAAGCAGACTGTCATCTGCAAAATGAGGTCCCCAGAGGGTGAATTTAGTGATGCTACCCTGCAAAGCAGGGTAGCATCACTAAATGTACCCTCTGTGAACCTCAATGTCAATCAGGGTCTCAAAACTAAACAGAAAGAGGTACCCAGAAGATAAATTGGCTCACTGTATGGGATAGCACCATCAAATTCACCCTCTGGGGACCTCATGCTGCAAATGTCAGACTGCTTATTTTCAGGCCTGTGTTTCTCAAATGATTGAAAAATAATTTCATTTCACCACAAAAACCATTCGTTTTCCTAATAGTTCCTAGTCAAGTGATTAATGGAGGAAATGGTGTCATACGGTTACAAGCCAACTTAGAAGCCTATATTAAGATTCAGGTACCAAATCAGAATTTTTGGAGTCAAATTCAAACTGGTTACTTACCAGGTTGGTCCCTGGGCCTCAGTCAGTGTCTATTTTCAAGTAGAGTTTGATATGGTAGCCTATCAACTTATCCTGTGCAATGACCATTGTCAGTGTGTGTGTTAGCTTAGCAACTATGTCTGTGCAATGCACAGTTTGATCACTTTTTTCTTTCTGATTATATAAATAAGATCATCTCTGTTACATGTATGTGATTAACACTGTGCATTGCACAGACTCAGCAAGTGTACATTTTCATGCAGTGTGTGATATGACAGTTACCAATATTTTTTATAACTAGAAAGTGTTACACACAGGGTTAGTCACATTTTCTGTTTATAAAAAAATTTCATTATTAACAAACTAAACCTGTGCACTGAACAGCCTTATTGTAAATTTCATATACAGCAACTCTTTACACAATGTAATAGGCAAAATCAGCCAGTGCTATTCGCAAAAAGTGTTCAAACTCAGCTGATGACTCCATCATTGGAATTGGTCATAGAAAGATTTTTTTAAAATGAATTCCAAAAATGAAAACATATTCTATTTTCAATTAATAGCTTTAGACTATCTGGCAGAATTTTGACCAGCTGAAATCTGCACTAACAATTACACTAAATGTAAAAATCTAAGATTCCACTGAAAAAATACTGAAAAAAAACAGTGAAATGCAAAAACATTTTGTACTAACCTGAAGGAATGTTGCAGAACTTGTACTACCATGAGAGATTGCTCCATCTTTCCTGCCATCTGGAAAATATTCAGTCATACAGTAAAATTCACTTATTATGAAATCAGATATAATGAATCATTAGTTTTTACACTTTTTTTAATCCAATGCCTGTTAAAATCATGCTTAATTTCTACCCTAAAAGCAAAGTTGGTTACAGCAAATTACCGGCTATAACGACTATGGATTATTACCCAAGCTGTGTAAAATCAAATATTACAAACTTTGTTTTTAACCCTTTATTACATGCCCATGCAGTCTCTCTTATGCAATACGGCGTGCAATACAGCTGTGCAATACGGAATTCCGTATTGCACACCAAACTGTTCCAACCGGGACTTTTTTTATGCAATGCGACTGCATAAAGTGCATGGTGTTTACCACCGTTGATAGAAAAGAAAATTAGGTCAGTAGGTGCTTGGGTCATGTAATAAATACAAAACCACATGTATGTTTCAATGAGTCGTTTTGTATTCAATTCGTCAGATGTGCGTAGAAAGAAAACGTCTCGACCGTCGGTCTCGACATTTTCTTCCCACGCACATCTGACTCATTGAATACAAAACGACTCATTGAAACATACATGTAGTTTTGTCTATTTATCTAACATGAAAAGCAGACGACACTTGCAAAACCAAATTCTTAACTCATTTTTTTCATTTTTTGTCTCAAAAACGTAGCTTTTGACCCCTCATTGGAACGAGCTCGATGAGCTCGTTCCAAAGAGGGGTCATAACCTATGTTTCTGAGGCATAAAATGAAAAAATAAAGAAAAATAATTGGCCATTTTTGTGAATAGCGCTGGCCGGTTTTGGTTGTTACATTGGATACAGGGTTAACTCAACAACGTGCTCGGAATTTCAATAAATTAACTCTTGTTTTACAAATTAATGCCCACAAAATCAGTACAATTAAAAGCAGAGGCATGTGTTGGTAGCAAGAAATTCAGAGTGTTTGACATTTCTGGTTGCTTCAATCATATTTGGTGTTTAAGATGATCTTCTGCATCTTTGGCTATATCGTGGCTAAAAGACAGGTGTCAAGTTTAGCCAATCATTTATAGCTATGCTTTCCACTTTAGAGGACTGCCACCTGATATTATTTATTTATTTATTGGGGGTTAAGGTCACATATTTCTGCACAATGGCTAATCATGACCATGACAGTTTTACGGGTGGTGGAAGCCGGAGTACCCGGAGAGAACCACCGAGCAACGGCGAGCAACTGTCAGTTCCCCAACATACTAACTCACACAAGCAGGGTTAGCATTGGTTGAAGACAAGTGCACCATCAACGTGCAGTACGCCTTAGTACACGACGTCACAATGCCCCCTCATGGGCAATGGGGGTGAAGTGTCTTGCCCAAGGACACAACGCGGTTGCCGCAGGTGGGATTCGAACCGAGTACCTCTCGGTTTGCAACCTGCACCTCTACCTACTGAGCCACCGCGCCTCCCACTACCATCTGAAGCGTTGGTTATAGATCCTATTTTACCAGCAAAGCAGAACTTGATTACACAGAAAACAAGCAATGCCTCACTTCCTGGGGTTCCCACAGTGAGAAGACAAATTTATTTATTGATGTTTAACGTCACATATTTCTGCACAATGGCTAATCGAGACCACATGGAGATAAAGTCCAGTTCAGTCAATCGTTTTTATCCATGTTGCCCATTTCAGAGGACCTGCACCTCAAGCATTGGTGAATGGATCCTATTTTATCAGTTTACCTGTTTATCTCAGTAAACAAGCACTGCCTCACTTCCTGGGGGAGGGGGGCATAAATGGTTCTAAAAAACTTTGAAGTATTCTTCAGCACATCCATATGACAAGGCCCAACAGCAATAACTGTGTTACAGTTTCCTGCATGCACAACCAGCATCTTGCAACCACGTGAGCAGAGCATAATTTATAGTTCTAAAACAAAGTATAGATATCAACACATTTACTATGTTGGAATAAAGCAAAGTCAAGGAATTAATGTTTAGAATATTGAACTCAATAGAAAACGCTGTAAAACTCAAAGCAGAATGACAGTCAAGATTCACTCACACCTTTTAAAAATGATGCAAAAATGTGGTAATGTTTGATATATATCATGTTTTTCATATGCATAAAAATATTAGAATGTTTGCATGTGACAGAAGTTTGTTTTATGTCTTTTCCCCTTAACTCGTATTTTGCAAATTTACTTCAGTGTATGGATATAATGAATATAGGTAATAGCGAAATCCTACTTGGGGCCTCCAAGACTGTGCTGTAAACAAGTTTTACTGCTGACTGATTGTTAACTTGCTTTACCAAGAGAAATGTCCTTTCCACTCTGAGGTTAAAAAACGGTTTTGTTCTAACTAAGGAGTGGGGGACTGAATTCAGGTAAATTGCCCAGAGTGAGAAGACCAACCTTAAAGGCCTAGACTACTAAGGAAGGGGGGGGGGGGGGGGGGGGGAGGGGGGGGGGAGCAGGGACTGAATTCAGGTAAATTGCCCGGAGTGAGAAGACCAACCTTAAGGGCCTAGACTATCAAAATGAACAGGTGAGAAATTTCAGTGATAAATTTAATCTAAATATAACATCATCACTACATTGTTACTGTTTATTGATGTGCAATGTCACTTATGGCTACATTGTTAACAGGCTCATGCGAAAATTCTAAATTTGATTTCAAAATCAATATTCGATTCCATTCGAAATCGGAAAGTCGAATATTTTTTAATATACTTCGGCCTTAACCGTGAATGTTTACAGATTGTAATTGATCACATTATTTTATATTGAGTATTGTTCTGAGTAGAAACATAACTGACTTGTAGTGGTGACAGTGTTTGTAACGATGTAGCTACAACTGTGTAACAGTTGTAGCTATATTGCTACAAACACTATTACTGCTACAACTGTTCATTGCAACTTAATGTGCATTATGACCAGTGACCATTTATAAAAAGTTCTGAACTTTGAAAAGTTATTCAGCTGTTCATCTTCAATAAATGATTTGTTCCACAACATGATCACATTACTTTATATTGAGTATTGTTCTGTTCGATCACAGTTAATGGATACATCATCAAAAGCAACGGTTTTATAAAAGAATACCCCTGATTATTATATAAACAGAAGCAGAGCAGGCTTTAATTTACAAACGGACTGACTCCATTCAGCATTGAATTATCGTTTTGTTTTAGTCATTCCGCATTTTAAAACAAATGGCTTCACAGCTGAATGGAGTCGATCCGATTTGAAATGAGGGTTTTTTTCAAGAAAACATGTGATAAAAGTGAGGTATCAGCCCTAACAGCCAGGTTCGATTAAAAATGTTTATTGCTAAAGTTTTGAAGCTATAAAGTCAACAATTTGAATAGTTTCTATCAATAGCTAGTATATGGGTATATATCTCAATTTATAGTGTGGGAAGAGGTAAGGCGAAAAGTGCACTCTACATAACAACTGTGTCTTTTAATAATTGGAGTTATTATTTTAGAAAAAACCTTTTTCTCTTGATGACATATCCATTAAGTGTGATTCGATTCAAAGTTCGATTCAAAATTCAATTTGTTTTCACCAATTCGATTTGATATTCGATTCGATCAACATAGGCAATTTGCAGGTCCCTAATTGTGAAGTATAAATATAAATTCATATATCATAAGCCAATTAAAAAATAAATTCTTGTTCCACGAAAAACTTGTCTTGAATTTTGGAAGAGAGAGAGAGTGAGGTCCTTTTTCACTTTTTAAACTATGAAAACATTACTGAAGACAGTTTAAAATGTATGAGAAATTTGAACTGTTTTCTCTCCTGGAAAACATACAACATTCAAAAACTTTTTTTAACATGTCAAAGTTCCATCATATTTATTACACATCAAAATTGGAAGAGAAATGGCCACAGTCAGTGTAGATTTTAACTAGCTAAGTGTTGAAAGCCCATATTTCATCTTTATTCTGATGTGCAGGTACCTCAACTTTAAGGTTTAACATTCTGTAAATGTGCTTCATATTATCTTTGAAGTGAAATATTTTACCTTGGTTTGCCTTGTTACAATTTATGGGAGAGTGCAAAAGGCACTCTCCTATACATTCTAACAAGGCAAAGATTTGTGAACAAATTTTGACAACAAAAAAATTCAGCACTCCTGGAGTTAAGTGGCTAAAAACAAAATAGGGAAAAACAGTTTGGGGAAAAGAGAATTTCAATGATGAGGGATGTACCTGACAAACAAGATATTCTTTTAACCCTCTGCACTCTGATGTCAACATGGCTAAGTTTGAGCAGCAAATATTTTTCATAATGCAGTTTGATATTCAACCAAATATACCTTGTTTGACAGAGTTCAGTGAGCTCTGTCAAACAAGATATAATTGGTTAAATTCATAGTTAAACAAGAGAAAAACAGAGTGATTGGAGAAAATTCTGTTGCTCAACCAGAGTGCTAGGGGTTAATATGCTGTCCATTTAAGTGACCTCTCACCCCAGACCTTAGTTACCGGGAACTATTATACCACAGAATTAGAATCTGTCTACCAGAATGACCAAAAGTCACCAGGAGGCCTGAAGGCGCAGTATGTTGACAGCAATAGTATTATCATATTACCAATATAACTATACTATCATTGTTGGGGGGGGGGGGGGGGGAGTATCTATTAGGGTAGTTTTTTTTAGTTTTTTCTTCATGATCAGTTCTGAAGGATTCGGAGCGATTTTGAAAACAAGAAAATATCAGCAGAGTTAAAAGAGCCTTCCCAATGAGCCCCAAAAGAGAAAGCATGACAGCAATAGTTTTGTAGAACAATGGAGAGAAAGTCAATCAAACAGGCATAGCTGTCAAAATACAAGTCTGCATATACTCTTTGCTTTGGTGTATATCTGGAAACAAGAAAGAACTATGATCTTACATTTATGACCTTGAGGCATGAGGAAGCATTGTGTGAAATATGAACAAGATCTGTCCACTGAATCATTTTAGGGACCAGAGAAGTTAGAACAACATATGGTCTGTACTCCAGACCTTGGAGTTACAACACTGGGTTATGGTCATGACACACCCTTCAACAAGCATGTGTAAAATATGACTAGATTTGGTGATGAAATCAATTTTTATGGATTGACAGTTTTAAACGATGAATTGTTGGTGACCTTCACCTTGGAGTTATGACCTAGGGTCATGGTCATGACACCCTGGAGTAATAAGCATTCATAGTGTGAAGTATGAACAAGTTCTGTCTATTAAATCATTATTTATGGAGCAGACCAAGTTAAAACAAACAATTAGGCTGTGACCATGACATCGAAGCTATGAACTTGGGCCAAGGTCATGACACACCCTTCAGTAATGAGCAAGTAATGCATAAAGTATGAAGAAAATTCGTCCATTGAATCAATTTTTGTGGACATGAAGTTAGAACACAAACAGTCTTTGCCTTTGATCTTTGATCCTGGATCGTGGATCGAGAAAACAAGTTATGAAATTTCAGATTTTTTCAAGATTTTCAAAACAGCAAAAAACAGTGTTGCCCATTATATTCTGTCTGACAGAACTGTCAGTCACGATACAATGGTATCTACTTAAATCTCTGCTGAGACCAAACAAGGCTGCCAATATGAAAGAAACTTAGCTTCAGATTGAAACAAAATGTAAATACCAACAATGGCGACTTGGAAATGTACTTGAAAAAAAATCATTCAAATGAATGGAATCTGAATGGATGGACAATCCACAGACATTTTTTTTACAACTTTTATGGTCTGAAAAACAAGACAAACATACCTAATTCATATAAAACACCATCTCTGTGAACAAATGTTATAAAATGTGGATGGAGGTTCTTATCTATCTCAGCCTGTGAAAGCATAAAAAAAAATCTCATTGTAATTATTGATTAGATCAAACAGACTATTCAGTACTGCCGATACTCTGCACTTTTTCACAAGATTGGTTCTATGTCATTGGTATCAATTCTCAGTAAAACTTCGTACAAGTAGCTAACACCACTTTTTTCAGAGAATATCACACGTACCAACCCTTTGCATGCTCCTTTACCTGTTTTAGCATCATTAAATGAATCATATTTCTGTTTGAGTGTGTACTGAGGAATCCTCAAAATTTGTGGCAGCATTCGACAATGATCATTTTACAACACTCAGTTTTGACCGATGAAGCAAATATCTCTTCAATAACAGCAGCTTATTTTTTAAAATTACGAACAAATAACCTATGTGTTTGAGCTGTAGGTTTTTAAATTTCTTGTTCGGTTTCGGTTTCGTTTTTTCAGGTGGAGAAAAACCTCGGTTCGGTTCGGTTTTCGGTCTGTTCATGAGGCCAAGTAAAATTCAATAAAACTCATTCTTATGTCCGGAGTCATAACTGAATGGTAGTGAAATCAAGTGAAACTCAATGAATGCCAGAAATAAGCTATAACACATGACGAATCAGGAAGGCCAATATAATGATTACCTAAATATACAGAATTTTTATTGTGCTTGGCCATTTTTAAGGCCAATATAATGATTACCTAAATATACAGAACTTTTATTGTGCTTGGCCATTTTTCGAGGTCTGACACCTACATGCAACTTGAGGAAAGCTGCAAACACAACTAAACTGAAATGTCGGAAATTCACAGAATGTAGCCTTCACAGAGTAGTGAGAGTACCCAGACACTGCCATTGGCAGTGTCTGGGTACTCTCACTACTCTGGGGTGGCTACATTCTGTGAATTTCTGCAGCAAGAGAGTATTTAATAAAAAACGAAAAACCTTAGATTACGGGATGTCGACGGTTTCGGTTTTTAAAAAAAACTAAAAACCTCGGTTCGGTTTCGGTTAACCTACAGCTCTACTATGTGTACACAATTTTCATTTATATTTTTCTGTTTATGTATAGCTCTGTCACAAGTGTCTGTCAATCACACCTGAGTTTTGTTATTGTTTTTATTTCAAGCAGATGTCGGGACTGTCAAATTCTAGAAATAAGACCGAATTTTTCTCCATGAATTTATAAAACCGTAATTATCATAGAGGTATGTAATAAACACAATACCATGATGTGTGAATGAATGCGTTCATCAAAATGGAACTCATGCATCTCTCATTCTATCCTTCTGCACTGGCTCTCTTGGCATATTGACGGACACATTCACACATTGTGATATTCTGTGTATATGTCAGGTGTTCTACAGTACAGTCACTGCGGACAGGTCGTAATCCACGCATGGGCAGTGATGATGTCCACGCAATTAATGAAGCAGTGGGTTGTACTCAGTGGTTCATTAATTAAATTTTTGATGATTATTCATATAATCAGTGTTTGGAATCTAATATTATTGCATCTGTGGAAATATTGCCCACCTGAGGAAAGAGACCAGTCTCCGGCAGCCATACTGTACATAATACTCAGTTTCCTTTTTGAGAACTTGTGTTTAAGAGGTAGGGTTAAATAAACAACACTAAAATTCTTGAGTCTGATATGGTATATCCATTAATAATAAGAAGGAATGGGAGAGATATTTATTATTTTTTTTATTGGTGTGTAAGGTCACATATTTCTGCACAATGGCTAATCATGACTGCAACATTGATATAATGTCAAGTCCAATGGGTGAAATAAATTTTGGAGGCTTTTCACTGTAAATAAACACGTTTTCAACAACGGTAGGTGCATTTGATCTGTGGGACAGGAGGAAGAAGAGGTGGGCCACACCCCAGTGCATACCCCAATGGTGTATACCACCAAACAATGGCAAGAGAAGAAATAAACCATGACACTGTGAAAGCCTTTCACATAAACAATCTTCATTCCAAATTTCATGGAGATCCGATAACCCAAACCAGAGATACGAGACGAACAGACAAAAAATTGGCTATTTTACAAGGCAAACAGTGAAATTATTATCTTTGTTTTACAGGAAAAATTAATTTATTTGACAAAGCAAACAGCGAAAGTTAAAAAGGGGGCAAGTCTAGAAAGTGAAATGTAAGAAATATTATTCGAGACTCATTTGAAAGCCTTTCCCATAAACAATCTTCATTCCAAATTTCATTGAGATCTGATAACCCAAACCTGAGATACGAGGCAAACAGACAAAAAATAAATTGGCTATTTTGTATCTTCAAAGGCCCATAACTCTCAGAAAAAATATTTGAACAGCAAAACAGCTGATTCTCCTGAAAGATCTCATGATAGTGAACATCTGTATGAAATTTCATCGAAATCTGAGCAGTATTGTTCAAGTTATAACTCGAATAAATAATATGAAAATGAACGGAAGCGTTTGAAAGCTACAATTCCAGTCCTATGACATGTGGGTATTCACTCTAGTATAATAAGTAGAGTTAATGGAGTAAACACTCAAAAAAAAAACAATGGTAGGTCCTCTGAATGTTAGACTTAAAGGAAGATGAATGGAATTGTTCTTAACCCTTTACCCAACACACAGGATATCAAAAATTATTATTATTTTAATTATTGTTTTTTAAAAAAAACAACGAAACCATATCATCTGACCTCTCACTGGAATGGGCTCAATGAGCTCGTTCCAATGAGGGGACACATGATATGGTTTTGTTGAAACTTTCTGAAAAATTTTTTTTTTTCAACTGCTAAATTTGAAAATTAAGTGGGTGGATGTTAGGATTCGTTAGGTAAAGGGTTAAGAAACAAAGTGAAGCATTAAGCAGGATACATTTCCACAGTAGAGAGCTATTCATTAAGGTATCAACACACTAAATCAAGCATAATATTTCTTGGAAGACTAGTCATGTAATTTAAGTATTCCCTCCATGGTGCCAGGATCAATTTTCAAGGCATTAGTAGGTGTGTTATCCCATTTACATTATCTAAACTTGGGTTAATTATTGGATGCATGTCAGTACCGGTACCGCAGTATTACCATCAGAACTGGTACCAATAGTTGCAGTACCAACAGTCCTTTGAGAACACTGTGAACATTGCTAGTGCTAGATAACAATACTAAGAAAATATACAAATAAAAATTTCATCCCTCTTTTCATTTGAATTGACTATTTCGTGTGTGTGTGGGGGATCTTGTGTACAACAATAATAAATCCGGCTGTATTTTTTCTGAAAATTGTAATTAGTTACTTTAACCCTTTGCACTCTGGTAGTGCAAGAGAATTTTCTCCAATCACTGAGCTCTGTTAAACATGATATATTTGGTTAAATATCAAACTGCATTATGGAAAATATTTACTGCTGAAAACTTTGCAATTTTGACATCAGAGTGCAGAGTGTTTAAGTCAAACTAAGAACATACCACTTTCACAAATAGAAGCCACTTGTAATCTGGGTTGAGTCAATTTTTCCACAATTCAACCGAAAGTTTTGTAACCCATTTAGTCATGTCAGGCGAACATGTGTTTACATCTGATCGGGCTAAACAATGTCAAAGGTCACCAAAGATTTACTTTATTCAAGAATAGGCCGATGAAATCGTCAGATGTGTACCCATACGCACAACTAGTAGAAAGCTGTATGACGGAGGGCCACCCCAGATGCCGACATTATGCACACCATACATGGTATGGGTACATACAGAAATGGATTGGAGGAGTGCCTAATTTGATGGATAAAGGGTTAATATCTCCGGATCAAATTATTAGATTTACATAAAAAATTATACAGCACAGCACATCAGTAACCTGAATACATATAAAAAGTAACCTGATAATCGGATTAATATTTTTTGAGTTATCGCATGCCGAAGAAATGGACTGGAGAAGTTCTCAATTTGAAGGATAAAGGGTTAATATCACAGGATCAAACTAGAGGTACTCTGAGCAAGCTCACAAAGTGATACCTCCCCCCATGCCTGAAATGTATAAGTTAGATTATCTCCCCTTGGAAATGTCAGAACGGAATTATATTGCTTCATGCACATCTTCATATGGAGTTCTTCCATTGTGTAAAGTTTCATGAAAATTCTTCAAACGGTTTAGGAGGAGTTGAGCTTATAAGGATGGACAGACAGACAGACAGATGGATGGACGGACAGGGTGATTCCTATATACCCCCCCCCCCCTCCAACTTTGTTTGCGGGGGGATATAATTATCAGATTTTCATCAAAAACTATACAGCTCGGCACATCACTAACCTGAACACATATATGAAGTAACATGACAATCGGACTGATATTTTTTGAGTTATCTCATGCCAAAGGGATTGGAGGAATTTTCAATTTGAAGAGTAAAGGGTTAATATATCAGGAGGAATTTTCAATTTGAAGAATAAAGGGTTAATATCTCAGGATCAAATTAACAGATTTACACCAAAAACTATACAGCTCGGCACATCAGTAACCTGAACACAAATATAAAGTAACTTGACAATCCAAGCAATATTTTTCAAGTTATCGAATGCCAAAGGGATTGGAGGAATTTTCAATTTGAAGGATAAAGGGTTAATATCTCAGGATCAAAATAACAGATTTACACCAAAAACTATACAGCTTGGCACATCAGTAACCTGAACACAAATATAAAGTAACTTGACAATCCAAGCAATATTTTTCAAGTTATCGAATGCCAAAGGGATTGGAGAAATTTTCAATTTGAAGAATAAAGGGTTAATATCTCAGGATCAAATTATCAGATTTACACCAAAAACTATACAGCTCGGCACATCAGCAACCTGAACACAAATATACAGTAACTTGACAATCCAAGCAATATTTTTCAAGTTATCGATTGCCAAAGGGATTGGAGGAATTTTCAATTTGAAGGATAAAGGGTTAATATCTCAGGATCAAATTAACAGATTTACACCAAAAACTATACAGCTCAGCACATCAGTAACCTGAACACAAATATAAAGTAACTTGACAATCCAAGCAAAATTTTTCAAGTTATCGAATGCCAAAGGGATTGGAGGAATTTTCAATATGAAGGATAAAGGGTTAATATCTTAGGATCAAAATAACAGATTTACACCAAAAACTATACAGCTCGGAACATCAGTAACCTGAAGATACATATAATGTAACATGACAATTGGATTGATATTTTTTGAGTTATCTCATGCCAAAGGGATTGGAAGAATTCTCAATTTGAAGGATAAATAGTTAATATCTCAGGATTAAATTATCAGATTTACACCAAAAACTATACAGCTCGGCACATCAGTAACCTGAACACAAATAGAAAGTAACTTGACAATCCAAGCAATATTTTTCAAGTTATCGAATGCCAAAAAAAATGGATACAGATGCCGGACGGACAGACGGACGGATGGATGGACAGACAGATGGACAAAGGATGGACAAACAACGGATGGCCGCATAGTATGGGTACACATAAAAATACATCTCAGACAGGAGATTTTGCCCTCTCTGAGAAAGGGTCCAGGGCCATGCAACTGGGAAAATTTGTGTCATAAAGGCACCAATTGGGAATTTGTTTGCAAGAAGACACCAATCAAAGAAGAAGAAATGTTACCTTCATATTGAGCTGAGAACATTAATACAGACGCTACTACATGTATAGTACATGCAGTAAGATTTAGAAACAAACAATCACATGAAATAATGATCAGTCTTTGTAATCTCTGTTAAATAAATTGTTTTATAATATGACTCGTCCATTTTGTTCACTTTAAAACATTTGATATTTTGTTTTCATATTAATCAGTGATAAATAAAGCCTTCCGTCAATGTCATTGGCCAATTTGAAAACTAGACAATTTGATTGGCTGAACAAAATACAACTAGGCCACATTTTCATAATTTGCATAATTAGAGTTGGGAGCTTTAATTGGTTAATTTCAAAACCGGACAATTTGATTGGCTAAACAAAATACAACTGGGTCACATTTGCATAATTTCAGTAGGGAGAATTTACTTTATCTGTCCTATTTAGGGTGGGTTATATTGTATTAATCTTTTACCTACAAGAAAAACACCATTCATTTTTTTTTATATTTTCACTATTTGCTTCCAAAACATAGGTTATGACCCCTCATTGGAACTAGCATGTCACGCTCGTTCCAATGAGGGGTCATAACCTATGTTTTGGAAGCAAAAAATGAAAAAAAATTTTTATAGAGGATGTTTTTTCCAAGTGCCGTCTGCAACTCAAGTTAGGTGATGGGTTAAAAAGTCATAGTAAGTGGCTAATTTGTGCGTGTGTGTGTCATATGATAAATAGAATATTCAGCTACCTAAAAATAGCCTAAAGCAATCCCCTGGATATTCAGAACATGACTCATGACATACACCTTTATAAATAATCATTTTGATGTTTCCCAACTCAGTGTTTTCAAGAATGTTTCTTGCTAAAAATCTGAGATGAAGATGATCAATCTTGTATCACAATCAATGTAATGATAATGTGTCAGTGTCGACCTATCATGTATCATGTAATGCGTGGAAGCGAAACCCAACAGAAGATACCATGCACAAAGGTCAGACAGGGCAAAAAATTTTCCCGGGGCTTGGGGTTTGGGGGGGGGGGGGGGGGGTCTTTTGATTTAAACTCCAATACCACCATATTCCAGATATCTTTAGGACGAAATTTAGATGCCTAGATAATCTTGTGACTGTTTGTAAAGTGTTGCAACAGCCAATGTAATTAGGGAAAATATGCTTTGGCGAAGATGTTGCCAAGGCCAAACATTTTACATTGGTTAATTTAAAGCCTGGGCCCTGAGCAGGGTTCACCATCTCACAGCTGCAAGGTGATGGAGAGCACAAGAACACTTTGTAGGTGGGTGACTTTGATATCTGATAACTCCCATTTTTCATTCTCCTTTAAAAGTTACAAATCAAATTTTTGGACTTTTTAATCAATTTTACCAAAAAGATAAAAAAAAACTGCAATGTCTTTCCCCTTTCTGTCACAGCCCTCCCTTTTCCCCCATAAGGAAATAAATACCCTTTTGGACACCATTAGAATTTCAATAATAAAACTGGTGGTGGGTATCCAGCCTCAGGGAGTAATTTAAGCATTATCACATCGCATTTGGTAATGTATATTTCATGTTTAGCAATGCCCAATATCAGGCACGCTAGTAAAAAGCAATAAGAAGTGAACACAAATGAAATTTTCAAATTTCAGCCCTTCCTTGCAACATATCAGTGATTGAAAAGTACTTAATTTTCCACCACCTGCCTTGAGAACCACATAAATTAAGTTTAACTACATCTGAAACGAGATGTTTAATGACAAATACCACCCCACAACCTCACACACATGCCATAACACAAAATAGGTCAGAATTTAAGGAACTGCATCTCTCTGATCTTTATCTGGAATTTCCAGCAACTCTGTGATGTCATAACTGCACAAGAAGTTTTGAATGAAACATCCTCACTTTTAACCCTTTACCTAACATGAAAAGCAGACGACACTTGCAAAAAAAATTCTTGAATAACTAATTTTTTTCATTTTTTGTCTCAAAAACATAGGTTATGACCCCTCGTTCCAACGAGGGGTCATAACCTATGTTTTTGAGACAAAAAATGAAAAAATAATGAAAATTAATTGGCGATTTTTGAGAATAGCGCTGGCCGGTTTTGGCCGTTACGTTGGGTAAAGGGTTAATAATGGGCAAATCAAAGTGACAAATTCAGTTCAAAGGTGTTTCCAAGATAAATTAAAAATTTAAAAAGAGACGCAGAATAGTTATTAAGAGTGATCACATTTCAAGGATACACATTTACTTTCTATAATATTCAATAACAAATCATAATTATTAATTATGTGCATTATTCAAGAACAACCATTTCAGTGCTGGAGTCTTTTAAAATGAGTGCATTTTTTTTCAACTTTACTGATTAAAAGCTGATTAAAAGGAGGTGTGGTAATTTGGAATTAATTTTAAAAAAAACCCGTCAAATTTACATTCTAGATCTGGAGGTTGTGAAAGGAATTTGTGAAATAATATTTTGGAAGTTGCATTTCCTAATCAGAATTTCAGGTGCTTGTCAACATATCCCCACCCAAATGACCCTAATTGGTCAAAGCATCTCCCAGCAATAGTCACAACATGATTACACCCTCTGACTTTGACCAAAAGTTCCCTAACTTTGGTCAAAACATTCCCAGAGTTGGTCAGGTTTTTCCTCCATGCTCAACATGTCCAAAGAAAGATTAGCTTTTAACATCCTCGATGGTCCCTCATTTGAAAAAGATATTAGTTTTTTGTATTCTCTATGGTCAAAACGTCCAGCAAATAAGAAATTTTTTTTTCACTGTTGCAATCAGGAAATGTAAGTTGTTTTCTACTGTCCCCACCCCATCCCTGTGTGAACAGAGACCAATGCCGCAGACTTTTAACAAATGCTGGGGAACATTTTGAACAACAACAAGTGATGTTCCCATAAGACTAAAATTCTCTCCCTCTGATTGGATGAGAGCCCACATACTTTTTTCTATGTTTACAGCTGCAATGGCATATGTTACCAATTGACGTCACCATGTAAATTATATTAAATGAGGTTACCTGATTCGCAGTTTATTTCATCAATGTAGTGACATGCAAACCGCTTAATTTTTCTAGAGTTTTCACACGTGCAGCAGATGATGTTCTGTGTTGAATTACTAAACAGTTTACAATTTGAACTAACGTGGAGTGATCTCCACCTTTATTTGATGTATAGTGGAGCCCACTTAATTGGATATCTCTTAATTGTATATCCCTGTTAATTGCATATAATTTTCAAACACAAAACCATTTACCATACCTACCACACGCACCAAATTCCCCTTATTTATCAACCTTTTTGGCCTCACTACATCCAATACAGACATTTATTCTATTATATCCTGTTTGACAGAGCTCTATGAGCACTGTCAAACAAGATATAATAGAATAAATGCTCAGTTTACCTCCAGAACACAGGAAACTGACCAAATTCCTGTTAATTGTATACTCCTGTTAACTGAATAATTTTCACTGGCAAAATGGATATTCAATTGAGAGGATTCTACTGTAGTGATGATTTGTACAATGAAGACAATCAGTATCCTCTCTTTATACAGTATTCTAAAGAGATTTGAGAATGATCCCTTCTATCTGATTTGCAGTAAAGTGCAGTGTTGTGGTGTCTAGTGGTGCAAACAACCTACAGTTTGAAAAAGCCTTTAGAATAAAAGTGTCAATGACACTGTAGCTTAACTTGACTGTGTGCAGTGTTTGATGAAAAGGATAATGTTCAATGTTTATGAAAGGAGAATGAAATAAGACAAGAACTGTGATAATTGAGAATATCTTAATTTCTGTTACCTACATGCTATGTTTTCAATAAGAATAATTTGAGAAGTACTAAAGAATTGGGGCCTAGGTTGATGTGGCCCTCACAGTTAACGTATGTCAACAAAAGTTACCAAGTTACAGTAAAATCATTCCAAAACGAGTCATCCTACAAAGTTACAATGAAATCCCTTCATAAATATGACTTGTATACGTTGCTAAAGGAATCTGTGTCACATGCCAGTCCGGCGGTCATGGTTGACCAATCGTGACCAATAGTGCTGGGCAGTTTTAAAATTTGTGTTTCAGTTCGGCTTTGCACAAAAACTCGCTTTTCGGTTTTTCAAAATATATTGTAGAAATCAACATTTTAGAGGGTAATGTACACCTAAAATGTGTCTGTATTTATCATCCAAGTCATGTGGCCCCTACAACATGTTGAGTCACCCAGGTTATTCAGTGCTCACTGCTCTTCTCAACTAATGGACATATTTCCAGCCCTGTAGCAGAAGTTGTGTGCATGTGCATGAAAGGAATAAGCCAATTGACAACAGCAGTAGGGAAAGAGTTAATTTTTATTTTAAAGTTGAAATGATGGGGTGTTGTAATGAAAATAATAGTGAACTGCAAGTATCTTCAATTGTCATCGTGTCAGAGGCCAGTCTAGGGGAGAAATTTAGGGAGAAGCTACTTCTCCCTCTCCAAAAACACAGGGAGAAGTGAGTGCTTTTCAGAGAGAAGAGAAATTTCTGAAGAAAGAAATGCTGAAAAGGGAATTTAATTTAATATTTCAAAATCCATCAATAGACTTGTCAAACACTGAAAATCAAATTAGTGGGTTACAGTGGTTGAGCCATGGGGTATCTAGGGAGTCCTGCACCCTCCGAACCCACTTGCTCCTCCCATCTCCAAATTGGAAAAATTTTGATTTCCTGCCCTCAGTACAAGTACAGTAAGTTCAGTCATGAGATACCCCCCCCCCCAAAAAAAAACCCTCTTCACCAGCATGACCCTCCCCCCCCCCCCCCCCCCCTCCAGATTTCAAACCATGGTTCCACCACTGTGGGATCTGCCTTGTTCTTGCAGTGAGATTTAGGGCCTTGTCAAGATGCAAAAATTTACAATAAAAGCTACATTTTAGCAAAACTAAACATTTCCTTATTTTTTAAGGAGTCGCTAAGCTCTCATCCTGGTTTTGGTGAATAATATGCAATTGTTGTGCTTATTTCAGTAATTATTACATCGATTCAAAATAGACTGCCCCGGTTTCTAAATGGTTCCTGCTTCAAATTACAGTGGAATAAAAGGAAGACAAATCATATTTCTTGTGATTTTGATAACTATTATTGAAGTAAGTTGTGATATACGAATCACTTTTGTTGGTAACTCACTCGAATGTTTTCACAATATCTTTCCTAATTTCGACAGTAGAGGTCCGTTTACACCACATATTGTCAGGTAACTTTCAACACCTATTTGGTCAAATATGAGTGAGCCTGAGGCTGTGTCCGGTTCACTGAATAAACTAAACGATCCTTGAATCGCATGACATTGTGTGGATTCTTACGCAAGACTTTTTTAATTTTTCATATTCTTTCTGGTGGTGGCTTTGTAGATATCGTTTAAGATAAAAAAGAAATTTGCTACCACGATTTTGGGGGGGATTTGTTGTCAATCCTCTCGATGTAAGCATAAATGCCACAGAGTTTACCTTTACCGACACTTTATCCTTTGGCGTGCACAACGCATGTGATTGAGAGGTCATAAACTTACCAATTAACTGGGAAATTTGTTGAAACCGAAATTTTCGGTTTTTGTTAAAGCGATGGTTCAGTTTCGGTTTTGAAAGAAAAAACGAACTGAACCGAAAAGCCAATAAACCACCCAGCCCAAGTGACCAAAATATGACAGTCTCATCTAGATATCATACCGAATTATCCTACCAAGTAACAATGAAATCCCTTCATAAAAACAACCTGTAGACAGTGCTAAAGGAATCTAGGTCACGTGAAAAGGTGGCGGTAACAACTGACCGATCATGACCTAAATATGACAGTCTCATCTGGATATCAAACCAAGTTAACCTACCAAGTTAACCTACCAAGTTACAATGAAATCCCTTCATAAAAACAACCTGTAGACAGTGCTAAAGGAATCTAGGTCACATGAAAATGCGGCGGGAAAGCTGACCAATCAAAATCACAATAGGACAGTCCCATCTGGATATCATACTGAGTTATCCTACCAAGTTACAATGAAATCTCTTTATAAAAACAACCTGTAGGCAGTGCTAAAGGAATCTAGGTCACGTGAAAAGGCGGCGTTAACAGCTGACTGATCATGACCAAAATAGGACAGTCTCATCTTCACACCATACCAAGTTACCCTTCCACATTACAAAGATATCACTTCATAAATATGAAGTGTAGACTGTGCTAAATAAATCTAGATCACGTGCTTGTGCAGCCATCATGGTTGATCGATCACAGCCAAAATAGGACGTTCTCATCTAGACATAAGACAGAGGCATCCTACCAAGTTACAATGAAATCCCTTCATAAATCAAGGTTCGTACACTTTTTGAATATCAAATTCCATGACCTGTTCCATGACTTTTCCATTAACAAGTTATCATTTTCCATGACATTTAATTGAATTTTGTTCATTTTCTACATGTGTTTCGGGCCTTTCATGACGATCACACTGTAGCTACACCCATATTGCTGATGTCAAATGTTTTGTCACATGCACTGCACTTCGGTTTATGTTTGTCCTTATCGGGAACAATTTACTCTTTAAACGCACCATCCAACATCCATGCATCTTAAATCTACATTCACTACACATGATTTGTTTAATTTTTACACTTCAGTCACCACATTCACATCGACAACAAAAACAAGCTGAA
This sequence comes from Pictodentalium vernedei, assembly GCA_031216915.1. Classification (NCBI taxonomy): domain Eukaryota; kingdom Metazoa; phylum Mollusca; class Scaphopoda; order Dentaliida; family Dentaliidae; genus Pictodentalium; species Pictodentalium vernedei. Next base: position 232,553,315 of record CM062297.1, on the reverse strand, counting down.
ATTATGCGCAATGGGAGGTGTGCATGAGTAGTGGTTTAGTCAACATGAAAATCAGGAAAGCCAACTGTCATATTGTTGACGTTACACTGCAGGAATATAAGGATAATGGTCATGTGGTTCTTTGTTTTGGATGTTACACAAACAATAAATCTCAATTAATTCCACAAATGTTATTTTAGTGATTTATTGATTCTAAATAAGTAAGCCTCAACTGTTTATTCGGAAAAAATAAGAAAATAAATTATTGAATTATTTGAACACTAATGACCGCAATAGAACCGCATCCATCTGCCACTTCGTTCTCTGCAATTCTTCCCCATAAAAAGTTGGAAATTCTTTATTTGTTCATTGACTGCAGGTTGTAATGTTGTAGGAAGGTGGAACTTCGTCATTTTCCATGACCATTCCATGACTCACAAAAAAACATCCATTTTTCAAGGTTTTCCAGACCAGGAAAGTGAAATATCAATTTCCATGACATTTCCAGGTTATCTATGACCTGTACGGACCCTGATAAATATGACCTGTAGACTGTGCTAAAAGTTTTCAGGTTTTGGCCTGCACAGCCATCACAGTTGACCGATCACAACCAAAATGGGACATTCTCATCAAGACATGACCTCGAACCTGCATATGAAATTTTGTGATGATGGGACAAGACCTACAGGGTGTAGCTTGTGCTAAAGGCAATGTGAAAAGAATCACAGACTAACAGACTTTCGCATGCATGATGGCAATAGCTTATCTTGACTTTGTCAAATTAAGGTAAAAATTAAAATTTCTTAGCTGGTCGAATGCTAAATTATTTATCAAAGGTGATTTGTAACATGGTTTTTTTGTTTCAAAGATACAATGCTACCAGCAAGAGGAGCCTTAGTTTAGCAAGATTTTGTTCATATATAATTGTTTTGTTACTATATGTTGGAGAGTGCCTGTTGGCCTGTTGGCACTCTCCAATAAATTGTAACAAAGCAATTTTATATGAACATTTTTTCACCTACTGCTGAACAAACAATGAGCTAATGCACACAATGTAAAGCCACTAAAGTGGCTTTCAGCACTTTTCAATAGAGCCATGATAATGGCTTCTAGCACTAAAACAGCTAATAGCAAACAAATCTCTACAAGTGATGGTAAATAGCTTGTGCTAATTCTGAATCAGGAGAGCTAAAAACAAATGCAGTGACAGAAAAAATTCAGAACATACTAACTTTGGTGGAACCTTCCTGTGCGCTGTCAGCATGACTTGCACCCATGTCCTGTAAAGAAATGAATAAGTTAATGACTCTTTACAACAGCAGATCTATCAGAAGAGACATCCAAAAACTAGTGTGGTTTAGGAGAGCAGGATTTAAGAATACAAGTGCAATGCCATGAGATGGCCAATCCCATGGCACTTACTCTCAAAGAAATACTTGGACACAGAAGGTTTGCAATCCCCTTCATGATATTGTCACCAAAATGTTATATATCAAATTTTGAAATCTTGAAAAAACATCATTCAGTTTTTTTTTCAAATGTGATGACAAGACAGGGTTCATACAGCTATCCTTGAATCATATTCAAGCACTATTAACCCCTTCCCTGCTGCGCAAATAATTTTTTTGTAATACCCTGTGCTGAGCCATTTTTCTCATATACTGAAAAATGGTAGAAAACGATAAAATTGAAAAAAGACAGAAACGTCGAAGAAAGTGTAATTTTGAACCTGCCAGAACATAACTGAACACTTTTGGGGTCTAATGCTTAGTTCCAATACTTAATTTTGGTGTGGTATAACCCGAATAAAAATGTAAAGAGATTTAGTTCCTAATGGCCCCCTTCGCTGCTGTGTAATTTTGTAATACCCAGTGCTGAGCCCTATATTGGGAAAAATGGTAGAAAACACTAAAAATTGAAAAAAGACAGAAACATAAAAGAACTTGTAATTTTAAACTTGCCAGGACATAAATGAACACTTCTGGAGTCTAATGTTTCATTTCAATTCATAAGTATGGTATGGTATAACCCGAAACATGGGTACATATGGAATAACATAGTTCAAGGACAATTGGTCAGACTGAGCAGTAATATCTGGATTCACTAAAGTCACTTGAATTATCTAAATCACCTGCATCACTATTATTGTCAGAAAATAATTCCACAACTTCATCAGTTGACAAATTTGTTTTAGACATGTTTACATTTCAAAAACATCAGGAAACATAAACTCTAACTGGAAACTTGACATGCGGTTCACTCGGGTATTTCTGTAAAAACGATGGAAAATACCCTAAAAAATCTTTGACGTCACATTGTCTGTCTCTTACATTTGTTACAATGTACATTGTATTGAGAATAACACTGTGTTGTATCCATTCAATGTATGTAATAATTCTGTACTCCTACAGACGTACAGCACACAGCAACAAAGTTTGTGGGCCAAAGATGATATTTGAAAGGATGCTGTGTGGGGTTTCAGATGCCTCCCCTCATCCCAAAACACTCTGGTCATTGTAGCGTATGTAGTCATTATATTGTAGACCATTTTGAGGCCCTATGTATGAAACTTGCATTGGACCAATGTTTTGGAAGGCATGGGGCCAGCGAAAATTAGGGGGAGGGGGGGGGGGGGGGTGGCAAGCCTATGGGGTTAGCAGATAATTTGAGTATTCTCTGTAATTTGGGGACACTGTTTAACAGCATGATTGTAGGGGAATTTAATGGCCTGGACACTTTATCTTCAAAACACAAATAAGTTAACAATAACTCTCAGTCTGCCACTAGTATTGAGAGGTGTAATGCCTCCTCTCATGTCCCTACAAAATTACAAAAATGTCAAGATTCCCAGGAAATTCTCCTTGTGTCGAATTGCCTCTTAGGACCTGTAATGGATACTCAAAATGTTTGGGTTTTTAATGTATTTCATTTACTTGTTCCAAATTGTTGGACTTCATGTATTATTCATCTCAGATATATTATTTCGCAGAGATAGTAAGTTTAGTCAGAATGATTCGGAACGATATTCCACAAAAAAACATGATAAAGTGCTGGTAAAAGATTTCCTAAAGTGAATTACAATCCTGTGAGTGACCCTTGATTTGTTTTAGCAGTAATTGTTCTAAGCAAAAGCATCTAACACCAATAGCTTGATGCATGTATGTCCTAACAACTGATAGAGAATACTTGTTGACACTTTCTTTCCTGAAACAGTCAGCAACTTATGAAATTCGAAGAATTTCCTTTTGGGTCTAAAGACAATGTGTGACGTGTGATAACGTGTGAGGTCACAGAGCCCCCAGTGATGCTAAAGTAACTTGTGCATTATTGTTTGCCCAAAGACATAGCAGAAAATTTCAGACAGTTGATCATGTCAAGTTATAAAACGTTTTCTTATTGATCCAAAGCATGATTAAAAGTACATTTAACCAACCTTTTAAATTTAGAGGCACAGTGAAGCACCTCAAATTCGAAAGCCTGAGTAAATAAATCAGAAGAGGAAATGCTTTATCTAACCAATTTCCATGTGCAGTGGGTAATCATAGCTTATTTATTAGGGTTTAAAGACACTTTTGACATCCAGGGTCACCTCATGTCTGACAGTTTTACAGGTGAAGGACGCTGGACTGAAGTACCTGGAGAGAACCACTGAACAGTGACAAGTAATTGTCAGACTACCCAATGTACTAACTCCGCACAAGCAGGGTGAGCATTGTTTGAAGACAAGTGTACCATCGACGTGCAGTACGCCTTAGTACACAGCGCCACCATGCCCCCCACGGAATCAGGATTGAATGCCTTGCCCAAGGATACAACGTTGTTACTCCTGGCAAGGACCAAACCCTGGACCTTTCAGTCTGAAGTCCAATGCCATAACAACTAAGCCACCGTGCTTCCTATCATAGCTAAAATAACACTTCTTTGAATGAGCTTGCCCACCACCATCATTGCAAGATTCAATGGTTGTAAACCCAAAATTTTGTAATTATTTGAATATAAATAACTTCTCCATTCATTATAAGCAGAGTGGGTGGGTGGGTGCATGCATGCGTGTGTGTGTGCGTGAGTGAGTAAGTGATTGAGATATTAATTTCAGTATCTGTCGCTGAAATATGAGATCAAAATCAGGCATATGATACAAAGAGTCAGTTTTGATGGCGAATATGGCTATTAACCTTTTACCAAATGTAACGTCAAAACTGGCCAGCGCTGTTCACAAAAATCACACTTCAAATGTCATTATTTTTTTTGTTTTTTATTCAAAAACATAACTGATGATCCCTCAATGCAAAAAGCTCATTCCAATGATGGGTCAAAAACTAAATTGTGTTTGAGGCAAATATTGAAGAATTTTGGTTAATGAAAAAAATGTTGTAAAGTATTATCTGTTGTTTGGGTTAGGTAATGGTTAAGCAATGAAAAATTTGGTATAGTTTCCCCAAAAATATTTTTAAGAGAAAAAAATGTTTTGATTCTCAGGCAATCCCTTGCTGAAATTTAACTCCCTCATTGGACATTTTTATTGACTTGAGGTGTATTCCAATATTTTACTAAAAAATCAGGAGACCCTGAAATTTTTACATTCTTTGATTGATGTATGTCACTAAAATCTGAAGAGCGAACTAAATACAGTCTACATTCTGTGGCTAAGCAGTTGTTTCTAAGCAGGTCTTGGCAGGCTATATAGGCAGCCAAGACTTGCTGAGAAATGTCTGCTAAGGCACTTAGAATGTAACTTGCAAGTTTCCCCAGGCAGCATGTTGTAGCACCTCTTCTGTTGCAGTAAAAAGAGATCAAAGTCAGAATTAATCACTTGACGGTTAAAATTAAATGAGTTAATTTGTATAATTATGCACTTTCTGTGTGTGAAAAGACAATGGAAAGTATCTCAACCCATGGTCATTATATGCAAGAAAAAATAAAAACTAAAAATAAAACCCTCCATCACTTATTTGAAAAAAAATAATTGCCTGAAAATCAATTAATTTATTTTGAGTGGCCTAAAAAAGTTTCATATTCAGTTCATACAGGACTAAAGAGCACAAAGTATCATATTCAGTTCATACAGGTAATTTTTATTATTTAACCCTTTGAACTCTAGTGGTATCTTCCATGCCAGTTCAATGGAAGCACTTGGAAGAGTACATATTCATTATTTGGGGTAGACCAATCAATATTTTCAACGTGCAGCCCTGAGGCTGCACGTTGAAAATATTGATTGGTCTACCCCGCACATTTACTGAGCAGCCATCCTATTTAATGACGTTATGACATATCATGTTCTTGGCCGGAAAAACGGCTGCTAGGGTTCAAAGGGTTATGGCTGGAAAAAACCTATAACTGTTACTATCAGATGAAATGTACGATATATAAGCCCACCAAATTTGCAACAAGGTAAAAACTACAAAAGGATAAAAATTCTGTTACGATACCTTATCTGCTTCCAAATATTTAGCTTTTTCATCTGCTGACATTGACTTGGTTGCTTCTAAATATTTTATGAAATGTTTATCACCTGGAAAGAAAAACGGTGAATAGGCTTCAAAAATATAAAACACAAAACACGTGGAAGATCATTAGACTGAGAATTTGTTGGTGTACTAGCAGGCCTGGAAATAAAAAAATTAACTGCTTCCAAATATTTAGCTTTTTCATCTGCTGACATTGACTTGGTTGCTTCTAAATATTTTATGAAATGTTTATCACCTGGAAAGAAAAACGGTGAATAGGCTTCAAAAATATAAAACACAAAACACATGGAAGATCATTAGACTGAGAATTTGTTGGTGTACTAGCAGGCCTGGAAATAAAAGAGCTTACATCGTAAACCATTAGCAAATTTTGCTATATAAAATGGTGGCAACATGTAGGAAAAAGGTAGACTTTTGATTTTGAAAATGGGAGGTGTGTTGTATACAGCTCGCTAACATTTGAAGTGAAGCATGCTATTGTTGAGTCTCAGCATGATTCTTAGTTTATTGTTCACATTTTCATGCATGCAGAGTATTATTTGGGCTATTTCCCACAAATGGATTTTAACCCTTTACAGAAAACACATGAAGCAAAATTTTTGTTATTTTAATTTTTTTTCACCCAATTCTTACAATAATTTCAACAAAACCATATCATGTTCCAATAAGACTAAAATCCTCCTCCTCTGATTGGATGAGAGCTCGCTTAGTATATTTTATATTTACGGCTCAAGTGGCAAATGTTACCATCTGATGTCACAAAAGGAAATATTTGAAATGACGTTGCCCATGTCGTAATTGCTTCATCAATGGAGTGACTATCAAGCCGCTTCATTTTTCTGGATGCTTCACGTGTGCAGCAGATGGTGCTCCAGTGTTGTTTAAATTACAAACCAATTTACAATTTGAACTAAGATGGAATCAGTATAAGTGGTTTATTGATTATTTATCAAGTGCTGGCATGGATACACGAGAGGTTTCTTTACTAAACCTGTGATAGTTAAAAGTTGCCTTGAACAAGGCAACTTTTTAACGATCACAAGTTTAGTAAATAAGTCCCTCGTGTATCCACGATGTAGGTGTTAGGCTATGGGTAGAGTCTTATTAGAACATATACATTATTGTGATGAGTTGACGGTAACATGGTCTGAGGTTTGTGGCTCGGTGCGTATGTTCAACCGTGACTCGAAGCATCGAGGTTGAACATACGCTACGAGCTGCAAACCTCAGACCATGTTACCATCAACTCATAATAATAATTTATAATGTGATGTGACCCCTTATTAGAATGAGCTCATTACAATGGCAGGTCAAATGATAGAATTTTTTAAAAAAATTTAACTAAAATTTGGATATTACGGGATGGATGCAGTTGATTTGTTGATTAAGGGTTAATCACTCGCTAGGTAGAACCGAGGAACACTGTTGTCTACTCGCGGAAAGTAAAAATTGCATTTGAAATGGCATGCAAGAGTGACAGCTTGCCACAAAATCGAAAGACTGAAAAAGCTGTTGTGATAGTTTTCTACCTTCTCAGTTTTTACTAGTCCAGCCATGTTATTTATGTCTTGAACAGAATTTCTGCCAAAATGAATAGAAACAGCCTACGTGTGATCTTGCTTTGGCATTGTTGCTATGTATTTTGGAGGAAATTCTGTTAGTATCTAAACGACATGCCACTCTATTCATATTTTGATGCAATGTGCAACCTTCGAGTTGAGTTAGTCCCGAAAGATTTGTCACAATTGAAGTAACCACATTACACAAAAAATCGTCCACAGGTTATTTTCTGGCCTGAAGAAGGAGTTTAATAAGACAAGTAATACACATAATGAGACACATGTGAATGGACTAATTGATATGGCACTTGTACCATCGCAGAAGGATAAAACTCGAGGCCTGCATCCTCTCATTTACACGCCTTCACATCTATAAAAGCAAGTATTAGAAGGACACTTGGCAAATCATTTGACAACTCGTCCCTTGAGTTCCAATGTGTTCCATGTACCAGTAGGCACATAGAGCACATTGGAACTCAGGGGACAAACTATCAACAAAAAGAACACATTTTATTGCCAACTAAATTTGCGAGGGGAACCTGTGTTACTATGTGTAGCTATTGCTAGCGATTTACATTGTAATTGTGGTGCATGATTTGTAGAAAATTCCACTGAAATTTCACTTCAATGTAAAAATAATATGTCAACGATTTCTGTTCGGCACATATGTGCGGAACACATTTTCTCTTTCCGCATGGTTTAGTGTTGGTATAGATGGGGATTTCATAGAACAGGCATGTAATAAAAACGTTTTATTATGTTATTTCATTATTTTCACATTTACTTTCATTTCAAACAATCCCAGTATATCTGTAATATGAATGATGAAGAAAGTTTTTTCTCATGGTGGGATAAAAACAAACAATTTGAGACAGAAATTAACAAGTGACAAATGGGCGATGAATTGCATAGTTAATTTTAAAATAAGGAGGACTATTCTTGGACTCCTCAGTAACCAATCATGGCTGTCCTCAATTATACATTTGACCAGTGAGGCCTCTTGAACCTTGCAAGTGGATTTGCTGTATATAAATTCAACGTGCACAAATTTCCATGCTCCCCTTATATCAATAATCCCTATCAAAATTTCACAACATTGGATCAATTAATCCGATTGGGTGAGGCCTGCATAATTTGATTTGGGTGTGATATAGATGCCATAGAGATTTTCTGGGTTAGACTGAGGAGGGTCATGATGGTACACCTCAAACTTTTCAATGGTCAAGCCTGGTATTCTCAACTTTAAAGACATTATTGATCTCCTTGGTTTCTACATAGCAATTAACCCTTTACCTAACATGAAAAGCAGACGACACTTACAAACAAAATTCTTGAATAACTAATTTTTTTCACTTTTTGTCTCAAAAACATAGGTTATAATGAGCTCATTCCAAAGAGGGGTCATAACCTATGTTTTTGAGACAAAAAATGAAAAAATAATGAAAATTAATTCGCGATTTTTGTGAATAGCGCTGGCCGGTTTTGCCGTTACGTTGGGTAAAGGGTTAACTCCATCCATATTTATTTTATGTATACCAAATGCTGTTGACATTCCCTTGAAAAGAGTTATGTAAATTCCCTCAGTATAAGAAGCAAAGACACACATTTAAGCCTGGAAAGAAACAGACAGTTATCTGGAGAATGAGGTCCACAGAGAATGAATCTCGTAATGCTACTCTACACTACATTTACCCTCTGTGAATCTTAATCTGAATCAAGGTCTCAAGCCTAAACGGAAGTAAGTACTCAGAGAATAAATTGAAGAATTCTAGTCCACCAGTCCTTAAAATTTAGCGTGCGCGATCGCGCGGCGCGCGTAGTGCGCGGGCAAATTAAAATTATCGTGCGTTATATAAAGTGCGCGCAGGGTTAAAAAAGTAGCGCTTGTACAATTTTAGGTAGTTCATTGAGATATTGGCCGGTTACTGGTTAACAACTTAACAGATAATTTATATTGCAACAACGTAACGTCATCAAAGCCGTTGAGTTCGACTTCTGTGACAACAGCTCACGATGCCATGTACGCGGCTTCCTGTCTGTTGTTTGATGTGGAGCATGTGTCGGCAGTGCACTCTTTGATCTCAGATCTCTTATCGCAGGGGATCACGTGACATTCGGCGACCGATTCTCCACTCATTCATTGTCTTTGTCATTACTTCTCGAAAACATGGACACGGACGAGTCTGTCTCTGATTATCAGTCAAAGGGAAAAACTGTGGGGGTTGAAACCTTCAAGAAATGGAACGTTGGTTCACTTATAGGATACCGCACAGGGAAAATCAAGGGCCGTGAGGTAGTCACGGGGGTATGGTGCAAGACCTGCGCAAAACACATTGATAAAATCAAGCGGTCCGGTATATTAAAGGGACAAATGCTGATTGAAGTAGAAAAATATGTTCAGGGAACCAGCTTCGTCACGAAACATACGGTCACACGGCACCTGTCATCTAAAGTGCATCAAATTGGCATTCAGATCGAGAAAGAATCCAGTGATTTAATTAGCGAATCCGTGACAACTTCCGAGCAAAGCTCGAATGCTTCTCAACTGAGTGCCACACCACAACAGAGCGCTTCACAGAGTTCACAGCCTAAGATAAATGTAGCTCTCCAACGACAGTCAAAGGACGCTTATCTGAAGCTTTTCCGAACGGCGTATCTGATAGCCGTCGATGGACAACCGCTTACAACATTCGAAACGGCTGTCAAAATACAGAAAGCAAATGGCGTTGAGCTGATCCAGGGTTTAGCTAACAGTATGATGGCTCGTGAAATTGTTGCATTCATTGCTGATTCTATACGGGAAACTCTTTCTGAAATTCTGATGACTGTAAATGCTTTTACGGTTATGACTGACGGCTCTCAGGCACGTAAAACCAACTCTGAAAAGGAAATCGTTCTTGTAAAGGTGATATGGGATGGAAAACCAAAATATTTCGTTCTGGCATTACAGGATATGAATTCGTTTGGGGATGCGAACGCTGAGAACCTGAAACTAGCTGTGGATGATGTATTCATCAGAAAACTTAAAATCCCCGGAGATCGCTATAAGTTCTGCGAAATCGCAGCTGCTGCTGATGGTGCGAGCGTTAATTTCGGCCACAAGTCTGGGTTGCTGACACGCCTCAGGAATGACGGAAGACCATGGCTTGTAAGCATCCACTGCGTTGCACATCGACTTGAACTCGCACTAAAAGACTCACTCCTGAAAGAAAAGCTCTTTAATGACGTGGAGGAGCTGCTTCAGTCTCTTTATAGGTTTTTCAAGCAGTCAGCGAAATTCGGTCGACATGTAGAGGGCGTAGCAAGCGCCATGAATGTTACGGTCTATAAAATGCCAAAAGTCACTTCGACCCGATTCGTCAACCACCACCGGCGAGCATTGAAAAATCTTCTGAATAATTGGGTCATTTACATTCAGACAATAGAGGACACACAAGCGAGTGACGAATATAAGACAGTCAGTGCCAAGTTGGGTGGATTTTTGAAAAAACTGAAAAACACTAAATTTCTCCTTACATGTTGCTTATACAAAAACTTGCTTGATAATATGTCAGTACTCTCATTGTTCTTTGAAAAAAATGAATTGCTCGTGTGTGATGTCCTCCCTGCTGTGGAACGAACAAAAGAGTCCATTTCGGAATTCGTGGACAATTTAACTTCAATTGACTCTATAACAAACAAATTGCAGGTTGAGCTGAAACCGACTGATAATGATCTCACACGTTACGAGTTGGAAGTGCGCATGCCAAAAAGTGGCACTATGAGGCGTAAAAAAGCTGATCGAGAATACGTTGTCACCAAGTATTCCGGCTTACAAGGTTGTCGTGCGGCCGAATCAACCGATATGGTAGTGAAAGAGCTCATCTCCCTGGCGAAGAACTCCGCTTCAAGCGCAAAACGTTGTTTGAATGACCGATTCTCATCATTCAATGACTCAGTTTTCAAATTGGTGAATTGGATTGATCCGAAGAACTGGCACTCAACAAAAAACGAAGTCAAATCAATCTGTGAGTTGGCGGAAAAGTTCAGAGCGTCGTTGGAATTCGTTGAATTCGACAGCGAAGAAGATACAATGATGCGGGAATGGAAAGACTTAAAGCTCACCACAAAGCATTACTACCCAACCCTCAGAGTGCGGAAATTGTGGCAAAAGTTGTTTACATGTAGGAGGGATCAATTTCCGAATATCTGTAAAATAGCGGAGATTGTTTTGGCAATTGGTGTGAGCAACAGTGTGGTTGAGAGCGCGTTCAGTCACCTAACGGCTATGTTATCTGATCGCAGATTGAGTATGAAACATGACACCATGGAGAACCTCCTGTTGATTCGTGTGAATGACATTGTTTTTGAGGATAGGGAGAAGTCGAAGTTGCTCGATCATGCAGTAGACAAATACCTAAGCACGCGACGAAAGCGTAAATGGGAGACGACACAGCAATATTCTGATAATGATATCCCCCACTTGACAAAAAGAAGACGACAGTGCTCTCCCAGTGATAGCAGTGATGAGGAATCAGAGTCGCCATCAGAATCCCGCGAAAGTTCAGATTCTGATTCTGGTGACTGTGACACTGACACAGATTGACTTAATCCCACTGACTGATGACGTCACGTCCAACTTCTAAAGCATTACCCAACAAGGAATGCCGGCTTATAATTCGGACCTTTGCTCATTCAGACCTTGGCTTATTCGGACCCTGGCTTTTTTGGACCTCCGGCTTATTCGCCCCCTATAGTGGAATTAGATGAAAAACCAACTCGTATACAAATTTTTTTATTGATTTTATTACGTAACATCAATTTATGACAAATAACATCAGAGATTTTGCAGATTTTTTCAACAGTCAACTCGCGGAGATGTCTTTGGCTGAGTATTAGAGAAAGGGTGGTGGTGAGGAGATAAGCCGGAGGTCCGAAAAAGCCAACAACATTCACTGATTCAGCATAAATATTATTTATTCCCATATTTCCACGAACTTACTTTTATGAGAGGGACGTCGTTCAACTTAAATATTCGTTCCCATTTTTATTTTATTTTATATTCTGATTTTAGAGAAAGGGTGGTGGTGGGGCGATAAGCCGGAGGTCCGAAAAGGCCATCGCCATTCAGCATAAATATTTATTCCCACATGTATGGTATTATGTAATAAAATAAACGATTAGATATGGGAAAAAATATTTATGCTCAATGACGTTGGCTTTTTCGAACCTCCATCTTATTCCCCCCCCCACCACCACCCTTTCTCTAAAATCAGAATATAAAATAAAATAAAAATGGGAACGAATATTTATGTTGAACGACGTCCCTCTCATATAAGTTCGTGGAAATATGGGAATAAATAATATTTATGCTGAATCAGTGAATGTTGTTGGCTTTTTCGGACCTCCGGCTTATATCTCCTCACCACCACCCTTTCTCTAATACTCAGCCAAAGACATCTCCGCGAGTTGACTGTTGAAAGAATCTGCAAAATCTCTGATGTTATTTGTCATAAATTGATGTTACGTAATAAAATCAATAAAAAAATTGTATACGAGTTGGTTTTTCATCTAATTCCACTAGAGGAGGCGAATAAGCTGGAGGTCCGAAAAAGCCCGGGTCCGAAAAGGCCAGGGTCCGTCTCCGAATAAGCCAAAGTCCGAATGAGCCGAGGTCCGAATAAGCCGCATACCCCCAACAAGAACGTTGAAAGTTTCAGAAAGAAACCGTTACCATATTCATTTTGCTAGGTTGAACATCCGCAGGGAAATACCCGGGTAATAAACCATCATCATTTTAACAAATTAAAGTGTTTGAACCATGTAATTTGTCGTAACATTTTATTACGCACGAGTTTGTGCAGTTTATTTAGTTTAACTCGAAATGTCAAATCACTCGATCTTATACTTGTGCGAAGATACTACCTTCTGTCCCTTTACAAACCAACACAAGTTAGGCCTATATATTGACGAATGCTTCCGCCTCCGGAATGCATCAGGGTGATTAAATCTACTTGGTTTGTTCCCCAAGGCAAATCAGCGACACTTGTCTTTTTCAAATTCACCGGAACGGAAGATTTATTATCACAGGACGCTATTTATAGATTTTTGAAATGGCTCGACTGGGATTCGAGCCCGTGCCGGCAGACTTCCCCACGGCACTAACTCGCCTAGCAAATCAATACCAACGCCCTAGACCACTCGGCCACCGGCAGAGTGGTCTAGGGCATTGGTATTGATTTGCTAGGCGAGTTAGTGCCGTAGGGAAGTCTTATGTGTTATGTTGATTTTTGAAATGGCTCGACTGGGATTCGAGCCCTTGCCCACTGCCGAAAGACTTCCCTACGGCACCAACTCGCCTAGCAAATCAATACCAACGCCCTAGACCACTCGGCCATCGGCAGAGTGGTCCAGGGCGTTGGTGTTGATTTGCTAGGTGAGTTGGTGCCGTAGGGAAGTCTTGTGTGTTCTGTTGATTTTTTAAATGGCTCCACTGGGATTCGAGCCCGTGCCCAGTGCCGAAAGACTTCCATACGGGACCAACTGACCAACTCGCCTAGCAAATCAATACCAATGCCCTAGACCACTCGGCCACCGGCAGAGTGGTCTAGGGCGTTGGTATTGATTTGCTAGGTGAGTTGGTGTCGTAGGGAAGTCTTGACGAGTAAAGTAGTTACCGTAGGTCGGGCATTTCCAGGTTCGTTTCGGCTCTCAGTTCAAATTATTGACATCGATCACGTGATGTTTGTCATGTGCCGCCTACAATCTTTTTCTGCCAGGGTAAAGTCATTCGTCGTAAGGTAAATAGAAGATTATGTCCGCCATATGTCTGCGAATATCGGGAAAATATTTCATGAGTGGGACGTGTTAGTATCATTTTTTGCGAGCCGCTATAGCTACGAGTAATGCCACCATCGTCGGTACGGTTCAAAATACGAAGTATTCAGTAGTAATTGTGGTGAAAAATTATTAGGTTTTTTGACTAAGTCTCGTCATTCGGAAAGCGCGGGCAGCCTTCAAACCACAAGCGCGATACATAGCGCACGTGGTGTTTTCTAAATTTTAAGGACTGGTCCACTGTCCATAGCATCAGCAAATTCACCCTCTGGGGACCTCATTCTGCAAATGAGATATTGCTTTTTTCAGGCTTGCACACACCTGATCTATAAAATCCAGTATATAAGACTTACTTTCAAAGTTGATTGTTCCCTCATTATTAGCCAAGGCATGAATTAATGCTACAGTACCACAAGCATTTCCTATAGTCTGTTTCATAAAGTACATTTCTGCATCTGCCTTTAGTTCACCATACTCCTCTGATGAGGCCTAAAAGATGAAAAAATGAATTTATCACACTTTGCTCAAAGTTCATCATATTTTGCTTTGCACTAGTTCAAATTAATGAGATGGTCAATGTGAATTCCAAGCAAAAAAAGTTATTAATTGAAAATAGAACATGTTTTCCTTTTTGGAATTCACTTCAAAGGAAATATCCACAATCCAGAATAAATGTTTCCATTATTTCCTTGAATCCGGCACATTATATAACATGTAACCAACCGACCATGTGCATGCTTACAGCCTTAGTCAGTGTATATTCTCATGTAGTGTATGACATGGCAGCCTAATACTGTGCAATGCCTGTGGTTAGTCAGTGTATGTTAGCTAACTAACTAACTCTATGCAATGCTCAGAGTTAGTCACTCATTTTTTCTGGTTAACCCTTTACCCAACGTAACGGCCAAAACCGGCCAGCGCTATTCTCAAAAATCACCAATTAATTTTCAAAATATTTTCATTTTTTGTCTCAAAAACATAGGTTATGACCCCTCGTTGGAACGAGCTCATCGAGCTCGTTCCAAGGAGGGGTCATAACCTATGTTTTTGAGACAAAAAATGAAAAAATTTAGTTATTCAAGAATTTTTTTTGCAAGTGTTGTCTGCTTTTCATGTTAGGTAAAGGGTTAATAAGGACATCGCTATATGACTAAACCCTATACATTGCACAGCCTTAGTGAGTGTACATTTTCATGTAGCATATGGTATGGCAATTACCAATTTTTAATAACCAGAAAGTGTGACAAACCCTGTGCAGTGCACAGGGTTAGTCACACTTTCTGGTTATAAAACATTTTCATTTTTGACTGAATAACTAAACGTGTGTACTGTACAGCCTTAGTGTAAATCTCATCTATATCAACTCTTTACCCAATGTAATGGCCACAACCAGCCAGTACTATTCTCAAAAAGCATTCAAACTCTGCTTATGGCCCCTTATTGGAATGGATTGTGGAAAGTTTTCTTTTAGTGAATTCCAAAAATGAAAATATATTCTATTTTCAACTAACAGCTTGTTGCTATTGGAAGCATAACTATGAACGAAACTGTATGTGATGATATAATAGGTATCCAAAGCCTGTCAGCATAGTTGTGAGGCGTGCAATTGCCCTCATCCTCCTTTGCAGGCTTGGAAATAAACTGCAAATGATCATTTAGTTTATCTTGGGGTTACTTTAATTGTAAACTCCACAAACAAGCTACAGAGTACAACAAAAAAGAGGCCCCAAGAAGCCTTAATCGCTCACCTGACAAAGTCACATTCAGTTAGTCATGGTTCATCAACACTACAGAGAAATGAAGTCATGAAATTATTCATAACTCTGGTGTCCAAGTCAGATGATTATTATCATAGGTCTTGCTGAGTGCTTCCATTCTACCAGCTGTAGACAAGCACTACCAAACTTCCAAGGGTTGTTATGTCACTGCAGTCTGAAAAGCAAATTTTATGGAAAAACACTAAGGGATAGATTTGATCAAACTTGAACCAAACCTCCCCCCCCCCCCCCCCCCAATCTCCACTGAGAGCCCAAATATTAAGACAGGGACTCAAATTGAATGAACTTGAATCTGATACCCTAGAGATGTTATATACCAAATATGAAAGAATTTTGACTGGTGGATCTGAAGAAGATTTTTAGAGAAATCTCCTCATATTGCACAAAGTTACACTTTGGGCTCCAATATAAAGCCTAAATATTAACTCAGGGACCCAAACTGAACAAACTAGAATCTGACCCCCTACCCCCGGGAGATGTTGTACACCAAATATGCAAGGATTCTGACAGGTGAATCTCATAAAGAAGATTTTTAAAAGAACCTAAATATTAACTCAGGGACCCAATTTGAACAAACTTGAATCTGACAGCCCCCCTCCCTACCCCTAGAGATGTTGCATACCCAAATATCAAAATATTTTCACTGGTGAATCTGATAAAGAAGATTTTTTAAAAGAATATTCCTCATAATGCACCAAGGTAATCTTTGGGCTCCCATAGAGAGCCCAAATATTAACCCAGGGACTCAATTTGAACAAATCTGAATTTGACACCACTAGAGATGTCACATGACATATATGAAAGGATTCCGACTGGTTGATCTAAAGAAGATTTTCAAAGAAATTTCCTCATATTGCACTAAGTTAATCGTTGGGCTCCAATAGAGAGCCCAAATATTAACCAAGGGACCTGATTTGAACAAACTTGAATCTGCCCCACCTAGAGATGTCATATAACAAATATGAAAGGATTCTGATTGGTGACTCTGAAGAGGAGTTTAAAAAAATTTCCTCATATTGCACTACGTTAAACTTTGGGCTCCAATAGAGAGCCCAGATATTCACCCAGGGACTTGATTTGAGCAAACTTGAATCTGACCCACCTAGAGTTGTTGTATACCAAATATGAAAAGATTCTGACTGGTGGATCTGAAGACGAGTTAAATTTTAGGCTCCAATATAAAGCCTAAATATTAACTCAGGGACCCAATTTGAACAAACTTTAATCTGACCCTCTAGAGATGTTGCATACCAAATATCAAAATATTTTCACTCGTGGAACTGATGAAGATTTTTAAAGAATATTCCTCATAATACACTAAGCTAAACTTTGGGTTCCCATAAAGAGCCCAAATATTAAACATGAATTTGCCGCCCCCTCCCCCTCCCCAGAGGTGTTGTATACTAAATATGAAAGCATTCTGACTGGTGGATCTGAAGAGGAAGAGTTTTAAAGATTATCCTCCATATTGAACTGAGTTCAAATTTGGGCCGCCCAAAGGAAGACCAAATATCAACTGAGGGACTTGATTTGAAAACCTTGAATCTGACCCTCGTGACAATGATGTATACTAAATATTAAAAAATTCTGACTAGTGTTTCTGAAGAAGATTTTTAAAGCTCATTACAGTCAGGTGAGCTAAATACAGAGAAGGTGGAAAAGCATCCAACAGTTTTTGCTGTAGGTTGCCATCATTAAATTTTACTTAATACTCAATGGCTTGAGCAATTTTCCAGAATTTCTGCTGCCCCATAGCCTGTGAGTGTAGCAGCTTAGCAAAGTTTTGGTTGCCTATAGGAGCAGCAAAGGGTTGACAAGAAACCGAAGATGGCTGCCATGGTGGCCATACTGGATGGGGCAGAAAACTGATTATCATAAGGAACTTTCCACTAGTCGCCACTAATCCACCACAAAAAATAGGATCCATGGTCATTTCATTTTCAAGTTACTGGGTGGACAAGAAAATTTTTTTAAAAATCCAAGAAGGCTTCCACGGTGGCCATATTAGATATGGCAGAAAACTGATTATCAAAGGAATCTTCCACTAATCAACACTAATCCACCACAAAAAATAGGTATTTTTCAAAAGATTTCAACATAACCATATCATGTGACCCCTCATTCCAATGGGGGGGTCACATGATATGGTTTTGTTCAAATTTTTGGATTTGGAAAAATTTTTACAAAAATGATATTTAAAATAATAAATTTTGATATCATCTGCATTGGGTAAAGGCTTAATGCAAGATTTGCATAAGTTACATTCCGCATATTAATATAAAGCATTTCAACACTTTTGTCACAAGTTAGATGCCAACTGGTAGAAAAAATAAAATCATGACCATAAAAAGCTTGTAACTGTTCTAGCACAGGTTAATCAATTATTAATTGTTTCAATGCTAGATTGATTTCTCATTCTATAATGCTACATCACAATTTTTATTTCAGGCAATTCCAGTCTGTACCTAAGCGGGGTTTGTGCTGTCATTTGCAAAATGCAAGAAAGAATCTCATTTTTCCCCAAAAAATTCCATTTTGCAAATTTTTTGGCAAAAAAATTAAAATTTTTTAGTAAATTTTGTTTCTTAACATACCTACCACAATTGTTTACAATTGGCTGTAACATAAGTGCAAGCCCTACTTCGGAACTAACTCAAGCTTTTAGAATCTTTTCCAAACGAGTTGGAAAAGTACTAGAGTGCAAAAGCACGAAAAAGATCGAAAAAAGGGTCGAGCGAGACCAGCGCTCGAAATTACAGGTACTCTCTCTGCACACCTCTTGCGTTTACCGAGCGCATGCGCAACAACCGTGACGTCAATTCCGTATTTCCGCCAACGAGAAATTTGTGATTTAGCGGGGAGGCATCGATATCAAAGATATCCCCAAGGAGGGTGGGCCTCCGGTAAACAATTGTGGTAGGTATGTTAAGAAACAAAATTTACTAAAAAATTTTAATTTCTTTTCAACCTACTCACAATTGTTTACAATTGGCTGAATAAACAATAGGAGGAGGTGAATCACATAACCAATACCAACAAGAGTAGCAGAACGAAAGCAAGGATGGCAGAGAACAAAAACTAAAACCTGTAATGAAGAAAGAGAGAAGGCACCTGAAAAGAACAAGGCTGAGAGAAGCGCAACCTCGACAAAAACAATTTAACGAGGGTGCACAACAGCCTGAGCAGCAACGAGAGGGCCTAAAGAATAAAGGTCCTCAGATTGCTGCTGAAGGTGGCGGAGATAAAAGGAGGAGAAGGTAGAAGCATTCCTCCAGTAAGCCGCATTCATAACATCACGGAGCGAAACAGAATTGGAGAACGCCCAGGATGTAGAAATGGCACGAACCTCGTGAGCATTAAGCCGGTTCGAAACAAGATCCGATGCAGACAAGCGAGAATAAGCCAGCTTGATTGCAAGACAGATCCACCTGGAAATAGAATGGGAAGAGATAGACTGCCGCTTAGGAATGAGAGACAGAAAGAATCTCTTCCGATCCCTCCTAATGAACTGAGTGCGAGTAATGTAAGTCTTGACCGCACGAACAGGACAAAGAAGAGGCCTCCGTCCATCTACAGCAGGGAGAGCCCGAATGCAGATGGGAGGAGGTACCGAATCGGGGAGTTGATTCTTAGCCAGAAAAGAGCAATCAGTAGTGAATGTGACACTGTTAGCCTCATTTCGGAAGAAGGCAGAATCAACAGATAGCGCATGAAGCTCACTGACTCGACGAGCAGAAGCAAACGCTAGAAGAAAAGCCGTCTTATAGGTGAGAAAACGCATGTCGGTCTCAGATAAAGGCTCGAAAGGCGCCCCCCCCAAACAGTGCAACACCCATGCCAAGTTCCACTTGGGTGTAAGACGCAAAACTCGAGGCCTCTTCAAAGAAAAGTGCCGAATAAGTTTGGAGAGGAAAAGATTACGACCGATACACCGCTTTCCCACATAAGAGAAAGTATCAGACAGCATAGACCGATAGCCCTTAATCGTAATAGGCTGGAGGCCCTTGGAGTCAAAAAGAAAAACCAGAAAATCCGCAATTTGAGTGATAGACGGATCACGGTAATTCACATTGTGATCTGAACACCAGCGGCAGAAAACCTTCCACTTGGCGGCATAAGTCATTCCAGTGGAAGGTCGCCGCGATGCAGAAATGCACTCCACTGATCGTCTCGAAAAACCTCTACGTCGGAGACTGGACCTGATAAAAGACAGGCGTGAAGGGACAGGCTCGCCAGGTTGTTGTGATACTTCCTGGGACGACCCTGTGAAAGAAGATCGCGACGTAGAGGTAGACGAATCGGTCGATCGGCCAATAGAGGCCGCAGCAGATTGATCCACACCCTCTGTGGAGACAGGGGTGTGATCAGAATGATCCTGCAACTGCAAGCACGAATCTTCGCTAAAACTTGAGGAAGAATCGGTGCAGGAGGAAAGGCATAGCCGACCCAGCCTGTCCAGTCCAGAGACAGAGCGTCTACTGCAAATGCCAGAGGATCTGGACAAGGGGAGACAAAAGTCTCTACCTGATGATTCCAGCGAGTAGCGAAAAGGTCGACCTGAGGACCACCCCACTGCTCGCAAATCGCCTGAAACACCGACCGATGTAGCATCCATTCGGTTGGAAGGACACTGTCGCGTCGGGACAGGGAGTCTGCTAGGACGTTGAGACGCCCGGGAATGTGTCGAATGGACACCCGAGCGTTCACATCCCGCGCCAACAGAAGAAGATCCCGAGACAGCCGATACATAGGAATCGAATGAGTGCCTCCCTGATTCCGTATGTAGGCCACTACTGTCGAATTGTCCGAAAGAAGGAGGGCAACATGGTCCGACAGATGAGGGATCCAAAGCCGAAAACTCAACAGAAGAGCAAGGAGCTCCTTCTGGTTGATATGAAGGCCCACCTGCTCGCTGTCCCACTCTCCGTGAGTAGACAGACCGAGAGGGTCCAACGTCGCACCCCAGCCCCGATCGCTGGCATCCGCAGTAAGGATGCGATCGGCCAAAGGAAGATCCAACGGAACACCCTGTGTCAGCCAGGGAATATCTGCCCAAGGGCGGAGGTGACAAAGCAGAGACCGAGGAATAGTGAGTTCCAGGTCCAGCGGATCTACATTCGGACGCCAATGATCCAACAGGAAGTGTTGGAGAGGTCGGACAAACAAGCGACCGAGCGGTCACCGAACCGCAAAGGCCCAGCATCCGAAGGAAAGTCCTGGCCGAGACCGAGGAAGATTGAAGCAGGTCCCGAGTCAAGGCGGAAAGAATCGTCGCCCGAGCCTGGGGAACTGACACTACATTGTGAAGAGTGTCGAAATCCATCCCCAAATGACGGAATCGCTGAGAAGGAAGAAGATCCGACTTCTCGCGATTGACTCTGAAACCCAGCGACGCTAGCAGGCAAAGAAACTGCCGGACATCGAACTCCAGAACAGCAGCATCGTGGTGCCGTTGGAGGATGTCGTCTAGGTAGGCGGACGAAGTCACCGCCGACTGAGTGCGATGGAAAGCAAGCACATGTGACATCAGTCGGGTGAAGGCCCAAGGAGCCAGGTTCAAACCGAACGGGAGAGCTCTGAATTGAAAAACTCGATCCCGAAACGAGAACCGAAGGTATTTCCGTGACGCCAGATGAATGGGTACATGGAAGTAGGCATCCTTCAGGTCGATACTGGCCGCAAAATCGCCCTGATGAACTGAACGTCGAACCGACCGGAAAGTCTCCATACTGAAACGAGGAGCAATTATGTACTCGTTCAGGGTACTCAGATCGATGACAGGACGAAATTGGCCGTTTTTCTTCGGCACCAAGAAAAGTCTCGAGTAAAACCCCGGTGAAAGGGTGTTCCTGACCACCTCGATCGCCCCTTTGGTGAGGAGATTGTCGATCTCCTGCACCAGAAGGTCCCGACGCAGAGAATCTGAAGGGACCTGAGTCGGAAGGGGCACCCGAGATAAACTGGGGTGCCGATGGAAGGACAGTCGCAGACCGGAATGAATGACGTCGAGGACCCAAGAGTCCGACGTTATCTCTGTCCAACGGTCGTAAAACAGCGACAGCCTTCCTCCGACTGGAGGCGAATCGAGGTGAGAACCTTCACTTGCGGCCTCGACGAGGCCCCCGAGAGGAGAAACCACCTCGGGAAGTGACAGAGTCCTGAGACTTTCCAGCCTGAGGCTGCCAGCGGGCCTGGCCACGTCGGCGCTTCTTATGAGCAGAAGGAGCAGACGGAGCCGAAGGCGTAGCCGACGTCGCCGACGAGGCAGACGCAGCAGCATGCTTGGCGGGCCTGGAACGACCCCCACCCGCAGCAGCAGGTGGGTCAAGCTGTCTCAGCAAAAGCTGGTCCTTCGAATGACGAAGAACTTCGCCACGAACAGCTTCCACGGAACCATGGAACAACTGAGGTCCTACCAAAGAGGCAGACCTCAGAACAGCACGTTGCTCAGAAGGAAGGGATGGTAAAGAATCCAAAACCGCATCCCGGCGTGCCAGCTCCAAATTGGCCGTGTTACAGGCGTGAGCGTGAGTCAAGTTCATAAGAGCCTGTGACAAAACGCGAAAAGGCGCCTGAGCGTCATCAAACTCCCCTGGTGGAAAATATTCAGCCAGAGCAGCGACGACATGGTCCGCGAGAGATAACATACCCAGCATCTCTCGGGACAGGCCCACCATAGACTCAACTACCGACATCGGGAGAACTGCCGACTTAGGCTTAGTCAACCCGAGGGAAGAAGAATCCTCATCCACAGTAGTCATCCCTTTGAAGACTGGTGGAGAGACGGAATCGTAAACACGAAACCGCGATGGAGGCAGAAAGGCATCAGCTCTAGAAAAGAAGGAACCCTTGAGGGCCTTAGAACGCATTTTGGCGTCTAAGCCCTGGAAGGACTCAACCACCTGAGCCGATTGCAGAGGACGCAAAGCCCCGGAGCTAGAAGGCTCAACAGGGTTACGGCGCTCCACAGTGGACCGCGGCCGGACGGTCACAGAAGGCTGGTCGGAAGGTAGAACGTCCGGCAATAAGCCAAAGACGAAATCCAAAGCCTGCCCCAAGACTGACGAGGGGGGACCATCACCTTCAAGATACTCGTCATCCTCCGTAGCAGAGGAGACGTAGCCCAACTCGGGCTGACCAGCAGAAACCTCCTGTGAATACTGTGCAGTATCCAAGGGGCCAGGCGAGACATCTCGGCGACCGACCAAAGGAGGTTGTGCCTCAGGAGGCACAGGGAGGCCAACTTGAGGGTTGCCAGAAAGCAACCGGGTGAGCGCCAAAACGGCCTGGCGCAGGTCACCCTGAGAATCCGTCGCAGCAGAATCGCCCGACGGAGTGTCCTCCCAATGGACCCTTCTGGTAGAAGAACCCAAATCCTCAGAAGAGACCGACGGCGAACGTCGATCGGCAGACAGAATAGGAGCACGGTGAGAAGACACCGGAGGATAGTCCCGATTGTGACGCCCAGGAGCCATCACTGGCCTCTGCGAAATAGAAGGCCCTGCCTGAAAATCCTCGAAAGGGACCGACGGCGCACGTCGATCGGTAGCTGGACCTAGGACACGGTGAGAAGACACCGGAGGATTGTCCCAAGAATGACAGGAACCTGTCATTGACCTCTGCGCAGCAGACGGCCCCAACTGCCTATCCTCTGAGACCGACGGCAAGCATCGATCGACACCCAGACTCGGAACACAGTGAGGAATCACCGGAGGAAGGTTCCGAGAGTGACAGCTAACCGGGGCTGTCACTGACCGCTGCCGAACAGCAGGCCCTGGATGCCAACGTCCCAACACCATCCCGCTAGCCGGCACACTAGCAGGCGAAGGTGGAACAATAAACGATTCACTCGAGGGACGAGGAATCGCTGCCGAAGCGACCGGCCGGCTCAACCGACTAGGAGCAAACCTAGCCAGATGAGACGGAGCAGACAGCAAACCCGCACAGCCTCGCCGCGAGGCTGGGGGAGGCTGAGAACACACAGACACACCAGCAGATACAGCCTCGGTCCCCCGAGACTGTAGACCATCCCCAGAGGAGATGGAAGAGCCACCATCAGACAGAATAGGATCTGGAGTAGCAACCCCCTCAACAACGGTCGACGATGTAGGAGGCAGATCGGAGAGGGTTACCGAGCTGACCTCGGAAAAGCTCTCAACGAAAACAGATGCCTCAATAGTGACATCCGAAGACAAAGAGACCGCGGTCTCCTCATCAGGTATCACAGAACAAACACCGTCAACAGTTGCAGAGGAGCTCGCCACAGAAGTCAGATCCGAATCCTGTGTGACAGAGTCACCACGTGCACCAGCAGAAATGTCTGCAACGGCACGGCTACCCTTACCCCGAGAACGAGGGGTTCTAGCTCTGGAAAGAACCACCTTGTTAACAGAAGCCCAAAATTTAGAGGACCAAACCCCACAGATACCACATGATTGGGCCTGAGTGCAATTGTTGCAAGTGACACATGTGGTATGGGAATCGTCCACATGTTTCACCTGCAAACAAGAGGTACAAGGAATAGTCTTAGGCATGATATAAATACAACAATCAAGCTTCCCGCCGACGGAAAACAGAACGAAGGTCGTGTTCACACGTGGGGGAAAGGCAAGATAAAGTGTGAAAAGAACAGCAATAATAATACAAATTAACATTAAATGAGAGTAATAATTTGGTAGCTTGAAAAAGGATACAATCCAGTAGCACACTAAAGACGATTAATAAGTTGTTCACGAAGAATTAATATCATAAACAGCACAAGTCACAAAAATTTCCGACCATGAACAATGGAGGAAAATAAAGGAATTGACGTCACGGTTGTTGCGCATGCGCTCGGTAAACGCAAGAGGTGTGCAGAGAGAGTACCTGTAATTTCGAGCGCTGGTCTCGCTCGACCCTTTTTTCGATCTTTTTCGTGCTTTTGCACTCTAGTACTTTTCCAACTCGTTTGGAAAAGATTCTAAAAGCTTGAGTTAGTTCCGAAGTAGGGCTTGCACTTATGTTACAGCCAATTGTAAACAATTGTGAGTAGGTTGAAAAGAAATGAAAAACTCTTCTGATCGACCTTGATGCATTGCAGAATACGATCATCGGTAGATTTGTGATTGAGTAAAATGAATAACCATATGTACACACTCACTTTCATATCTGACAGACAAGTGGAAATTAATTAACAAGTTAATCCCCTTTGTCCAATATTATGGATTTTGTCTTCAGTCATCAGTCTGACATTGATAATTTTACAGTGCC
Organism: Pictodentalium vernedei; assembly: GCA_031216915.1. NCBI lineage: Eukaryota > Metazoa > Mollusca > Scaphopoda > Dentaliida > Dentaliidae > Pictodentalium > Pictodentalium vernedei. The sequence continues at coordinate 232,528,463 of CM062297.1, read as the reverse complement.
TTATTGTCAACAATAAAGTTTTATAATCGTACATCTTTTTCTTTTTTGTTAGGATTATGAAATTTCTTTTTATTACGCATGTCTCTTTGTATTTTCACCTCTTATTTGTTTCAAATGTTGTTTTTATCAAAGTCGGAATAAAAATATTACAAAAACACTCATCTCTATTAATTCAAACACCAATAAAAGTGTTTTCCATTTTATTTTGGAGGGGAACTGCAAAAAAAAGATTTCAAGTCCAGCACCAATCCTGCACCAAAGACAAATGGTGCAAGAATATGACATACAGGGAGTTATCTGGGTGACAACAAGGGGCAGAATATTGGCCCGAATTCCCAATTACAACCCCCAAATTCCCAATCAATCAAACTGGTCAAGCTTACAAAGGTATGAACATAATTAGTAGATACTGTTCAGAAATGGGAGTTTGCAGATAATGCTAAGTGTAGCACTCAATAGTGTTTCCGAGCCATATACCTTGGCAGTAGTTTCCATTTTTTGGTAGCCAAGACTTCCCTAGAAACCACTGCAAAGCCACAGGATGTGGACTGTCAATGTCAAACAAAAATGTTTAAACTCTCCAGGTCTTTAACCTTTTACCTAATGAATCGAACCACATCCTCCCACATAATATACAAATTCTGCAGTTGAAAATTTTGGGGGTTTTTTTAATTTCATCTTTTTAAAATAAATTTATATTTAAAATAATAGATTTTGATATTGTCTGCATTGGGGAAAGTGTTAAGGGTTAAATTACTTCTTAATTAAACTATCTGTTATGCCCTATAATTTGGAAAGATTCTTGTACAGACCAGGAAATAAGTAATCCATCATTTGCAGAATGTGGTCACAAGAGGGTAATATGCTGATGCTATCCCATACAGAGGGTTAGAATCTGCCAATTTATCCTCTTGGTACCTCTTTCTGTTTGGGCTTGAGCTCATGATTCAGATTGAGGTTCAGAAAGTTAATATATTAATACTACCCTGCTGTGCATGGTAGCATCACCAAATTCACCCTCCTCTGGGAACCTCATTCTTCTGCAGATGACAGTCTGCTTATTTCCAGGTTTATTCCTGTAATTTGGGAACAGAGGTTATCACTGTGGTGGAATTTAAAGGCCTGCTGCAGCCAAGATAAAGTATCAAAACTTGTTCTCTGTGATGTGAATTTTCCCTCAAAACAATGGCCCAGGACACTTTGCCGGTAAAGGTATAAAAATCCTGGACGTACCTTTTCTGTGAGTGGATACAACAAACTAACAGCAACAACAGAAGTTGGTACCATAGCCAGTAATTCATCATCTAAACCATAAATATCCACATACTCCCATGATGATGGTACTCCTAATTTGTGCATGTACTGAAAAACAGAGCATCTACTGATTAGAATTCAACAAGAAAAAACAAAAGCTAAATGAAAACTTTCATATAAGGCAAAAAATACAAGATCTATTGCTGAAGGCAATTTATACCACAACTGCGGTGCTGGACCGATGAAGCATAAATTAATTAAAAACAATGTATAGTCCATAACTCTGTTGAAAAAATGTGCACAACTTTTTTATAACGTGTGCAGAAGTGGCATTTCACAAGGATCTCCCATACCAAATTTCACTGAAATTCATCCTTTCAGTGCCAAGATATCGCTGTGGATGGGAAAAAGAATCCTGAAATATTGACAAAGTAAAGACTGGAACTCTGGTGAAAAATATGTGGGCAACTTTTTTCTTTTCTTGTTACAAGGATCCCTCTGGTGCTGACACGATTACCTATTTTTCAAAGTCGACTAGTCGACGGGAGTAATCGATTCAAAATCGACTAGTCGGCTTTTCTGTTGAAAACAAAATTGTCTCAGTAAATTAGGTGATAAGAGACTGTGACATGTAAGTTGATAACCCTTTCGTTTAATGACTAGTTTGACAGGTGTTTGATGAAGTTTCCTTGTCAAAGTCATGAACATAGCTGTTCTCTTTTTCATATTTTGAATTTTTTAAAACGTTGTGCATATTGTAGCTTTAACCATTCAGTAAAAAAAATTAGGATACCTGGGAAGTGCGTGCCTCCTAGTCCTCTGTCCGTACAGAGGAAAAAGTACCAAATGATGTTAAAACAGAAGTTTCGTGAATTTATAAAATGTTTGAAGTGTGTCGCCATTCGCCCAGTGCAATTAATTAAAAACTCCCAGGTCAAATTTTGTGTCAGACAGTTTCCTCACCTTCATATCCGGTCTTCGCCAGCTTGCACCCAAACCAGTACAGTAATATCATAGAATATGGAGCTATGGCATTGATTTACCTTTGAAGAAGACAGGGCAATTTGCTCAAAGAAGATTCACTTACATATATATACATGTACAAGAGTCAGTTTAAGCACTACTGCAGATGAATGAGAGGAAAAAGGACTTAGCATGCCCTAACCCTTTACCTGACGTAACGGCCAAAAACAATGTTTGTAATCATTAACCCGCACTATTGGCATTTTACAACTTCATCTTTGAGTTTCCCGACTAGTCGACAGGCGGATTTCAGAGTCGATTTTTCCGAAAATCGACTTCGACTAGTCGACTAATCGTTTCAACACTAGATCCCTCATACCAAATTTTATTGAAACCCATCCATTCACTGCTGAGATATTGCTGTGGACGGGAAAAAATCATGAAAAATTGACAAAGGAAGGACTGTAACTCTGGAGAAAAATATGTGGGCAACCTTTTTTATAACATGTGCAAGAGTGGCTTGTCACATGGATCCCTCATACCAAATTTCATTGAAATCCATTGGCTCACTGCTAAGATATTGCTGCAGCCAGATGGATGGATGCACAGATGGACACACAGGCGGATGCTTTGATAAAAATTGGAAATTCAAAAATGGACCCAATACATGTCCTATATTGGTTTCATTTCCAGAACCTGTACAGGATTTCTCTCCGTTACAGAAACAGAACCTTCTGAACATTTCTTTTATCATCAAATCTCCTGTACAACACAAGGTCAGATGATAACAGAATTCAGGGAATGATCCTGTTACTGAAATTTATTTATTCATGTATTGGTGGTTAAGGTCCCATTCAAAACCTATGGCTATGACTGCACACACAAGTATGTCAAGTTAGACTAATGTTTATACCCATGCTGCCCATTTTAGAGGACTTCCACCATATGCATTGGCTACCTGGTCATACTTTACCAACACTTTTTTACCACAGTAAAAAAGAAATGGCCCATCACTTCCTGGTGTTCCCACAGGGATGTTATTTATATGAAGCCACATTTAAAGGCAATAGTAGACAGGGCTTATATTTCACCAAGAATCCAAAGATTTGCAAAACAAAACCAGAGAGAATCCATCTACATTCCTGCTGCCCCTCTTTTAGGATTTGTGTGAAACGAAATGAGTCAACCCTTTACCTAACAAAGCAGCAGCAAATTAACCAATACAAGGCTAACATGACCTGAAATATTCTGCCACTGTGTCAATAAAATTGTACAAATATGGCTGTCATTGGAACCTACTCAATGAGCCGGTTCCAATGCCATCCATATTTATAAGATTTTATTGAAAAATAGTTTGGTTTTTTTTTTAAATTCAGTTAATGATATAAAAATTAAAAAGCTCTGTTGGGTAAAGGGTTAACATGTGTTATCAGTAAACAACAGGGGTTCAACCATGAAGGCCTCATGGGATCCTGGGGCACTCATAGCAGGTATGGATTCTCACAACCATTTTTGGGAGAATCCAAATGGATTCGCCCAAATTTAGATGAAATAGAAGCCCTGCTAGACCAAATGAAGAAGACTATGAGATCTGTTAGGTTTCCCAAAGCATCTCAATTAAAACTTTTTTTAATCTCTTCAACTCAGATTGAATCAAATCAGAATTTAAAATCCATTTAAATTTTAAAGCTTCACAGGGTCCTGTCCTTAACTGTTCCTTTCTTGATAGTATCCGTTTCTAGTTATTTATTTGCTGGGGTTTAACGACACTTTTGACAACCACACACAGCGCCACTGTGCCACCATGTGGGCAATCAAGATTAAGTGAGATTAAGTGCCTTGCCCAGGACACAATGCAGTTACCCTTAGCAGAGATCAAACCATGAACCTTTTGGCCTGAAGTCTAATGCTGTAACCACTGGGCCACTGCTCTCCGCAATATCAGTATCTAAAATACTTTGTGAAAAAGCTTTTAACAAGAGGCCCCACGGGGCCTGAGAGCACTCACCTGACACTGACAACTATTAATGAGGGTCCTGATTTGAACAAACTTGCATCTGCCCCATTAAGAAAACCATATACCAAATATCAAAACATTCTGACCGGTGGTTCTGAGAAAAAAGATTTTTAAAACATATTCCTCATATTGAACTAAGTTATAATTTGGGCTCCCACAGAGAGCTGAAATATGAACCCAGGGCCTTGGCTTTAACAAATTTGAATTTCACCTCCCTAAGGATACTGTATACCAAATATCAATAGATACTGACTGGTGGATGTGAAGATTTTTAAAGAATGTTCCTCATACTGAACTAAGTTATAATTTGGGCACCCACAGGGAGCCCAAATATGAACACATGGAGCCCAAATATGCACCCAGGGACTTGGCTTTAATAATTTGAATCTCACCTCTCTAAGGATACTGTATACCAAATGTCAATAGATTCTGAATGCTGGATGTGAAAAAGAAGATTTTTAAAGAATGTTCCTCATATTGAACTGAGTTATAATTCGGTCTCCCACAGTGAGCCCAAATATGAACTCAAAGACTTGGCTTGAACAAACATAAATCACACCTCCCAAAGGATGCTGTATACCAAATATCAAAACATTCCGACTGCTGGATCTGAAGAAGAAGACTTTTAAAGAAAATTACTCATTTTGAACTAAGTTATAATTTGGGCTCCCACAGTGAGCCCAAATATGAACCCAGGGACTTGGCTTGAACATACTTGAATCCCCCCCCCCCCACCCCACCCACCCCCAAGGATGCTGCACGCCAAATATCAAAAGATTCTGATTGGTGGATCTGAAGAAGAAGATTTTTAAAGAATATTCCTCATACTGCACTAATTTAAACATTTAGGCTCCCATAGGGAGCCCAAATTATGGATCCAGGGATTTGCTTTCAACAAACATGTGATACAATCTTCCAAAGATGTTATATGTGAAAACTTTTGGAGTAGTGGTTTGAGAAGAAGAGTCTTAAATGTTTTCCCCATTACCCACAGTGTTAAAAAATGCTGACCTAGCATGTTTTCAAAGACCCGAAAAAGTACCCTATGATAAAAGCGATAGCAATTTGTTGGACCATTCCATTCTGTTGGTCCTAAGGAAGCATCACACCAAGTAAGAATTCTCAGTGCCATGTAGTTTTGGAGATATGGGCATTTGAATTTTTTTTATATTTTTAGCTCCTGTGGTTCCCACAGGCCATTTTGAAAAAAAAATTTGGCATACATCAAGTACTTATGACCCATTAATACTTCATATCAAATCTGGTTCAAATCGGCCTCTCGGTTTGGAAAATAGAAATTTGGGCCAAGGCAAAAATTCTTGCCCCTCCCGTAACAACAAATATTGCCCCTTGAACTTCTCTTGAACAAACTTGAGTCTACACCTCAAAAGGAAGCTGTATACCAAATATCAAGTCTATGCTACAGCTGGTTCATAAAAATGTTGAAAATAAAGACAGAGTGTAATTTCTGCTATATTAACATAATTGGCAACTGCATCGATGGTACCACCCATGCTAATTCCAGTCTCGCTAGTCCCTGCCACACTACTGAAAGCAAATTTAAAGTTTCCAAATAAAGTCAACGATGAGCAAAAGCCCTGTAACGATAATTCCCACGCCTGTTCCTCTTTTTGAACATTAATTCCTTCTGGGCAATATTGCATCTACATCATTCGACGAAGGCATGCCTTGATGATGTAGATGAAATATTTCATCAGCTGGACCTTGAGCCACCAGTCAGAAATCCCTCTCCTCCCCTGTCCGGTTATCTTCAAGATACCCCATATTTGATTCAGTTTCAAATAATAGACCCAATTCAATTTGAGATTCAATAAGAATAAAAAAATGTATGATTGGACGGGTGCAATTATTGTACATAATTTCAGACCTAATACCACTGACCAAACACAAGAACAAATTTAAATTTCAACGTAACTAACAAATGCTGCAACCCTGAAGTCTAAAGAGAGTCTGCGCACTGCACTTGACAATGAGAACTTGAAATGTTTTCCATGAACTCTTCACCCCATCCATTTAGTTGTTGAAACTTGGAAAAACATTTCTTGAATAACTAAAAAAAAATTAAATTTTTGCTTGCAAAACATATCTGATGACCTCTCGTTGGAATGAGCTATGTTTTAGAGTAAAAAAAATGAAGCTGAGGCAAAGTCAAGGGTGGCATATACCCCCGTCTGCAATACCATGGATAGCATTGCAGAAATGAAACATTTATTACTGGGTGACGCTGAAGGATTTCAGACCTGTGACAGATTAGACCATTGGGGCATTATTATAAGAACTATAAAGTATCAACATAGGGTGATACAAAAAGGTACCCCTCCTCTTTAAATGTGAGAGTGACTTGATTTGATAATTCTGTAAAAAAAAAAAAAATATTCTGCAAACTTTTTATATGTTGCGCATCTGCAAGACATGTGTAACCATATCCTAAAGTTTCAACTCTTTACATTAGAAAATGTGGGAGGAGTTGATTACATCATGAAGGTACCATTAATTAAACAATTTATTCATGATTGAATTTTGGGAGGGACAAAATCAAAGTCCAGAAAATGCAATAACTCCTACAATAATACACTGCATAACATCTGTCTTGTACTGTGGGTAGACATCAATAGGATAGACTTGCACACCAAATTTGAAGTCATTCCATTGAGTTCTCTGCAAGATAGTCATGAATTAATTTCAAGGCAGACAAATTCCAAGTCCCTGAAGGGCAATGACTCTGGCAATAAAATCTTGCACAACACCTGCATTTCACTATGGGTATACAGCAATAGGATGCACTTGCATACCAAGTACTTCACAAGTTATTTGTGATTGAATTCTGGGACAGACGAATGGATGGATGGATGGATGGATGGATGGATGGATGGATGGATGGATGGATGGATGATGGATGGATGGATGGATGGATGGATGGATGGATGGATGATGGATGGATGGATGGACGGATGGGGGCAGGGGTATAAAAAACTAAAATCTTGATGGGAATAAATGTTGCTCTGATCATTTTTGGCAGTTCTGTTTGGTAAGGGGTTAACCCTTGATCTTACAAGTCTAAAGGACCACCTCTCCCAAAAAAATTTTTTGAAAAACTATAAAACAAAATTTCATTTTTTGTCTCCATGAAATAGGTTATGACCTCCACTGGAACAAGCTCATTGAGGAGTCATAAGCCAGGTTTTGCAGCCTGTGAAATTCATGTCTGGACAGTTTAGGTGGTACTTCATCCGGGGTTGGCAGACTTTTGAAAGTGTTAAACCCAATAAACAGATAATCTATAAATTTAAGCCTGTTAACAAGCAGCCTGTTATGTTCAATGACACAATGATATAGCCTTAGCTGCTGATGTGGCATTAAGCTCCAATAAATAAATGTTCAATGACTGGCACAATTTGCATGTTTGACAGTTACCAATTTACTCATGTCTTACATAATGATTTTGGTACCGCTCCACTTGGGATACAACGGCATTTCTGTTACACTCTGGCATCAGTGATACTGGGCTTAAAATTCATAAGGAGAATGAGAATCGATTCGTGCAAATCATTCTCGCAAAAACAATGAGAATCAACTTTGATTCGGAGAAAATGTTCATTTAATTCTTGACCTTGATTCGAAAAGTGACTTTAAAAAAGCCTGAAGAATTCTTATTCTTATTCTCTGCACCCCATAAGATAACAAAACTTCAGTTAGCTGTGATGTATAGTGAAACTGGTACGCATTTATCATAGTACACATAATAATTAAGGAATACCCAGGGGGATTTCAACATATAACTGATAACATTTTGGTAATAAGTATATCACACATAACAGCCTATTAGGACTGATATTACTATATATATAAATGAAGTTACACATATGTGAATGAGTAATCCTTAAACTTTATAGCACAGTAATGTTATGATTTGCATGTGACCAGAGACATTAAGAAGAAATGTCTCATTGAATGGTTGAGGAGTAAAGTCTAAGGTGACCGATTCTGTGTGTCTATCATTTTAAATTATCCTATCATATGTACCATAAAGGTCAGTTGTTATGTTTTGGTTATTTACGCACGTTATGTCATGACCAGTCTCCACCATTTCAGTCTGCTTTAACTCATTCAAATATTGACTGGGCCTGAGATGGCATTTCTCAATCAAGCACTATTCAATGCATATTTTTAAATCTTCATTTACTTGATCAGATGCATTTTTCAAGACTTACCAGATTCACATCAGTTCACAGACACATTACTCTATAGCTTGAACCCTGCGTGGGCCCAGGTATAATAGGTCCACATTTGGTAGCCAGGTTGTAAATGCACATCAGCGATTGAATGGCTGTTCACATAGACATTTCACTATATTAATGAAGCAAATTATGAGGAATTTGTTCCATCCTTTTACTGAGGTCTCTGTGTGGATGAGCTTGTTAGTTTCTCTCCAGTGGTTGGTGGATTCCTTAGGCCATCCAGTGGATCTATTTGAGTAATTCTACATTCATCTTGGGAACTAACAATGTCGTAATATAGGCATCATATAGCCCTAGTTGTTGAAAGCCTTGTAAAATCTAAATCAAACCAGATCAGACAAAATAAATGTATAGCTTAATATTCTTACAAATCCAGTTTCTTGGTGTGTACCTTGCAAATGAAACTCAATTATTCTTTTCCTAGAAACCTTTGATTTTAAATCAAATTTACATAAGGCCTAAAAAAATAAAAAATTTGTTTCTCAGGCCCTCTCGCATGGTCCTTTTGGCTGCCGCATGCTCTCTTTTTATAACCAATTTAAACTTTAAAAAAATTAAAATTAAATGGTTTATGTCTGATATTTTACCCAAGTTAAAAAAATTGATGAATTTGTCCCTTGAGTGCAAGAAGGCTTTGCAATGCTTTAGCATTGCAAAGCCTTCTTGCACTCAAGGGATGAAATACACCACCACCCGTGCTATTCTGTAGATTATGAGGCCTAAAACTTTAACCCAAAACATGATCTTTTGATGGCTAAGAAGTAATTACTGAAATAAAAAATAAAATAAAAAACCGCTCGCCCGCATGCAATTTCACAAATAATGGCCTGAGAAACAGAAGATCTACTTTGTGTGGCCTAAGCTTTTCCTAATTTTATCTCTGATATGCAATGATATGCACTTCGAACAGTCTAGTTTCTGTAAATCATGGCATATGCAGACATATGTGAGCACTGTACCTGCTGTGTCCATAATGAATTTACTACTGCTTATACTGTAACTGTGTATATGTTGCAAATATTGGTTGAGTAAATGGGAAGTTGTTTTTGTTCTGACTCCAGAGAAAACCTTGTGTTTTTGTTATTATGGCATCTGCATAGTAAGAAAGGTATCAAAAAGACTTTTTTCTTTTGTTAAATCAGACTTTTTTGTTTTTGTTGAAATAAAAATTAATAATTTCAATTTTTTCATTTTGAACAAGAGGCTCTACGGTGCCTGAAGAGCTCACTTAGAACGGAACCTGATATAAATAGAGTCCAAGAATGAATCTACATTAGGCGATCAATCTCCATAGGATACATTGTCAAACCTTGAGCCCCTCAGGAGTGACTAAAATAGTCCAAGTATCATGCCTTTTCTTCAGTTGATCATAATGTAAAAAGTGGAGCTCTCCTATGGAGCCCCTTGATACAACCTGTGTGGATTAATCTTAGTTATACACCTCTACAGGGTACTTAAAAAAATTCCAATTCTTCAGCTACGTGGCCAATTCCGGCTCCCATATCGAGCCCAAATATTAAACCATGCACTAGATTTGAACAAACTTGAATCTCCTCCACTAGAGATGTTGTAAACCAAATATGAAAGGATTCTGACAAGCGAATCTGAAGAAGAAGTTTGAAGAAATTCCCTCATATTGCACTAAGTTAAAATTCAGGTACCATAGGAAGCCCAAATATTAACCCAGGGACCTGATTTGAACAAACTTGAATCTGACTCCCCTACAGATGTTGTAAACCAAATATGAAAGGATTCTGACAAGCGAATCTGAAGAAGAAGTTTGAAGAAATTCCCTCATATTGCACTAAGTTAAAATTCAGGTTCCCATAGGAAGCCCATATTTTAACCCTGGCACTCGAACTGAACAAACTTGAATCTGCACCCCCCCCCCCACCAACCCCCACCCCTAGAGATGTTGAATACCAAATTTTTAAAGAAATTTCCTCATACTGCACTAAGTTAAAATTTGGGCTACCACATGGAGCCCAAATATTAACCCAGGGAACCAGTTTCAACAAACTTGACTCTGACTCCCATAGAAACATTGTACACCAAATATAAAAGGATTGTGGCTGGTGAATCTGAAGAAGAAGATTTTTGAAGAAATTCTCTCATACTGCACTAAGTTAAAATTCGGGTTCCCATAGGCAGCCCAAATATTAACCCAGGCACTCAAGTTGAACAAAATTGAATCTGCCCCCCCCCCTCCCCCCCCCCCCCCCCCCCAGAGATGTTGTATACCAAATATGAAGGCATTCCGACTGGTGGATCTGAAGATGAAAATTTTTAAAGAAATTTCCTCATATTGCACCAAGTTAAAATTTGGGCTACCATAATGAGCCCAAATATTAAAATATGGAAGGGACCCGATTTGAGCAAATGTGAATCTGAAGGCCCCCCTCCCCCCCCCCCCCCCCCTCCACCTAGAGATGTTGTATACCAAATATGAAAGTATTCTAACTGGTGGATCTGAAGAAGCAGAGTTTTAAAAATTATCCCCCATACTGCACTTCCATAGAAGCCGAAATACTAACCTAGGGATTTGGTTTGAACAATCTTGAATCTGACCCTCATAACAATGCTGTATAACAAACATTAAAACTATGAAGGGATTTCATTGTAACTTCGCAGGATCACTCCAGATGATGCCCAGATCAGATTGTCCCTTTTGGTTGCGATCATTCAACCATGATGGCTGCCCGAGCCCGAAGCCCGAAAACCTTTAGCACAGTCTACAGGTCATATTTATGAGGGGATTTCATTGTAACTTGGTAGGATGACTCCAAATAATGTCCAAATGAGAACATCCCATTTTGATCTCGATCATTCAGCCTTGATGGCTGCCCGAGCCCAAAAACCTTTAGTATAGGTAAAAGGTCATATTTATGGAAGGATTTCATTGTAACCTATTAGGTTCACTCCATATAATGCCTAGATGATGACATCCCCTTTTGGTCGTGATTGGTCAGCTGTGACGGCTACAAGTGCCCGAAACCCAAAAACCTTGAGCACAGTCTACAGGTCATATTTATGAAGGGATTTCATTGTAACTTCGTAGGATCACTCCAGATGATGTCCAGATGAGATTGTCCCCTTTGGTTGCGATCATTCAACCATGATGGCTGCCCGAAGCCCGAAAACCTTTAGCACAGTCTACAGGTCATATTTATGAAGGGATTTCATTGTAACTTGGTAGGTTGACTTCATATAATGTCTAGATGAGAACGTCCCCTTTTGGACACGATTGGGCAACTGTGACGGCTTCAGGGGCCCAAAGCCCGAAAACCTTTAGAACAGTCTACAGGTCATAATTATGAAGGGATTTCATTGCAGCTTGGTAGGATGACTCCAAATAGTGTCCAGATGAGAATGTCCCCTTTTGGTTGCGATCATTCAACCATGATGGCTGCCAGAGCCCAAAGCCCAGAAACCTTTAACACAGTCTACAGGTCATATTTATTAAGGGATTTCATTGTAACTTGGAAGATTGTCTTCATATAATGTCTAGATGAGAACGTCCCCTTTGGACACAATTGGGAAACTGACGGCTACAAGGGCCCGAAGCCCAAAAACCTTTAGCACAGTCTACAGGCCATATTTATGAGGGGATTTTAATGTAACTTGATAGGATGACTCATTTTGGAATAATTTCACTGTAACTTGGTAACTTTTGTTGATATACTTTAACTGTGAGGGCCATATAACTGTGAGGTCATATTAACCCACTCCTCAGCTCTTTAGTACAGTGTACACCTCATATTATTTTTATCATAAACATAGCATACAGGGAACAGAAATGAACATATTCCCAATTATCACAATTCTTGTCTTATTTCATAATCCTTTCATAAACATTGAACATTATCCTTTTCATCAAACACAACACCCAAGTTAAGCTACAGTGTCATTGACACTTTCATTTTAATTAACAATTACTAAAAACAATTGCCAAAAAGATGGATAGACAGATGGATGAATGGATGGTCAAACAAGGGCACATCACTGGAAAATAACCTCTAGATGCTGACATTATGTGTTCCAAACCGGATGAATATTTTTCCATCATTATATGCCACAGGAGAAATTTTTAATTGGGTAGAAGTGTAAGTATATCAGGAATGAAACAAGCAATATTTTTCAAAAAGTAATTGGAGGAATTTTCAATTTGAAGGATAAAGGGTTAATATCTCAGAATCAAATTATCAGATTTATACCAAAAGCTATACAGCGCGGCACATCAGTAACTTGAAGATATACATAAAGTAACATGACAATTGGATTGATATTTTTTGAGTTATCTCATGCCAAAGCGATTGGACGAAATCTCAATTTGAAGGATAAAGGGTTAATATCTCAGGATCAAATTATCAGATTCACACCAAAAACTATGCAGCTCGGCACATCAGAAACCTGAACACAAATATAAAATAAAATGACAATCCAAGCAATATTTTTCAAGTTATCGAATGCCAAAGAAATGGATACGGATGCCAGCCAGCCAGCCGGCCGGCCGGCCGGCCGGCCAGACGGACGGACGGACGGACGGACGGACGGACGGACGGACGGATGGACGGACGGACGGACGGACTAAGGATGGACAAACGACAGAGGGCGCACATTTTTGGGGGCACTTGACCATCCACCAGCCCCCACCAATGTTTAGGCATTTTTCTACGTTCCCCCTCCCCCCTCCCCTTCTGAATCACCTTTGAAAAATTAAAATTTTATAGTAAATTTCCTTTTTTATTATACCTGCCACAATTGTTTACAACAGGCTTGCATTACAATGGAAGTCCCTTACTCAGAAGTGTACTCTCTATTTTGATCTTTCTCAAGTGATTTGGTTAAGCAAAGTGGTGCAAAACCACCAAGAAAAAATAAGCCAAAACTGGGTCGAATGATACCAGTGCACACCCAGTAGGCGACTGGGTCGAATGATACCAGTGCACACCCAGTAGGCGACACTCTTCTCCTAGAACAGATTCACAGCTCCCGGTCCCAGTGCGTAGTCGTATAACCAATGACTCATTCTTTTGAATCTGCCAAGATTGGAGTTATGTGATCAGCGGGCAGGAAGGATTCTTACCCAAATATGAAGACTGAAGGGACTTCACATAAACAATTGTGGTAGGTATAATAAGCAGTCCTTAAAATTTAGCGTGCGCGATCGCGCGGCGCGCGTAGTGCGCGGGCAAATTAAAATTATCGTGCGTTATATAAAGTGCGCGCAGGGTTAAAAAAGTAGCGCTTGTACAATTTTAGGTAGTTCATTGAGATATTGGCCGGTTACTGGTTAACAACTTAACAGATAATTTATATTGCAACAACGTAACGTCATCAAAGCCGTTGAGTTCGACTTCTGTGACAACAGCTCACGATGCCATGTACGCGGCTTCCTGTCTGTTGTTTGATGTGGAGCATGTGTCGGCAGTGCACTCTTTGATCTCAGATCTCTTATCGCAGGGGATCACGTGACATTCGGCGACCGATTCTCCACTCATTCATTGTCTTTGTCATTACTTCTCGAAAACATGGACACGGACGAGTCTGTCTCTGATTATCAGTCAAAGGGAAAAACTGTGGGGGTTGAAACCTTCAAGAAATGGAACGTTGGTTCACTTATAGGATACCGCACAGGGAAAATCAAGGGCCGTGAGGTAGTCACGGGGGTATGGTGCAAGACCTGCGCAAAACACATTGATAAAATCAAGCGGTCCGGTATATTAAAGGGACAAATGCTGATTGAAGTAGAAAAATATGTTCAGGGAACCAGCTTCGTCACGAAACATACGGTCACACGGCACCTGTCATCTAAAGTGCATCAAATTGGCATTCAGATCGAGAAAGAATCCAGTGATTTAATTAGCGAATCCGTGACAACTTCCGAGCAAAGCTCGAATGCTTCTCAACTGAGTGCCACACCACAACAGAGCGCTTCACAGAGTTCACAGCCTAAGATAAATGTAGCTCTCCAACGACAGTCAAAGGACGCTTATCTGAAGCTTTTCCGAACGGCGTATCTGATAGCCGTCGATGGACAACCGCTTACAACATTCGAAACGGCTGTCAAAATACAGAAAGCAAATGGCGTTGAGCTGATCCAGGGTTTAGCTAACAGTATGATGGCTCGTGAAATTGTTGCATTCATTGCTGATTCTATACGGGAAACTCTTTCTGAAATTCTGATGACTGTAAATGCTTTTACGGTTATGACTGACGGCTCTCAGGCACGTAAAACCAACTCTGAAAAGGAAATCGTTCTTGTAAAGGTGATATGGGATGGAAAACCAAAATATTTCGTTCTGGCATTACAGGATATGAATTCGTTTGGGGATGCGAACGCTGAGAACCTGAAACTAGCTGTGGATGATGTATTCATCAGAAAACTTAAAATCCCCGGAGATCGCTATAAGTTCTGCGAAATCGCAGCTGCTGCTGATGGTGCGAGCGTTAATTTCGGCCACAAGTCTGGGTTGCTGACACGCCTCAGGAATGACGGAAGACCATGGCTTGTAAGCATCCACTGCGTTGCACATCGACTTGAACTCGCACTAAAAGACTCACTCCTGAAAGAAAAGCTCTTTAATGACGTGGAGGAGCTGCTTCAGTCTCTTTATAGGTTTTTCAAGCAGTCAGCGAAATTCGGTCGACATGTAGAGGGCGTAGCAAGCGCCATGAATGTTACGGTCTATAAAATGCCAAAAGTCACTTCGACCCGATTCGTCAACCACCACCGGCGAGCATTGAAAAATCTTCTGAATAATTGGGTCATTTACATTCAGACAATAGAGGACACACAAGCGAGTGACGAATATAAGACAGTCAGTGCCAAGTTGGGTGGATTTTTGAAAAAACTGAAAAACACTAAATTTCTCCTTACATGTTGCTTATACAAAAACTTGCTTGATAATATGTCAGTACTCTCATTGTTCTTTGAAAAAAATGAATTGCTCGTGTGTGATGTCCTCCCTGCTGTGGAACGAACAAAAGAGTCCATTTCGGAATTCGTGGACAATTTAACTTCAATTGACTCTATAACAAACAAATTGCAGGTTGAGCTGAAACCGACTGATAATGATCTCACACGTTACGAGTTGGAAGTGCGCATGCCAAAAAGTGGCACTATGAGGCGTAAAAAAGCTGATCGAGAATACGTTGTCACCAAGTATTCCGGCTTACAAGGTTGTCGTGCGGCCGAATCAACCGATATGGTAGTGAAAGAGCTCATCTCCCTGGCGAAGAACTCCGCTTCAAGCGCAAAACGTTGTTTGAATGACCGATTCTCATCATTCAATGACTCAGTTTTCAAATTGGTGAATTGGATTGATCCGAAGAACTGGCACTCAACAAAAAACGAAGTCAAATCAATCTGTGAGTTGGCGGAAAAGTTCAGAGCGTCGTTGGAATTCGTTGAATTCGACAGCGAAGAAGATACAATGATGCGGGAATGGAAAGACTTAAAGCTCACCACAAAGCATTACTACCCAACCCTCAGAGTGCGGAAATTGTGGCAAAAGTTGTTTACATGTAGGAGGGATCAATTTCCGAATATCTGTAAAATAGCGGAGATTGTTTTGGCAATTGGTGTGAGCAACAGTGTGGTTGAGAGCGCGTTCAGTCACCTAACGGCTATGTTATCTGATCGCAGATTGAGTATGAAACATGACACCATGGAGAACCTCCTGTTGATTTGTGTGAATGACATTGTTTTTGAGGATAGGGAGAAGTCGAAGTTGCTCGATCATGCAGTAGACAAATACCTAAGCACGCGACGAAAGCGTAAATGGGAGACGACACAGCAATATTCTGATAATGATATCCCCCACTTGACAAAAAGAAGACGACAGTGCTCTCCCAGTGATAGCAGTGATGAGGAATCAGAGTCGCCATCAGAATCCCGCGAAAGTTCAGATTCTGATTCTGGTGACTGTGACACTGACACAGATTGACTTAATCCCACTGACTGATGACGTCACGTCCAACTTCTAAAGCATTACCCAACAAGGAATGCCGGCTTATAATTCGGACCTTTGCTCATTCAGACCTTGGCTTATTCGGACCCTGGCTTTTTTGGACCTCCGGCTTATTCGCCCCCTATAGTGGAATTAGATGAAAAACCAACTCGTATACAAATTTTTTTATTGATTTTATTACGTAACATCAATTTATGACAAATAACATCAGAGATTTTGCAGATTTTTTCAACAGTCAACTCGCGGAGATGTCTTTGGCTGAGTATTAGAGAAAGGGTGGTGGTGAGGAGATAAGCCGGAGGTCCGAAAAAGCCAACAACATTCACTGATTCAGCATAAATATTATTTATTCCCATATTTCCACGAACTTACTTTTATGAGAGGGACGTCGTTCAACTTAAATATTCGTTCCCATTTTTATTTTATTTTATATTCTGATTTTAGAGAAAGGGTGGTGGTGGGGCGATAAGCCGGAGGTCCGAAAAGGCCATCGCCATTCAGCATAAATATTTATTCCCACATGTATGGTATTATGTAATAAAATAAACGATTAGATATGGGAAAAAATATTTATGCTCAATGACGTTGGCTTTTTCGAACCTCCATCTTATTCCCCCCCCCACCACCACCCTTTCTCTAAAATCAGAATATAAAATAAAATAAAAATGGGAACGAATATTTATGTTGAACGACGTCCCTCTCATATAAGTTCGTGGAAATATGGGAATAAATAATATTTATGCTGAATCAGTGAATGGGGTTGGCTTTTTCGGACCTCCGGCTTATATCTCCTCACCACCACCCTTTCTCTAATACTCAGCCAAAGACATCTCCGCGAGTTGACTGTTGAAAGAATCTGCAAAATCTCTGATGTTATTTGTCATAAATTGATGTTACGTAATAAAATCAATAAAAAAATTGTATACGAGTTGGTTTTTCATCTAATTCCACTAGAGGAGGCGAATAAGCTGGAGGTCCGAAAAAGCCCGGGTCCGAAAAGGCCAGGGTCCGTCTCCGAATAAGCCAAAGTCCGAATGAGCCGAGGTCCGAATAAGCCGCATACCCCCAACAAGAACGTTGAAAGTTTCAGAAAGAAACCGTTACCATATTCATTTTGCTAGGTTGAACATCCGCAGGGAAATACCCGGATAATAAACCATCATCATTTTAACAAATTAAAGTGTTTGAACCATGTAATTTGTCGTAACATTTTATTACGCACGAGTTTGTGCAGTTTATTTAGTTTAACTCGAAATGTCAAATCACTCGATCTTATACTTGTGCGAAGATACTACCTTCTGTCCCTTTACAAACCAACACAAGTTAGGCCTATATATTGACGAATGCTTCCGCCTCCGGAATGCATCAGGGTGATTAAATCTACTTGGTTTGTTCCCCAAGGCAAATCAGCGACACTTGTCTTTTTCAAATTCACCGGAACGGAAGATTTATTATCACAGGACGCTATTTATAGATTTTTGAAATGGCTCGACTGGGATTCGAGCCCGTGCCGGCAGACTTCCCCACGGCACTAACTCGCCTAGCAAATCAATACCAACGCCCTAGACCACTCGGCCACCGGCAGAGTGGTCTAGGGCATTGGTATTGATTTGCTAGGCGAGTTAGTGCCGTAGGGAAGTCTTATGTGTTATGTTGATTTTTGAAATGGCTCGACTGGGATTCGAGCCCTTGCCCACTGCCGAAAGACTTCCCTACGGCACCAACTCGCCTAGCAAATCAATACCAACGCCCTAGACCACTCGGCCATCGGCAGAGTGGTCCAGGGCGTTGGTGTTGATTTGCTAGGTGAGTTGGTGCCGTAGGGAAGTCTTGTGTGTTCTGTTGATTTTTTAAATGGCTCCACTGGGATTCGAGCCCGTGCCCAGTGCCGAAAGACTTCCATACGGGACCAACTGACCAACTCGCCTAGCAAATCAATACCAATGCCCTAGACCACTCGGCCACCGGCAGAGTGGTCTAGGGCGTTGGTATTGATTTGCTAGGTGAGTTGGTGTCGTAGGGAAGTCTTGACGAGTAAAGTAGTTACCGTAGGTCGGGCATTTCCAGGTTCGTTTCGGCTCTCAGTTCAAATTATTGACATCGATCACGTGATGTTTGTCATGTGCCGCCTACAATCTTTTTCTGCCAGGGTAAAGTCATTCGTCGTAAGGTAAATAGAAGATTATGTCCGCCATATGTCTGCGAATATCGGGAAAATATTTCATGAGTGGGACGTGTTAGTATCATTTTTTGCGAGCCGCTATAGCTACGAGTAATGCCACCATCGTCGGTACGGTTCAAAATACGAAGTATTCAGTAGTAATTGTGGTGAAAAATTATTAGGTTTTTTGACTAAGTCTCGTCATTCGGAAAGCGCGGGCAGCCTTCAAACCACAAGCGCGATACATAGCGCACGTGGTGTTTTCTAAATTTTAAGGACTGAATAAGAAAGGAAATTTACTATAAAATTTAAATTTCTTATCAACTTACCTTACAATTGTTTACAACAGGCTGAATAGACAATAGGAGGGAATCGCATAACCAACTCCCCACATAACCCAACAGTTCTGGAACCGTGGACAGAAGAAGAGTTCCCAAGACCTATAAAACCATAGCATTACAAACAGTAGTAAAAGACAATGAAAAAGGAGGCATATGGTTCTGTGTGACACACAGACAGAAAGGACAGTAACCAAACACATGGCTGGAACTGACCTTGTAAGAAGCCTAATGGCTAGGGTAGACAACAGCCTGAGCAGAAGAAAGAGGGCCCAAAGAAAAATGGTCATCAGACTGCTCCTGCAACTGACGAAGATAGAAGGTGGAGAAAGTAGAAGCATTTTTCAAGTAGGCTGCCTGGATAACATCCGACAACTTGACGGAGTGTGGCATAAGCCCAGGAGGTAGACAAGGCACATACCTCATGGGCAGAAATACGATTGGTAATATAATTGTCAGTCGCTAGACGAGCTTACAATGCGTAAATAACAAGACAAGTCCATCGAGAAATGGATTAAAGAGAGATCTTCTGTCGATCAGGAATAAGAGACAGACAGAATCTTTTCCTGCCTTTCCCAATGAACTGCGTCCAGTTGAGATAAATGCGAATTGCACGAACCGGACAGAGCAAAGGGCTATTACCCTCAGCAGAAGGAAGCGATACAGATGGGAGATGGAGTTGTTTCTCATATCTGATTCTTGGCCAGAAAGGAGCAATCAGTGGTAAATGTAACACTTGGCTGAGCTCCTGAAAAAGGCCGGATCAACCGAGAGGGCGTGAAGCTCACTAACCCTTCTGGCTGAGGCAAAAGCCATCAGAAAAGCTGCCTTGTATGTGAGAAAATGCATATCCACCTGGGATAAAGGTTTGAACCACCACCCCCACCCCCAAACAAAGCAGCACCCAAGAAAGATTCCATCTTGGGGTAAGCTGCAAAATCCTAGGCCTTTTCAAAAAAAAGTAACGAATAAGCTTGGAGAGGTACGGATTAGTACTGATACAACGCTTTCCCAAATACGAAAAGGTCTCTGAAAGCATGTATCCTTTGATGGTAACAGGTTGGACACACTGAGAATCAAACAGATATACCAGAAACTCTGCAATCTGCATTATCGAAAGATCTGCATAATCAACAGAGTGATCAGCACACCATCAACAGAAGGGACCAGATCAGACTTCTTGTGGACTCTGAACCCTGGCGATGTGAGCAGGCTCAACAGTGTGTCCACATCTGACTCCAGAAGAGCTGCATTGGAGTGCCTCTGGAAATATCATCCAGATATGCCAAAGTAGTCACCCTGGACTATGTTCAATGGAAGGCTATCAGATGCGACATCAGTCGGGTGAAGGCCCAAGGAGGCAGTTGAGGCCGAAAGGCATGGCCCTGAACTGGTAAACTCACCCCAGAAAAGCAAACCCAAGATACTTTTGCAATGTCCGATGAATCAGAACGTGAAAGTACGCGTCTCACATGTCGATGCTGGAAGCAAAATCTCTCTGGTGAATGCAGCGGCGAACCGACCTGAAAAGTCTCCATGCTGAACTTGGGAGCAATGATAGACTGGTTCAGGATACTCAGATCGATAACCGGTCGGAGTCGTTCGTCCTTCTTCGGCACCAAGAATAGGCGGGAATAAAATTCCCCTGAATGAATGTTCTTGATGACCTCGATCGCCCCTTTTGACAGGAGATTGTCTCCATGATCAAAAGTTTGCGATGTGAAATGTCTGAAGGAACTTGGGTTGGAAGAGGCACTCTCGACAGAGTGGGGTGCCTCTGAAAGGATATCCGCAGCCTGGGCCGAACAACATCTAACACCCAATGATCGGATGTGATCGTGGGCCAACGGTCTGCAAACTCTGACATCCTTTTTCCAACCATGGATGAATCGAGGTGAGGACCTTTATTTCAAGCCCCGGAGAGGCCCGTGAGAGGATAAACCACCTCCTCTGCTAGATGAAGGATCCTGAGACCTACCTCTGGTCTGCCGACGCTTACCCTTACCACGTGAGTGAGAAGAAGCGGCGCTAGGAGGATCAGCCCTTGGCTTCACAGAGGAAGCAGAAGGGCATTTGTTAGGTTTAGAACAGCCCCGGCCCCGGCGTCCGACAGACAAAGGCAAAGCAGCAGCTGGTCTTTGGAATGATGCAGGATGTCATCCCGAACTGTCGCCACGGAACCATGGAATATTCACGGATCCACCAAAGAAGCAGATCGAAGAGCAGGGCTCTGCCCCTCAGGAAGGGAATGACTTGTGTCCAACACATCATCCCGGCAAACTAATTCCAAGTTAGCCATGTTACAGGCATGTGTGTAAGATGCATGAGCACCTTGGAGATCACATGCAAAGGAGCCTGTACGTCGTCAAACTTATCTGGAGACAGATAACAGCCAAGGCTGAGACGACATGATCCGAGAGAGAAAGCATCTATCTCGATAAACCCAACAGTGACTCCAGAGTCATCACAGGAATAACGGCCGACTTGAGCTTGGAAAGCCCAAGGTCGGAGAAGTCTTGATCCAAGACCGTCAAAGTGTGGCAGACCGACGGATTGGCGGAATCGTAGGAACGATAATGCACTGGATGCAAAAAGGTATCAGCACTGGTGAAGAACGAATTCTTGATAGCCTTGGAACTCAGCTTAGAGTTCAAAGCTGCAAAATCTTCGACCACCTGTACCAACTGGTACGGTCAAAGGTGCCCAGAAGCAGGTTGCTCCTCAGGCTGTAGGCGCGCGACTGATGATCGCAGCCTGGCTGAAACCTCCAGCTGGTCTGATAGTTCAAGTTCTGGAAGGAAGATAAACACAAAGTCAAGAGCTGCCCCAAGTCAGAAGGCTGTTGGCTCTCGACGTCAGGTGTGTCTAACCCATCCTCCGAGTCGGAAGACACATAGCCCATCACGGGCAAACCAGCCGATGCCTCCCATGGTGTAGGGACACCAGGCAGATCAGAAAGCAGCCTGCTTCCAATACTGAGAGGCGGTGCCGTGGGGGGTGCCTGGAAGCCACTAGTGGCCTCGCTGGAGGCAACAGGAAAGCTCTTGGAAAGAACATGCATGTGCAAGGAGAGGCCTCCCTAAGCTCATGGCCCGTATCAGCCAGTTTGACGTGGAAACGACCCGGCAAAGTGGCTTCGCTCCTGACCCTTTTAACCAGTGAAGGGTCACGATCCTCTAGAACACCCCATGCGGGGCAACAGATGGCAGCCAAAACATCTGAATGCAAATGCTTATTAGGGGTATGAAATACCCCGAGGATATGAAGTGCAGGAACTCAGGTGAGTCACTGCAGACCTTTGAGGGACAGAAGGTCCAGACTGCACAAAACGCATTGGTTCCGCAACACGGCCAAAGGATAAGAGTGCGTGGACGGAATGCAACAGAGTCCATGGTGACCCCACCATGAACGACAGAATCCAAGGAAAATTCGGCTGGCAGCCCCTTCCGACTTTGCCAAGCTGACGTCAGGGAAGGCTGAAGCCAATATCCCACATCCAAACTACCAGACATCCCTGCAGACCCCTGCAGGGATAAGCCGAGGCTGGCTGAAACGGTGACTGTAGATGTTGCAGACGGAACAGCAGTAGCAGCAGATACGTCAGGAGCTGTTGAAACCGATGGAATGGTGGAGAGAGCAACCAAGCTCAGCTCCAAAGGAGGAATCACAACCCTAGTGACAGCCTCAGATGTCGACTGTAGGGGGACAACCGTCCCGGAACCAGGCATCTCTTCACCAGAAAACTGAACAGCTCCTGCAGTGGATACTGCACATCCCCAATGGAGGGGGAAAGACTCTCACCAGACATGGTCATGTTAGAAGGCCCCGATCGACAGCGTTCCCCTTTCCCACGGGCAAGGAACGGCCATGAGAATGCACCACACGGTTCACGGAAGCCCAAAAGGTGGACGACCAAGACCCACAGGGTCGATCTGAAGAACACCCATTACATGTGGCACATGAAGCATGGGAATCATCCACATGCTTCGGCAAAGGCATTGCCCACAAGGAACAGTCCTGGGCAGACCAGAGGTGAGAGAAGAAGAAAAGGTGAACCCAACAGAAAAAAGTAGAACATCCCCAACTACAAAATCGGTCTTAAGAGTTATAGGATAAAATACTTAAACTATATTGTTATATTCGAATACTTTGTTCGTATTTTTTTCTTATCTAGATTTATAACTATACTCATGTTTATATCGCGTATGTACCTCTACCCACTCATTCTCACTCTCTTCTCTTCTCCACCCCTTCTCTCTCCCTCTCACCCTTCCATTTTTCTCTCCCATTATCTCCCATTCACTTAGCATTATCTTCTCTTCTCCACCCCCTCTCCCCTCTCTCTCTTTCTCACCCTTCCATTTTTCTCTCATTATCTCCCATTCACTTAGCATTCTCATTCACTGGGTTAACTCGCTCCCTCTCTCCCCACCATATTAGCAGTATTCCGTGTCCTCCCTCCAGAGATCACATCTGCGCTAAGTCAGTGCTGCTGAGAGGCAGTTTAGAAATCTTTTGAAAGTACCCCATGTGTCAACTACTAGCCAGCGTCATGACTGCTGTGAACACAATGGTAACAGTCTCACAAAATAGCATTTTGTGTTCTGCTTTTAAACCCCCGTTAACTAGAATGGTATCTCCTTTGTGTACACTTACAGTGAGATGGGGCGGTCCAATTTTAAATATGCAGAAATAATAAAATAATTGCACACTGCAGTATTTATTTTATCGTCGACGTACCGTGGATAGATCTCCCTCACTGAGAAATAAGGTGAAAAATATGCCTTGGACGGAAAAATCGGTCCTGAGAGTTCTAAGGTCCTGAGAGTCCTGAGAGTCTTAATTTTAAATACCTATGTTATATTCGAGTGTGTTGTTTGCATATTTTCCTTATCCATATTTATAAACATACTCGTGTTTATATTACAAATGTACCTCAACCTCCTCATTCTCGCACTCTTCCTTTCACCCAATCTCCCTCCCCTCCTCTCTCTCTCTCTCACCCTTCAATTTCCCCCTCTCATCATCTCCCATTCACTTTGCATTTTCATTCACTGGATTTAACTCGGTCTCCCTCTCACTCTCCATATCTCTTTTTCTCTCACTCTCCTGACTCGCTCCAGGGATCACATCCGATCTGAGTCAGAGATGTTGAGAGGCAGTCAAGAAATTTTATAGAATTACCTGATGTGTCAACGACTAGTCAGCATCATGGCTACTGAGAAGCAGCAACAAGTGCCAACGACACGGATCGACACTAAACAATGGGAAACATCACTGACATGCGACATGTGTGAGCCCAATTAACAACGGTTCCACTAAATAACATTTTATGCTCTGTTCTTAAATAGTCGTTCCCTGGAGTGGTAACGTCCTTGTGTGAGATGGGGCGGTCCAATATTAATACAGAGTAAATAAAATAATAGCTGCAGTGTGCAATCGGTCGGCTGCATACTATTATTATTTTATCGTTGATGCCCAGAGTATAGACCTCCTGCAATGAGACAAAAATGGGGTGAAAATTTGGCCCTGGACTGAAAAATCGGTCTTCAGCACTCAAACGATTAAATACTTGTATTATATTGTTACATTTGAATGTTTTGTTTGCATGCTTTTGCTTATCTGTAATTATAAATACACTCATGTTTATATTACATATGTACCTCTACCTCTTCACTTCCTTTTCCCAGCCTCCCTTCCTTTCTCCCCCTCTCTCTCTCTCTCTCTCTCTCTCTCTCTTCTCTCACTCTCTTGCCCTTCCATTTGGCCCTCTCACCATCTTCCATATGCCTAGGATTTTCACTCACTGGGTTTAACTCGGTCTCTCTTTCGCCTGGGATTCTCGATCACTGGGTTTAACTCAGTCTCTTTCTCCCTCTTCATATTAGCAGTATTTTGCATTCTCCCTTTTTCCTTTTCTCTCGCTCTCTCCTCCTCTCTCTCTCTCTCTCTCTCTCTCTCTGTCTCTTCCTGTTTCTTTCACTCCCATTTTTTTTCACTCTGTCCCTCTCTATATTTCTCTATCGTCTCCCTTTCCCAAAAATACAACATTTTTATCTAAGAATATATTATCTCTCTTACTCTCCTTCACTTCTCTGTCTCCAGTACTATATTTTCTGCCACTGCCCCTTACATCTCCTCCTTGACTTTTCTACTCTTAGTAATACAACGTTAATAACTGAGTATATATTCCCTCCCTTCCCCTCTCTCTTTCCTTCTCTTCCTTTCACCCTCTCTCTCTTTCTCTCGTCCTGTCTTCCCATCCATCTCTTCCTCCACCAACAAGTGTTTGACCACCGAGGTGGTATTAGTCCCCTACGGCACTTTTGTGACATAAGGTGTTTTTGTCACAGAAGACACTCGAGTATATAAGCATCTTGGATTTTGAAAAAAAAATATTGAGCACGCATAATCCCCTCACAACCCTTTATCCATGAACCATATATGAAAGGCGTAGTTTGAACCATGTTGGAGGGAGGGGTGGTAACAAAAAATAGAGAAAAAAGCTTAAAATACACAACAAAAATGGCCGCCATTCTGCCATCTTGGATTTTGAAAAATAAATATTGACTGTGCATCATCCCCTCAGAACCATTTATCCATGTACCAAATATGAAAGGTGTAGCTTGAAGCATATTAGAGGGAGAGGTGGTAACATAAAAACAGACAGACGGACAGACAGATGTTAGATTTTGAAAAAAAAATATTGAGCGTGCATAATCCCCTCACAACCCCTTTATCCATTTACCATATCTTAAAAGTGCAGCTTGAACCATGTTGGAGGGAGCAGTGGTAACATAAAATAGAGAAAAAAGCTTAAAAAACACAACAGAAATGGTTGCCATGGCGCCATCTTTAATTTTGGAAAAAAAAATATTGAACGTGCAACATCCCATCACAACCCTCTATCCATGTGCCAGATATAATAAGTGTAGCTTGAACCACGTTGGAGTGAGGGGTGGTAACATAAAATAGAGAAAAAAGCTTTAAAAACACAACAAAAATGGCCGCCATGCCGCCATCTTGGATTTTGAAGAAAAAATATTGAACATGCATCATCCCATTACAACCCTCTATCCATGTGCCAAATATGCAAAGTGTAGCTTGAACCATGTTGGTGGGAGGGGTGGTAACATAAAAATAGAGAAAAAAAGCTTAAACACAACAAAAATGGCTGCCATTCCGCCATCTTGGATTTTGAAAAAGATATTTTGAACGTGCATCATCCCCTCAGAACCATTTATCCACGTACCAAACATGAATGGTGTAGCTTGAACCATGTTGGTGGGAGGGGTGGTAACATGAAAATAGAGAAAAAAAAGCTTAAAAAACACAACAAAAATGGACGCCATTCCACCATCTTGGATTTTGAAAAAAAAATTTTGAGCGTGCATCATCCCCTCTGAACCATTTATCCATGTACCAAATATGAAAGGTGTAGCTTAAAGCATGTTGGAGGGAGAGGTGGTAACATAAAAAAACAGACAGACGGACAGACGGACAGATGGATGGACAGATGGACGGATGGATGGACAGATGGATGGTCAGACAGATGGACGGACAGACGGACAGAGTGCAATCCTATAGTCCCCTTACGGTTCCCGTAGGGGACTAATAATATGTTGTTAACTGAGAATATACTTATGTGGTGCCAGACAGCACTATTGCAAACCTTCATACTATCCCCTCCTTTCTCACATTTGATTTTCCTCTATGCATCCTTTCTCTGAAATTTAATCTCATACCTTCTACAAGCATTACACAATCATTACACAATGATATTGTTGTATTCACAAAAATCAAATACATGTTTCTATAACCCATATACACCACAGTCTCAACATGCATGTTTGATGACAAACATCCTCACTCTACAACAACAGTGGTTGTTGCCTTTCCTCCTGTACATAGTCTAGCGGGGGAGGAATTCGTCACATACAGGTGAATTGTGCACTTGGTGATACCTTCTTGAAATTTGGCACACTGTTAGTGTAGGCTATGAGGTTCTCAAAAACGATCGGCTACAAGTTGACACCGACCGGTGGCGACCAGTAGCGGCACAATCCAAAATGGCCGCCAGCGGCTGAAGGGAACCTCCTTTTCGACGGTCTACCGACTATACATCCGATTGTAAGGGCGCGAAAGTGAACTCTGATCCACGCACGTGTTGGAAACAGACGTGGGAGATGATGTAGAATAAAACGAGATTCTCTATACGGACGCATCAATTTCTTGGAACTTGAAAAGAGCGTTGTTTCTCCGGGATCAGCGTCATTCAGGCAAACCTGAATGACGCTGATCCCGGAGAAACAACGCTCTTTATGAAGCAGTCTCTTTGCCATACAATCTCTTGTTTGGCGTAATTCCGCAAGCAATTCTGATTTGTCTGTCGAAATTAATTCGAGAACGCGATTGTTCACAAAAATCATTCACAGAATGAGTGAGAATCCTCTTCGTGTACGGACTAGTACTGACTGGGAACGTTGTTGCTTTTGCCAGCAAGACAGTTCCAAGAAATTGATGCGTCCGTATAGAGAATCTCGTTTTCATGACGCCTATAAAGCTATTGAGGAAGACATAACGCGCTTCCTAGATAATGGCGTTGAGCTTCCATATAATTTGACCATTGATTGTTTGATGAGAGAGAGTGATGAGTGTATGTCGATGTCACTGTTGACGAATAAGGCAATATATCATAAGACATGCCGTGACAGTATTCGGACTCACATCGTACAGCGCGTGCTACACAAGCGAGAGCGAAATGAGGCAGTGGCATCCTGCTCCACGCTGAGTCCTAAAAGAACACGGACAAGTTTTGAATCTGGCTGTGACAGGAAACTGCCCCAGTGTGTTTATTGTCACAAACGCGAAGGTGACAGCAGTGAGCCTATTTGCAGATCAATGTCTGATAACAATAAACTCAAAATTATGGCAAAGGAAGCCGAGAACTGGGTTGTTTTTTCTCGGGTCAATGCAGCATTTGATTCCGCTGCTAGTGATCTTTACTATCACAAAACCTGTTATTGTAAGCTTGCCAATGAAGCACGAGCGGCTAAATCTAAAAAGTCGAAGAACGCCGAACATTCCGCGTCAGGCCTGCCCTATGACCCTCTCGTTATGGCAGAGCTCATAACATTTGTTGAACACAACGATTCCGCGATGAAGCTTGTCGATCTCAAGAATCTGTACAGTCGGAGGTTGAAGCAAGTCGGTTCTGATTGGCTTAGTGAAGAAATACATTCCACTCGATTCAAAGAACATTTGTTGCAGAAATTGGGCGATGGCTGGGACGCCTTCACACAGGGTAGAGATGTGTTTATTTCAAGTAGGTTTCGAGTTGGCTCCTTGTTGTCCGAATCTTTAACTCGTATAGTGTCTGAGGAAGAGGCAAAAAAGATAGTTGATGTGGGTCTTCTTCTGCGTAAACACATACTCATATCTCAAGCTCCTTTCACGGGATCATTTTCATCTTATTGCTTGAGCGAGCCTGTACCCAACTCACTCCTGACTCTTCTTAGAGTTCTACTTGAGGGCACATGTAGTATACAGAACTTAGGCGATGATGAGACTGTTAATGCCAAGACTCGAGTGGCTTGTACTATTTCACAGATGTTGATCAGCAATTCAGCGAAACGCTCCGAACATGCACAAAATGTTCACCAGAGACGTGACAGAGAAACTCCAATGCCTCTTTATGTGGGTTTGAAGTTGCATGCCCATGATCGTATGAAAAATCTTATCAGAGATTTTCATCAAATGGGACTCTCTGTCTCTTATGATCGCGTAATGGATGTTCGCAGGAGTTTCGCGAGAGCTGTTTCACTGCGGTTCAAGAACGAAGGTGTTGTAGTCCCAGCTAACTGCAAACGTAATGTTTTCTCGATAGGAACCACTGATAACATTGATGTATCTGGTAGATCTGATATGCATGGTACGTCCATCACACTCATTGGTCAACTGAGCAGGGACAATGTGGGTACTGATCCCCCACCACTGAGTTTAGATGTTCCAGAAGACACACAAATTGAACTCCCAGACGACTATGCATTTGTTCCTTTCGTTGAAGACTTTGGTGGGGACATCAGGCTTGAATCTCCAGATGAATGTAATGTACGGCCCAATGAATATGCAGATTTGAACGTGGGAGAGAATGACTGGTTGTCTCATGTGTCACAGATCAGCAATAAAGGGAAGGTTGATGGCAGCTGGCAGCTTGATGAAGTCCCTGTGACCTTTTCAGGCTTCTTTTCAAAACATGAAGATCAAGACAATGTCAAACCTCGTGCAGTTATTGGGGTATTCCCTGTTTTCAGTGAGCAGAAAGCGGACTCACTCAGTATGCAGAAGCATGCTATGTATGTGGTCAGGGAAGCTACTGCTTTCGTAAACCCCGGCCAGATACCTGTCATTGAAGGTGACTGTCCGTTGTATGCCAGGCAGAAAAAATGTCAATGGCTGTTCCCAGAGGAGATAGGTGAGGATCGAATGGTGTGTATGATTGGATTCCTGCATCTTGAAATGTGCACCCAAGAAGCTGGTGGTAAGCTTATGGGTGGTTCTGGTTGGGAGCGAATGTTTCACCTCGCAAAGATATTCACACCCGGTGTAGCATCATCCCTACTTGGTGGGAAACATGTCAAGAGGACGCGACAGGCATATCTTCTCACTCTAGCTTGGCTTGAGATCCTCAGAAAGAATGCTTATGAGATTTACTGTCAGCAGACTGGGCCCCATGAGTCATTTGAAATGTGGGAACAGAGGATTCTTTCACAATCTCCAACTGCGCGCTATTGGGGTGAAATCGTTCGGAACTTTCTCTTGACAAGCTGTCAATTCGTTCGGAACCAACGAATCGGTAACTGGCCTGGTACACTGTGTTCTATCGATGAGTTGTGCAGTTACTTTTTTGCCCTAGGACATACAAATTATTGTCGGTGGGTCCCCGTATTTCTGAGAGACATGTCTCAGCTACCCAGGCGGCATCCTTCAATCCACAACAAATTCATGGAAGGCCATTTTGTGGTCCAGCGTAGTGAGAGGAAGTTCAGTATGATGGGTTTAGATCAGAGCCAAGAACATAGTATCCAACTACTCAAAGAAGACAGTGGTCCAAAAGGTCTCTATGGCCAGGCTGAAGAGAAAGTCGTTATTGAGCTTTCAAGGTCAGAAGTTCTGCGTGTTATAGATGAGTATGAATATGCAAGTTTCCACACAACATCATCAGATAACACGGAACACCCGGAAAGTTCGGTATCAGAGCAGAAAAAATTTCTGAATCAATTGAAATCTCTCCTCGATCTGGTGAATCAGGGACTCATTATCAACCCTTATGATGAAACTAGTGGTCAGCTGGTGACATTAGATACTGGTGAATATATGGACCCCGAAGTTAGTAAGAGTTTACGGTCATTACCCGAAAGGGGCAAGCATTTATATTCCACTTTCTTGAAGGAAAGGCTTGTGGAATGCACCGTACCCCTGAATGATGTTATTCCCAAGGCAAATATATATACCTTCCTTAACCCACCCCCAGCCAACCTGGACAAAGGCCGAGACAAACTCATGTCAAGTAAAGCAACTGCCGCAATAGTTACCCAGATGTTCGTTTCACTGCAAGCCCGGCCTGATTCAAACATGGATGAGTTTTTCATGCACGAGAATGCACGTGATCCGCCAGCATTATCCGATAGAGGTAAGCTACGGAGTGGGACAAAATCTCAAATTCTCAATTGTTTACCAGCTATTCCTGCACAAGGGAAGAATTCAGCAGCTAGACAAGCTTCAGTTGTCATCTTGGATATGCCTGCTGTAGTCCATGTAATCAAATCACAGAAAGCGGATCTGTTTGGAGAATATGCTCGATTGCAATTATTGCCATACATCGAATCTCTGATTAACACGAACACCACAAGGGTTGATGCGATCTATGACTGTTACCCCGAAGGCAGTTTGAAGAATCAGACGCGAGCAAAACGCCTCGGTGAGACAGCAGTTAGGTTGATACGGGTGTCCGAGAACGTCCCTTTACCTAAAGGGAAGAATTGGCAGGCATTCTTGAAAGTTAGTGAGAATAAAGACGAATTTTTCAAGTTCCTGTCTGCTGAACTGCTGAAATTAACATCAACATCCGAGTACCAGTTGTTAACGACATCAGGAGAATATGTACTATGCAATAAGGATGTTAGCTTATGTGACATATCTCCATCGAACCACGAGGAAGCAGACACGCGCATGATGCTTCATCTCAACCATGCAGTCTCACAAGGTCACAAAATAGCTTTTCTTCGCACGGTTGATTCTGATGTCGTCATTCTGTCTTTGCACCATTTCGCAACATTCCGTGACCTTGGACTCAGTGAGCTGTGGATTGGGTTTGGAATTGGAAAGGCATATAAAGATATGCCAATTCATGAGATAGCTTCACAACTTGGACCTGATTACTGTAAGGCCCTGACTTTCTTCCACGCCTTCACAGGTTGTGATGTAACATCCAGCATGCTCGGCATTGGGAAGAAGACAGGATGGAATGCATGGATGAATTTTCCCGCATCAACTGAAATGATGATAGAATTGACTGAGAATCCGCAAGTCTTTTCAGAGGATTCCCCTCATATGCAGCATATCGAAAAACTCACCATACAGATGTACAGTAACAGTTGTGTCAGTACACGTGTCAATGATGCGAGACGGCATATGTTCACACATGGCCTTAAGTCTATGGAAAACATCCCGCCCACCAAAGCAGCTCTGTATCAACATGTAAAAAGGGTAATTCTTGTGTCATCTTTCATTTGGCATCGTGCTCTGCAGAAACACTTATGTGTGCCAGACCCATCACAGTACGGATGGGAGTGGAATCCACGTCTCAATATTCTGGTCCCATTTTGGACTCACCTAGGAGACGCAAGTGCTGCATGTGCACTGATGCTCCACTGTAGTTGTGCCAAGGCCTGCAAGGGCAATTGCAAATGCTTGAAAGCTGGATTAAGGTGCACACCTTTGTGTAAGTGTGAAGGTGGCTGTTGTAACAATATTGAGTAGTATACTGTCATGTTAGGACCAGTCATCTCCTATTCTGGTATTTTTTTTTCCATTTTCGGCCAGTTAACACATGTCATGTTTCTAGTTGAGTTGATTTTGCTAACAAATGTTCATCCCATGTGGCTTGCTACATTGTCCGGGGTATAGGAATACAGTTTTAGATTTCGGAAAATAGTCTGTTATTTACTGCACAAGACGGTGTTAATTCATGCATAGCATGATACAATATCCCCAACTATTTTGCCTCTGTACAACAGTTGATACCTTCGTTCACCCGTGTGTTCATCTATGGTATCCTTGTCTTTCTCTGGCCATAGGCCACATGTGACTAGTCAGTTCCTACTCCATAGCAAATCAACTTGGAAATCCTTCATCTTGTAGCGCACTCATGTCTCAATGAATCCATACCTGAGTTGATCTAATAAATCTAACGTAAGGTATCAAATTGCCATACCGGATCATATTTCGATAAGTTATTCGCTAAAACATTTCGACCACTCATCGACATCAAAGGTCATGTTTTGGCTCCCAGTGGTGGCTATATCTCTATATCCCTGGTAAAGTAGCATACCATGAGGGATGGGCATTAAGTGTCGGCAACATTAATCCTGACTTGGAACACACCACATCTTAACTGGCCGAAAATGAAGAATACTACTTGTAGTCAAAAAATATTCCTGTACCTCGAATGACTGCAAACATACACTCACCCCTTCTAGTCCCATTTTGCCAATGTTCTATACTGGCAAGATAACATTGTATAATTAACAACGGGAACTAATGCATCCCGAGTTCATTCCAGCACTGCCCTTGCTGGCAGACGTGTCGCTATGGTGTTGAGATTGAACCAGAACTCCTCTAGAAATTTGATAGTTTTATTTTCTTAGAAAATAAATCTATCGAAAATGCCGGAAGTTGAGAATAGACTGTCACTTTAATTGGATTATCAAATGTCCAAGTATCCCCACTGCTGCATACTATCGAGTACCCTTGTTCATGTGTTGACAGGAATCTCTCATACCATGTTCATTTGACCATTGCATTCCCGAGAAACATTCAACACTAATTTATCTACGGACGGACGATCATACTGACAGTCAGACACACAGACGCACACATCGACGGAAATTCTGATCCCATTATCCATTAATCTTCCCCCCAACTTGTTCCAAGGGCTTCACTCCATCATTCACATCAATTACAGCACATGTATGGTGTTAGGTTTGGAGCTTCAGTTGTGCGATCGGCGAAAATAGCTTTTTTTCGATCCGCTTGGCGGCCATTTTGGATTTCGCTGCTAGTGGTGGCTAGAGGATGGTGCCAACTTGTAGCCGATCGATTTTGAAATCTCTGATGCCTACCCTTACATCATGCCAAATTTCAGGAAGGTATCACCAAGTGCACAATTCTAGCGAATTCCTCCCCCGCTAGTCTCCCCTTTTGAAATCGTGTTTGTGGATTGCATTCAAATTTTACTTAATCTGACTTGTGTGTATATATTGATTTCTGCTGTAGCTTTAATTATTGTCACCTTTATTTATAGCAATGGCAGGTAGCATTTCGCACCATGAGCTAGAGACCGATGTGAATTTCAACTTTATAAGTAAATATAACAGACTGATGAGTGATGCAATCAATGACACGGACTGTGCTATCACTGAAATTGAATGCCTATATTTCATGCCAAATGAGTTTTGTAAAACGTTTGCTGGTTATGACTAACTCAGTCAATCTTCTGCATCAAGTGCAGAAGCCTCAATGCCCACTGGGACGTATTAATAGACCTGATCAGTAACGTTCAAAAAACCCAAAATCTATTTGTCTTGACTGGTTTGACAGAAGTATGGAAACTGAATGATAAGATATCTTATACCCTCCCTGGGTATCAAACCTGCTCAGTAATACTTGGACTGAAGATGGAAGGGGTGGGATGGGTCTTTTCATTAAAAATGGGATCACATATAAACTTCGCACAGATCTGTCCATATTTATACCACACATCTGTGAAACATTGTTCGTCGAATTACCCCAGAAACATAAATGCAATATAATAGTAGGGGTAGTATACAGACCCAATACCACTCCCAATACTGATATCAATCGTTTTATATCCTCCATTAATGATGTTACTGACCAGATTAGTCACGAAAACAAAAAATGCTTCCTTATTGGAGACTTTAATAGCAATCTCTTGAAAATCTCCCAGCACCCACAGACTAACGAATATATAGACAAAATACTTAGCCATGGTTTCATCCCTACTATAACAAAACCAACTAGGATTACAGATCATTCATCAGCAACTCTGATTGATCACATACTCACAAATTGTTTAGACGAAAACATTAAAACCGGGATAATAATAACGGACTTGGCCGATCACTTTGCAACATTCTATCTTGAAATTGATGTTAAACATCAAAAATCTAGAAGTCCATCACCCACCAGGAACTTCTCCCCATCAAATATAAATAGATTCAAAGCTACACTAGCACAATATAGTCTTAGACAACAACCTGACTTCGTATCTCTGGAAGATGCATATAATGCTTACATAGATTTCTTCAGGGAATC
Organism: Pictodentalium vernedei; assembly: GCA_031216915.1. Lineage (NCBI taxonomy): Eukaryota > Metazoa > Mollusca > Scaphopoda > Dentaliida > Dentaliidae > Pictodentalium > Pictodentalium vernedei. Next base: position 232,493,883 of record CM062297.1, on the reverse strand, counting down.
ATTCCAATCACATTTCCCTTTGGAAAAGACAAATGTCTCAAGGACGTTTGTCAAACAGCAGAGAACGTCACATGCTACAAAAAATATGTCCAAAACTTTAATAGGATCAAACGTAGATGTAAGGCCGATTATTATAACGCCATCTTGGAGAAAAATAAGAATAATATGAAAAAAATTGCGACATCGACGCCGTAGCTGCGACGGGTGGTGCAATCTCACAAAATTCTAAGTTCATCAAGGGCCCTAACTCTAAGAAAAATATTTGGAACAACACATGCATTGAACAGTGGCTAGACATCAATAAGATACACTCACATGCCATATATAAAGTCATTCCATCAAGTATTTCAAAAGTTATTGAGTTTTGAAACTCGTTGGTCACAGAGAAACTCGTTGGTCACAGACAGACCGACCGACAGACCGACCGACAGACCGACCGACAGACAGACATTGCCACTTATAGAGCTGCTAGTCGCAGCTAAAAACCTGGCAAATACTAAACAAGGCTATTCAGAAATCTAATACAAACCTCCATTCAGTAGTACATTAAAACTAATAACGCGGAATACTCTCACCCTCAAGATATAGCTGCAGAATTCAATAACTTTTTTTCCAGTATAGGATAATTAACTAGAGCGGAAATACCCAATACTTCCACGATCTACACGGATTATTTAAAAGGAAATTTTGAGAATAGTTTTTTCATATCCCCGACATGTCCAGACGAAGTAATAGATATAATTAAAGGTTTTAAGCCTAAAAAGAGCAAGGATTGCGACGAGATTTCGATATTTCATCTAAAACATGTTGCTAAAGAAATAGCCCTTCCAATTTCAGATTTCATCAACCTATCCTTTCAGACAGGTATAGTCCCTAAAAGAATGAAAATAGCAAAGGTAACCCCCAATCTTTAAATCAGGTGACAGGCACATACTAAACAATTATAGGCCAGTCAGTTTAATTCCTGTATTTTCAAAAATTTTGGAAAAAATTATGTTAAAAATGCTTATAAATTTTGTAGAAAGTAATAAGATCTTATATTCCAAACAATTTGGCTTTAGGAAAGGTCACACAACCATTCAGCCCATTCTGAAAATGCTTGAACACATAGCATACAAAAAGAATAAAACAACTAAAGACAGCACCTTGGCCGTCTTCCTCGATTTAGCCAAAGCGTTCGATACAATGAATCATGAAATCCTCCTGGTAAAATTGAACCACTACGGCATTAGGGGTCTCAGCAATAGTTGGTTCCATGACTACCTCCGTGAGCAAACACAGTTAGTACAATGCTCAGGATATAAATCAAACCCAACCTCTATTAGTTGTGGTGTCCCACAAGGCTCGATTTTAAGCCCAATACTGTTCTTATTATACTGTTCTTATTATATATTAATGATATATCAAACTCAACTTCCCTTAATTTATTGTCATTTGCTGATGATACGACAGTGTACTCATCAGGACATGACATTGATGGTCTGTCTGAAACAATTAACACCGAACTAGAGAACATCCACATATGGTGCTCCACAAACAAATTAATGTTAAATGCAAATAAACGTATGTTTATATTGATTAATCCCCCACAACGTAAAAGTATCAACTTAAGAATTTTCCTTAATAACGACCAAGTAGGAAGGGTGGTATCAACAGAAAATGAGAACGCAGTAAAATTTCTTGGAATACGTATCAACGACAAACTGACCTACAAATTACATATTTCAATACTCTGCTCTAAAGTTTCCAGATCTCTTAATGTAATTAGCAAAGTTAAAAACATATTGCTCCACCACGCTTTACTTCCCCTATATTATGCCCTTGTACATAGTTATTTCCTATACGGAATACAGATATGGGGGCACTCAAAAGCTATCAATAAATTATTCCTTTTGCAGAAACGTGCACTCCATATTATAAACAACAAAAAATACAGGGCCCATACCGATCCTTTATTTCGAAAGGATAAAATTCAAAAACTCAAGGACCTTCACATCTTGCATATTATGCTATTCGTACACGACTGGAAACACAAGCACCTTCCAGCAACATGCGATCACTATTTCAGTGAAAGGGTCACGCCAGGACTAGCCACTAGACAGTCTGGAGGCCTCCAAGTAAAGAACACAAGAAATAAATCTTTAGATCTACTCCCCTTTAGCCTCTTTACTAAAACATGGAACAGTATGGACAAATGTATAACTAATTTATCAAACAGAAATGAATTGAAATAAATTATAATAAGACAAATGTTGGAAGAATATCCCAGTGAAGTAAACTGTAATGATACTAACTGCAAGTACTGTAATCGCCATTACTAAACCACATCCTACTTGTGGAGCCCCACATATAGGTTTATTCTGTATACTTCGATGTTAATGCACATATTATTGTGTGTATGTGAGCACGGTTACATGTGTGTGTGTATATATATATAAATTAAAGTCAAGCAGTTGCATCTTCACGGATCTTCCATTAATTGATATTCCTGTGTTTAAAAGGTGAGACCATAGGCCATTACATATATATAATTGCCCACTTGTGCACACTCGTACATATGCACACATATATGTATATGTGTGTCTATGTATGTATTCATATACACTTTTGTGGTCGATGCTGGGTGGAAGGACGATATATATATATATTATCTTTTCATCCATTAACGATAACACAAGTGTGAAAACGTCCATTCTACCTCGCCACGCCCTCATCACCAATGTACATATAAGTCGTTCATCAATACTAATTTCTTATACTTACTTGTATCCATCAATGCCATCCACAGACACACCACAGGGAATGACAGGACAATCTGGCTAGGCCATTCCATGCAGAACATGTATGCTGAATATCTTCTTATAATTTATAAATACTTCATAAAAATGATGAGTACATTCTTGTAGAACTTAGTCTTGTGTAAATACATGTGCTGCAAATAAAGTATTCTCGCTCTCGAGAGAGGAAGGTGGCAGAAAATAAAGGCCCGGTGGGAACACAACTAGGGTTTGCTCACAGGATTCTCGATCCCAGGTTTTCAAGGGATCCTGTTCGTTATTTCTACATCTCGAATCCCTGGATTTTCGGTTTGAGATTCCGCGATCGGCTACCATAGCCCCATCTCTGCCGATTCCCCAAAATGTTCTGGCATCGACCTGTTATTTAAATCCAATTCAGCGTGAGAGACAATCAGCGCATTCCTCAATCGTACGTGACAGTTTTGTTGTAAGAGTGGGCAATACAAACTTACAAAGCCGATTTCGTCATCAGTATTGATAGCGAGTATTAGCGACACAGAGGTGATTTTCAGATACCACGTCTCTCTCCTTTGGCAATTCCTTCTCGTGTGTGTTGACAGGTCAATGCGTGTGTAAGAGGAGATCTAGGTTTTAAATTTTAGACTTTGGAAAGATGTCCGGAATGTCAGGTTCTGGTCACAGAGGACAGTCTGGAGCATGGGCTTACTTTGAAAGAAAAGGCCGAGATTCAGCTGCATGTATGAAATGTCCCACGCTGATTTCAACTAAAGGCGGCTCAACAAACGACTTGATTCGTAACTTAAAAGACAAACATGATATAAACATAACTTCACGCACCGACAAGGTGAAAGAAGAGGGCGAGTCAAGCTCGTCAAAATGCACAAGTGATGGAGCTATGAAACTGATGACTCTCCAGACAAAGCTGAGTTTCCCTAAATCGAATAAATGTTCACTTGAAGAAAATGTAGCTCGATTAGCAGCCAAAGACGGTGTATCTATTAACGCTATCGTTAAGAGAGGCTTCAATCAGAAAGCTTTTGTGAGTGAGGGTCAGAAACTCCCAAGAAGCCCAAATGCAGTGAGAAACCTCGTACTGACATATGCCGAACCTATTTGCTCCGATATCAAAAAAGACCTAACTATCCGTATTGAATCTGGAGAGAGATTCTCAATAAGTGCAGATGAGTGGACCAGTGTTTCACTGAAGCAATACGCAAATATACATGTCAATGGGAAAGACTCGTTCATGGTTAATACAGGGCTCATCTGCATAACAGTGTTTCTCTGCAGAGCGAGCTCTAGCACTTGATCAAGTTCGGCACTGATTTTGATAAGTGTGTTAGCAGCGTTGCAGACGGAGCTTCCGTGATGGCGAAATTCGGAAGAATATCTGCACCAGAATACCAAGGTTCTTTCACACATGCAATTCATTTAGCCATATGTGATTTGTTGTATCGAAATGCTGGTGGAGAGTCGGGAATTTCGGATGCTGAAGTGGAGGAGCATGACGATGATAGTGAGGATGAAGGTGATGGAAATGAGAGTGAAGATGATGAAGATGATAGTGGGACAGACGTGACACTTAAACCTGGACCAAGTGGATACAATGATGATGTCAACACTGTCATTGCATGCGTTAGAAAAGGACGTCAAAAAGTTTAGAAAAAGCCCAAAGAGTAATGAGGTCTTGCAGAAATATGTCAAAGAGGAGTGCGGTAAAGAATAAAAAGAATCAGCCTTGATTTTGGATGTCCGGACCAGGAGGAATTCGTTAGAAGCAATGCTCATGCGATATGCGAAACTCCAGCAAGCCATTTTTTTAAAGGCTATGATTGATCTAAAATCTTCCTCAAATGTCAAAGATGAAGACTTTTCCACAGTTGAGAAAGTCATAGCCACTCTTCGTCCAGTGAAAGCAACCAGCGATGCCTTCTGTCAACAAGATGCAACTCTCCTCTCTACCGATGCAGCATAAGAATTTTTGCTCAAATCCCTTGGTCAGGCCGAGGACAACCCTTTCTGTGCTAGGCTCAGAGCATCACTAATGGGAAGGATCCAAGAAAGACGGAATCCTGTTCTGAATGATCTGCTCAATTATCTCCACAATCCCCACTATAAGCCAAGTGAGGAGTTTGGGCAAATGAGTAAGTAAAATGTCCATGCAGAAATTTGCTTTAAAGCTTTACAACCGGCTTCGCATCCACAGCACAGATGCTCCACTCCCATTAGAAATAGAAAGTCCGGAATCGAAACTCAAAAAAACTGATGCATCCGCAAAAGCCGACAAAGAGCCTACAGAGTACATTCCTAGTTTCGAGGAGCAGTTGAATAAAGCCATATCAGAAGCAACAGTCAGTGTTCAGGCTGCAGAACAGATGTAGTTCGCTCTATGGCACATGACTTCAAGCTAAACGAGAGTCAGCTAAAGAGAACCAAACGACTTGACTTCATTTACAATGCATTAATGACCATTAAGCCGTCGTCAGTGGAAGTCGAGAGAGTATTTTCGAGTGCCGGTAATTATGCAACAAAAATCCGTTCTCGCCTCAGTGACAGAGCACTTAGTGCCCTTGTGTTTCTTAAAAAAACATTTCCAGAGAGATGATTAGAATGAAAGTGTCAATGACACTGTAGCTTAACTTGTCTGTGTGTTGTGTTTGATGAAAAGGATAATGTTCAATGTTTATTAAAGGATTATGAAATAATACAAGAATTGTGATAATTGGGAATATGTTAATTTCTGTTCCCTGTATGCTATGTTTTTAATAAAATAATATGAGGTGTAGACTGTACTAAAGAACTGAGGGGTGGGTTAATGTGGACCTCACAGTTAATGTATGTGGCCCTCACAGTTAACGTATGTCAACAAAAGTTACCAAGTTACAGTGAAATTATTCCAAAACGAGTCATCCTATCAAGTTACATTGAAATCTCTTCATAAATATGGCCTGTAGACTGTGCTAAAGGTTTTCGGGCTTCACGCCTGTGTAGCCATCACGGTTGATCGATTGCAACTAAAAGGGGACGTCCTCATATCGACATTATACTGAGTCATCTACCAAGTTACAATGAAATCCCTTCACAAATATGACCTGTAGTCTGTACTAAAGTTTTTCGGGTTCTGGGCTTGGGCAGCCATCATGGTTGAATGATCACGACCAAAAGGGGACGTTCTCATCTGGGCATTATCTGGAGTGATCCTACGAAGTTAAAATGAAATCCATTCATAAATATGACCTGTAGACTGTGCTCAAGGTTTTCAGGCTTCGGGCCCCTGTAGCCGTCACAGTTGACCAAACACAACCAAAAGGGGATGTCATCATCTAGGAATTATATGGAGTCAACCTAACAAGTTACAATGAAATCCTTCCATAAATACCACCTATAGACTATGCTAAAGGTTTTGGGGTTTTGGGCTTGGGCAGCCATCAAGGCTGAATGATTGCGACCAAAAGGGGAGGTTCTCATCTGGACATTATTTGGAGTTAAGCTAAAAATGACTTCCTAATGTTCCTACACTCAAGTGCAATGGTGATGACAACTGTGACATCATGACATGTCGTATAATCGAATAGTAATACCAATACCAGTCGGTGTACCATTTAAGTTTCCTTGGCCAAATTCATGTACTGTGCTTTCGACTTTCGTATGCATTCACCAAATCGTCCACTTATTCAATATTCATTGAAATGCAATACTGTATTGATGGATTTTCCATTTGTTGAATTTTATTTTGTATTTTTTTGTTATTTTTTTAGCGACCATGAGAGTATAAAGATGAGATACATGAACAATACTCATAATTTCATATAAGAGTTGTCATGTTTTCGTCCCTCAGGTGTTACTGGCCTCCGAAAATAGAAATCGAGACACATGAGAAGTCATTCTGGCGATGTTCAAATCGGAAAACTCTGGCAAACTTCGCAAAAGAATGTGATCTGAAGCCTCTGATTGATTGACCGTTCTGCTAGAATGCAGCGGACAGCCAGACACTGCCGACTACTATTGAGCGGAGACCCCCAATCGATTTAACATTTTGATTCACAGCCTGCGAATCGAAATGTTAAATCGATTAGGGGTCTCTGCTATAATAACATGGTAATTTTTGAAAATGTAAAAAATGTTACAATTATCCCTGGTCTCCCCTACACGGCAATGTCCGCTGTATTCCTAGCAGAATGGTAATAGACTAAAATAGAACTGTTGTGAACTTAGGATGTGTGTGATAAGTACAGCTTTACACTAATTAGGCCTTCGGTAAACACGTTGAGTAAGTGAGTATACATGCGACCCGGGCGGACAAACCATGATGTTTTGTTCTCGGAATGTACTATAGTTCAAAACAACGTAGTTCATCTGTCCGATCGCATGTATACTCATCGAATTCTGATCTATTTTCAGATCCCGGGAATCCCGGGATTTCAGCGATAACAAGAAACAGCTACTCTCAAATCCCGGGATGTGAACTTTCAGGAGCCATGCAAACCCTAAACACAACAGAACCCAAACTGCCAAAAGGAAGCCAGAAAACAGAAATTCCACCCTCAACGGAGGGGAGAAATCCTGCCAATACAGCCCCCACTGACACCCAACTCCAACAATAATGTCCAAAAGGATAGCATAAATTGTCAACTGAAAAATATTAACCAAACCGCACGGTACACGAAAGTCACACACGAACACGGAAAATATCAAATAATAAAAATGTGGTTTAATGTAATAACAAGAATATACAAAAAACACAGCCCTGTTAACCGAACCGCATGGTACACGAAAGTCACGTGCAAAACAGGTCCAGATCACCTGAAAATGAGGTGTTTTTCAAACTTTTTGCTGTTGAGGTTCCACAAGATCCCCCACTTGTGGGAGCAGGACAGTCCGTCAGACTCCATCTAACACCTGTGCCACTTTATGCCTCAGATGGTGCTTGTAGCAAAAAGGAATAGTTCTTCTTCACTAAAACTCGAGAAACATTAATATGGTTATCTTAGTTTGCTGAATTTTTAGGTCTGTGACAAGAAAACTTAAAAGTTAAATAGTCCACATTTATTTTTCATTGAATTTAGGTGTGTTCTTAACTGGGAGAGCACTGAATTTAGACATGGGCAATATACCGAAAAACCGAACCGATACTGATATCATGGGATACTGAAAAAATGAACCAAATCAATCGTTGAATAGTGATGCCGTCTGAATTTTCAAATTTTCCTACATTCGCTATTTATAAGTCCCTGTTGAGGATTGATAATAGTTGAAAGGTTCATTTTCATGAAAGAAGTGACTGATTTTCTTTTCAGTTTTGTTAACCCTCAATGGACTGGTCAACTGTCCTGAATTCCCACTAGACTACAACCTGTATATGTCCAATTGCTTAGCAGTGATTTTTCTAGTCAAATCTTGGCTGCCTCTTAAGGCAGCCAAGACCTGACTAGAAATCACTGCTCAGGTGTTTAGTCTATTGTCAGCAGGACCTCCTGAAGATGGCAAGGTCAGGGAACATGCTCTGTGATCGCAAAAGCCTGAAATATGTCTTTAAACATTGAGGTGCATTTAGAACAAGCCACAAAATTACTGTAGATATGATTTGTGGTTCTGAAAGAATGCCACTGTTGAGCTCAATGACAGTGTCATTTATAGCATTGTGGCGAAATGATACTTCAACAACTTATTCTGTTTTTCCTGATGTGAATTCCTCTTTGGTACTATAAGCAAATCTCAGTCAAGTCAAATACAGAATACTGGATGGATACTGAGGTATACCCCCTAAAAATACCGAAACCAATAGTCATACTGAACTCAAATTTCCAATAGAGGCCAACTCTAATTGAATTATGTTTAAAATGTGTTTTTTAACATGAATAAAAGGAACGGGGGCCTCAGTTTAGCAAGATTTTGTTCATCAACAATCATTTTGTTGAAATTTATTGGAAAAAGGATGCTAGCACTCTCCAAAAAATTGTAACAAAACAAATTTTGCATAAACATTGTTTTTTCTATTGCTGAGCAAACAACACACTGATGCATGCAGTGTACAGCCACTAAAATGGCTTTCCGCACTTTTCAAGTGGTGGCTTCTAGCAGTGAACAAGCTAAAAATGATTTAAAAGAACTTAACTTAAAGCACTAGGCACATCATCAATAGTTTATATAAACAAGAGGAGCAACTCAAAGCATGTGCCAATGCCCCCGACCCGCCAAACAATTTCCAAGTCGAAAGAGTGAAAAAGTGACATAAATCTGGAAAAAATGTGTGGAAGAAACTCACGTGACATAGGTATCGTTCCCCCTTGATACTCTATCACAACACCAAATATCATTCAAATGGGAGTAGCAAAGGCTGAGATACTAGGGAAAATATTGGTACAGACGGATGGACGGAGGTTTCCACTAGATAGATACCCCTGCGACTTTTTAAGTCGGGGGAATAATAATACTGGTACATTTTTTTTTACAAATACCACCAATACAGCAATACCATACATGCACACTTCTTTTGAAAGGCCTGGAAATTAATTTCAGTAATCAAAGACCATGATCTGTGATTGTCTGGGTAAAACATGTTTTTCTCAACTTCAAAAATGATGTATATCGACCCAACATTCCTCTTCGGTACTCATGTACACAGTACTGAACAAATCATCATCAGTTACCTTGTTCAATATCTGAAAAGAGAAAAAGTTATCTCGTTCATTTTTTCCATTTCAACTGGCGGAGTGCAAGAAAGGCTTGCAAAAAAATTAGGGTACCAGGGCAAAAGCCAACATTTTTCTTGCTCATGTTCTATATTCAGTCAATAATATTTTGTTTATATAAATTTGTTTTATTACAAATTATTGGAGAGTGCATGTAGGCACTCTCCAATAATTTGTATTAAACAAATTTTGATGATAAAATTTAGATCACCAAAAATAAACTAGCCTTCAAGGCATCAACCAGTTAAGAAAGAGAGAAAAATAAAGACATCGGTCATTAAATTATTGGGCACTAAGGTATTCAGAAACAAGTTAAATGTAAAATTACAAAATGGCTGTCATTGGGTGTGGTGGGGGGGGGGGGGGGTCAATAGTGATTATCAAAAGAAACATGCTTGAAGTCCATGTAAATGCATCATAAAGCACCGTACATTTGGTTATCAAGTTATTGCACAAACAAGCAACAGTTAAAACAGGGATTCTTCTGCCCTCTTTGGGAAAGGGTCCGGGGTCCAAAACACAGAAAATTTGCATCATGGAGGCTCCAATTGAGAATTTGTTTTGGAGAGGAAAAACATACAAAGACTGTCACTATTTTACATTTGAATTGAGTCGAGAACATTAAGACCAATACCAAAGCACTTGCATGTATACTATAGGTAAGTTCTATAACAAACGGTCACTTGAAATTATGTCCAAGCAGTCTCTGTAGTCCCTATCAAACTGTTCTTATACTATTTGAGAAAAACTTGTAATTTACCTTAGAATAATTAAGAGACTTCATTAGGCAAGCAATTTAAATTTAATGTGCAATTGGTGTCCTGAACTGGGTGGTCAACAAAAGGCCTCAGAAAACCAATGGTTTTCTGAAGCCTTCTGACCACACAGTTCAGGTCACCAGTTGTGCATTAATTTTTTTGTTTTAGTGGGTACCTGCACTGAGGTAGGGAAATCTGATCATGCCCAAATGTCATTTGGAAAGACGCCCATAAAAGGCCCCTGTAGATACCCAAAAGAATCCCTGTTACAAATAATCCAAGAAGGTTACCAGGGCAGCCATACTGAATATGCCAAAACACTGATTATTAAAAGGAATCTTCATCATTCTAGTCCATACTTATTCACCATAAATGCGAGGTCCCAAGGGACCTTAATTGATCATCTGAGAAAGTTGCTTCAAGATGGATTTAAAGTCACATTCAGCATCTATGGCTGATTAACACTACAAAGGAATGAAATGATGTAATTTTTTTATAACACTGTTGTCTGCATAAGGTGATTTAAATGCGTAGCTTTCCAGTAACGCTGAAGAATGGGACATATTTCCAGGACCTAGAATTCTAAATTTCTAAATATTTATTTTCAAGGGCAAGCCGTGTTCAAACTCTAAGGGTGTGAATGTCTTACTATTAACTTTGAGGGCTGGGTGATTTTTCTTTTCCAACTTTAAGCCTCAAGTCCGCAGACAGCACAAACTGCCACTTTTGTATTGTTTTGAAAAAGGCTGTCCCATGTGTATTCTTCCTTGAGAACTCTACTGGAAGGCTGCATTTGTCTTGACATCGTTTTTACATGATGAAGAAACACTGGTTATTTAATAATTTATTGGGGTTTTTGACAGCCAGGGTCACCATGTGTTGGACAGCTAACTGTATTATGGGTGGATGAAGCTGGAGTATGGAGAAACACTGTTAAGCCAGATATGTACAAGTACAGTAGAACCCTAATTAAATAGCCACTTTGCCAATGAAACTTATTCAATTAACAGGAGTATTCAATTAAGAGGGATTGTGTCACTTTTATTCTAGAGATAAACTTAGCATTTATTCTATAATGTCTTGTTTGACAGAGCTCCATGAGCTCTGTCAAACAAGATATAATAGATTAAATGCCTGTATAGGATGTGTTGTGGCCAAATAGGTCAATAAACAAATGATAACTGGGGAGAGTCAGGATAATTTCTCCACAGGTTACAAGTTTTTTTTATTCAATTAACAGGAGTTTACTCTATAACCTATATTCAATTAACAGCTCAAATTTGTACTGGAGGTATGGTAAATGGTTTTGTGTTGGGAAATTATATTTAATTAACAGGGTTATTCAGTGAAGAGATATACAATTAAGTGGGCTCCACTGTATATACAGTAGTTATTATTGTAAAATTAATTTGAAGCTTTAAGGATTAAAATTAGTTTTGAAGGATTTCAAGTGATTTTGTGCAGAAAATGTTTCACCCAAATGATCTGAGAAAGGGGGAGGGTGGAAAAGATGGGACAGCAGTGTGGTGTCTGGGGGGTGGGGGGGGGGGGGGAGAGAATACAGTGATTTTGTTTTGGTGGTATGTTAATTTATATTTGGCAGGTTCTGAAGAAGACGACTTAGTTGATGGTGCACAAGAAATATGATCACTCAGCATTTTCCCATTATTTATTTATTGGCGGTTAACAACACTTTCAACAGCCAGGGTCACCTCGTGTCGAACAGTTTTATGGGTGGAGGAAGCCGAGTACCGGGCAAAGAGGACATCTTTCCCCTCTCCTATTCAGTCAGTTGTTGTTGGTGATTCTACTGCTCTGGTCGCTAACAGTTCTAGAAATATTGGGGTGCTTTTTATGCCAATCTCACCCTTGAACCTCATATTAAAAAAATTAGTAAAACTTGCAACTGGCAACTCAGAAAGCTGAGCAAACTCTGTCCATTCCTCAGCTGTAAAGCTTTGGAGAACTGGTTCATTCATTCATAACCTCTCATTTGGATTATTGCAATTCTGCCAAGTACCTTGCTGCAGCAATTACAGAGAATCCAGAATATTGCTGCTTGAATTATCAGTGGTGCTGAACGCTTCGACCATATCACTCCCATCTTGAAGAATCTACATTGGATTTGAGTCCAAAGGCGAGTGCATTTTAAAATTCTCCTGCTGGTATTTAAATGCATTCATGGTCTTATAAGTGCATACCTGTGTGGGCTTCTCTCTCGCCACATACCTATGTGCAGTCTTCATTCTTCTGACCATTTGTCAGTAACCATAACTTTTGCGCGATCAGCATTGGCAAGCGAGCGAGCTTTCTCAATTGCTGGTCCGAGACTCTGGAATGCATTGCCCCACATCTTCGGTCACAACCAAGTTTACTTGCTTTCAAGAAACAGCTTAAAACTCATCTATTCAAATCATTTATTTCATAGCTTGTGTTCTACAATCTGTAAAGCATTTTAGAGCACCCTTTGTGGTTTCATGCTATATAATATTAATTATTATTATTATTATTAACTGTCTGACTACCCAACATATTAAATCCACGCAAGCAGGGTTAGCATTGGTTGAAGACAGGTGCACCACTGACAAGCAGTATGCCTTAGCACATAGCGCCACCATGCCCACAAGGAACTTGAAAATTTCCAGACACAGGGAGGGGTGGGTGGATCATTCGGGGCCGGGAAAAAAAACGTGTAAATGACCAAAAATGCAATTTTTTCCTCCACAAAGAATCACTAAGTTCTGTGCTTGTTTAACATTTTATTATCAATTATATGGACAACCTTTAAAACATATGAACTATCAAATTAAGGGTGTAGGTAAGTCCAAATCCACTTAAATTCCATGTTTGTACCTGCCGCTAATGCTGTCCACAAGGTTATAGAGAAGTCATTGGCAAATTTGCAGCAGCCAAATTGAAATACATGGAAAGTATCTTCAAATATCAACTTGAAACTACTTGAAATTGTGATTTAATCAGTCTGATTTAATGTGCAATGTTTCTTGGATGTATAGGCATGGGGTAAAACAATAGAACTCTCCCCCTCCCCCCCCCCCCCCCCCCCCCCCCCCCCCCCACTAAGCAAATGTCCCAAAAAGTTAATTAAAGGATTTCATACAATTTGGATTACAACAGGGAAGCATATGTGACATTCAGCAATAGTTATTACTCATGATAAGTTATTGTAGAGGTACATATAGCAAGCTAATTGTATTTCTGGAGAAATACTATCACAGGTTGTGTGGGTGTAACTCTCGAGGCATCTTCGATAAAATGTGGACATATTCAATCAAAACTCAGTAAAACAGTTAATGAAGTTTATTTAAATGTATGTGTATCCGCTCTTTCTTTCATTTACTTTCCATCCATATTTACAACTGTTGTCTATGACATAACCCTGAAATAATAAATATACATAAATCACCTTTTTATAAAATATCCTGTTGGCTAAATTGAAATAATATAATAACTTCAATGCCGAAAATATATGATTTGTTGTAAGTCTACATGCAGAGTGATCAGAACAAAGTGTCAATCGTCATTATCGATGTGCGTGTATACTTGCAACTTGCTCATCAGCGAAGGGTTAAAATGGGCATACTCATATGGTATCCCATGACAAATCTTTTTTTAGCTCATCTGATTCTACTGTTTCCAAGGAAGCTTCATTCAAAATAACAATAGTCTGATCCATATAATTTTTTAAAAATGAGCATTTGAATTTTTTTCCTATTTCTGCAGGGCCTTGGAAAATGTTTTTCAGCCATAAATAAAATACACAGGGTCCAGTCATATGACATGCAGAATATGGTTCAACTTATCCCATCGGTTCTGGAAATAGAAATAATGGATGGAGCCAAAATGGGCATCCTCCCACAAGGAGTATTTTGTTTAGATTCTAAGATTTTAAGATGAAGACCGAGTCATTGGAGCACAAGAAAGATGATCGTTCAGCATTTTCCCATCAATAACAGTGTTAAAATAGCCATCCCCATATGGCAACCCATGACAAAACTGATAAGAATTTTTTGGTCCATCTGATTCCCATGGTTTCAACTCCAAGAAATCTTCATACCAAATAACAATATTGTGGTCTGTGCTGTTTTTCTTGAATTTCTTTCTATTTCTAGCTCCTTGGGTTCTCACAGAGCTGCGAAAAAAAAATTGGGGGGCAGAAATCAAGTACTTATGATCCATTTAAACTACATGCCAAATTTGATTCAAATCCTTCCTTCAGTTCTGGAAATAGAAATTTTGTGTGGAGCCCAAAATGGGCATCTTACCATAGGAAGCGGCAGCCCAAATATTGACCTACTGTGTTCCTTTGAACAAACCTGAATCTGCATCACTAAAGGCAGGCCTTTAGTTTCCCTTAATTTGGGCACACCGAGAGTCCACAGACCTACTGGGCCGATCATGATGATTTTTGGTAATAAAAGAAGCGATTTCCTGGCATCTGAGGATTGGATTCCAGCTTCATCAAACTATGAAAACAAGTGCACTGCCAGACGGTGGATCAATATACGGCTGCCTATGAAGAAATTGCACTTGTGAAGAAATTTTTAGTTGAACAAAAGGTCAATAAATCCTTCAAAAATAATTGTACATTCCTGGCTTACAACCCATTAAAGTTGAATATATTGTTTTCAAGTTATTGCGTGGAGAATCAAAAGTCACCTAAACTCCCAGATGGTTGTCATGTGGCCATATTGGACATGCCAGAATGCTGGTTATCGAAAGAAACCATCCTCTAGTCATGACTAATCAACCATAAAAAAACAGTATCTGTTGGATGTATTGTTTTCAAGTTATAGCATGGACAAATAAAAGTTAACAGACGGACAGACGGACAGACGGACAGACGGATGGACGGGCAGACGGACACTGATGCTGGTTATTGAAAGGAACCATTCTCTAGTCATGACTAATCAACCAAAAAAAATCAGTATCTGTTGGATGTATTGTTTTCAAGTTATCACATCGGCACACAAAAGTTAACAGATGGATGGATGGGCAGACGGACAATGATGCTGGTTATTGAATGGAACCATCCTCTAATCATGACTAATCAACCATAAAAAAACAGTATCTGTTGGATGTATTGTTTTCAAGTTATAGCATGGACAAATAAAAGTTAACGGATGGATGGATGGACAGACAGATAGATGGACGGATGGATGGACGGATGAACATTGATTCTGGTTACTGAAAGAAACCACCCTCTAGTCATGACTAATCAACCATAAAAAACAGTATCTGTTGGATGTATTGTTTTCAAGTTATCACGTGGGCAAACAAAAGTTAACGGACGGATGAATGGACGGACAGACAAATGGATGGACAGACGGACAATGATGCTGGTTATCGAAAGGAACCATCCTCTAGTCATGACTAATCAACAATAAAAAACAGTGTCTGTTGGATTATCAAATGGACAATCAGAAGTCCCTATATGCCAGAATGCTGGTTATCGAAAGCAACCATCCTCTAGTCATGATTAATCAACCATAAAAAAGCAGCATCTGTTGGATCTATAGTTTTCAAGTTATCACATGGACAATCAAAAGACCCTGAAAATCCAAGATGGCTGCCGTGGTGGCCATATTGGATATGCCAGAATGCTGGTTATCGAAAGGAACCATCCTCTAGCCATGACTAATCAACCATAAAAAAATGGTATCTGTTGGATCTATAGTTTTCAAGCTATCGCATGGACAATCAAAAGTCCCTGAAAATCCAAGCCGGCTGCCTTGGATATGCCTGACTGCTGGTTATCGAAAGGAACCATCCTCTAGTCATGACTAATCAACAGTAAAATGAAAGTGCCAATGACACTGTAGCTTAACTTGTGTGTTGTGTTTGATGAAAAGAATAATGTTCAATGTTTATGAAAGGATTATGAAATAAGACAAGAATTGTGATAATTGGGAATATGTTCATTTCTGTTCCCTGTGTGCTATGTTTATGATAAAAATAATATGAGGTGTGTACTGAAGAGCTGAGGGGTCGGTTAATATGACCTCACAGTTAATGTATGTGGCCCTCACAGTTAACGTATATCAACAAAAGTTACCAAGTTACAGTGAAATTATTCCAAAACGAGTCATCCTATCAAGTTACATTAAAATCCCCTCATAAATATTGCCTGTAGACTGTGCCAAAGGTTTTCGGGCTTCCGGCCCCTGTAGCCGTCAGTTTCCCAATTGCGTCCAAAGGGGACGTTCTCATCTAGACATTATATGAAGACAATCTACCAAGTTACAATGAAATCCCTTAATAAATATGACCTGTAGACTGTGCTAAAGGTTTTTGGGCTTTGGGCTCTGGTAGCCATCATGGTTGAATGATTGCAACCAAAAGGGGACATTCTCATCTGGACACTATTTGGAGTCATCCTACCAAGCTACAATGAAATCCCTTCATAATTATGACCTGTAGACTGTTCTAAAGGTTTTCGGGCTTTGGGCACCTGTAGCCATCACATTTGACCAATCACGACCAAAAGGGGATGTCATCATCTAGGCATTATATGGAGTCAACCTAACAGGTTACAATAAAATCCTTCTATAAATATAACCTTTTGCCTATGCTAAAGGTTTTTGGGCTCGGGCACCCATCAAGGCTGAATGATCACGGCCAAAATGGGACGTTCTCATCTAGACATTATTTGGAGTCATCCTACCAAGTTACAATGAAATCCCTTCATAAATATGACCTGTAGACAGAGCAAAAGGTTTTCGGGCTTTGGGCACCTTTAGCCGTCAAAGTTGCCCAATCATGTCCAAACGGGGACGTTCTCATATAGACATTATATGAAGTCAACCTACCAAGTTACAATGAAATCCCTTCATAAATATGACCTGTAGACTGTGCTTAAGGTTTTCGGTCTTCGGGCTCGGGCAGCCATCATGGTTGAATGATCGCAACCAAAGGGGACAATCTCATCTGGGCATCATCTGGAGTGATCCTACGAAGTTACAATGAAATCCCTTCATAAATATGACCTGTAGACTGTGCTCAAGGTTTTTGGGCTTCGGGCACTTGTAGCCATCACAGCTGACCAATCACGACCAAAAGGGGATGTCATCATCTAGGCATTATATGGAGTCAACCTAATAGGTCACAATGAAATCCTTCCATAAATATGACCTTTTACCTATACTAAAGGTTTTTGGGCTCGGGCACCCATCAAGGCTGAATGATCGTGATCAAAATGGGACGTTCTAATCTAGACATTATTTGGAGTCATCCTACCAAGTTACAATGAAATCCCCTCATAAATATGACCTGTAGACTGTGCTAAAGGTTTTCGGGCTTCGGGCACCTTTAGCCATCACAGTAGCCCAATCATGTCCAAAAGGGGACGTTCTCATCTAGACATTATATGAAGTTAACCTACCAAGTTACAATGAAATCCCTTCATAAATATGACCTGTAGACTGTGCTAAAGGTTTTTGGGCTTCGGGCTTCGGGCTCCGGCAGCCATCATGGTTGAATGATCACAACCAAAGGGGACAATCTCATCTGGGCATCATCTGGAGTGATCTTGCAAAGTTACAATGAAATCCCTTAATAAATATGACCTGTAGACTGTGCTCAAGGTTTTCGGGCTTCAGGCACCTGTAGCCATCACAGTTGACCAATCACGACCAAAAGGGGATGTCATCATCTAGGCATTATATGGAGTCAACCAAACAGGTTACAATGAAATCCTTCTATAAATATAACCTTTTGCCTATGCTAAAGGTTTTTGGGCTCGGGCACCCATCAAGGCTGAATGATCACGGCCAAAATGGAACGTTCTCATCTCGACATTATTTGGAGTCATCCTACCAAGTTACAATGAAATCCCTTCATAAATATGACCTGTAGACAGTGCAAAAGGTTTTCGGGCTTCGGGCACCTTTAGCCGTCAAAGTTGCCCAATCATGTCCAAATGGGGACGTTCTCATCTAGACATTATATGAAGTCAACCTACCAAGTTACAATGAAATCCCTTCATAAATATGACCTGTAGACTGTGCTTAAGGCTTTCGGGCTTCGGGCTCGGGCAGCCATCATGGTTGAATGATTGCAACCAAAGGGGACAATCTCATCTGGGCATCATCTGGAGTGATCCTGCGAAGTTACAATGAAATCCCTTCATAAATATGACTCTATAGACTGTGCTCAAGGTTTTCAGGCTTCGGGCACCTGTAGCCATCACAGTTGACCAATCACGACCAAAAGGGGATGTCATCATCTAGGCATTGTATGGAGTCAACCTTACAGGTTACAATGAAATCCTTCTATAAATATAACCTTTTGCCTATGCTAAAGGTTTTTGGGCTCGGGCACCCATCAAGGCTGAATGATCATGGCCAAAATGGGATGTTCTCATCTAGACATTATTTGGAGTCATCCTACCAAGCTACAATGAAATCTCTTAATAAATATGACCTGTACACTGTGCTAAAGGTTTTCGGGCTTCGGGCACCTTTAGCCGTCAAAGTTGCCCAATCATGTCCAAAAGGGGACGTTCTCATATAGACATTATATGAAGTTAACCTACCAAGTTACAATGAAATCCCTTCATAAATATGACCTGTAGACTGTGCTAAAGGTTTTCGGAATTCAGGCTCGGGCAGCCATCATGGCTGAATGATCGCAACCATAGGGGACAATCTCATCTGGGCATCATCTGGAGTGATCCTAAGAAGTTACAATGAAATCCCTTCATAAATATGACCTGCAGACTGTGCTCAAGGTTTTCAGGCTTCGGGCACTAGAAGCCATCACAACTGACCAATCATGACCAAAAGGGGATGTCATCATCTAGGCATTATATGGAGTCAACCTAACAGGTTACAATGAAATCCTTCCATAAATATGACCTTTTGCCTATGCTAAAGATTTTTGGGCTCGGGCACCCATCAAGGCTGCATGATCACGATCAAAATGGGACGTTCTCATCTAGACATTATTTGGAGTCATCCTACCAAGTTACAATGAAATCCCTTTATAAATATGACCTCTAGACTGTGCTAAAGGTTTTCGGGCTTTGGGCCCCTGTAGCCGTCACAGTTGCCCAATCACGCCCAAAAGGTGACTTTCTCATCTAGACATTGTATGAAGTCAACCCACCAAGTTACAAGGAAATTCCTCAATAAACATGACCTGTAGACTGTGGTAAAGGTTTTCGGGTTTTGGGCTCGGGCAGTCGTCACGGTTGGCAGATCATGCCCAAATGCGGAAATTCTCATCTAGACATCATAAGGAGTCATCCTACCAAGTTACAATGAAATCCCTCCACATTAAACATGACCTGCAGACTGTGCTAAAAGTTTTTGGGTTTCGGGCTTGGGCAGCCATCACGGTTGATAGATCATGCCCAAAAGGGGACGTTCTCATCTAGGCATTATACAGAGGCATCCTACCAAGTTACAATGAAATCCCTTCATAAATACGACCTGTAGACTGTGCTAATGGTTTTCGGGCTTTGGGCTCGGGCAGCCATACCGGTTGCCCGATCGCGACCAAAAGGGGACGTCCTCATCTAGACATGACCCCAAACCTGCATATGAAATTTCGTGACGATCAGACAAGAACTGCGGGGTGTAGCCCGTGCTAAAGGAAAATGTGAACAGACGTCACAGACTCACAGGCTCACAGACTCACAGACTAACAGACTCACAGACTAACAGACTTCTGCACATGTGATGGCAATAGCTTATCTTGACTATGTCAAGTTAAGCTAAAAATAGTATCTGTTGAATGTATTGTTTTCAAGTTATCGCGTGGACAAACAAAAGCTAATGGACGGACGGACAGACAGACATTGCCATACCATAATATGGACAGCTCATATGAGCGGCTGTATAAAAACACCATTTTCTTCCATTTATTTTATGAAATTCTAAATTCGCTACCTTTACTTCATAGTTAATATACATTCAATCTTTATTCTTCTTCGTGGACTGCACATCATTACCAGTGATCGTTGTCAACTCGTGCAAAAAATTAAAATGCGTTCTCTGATTAGCGATTCACAAAAATTAGATCATCAAGCAGACCAAAAGAAGTCGTCTTACATGGTGAATTATAGAATTATTGCGGTCTACTCTGTAAGCTCATTTTACCTCGCTCAAAAGATATTTTTATTTTAAACAACAATACATTTAAACGATGGTTACGAGAAACTTTCAATACGCAATTGCTAATTGGTCACACATGAGAAGAGTACAAACACTGGTATTCTTTAAAATATACCAAACACCGGTTTAAAAAAAATGACCACTTCCGGCATATTTTCTGTCGATTCAACTTCCTGGTTCCCATACATTCTTCCAAGATCAAATTTCAGTCATTATACAAATAAAATATTGTTATTTTGGCCAGGAATTTTGGGCACATTTTGGGAATTTGGGCACACCGTTTACCGGCGTGAATTTGAATCTAAAGGCCTGAAAGGTCATAAATCGAAGCATTATTGCGAATGGTTTATGAGAAGATAATTCTTAAAGCATTTTAGGCTTTCGGGCCATTCATCCCACCCCAAGATGAGTAGCAACTTTTTAGGATAAAAACTCCAAAGAGTATACTCCACCAAGATGCTTTGTACCAAATTAACTTTAGATTTGACACAAAAGTTCTGAAGAAGAGACTTGGATGATTGAGCACAAGGGTAGCAGGATAGCATCACCAAATTCACCCTCTGGGGATCTCATTTTGCAGATGACAGTTTTATTGGGCATCTCCATATGGCATCTCATGTGAAAACTGGATACAAATTTTTTTATCCAACTGATTTCTCTGGTGCTTAAGAAGCTTCATACCAAGTAACAATTTTGTGGTCCATGTAGTTTTGAAAATATGCGTGTTTGAATTTTTTTCTATTTTTAGCTCCTGGGGTTCCTACGGGGCTGCGAAAATTTGGTGGGGGGAATCAATCAAATACTTTGGACCCAATTATACTACATAACAAATTTGGTTCAAATCAGCCCATCATTTCTAAAAATAGTAATTTTGGTTGAAAGAAAAATGATAAATTTTAAGTAATTTGTGTATTTTTTGTACTTACCAATGGCCCTGACTAGGTGGTGCTAACTCAAATTAATCTAGGACCAAACACAAATTTTGCCCCCAATCCCCAAAATTTGCATGCAAAACCGAAAAAATTAAGCCCTAGATGGCCCTCCATACTTTTGAAATCTGCACATGCGCAGTATCCAGGAAGGTACCGAAATTGGTGCCAACCATCATTCTTTCTATAGATGCCTGTTAAATGTTATAAACAGTGGGGAGGTATGAGTGCCCACTCATGGGAGGGAAATACCCGTCTGGACCATTGGCAAGTATAACCAGGAAGAATGTTACTAAGGTAACACATGCCTCCCCCCCCCACCCTTGTGACTTTCACCTTGCAGATGCGGCAGAAACTATTATACGCGACACACCTTCTGACTGTCCTTAACATTTGTAAACAGTTTAACAATTGTACTATGATTCATTTCTGAGTTATGGCTGAGACACAAATATTGACCGATTTTTAGTGTGACCTTGAAATGTGACCTTGACCTTGAAGGTACGAACCCGGCTATGGTGTGTGACACATCCTCCCATGGTCTTTTATAATTGTGTGAAGTTTAATGACAGTAGCCCTAATAGTTTTGGAGTTATGCTTGAGACATGATTTGTGACCCTGAACAAATGAAGGTCAATTCTGACCTTCACCTTGCAGATGCGGCGGAAACTATTATACGCGACACACCTTCTGACTGTCCTTAACATTTGTAAAAAGTTTAACAATTGTATTATGATTCGTTTCTGAGTTATGGCGGAGACACGAATATTGACCAATTTTTAGTGTGACCTTGAAATGTGACCTTGACCTTGAAGGTATGAACCTGGCTATGGTGTGTGACACATCCTCCCATGGTCCTTTATAATTGTGTGAATTTTGATGACTGGGGCCCTAACAGTTTTCAAGTTATTGGCTCGGACACACTGACAAACACACGGACGGATGGACACACGCACACTTCAATCACTATATGCCACCCGACTTAAGTCGGGGGGCATAAAAACATTATAAATTTAAAGTAATTTGTATATTTTTTGTACTTACCAAAGGCCCAGACTAGCTGGTGCAAACTCAAAACTTATCAAGGGACAAACACAAATTTTGAACCCCCCCAATCCCCAAAATTTGCTTGCAAAACTGAAAAATAAAAGTCCAATCTGGTCCTCCATACTTTTACTCTCTGCGCATTTGCAGCTGTCAGGAAGTGACCGGAATTGGCGCCAACATCATTCTTTGTAGAAAAGCGTACTACATAATAACTCAGCGGGGAGGTATGAGTGCCCACTCATGGGAGGGCCATACCCATCTGGGCCATTGGTAAGTGTAAAAAATAAATTACTTTAAATTTATAATATTTTTATACTATAAACCAATGGCCAAGACTAGCTGAATCGTAAAAAGGCGGAAGGTCTAGGACTTCAGAATTAGTAGACCAACACAGTTCCAAGCCTGTAATCCAGGGTGAAAGGAAATTAAATTTAAAACTTAAAAGGAATTACATGTGTGTCTCTCTGTACAGTAATAGAGAAGACATAACATAAATAAGGAGTCAAATTCAAGTAATTCCGTATTCCTAGCATGAATGACTATGCTAATTGGATGTAATGAGTTCCCAATTTTTAAGGCTAGTCCGGACTAAGCCCCAAAAATTAGGATGGCATATTTGAGAATGAGAGGTTATCTCCCACAAACCTACGCCATATACAATAAAACACAAGCTGTATCCAGGATATAATCTACAGACAAAACAGCTTCACTCATAGTTACATACTTATCAAGCCGGAGAAGAGGTAAAAATCCCCCCCCCCCTTTTTGAAGGAATCTTCTTCAAAAACAAAGAGGGGAGCACTCTGGAATCAGTAAAAGCGGTACCAAATAACACTATAAATATTCGTCGAACAGGCACCCAGGTATTAATTATTGTTAATAAATTGGTGCTTAACGCCACTTCAGAAGCTAAGGCTATCGTGGTGATCCCGGTAATTAATATCGCCTGCGTGTAACGTATACCGGAGTCGGCATACGTAGATAGGTCAAAAACCGGGAATATAATATATAACATACACATGTCCAATAGAATCACAATGGACGATCTCTAGAGAGTAAACACACTTCCAAGGTAACCCACAGGCGACCCCATTCAGGTGTACAATAAATTCAAGTAAATAACACTCCCAGACGTGTTCTATCCAATATCTATTCTCCCAGAAACGTGCGAATATCCAAGAGTGTAAAGACAAGTTGTATTCGATAGGGTACCGGAATTAATAGAAACCCGGATCTAGAAATGGAACGAGCTATGATTAACAGACTCGTCACGGACCGCCCCCGAAATAATTCATTGTTTCTAAGGTCCATAACATACAATAATGTGTCTGCCTAATAATGCCTAATAATGCATTAATTAATAATTATGCGTGTGATCATTGAAATCCTGCATGTAATCATCTGAATACCAGTTAAATTACTAGACAGCCTCCCAGGTACCCAAAGGCTAGCAATTTACTGATGATGAATCATATGCTCGTATATGACCTATAGACGAACAACCACAGGAAACCAAGCAACTAAAAAGTGGATGTGCCCATGAGGTCATCATAGAACATGACCCAGCTGCCAATCAAGAAGTCATGAAATGCATGTGGATACTTAACTGGTTGGATGCTAAATTATTTTTGGCCATCAGAAATTGTTCATATGCCTTTGTCTTGTTACAATTTATGGGAGAGTGCCTATGAGCACTCTCCCATAAATTGTAACAAGCAAATCCAGAGAGACTTAATAATTTCACTTCAGAAATACTATGAAGCACATCCGCAGAATATTGAGTCTTTAAGTTGTGGTACCTGCACTTCAGAATAAAGTCCAAACATGGGCTTCCAGCACTCTACCAGTTAAATGCATATGAGGCTTACGGGAAGAAAACTATGTCTTGCCCGGTAATCGCCTCTTAACACATTACACATTAGCAGGGGGGGCGACTCCATAATGCCACTAAGGGCAGAGAAAGAGGTGATGAACAAATACACCGTATTTACATAATAACTCACACCAAACCATACCGGTTTGAAGAGAATAACCTCCTCTAACAAACGGTATCATGTCCGATAGGACAAATAACTCTAGCCCAGATGAAGCAGCTAAAGGTCTTTCTGTACGTCAAGAACGTTAAAAGCTAATAACTGAGGCCATAGAAGCTCACTAAGGAGACTTACAACGCTAGCCATAGAAAAAAAGTCTTCATCTACGTGAAGACAGATATATCGGTGTAAGTTACTTAATGGAGACTTACAGCTACAGTTGCGCAAGGTAGGGAATGAAGAGCCGCTATATAAACAGCCCTGAATTCCCAAAGAGACCGCAGTCCCAAGAGATAATAAATTCGGTCTATAACACCTAGGAAAAACAAACCGAAAAGCACAGTATCTTTTTTGGTTGTAATCCCAAAAACAGCGGACAAAGCCTAACCGAAGAGACTGCCGTAACCTTACAGAAGGCTACTATGGCATCCACAATGACATAATCGTTATGACACCAAAACATATCTCAGCCTATCTAAGCACTATCCATCCGGATTCAGGACGAGAAACAGGTGATAATAAAAAACTGGAGAATAATTTTTCCGATGTCTAATGCTTTTCTTCAACAGGAAAGCTTATACCTCCAGAAGAAAAGCCTCTCTTGGAAGATTTGTCTAACAAGTATTCTTGTAAGTGGAGCTTGCTCGGGCTGATAGCCGCAGGCCTGCCGAGACTACATTCTCATCCAATAATCCTCCGCAATTTATCCACTTTTGCGAGGTTTGTAACCTACCGCCAAGTGGCAAGCAACCGAAATCTATTCTCAATGACCTCAATTGATCCCTTCATTAAGAGAGCCTTTACCTCCACTAGGAGTAACTCTCTTTGAAAGGAACTTCCGTGATTAACGTCCAGTTTCTCGTGAAGTTGATAATGCTCCGTAAACTGGCAAGCAATAGAGGTCATGTCCATCACCTGTACGACTTACGATGCTTACGGGAGGAGAAAGTACGTCCTCCCCGCAAAGAAGCTTGTCTCGTCGACCTCAATTGTTTCCTTCATTCAATAAGAGAGGCTTTACCTCCACTAGAAGCAACTCTCTTTGAAAGGAACTTACGTGATTAACGTCCAGTTCTCGTGAAGATGATAATCCTCCATATAAACTGGCAGGCAATAGAGGTCATGTCCATCACCTATACGACTTACGATTCTTACGGGAGGAGAAACTACGTCCTCCCCACGAAGAAGCTCATCTCGTCGACCTCAATTGTTCCCTTAAATAAGAGAGCATTTACCTTCACTAGAAGCGACTCTCTTTGAAAGGAACTTCCATGATCAACGCCCAGTTTCTTGTGAAGATGATAGCCTTATGTTAATCATCAGCCTAGGGTGTCTGATCCATGGCCTTGATCAGACCCATACTCCTTTTCCGAGTGGCTATAATGACGACTTCCAGAGTAAATATAAGTAAGTTATTGTACCCTCACGAGACATTCTCATGATGCTTTCTTAGAAGCAGAACGG
Organism: Pictodentalium vernedei; assembly: GCA_031216915.1. Classification (NCBI taxonomy): domain Eukaryota; kingdom Metazoa; phylum Mollusca; class Scaphopoda; order Dentaliida; family Dentaliidae; genus Pictodentalium; species Pictodentalium vernedei. Next base: position 232,468,068 of record CM062297.1, on the reverse strand, counting down.
GCTCGCTTAACCCGGTCTGCTGAAGTGTGCTGATGAGACAGAAACTTCAACAGCAGAGCACTGAAGCTTCTTATAGCCTGCACATATATCAATGCAAGCTTATCGTCAAATGGTATATTTCCTGTAACCGGAGCGACTCAGAGAGAGCTCCGGCTTGTTCGAGTTTCTCATAACAACATTTGGCCCCAAATGTTGTTAGGTTAGAGAGAGGGCTCTCCTGCTTGTGGTCTGTTAGATCTCGCTGAGTACAAGAAACTTGCTAACTTCCTCCCTATTTCCGTCATCACTGGGTGAGCTTATTTATATTTAAATGCTCGCTCTTCCCACATCTACACTTCCTTCGACCACAACGGACTTACACGGTGTCACGGCTCCCACGGACAGAGTAACCGCTTCACCAGTCGAGCTAGCTGCTTGCAAGAGATTAAAACCCTTAACAAAAGGCCTTAACTCTTGCAATCATGAGCACTGCAGCTAACGGGACCCCAAATTTTCAGCCTAAATATGAACCCAGGGACTGGAACCACACGACCCCCAAATTTTCAGTGTAAAAAAAAAAAATTTGGTCTTAAAATTGACCGAAACACATAAAAAAAAAAAACCCAAAAAATTTATGGATTTTGGTCCAGAACGGGACTCCAAATTTTCAGCCTAAATATAAACCTAGGGACTTGAACAAACTTGAATCTCACCCCCCCTAAGGATGCTGCATACCAAATATCAAAAGATTCTTATTGGTAGATCTGAAGAAGAAGATTTTTAAAGAATATTCCTCATACTGCACTAATTTAAACATTTGGGCTGCCATAGAGAGCCCAAATATGGACCCAGAAAATTGATTTCAATAAACGTGTGAAACAATCTGAGCAGTGGTTTGGGAGAAAAGTAGTCTTATATGTTTTTCCCATTACCCACAGTGTTAAAAAATGCTGACTCAGCACTTTTTCAAAGTCCCCAAAAAAGTACCCCATGATAAAACCGATAGCAATTTTTTTTTGACCATTCCATTCTGTTGGTCTTAAGGAAGCGTCACACCAAATAAGAATTCTCAGTGCCATGTAGTTTTGGAGATATGGGCATTTTAATTTTTTTCTATTTTTAGCTCCTGCGGTTCCCATGGGGGCGACGGGAAAAAAATTTTGTCATAAATTAAGTACTTATGGCCCAATAAGCCCTCCTGTCAAATTTGGTTCAAATCTGCCTCTCGGTTTGGAATATAGAAATTTTGTGCGGGGCGAAAATTCTTGCCCCTCTTATAACAAAGGCAAATATAGCTCCTCAAACTTCTCTTGAACAAATTGAGTCTACACCTCAAAAGGAAGCTGCACACCAAATATCAAGTCTCTGCTACTGCTGGTTCATGAGAAGAAGATTTTTTAAGATTTAAGCACACTTTTTGGGCGTGGCCCTACTGAGAGGCGGGTCAACTTGATTTGAACAAACTTGAATTGACATATGATAGGGAACATGCACAGCAAATTTTGTTGAATTTGGTCCAGCAGTTCATGAGAAGAAGTCGATAATGTAAAGTTAACGCCGGATGCTGGCCGGACGATGGATGGAAAGCGATCAGTTAAGCTCCCCTTGAGCTTCGCTCAGGGGAGCTAAAAAGCATAAATGAGACATAGTTATTGCTTCACACCGAACTACACATTAAAACCTCCAGCACCGATGCAGGACTACGGTCACTGGAGGAGATATTTCCTTGCTTTTTACTATAAAGCCTGATAATCATAAGGGAAAAACCATCCCCCACCCCTTCATCTGAGGTAAAATTCCACAGAACGAAGAGGGCAGCGGAACAGCGTCAGTGTTGGAGCGGACTGCGTAAAGACCTTATAGATGTACCATTAATGGACGACATTCTGAGTAACAGAAAGAGGACCCAAAGATCTAAGGTCACCGGAGATGGACTCTAAATATCTCAGATAAAACTTGGTAAATGAAGAGGGCTGTGTCCAGTATGCAGCCTACATGAGATCAGTAATGGCTATACTGTTAGAATAAGCCCAAGAAGTGGACAGTGCTCTAACCTCGTGTGCTGAAATCTTATTGACAGAATGTTGATCCGAAGGTAGATTTTCGGAGGCAATGCGTATTGCCAACTGAATCCATCTAGCGACAGAATGAACAGAAATATCTTTTCTGTCAGGAATCAAAGAAAGAAAGAAACGTTTTCTTCCCTTTCTAATTTATTTATTTATTTATTGTTGTTTATGGTCACATACTTCTGCACAATGGCTAATCATGACCACAACATGGAGATAAAGTCAAGGTCAGTCAATCGTTTATACCCCATGTTGTCTATTTTAGAGGACTCGCACCCCAAGCATTAGTGACTGGGTCCTATTTTACCAGTGAAACAGAGCTTGTTTTACCACAGTAAACAATCACTGCTTCACTTCCCGGGGTTCCCACGGGGGTCCCTTGCTAATAAAGTCTGATCGACGTTTATAAATGCACATTGCTCTGACTGGACACAGCAAAGGTCTACGGTTAACCGAGGACGGTAAAGCCTTAATGACAATAGGCTCCAGCTGCTTATCCGGAATCTGATTCTTTGCCAAAAATCCCACTTAGTGAGGGTAATGGTATTACCCATGCTACGGGAAGGAGATTCATCAACAGATAATGCATGAAGTTCACTGACTCTTCTAGCAGTTGCAAAGGCTAAGAGAAACGTCGTTTTATAGGTCAAGAATTTGAACTCTACGACGTCTAACAGCTCAAAAGGAGCTCCTTCGAGCTTCAACAGAACCAAAGCTAAATTCCACTTAGGAATTAATCTGAGGGTTCAAGGTCTCTTGATAGAGAAATTTCTAACTAGCTTGGATAAAGAAGTATCTGATCCAATAGACAAGTTATCATGATGAGCGTAAGTATCTGATAACATAGACCTATAGCCCTTAAGAGTGACGGGCTGCAGTTTGCAGTCAAACAAGTAGACCAGGAAATTGGCAACATGTGGTATGGACGGATTGTATATGTCTATTGACTGATCCCTACACCAACAGAAGAAAACCCTCCCCTTCACTGTATAATTCAACAAAGAGGAGGCCCTCCTACAGTTAGAAATTGCGTCCACTGCTCGTCCTGTAAAATGTTTTCCGTGCAAGAAGGACCGCACAACAGAAATATGTGAAGGTTGATACCTTCCGGGTTGTGATGCAGTGTGCGTGAATTCCCCTGATAAAGAAGATCCTCTCATGGAGGAAGCTTCCAGGGAACGTCCCATAACAGACACTTGAGAAGATTGATCCAAGGTTTCTGTGACGACAGAGGTGCTATTAGCAGGATTTTGCAATAAGACTGTTTGATCTTTAACAGAATCTGCTAAATCAACGGAGCTGAAGGATATGCTTATCCTATCATCCCATCCCAGGAAATCAACAGAGCGTCTACTGCGTACACTTGATGATCTGGACATGGCGACACGAATGTCGGTAACTGATTGCTCAGGTGTGTCGCAAAAAGATCTATCATGGGACGATCCCACTGGTAGCAAATCTGCCTGAATATTGCTTGTTGAGAGTCCACTCCGATGGCAACAGGCGACCTTTCCGAGAGAGCGAGTCTGCTAATATGTTCAGAAGACATGGTACATGACGGACTGAGAGATGAACGTGATGATTAATAACGAATAGGAGAATCCTCTCTGTTAATTCGCATAATGGAATCGAGTGAGTGCCGCCTTGGTTCCTGAGTTAAGCAACTACTGTCGAATAGTGCTCAAACGATTAGTCAACTAGTCGACGTCGACGGTTTTTTTTACCTATAGTCGACTCTGGTTTTCGTCATCGACTAGTCGAACACAGTGGGAGGACTCGCAAGCCAACAAAATCCCAGTAGAAAGATCAATGAATTCACATTTCCAGGGAAATAGGGTTACAAAATGCTTGGAAAAAAACATGCTGCCAATCGCTGGCTTCAGATAGTGGATGCGACAATGTAACAACCAACCGGAAACTTGATAAACTTCAAAGAACTTTATAGACAGTTTGTCCGCAGCAGTACTGAGCATGTGTTGTGTCACGCTCCCTGACTCCCACGCAGTGTCTCAGTGTCTTGGTTTGACTCTTCTAGTGCTGATGCGCCAACATCAAAATATAAATCGTTGAATGTTTCTCGTAATACAACTGGGAATTTAATCTACTATTTAAGTTTTGTTTGAAAGAGCTCCATGTACTCTGTAAAATGAGACTGAACCTTTTTAGTTAAATTTCTAGATGTGTTGTGGAAAAACAAATGCTAGAAAATATTATTTTGGTCTCAGCGTTGAAAGAGTTTATGAAATGAGTCTGTGATTGCGAAAATGGGTATAAAAATAAAAAGCCCTAAAACCGTCGACATTTATGTTTGAAAATTTTCGAAGAAAACACTATAATGATGGCCACGAGTATTAGTTCAGCAAGTTCTGCAAATTCCAAAACAGAAACTTCTGAAGTATGGCAGCACTTCAATATTATGACAGAAAATGGTAGAGACACAGTTCAGTGTAAAATATGTGAGACGAAGTTAAAATACAACAATTTAACTTCCGTGATGCGGTCGCATTTAGGCTCAAAGCACCCTTCTTTAAAAAAGGAGACACCAATAGTTTCAGCGTCAGTCCAATCCACGCTAAACTTTGCTAAACCAAAAGAAACCCACACCAAAGACAGGTAGGTGTTTTTAACCAGAAAGATAGTTGAGTGGTGTGCCCTCGATCTGCGCCCCTTGAGTGTCGTTAATGGACAGGGCTTCAGAAATTTCATCAAAGAACTTGATCCAAGATACAAAGTTCCATGCGATACGACCGTAAAAAAACATCTTGTATATTTTTACCAGGAAATACTCTCTCAGTTGTTGGATGAGCTGAGTCAGATTTCCCACCTATCATTAACGACAGATACTTGGACGAGTTGCAATACCAAAGAAATTACTGGACATCATACAGGGGAACATTTGTGTGCAGCATTATTAGAGATTTTAGAAGATTTCAAAATACCCCTGACAAAAGTTGTAGCTGTTACAACAGATAATGCGTCCAACATTGCCAAAGGAATGCGGCTTAGTCATATCCAGCATACCCGTTGTTTCGGTCACACGTTACAACTTGCAGTCAATCGCGGATTGGGACTGCCAAAAGTTTCAAGAGCCATAAAGTCAGCACGGAAGTTAGTTGCCCATTTTAACAGATCCACTCTTGCTTCCAATGAGCTCATCAAGAAGCAGAAGCAACTAGAAATAATGGGTATGTTTCCGTGGGTCATTCCGAATATATTCAGAATTCACCAGACTAGTGTGTCATGCACAGTTCAATTACAGAATGTTATTCTCAAAGAAACATTCATTTGACGTTATAGGTTATACAGAATAATCAATGTTGTTCAAGATTGCGCTTCTCGTCGAAGAATTAAACAACACAGAAAAAGTTGGCTGCGTTAATGGCAGCTAACATGAATTATTCTGTGCACAGGCTCTTGACGAATTATCAGATTTTGTCATTTTTAATAAAATATATACAGTCAAGGTGCCAATAGCGGATCAACCTCATTAGTGGGGGGGGAGGGGGGGGGGGGGACACCCAACGCAGACCTCAACTATTTTCTGAGATACACTGGAACAAACTGATTATAAGCATACAACACCGAACCTCTTCACCCAACTCAACTTTTCCAAACGGAATTCGACATTTTGTGAATATTGTCTTTTCAGTAAAACTATGTAAATTTAGCAAAACTTTATATTTTTAACCAGGATGTTGCGACTTTCAAGTTCAAAGACCAATGGCGGCTCACCCATTGGGAGTACCCTGGACAAGTCTGGGGGAGGGGAGGGGGGTGCAAAATGTGAGAAGCTACATGAAGCCAACTGACCTCCGGGGCCCAATGCCTTTTAATTTAGGGGCCTACCTGGTCAATGATTAGGCTATCCGGAGCAGATCTTGCCAGAAATCCTGGCAAGATCCGCTCCGGTTAGCCGAATCAGTGACCAGGTATATGGCAGCCCTCCCGAAAATGCGACATCGCTTCGGCAGCGTGGTCTCTCTTTGCATTTTATATACTTCTGTTATCACGTTTCATCTCTCTCCCCTCCTGCCCTCTCCCTATCTATCTCTCTCCTTCCCTCTCTCTCTTTTAGGGGGCACAGCTCAATTTGGGGGGGGGGGGGGGCACATGACAGTAGAGTCTGGAATGATGACGTTGGAGAGCTTGCATGCATTTGTTGTTGCTCAGTTGTTTCCTCTGGCTGTCTTGGCTTCCGTCGTATGTAAGCCTGTTACCGACACAGTGTGCCCTAGCTGTTAAAGTGTCGTTAAACACCAATCAAAATAAATAAATAAATCTGACATAATTATGGTTCTTGCTTCTTATAAACCGGATGGACAATCCATTGTCTGCTCGACAAGTTTGTCAAACCAGAAAAAATTTGCTGAAAACTGGAACTTGCGAAACATTGTTGGGTAGCCCCAAGGCTGTTGCGATGACCAGCTATTGAACTCACTAACTGACCAAAAAACACAAAGAACCTCACCTCCATCACCATCAGCACGAGGAAATTGATTTGACAAAGAGAGTGAGCGCGCAGTAATTGGGGCTTGCTGTAAATGATGTTCCATGTGTGATCGGGAGGATGGGGCTACAACCCTCTCATTGAAACGCTCTGACCCCGTAGGAAAACACGAGTATTTCTGACTGGCCAGGTCCGACCAATGAGGTGGTGTAGCCCCTCCTCAGAAGTGTCTTACAGCGTTTAAAAATATGACCAGTTTCGTCAGATGACGTCTCTGATGGACATCGCCGGTGTTTGTCGATAGATCGATGATATGTCACAGATCGCCATCCTGTTGCAATCAAAAGTTTTGGATATGACATTCATTAAGTTCTGGCATTTTCGGTTAATACTCGAAGAACAGGGGTGGTGCCGAAACATTTTTAACACAGGGACTCATGACACGAAATGGAATCTGTGTTACCACCAGGGTGAGAGCACCCACCCCCACCCCTGTACACCCCCGTTGTTGGTGCCACCAGCCTCCATTTAGGATTTTCAGGCTCTCGCGACTAGTGAGTTGTATGCCTCGAATTGTTGAATTACACAGGATACATATCTGATCAAACATGACGACGCACAACACTTTGCGCCATCGTCCTTCCATCCATTATAGTTTTAAAAAAGGTTGGTGCCAGTCATGTAGAGGAAGAATTGTTCTTACCACAGAACACGCTTGAAATTTAAAAAAAAATAACAGAAGCAAAATAACACGAAAAAGGAAAAAAGTGATCCGCTATTGGCACCATGACTGTATTAAATTATCAATACTAAATAAACTGAGTATTGATAATATCATATACATTTTATTAACCCTTTACCTAACATGAAAAGCAATCGACACTTGCAAAAAAAATTCTTGACTAATTTTTTTCATTTTTTGTCTCAAAAACATAGGTTATGACCCCTCATTGGAATGAGGGGTAATAACCTATGTGTTTGAGACACAAAATGAAAAAATAATGAAAATTAATTACCAATTTTTTAGAACAGCGCTGGCCGGTTTTGGCCGTTACGTTGGGTAAAGGGTTAAAATTGATAACATCTGATAATACTTGCAGTGCCTGTGAATAAAAGTAGATTCGGCAGTTAATGCTACTGCAATGTGCAAAACTTTTGGAAGCTTTGAACCTTGCAATAACCTTTAACAATGTTTTATTTTATGGTAGAATGAGATGTGGCTGATCCAAATTGGTCTCAACGCCGACATGGAATTATAAAGATTGTCTCAATTTATTTTTCAATGAAATTAGAGAACCAAAGTATAGGCCTAGGTACCAGGGAGGCCTCACCTCACAGAAACTTGGACCACGTATATATGTGGGGCCAACAGGAGTCACGGGTTGCGGTTTACTTCTAAAAAGGTCAGTGGTGCCGTGTGCATTCAGGGGCATGAGGGACAGAGGAGTTCCGGTCAATAGTGGCAAGTTGCATAATTTAGTCACCTACTGGGTGAAAATTTGACGATGCAGGTGACTGGGTTGTGCCGTAGAACAGGGGAAATTTAAGAGTCTAAAAGATTTCTCGTATGATAAAAGTCGAATGAAGAAATGGAAAATCCAACGGATTTCTTGGCGTAAATAAAAAGTTTCCAGTGATCATGGACCTTCTTCAGAGACCCTTACCATAGGCATGGGGATATACGTGGGCTCCTAGCTTTATACTGTACCAACACATACCGCTCTACTACTATACGAGGTCTGTACCCAGTCACATAAGCCTTGAAATCCCTTTCTAATACCATAGCTGATAGCCGTGAAGGTTTTATTTGCACAATCGCATACGAAAGGATGATGGTTGCACAGATGACAGAACTTGTAAATCCTTTTCTTAAATTGCACAAGTGTAACTTGAAGGGGGTATGAGTCGGACAAAACACCCCCAAACCACCTTTATTTGCACTCAGGTGTACACGTATGCCATTTTTCGTGTGTGTGTGTGTGTGTGCGGGGGAGGGGGGGGGGGGATAGTATTTTGGCTTGTACAGAACCACAAGAACACCATTCTGAAAATTTCTGCTATAACATTTTCAGATAAGAAGAGCTCTTTGACGAGATCCTTAACCACCCCCCCCCCCCCCCACCTAGAGAATTGCAGTTAACCGAAAAACCGATTCGGTTTCAGTTGTATCAAATAACCGAAAATTGCAACCGAGCTTCTGCATAAACAACCGAGATTTCAGTTCCGTAAAAATCAATAATCACAGCTTGGCCAATGCATACAAACATTCATTTTCAAGCCCTGTGTGGCTTTTTGAAAGAGACATAAGAAAACAAGATATCTGTAATTTGGATATGGTATAAGTGCTGTCATAGAATGTGAAGCATGCATATAAATGACTGTCTGTACTTTCATGAAAGGTGACCTGTGTTGAAATCGTGATATGCCATTGCAGTGATGATATGGGAAAATATGGCCTTGAATTCGAGCATCAATAAGCACATTTTGTTTGGGGAACGTTCTCAATAACATAATCGGCCCTCGCCGAGACATAAGAAAACAAGATATCTGTAATTTGGATATGGTATAAGTGCTGTCATAGAATGTGAAGCATGCATATAAATGACTGTCTGTACTTTCATGAAAGGTGACCTGTGTTGAAGTCGTGATATGCCATTGCAGTGATGATATGGGAAAATATGGCCTTGAATTCGAGCATCAATAAGCACATTTTGTTTGCGGAATGTTCTCAATAACATAATCGGCCCTCGCAATTGGCCATGTCAATCGGCAATGCCGTGGTAACAGCCGTGGCATTCTGCCACGACTCTTACCACGGCATGTCGATTGCCGTGGCCAATTGCGAGGGCTGCATAATTCCTTCAGTTAGTTCATTAGTCTTTTAGACCTTTATAGTATAATAATAGTTCATGTTATTGTTTGAAATGCTCGGTAGACATGTTGCAGCCTGGTTCAATAATATTAGCCTCCCCTGGCCCCTTATTTAGTTTTAACGATTTTTATATTTGTCGCCAGGCTTCGTGGCCCAGAGACAAATATAAAAATCGTTCAAAATAAATAAGACGACCTCGGAGGCGAATATTATTGGACTAGATACAACCGAAAATCGAACCGAGCCAACTCATTTCCTCTAAAAATAACCGAAACCAAAACCGATGGGTCAAAAATCACAACCGCAACTCTCTACCCCCACCCCCTCCATCCCCAATTACATGACTTCTGCAATAGCAATTCCATATAAGAAATTTTTCGGCTCTACCACTTTCCTACAATAAAACGCAATCAATCAGATTACTAAACTGTTACAGCAGATTATTTTTTATTGAGGGTTATGACACTTTTGAAGGTCAGAGTCATATCGTGCCGAGAAGTTTTACAAATGAAGGAAGCTGGAGTACCCACAGAGAACCATCGCACAGTGACAAGTAACTGCTAGACTCTCCAACATACTAACCAGACACAAGCCAGGTGAGCATTGGTTGAATGTACGCGTGCCTATGCGAGCAGTTAGGATTAAGTGACTTGCTCAGGGTCACAACGCAAGTGGCATGGACCACTTTCGAACTGTCGACCTCTCATTCATAAGTCCGTCAATGAGCCACTGAGCTCCCCATTAGTTGGTTTTAAAAGATTACTATAATAGATCATTAATTGGTTAAGGCCTACTTAAGGCCTACTTAATCTGTTACTGTATAACTGAATAAAACTGGTAAAGCAGGTTATTAGTTGGTTATAACACATTACTAATCTGTTAAAACAAATTATGAATCTGTTATAAAAGTTTATTAACCTGCTGTAACAGATGAATAACTGGAGACGGGTTGGCACTAATATGCCACCGTTGAAAACAAATTTCGGCCGAAAAATATTTGGCGTGTGCAAAACTTGATAAGGCAGTGCGCATGTCTAGAATAACGTTTATTCCTCCTCATGAGGTGGATTTACAGAATGCATTCCGAATGGTATTCCAGAATACATCCACTTGAACAAAACAACACAAATCACATTCTGCCTTATCTGCGGATGTCCAGAATAACACTAGAACACTAGTATTCTCGAATGGCCCACGGAAACGTACCCAATGAGTCATAGACTCATACAGGATGTTGAAACTAGATGGAATTCTTCCTACTACATGATCAGACGGCTTTTGGAGCAAAGACTCGCTGTTTTTGAAGTGTTGCAAAATCGCGATGTAATATCTCAGAGTGATGCACGCATACTGGAGTTACCTGACAGGGTTTGGTTGACAATGGAAGAAATCACACCATTACTTGCACCTTTAGAAATGGCAACAACGCTTGCATGTAGTGACACGTACCCAACCCTGAGCATGACTTATCCAATTGTCAAGGGTTTGCTCGAGAACCATTTGAAGTTTAAGGATGCAGATTCAAAATTAGTTCAGGATTTCAAAACAGCAGTTCGGATCGACCTCAACAGACAGTATTCCGTATGTGATACTGATAGTGACATTGATGATGGTACTGATAAGATCCTAGTTAAAGCCAGTCAGTTAGACATTCGCTACAAAAACCTCAAATTTCTGACACTGGAACAACGTGAGTTAGCTTGGGCAGACATGTTGGAAGAAATGGCAGGGTTGAATTCATCTGAAGCTACCCTGGGTGAGCGGGTCAAAGATACAAGCTATGGTGCCGCTATTGAAATTGACTGTGAAGCATCGAATGTTCATGGTGCGGTAGACGCACAAATCGAGTCAACACCTTCTGAAAGTGACAAGGACCCGCTAGTGCCGTTACCCAAAAGCAAGCGTGCAAAAGTTGTGCAAGCCGACAAGGCGATGTATATACTTGGCGATTTTTATGAAACAAAACAATATGATTCAAAGTCGTTTGAACACGAGTTGACAGAATATCGTTCTGAGTAGAACAATGGAACAAACAACCCAACAGAGTGGTGGCAAAAAAAAAAAAAAACACTACCCAAGATTAGCAAAATTAGCAAAAAAGTACCTTTCCATCTTGGGTACTTTAGTGCCGTCAGAACGAATATTCTCAGTCGTGGGACTAGTCGTAATTAAACGAAGAGCAAGCTTGGACCCCAGCACAGTTGATAAGCTGATATTTTTGAGAGAGAACATGACAAAAAGAAGTTTTTCCAAAGATTCTGATGAAACAAAGATCCAGTTTTCTGTGGAGGAAATCGTGGATTCTGATGCAGTGTCACATGAGTTAGCTGAAGACTAAATGGTAGTTTTCGTGAATCGGGATGTTTTCCAACTCTTTTGTTTGACACTTGACAACAGTTGCAGTGGTGCATTTGATAGCAACTGTTCAGTCCTGTATACTTCAAAAATAAAAACAAAGATTCTAAACGAATCATTCAAACTACTACTTGATTGCAGCTAACCTTACTATCAAGTACATGTACAACCAAAACGGCTTCCAGCCATTGCAGCCAATGGCCCAAATCCGTTCATAGAGATGATAGGGGTATTAGCCCCCCCTCCCCTCACAGGGCTCACACACACCTCAAACCCCATGTTAAAACATTTCAAACAGCCCCCACAACTTCCAAGACCTAAACCGACCTCCCTCCATTATTTACCCAAACCGATATCTTACATTTTTGTCTTGACCGGATCCTACAATTTTCCTCAAATCGACTGAAAAGGCTCTTTATTTTTCCTGTTATTCTGATATTGGCGTTTACATTTATAGTGGGAAAATATTTGAGGCCGGATTGGATGACCAAATTCGACCTCCAATATTCTGCCGTTATAAGCAACTGTAAATCTGAGGGGTGAGAAGTATGAATAGTATAGAATATAGCGTTGAGTTCCCACGCTCAATCTTAAAACTATTTATTCAGGCTTCTTAAAGTGCTCAGATAAAAAACTGAAATGTGTCTTCAAAACTTTCACAATTCTAATCAAACATGATAACATGTGCTCTAATTCTGCTACAAGATAGGTATTCTGCCTCGAACATAGTGGGACACAAGTCTTGCAGATAGTTTTAACCATTATAATTCATAACAAAATATTGTGCATTTCGCTACAAAAGTTATCACAAATCCGTGACGCGGTATAAAAGACTGGTGATTTGGCCACTTTAAAAACATACCGCTGATCAGCTACGGCCATCAATCAACAACACAGGGGAGATAAATCTATCCAGTTTATCGAGTATGACTGTTACGAAAAATGAAACTTAATGCCGGAACGGCACACTCCCCGTCTGATATCTTTTGATATCACAATAAACTTACATTTAAATTTAATTATTTTTATGAAAATTGTGTTTGATTTCGCATACCACCCTTGACTGATATGAAAAATGAAACACAATGCCGGATACGGCTCAAGTCCAAAATGGAAAATTGAAAATAAAAATAGCCAACTGCAAAATGAGAGATTGTTCTTGGTTGAGATTTAACCTAGTCCACAAGAAGAACCATTTCGGTTATAGGTCTAGTGTAAGTAAAGTTTTTGCCATCCTTGTGTACACGAACACAAGCCTTTCTAACTTTTCCATCGTCACTCTCGATGGCTTTCACTACCACACCAATCGGCCATTCAAATCTTGGTAACTGGTTTTCTACGATTAAAACTACATCTCCAGTTTTAATATCATTACAAGTTAAAGCCCATTTGCGACGGGTTTGCAAGGAATGTAAATACTGACAACGCCACTGTTTCCAAAACAGATCAGACAACACTTGTACGTGCTTCCACTGAGCACGATACATGTCCTTCATACTAAAACTTTCTGAAATCACGGGTAAGTAGTCTACTTTTCCAGTTAATAACATTAACGGACTCAAGACGATGGGCGATTCAGGATCTGACGGTATCTCAGCAATAGGTCTTGAATTGATTATAGCAGAAACTTCTGCCATAAATGTTGTTAAAGTTTCGTTGGTTAAAGTCTTCACTGCAGAACTGAGCAATATCGAGTCTAATATTCTACGTGTTAATCCAATCATGCGTTCCCAGACGCCTCCCATATGCGACGAGTGTGGTGCATTGAAAATCCATGTACAGCCTGATTCAATTAAGAAATTTTTAAATTGTCCATCTTCAACATTCACGGAATTGATTTTCAAATCATCAACTGTCCCAGTAAAATTAGTGCCTCTGTCGGAGCGAAAGGTTTTTACTGGTCCTCTGATAGACATGAATCGTCGTAAAGCATTTATAAATGATGAGCTTGACAGTTCTTCGACAAGTTCTATGTGTATCGCTCTGGTCGTCAAACATGTGAATAAGATAGCCCATCCCTTATTTTGAGTTACCCCACCTCTGGTCTTTCGACTAACAACTTGCCATGGTCCGAAAGTATCTACACCTACTGAGGTAAATGGGGGACCAGGTGTGATCCGATCAATAGGAAGATCAGACATCTTCTGATGTTCTATTTTGCCACGAAGTTTCCGACATGTTACACATTTACTGATGAAAGACGAGATCATTCGTTTAGCACCAACTAACCAAAATCCACCTTTGCGCAAAGCGCCCTCTGTAATAAACCGACCTTGATGTCTGACTATTGTGTGATAATAATCGATGATTAACGTCGAAACGTGACCCTTGGGAACAATTATAGGGTTCAATTCTCCAGTTTCTAAAATGTTTTTAATTTTGTTTAATCGTCCTCCAACACGTAGCAAACCTTCAGAATCTATGAAAGGTGAAAGGTTCAAAATAGAACTGTCTTTAGGAAAATGTGTACCACTTATCAAACAATCTATCTCTTTCGAGAAACAATTTCTTTGAACTTGCTTTAAAACAATGTTTTTTGCACAGTCGAATGAGTCAACAGTTTTGTATCACAAACACAAATGCCATCCCTTACAAAAATCATTATTGTCTGAGAAAGTTTTAGCAATGTGTTGTAATAAAGAAATAGCTTTGATGAGGCACTTCCAATTCGAAAATTTTTCAAAACGATATATTTCAAGAGAGTCAGTCACTTTTAATGTGGTTTTACATGTCTCTATATTTTCCGGTTTCACTTCACAGTCATTTTCGGGATCAATTAATGGATAATTATCCTTGGTTGAAAAGTCATTTCTGGGTGTATCGCATAACCAACTCACACCACACAACCAGGTATCAAGTCGGGAGTCAACTGATGAAATAAAACATCTAGTACTAGAATCAGCAGGATTGTTATTAGTATTTACATAGTACCACTGATGATCTTTGGAAACTGTAAGAATTTTTTCAACTCTGTGGCTCACATAATTGAAAAACCGTCTCTTCTGATTGTTAATGTAACCAAGTACAACTTTACTGTCTGTATAATAATTCACTTCAGCAGGAGAAATATCTAGGTGCTCCAGAACTATCGCACCAACTTCAGTAGCTAAAACTGCTGCACACAACTCTAAGCGAGGAATCGAATGTCCTTTCAGGGGAGCTAATTTAGATTTTCCAAAAATAAAACCTACGTCTTGGTGTCCATTTTTTGTTGTTTTTTAGTATGCTACTGCAGCAATAGCTTCCTCAGATGCATCCGAGAAAATGTGAAGCTCTACACGGTCAACAAGACTTACTGAATGCTGAGAATACATTCGAGGTATTCGAAGATTTTCCAAAGTCATCGATGATCTACGCCACTTGTCTCATCGCTCAAATTCATGTTGAGAAAGTGGTTCGTCCCAGTCCGTGCCAGGAGGTGATGCATTTCTGAGTAGTATTTTACCACTAATGGTTATTGGAGAAAGAAAACCCAGGGGGTCATAAATACTATTTACTGTTGAAAGAAGACCCCGGCGAGTATATGGTTTGTCGTCCGATGAAATATCAAAAATGAAACTATCTGAGTGAAGGTCCCAAGAAAGACCTAAGCTATGTTGCACAAGAAGAGAGTCTTCACCAGAAAGAATACTTTTCAAACTTTTAGAAATGTCTTCGGGAGGAAACGCGTTCATTACCTCGACCGAGTTTGAACAAATTTTGTGAAGTCTGATATTTCCCTCAGTTTTTAAAGCCTTTTGAGTACGGCGCATCAAGTCTATCGCTTGTTCACTATCAGCCAATGAGGTAAGTCCGTCATCAACATAAAAATTTTTATGCACAAATTCTTTTACATCCTTGCCATACTGAGTGTCACAATTTTCCACGGTCCTTCTAAGTCCATATGACGCGACTGCAGGAGAAGGTTTGTTGCCGAATACATGTACTCGCATTCTGTACTCAATCATAGGTAAGTCAGGGTCGTTGTTCTTATACCAAAAGAATCGTAAACTAGAACTATCACTGAAGGTGATTAATACCCCCGCTTTGGGTTTTTAGAGGAATGCACTTCTGATCATGTAGGCGAAGGCCATAAGGAAATGTATACATGAAGATCATTTTTTGTTGTTGAAATTTGTATTTGCATGTGGCCTTCCACAGAACAGCACTGAATACTTAAAAGAGCCCATACATATATGGTTTACATTTGGAAAAACACATTTACAATGTGCAACATGTATTCAAAATCGGTTCATTAATGTAGGAGGAGTTGCACACACAAGAATCCCATTTGAAAACCCATAATAAATCCAAGTTAAAGGGAGATAACCTAGTTAAAATTGTCGCAGATCAAAAATTTGGGAATATGCGTATGTTCACTTAGTTGTGATAATGTTTGAAAGGTTTCGTCAAAATTGATTGATAAATGTAGGAGGAGTTGCACGCACAAGAATTTCATGTAGAAACCCATAATAAATCTAAGTTAAAGGGAGATAACCTAGTTAAAATTGCCACAGCTCAAAAATTTTGGAATATGCGCATGTTCACTTAGTAGTGATATGTCTGTAAACTTTCGTCCAAATTGATTGATAAATGTAGGAGGAGTTGCGCACACAAGAATTTCATGCAGAAACCCATATTAAATCAAAGTTCAAGAGAGATAACCTGGTTAAAATTGTCGCAGATCAAAAAGTTAGGAATATGCACATGTTCACTTAGTAGAGATGATGTTTGAAAGGTTTCATCAAAATCGGTTCATTAATGTAGGAGGAGTTGCGCACACAAGAATTTGTTCGAACGGAAAGACATAATAAATCTAAGTCAAAGGGAGATAACCTGGTTAAAATTGTCGCAGATCAAAAATCTTGGAATATGCGCATGTTCACTTAGTAGTGATGATGTCTGAAAAGTTTTGTCCAAATTGATTGATAAATGTAGGAGGAGTTGCGCACACAAGAATTTCATGTAGAAACCCATATTAAATCAAAGTTCAAGAGAGATAACCTGGTTAAAATTGTCGCAGATTAAAAAGTTTGGAATATGCACATGCTCACTTAGTAGAGATGATGTTTGAAAGGTTTCATCAAAATCGGTTCATTAATGTAGGAGGAGTTGCGCACACAAGAATTTGTTCGGATGGAAAGACACAATAAATCTAAGTCAAAGGGAGAAAACCTGGTTAAAATTGTCGCAGATCAAAAATCTTGGAATATGCGCATGTTCACTTAGTAGTGATGATGTCTGAAAAGTTTTGTCCAAATTGATTGATAAATGTAGGAGGAGTTGCGCACACAAGAATTTCATGTCCGGAAAGACGTACGGACGGACGTACGGACGGACGGACAGACGGACGGACGGACGGACGGACGGACGGACGTACAGGGCGATTCCTATATAGCCCCCACTTCTTCGAAGCGGGGGTATAATAATCTCGGTGTTCTTCTTTTACGTAAAATTGGTAAAACATTTGCTCGATATCACCCGTTACCGCAACCGAGTTGTTACGGAACCGAATTAAAACTCCAATAAGACTGTTTGCCAAATCTGGGCCAGACATCAAGAGACTATTGAGTGAAACACCCTGAAATACAGCAGAAGAGTCAAAAACACCCCTGATTTGCTGAGGCTTTTTTGGATGGTAAATGCCGAATAGTGGAAGATACCAACATTTATTATTATTAGGCGGAGCAACTTCGGCTGCACCATTATCTAGAATCTTTTGCATGAAGGTGACAAAATGTTCTTTTTTTTGCAGGATTCTTTTTGAGATTTATATCAAGAGCTTTGGCCCGATTTAATACATAAAGTCTATTATTAGGCACGAGTTGATTTTCATTTCTGAATGGTAATGGAGCTACCCAGTTTCCATTGTCATTCTTGTAGAATTCACGTTCCATGAGTGTAAGAAAGTGTCTATCTTCGGTTGACAAACCAACTTTGTCATCGTCTTGGTTTCTGATAAAAATTGAATCACCGGAAGAGTCGACAAATTGCGGATCACAATTTAAAACACTGCTTGTGGTGCATTCTTTGAGAAATAAACAATTTTGACATGGTTCGAAAATTGTTCCGCGACCATCTTTCATGACGTTAGTTTTGTCAACAGTAACTGACGTTGGCTTGTGAACTTTTCCCAAACAAACATCTCCAACGATGACCCAACCGAGACTAAGTCGCTGAGCAAATGGTGTACCTCTTGGTCCTGTGATTTGTTCGTGTACATGATGAACTTTGGTGAGATCTCTTCCGATTAAAAGCTGAATATCCATGCTATCATTTAATGGGGCTATATTTTCAGCAATTCTGTTAAGATGTGAGAAATAATGAGCAATTTCCGGTGTTGGAATCTCCGATCTGGCATTTGGTATTTCCCTACATTCTAAAACGACAGGCAAGTCGTAAACAGACGAATTGTCAAAAGCACAGATGGACAGACCACTACAGCGTCTCCCAGATTTCTGAATACTGCCGGCACAAGATGACAGTTTATATTCAGTTATCGATCCTTGTATGTCCAATCTATCAAAGAGTTCTGACCGAGCGAGAGTGCGATTACTTTGATCATCAATAATTGCATATACATTCACAGCTTTTCCCCGAGTCCCCTTTCGGAAATATTTTCAACGGAACAATTTTTCCACGTGAGCGACCTCTGAAATTGTTACCACATAGTTTGGTGCACTTATAATCTACAGTTTCTGAACTCTTGACAGTGTGCTCCCCGCCATGAGGAACTTGATTCTGTACTGCAGCAGGCCAGTTTCGAGCCACATGATTCGATGATATCAGGCAATTAAAGCATAGTTTTCTGTCCATTAGAATTTTTTTTCGATCGTTGAAGTTCATAGATTTGAATGCACGACATTCATTCAGAGAATGATTTGCTTTGTGTAATGGGCATCTTTTCAGATTTCTATTGTCAGTTTGATCAACTTCTAACTTTCTAGCAATAGCAGGGGGTGCATTAAATTGCGGTCGAGGGTTAAATTTCACCGAATGAGTATCTTTCTTGTAAGCTGGTCCAGAATAAACTGAATGTTCAAAAGAAAATGCTGGATCATTTTTAACAGAACTTGTTTCTTTAATAAATTGTACGAAAAAGGAAAAAGGTGGAAATGGAACATTTCTTTGTGTCTTGTATTTTGAAGCCTGAGAAGTCCACCTCTCCTGAACACCAGGAGGAAGTTTATTTAAGATAGGTTTGATTCCTGATGACGAATCAAAGTATGAAAGTAAAGTTGAGCAATGATAGTTCTCTTTTGCCGACTCTATTTCAATCAAAATGTCTAACAGTTCATAATATTTCTTTGGGTCTTTGCCAGAAATTTTCGGAAAATTATCTAGTTTTGTTTTAAGTGAAGTTTCAATCATTTCTGGTCTGCCATATCGTTCATGAAGTCTGTCCCAAATTTTTTCCAATCCCCTTAAAGGGCAATTTATATTAGATGTTCGAATTGTTAGTGCAAACTTGGACGATTCAGGCCCGAGCCATCGTATTAATAAATCTAATTCTTCTGAAGGTGTTACGCCAAGTTCTTGTGATATTTCTTGGAAACTGGCTTTCCAAGTTGCAAAAGTTTCTGCCCGATCATCAAATTTTGTGAATCGAGACAAAAGAAGATCTTTCTTCAGATGAAAGGTTGTAATATCATGAACCGTATCATTGTTATTTCGTAAGTTTTGTGTGAGTGGAGCTCCAACAAATTCTCGCCGAGCATCAGGCTGATAAATGTTCATGACGTCATTTGTAGTTCTACCTGTAGGTTGTGAAGGTTCAACAAAAATGTTACACTTGTCTCTCAAGTTCGAGTGGAAATGCTGAGGTTGAATTTCGGTTTCGTTGCCCATAACACTGTTCATGCCGCTTCTGTATTCTGATGTGTTGCCCTGTCTGAAGACTTCTCGCTGTTCATCCACAAACTGCTGAGTGCGTACTTTCTTATCAATAATACTGTCATCTACAATCGAGGGTGTTGAGTGTGACATTTTATCCTGAGAATTAAAATGTTTGAAGACTTCTGCCTCAGCTTGGGCTACAGCTGCTTCTGATTTCTGTTCCAAAACAGTGAGATTTGCATCAATTTCTGCTTTTTGCTTAAGTAGTTCAGCTTTTTGTTCTACAAAATGAAGTTTAGTTCGTTCGACTTCTGCTTTAGAACGCTTCTGCACAGTGTCACCATTCACAGATGATCTTTGTCCTTTAGAACGCTTCGAGGAAACAGAGATTGTGTCAAGGGCTTCATTTTTGAAAGTTTTTATTTGATCTTTTACTTTACTAATCACATATTTTCTTCTGTCAGTTTCTTTACGGCAAGATTCGATTTCTTCTTTACTGCCAGTAGCATTGTGGCGGTTGAGGAAAGCCTTATAATTTCCTGTTACTTCAACAAAGTTGTCTACATTGGAATCAATGCTTTTCTCAAGCTTGCGAAGTGAAGGTAAATCTGGCGTACAATCGTCAGCTTGGGCAAGAACGTCTTCAACCTGACCCCATGCCCTCTCTTGGAGTTGGAACAACTCGTTTTTCTTGATTTCATACTCTGATTGACCTTTATCCGTCATTTTTCTTACTCGCTTACCAGATTCTACTGACACTGCTGTTGACTCAGAACTTTGAAACAAACTATAGTTTTCTCGAACATCGAAAATACACCAAGGTTCTGACAGTCTTTTTTACTATTCTGCCTCGAACATAGTGGGACACAAGTCTTGCAGATAGTTTTAACCATTATAATTCATAACAAAATATTGTGCATTTCGCTACAAAAGTTATCACAAATCCGTGACGCGGTAAAAAAGACTGGTGATTTGGCCACTTTAAAAACATGCCGCTGATCAGCTACGGCCATCAATCAACAACACAGGGGAGATAAATCTATCCAGTTTATCGAGTATGACTGTTACGAAAAATGAAACTTAATGCCGGAACGGCACAATAGGACCTATGGTCAGTGTCTTGCAGCACACAAAGAGACCATGCAATGGATGCTTTATAATACTAGACAGCAAAGTTGAATATTGCTGCTGCTCACTTTTAAAATTTAATGGGGAGGTGAGGGCACAGCACAACAAAGCCCACACCCCATCCCTCCACCCCCCCCCCCCCCCAAAGTTTTCGTAAAGTCCTTCATCTGCCACTGGACCAACACTATTCAAAGTGGTATTGGGACGTAACAGTTGCGCGAATGAACTCACCAGAAGCATATAGTGTCTTTTTTGAAAGGTAGCTCTAGTCTAAGGGAGGTAATCAAATTAGCTATCATAGAACTCAACTTTTTTCATACAATGGAAATTGCTGACAGTACTTATGCCTTAAGTGATGCCCCATATGTCTCACAAAATTTAATTTGCTTCGTTCCATGGCTGATTTTAAATAATATAAGTGATCTCAGACTTTGATATCATGAACCTTTCTTTTCAATTTTTTATTGAGTCTTGGTCATTGAATTTGAAGCCTTTAAGGTCACGCTGGTCACCATTGCAGTGTTGTTAAGCTGACAAGCCACAAAACCAGAACAAACCTTTCTACCACTTGTGATGCCAGTATTGCAGTATCTCTGGCAGATTGCTGGTTTGGAGTTCCAGCCTTAAAATGTCCCCCGCTCAGTCACTTAACTATGGCTTAATTTATTCTTTTTCAGACAACAGAAATAAATCTCATGTCTGTCTTAAAATAACAAGAGGCCCCACGTGGCCTTAATCGCTCACCTGACAAAGTGACTCTAAGAAGTATTTTAGGTCACCTTCACCATGTCATGCCTCATCAACATTAACTGGTTGAGTGATAGATTTTGTTTGAAGTTCAACATTTGTTACCTAAAATTAGTTTTATTTAAAATCATTGGTGTGTGGCCAATCTCCAATGATTTTTAATAAAGCAAATTTATCTCTGCAGACAAACTGGTTTAGCATGAAGCACAAACAAGGAATGTGAAGAGATAGCCTTGGACATCTCTCCCCAACTGTGGATATCTTCCATGTGCTACATGTATATATTTGCATGCAAGAAAACAAAAATTTTCACAAATTTTATTTTTTTTTATCATCATTGGAACAAGCTCAAACAGCTTATTCCAATAGGGGTATGGGAAGATCAGGTATATTTTTGAGACAGAAATGTGAATATATAAATAATGGTGTTTTTTTGTGAATGATGCTGGAGAATTTTGCGTAAAGATATGGTAAATGGTTTGTTCTAGATACAGAATGATGCAAAAGTATTTAAATTTGATTAGGCAAGTTGTTCCTATAATGCATTTAAAAATTGAAGTAACTGTTTTTTTGCTGACGAACTTTTAGATGTGTGTGTCTGTGTTTGTGTGTGTGTGTGTGTGTGTGTGTTTGTGTGTGTGTGTGTGTGTGTGTGGGGGGGGGGGGGGGGGGGGGGTAAGAGTGTTCTTGCAAACAAAATTCCTGAATAAATGGAAAATTTTATTTTTTGTGTGAAAGACATAGTGCGTGAATGTTGATTGGAACAAGCTTAGAGAGCTCATTTTAATGTGAAGTCATAAAGCTGTGTTTTACGTACGAAATTCTGGAATAACTAAAAAAATTGCTTTTTTGACTCAAAAAGCATGGTGTGCGACCTCTCATTGGAATGAGCTCAAAAAGCTCATTCCAATGGGGTATTTACAAGCGATAAGTACATGTATGTTTAAGAGACAAAAATTAAAATTTGAATAGCGATTTTTGCGAAGAATGCTGACAAGTTTTGGCAGTTATGCTGGTAAAAAGGTAAGATATGCAAAGTGGTTGTTTTTTAGAGTGACATTTAATTAAGGGGAATTAACCCTTGATTACTGAGGTAACTTCTAAAAGTACTGAAATTTCATGAAGCAATGTGAATAACAGACAACAGTTGCCTAAAAATTTCATGAATAACTAAAATTTTTATTCCTTTGTCTCGAAAACATGGCATATGACCTTTGTTGGAATGAGCTGAATGCGTGTGTTCCAATGAGGGGTCATAAAATTTGAACGAAGATTTGTGTGAATAATGCATTAGTACTGCTAGATTTGGGTAAACGGTTCACCCTGGATACCACCCCTTCTATAGTAGATCTTTTCTGCAAATTTTGTCTAAGATTCTATCAACTTTACAAATAAATACGTTCATGAATCACAATCAGATCCACCCTACAATGTTGCATACCAAATATCAAAAGATTCTGCCTGCTGGATCTGGAGAAGAAGATTTTTTAAGAAATATGCCTGAAATGCACTAAGTTAAAATTTGGGCTCCTATACGGAGCCCAAATATAAACCCAGGGGGCCGATTTGAACAAACTTGAATCAGATCCACCCCACAATGTTGCTTACCAAATATGAAAAGATTCTGAAGCTGGATCTGGAGAAGAAGATTTTTTAAGAAATTTGCCTGAAATGCACTAAGTTCGAATTCGAGCTTCTATAGTGAGCCCAAATATGAAACTAGGAAGCCGATTTGAACAAACTTGAATCAGATCCACCCCACAATGTTGCATACCAAATATCAAAAGATTCTGCCTGCTGGATCTGGAGAAGAAGATTTTTGAAGAAATTTGCCTGAAATGCACTAAGTGCGAATTCGGGCTTCTATATTAAGCCCAAATATGAATCCAGGGGGCCGATTTGAACAAACTTGAATCAGATCCACCCCGCAATGTTGCATACCAAATATCAAAAGATTCTGCCTGCTGGATCTGGAGAAGAAGATTTTTGAAGAAATTTGCCCGAAATGCACTAAGTGCGAATTCGGGCTTCTATATTAAGCCCAAATATGAATCCAGGGGGCCGATTTGAACAAACTTGAATCAGATCCACCCCGCAATGTTGCATACCAAATATCAAAAGATTCTGCCTGCTGGATCTGGAGAAGAAGATTTTTGAAGAAATTTGCCCGAAATGCACTAAGTTTGAATTCGAGCTTCTATAGTGAGCCCAAATATGAATCCAGGGGGCCGATTTGAACAAACTTGAATCAGATCCACCCCGCAATGTTGCATACCAAATATCAAAAGATTCTGCCTGCTGGATCTGGAGAAGAAGATTTTTGAAGAAATTTGCCTGAAATGCACTAAGTGCGAATTCGGGCTTCTATATTAAGCCCAAATATGAATCCAGGGGGCCGATTTGAACAAACTTGAATCAGATCCACCCCGCAATGTTGCATACCAAATATCAAAAGATTCTGCCTGCTGGATCTGGAGAAGAAGATTTTTGAAGAAATTTGCCCGAAATGCACTAAGTTTGAATTCGAGCTTCTATAGTGAGCCCAAATATGAATCCAGGGGGCCGATTTGAACAAACTTGAATCAGATCCACCCCGCAATGTTGCATACCAAATATCAAAAGATTCTGCCTGCTGGATCTGGAGAAGATGATTTTTTAAGAAATTTGCCTGAAATGCACTAAGTTCGAATTCGAGCTTCTATAGTAAGCTCAAATATGAATCTAGGGAGCCGATTTAAACAAATTTGCATCAGATCCATCCCACAATGTTGCATACCAAATATCAAAAGATTCTGCCTGCTGGATCTGGAGAAGAAAATTTTTTAATAAATTTGCCTGAAATGCACTAAGTTCGAATTCGAGCTTCTATAGTGAGCCCAAATATGAATCTAGGAAGCCGATTTGAACAAACTTGAATCAGATCCACCCCACAATGTTGCATACCAAATATCAAAAGATTCTGCCTGCTGGATCTGGAGAAGAAGATTTTTTAATAAATTTGCTTGAAATGCACTAAGTTCAAATTTGGGCTCCTATACTGAGCCCAAATATAAACCCAGGGGGCCGATTTGAACAAACTTGAATCAGATCCACCCCACAATGTTGCTTACCAAATATGAAAAGATTCTGCCTGCTGGATCTGGAGAAGAAGATTTTTTAAGAAATTTGCATGAAATGCACTAAGTTCAAATTCAAGCTTCTATAGTGAGCCCAAATATGAATCTAGGAAGCCGATTTGAACAAACTTGAATCAGATCCACCCCACAATGTTGCATACCAAATATCAAAAGATTCTGCCTTCTGGATCTGGAGAAGAAGATTTTTTAAGAAATTTGCCTAAATGCATTAAGTTCGAAATCGGGCTCCTATACTGAGCCCAAATATGAACCCAGGGGGCCGATTTGAACAAACTTGAATCAGATCCACCCTACAATGTTGCATACCAAATATCAAAAGATTTTGCCTGCTGGATCTGGAGAAGAAGATTTTTTAATAAATTTGCTTGAAATGCACTAAGTTCAAAATCGGGCTCCTATACTGAGCCCAAATATTAACCCAGGGGGCCGATTTGAACAATCTTGAATCAGATCCATCCCACAATGTTGCTTACCAAATATGAAAAGATTCTGCCTGCTGGATCTGGAGAAGAAGATTTTTTAAGAAATTTGCCTGAAATGCACTAAGTTCGAATTCGGGCTTCTATAGTAAGCCCAAATATGTATCCAGGGGGCCGATTTGAACAAACTTGAATCAGATCTACCCCGCAACATTGCATACCAAATATCAAAAGATTCTGCCTGCTGGATCTGGAGAAGAAGATTTTTGAAGAAATTTGCCTGAAATGCACTAAATTCGAATTCGAGCTCCTATAGTGAGCCCAAATATGAATCTAGGGAGCCGATTTGAACAAACTTGAATCAGATCCACCCTACAATGTTGCATACCAAATATCAAAAGATTCTGCCTGCTGGATCTGGAGAAGAAGATTTTCAAAGAAATTTGCCTGAAATGCAGTAAGTTCAAATTTGGGCTCCTATACTGAGCCCAAATATAAACCCAGGGGGCCGATTTGAACAAACTTGAATCAGATCCACCCCACAATGTTGCATACCAAATATCAAAAGATTCTGCCTGCTGGATCTGGAGAAGAAGATTTTTAAGAAATTTGCCTGAAATGCACTAAGTTCGAAATCGGGCTCCTATACTGAGCCCAAATATGAACCCAGGGGGCCGATTTGAACAAACTTGAATCAGATCCACCCTACAATGTTGCATACCAAATATCAAAAGATTCTGCCTGCTGGATCTGGAGAAGAAGATTTTTTAATGTTTTTCCCATTGCCTACAGTGTTAAAAAGTGCTGACTCAGCACTTTTTCAAAGTCCCGAAACTGTACCCTATCATAAAACCGATGGCAATTTTTTTTTACCAATCCTTTCTGTTGGTCCTAAGGAAGCTGCACACCAAATAAAAATTCTCAGTGCCGTGCAGTTTTGGAGATATGGGCGTTTTAAATTTTTTCTATTTTTAGCTCCTGCGGTTCCCACAGGGCTGCGGGAAAAATTTTTTTTGCATAAATCAAGTACTCATGACCCAATAAGCCCTCACATAAAATTTGGTTCAAATCAGCCTCTCGGTTTGGAAAATAGAAATTTTGGGCGGGGCAAAAAATTTTGCCCCTCTCATAACAACGCCAAGTATAGCCCCACAAACTTCTCTTGAACAAATCTGAGTCTACACCTCAAAAGGAAGCTGCACACCAAATATCAAGTCTCTGCTACTGCTGGTTCATGAGAAGAAGATTTACAAAGATTTTGGTGCCCCTTGGGGGCGTGGCACCACCCAGGAGGAGGGGCAACTTCATTTGAACAAATCTGAATTGGCATTAGGTAATAAACATTTAGCCAACATTTGAATAAAATTGGGCTAGTGGTTTAGGAGGAGAAGTCGATAATGTAAAGTTAACGCCGGACGACGACGACGACGGACGACGACGGACGACGACGGACGACGGACGGAAAGTGATTAGTAAAGCTCCCCTTGAGCTTCGCTCAGGTGAGCTAAAAATCACTTGAAATCTGACTCCTGATTTCTGCCATTTCACTCCTAAATTTCTTAATTGGCCCCTAGACTAGCCCCAAATGTTTCTTCCCCATCAAATACATGGCATTTTCATAAAACATCCTCAATATTTATAAGTCTTGTGTTTTGAAAAATTCTTATGACTGGAGTGTGTAGCAACTATTTAATGCTTGTCAATTGCGTTATTCATTTTGTCAAGTCCGAGTTGTTTAATTCTTTATGGATCATTGAAGTTTGGGAGGGGGGGGGGGGGAAGGGGGGCAGATTTGAGGTGTTGCCATACATCGATGAAATTTTCTTGTTGCATACTTTGCAAGTTGAATGTTTATCTGTTCTATTCTCCCTAATAAAGTACTTTCTCACTGCGCTGCATTCGTGTCAACGTTCATTTTTTCCCTCTTTTGTTTACGTAGTAACCCGGATGTACCGGAACCGACATTTTCGGTCTTTTCCAAAATTACTCGGTTCCATTTTCTGTACTTTGACGGCGCAGAGTACTGAGTACTTTTTCTGTAGACCGAACAGCTCTACACTAAAATAGGGAGGTTTATGTGTTTGACACATTTGTTTTACCACGATGCATAGCTCATGGTTCGTCCTTGTAACGAAGCAGGGGGTAGCCTGTTAGGAACTAAAAAAAAAAGAGACTTGGCTGGTTACAAGCGCGAATTCTGAAGTTAGTCTGGCTTGCCGATTAGTTGACGTCAACTCGACTTTGGGGTGTCGACTAGTCGACTTTGAAATTCCATAGTTGTTTGAGCACTACTGTCGAATTGTCCGACAGAATTTGAATGTGGACGTTCGCTATTTGGCAAATCCAATGTTGTAGTGCTAGCCATATTGACATCATCTCTTTGATGTTTATGTGCTTCTCTAGGAACCGAGAGTCCCAAAGACCCTGGCACTTAAGTCTGCGGGACTTAGGGTCGCGCCCCAGCCTGTCTGACTCGTATCCGTCATAATCGTGAAAGCCGGATCTGACAGTTGAAGCAGAACTCCTTGAGTTAACCACTGAAGATCGGCCCACATCTGAACCTTTTGTTTTACTGGGTCCGTTAAAACAATACTGGTTTCGAGCGAATACATCTTCACACTCCAGTTCTGGGTAAAGAATACCTGGAGGGGACGCGTGCGCAGACGGCCCATCGGAATAAGATCTGTAGCCGCTCCACACAGCCCCATCAGTCGCTGTTATTGCATCTGAGTTTAGACAAAAGTGAGCATAACAACTGACTAATTTTGCTCTGGGTAACGGCAGATGAACCAGATTGTTGTGAGTCTCGAAGCTCATTCCCAAGTGAGTGAATTCATTGGACGGAGCTAGATCCGACTTTTTCTCGTTTACTGTGAAACCGAGACGTCAGAGCAATTGTAGCAGACTCTGAACATCGTTCTGAAGAATAATTCTGTTGCCGTATCTCTGAAGAATGTCGTTCAAGTAAGCAGATGTTACTGCAGACGAATGAGCTTGGAAGTATGACATTACAGAGTTCATTGTTAGAGTGAAAGCCCAAAGCACATTGCTCTGAACTGATAAACCTTTGAAGTTTCCTTGGATGGCGAACTGCAGGTACTTTCTGAATGCCGGATGTACCATGACATGAAAGTAAACGTCCTTAAGATCTTTGCTTGCTGCATAGTCGTTCACTCGAATGCTCGCTCTTACCAACTGAATGGTTTCGATACAGAACTTTGGAGCTACGATTAACTTGTTTATTCAGCTCAAGTCCATTACCAGTCAGAACGAGGCGTCTGGCTTCGGTACGAGGAACAGGTGACTGTAAAAGCTTTGAGAATTTTGATTCTCGACGACCTCTATTGCTTCCTTTAATAAGAGAGCCTGTACCTCCACTAGGAGAGACTCTCTTTTGAAAGGATCCGCCGGAAGATTTGTCCAATGCGGACATCTTGTTAGTGGGGGTTTTGCTTGGAATGATAGCCGTAGGCCTTCCGAGACTACACTTCTCACCCACGGATCTTCCGTGGCTCCTATCCAGTTTCTCGCGAAGTTTGATAACCTTCCGCCAACTGATAAGCAATAGAGGTCTTGACCATCACCTGTAGGACTTGCGAGGCTTACGGGAGGAGAAACTACGTCCTTCCGGCAAAGATCCTCGTCCCGTCAGCTTAGGGGCATCTGATCGATAATCCTGATCAGACTTACAACCCTTGCCCAAGTCGCTGTAGTGACGACCTCCGGAGTAATTATATGAGGGTTTCTTGAACCCTCGCGAGAAGTTCCCTTTTGATGATTTTGATTTAGAATGTCCTCTCTTACCACGGTCTGCTGAAGTTTGTTGTTGAGACGCCGACTTCAAAAGCAGAGCACTGGAAGCCTTCTTAGTAGCCTGTTCATAGACTAACGAAAGCTTTTCATCAAACAGAATATGTCCGGAGACCAGAGTGACCCAGAGAGAGCTTTTCACCTTGTCATCTATAAGAGATGATGACGCAAGGGCAGCATCACGTCTGATTAACTCCAGATTTTCCACTGTCAGGGTGGAGTTATACATGGCATAACATGATTGCCCTGGAAAGAACTCTAAGCGAGGTACACACGTCCTCAAATTCCTTCCCATTGAAACGCTGTGCCATAGCTCTGGTAAGGTGATCTGCATAGGACACAGCGTGCAGATTCGCTCTATTCAATGAAATAGCAGATTCCATCACATCTGAGCGAATAGTGAATGAAGCAGGTAGGGAAATATCTAAATCCCTGGCCTGCTCATCTAAATGCAGAGGAGCTCTCTGAACATCTTTTCCAACAGTTTTAAATGAATGTGGTCCAAGGAACGGTATATTTATGGAAGATGTTGATAAGAAACCACCATTCTTCCGCATACTAGAGAGGTTAAATATGGTGTCGTCGACATGGCCGAAGGCCTGCAAACCTGTCTAGACTGTACTGGAAAAGAAAGGAACTTCTTCTTTCCTCCGTATAAAGTCTGTGTCTAAAGACGCCAGTGGTTTCTCCCTTGTCGCAGCTTGCTGGTTCGGTGGAACAAATTCAGGATAGTATTGATAGATAAATTCCATCGCTACCATACGTTGTTCCAAAAGGGAAGGGTAATCCTCTTCCTTATCCTTTTCACCATCCGACTGAATCAGCTGTGAATCTCGGTCCATCACATCTGCATGAACAGATGACTGGACCAACCCAGCACCATCCGACAGCTCACTTCCAGAGTCTGCGGGAGGCTGCACATGCACTTGCTGGGATGCAGCGATCAGCTGCGCAATCTGCAACAGCAAGTCCGTCACGGAGACTTGAGGAGCAGCGGTTTTCTGTTTTTAAGCCGCTTGCTGCTCCTGTGACAGTGTCCCGGAGATGGATATCTACTCCAAACGTCCAGATGATCGAAGCCTCGGTTCCCAAGCTACCGGATAGTCGGACTTCACGGGCAAAGAGTGGCTCCTTCTTCGCGCAGCTGGCTGGATATCCGAAGTCAGGTAGCTAGGATGCGGTTGTGTGTGCTTGTGAATCGTAGTGGAGGAAGCCGTGACTGTAGCCGAGGCCAGCTGCAGTCTACACGGAGCGTCCGGAGCAGCAGGTGTGAACGAATGCTCCGGCCCGTGCAAGTTTCTCATAACAACCTCTGGCCACAGATGTTGTTGGGTCAGAGAGGGACCTCTCCCGCTCACGGCCTTGTCAGACATCGCCGAGCCTCCCGACAAGAAACTTGCAAACTTCTTTCCTATTTCCATCATCGCTGGGTGAACTTTTGTTTTTTAAGGTGCTCGCTCTACCCAAATCTACACTTCCTTCGACCGCAACAGACATACCCGGTGTTACGGCTCCCACAGATGGAGTAACCGGTTCACCTGTCGAGGTAGCTGCTTGCAAGGGATTAAGAACACTAACTAGAGGCCTTATCCCTTGCTTAATATTCATGAGCACCTTTGCAGCTACCTCCGTTTGCTCATCAGAGTGCAACAACGGTAGCACACTTTTGGTGGGTGTCACAATACCATCACCATGTTCTTATTCCTCTGAAAAAGAAACTGAAAAACTTGAATTATCTTGCGGTGAGAGCACTGGCATAGGCATCTCACAGCCAACAACGTACTGTGACACCCATTTCCAATGTCTATCATCCTAATTCACACATGTAGGACAAGAATCTGCAGGAGTACATCCAGTGCAGGCAAGGCAACAAGCATGTAAATCTGAAGAAGACTTCCTCGTCTTGCATTTTGAGCAGTAAGCTTTCATGATTCAATCAAAATAAGTCGATAGTACTCCTACAAACTCCACAATAAATATATGATAAAGATACATAAATAATTGCAATCAAAATCTAAAAATTAAATTCAAAAATTTGTCGAAACTTTTTTGAAAAAGCCTAAGTTCCCAAAAGGAACATGAATAGCCCAAGGGCATCCCGATAGAGCCTAAGTTTGGACAAAATCCTATTTTTTTTTAGCTACACTACCGGAATCATAATCAATGTATCTTACAACAATCCTACAGTAATATAATATCTAAATACTACATATATTTAAAGACGTTGCCAATGTAAAAACAACGTCAAAGGAAACAAGCCATCAGGCACAGAAAAAAGGCCCAAAGCAAGTAACAGATTTTAAAGCTACCAGATGTAAAGCAAGATCTTCAAACGAAGAAAAAAGGACATATCGGATAGAAGATGCAAGGCCAAAATGACCTAACACCCGTAGGGTGAGAATATAACCATGGGGATAAACAGAATAAACATTCTGTAAAACACATTAAACTCCCAAGACATTTAATAAAAAATTTTGATAAAAAACAGCCAAAAAGCTTAGGAGTTTAACAGGAGGGCTTCAAGGAGGGATAGGGAAGGAACACTTAACAAACAGTGGATAAATCATTAGCAAGAATCATGATGTCAGGCGTATGTCCCAAAACTGGGAAACATGAAATAATTTTTATAATTATTATAAAGTTACAGCCCTGAACGGTTCTAACCACCGTTGTTCACTTCCATCATCCATTTCCAGCTTTGGACCCACCAATTTTACCATTGATTTGTGTCTGACATCCTCAAAAAAGAGATTTAAAAGCACAGATGTCAGTTCATTGTTGCTGACTTTAGGGCCAAACAAAGAAAGATCCCCAATTTCAGTACCTTCCTGGATACTGCGCATGTGCAGATCGCAAAAGTATGGAGGACCATCTAGGACTTAATTTTTTCGGTTCTGCATGCAAATTTTGGGGATTGGGGGGCAAAATTTGTGTTTGGCCCTGGATTAATTTGAGTTAGCACCAGCTAGTCTGGGCCATTGGTTGTCAGATAAAAATATTATAGGTCGGCCGGTAACCTACTTTTTATTTTTTGCATTAGTGCCAGCAAATAACGTGAATAAATTTATGGAGACCCCAACCATCTATAGGATTGGTCTGAAAAGAAATTGAACGACATGGAAATACAAGATGATATTCGATTGACTTGCATATAGGATGCGTTTTAATAGATTCTCATTTTAAAAACTTTCTTTGATTGAAAACCAAAATTAAATTCCATATTCTCCGATAACCTTTCTATCATCTGGAGTGATCCTAAGAAGTTACAATGAAATCCCTTCATAAATATGACCTATAGACTGTGCTCAAGGTTTTTGGGCTTCGGGCACTTGTAGCCATCACAACTGACCAATCACGCCCAAAAGGGGATGTCATCATCTAGGCATTATATGGAGTCAACCTAACAGGTTACAATGAAATCCTTCCATAAATATGACCTTTTGCCTATGCTAAAGGTTTTTGGGCTCGGGCACCCATCAAGGCTGCATGATCGCGATCAAAATGGGACGTTCTCATCTAGACATTATTTGGAGTCATCCTACCAAGTTACAACGAAATCCCTTCATAAATATGACCTCTAGACTGTGCTAAAAGTTTTTGGGCTTCGGGGCCCCTGTAGCCGTCACAGTTGCCCAATCACGTCCAAAAGGGGACTTTCTCATCTAGACATTGTATGAAGTCAACCCACCAAGTTACAATGACATTCCTCAATAAATATGACCTGTAGACTGTGCTAAATGTTTTCGGGTTTTGGGCTTGGGCAGTCGTCACGGTTGGCAGATCATGCCCAAATGGGGAATTTCTCATCTAGACATCATAAGGAGTCATCCTACCAAGTTACAATGAAATCCCTCCACATTAAACATGACCTGCAGACTATGCTAAAAGTTTTTGGGTTTCGGGCTTGGGCAGCTATCACGGTTGATAGATCATCCCCAAAAGGGGACATTCTCATCTAGACATTATACAGAGGCATCCTACCAAGTTACAATGAAATCCCTTCATAAATATGACCTGTAGACTGTGCTAATGGTTTTCGGGTTTTGGGCTCGGGCAGCCATACTGGTTGCCCGATCGCGACCAAAAGGGGATGTTCTCATCTAGACATGACCCCAAACCTGCATATGAAATTTCGTGACGATCAGACAAGAACTGCGGGGTGTAGCCCGTGCTAAAGGAAAATGTGAACAGACATCACAGACTAACAGACTTCCGCACGCGTGATGGCAATAGCTTATCTTGACTATGTCAAGTTAAGCTAAAAATGATCAACATGTCTCTGCTAGAAGAATATGTGCCTGATGCGTGGAAAATAGCAATTGTTAATCCTCTTCTGAAGAAACAACGTGCGGAACTTGTGTTTGAAAACTTCTGACCAGTGAGTAACTTACCGTTCGTCTCTGAGCTGTGTGAAAAAGCCGCAATTGACCAGCTAATGTTACATAGTGATATGCATGCTCCATTACCAGCCAACACGTCTGGATTCAGAAAATTTCACTCGACTGAAACCGCATTGCTCAAGGTTCAGAATGACATCCTCCTTAATATGGAGTGTGGAAGGGTAACATTGCTTGTTCTGTTGGACCTTGGTGCTGCTTTTGATGCTGTTTGTCATAAAACTCTGCTAAGAGACAACGAATTCTGATTTTGGACTTAATGGTGCAGCTGCTAGCTGGCTATCATCATACCTCAAGGATAGACAGCAGCATGTATCAATAAATGGTGATCTGCCAAAAGACTTCCATCTTGAAAGTGGAGTTCCACAGGGCAGTTGCCTTGGTCCTGTTCTGTTTCTATTCTATATTTCAAAAATGTTCATCATCATTGAATCTCACCTGCCTGACGTCATGGTTATGCTGATGACACTCAGGTCTATTTCTCTTTTCGTCCATCAATCAAGGATCAAACTAAAGCTCTAGAAACTATTGATTCATGTATTTCGGACATTCGCACATGGATGGTTTCAAACAAATTAATGATAAATGATGATAAGACTGAATTCCTAATAACTGGTTCACGACAGCAACTCACTAAAGTTGACATCAATTCAGTGAAGGTAGGAGATAATGCCATCAGTGCAAGTAACAGTGTACGTAATCTTGGTGCCTTCTTCGACTCTACCATGTCTATGGACAGACATGTTACAAATATGTGCAATAAGGCTTTCAGGGGTCTATACAAAGTTAAACAGATAAGACAGTTCCTCAGGAAAGACTCCACAAAAACCCTAGTTCATGCCTTTGTAACGTCACATTTGGATTATTGTAATGCCTTACTGTTCAACCTTCCACAATATCAGTACTCTCGCCTGCAGATGGTACTAAATGCATCAGCCCGAGTGGTATGCAGGGTATCACGATCTCAACACATCACTCCTGTTCTGAGGGATATGCACTGGCTGCCAGTCAAGTACAGAATAATTTTCAAAACTTTATTATTAGTTTTTAAGACACAAAACAACATGTCACCAGCCTACTTAGAAGAACTCAATACCAAGAATGTGTGTCAATACAACCTGAGGTCCGATGGTAAAATGCTACTACATGTTCCAAAACATAGGTGTAAGACATTTGGAGATAGGTCATTCTCATTTGCTGGCCCTCACTTGTGGAATAATTTACCAGAACACCTAAAAAGACTGTCAAATGTCAACCTTTTCAAGAAAGATCTCAAAACATACCTGTTTCAAAAAGCCTATAAGTGATGTTGTGGACTGTAAGATACTGCATATATTCAGTTTGTATATTTGCACGAGCTCAGTAACATGTACAGCGCCTTAGAATATGGTTCTACATCTTCTGAACTATAATTTTGGCGCTATATAAATGTGTATATTATTATTATTATTGATGGCCCTGCAGGAATGATAGCTAGACAGCTTATTAAAGGTCTGAGATGATGGTCGTTAATAAGGTGAAGGGATGTTAATCATTTCTGGAGGGTCATTAATGCACCCTACAAAATTGCTTTATGGTGAAAGGAACCCCTGTAATGGGATGGTAATGTAACATTATTATCACTTTTTTTCTAGCTTTGAAATCTGAAGCACATCTGGCCACGAGTTGTTCTCGTGAAGTACAGTCATTTGTCCAGTAAATGATTTTGTCCGGTAACAGGCAAATCTCATAAATACAATTAAGTTTTATTAAAAACGAAAACGTTATAAAGAAATATAACAGCTGCTATCTGTTAAAACATTATTCATGTTTAAACAAATTTTGGTCATAACATTACTCGAATTGAATGTTTGGCATTTTTTTTTAGAGATTTTAACTAGCGGCATTTCTGTGTCCTAATTTCGCTGCAAATAAAAAATCAGAAAAATTATTTGCCAATGTATGTCGGTGTCCTTGGATAAGATTCCGAAAAAGCCAATGTACAATTTGTACATATGTTTTGCCATAACACATGCCTGTTAAGTACAAGAACTGTTCAAAATGTTTTACATTAGAAATTGTGTGTTTGAAAAGATAGCCTATTTGGCCAGTATCGAACCAGGTAAATTACACAATTCGTCAATTGTGCCAACTAGTGATGAACCGATTATCGGAATCAGCAATCAGAACCGGCCAGTTATGGGGCATCGGCCAATTATGACAACCAGCAGTTTCCGATTATTCTATATTTAACACTGACAGATTAAAATCTGGCCATTTCAATAAAGTTTCCCCATTAAAAACGTGTGTGGTTCATATCAGAATATTTAGGGATTGCAGAGCAGAGACATTATGGAATTTACCATCTGCAATCGGTATGAGATCGCCACTATTCCCAGCTGATCGAAGTCACTGATCTTCAATCATGGCACTTTACAATGTTGCATTGAGTACATGTATATATAAAATGTGTTCAGCCGGTAGTCTGTAGTACTTCATGATGCAAGCAACACAACACAATAGGAAATTAAAATTGGAGAAAAACTAAAAAAAACACTCTTTTTTTATGGTGGAGGATTGTTGCACAACATGTTAGTCCCATGATTGTCACAAACACATTTTCAGTTTATCAAGTTCATTTTTTAATTCAGTCACCTCCCTTGATGCTTCTCCAATGTTGATTGCAGAGAACATGTAATGGAGGTAACAAGTTGAACAATGAACATTAAATAAAATATTCTGACATCGCGTGTGTATCTGTAAACAATGCGCCATACAACTTCACAACACATATTAACATCAAAGTTATTATTCAATTAAGACACAAAGTATGTGTGTTCCGTATCTTCCTGGTTAATACAGCCAAGTGTATTGTATTCTTACACAAAACAGTATTAACACTATTTACCAGAATAACACACAATCATCACAAGAGAACAATATCGTGATTGTATCATTTACAATGATCTTACCCTACCCCCAACTTCCAAAAATGCAAATATTATTTTGGCTAATATTGCCCAGCACTAAACATGCATATTCTGAGAACTTATGCGGTATTAAGCTTTCGTAATTGGTGATTTATCAACAAAATTCTGCGGTATAACAGGTACTAACAGATTTTCTTCTGGGTCCTATTTCAGCCATTGGAATTAGCATTGAAATCGGCATAATTGGCAGAGGAATAATCGGTAATTGGTTCATAGCAAATTTTGATAATCGGTTCATCACTTGTGCCAACGATTAGCTGACCAAAGTTATCGGCTAGTTTTTCGTTACCCGATCATACAATAGCTGTCAGTATGTTTTAAAATTCACTGTTTTATGCTTTTGAGCCATTTTGTGGAAAGTTTTGAATTGATTAGCTGAATTGTGGGATTTCCCCATCAAAAATCGAAAGCGCGTAACAAAAAAAAAAGTGTGTTTTAGTTAAAAACCAACTTGAATTCCCCTTCTTTTCAAGATATTCAGCGAATTTCAAAGAGGGAGGGAATCTAATATTTACCTGTACCTATAGTAATAGGATCAAGTGTAAACCCCATTTCCTATGCAGGGGCGCATCAACGGGGATACATGTGTTGAGGGTGTCTCACTGTGCAACACCCTCCCCCAACTTTGATATTCCGGCTTAAAGAATAGGGTGTTTTGTGGCATTGTATCCGCTAGCATTGGGTGGGGCAGGGGGGGGGCATAGGGCAACTGCCTCAGGGCCTGGGCCCTATTAGGGGCCCATGAATTTTGGGTGTTTTACATTAAAAGTGTTGGTTGACCTAAGGATACGTCTGAGCTGAAAGTCATGGGAAGGCTTTTGATACAGGCCTCCGGCAAGAGTACGTAGTTGCATTACTGAAGAGCTGGGTCGGTGTTGGTATTTTCGGTTTTGGACCACCACTGAAAAACCGCATCGCTTTGATTTGAAAACACCAACATTTTTGGTGGCAGGTAAAATCCGTTCTCCATTCTGCATTTTTATAGTTTCGATATTTAACAATGGCGGAGCAAGCTAAAAGTCTGTAGGTTACTGTTTGGCATTGTTTCCAGGCTTGTTATTTTGAGACGGGTGATCGCCCCGGGCCACAGTCGCTTGAGTTCAAAATTCTGCAGGCGGTAAACGGCCGCCTAATCCCGATTTCTGTGGCCCATTAATTCAGTCGAAGGCACCTCCAAATAGGCTGTCTCAAACGGCAATTTTCACGGACTGAAGCAGGTAACAAAGTGCAATTTGTGAAATTTGTAGTGTGTCATCGACGCCATCACCCAGAGACAGTAAGTATATGTAACTTTCCAAATACAAGCGAGAGGTCTGCCAATTCCTAAGTTGTAATTAGGCTTTTCCAAACCCAGTTTGGGAAAGACTCTTGTTATTCTTCTTTTTCAAAATTTTTCATCTCTATTTTTTTTTTTTTTTCCTCCCTGAATTCTGTCTGTTGAACTGCTCAAAGACAAGCTGTACGATTTTGACCAAATTTGGCACACTTATGTAATGTCATAAAATCTAGTGAATTGCGGTATCGACATATCTGTGAAAATGCGTATGTTCAAACTATTCGGCCAAAACCTTCTAAATTTCATCATTTTTCGAATGTCTCAAAATTGTTTACAGTTATTTAGCTCAATTTTCCACACATTTAAAGCATAATATGATACACCACAATCACCACTCAAATCTATCAACATTAATCCCCACTTGCCAAAAATGACATGAATACAGATTTTTTCTTCAAAATTGACCAACTTCAAGGGCAAATTTCTCTAATTACAAGGTTGTTGTAACAATTATTTTGGTTTGGATAGATGCAACAATGATTGCGGAAGAAAGTTACTGTTTACTTTTTAATCTCAGATTTAACCCTCAAGCACAATGAGGGCAAGAATAAGAGTACCATTAGAAAATGCCCAAATTAGACAACCTTGGTTGCTTTTTCTTTCATTTCGGAAAGGGTTAATTTCAATAACTTCTCATGTACGTATTCACAATTGACTACCGAGCATATTTGCTGTTGTAAGTTTGGTTGTAACGTTTAACCCTATCCCATTCTGGTTGCATAAAAGTAGGTACCATCCAAAAAAACTCCAATGTTTCAGAATTTGGTAAGTTTAGGTGGTGATTTACTCCATTTTTAATTGTTTGAGCTCTGAATGTTTTCTATACCTGCTTGCAGCAGTCAAAGTATGACAAATTTTGTTCTATATGTTATTAAAAGTTTAACCCTTGGCAGATTTGAGACTTCCGGGTCCCATAAGGGTACTGTCAGAATAATTGTTATTTCCGCCAACGTTTACATGCACTTTCTCAGCACTGGAGCCATATTGTCTCAAAACCTTTTCCATGAGAGGATTGGGCCTTCATCCAAGAACAATTTTGCTGTTATATATTTTATTCAAAGTTTTAACCTTCACCTAGTTTTCGGGCCTTGAATTTGAGTGCCCTAAAATTCTTCATAAAATTGGCCAATTTGGAGCTCACTTTTCTTCCATTTTCGAAAGGAATATCAAAAAATGATTTACATGTTCGTATTTACAATTGATTACCGAGCATATTTGCTGTTGTAAGTTTGGTTGTAAAGTTTAACCCTATGCTTGTTCTGTTTGCATAAAGATAGGTGCAGTCAAAAAAAACTCTCGTTTTTCTGAATTTGGTAAGTTTAAGTGACGATTTACTCCATTCCTAATTGATTGAGCACTGAACGTTTTCTATGGCTGTATGCAGCAGTCATAGTATGACAACTTTTGTTTTATATGTCATTATTAAAAGTTTAACCGTTGGCAGATTCGAGACTGCCCATACGGGTACGGTCGGAATAATTGATATTTTCATAAAATCACTGAATATTGATAAGCGTGCAGTGGTAGTTTGGAATAGTATACCCGAAAATGCTTTCGAAATTCGGATTCACAGTTCAATTCCAAGAATATTTTCTCTTATAAGGTTGCTGTAAAGTTTAACGCAATCCCTCTCTCAGATGCATAAAGATAGGTGCCGTCGAAAAAAACTCTCATTTTTTCAGAATTTTGTAGGTTTAAGTGACAATTTACTCCATTCCTAATTCATTGAGCGCTGAATGTTTTCTATGCCTGCATGCAGCAAGCATAGCATGACAACTTCTGTTTTATATGTTATTATCAAAAGTTTAACCCTTGGCATATTTAGGAGTTCCCATGTGGGTATAGTCAGAATAATTGTTATTTTCGTAAAATCAATCCCTGAATATATTGGTAACCGTGCAGTGGCCTTTCGGTGGTGTTACATGAAGCCGCAAATAGTTAAGGTTGAAAAGTTCATCACATAGACAGATGTAATGCCTAACTCAGCCGGTGACAGGTAAATAATGAATGGAAAAATCGTTGAATTGAGAATAAAGTAGGGACGAATCATGCCCTCGGTTTCCACCTGATCCACGGTATTTCCACACGGTCGTGGCACTTGACAAATATACTAAACTGTCGGGCAGAGACAGTAGAAAACATTCTGAGAATTTCAAGTTTTTGCCTTGCATGGTCAGGACATAATTGGCCTATATCTGACATTGTATCTGTTCAATTTGAATGTCAAATTAGCTAGATGGTGGCTTTTTCGCCACCGGGTCGGGTAGTCATTTTCTGCCGGGACGGTCTAAAATAAGCAGTTTAACTCAAAACTTTCTGTTCCATATGAATGTGCGAATATTTAAAGCTGAACAGTTCATCAAATAGACAGAAATAATGCCAAACTCGACCGGTGATAGGTAAATAGTAAATGGAAACGGCATTGCACTAGGAATAGAGTAGGGACGAATCGTCCCCGCGGTTTCCACTGGATCCAAGTTGTTCCCACACGGTCACGCCACTCGACAAAGATACCGTCCCGTCGAGCAGGGATAGTAGAACAACTTCTGAAGATTTTGTGTATCTGCCTTCACTGGTCTGGACACAGTAGATTTGTAATAAAATTTTCACTTTGAAATTTTAGCAGTCTCCAATAAAATATAATAAAATGCTCTGTAAAATTCAAATGGAGTAAAAATCCACGAAGTATTGGTGCCACAGGTAATTTCCAAATAATCCAGTAGAATCCTGGCTTTTCACAAAATAATATTATTCTGTTTCACAGAAAGTATGAATTCTCTTTTCCAAGACGAATGGATTTTCTTCAAAATTCTCTTTTGGAATCAATCTTCCAAAATCACAAAGAAGCACTGCTTCTATAATAAATGCACTGTCCTAGAACAATAATAATTTCCAATGGAAACAACTGCTGTGTTTTAACTGAAGTCAGTCTTTCTGAAATGGCTTTCTAAAATGAGTTTTTGAATTCTGTTGACAAACCTTTATATAGTAACCAGATAGAATGTTCCAGAAGATGAAAATTCTTCAATGTTCTAACAGTTTCTAGGGGATTCTGTTAAAGTTCAAGTAAACAAGGTCATTGACCTACTTAAACAATTAAACAATCAACAGCTATATTATGTACAATATATTAGTGTAACAAAGATGTAAACAAAGGTCACTCGGTGCAAATGAGTCAGACCAGTCAGAGAATGCAGAAACAAAAATATCTATCTCAATATAACCACTCACCAAGGATATATCAATCTCGATATAATATGGGGCTATATAACACACCCCACCTTAAAAGAAAAGTTTGAAGGTACTGAAAACTTTTTATATAACTTTAGCAGTCTCTGACTGGTTTACAATACACACACGATAATCTTCACATTTTTTTTTTTTAATAAACATATATACATATATATACTTGAAGTGAATAGGGACCGATCATATCATTTTAAATTAGGATATTCTGGAAAGTGCATCAGCTACAACATTATCTCTTCCCGAAATATGCCTAATCTCTAAATTATATTCTTGAAGGGCTAAACTCCACCGCAATAATCTTTGATTCTTGTTTTTCATTTTATTGATAAAAGTTAAGGGGTTATGATCGGTGTAAACTGTAATTGGGCATTGGGCGGTTCCTAGATACACATCAAAATGGGTTAATGCCAAAATTAGAGCTAAAGTTTCTTTTTCTACCGTAGAGTAATTCTTTTGATGTTTGAGAAATTTTCTGGAGAAATAATATACAGGGTGATCAATACCTTGGGAATCTTCCTGGGCAATATACCCACCTGCTCCATTGTCACTTGCATCTATAAATAATTTGAAGGGCTTTTCATAATTGGGACTGGCCAGGATAGGGGAATTATTTAATAAAGTTTTTATTCTGTTAAAGGATTTCTGTTAAAGGATTTCTGGCACTCCTCAGTCTAAACAAACTTAACCCTTTTGCTCAATAGACTGGTCAAAGGGGAGACAACATCTGAGAAATTTAAACAAAATTTTCTATAATATCCAGCCATGCCTAAGAATCTCATGACCTCTTTTTTAGAGCTTGGTACTGGAAAATTGACAATGGCATCAACTTTTACTGCAATCGGCCTCATCTGCCCCTGACCCACAACATGACCTAAATAATTTACAGTTGCTTTGCCAAATTCTGATTTTACCAAGTTAATAGTTAGGTTGGCTTCGGTCTCTTTGTCAAAAAATTCTTGAATATGCTTTAGATGATCAGCCCAATTTGTATCTGTGTGTAAAATAACATCATCAATATAAGCTTCACTGTGATCTAGGTCTGCAATTAAGTGGTTAACCATGCGCTGGAACATTGCTGGAGAGTTTTTCATGCCAAAAGGGGTTACTTTATATTGATACAACCTAAATGGGATAACAAAAGCAGATATTTCTTTTGCTCTTTCTGTTAAAGGGACTTGCCAATAACCCTTTAACAGTCAAATTTTGTCACAAATTTAGCATGGCCAAGTTTGTCAATGCAGTCATCAATTCTAGGAATTGGATAATTGTCTGTTTTGGTGAGACTGTTCACTTTCCGGTAATCCGTACAAAATCGGTAACTTCCATCAGGTTTTGGAACGAGTATACAGGGCGAACTCCAGTTGCTATGACTAGGTTCAATGATATCATTGTCCAGCATATACTGTATTTCCTTTCGCATGATCTCAGCTTTGAAAGGGTTCAATCTATATGGATGCTGTTTGATGGGATTTGCCTCTCCTACATAAACATTATGAAAAATAACAGATGTCCTACTAGGCACATCGGGAAATAAGGGTTGATATTTGAAAATTAAATCAACTAAATCGTTTCTTTGGTCAGGCAGTAAATAATCTATTTTATTTTGTAGATCTCTCAGGACATGAGTTCTGTAACTTAAGAGGTACATTTTCACCGCCTTCATAAACATCCTCCACAGGATTTTCCAGCTCATCCATGGGGGTGACTGTTGAGGCTGGTAGAGAGCTCGGTTGTCTCTCATAATATGTTTTCAACATATTTATAATGGCACAGCTGAGTATTTCTGAGTCTATCAGGAGTCTCAACAACATAATCAGTATCACTGATCTTGTGCTTAACAATATAAGGGCCTGAATATCTTGCTTGTAAAGCATTGCCCTTTAAAGGGAATAATACTAGCACCTTGTCCCCAGGTTTAAAGGTGCGAAATTTCGCCTTTTTGTCATACCAGGTCTTCATATGACTCTGGGCTTTCTGTAAATGATCATTTGCCATTTCTCTGGTCTGGTGCAATTTTTTCTTAAAAGTGGACACATAGTCCAGGAGAGAAATTTCAGGTGGTTCTTCCTCGAGCCATTTCTCCTTCAAAGCAGTTAGTGGACCCCTCACTGAGTGTCCAAACACTAATTCAAAAGGGCTGAACCCCAGAGATTCCTGTACAGTCTCACGGACTGCAAAAAGGAGGAGATGTACTCCTTCATCCCAATCCTTCTCATTATCCTCCCCATAGGCCTTTATCATGGTCTTCAGTGTTTGATGAAAGCGTTCTAGAGCTCCTTGACTTTCGGGATGATAGGCACTTGATGTGTACTGCTTAATTTTGAGCTCATACATCACCTGCTGAAAAATGTTTGACATAAAATTTGAGCCTTGGTCTGATTGCACTGACCTGGGTAGACCAAAAGTCGTGAAAAATTTTATCAAGGCCTTAACTATAGTCTTAGTTTTAATATTTCTTAGAGGAATAGCCTCAGGAAATCGTGTAGAAGCACACATGATGGTAAGAAGATATTCATTTCAAGATCTTGTTCTAGGCAATGGGCCAACACAATCAATAATAATTCTACTAAATGGCTCCTCAAAAGCAGGGATTGGTTGAAGGGGAGCGGGCGGAATCTTCTGGTTGGGTTTTCCTACAATTTGACAGGTGTGGCAGGTTTTACAAAATTCAACAACATCCTGTCGATGCTTGGGCCAGTAAAAACATTGCTGAATATGAGAGTAGGTCTTCCTAATTCCCAAATGTCCAGCCATTGGATTTTCATGAGCCAGGCTTATTATTTTATTCCGGTATTTAGTGGGGACAACTATTTGATAAATAACCTCCCAATCACTATTGGAGGGTACTTCTAGTGGTCACCATTTCCTCATGAGTACATCAGATTTTTTAAAATAACAGACAGGGGAGTTTTGGGCTTCTGCCTCTGTTAGAGCCCTTTCACATGGCTCGGCAAGGTCAGGATCACTTTCCTGTTCCTGAATTAAAGAAGTCCGAGAAATTACATTCAAGGAGGTCCCCCTATCACTCTCAGGTGCAGTGGCCTCTTTACAATTTCTGGAGGAGTCATCACACCGACTCAAAAATGTCTGAGACAAATCAATGTCTTCAGAATCAGAATCCGGAATTCTGTGACTGTTCTTATCCTCAGCTTTGCTGTTTAAGTCAACACAATTGAGGTTGCTATCAACCTCAGCTTTCTTTGCCATGGACCAGATCACAGCACATGCTGGAAAGGCAAAAGGAAAACATTCCTTCAAATTAATAATACTTTCATCTGTGCTCGGCTTATCCACCACTTGAGGTTCTACAGTGACCTTGTCACCAGCTGAGTCATTTCTCAATAATAAAGAAATACCTTTTACAGGTAGAGTAGGTCCGATTCCTACTGTCACAGTCCCATTTACTAAACTACTTTTTAAATTTATTTTATGAAGTGGGACATTTAAAGACTTTGACTCAATACCTGATATTAGAACTTGTGCCCCTGTAGCACTTTCTTCAGAAAATG
The DNA here is from genome assembly GCA_031216915.1 of Pictodentalium vernedei. NCBI lineage: Eukaryota > Metazoa > Mollusca > Scaphopoda > Dentaliida > Dentaliidae > Pictodentalium > Pictodentalium vernedei. The sequence goes on along the minus strand of CM062297.1, from coordinate 232,423,830 downwards.
GCAAAATGCCTTCTAACATTAATGACTGAGCAGCCCCTGTGTCTCTCAGTATTTTTATTGGTAAGGAACAGTGCTTATCCCCCTCAAGGGAAACAAAGCCTTCAGAAATAAATCAAAATGGCTTATAATTTTCTAAAACATCTTGCTTTATTACATAATTTTCAGGGCATGGAGCACATGTTAGTGCATTCTGTGAAGTAGAGGACTCATTTTTCCTTTTTAACAGCCAACAATCAGATAATAAATGACCTGGTTTCTTACAATAATTACAAGTTTTAGTTGAACTGTTGGGTCGTAATGATGAAGGGCTGGCATTAGAGGTTTTGTTTTCACCAAATTTCTTATTAAATTTGGGCGGGGAAAAGTTTGGAGGATTGGAAGGATGAGTTTTATCTGAAGTTAGTCTAGGTCCACTTCGGAAAGAATTCTTGTGAAGCCAAAAATTTGTAGAGTTATGACTCATTTTATGAGTTAGGGCGTAGTCATCGGCTAATACTGCTGCTCTATTTAATGTGTCAACTTTTTGTTCATTCAGGTGGGCCTTTATATCTGAATGGATCTTTCCTTTAAACTCTTCAATTAGCATCATTTCCTTTAATTTTATAAAATCTTTCCCAATTTCTTTGGAATGGCACTACCTGTCAAATAAATTTTGCTTCTCTCTGGCAAATTCCACATGAGTTTGATTTTCGTTTTTATAATAATTTCTAAATTTCTGCATATAGGCCTCTGGAACAAGTACATATGCCTTAAGTATAGCCTCTTTAACAGTGTCATAATTATTGCTTTGCTCAGAAGATAGAGCGGAATAGAATTCTTGGGCCTTCCCTTTCAAAACACTTTGCAATAGCAAAGTCCAGACATCCCTTGGTCATTCTAAACTTGTTGCCACTTTTTCAAAATGTGAAAAATATTACATTTGAGCCTTGACGTTGAGATTCTAATTCTTTTATTTTTATTTTTTTTGGGGCCTGAATTTCTAGTTCTCTTAAATGCATTTCTTTTTGGATCTGAATCTGTATTTGTTCCCTTTCTTTTTGAGCATCAATTTCTTTTAATTTTAATTCCCTATCCTCTTTTTCTTTTTGAGCTTCAATTTCTTTTAATTTTAATTCCCTATCCTCTTTTTCTTTTTGAGCTTCAATTTCTTTTAATTTTAATTCCCTATCCTCTTTTTCTTTTTGAGCTTCAATTTCTTTTAATTTAATTTCATTTTCTCTTTCTTCTTTTTCTTTGTGGGCCTGAATTTCAATTTCCCTCATTTTTTGTTGCATTTCTAACTTTTTTAATTCCAATTCTAACTTTTTTAGTTCAAGGGCATCAGTGGGTTGTGGTTCAGAGGGGAGAGTTTCAGACTGAGGCAAAAGGCCTTCCTCCATATAATGATTAACAATGAGCTGTTTAAGTTTATGTTTGTTCAGACAAGGGTTGGCAGGTAATTTTAGATACTGAGCAAATTGAAATAAATCCTCCTTCTTAAGAGATTCTAAAAGGGCCAAACTAGGAGAGCTTTCAAATTCAGAAATAAATTCTGTCACAATAAATACCATGATGAAAACTTAAAGGTTTGCTGGTTCTCAGATTATATAAATAATAATACTCAAATTTTCGAAGAAAATTTAAATGTTTTGACTATGAGCCAAACTAATAATTGCAATATGCAAATAAAGCTTTCTCGTTATCTTATATTCAATCCCGGACGAGCCCCCATTTTTTGTTACGGTAATTTCTGTTACGGTATGGAAATATTATTGATATTGGTAACAGAAAGAAATATGAGAATCAGCAACAATAACTATGAATTTATCTATTTTGAAATTTAATTAAAAAAAATTAATATAAAAAAAAATGATACAAAGATCTGTAATTGGTTTACAGAAAATAAAAACAGTGGTACTTATCAATTATAGAATTAGTCCAAAGTACAGTTTGACTGAATCCAGTAAACCAGTGGTGAAGAATCTTGTGAAGAAAGTGACCAGCTGGTACATGTAGTATTAAATCCAAGAATGTCTCTTCAGAAACAGTATCCCGTAGATTTGTAATAAAATTTTCACTTTGAAATTTTAGCAGTCTCCAATAAGATATAATAAAATGCTCTGTAAAATTCAAATGGAGTAAAAATCCAAGAAGTATTGGTGCCACAGGTAATTTCCAAATAATCCAGTAGAATCCTGGCTTTTCACAAAATAATATTATTCTGTTTCACAGAAAGTATGAATTCTCTTTTCCAAGACACATAGATTTTCTTCAAAATTCTCTTTTGGAATCAATCTTCCAAAATCACAAAGAAGCACTGCTTCTATAATAAATGCACTGTCCTAGAACAATAATAATTTCCAATGGAAACAACTGCTGTGTTTTAACTGAAGTCAGTCTTTCTGAAATGGCTCACTGTTAGTGTCATGGGTAACCTGGAATCTTGTATCAAAATATTCAAGCCTGCATCTATACATTACGTGATGACGTACATCATAATTACACAAACCATGTACCTTAAAATGATATTAGTTGTCTGCCCAGTACCCAGCAGGCTGGAACAAAATGGCCCCCAAAAACTATAATTGGCCCTCCTGGAGTCATTTTAGACAAGCCCAAAATGGCCCTCCTGGGGTGATTTGAGGCGAACCACAATGGCACTCCTGCAGTTTTCAAAAAGACAAGCCTCTGTTTCCAATAACTCCATGAAAACAATTTCGCCGGATTTCCAACTCGGAGACGTTTGGGTTTAAAGAGAGGCTCAAACGTCAGCACAACATTATTGGGAACTTTTTTACCTTTCCCACCCCATATTTTTAATGGGACAATGCATTGTGGGTATTTTCAGTCTAAATTTAAAAATATATTTACTTAGGACAAAAACCCAGATTAAGGAAATTCATTCCGTACACAGCAGAATACTTTTTCCCATAACTGACACTTTCCAAATTCACTTTGAATAATATACTACTCAAAGTTTGCTAAGCACCAAATATTTGACACATCACTGTGAAATTTGTTTGTGACATATTTGCAATATTTTTGGTGGATATGATTGAGGCATGTATTGAGATGGTCCCCACCAGTGTTTACATTAGCTCTCTTGACAGGCAGACTTTTTGTGACAAGTCACGGAAAGCATGTACCCCTTGATTTTCATGATGTTTTTGTGTACTGTCTACATGTACATGACATGTGTAGGGCATTCAATCTTCATTTCAACACAAACCCCTGTGATTTAATGATTGAATATGACAAATTCAAATGTAAGAAGACATTTGTCTGAAGCAGAAATGTGGAGGGCTGAAGGAGCAAGGGGCTACCCATCGTCGGGTTGGTGAAGCCTCTTAGTGTGCACCATACGGTGATCACCAGAGCCTGGGCAAGATTTCTGCAGTATGGTACACCAGTAAGACGGCATGGTGGTGGCAGAGACAGGGCAACATCTGCAGCTGAAGACAGCTTTTTGATAATTCAGGCCCGTAAGAACCACTTTGCCACAACAACCCAGCTTCACAGTGACCTTCAGAATGCATCCGGAGTAAATGTTTTGATGCAGACTATCCGGGCAAGGTTGCACAAAGGTGGTCTCCGATCGGGAAGACAATGTATTCGCATTCCGCTGTCCCAGAACCACCACCAGGCACGATATGAACCACGTTGGATGGACCAGAGAAGATTGGCGACCTGTCCTTTTTACAGATGAGTCAAGGTACTGCCTAGACCACACAGATAGGCATTCTAGGGTATGGAGAAGACCAGGAGAACGATTCCATGCAGCCAACATTGCTGAGCATGACCGCTATGGAGGAGGGTCAATCATGGTCTGGGGTGGCATCAGCAGGGATGGACGTACAGAGCTCTGTGTCCTTGAATGTGGTACATTGACTGCACAGCAGTATATTGATGAGATCCTGGATGTCCACGTCAGATTGAATGCAGGTGCAGTGGGTGATGATTCATTCTGATGGACGATTGTGCCCGTCCTCATGTTGCCCATGCTGTCGGGGAGTACCGACAGAGGGAGGGGATTGAGTGTATGGACTGGCCAGCAAGATCCCCCGACCTCAATCCAATCGAACATGTCTGGAATGAGTTGCAGCTAGCAATTTCAGCCTGTCCAGTCCAGCCAAGAAGCATCCAGGAGCTTGGTGCCAAGCTGGTCCAAGAATGGAACAACATCCCCAAAAGGACCACCATGAACCTGATTGGGAGCATGAGAAGGCGTTGTCAAGCAGTAATTAACAGTAATGGGTCTCATACTCGATATTGAATCCATACTAGTTCGCTCCGTCAACTTTTTGGCAAATTGAAAAAATTCCTCTTTTACCAATAATATTCATTTTCCATGGTTATCATATTCAAAACTAAAATAATAATGTCAAACACAAATAAAATCTTAATTTCTGTACTTAAATCATTAAAGATATAATTAAATAAAAAATATATACACTTTTCATTACAATATTTCATTTAAAACGTAAAACAGGTAGTTGGAAATACTTGGTGCTTAGCAAACTTTGAGTAGCATATTAAATTTGCCAGTGTTTTATCACTTCTTCCATTCTCCCGGAGTGGAAAGACACTCAAAGGAAAGTCTGCATTTTCGCCAAACGGAAAGTTAAGACCCAACCTGAACTCTATAAATTTGTGCATAATTTGAACTTTACAGTATACATCAATAAGCCAAACATTCTTTTCAGTTCTATTAATTTATCTTTATCAAGGACTGATGACATTTCGATGCTGTTCACAAACTGCTCTGGGTAAGCAAGTTTGCAAAATCAACCTAAATTCGATGAATGAACTTGGCCTGTTCCACCACCGATAACCGCACCGCAACCACAGTTTTACTTCTTAAAAAACACCGACACCGACTTAAAAATTCACCACCGACCCACCTCTACATTACTGATGAGGTTCCTTCCATTCGCATAAAAAACCCCACTTGTTCCACTTTTTTGTTGGTTTCTCACCTGTATTTACTGAATCGTAGTGATCATGATTATCTTTGGATGAAAAAAAAATGCACAATACACACAGAAATAGATACCGGTAATAAATTACCCAAATTGTGGGGAAATAATGGAGTAGGTATTGTCAAAAGAATGCTTCTCCTAGCACTAATTTAAAAAAAAAGTTTTGGAAAGTGGGGGGGGGACCCCTCCCACTTATCTCTTTGCAGCTTTGGCGATCGCAGGGCCCATAATGCCCATTCTACACACACACCCTCCCTGGGCTGTCCTCGCTCTCTGCAGCCCTGATTGTATCCCGCCGTGAACAGCAGTCAGAATTTCTCCCTGAGTAAGATATGAAGAAAATTGTACGGGTTTTTGCACAGTAAAACACCAAACTGATTAAATAAATCATCATAACATACCCACTCAAAAGGGGCGTAGGCCTGACCCAACAGTCCAGAGTCCTGGGCCTTGGGTCACTATCCTGCCCCACCCTATTCAGTGGTGACATCAGAATGTCCCTGACATGGGAGCTTATGCTCCTCGACAAAGGGGCTAGGGTATTCCCCGACAAGATCACAATGAAGGAGGCAGTTTCCCTGATGAGGTGGGCTAACCCTCCCTGATGGAGGTTGGGGGAGGGGGGGGGGGGCTGGGACTGCAGCTCTGACATCATACCCCTTCCAGAACCACCCCTGCCCCTATCCCAGTCCCTGGTTGGTAGTGAATGATGACTAATATATGTATAATACCTGCTTCCAGATATATTAGAGATATCTGACTGTCAGCTGAAACCTCCCCCATCCATTTTGAGATACCAATTGCTCAAGGGGGGGGGGGGGGGGGGGGGTTGTTCAGGTCTGATCCAAGAGACCAGCATCCTGGGCAAGGGCCTCCCAATGGTAACCCCTGAGTCCAGAACTTTGGGGCAGACTCAGGCCTGATCCAAGGGTCCAAAGTCTTGAACTCCTGGGCCATGACTTGACAAGCCTCCCAAAGTTCTGGGCCCTGGGGTTACTATCCTGGGAACACTTCAACAGGAAGATTCGAACTCGGCAAGATTTTGATTGCAGGAAGAAATGGCCTGGGAAGATTCGATCTTCAATAAAGAACAACACTATCACACTGGTTCAACATATTTATTTTTCAATTCAGTATTCTTCTTATTTTTCATTCCAGAAATACAATTACATGATTGATACAATACATAGTTTTTTTTAACATGTTGAAATAACAATGGATTGCTACTACATGGTGAACAGTGGGTATCGGTGCGAGGATTCAATTTGACACAGGTCTATCAAGTCATGTGGAGAATCTGTAACAGGTTCAGGGGAAATTTACCATTATTATATCCCCGGCCCTAGTGGTGAATGATGACTGTGTAATACGAGTTTACAGTCACTTCAGTAATATCTGACTGTCGGTTAAAATCTCTTCCAATCAATTTTTGGGATAGCAATAGCCACAGTTAACTATAATGGAGTTCGTTCGGTATGTGCCAGACATGTGCAGCAGAAACTGAAATATCCTAATTTTGTATTATTGTTGAAAGTTGAAACCAGTCAATAAAAAGATAAACAACATATTTCTTCTTACTTTTTCGTTCCTATAACTTAGGCATGTACACAACATAAATAAGATTTGTTGTCAGGTTTATGGGCAATTTCAATTTTGGGGGGCATTTCCTACATGAAATATACTCTGGTTCTATATTCATAAAAAAACATGTAACCGGTCAAATGATCACCACATCGACAAACAGGTACAGTGTTAACATTTGGAAATGACTCCGATACTTGCCATTGTGTATCTAGTCTTCCAAGACATCAATTATTAGAATCTGAACCAAAAAATTTGTTTTATTTGTTCATCTGAAAAAGTTTGCACTTGATTAATGCAAACTGTTTCGATACCGGACAAATGGCGGGAGTATTTTATAATATCAGTTCAGGTATGAATAAGGCAGCAGACTTCCACAACTTCCAGGAACCATTGAACAAGTCCTGCTGTCAAGTCTGTTAGTTGAATGCATATATTTTCGTGTTCTATACTCACAACCTTCATTTTATAATGTATTAATGTATTGTACAATTTGTGTAATGTGTAATGTATTGTATATTTAATTTTAATTTATGCCAATGATGGAATATCAGTGTTGAGAATTAGAAAGTAAACAAATTTCTTTTACTTAAAAACCGTCTAAAGAAAGCATTTTATGTTGTTCGGGATCTGAATGAACTGTTGGAAAATTATCAAAAATCAAAATATTCTGTCTTGTGGAATCTCATAATGACAAAATTATTACAATCAAGCCACTGACTCATAATCAAATTACGAATAGAACGATGGATAGAATTACCCGCAATGCGTGAAACAATATTATTGTAATGTATAAAGAAGTGTCAACAGAAATTTACTTCAGGATTCGACTCCAAAGGAATCCATCTCTGTTTCCCTTCTTCTGCCATTCTGGTTGAAGTTAAATACTTATATTAGTTATAAAACAAAAGATGGACAGCAAATTGTCCGACTTCAAATCAGAGAAGACTTGCAGGCACCAGGAGGGAATGTGTATTTGCGTTGTTCCAAACTAGAACTAAACTGCAATATCTTGTTTGAAACACGCCTACTTCGTAATCCAGTGGTTGAGTATTCTCATTTGCCGGCCAGATCAACCACAAACAATTGTTTGAGTGGTGATACGAAGCATGTGGTATTATTCAAAATATTTCACAATCGTTACATAGTTGGTGGAATAAACTTGCGTGTAATCTTTTCCCGAGTGCCCCAGTCGTTCCTAATTGTGGCACAAAGGAGCTTTCTGCGCTGTCGCCGGGTTGTCAACACGTGCAAGAATAACTTCCAATACGGCAACGCATTGGCGTTACCAAAGAATATAGAAAGATTAAGTTGTTATGATATCACATTTTTTCTGAGATGCTATAACAAGGTAGCTAAGTTGTTATAACAAGATAGTTAAGTTGTTATAACATTAGAGGTGAGTTGTTATAACAATATAACTAACCTTTTCTAATTGTTGTCGGTAACCTACTTTTTTTTTTGCTTCGGTGCCAGCTAATGTTACGGATAGGCTGTAGCTAAGTTTTTGTAAAATACTAAAAAGATAGTTACAAATTGCCACAACAACATACCTAAGTTGTCATAACAAGAGAGTGAAGTTGTTATAACAAGATAACTAACTTTTTATAACAAGATAGTAACAATGATAACTAATTTGACACGTTAGAGATGTTATAACAAGATAGTAACAAAGATACAACTTGTTATACAAAATAGTTTAGCTGTTATAACGTAGCTAAGTTGTTCAGATTTCCCGTGTCGGAAACCGGGCTTTGTGTTAATGGGGGGGGGGGGAGGGGTAGATTCACGCCGCGTATTCAGCCAAAACTGAAGGAGTGTTACCTGAATCCGTGCATGAACGTATGTCTCACCGTGACGAACCCGCTGTTTCACTTTTGTTGGGGTGGTTCTTATCCTGAAGGGATTAATAACATTTCCTTGAAAAGCATAAATCAACAGGGGTTCACTGAAAACAACCATTTTAATACATACATAAAAAAAATATTTGTGACTTACATGGAATCCACAAGAATAAGAATACAAAACGTCAATCACCCCCTACTCACAGTTTTTGAGTCATTTGCGGGCCCGCATTATCTGTTGTTGCTGGTTTTTCCTCCTCTTCGTTGGTATTGGTTCCTTGGTCGCCTCTTCACTTCACCCTTTCACTGCTGTCGCACGGCCACTAGCGTATTGTCACTTTATCGGACGCTTCTGCTCTAACATGTGACGGAATGTCACTCTACCACTGCCGTTGCACGGCCATTAGCTTATTGTCACTTTACTTGACGCTTTTCACACAAGCAGCCGCCACCATTGCGGTTAAACTCTCCCCTACGTCTATCTCAGAATAATGTTCATACAGGCAAAGCCTACTCTGCCTGCGTATGGCTTGCCTCCTAAAATAGGTAATGCCGCTTACCTAAATGCAAATAGCTCCCTGAACTCGTATTTCGTGTTTCTGATCCTATTTTCATATATGACCACCGACTTGGCCAGCGACTGCTCCTATTCTAAATATGAGCTCTGTGGCTCCCCTACGTCACTGTGTCATCACAACGTGCCTATATATTCGCACCGATGCGGCACCTCCTCTAACCTATAGCATGGGACCTCCCCATCTACTCGCAACGACCCACAGCCTTACACACCTTCCGACTGGAATTGACTGGAATCAATTTTTCGAGAAATCTCCCGATTTGTATTTAGATAGCCAGAACATTAATCCTCAGTTTAATCGCGTCTCTTGAACTTTGCCGCTTAGATCTATCTTAATTTAATACTCGCTTTTAAGTTCCTTTGAAAGACTCACGTTTTGGTACCTTTTGACATTCTGTGACAGGCTAGCTGAGTAATATGGGTATGTGTCCAGAACATATGCGATGTACCGTATTTACAACAATTAAATATTAACTGGCCACAATTACCCAGATGATGACAACAGAAGAATACCTCTTTGATCAGTTATCAGATAGCCCATGTGGCGTTCAACAAATGCGCCCTAATGGACATTTAAATTTCATGCTTAATTTCCAGAGTTCGAGTGACAAATTGGTTTTCGGGTTTCCGTTATATAAATGCACATTCTTATACATTTTATGTTTAACCCATTCAGCAAGATTATCGAAAATATTTACACTTTTAAACAAGAAAATCGCCACTTTTAGCTATCACCTTGACATGCCTTGGATTCAAGGAATATCCTTGAATTTGACTAAGGGCCATTCAAAGATTAGAAATCCTCGAAAATGTGCCAGACGGCCTTGAAAATCCGTAAATATTCATTGAAACAAAAGTGCTAACGAAACACTTAATCATAACTATATAGTTTTATACGTCAGAGTTCGTGAAGAAGTCGTCCTGTCTAGAGCCCTCGAGTCATTACTCCCTCCTCCCACTTCCCTTGAGGAAACTGGGGCGTGGGGGGGGGGGGGGTAATGACCGGAGGGTCCTAGTTGGGACTAGTGAAGGCAGGGCTTGAAAACCCTTGAATATGACAATTGCATGGTCTTGAAAAATGGTGAAATATGTCGTGAAACGGCCTTGAATAGCCTTGACCTTTATCAACCCTTGCCTGCAGAAACCCTGTCATTACATGTTGTACAGCAATATAGCTAAGTTCTAAGAACAATTTAACACGTTTACTAGCAATGAATTTTTCAACCAGTTCCACGTTTAGCATATCATATCATGTTGTGGGAGTTCTTAGTATGGTGAATCTCGCGCAGGATCTCCCGAGGAAATCTAGTCGGAGACGCCAGCAGAGAGCTGGGGAAGGTGCATGATATTGGGGAATGGGTCAGTATATTGCATGAATATTATAATTTTTTATGGTATGCATAGGGCTGTATGTTTGTACATTGTACATGGCTTTGGGTATATAGTATGGAATTGTGGTAGCAAAACGAGAGGGAAGGTGAGAGCTGTTTTAAGAATCTTTTCCTCGCAAAACGGTTGACATTGCCAAGAACGCGAACACGTCAATTTGCGCACGCGACCGCTAACCACCACTTTCTTCCGTACTCAAGTCCATAAAGGTACACGACAGTCTCCAGTCCAACGAATGTCTTCAGTCCACAAAGGGTCGCCAAACCACTACCTTTGATACCCAACAGCCTCCAAATCGCCACTGTCGTCAGCCCTCAGGCAGAGCTGAAACGGTTAAGGGATTTTCTTGATCGATTAATCACATGGATTAACCTTGGTTAACCGTTTAATCACTTGTCCAAATACATATCTGAAAAACTGCCATACCGTTGATGATTTACAGTATGAACCCTTCACCCAGCGTAACAAACAAAACCGACTAGGCCTATATACAAAAATCTCCATTCAAATTTATGTTTTCAATTTTTGTCTCAAAAACATAGCTTATGACCCCTCATTGGAACGAGCTCGTTGAGTTCGTTCCAATGAGGGGTCATAAGCTATGTTTTTGAGACAAAAAATTGAAAATTTTTAGTAATTCATGAATTTATTTTGCAAGTATCGTATGCTACCCGCAATGGGTAAAGGGTTAAGAATGACCATTTCCAGCTAATGATACAGTATGATGATCATGCAAGTAAACAAGTATGTCAGCAAGTAACTTGCATGCTTTACTCTGTCTCATATAATTGATGTGAGTCAGTGTGACAATGTTTGCCTGTTTTGGAGCAAGTTTGTTCCTTTGTTAACCCATATAATACAGCAGTTCAAAAGTAACGGTTAACCGTGTCAATTACTTTTTGGATCGATCAAGATGTTCATCATTGATTAAGCGATTAATCGATTAACCGTTTCAGCTCTACCCTCAAGTCCTCAAATCATATGACCGTCACTGTTAAAAGTATCCTTAATCCCCTTAATATTCCATCACATATCCACACAATATACCAAAGCCATGCACATACATCACTGGAAATAACATAGCATATTGTAGTATGTATGCAATATATCCCAACATGATATGTTACATATACTGACACCTGCCTAATATCGTGGACCTCCATCAACCCTCTTCTTCCCACGTCTCCCACCAAGTCCCCTATGAGATCCTATCATATTGCCCCCAATTGAGACATTACCTCAACATACCATCCTACTTAGTTATCTTGGTATAATAACTTAGCTATCTTGTTATAACAACTTAGCTATCTTGTGTCAACAAATTAGCTAACTTGTTATAAAAACTTGCCCAACTTAGCTATCTTGTTATAACAACTTAGCTAGCTTGTTATAACAACTTAGCTATCTTGTTATACAACTTAGTCATCGAATTTGTTATAACAACTGAGCTATCGTGCTACAACAAATTAGTATAAATTATAAAACATAATTTAACGTTTCGTAGTTTTATTAACAGAAGAGGAAATGTACATATATTTTTTTGTTACTGACGCATGACTAATTAGAAATTAAATAAAATAAAACGACCCCCGTCCGGGACGACCCGCGTTGTGTCCTTGGGCAAGGCACGTTATCCCGGTTGCCCACATGGGACACGATGACGCCGTGTACTAAGGCGTACTTTACGTCGATGGTGCACATGTCTTTAACCGCTGTAACCCTGCTTGAGCGGAGCTTGAACATAGTTAGAATGTTGAGGAGTTGACAGTTGCTCGTCGATGCTCGGTGGTTCTCTTCGGGTACTCCGGCTTCCGCCATCCATAAAACTGTCACGATCACGATTAGCCATCGTGCATAGGTATGTGACATTAAACACCAATAAATTATAAATATAAATAATGAAATAAAAAAATCTTTCATGTTTTAAAATTTCCTTTTGAATTGTGAGTAGTATGTAATGTGGTTTTGAGGTCTAGGTTGCAGGACCTCGGTGCATGACCTCGGAAGTGACGTCATGTCACGTGACCTAGTGGCGCCATGTTGTGTTGTCATGGTAACCCGCATGAGCGGCCATGTTGTGACGTCATCCCCATAGTGATACGTGGTGTGAGTGCGCATGCGCAGCGTGTGTTGTTAGGGTGATACGTGTTTCCGTCGTCCATTTTGTACACTGGAGGCCGCCATCTTGGTTTCTATGGTAGCACGTGATTGGTATGTTACCCAATTTTTCTGCAATAAGACGGGGTATGTTTATAGGGTGTGTTCGATTGAATCGGAGTAAATCTAATTACCACAAACAACCCGACAATCCTTCCAAATCACCAAAATCCACCCGAAATCACCGAAATTGACTTTATTTCCCCAATTGATCGGCTTAGCACGTAGTGCTATAGTACTAAGGGGTACAAGGGGGTGCATTCGACTGAAGTGGAGTAATTTTCTGGATTAGAATTCTCCCAGAATCCCTTTTTGGATCCCTATCCCATGACGTGTTTCCCATTAAAAGACAGGTTCCTTTGGTAATTACCCAGAATTCTCCGCTTCTATCTATATATGCAATAGTTTTCGTCTATCTGACCCTGTTCCTCTGTTCTAGAGTATACTCCAGTAGCGTAGAAGATCCTATTAGTTGGAACAATTTACCTTATTATTACTATAATTAGCTATTCTGGTCTATTCTTGTTAGTTCTGACCCTATTCCAAGTACTTTTGTTGTTTCATTTATCTAGATTATAACTAACCAATCAGATTGCTTGATTTCCCATAACCTGTATGCAGAGTTATCTCCCTTCTGCACAATAAAAGCCTATATCCAATGGCAATATCCCCAGGCACCCCAATTTTAGCACCCCTTTTTGAAAACACCTGTGGCTATGGGATCCCTTTTTTGTCATATGTGCTTATGTGAAAAAGCACAATGTGACACAATGTGCCCTAGCACAAAGGCACATGCTTTATGTGCCGATATGTGCTTATGTGAAAAGGCACAATGTGCCCTATCACATAGGCACATACGGGTATTTGAGGATACCTTTGGCCTGGTATTGTATTATTTGAGGATACCTATCGAGGATACCTACTGGAGAATCCCTTTTTGTCATATGTGCTTATGTGAAAAGGCACAATGTGACACAATTTGCCCTATCACATAGGCACATGCTTTATGTGCCGATATGTGCTTATGTGAAAAGGCACAATGTGACACAATGTGCCCTATCACATAGGCACATGCGGGTATTTGAGGATACCTATGGCCTGGTATTGTATTATTTGAGGATACCTATCGAGGATACCTACTGGAGAATCCCTTTTTGTCATATGTGCTTATGTGAAAAGTCACAATGTGACACAATATGCCCTATCACATAGACACATACGGGTATTTGAGGATACCTATGGCCTGGTATTGTATTATTTGAGGATACCTATTGAGGATACCTATCGAGGATACCTTTTGGAGAATCCCTTTTTTTGTCGCATTAGGCTATGTAAAAGCCCTCAATGGGTCTAATGTAGTCTTACCAACTGCTTCCATCTTGTCGCCAAAGCTCCGAGGCCATTACAGTGCTATGGTCTATCTGTCCTATCATTAGCTTCTACAACAGTCTTGTTCCATTGCGGCCTTGTACAAGTACTATTGGCTTCTGTTATTCTGCCCCATATCTCATCCATTACTTCCTAGCTATACTTATCTCAGTCTCGACTATAACATTGATCAAGGTTGAATCAGATTTCCCCTGTATACATATAAGGCATTCCGTTATTGAGATTCCTAGCCGAGTCCGTAAAATTTGGATTCCGTGTTTTAACATTGTGTCACAGTGTGCCTTTTCACATAGGCACATTCGGGTATTTGAGGATACCTTTGGCCTGGTATTGTATTATTTGAGGATACCTATCGAGGATACCTACTGGAGAATCCCTTTTTGTCATATGTGCTTATGTGAAAAGGCACAATGTGACACAATATGCCCTATCACATAGGCACATGCTTTATGTGCCGATATGTGCTTATGTGAAAAGGCACAATGTGTCACATTGTGCTTTTTCACATAAGCACATATGACAAAAAAGGGATTCCATAGCCACAGGTGTTTTCAAAAAAGGGGTGCTAAAATTGGGGAGATAACTCTGCATACAGGTTATGGGAAATCAAGCAATCTGATTGGTTAGTTATAATCTAGATAAATGAAACAACAATAGTACTTGGAATAGGGTCAGAATTAACAAGAATAGACCAGAATAGCTAATTATAGTAATAATAAGGTAAATTGTTCCAACTAATAGGCTCTTCTACGCTACTGGAGTATACTCTAGAACAAAGGAACAGGGTCAGATAGACGAAAACTATCGCATATATAGATAGAAGCGGAGAATTCTGGGTAATTACCAAAGGAACCTGTCTTTTAATGGGAAAAACGTCATGGGATAGGGATCCAAAAAGGGATTCTGGGAGAATTCTAATCCAGAAAATTACTCCACTTCAGTCGAATGCACCCCCTTGTACCCCTTAGTACTATAGCACTACGTGCTAAGCCGATCAATTTGGGAAATAAAGTCAATTTCGGTGATTTCGGGTGGATTTTGGTGATTTGGAAGGATTGTCGGGTTGTTTGTGGTAATTAGATTTACTCCGATTCAATCGAACACACCCTCTAAACATACCCCGTCTTATTGCAGAAAAATTGGGTAACATACCAATCACGTGCTACCATAGAAACCAAGATGGCGGCCTCCAGTGTACAAAATGGACGACGGAAACACGTATCACCCTAACAACACGCGCTGCGCATGCGCACTCACACCACGTATCACTATGGGGATGACGTCACAACATGGCCGCTCACGCGGGTTACCATGACAACACAACATGGCGCCACTAGGTCACGTGACATGACGTCACTTCCGAGGTCCTGCACCGAGGTCCTGCAACCTAGACCTATAAACCACATTACATACTACTATTGTGGAAATGTATGCTCCAGTGATAAAAAATAGATATGAAAATCTACATCTTAAGTCTGACCATGTTATACATACTTATTGATTTTTATTATTAATGCCTAGTCTTATAGAACAGCTTTTAACACGAGCAATTTAAAGAATGATATGGGGTAGGTATAATGGCAACAGGGTTCGTCGAAATGTTTCTAGTATGGACATCCTGTTGTATTTAATGGAATAAGGTCAGATCGACTGTCACTGTTTGACCGTTAATAGTGGCGTCTATACTGACATAATCTTAGGTAATATCAGCCTGCAATGCGAAGGTTCGGTAACTGAGGGCTGACGTAGGTATGGTAGGATTTGTATGGAAACAAGGATTGCATGCCACCGTGGAGGGGTGCTATAATAGTGTCAACCCTGGCAGGAGTAGGATGTGGTGGTTGAAGAATTCATTATTACACCCAGTTATTGGAACACGGCCGATGTTTTGTGGGTGGACTCTCTATAGGAGACATGTGTGCTCTTGCTGAACCAAATTTTATCTATTAATTGGAAATTACACAAAGTAGGGCCTGTGAAGATCGATTCGAAATTGATATGTATATAAGTAAATAATGTATATTCGTTTTAATCTGCAGATAGCCAGGCAAGTTATTAAGCAAGCCTTGCCTTGGGGCGATCGATATTTTATCTGTCCAGCTATAGGTGTGTTAATGGAACGAATGATCAACCTAAAAGCCACGCGGGGATAGAAATTAGGCATAACGAATTGGCTATGTTAACATTGTCAAAAATGCGAGCTAAAGAAGTGGGATTCTGTAGACATTTTCTTCACAGTTCAAAGAAAACAATTAATAATTAATGCGTCCTTCAAAGAAGTACCATTCGACCGTCTTTTGGCAATTTCTGTTTGGTATTTAAGGAAGCCTTAAAGATTGGGTATGAATAGTGTCCGCTTAAGTGTCCACTTCAGTGCCCTCTGAAATGAAATATTGGAAGTACATCGAGAGGATGTTATGGCGACGGGTCTCGGATCGTTGTTGGGCAGAGAGACCCAAAAGTAGTTTTACGTGGCGACAGCCCCGAAGCTAGGAGCGTTAAAATCACCCGACATAGGGGGGCGAAGTAGCAGCTTATGCCGACGACATACCCGAGGTGCGTAGCACCGAAGTGGAGGAGAGTATGGGACGGGTCGCTTTCTCATGGGACGACCCCTCCATAATCTCTCCCATCTAGGTGCGTAGCCCCCTCCTATTCCTGGGGGTTCGGGGACCTCCCCCGAGAAAAGTTTGTAAAAGACAAGCTTCTGATAACGATTCTAGAGTATCTTGGCTTATGATATCCGGCTTTTCTAGCACCTCAAAAGGGCACGGTTAAGATAAGGTGGTTTTTTGGTGCCTCTGAAAATGAGCGAGTAACAAGACTGTTTACAGAAGAGGAATATAATGTCGTACCAACGTTCATTTCCGACAGATTCTCTCGATCTTTCGGCAATATTCGGAATATTGCCGAAAGAACGAGAGAATCTGTTAGAAATGGACATCCGTTCGACTGGGTTTAGTCGATCAGAATGTTTTTTTCCGATGGCTATAGTGACGGCTATTAAAAATTTCCGACGGGGACTGTATAGAGGGTGGTTCGCCCCCTTGCACCCCCACTGGCTTCGGCCCGGCGTGGTGAGAAACTTTTTTAGAGCATTAGAGGAAGTTATTGGGATAAGTGAACCCAAAAGTAATTTCACGTTGCGAGAGACCGTTTACGACAGTTGAATACATTGTTAGGCTAAGTGCACATGGAGCGAAAGGTGTGAGGGCTTTGAGAGCAATAGATGCAGTTTGCCGGGTCCGTATAAGGCAGAAGTGAAGTTAGTTGGAGGGAGCTATCGAGAGCTTGTAGATCCTCAACTGAAGCTAGGATGTTGGAGTGGGCTGTGTGGAAGCCAGGCAAATCTTAAGCATTGAATTTTTTTTACGTTTTATACGGTTGTCGGAGAGTGGTCGATTCGGTCCGAGAGTAGTATAGCATGTATGGATCGAGCCCTATTGCGGGGAGGGAGTTGGGGAGGGGGAAGTGACGTCATGTCACGTGACCCAGTGATGTCATGTTTGGTTGTCATGGTAACCCGCGTGAGCGGCCTTCTTGTGACGTCATCACCATAGTGATACGTGGTGTTAGGTGGCCGCTCACGCGGGTACCATAACAACCAAACATGGCATCACTGGGTCACGTGACATGACGTCACTCCCCCTCCCCATTCCCTCCCCCAATAGGGCCCAATCCATACATGCTATACTACATGCGAGATACTGTAGTGCATCCGAAGATGCATGGTAAGGTGACATTGTAGCATTACAGGAAGCAAAAGACACACCAGAGGAGTTGGCGGACAGTGGATGCTAATGAAGGAGGAGACAAATAGCGTTAAAAATGGAAGCTACTACGCGCAGGATGTTTGGGGTAGGAGCAAAAAGACAATACGTTGTGGAGCTGCGTGCCGACAAGAGACATCGACAAAGGAACGTTCGGGGGCACCGAAGAGAATTTGAACATTCTGGCGGGGGTAAACTCCTTGTGATTTGTGTTGTGCATAATTCTGTTTTATGGAACATTCTTGTTGCTCGCATGCGAGTAAATCCTTTACCCAACGTAACGACCAAAACCGAACAGCGCTATTCTCAAAAATCGTCAATTAATTTTCATTATTTTTTCATTTTTTTTGTCACAAAAACATAGGTTATGACCCCTCGTTGGAACAAGCTCGACGAACTCGTTCCAACAAGGGGATCATAACCTATGTTTTTCAAACAAAAAATGAAAAAAATTGTTATTCAAGAAGTTTTTTTGCAAGTGTTGTCTGCTTTTCATATTAGGTAAAGGGTTAGTCTTGTTTTAGTTTTTATTAAATTATATTCAGACGATGCACGATACCCGTCGGTTATCTCTTTAAATGACAAGTCATAGACACCCCTGGCAGATGACGACTTAACCTCAAAATACGTCGAGATGGTGAGACGCATGTTCATACAAAGGCTGGGTGATATTTTTTGAGTACGCCAGAGCTCTGGGGTGACCATGAATCTCTCATCTCCACCCCAGCGTGTTTGACAGGGCCCGGGAGCCTGTCAAGGAGTTAATTTAAGAGGTGTCAAGACAAAATTTCTTTATTTTTGTGAATACCGTGTCGATATGTTCTTATATTTGCCTTAAATAAAGGAGAACAATAAGGTATATAAAAGCTAAATAAATGGAAAGGGACATTTTAAGGCAGACTCACGTGTCGGCGATGATTGGCCATATATTTCCATAATTAATAGGTTAGGTGCTTTAACCCTTTACCCAACGTAACGGCCCAAACCGGCCAGCGCTATTCTCAAAAATCGCCAATTAATTTTCAAAATATTTTCATTTTTTGTCTCAAAAACATAGGTTATGACCCCTCGTTGGAACGAGCTCGTCGAGCTCGTTCCAACGAGGGGTCATAACCTATGTTTTTGAGACAAAAAATGAAAAAAATTAGTTATTCAAGAATTTTTTTTGCAAGTGTCGTCTGCTTTTCATGTTAGGTAAAGGGTTAAAATGATGACCATTACCAACATTCAGTTTGACGCACGTGGAAATCTGAAAAAGCGGTGTTTGCAATAAATTATATTGTAGTTTTAAAAACTGGTAACAAAAACAACTTTATTTCTAGAGTTTGAGAGAATGTTTCCAAAAAATAAGCATTTTATTATCGAAAATATTTTAGGCAAAGTCAAAGAAGTTACAAAATCATTGAGTTGAACAAATTTAAATAGCATGTTATAAGTTCCTAGAAAGGTACACATCTTAGCAACAATTTGCAGCAATCTGAGTTACATAGGTGAATGGAAGCCACATAAAGAGGGAAATATCTACCCCAGCACCAAACTAACAAAACGTGAAAAAATCTTTAAAATTTACGATACTCCAAATAACAACAATTAATTTTATTTCTTCCTTCTGAAATCTCTCATACATGAATTGTAATTAAGTATGGCGTGCATTAGTATGATTTTAAATAAAAACTTGTACTATACTGAAATTTCAAGAAAATAACATTTGAAAATCTGATTCGATTTGATATTTACTTGATTTTTTTACAGAGAAAACAGATAAGGTAGAGTTATGCCAGGTTGTACATAGAGCTGAGACGGTTAAGGGGTTTTCTTGATCGAGTAATCACGTGGATTGAAAATTTTTAGTAATTCGTGAATTTATTTTGAAAGTATCGTCTGCTACCCGCAATGCTTAAAGGGTTAAGAATGACCATTTCCAGCTACTTATACAGTATGATGATCATACAAGTACACAAGTATGTCAGCAAGTAACTTGCATGCTTTACTCTGTCTCAAAAAATTGATGTGAGTGAGTGTGACAATGTTTGCCTGTTTTGGAGCAAGTTTGTTCCTTTGTTAACCCATATAATACAGTAGTTCAAAAGTAACGATTTATCGATCAGTTACTTTTTTAATCGATCAAGATGTTGATAATTGATTAATCGATTAATCGGTTAACCGTTTCAGCTCTCGTTATACGGGGACAAAAACGTTCACATGAATGAGTGGAAAGTGTGAAAATATAGTGAAGGTAATTAAATATTCAAAATAAATGTCCGATTTGATGGATAGCACTTGTGTATCTTATGGTGACTTCTAGTTTTGGGTTTCTTTTTGTGTATGTGTGGGTGGGGGGGGGGGGGGGGGGGGGGGTAAAACATCAACCATTAGGCTCTACAAAGTAGATCTTCTGTTTTTCAGGCCATTGTTTTTATAAACGTGCATACGATTGGTTTTTATTTTTATTTTTTTAATTGTAATTATTTCTTTGCCATCAAAAATTCATGTTCTCGGTTTGTTTTATGTTTTAGACCTCATAATCTACAGAATAGCATGGATGGTGGTGTATTTCGTCCCTTGCGAATTCTTTTTGCACTCAATGGACAAATTTATCAATTTTATTAACTTGGGTAAAATACCAGACATAATAAAACCATTCAATTTTTATTTTTCTTAAGTTTGCATTGGTTATAAAAAAAGAGCATGCGGCAGCCAAAAGGACCATGCGGGAGGGCACGAAAAACAGATTTTTACTTGTAGGGGTCTTAGTATGATATTAATTTTCTGACCTCAAATCACATGTTTTTTTGTCTCTGTTATTAAGAAATAATTGTATATTATATGCAATACCAAGATGTTGGAACATGTATAGATACTGTTATGGTTTTTATATGCTGCTGCTTGTGATAATCGTAACAGTACCAACATGTTCTAAATTCTTACTTACACAGAAATATACTCATCTTTTCCAATGCCTCAGCTATTTCTGCTGCTTGTGCACACTGAGACAGCTACCGCTGCCTTGCTGTTCTCATTTTCGTGTATCACACAACTAACGACTTTCTTGTTTTGTTCTTTGCATTGAGGCCCTTTTCCACCCAGCTTCTACTCCCTTGAGGTATTCCACCCGCCCTTCTGCCGTTGAGTGTCTCATTGGCGTTGCCCGCACCAACAGTTCGGACACAGTCGTCTCGTTGTCCGCTGGTGCTGTCATCCACTTCGGTATCGCAGTCATCTTTGACGATTCGAATACCATTCTAGTCTGTCTGGATGCATGGTATGAGGAGATAATAATAATAATAATAATTTTAAAGCCTAGAATCCACACACGGTGCTAAATGGCTGTACAATAATTGCATACATACATATACACACATGTGCGCATACATTCTCTCACAGATGCATTGATACATGGATCACTATTATCATTTATTGGTGCCCAACGCCACATCAGTAACCGAGGCTATATCGTGGTGATAAGCGACAGAACCTAAAAGAAAAAGGGGATATATCCAAAATGGCCATGTTTGGCTGTAGATTTGGCTGTGGTTGGCGGAGATAGATAATGCCGTGCTTGTGGTAAGCCCATACATCGCCGAGCTCGATAAATGGGCCAGCATCAAGGTATTCAGTCGTCTTTGGTTGGTAATCCGGGGAAGTGGCAGAAATGTACTGGCTATCGTTGTATAAAACTGCAGGACTGCATTGACCAGACGTTTCGTCATTGCAGCGCCGAGTTGGGCCTCGTATCTTGCCTATAGCCCCGAAGCCCTCGTCCATGGCGTCAATCCAGTCAGCTGCGAAGGTTCGTTTGCAAGGAAGTTTACTTTGCATCCTGCAACCAGCGAGGCGAGCCTTTCTTGCTTTTTCTTTTGCCTCTCGTAAGACATCCAAGTTGTTGTTCCACCGCGTGTCAGTCTTGTCTCTGGTGAGCTACCGATGTCGGAGGACACGATTGTGGAGGATGGCGAGGCACCATGTGTACTAGTTGCGGATCCTCCTGGCCAAGTGTATGTGATCGGCTTCAAATCCTTTCCTTTCTGCACCTAACTCGAAACACAGAGTTTCTGCGCTAATTATTGTTAGTTTATTTGAATCATAGAAAGTGGTGAGAGATGTCTTAGTCAACATAGCTTTTACACTTTCAAATGTTGGTGGTTGATTTGGTCTCCAGGACCACACGCTTTCGGTTTTAAGATCAGTCATTGGTTTCGGGACGCTCGAGAGGTTTGGTACAACTCTTACAAGAGAGATAGTTTAATTCGTCGGAGTCCTAGTGTACGTTGTGATTCGCTTTCAGTATTTGTGGTCGCAGTGCGTTCGTGCTCTGCACGTAATTGTTCGGGTTCTGCCCTCGTTATTGATTATATGACCGAACGACGAACGAAGTACTCGAGTGACATTTTTCCTAATTCACATTTCTCTTTGCGACGTTTCAGTCCAGGTGTATGCATTGTATTAGAAGTCATCGTGTAATTCGTGTTCTAGTTTTGATTTACCGTAGATAATACATCGTCCATGGTCGCGTCAGTTCCCTCGATACACGTTCATTTCGCGCTAAAATATTTCGCTTGCTGGTGTGATGGGACAAATTTTTTTACGGATCCGGATTTCAGATATTTTTCCGGATCCGGATTCGTATGCCAGATCCAGATCAGGAAAAAGTAGAAAACCATTCTCGACTTAAGTCATTTTATGATGCTTTAGTTGCATCTTATGGGTTTTCATGATAAATGGAAGAAGATCCGATTCAAAACTATAGCTTATATATATTTTACAAGGAAAAATACAGAACTAATCAAGAGAATATCTTCGTATAGAAAATTAAGAACTAATTCATTTTTCTGAATTATATTCAGCGTACCAAGAACGCTGTGTATTTGTGTGTGTCTGTTTAGTGGGAATGTGTTCGTGACGCGGTAGCGCGTGTTGTCGTGATAGAGTTGTGTTCTCAAGAATGTGGTCAAAACTGACTAACGTATATACCCTGAAGGGTTTGATAAGCAATCCTAACCTGACCTGCTTTTACGGGAACCCGTGGCGGTTTGATGTATCAAGACATATTGATTGATTGAATTTATTGGTGTTTAAGGTCACATATTTTTGCGCAGTGGCTAATCATGACCACAAGATGAGTATCAGCTCAAGACCAGGGATGAGCGTTAATAATCCATGTTGCCCATTTTAGAGAGGGTTATCAAGACATAATGATGGGATATCTTAACATAATGATACAGTCAATTCGAATCGATATCTAACTCCTTTGTTGCTTTCTTCGTAAACCGAAAATGACAAATACTTGTCGCCCTTACATGGGTCTTATCGGGAACTTCTTTTTCACCCGCGAAACTGCCCTACACCATGAGATCCATATGGATGAAAGTATCTTTAAATCCCATACAAAGGAAACAAATTACCACAGGTGTAGTAAATAAATATATGAATAATAGATAAATAAATGCATGCCTCTCATCGTCCTACTACCACTGCAGCTAATTCTGTGGTCATTGCTGATTGAATATGAGAGAAGCAGTTAGTTCAGTTCAACGGGGATTAATCCTAATAAACACAAACAAGGTTAATCAATGTGAGGCACGTAATATAACGGTAGTCTCAGAACTTAACTGCAATTTGTAGGTCCCGTAACTGTTCACGTTAATCCCATAATGAAAACAATATTAATCATTAGCAACATATGGCTTTGATCGTCTAGATTTTCAGTGGTAAAATGAATATTTTTTCTAAAGCCGATGTTGTGCAACTCTGGAATTCAATTTTTTAAATTTTAATTGTGAATGAAAGTTTTAGAATATGCAACAATTTAATTTCTGTTGCTTATCATAAAAAAATTAATTGAAAGTTGGGGATTAACGGATCGGTGGAGGTACCTATTTGGTAGAGGGCGCCTCATGTCATCTGACCAATTTGACTGACTTTGATGATGAGCACGAGATCTGAAGTCAGCAGATTGCGCAACGTGATCAACACCAGTGATGTTCCAGTAAGCTTGGACGGACACCTTTCGGTCAGTGTTAGCAATCCGACACACGCGTGCTTGTAAATCTTGTTGGAAATTTGTGGCAGGGCGGATAGTGATTGCCCTCAAGAATAACAACCGTCAATCCAGTTAAACATGGAAGTTTATAGTAGTAATTTGTAGTGGTAAAAGTTATACAGTATAATGTTGAAAGTTGGGCAGAATAAATGTATATACAGTGGAGTATTCGCAGAGTGTTGGAGCGTTCCATTTGCCCGACTGCTGAACCACACGACAGTACACGGATCCGATGCCGCAGCTTACACGAATCTATTCAGAATCAAAAGATGTTTGGGGGTACGGAGTGTCCGAACTCTTCTTTTCCAAATCCACTAGACGATCAGCGGGGCGCCATCCCAGCTGTGCCACACACGTCCAAGTTTTATACGGCTTCGTCGAGCTGTTTCAAATCTACGCATATTCATACTTTGTTATTTGGTTTGAGGACCGGAGCCATTGGTGCACACCACTCGGTTGGCACTTTGACTTATTTTTATTATACTGGCCTTTCCCATCCGCGAAAATTCTTCTACTTTTGCCGTTAAATGACTTGGTTTTCGTGCCAAAACAGTTTTTCGGATTTCATCTATGCGCTTTAAAGTTTAAACAGTTGAGTTTATGAGCGGCACTTCTTTCCGAGAAATGAAATGGTTTCGCGCGCCGAAAGTGTGCAGGGACGGTGTGGGGCAAGCCCCTTTCGACCCTCTTTGACTGGTGGTGACTTTCTGTGCCATGTCTGGGCGAAGTAAAGGGGGGAATGATAAGGAGGTTCATTATCCCCGTCTGTGTTTTCTGCGTGATTTCTTTGCAGGAGGTGGCTGTGATGGAGAGATCGCAGAAGGGCACTTGGCGTTGTTGAGCAGTTGGTTGAGTCTGGCGGTAGTTGTTGTTTTTGTTTGAAAATTCTCTCATTAATCCGGTAACTTCATCAGAGTGCCTGTCGTGTTTTTTTTTGATTTGGCCATGAATTGTTGGTGATCCAATTGGAGTTTTAGAAGTTCATCTGCCAGGAATCCCTTCGGTCCCTTGCCCGGGCTGTCCGAAAGCGAGGGAAGAGGGGAGTGAGGGGTGGGAGGTGGCGAAAAAGCAACTTCCAGTCCCCCCCCCCTCAATCTCCACAGGACGTTCCTCAACCAACTGTATCGGCTGGGAAGCCAGTAGTTGGTTGGGTGTGCCTGTGAGACTAGGAGGGGAACTGGCGGCTGCCTCCGAAACCTCCACCCCTTCACTCCTCTCCTTCTTCTTTTCCAGGAAAGCCTCTAAGCGTCAGGCGTCACTGCGCTTGGTTGACGGGCTCTTCTTTCTACACCTTTTAATCTTCTCTCTCTTTTCAGGCCTCCTGACCCCCTCATGTGAGGACCAGAATTAGAGGGGTTCCTCTCACGAAAGATGCTACCTCTCCCTGAAGAGGGCGGTGTACTGTTCTCTTCAACGATAAATTCCAAGGTCAGATGGACGCTCTTGCCAGTCTCCTGGATAGGCCAGGTGATTGGACAAGAGACGCCCAGAGCTGAGATGTTTTTTCTGGGTCTTTCTGGTAATTCCAGTGTTGACATAATCGCTCGTGAGATGTTCACACTCTGGAGTCAGGGGTGCGAATGAATGGAGCATCTGATGATGTCTGAATCTCAATGATGCCGTGACTTCTACCTAACAAGTCACGCGCTTCACAGCTGCATATGACAACCACTTCAATATGGTGTTTTTTGGCTTTTTAGAATATTCGTGATTGAAGTTTGCCTTAGCAATCAATACTCCATCTTGGGCTGGTTAATACTTATTTGAATGGTTTGTTTGGAATGGAGCCGAGGTTCTTTTCGGAAGTAACAGTGACATCTGCCCCGTTAGGCCAAATAAGAAGTTGTTAAATGTGGCTCTGCTGACACAACGTGGGTACAACGTCAAGTAAGAAATTGCTAAATGTTGGAAGATGGTTGTTTTGTCCGTAATGTGAGAAATTATTAACCCTTTTCATTTTTTGTCTCGAAAACATAGCTCATGATTCCTCATTGTAACAAGCTCGCTGGTCATAAGCTGTGTTTTTGACGCAAAAAATAGTTATTCAAGAATTCAATAATTTTATTTGCAAGTGTTGTCTGCCTTTCCTGTTAGGTAAAGGGTAGTCCAAACATGGCCTGAAAGACCGTATTTTAAGTTTTTGGTTTGGTACGTCCTTTAGAAGGACGTACCAAATGAAAAAATTCAAATACGGTCTTTGAGGCCATGTTTGGACTAGGTAAAGGGTTAAATGTAAGATGGTCATGTTGTCACGTTTGCACGACGTGACTACAGCGTTAAGTAAGAAGTTGTTTGACTTGACATTCACTGCATTGTCATGAAAAAGGTTGTCACATCCTCACAGAGAGACCACAAATTTATTATCAGTCGAAGTTGTAATTATTCTAACATTATGTTTTAACAACAAAAATAAACAAAGTTGTTACAACCACAACGTGCTAGTCGGCTGAGGTGTGTGTTGGTTGTGCTCGCCAGCAAATATTTGGGAAAATCGAAGGTAGATATGGACCTCTGGAGGGTATTTGCACATGATCCTAATGTTATCCAGTAAAAAATATTCCCGCAAGTTTATAAACACTCAGTCAAATTTTCAAAAGAGGAAGCAATTTATAAAGATTGACATGCTGGAGACAACATACATGTGCATAGGAAGGGTGAAGAGGAGGGGAAGACGAAATGGGTTGGAAGGGGAAAAAAACAAAACATATAATAATTCTGATACTGAAAACGAATTTATGTTTAAAGCATGTCCGTGTACTTCATGTCAGTCATGGACGGGGGTGAGGGCGTCCCAGGCTATTTTGTAACTCAAATTTGTTTTTCACACTCACCGAGACCAGGGTACATGGTATTATCCGCGATAAAACATGCCATCCACTACCTCTGTATCCGCCTACGATTGTCATGAGGTAGGCCTACGCGGACATGCTTTAAAAATAAAATTCGTTTTCAATAGCAAAATTATTATATGATTTTTGTTTTGTTCCTTGGTATCAATTCCCCCTCCTCCTCCCCTCTCCATCTTCAAACTCACGATATCAGGAAGGTGTCCCACTAGATACTATCAGAGACGCACGCACGCATGCACGCACGTGCACACTCACGTACGCACATACGCACGCACACACGCACACACGCACGCACGCACGCACGCACGCACGCACGCAATTGATACTGAACTAGAAGAACAGCATTTACTATGATCAGTCAAGCTACCTTGAAAGAGAATTTATGGAGACTAGTAGTATGTCTCGTATGTCTCAGGACCCATTG
Source organism: Pictodentalium vernedei (assembly GCA_031216915.1). Lineage (NCBI taxonomy): Eukaryota > Metazoa > Mollusca > Scaphopoda > Dentaliida > Dentaliidae > Pictodentalium > Pictodentalium vernedei. The sequence goes on along the minus strand of CM062297.1, from coordinate 232,396,852 downwards.
GCAGGACCCCGGCGCAGGACCCCGAAAGTGACGTCATGTCACGTGACGTAGTGGCGCCATGTTGTATTGTCATGGTAACCCGCGTGAGCGGCCATGTTGTGACGTCATCTCCATAGTGATACGTGGTGTGAGTGCGCATGCGCAGCGCGTGTTGTTAGGGTGATACGTGTTTCCGTCGTCCATTTTGTATACTGGAGGCCGCCATCTTGGTTTCTATGGTAGCACGTGATTGCTATGTTACCCAATTTTTCTGCAATAAGACGGGGTATGTTTGGAGGGTGTGTTCGATTGAATAGGAGTATTCCCCGATTCGTAGAATTACCACAAACAACCCGCCAATCTCTCCAAATCACCAAAATCCACCCAACTTTTACTATTTCGAATTCTTTCAGAATTCTCTCCTTCTATCTGTATATGTAATAGTTTATGACTACATAGCCATGTTCCTTTGTTCTGGAGTATACTCCAGTAGCGTAGAAGAGCCTATTAGTTGGAACAGTTTTGCTTATTATTACTATATTTAGCAATTTCTGGTCTATTCTTGTTAGTTCTGACCCTATTCCAAGTACTCTTGTTGTTTCATATATCTAGATCATTTATAACCAATCAGATTGCTTAATTTCGCATAATCTGTATGCAGAGTTATCTTCCTTCTGCATAATAAAAGCCTATATCCAATGGCAATATCCCCAGGCACCCCAATTTTAGCACCCCTTTTTTTTAAAACACCTGTGGCTATGGAATCCCTTTTTTTGTCATATGTGCTTATGTGAAAAAGCACAATGTGACACAATGTGCCCTAGCACAAAGGCACATACTTTATGTGCCGATATGTGCTTATGTGAAAAGGCACAATATGCCCTATCACATAGGCACATGATTTATGTGCCGATATGTGCTTATGTGAAAAGGCACAATGTGACACAATATGCCCTATCACATAGGCACATATGGGTATTTGAGGATACCTATGGCCTGGTATTGTATTATTTGAGGATACCTATCGAGGATACCTACTGGAGAATCCCTTTTTGTCATATGTGCTTATGTGAAAAGGCACAATGTGACACAATATGCCCTATCACCTAGGCACATACGGGTATGTGAGGATACCTTTGGCCTGGTATTGTATTATTTGAGGATACCTATTGAGGATACCTATCGAGGATACCTTTTGGAGAATCCCTTTTTTGTCGCATTAGGCTATGTAAAAGCCCTCAATGGGTCTAATGTAGTCTTACCAACCGCTTCCATCTTGTCGCCAAAGTTCCAAGGCCATTACAGGTCTATGGCCTATCTGTCCTATCATTAGCTTCTACAACAGTCTTGTTCCATTGCGGCCTTGTACCAGTACTATTGGCTTCTGTTAATCTGCCCTATATCTCATCCATTACTTCCTAGCTATACCTATCTCAGTCTCGACTATAACATTGGTCAAGGTTGAATCAGATTTCCCCTGTATACAAATAAAACACGGAATCCAAATTTTACGGACTCGGCTAGGAATCTCAATAACGGAATGCCTTTTGGCTTTTAATCTATGCAAGGTGAGAGGTCGCAGGATGTAAACAAAGCGATATCCATGAAACTCAGGCACGCCTGGTCCAGAAACCTGCACTTCCCCCAGTTCAGACAGGTCCACATAATAAGAGGGTGACGTCTGGGAAGCCATAAAAGACAGGCTACCCAAAATGAGCCAATCGCTGTCTGGCTACTCGGAGGTGGCCAGGATAGACAGTTCAGCGTCGAGCAGTTCGTCCTACAAGACAGCCGTGCCTTTAGGACTCAAGAGGCCCACCAAACCCTCAAAAGTCCTGCGCCTATCTAGGAGATGAATCTCTTACCGACAGATCCTTCGGAGTGAACCACGCAGTCAGCATCGTCGCAATGGACAGGAATGACTGGAAGCCAACCCAAGCGTCTTTTTTGGATGACATCCAAGAGGCTTGTATCGAACATGGCCTCTGGAACGCAGAACGGTTTCACGTCAATGGCATCATAAGCATTGACACGAAGGCGTGTTATCCCTCAAGCTTCCAAGGTCTGGGTGAGGTTCAGCCCTATTTCAAACGTTTCAACATGACCCGTGTAGCAATCAATGGTGCTTTTCCCAAAGACATAGGTACCGGTTTCGCCCAAATACGCAAGTGGGCTTTGGACCCAAGTGTCCACTCTGTCATCCCTGCATGGTTCGGGAGGCATTTCAAGGAGCAAGGCTGGGCTCCGACGGTCCTCCTCTCATATTTCAAGGATTCTGATATCCTAACCGGATTAGAGGTAGGAGAAGCCATCATCGCTTTTGGAAAGAAGAATGTAGTATGGCTCCCCGAAGATAGAGATCAGGGTTGCAGCATCATTGGGAAGTTCACCCAGGGCGCAAAAGCCGATGGTAAACGATTGACTCGCCGCCTGGTCACGGATCATGGTGAACTAGATTATCTTGTGAGAGATACTCGCCAAAGTGGCACTCTTGTCGGAGCCCCAGAACGGTGTCCCGTAGGTCATGTGCTAACTTACTATGATGGCAGCCAGCCCCAGTACGCCCACCCAAGGGCGTCTATGTTAGCATACGCACATATTAACCTTCTCAGTATGTTACAGAGTTTCAACAAAGAAGAGGCGGTTCGGGTGGCGACAGACAACTACATGTCAAGAAAACAATACTCAACAAACTCTATGGTGTCCAAGCCTCTGTAGCACCAGAAGTCCACCCTGAGGGCTATTGCACAAGGTACCGCCGCTATCATGACGAACCCACCCTACAGCCTCTCGAAAAGTGTAATGTCTTGTCAGCTCAGTGGCGCGACAAGGGTGAGCAGCTATACATGCCACAGGAACACGCCGACTACCTCCCCAAGCCAGAGTATTGTATCGCCACGAAAGACCTCCCTCCCAGCACTGCTCCGAGGTATAATGATCCACGGACCCACCATTGACTGAGTTACCTCAACGGTGGAGAGGTAGCGGCAAGACAACGAGAGTGATCGAGCTCTTCAGGGTGCGAGACCCACTTGTCTTTACCTCAGCTCACCGCCTTGCCAAAAAGATGCGCGGTAGGGGGTCAAGGCCCAGACCTACCATAGCTTCTTCCGGTGGAGCGGCCAGACCGCATGGGTCAGAAGTTCATCCCCCGTATCATCATCTGGGATGAGGTCTGCACTGTGCCCCGGCTTAGTCTAGAAATGTTCTTGGTCTGGCTTGACCAGCGTGGGGTCCAGGTTATCTGATGTGGTGATCAAGGCCAGCCACCAGCAATCGCAGGTGAGATGCCCTACGACTGGTTACGTCAAGCAGTGGATTATTACGAAGAGGTCAAGGCAGACCACCGGGCAAAATATGATGCGCTCAAGGCCCTGAAAAGGCACATCCGCCTCCAGGCTGATAAGGTCCAGGGGTGCGGAAGGCTCTCCCCAGCTAACTCGGATGGGAGCGCTTCATGGAGCAAAGGAGGCCATTTGGCCTATCCTCGCTAGCCGGCAAAAGGTTCGCGACCGGGCACAAGAGCTGTTGCTCCAAAGACATAAGGAGTACTTTCCAGACACCACGGTTCCGCTGCTATACCACCCCAAGGACAGCCAAAAACAGAATATTATGGTTCCCATCCCGGGCACAGACCGCGAAGAAGAGCTCGTCCTCAATGACATGGTTGAAGTCACCAATGAGGCCACTGAACAGGCTTCAAGACCGATGATTGACGCCTCGGGTATGCCCTCAGAGTCCACTCAAGCCAGGGTCTAACTATCCACGACCCACAGAAGGATCATAGAGGACTTCCTACAATGGTCCAACCTCACCTACCTCGCCGTTTCCCGCGTGGTATATACGCAGCAGCTCGAACGGGTGACCTGTCCACCAGATGAGGGTACTGAGGTCAGGAAGCCCACAGAGCCGTCGGAACGACTGCTCCGCAAAAACGTCGCGAGGAAGCTTATCGCCCACAAGCGCCAGGACCAGGTCAAATGACTCCGAAGTTTCAATCTCAAGGTCGACTACATCCTGCGGCTCAAGGAGGACCAACAGAACCACTGTGCGACATGCAACATCGGGATGCTGTGGGCCTACCAGCCCAAAGATACGCAGCAGTTCAGTGTCGACCGGCTGGACAACAGCAGGGGCCACCGCCAGGGGAACGTGCGATTAATCTGCTTAGATTGTAACAGAAAAAGAGGAGTTGCAGCAGTGCCAGAGTCACATCCGCCTCCAGGCTGACCTAGTGTCTAGTCCGAAAGACTACTCGTTGCGAAGGAACAACGGGAGGCAGCTGGGTGTCGGGAGGCACCACAAGCAGCTCTTCTCGGACGAAGACACGGGCTGGTCCATCCAACAAATGGTAGAGGACAGGTTTGCCGGGCTTGTGGACCAAGCGTCCAAACCGGTACACTTGGAGGGACCACACAGGGTCAGTTGCGCGACGGCGACCCCCTCCAGCTCGCCTGCCTGGTAGAGATAGCGAACACCCACATTGGAGGAGAGCTTATGCTCCTTGAGGCTAACAGGCTGTCAGAAACCACAGAGGAGGGTTTTTGTGTCACCACCTTGGCCTCGACGGCGTCAGATGGCCTCTTTTTAGTTAAGCGAGTCACCTCACCATTCAGCGCGGCAACAACGGCAGGCATCCGAGCTATCCATTCACTTGACCTCTCACCTGACGGTATCCTCATCTCCTGGGCGTATTGATGCCCGAATAGTCGCTCTGCCAGGGTTCGTTCCACAATTCCCTGGTCCCGGTGGACATCCACACGGCCACGCCAGACTTCTGTCCCGTGTTTCGCCAGCAGCTGATTCACCACGCCGATGAACTTGAACTCGTGCCCGGGATCGACCTGAAGGAGTTTGGGCCACCGCAGTTGTCCACGCTTGTATATCTTTTCTAGGGCGGCCGCGACCTCTTTGGCCTCTTTTGTGGCCTGGGGCTCTGCCTCTTTATAGCGGGAGGCTACATCAACGACTGTGAGCGCATAATTGTAGGTTTTGTGGGCCACCCGAACTTGTGGCAGAAAGAGCAAGTCGGCCTGGTGGACTTCATTTGGCGTCCGCACATCGAACTTGGGTCGTGGTACGTGTGTGCTTCGCACCGCTGGAAGGTATATCTGCCATATGGCCTGCTTCTTAAGCCAAGCCCGAGCCAAATCTTCAGAGACCATGGCCGTGGAAACAAGGTTTTTGATGGCCGTTACTTGTCGGCACAGACAGGGTCGAACTTATCTTCGACGACCCAGTCCCCTTCGTCATGCTCGCGCAGGAACTTGATTTTCGGGGTGAACGCGCCCTCTGGAAGGGCTGCTTGCAGTCGTGCTGCCCTCTCGCCCGTCATGCGGGCATCTAGGGCCAGTCGGCCGGCCCTTGCATGCATACCATCAGCGATCTCAACGTCGCCGACGTCAAGGGGGTCCTCTACCTCTACCCTCCGTGTAGAGAAGACCGCGGTGGCGCCATCAACTTCAAACTCGTCTTTGGAGTCGTTCACAAGATCGACCCATGGAACATCATCTGGCATCTTCACCGGATGAGGGACTTCGATATCCAAGTCGAATTGTCACCGTTGTTTGGCTGGGTCAAACTCCTCAACAGTTGCCTTCCTTTTTCTCTCACGCGTTCGAGGTGGTGGGGGAGGTCGTGCAGCATCCAAAGGCAGAGGCCTCAGCAATGGCCTCTTTGTTGCTTCTGGAATGGGTTGATCCGGGATGTTCCGGACAACACTCTGAACTGGCTCCGGTGTTTGCATTTCAGTCAGCACCTGGTCGATATATTCGTCCATACTTACCATGTTGAATCACCATGCCTATTACCACCACATCTCTAAATGGAAATTTCGATGGCCGTCAGCCGGGTAAATTCCTTTGCCGTGGCCCTCTGCTCTCGATGCAGTAAGTTCATATGTTTGTTCTTATAACCACACCTCAGGCAGAGCGATAGTTGGTTCGTTACCCCATATCACAAACACGGCAAGGTTTTGTACACGATCCATTTCGCAGTTTGACCAGATGTACCCCACAGTACTCCCCCATACAGCGCCGGCCACAGAGCTCCGTAGAGCTCAAAGTAAGCCACTGACAGGTGTTTTTACCTATCCGCATTGTGCACCTGATCGGGTATATTCATTGTCACGGATATGTCTGATAGGCTTCACCACCGTAAGGGGCTTATATCTATGAGAGGGTTGGGCCGGCGAGGATGTGGGTCGCCCTTAGAGCTCTCTGGGGTGGCACATTCTTTGTCTACGTGGTGTTGGGGTAGAAAGTGAATCTCGCTGGTGCCCAAGTATGACCAGGAATGATGGTCTCTCTGTCGGCGAGGGTGGTGGGCCGTCCCCCGGGGCCTACAAAAAGTCCGTTCACCCCCACCCCTGAGGTACTTGGTGCTGAGGTGTGGTGAGGGTGGTTGGCCGTCCCCCGGGTTCTATAAGTGGTGCATTCACCCCCCCCCCCCCCGAGGTACCCGGTGCTGTGGGGTTGGGAAGTGGTGCATTCACCAACTCCCAGCCTGCCAGGTGGTGCTGAGGGGGTTGGTGAGGGTGATGGACTGCTGCCCCCCCCCCCCGGTCCCAAAAAAGTCCGTTCACCCCCCCCCCCCCCTCCTCGGGTTCTAAAAAAGTCCGTTTACCCCCACCCCCCCCCCCCCCCCACACACACACACACACACGCACACACACCCACCCCCTCTGCTTCCTCGCGTTCCTCGCGTTCCTCGCGTTGAGTTCTGTGTCAGCCAAGACAACTAGTTTTGTGAAATATCAAGTTTAAATTCGTAGAACCGATGTCATCATTCGAATTAACTTAAGGGGCAACTCCAGATGACTTTAAGCGAAGGGACAGCCCAGGTTTATAGACTTTTTAACGGAGGCGAGAACTTGTTTTGAGTGGCAAAAGGAAACACTCGTTGAACGGAGTTTCTCGGCTTGGGGAATATCCGAAAATTGTTGAAACAGTGCCCACACCGTTATGACACAGCGGGTATTCAAACACCATTTAAATCGAAATTATGAAAATCCTCATACAATATTGCCAAAGTCTTAAACAAACGGTAACCTTGGCTAAAAGTTTTTTTTTTAATTCGCACTAATTAACGAAATGGGGTCCGAGACACTTCATCCGCTCCCTTCTCCCATTGCTTGCAACGTGTTTTCTTGAAATGTTTACACCTCGCGACCTGTGACCTTGCATAGATTAAAAGCCAAAATGGCAGTTTCGAAAAAGGCTTATTTTTGGAATGCATGAGACGATTTAAATTGTGATTACCAGTGTCACTACAATAAGCAACCAGTAACCATGGCGTGACCCGAAAGACCTTGGCACATACGGTGAACCTCGGTGAGTTTCAGCTTGATTGACCATGCGTCATACCATTCTTGGGATATGTGCATTACCACATTCAATTTTTTGGGCTCGAACCAATGTTTGTTTTATTATTATTATTGTTGAAATCCACATAGGAACACCGGGAATGCATTAAGTGGTCTTAAAATTTCATTACCGGCATTTCTGAAAAAATACCTGATCACTCATGGGTAACCCCAATGACCTTGACCCATATTTTGAAACTTCAATAAGTTTTGACTCATTTTGTTGTTGGTTCCGGGTTCTGAGGTGATACCATGCGTAAGGTATAAGCGTGACCCACTTTCAAAATATTTGGCTCCGCCCATTTTTGGAGTGTGGAAATGCACATGTGATATCAGGAATGCTTTCGGGGATCCTGAAATGCAATTTCAGCAATTCTAAAAATGCGTTCATTGACCCCTTGGAGAAAACCATATTTTGAACTTTCAGCAGATTTTTGAATACTTTTGACTCAGTTGCTTGAGATATGAGTGTGACCCACATTCAAAATCCCCCCCCCCCCCCCCCCCCCCCCCCCCACACACACACACACTTTTTGAGTGAAGAAAGACATATATGAACTCCAGGAATGCATTGGGGCATTAAAGGCGATTGTCGTGAATTCGCAAGAAAATGAAGTCGGTGAACTCTAGGTGACCTCAGTGACCTTGATCCATATTCTGAACCTCTGTTGAGTTTCGACACATTCGTTGTTGGTTCATAGGTCACACCATACTTGAGATATGAGCGTGATCTACTTTCAAAATTGTTGTCCATGTCCACTTTTTGGAGTGTAAAAATACATGTATGGACTTCGCATTCTGTTTTGAGTGACGAAATGCATGAAAGAACTTCGGAAAAACATTAGGGGTTATAAAATATAATTTCTACCACTTCTGAATATCCACTCAGTGGCCTTAATGTCCACAGAGACCTTGACCTCCTAATTGGACCTCCAGCGAGTTTTGACCTATATGGTATTAATATCATATTATTAATATCATGTACGTAGGCTATAACATGCTTGAGATATGAGTGTGACCCACTTTCAACTTTTTGGGCTTCTCTCACTTTTTGGAGTGTAGAAATAAGTGTATGAACTTCGGGAATGCATTGGGTGTCCCAAAATGCGATTTCCGTCAATTCAGAAAACTGCACACAATGAGCTCTGGGTGGCCCATGTGATTTGACCCATATTTTGAACCTACTTTGAGCTTGACTCATTTGGTGTTGGTCCCTGCTCCATTGATCGTACCATGCTCGTCATATGAGCATGACCTACTTTCAAATTGTTCGTTTGGTTTCGCCGTTTTGTGTAAAAATACTTATAGGAACTTCGGGAATGCATTGGAGGGTTAAAAAAACACTGCAATTTCCAGAAAGTCTGAAGATGCACTCAATGACCTCTGGTGACCCCAGTGACATATTTTGAATCTTCATTGAGTTTCGACTCATTTGTGTTGGTTCTAGGTCCAGAGGCCATATCATGCTTGAAATACAAGAGTGACCTATGTCTTTATGCTTTGAGGCTTAACAATAACAGTTTCCACCCGTGAAGACATTTCTCGTTGGTAGCAAGCATGGGGAAAAATGCAGTTTTTTTTCGATGGAAAGTGTGCAAGACAGGCCATTTGAAAAAATATCTAAGATGACGTCCAGATCGGCCATATTGGATAATGATAATAAATATTGTTTAGTATTGGTCAGTACAGTACAGTCGACGTGGACTGGTCGTAATCCACGCGTGAGCAGTGATATCCACGCATGCGTTTACCAAGTAATAAGGATCATCATCAGCAAAATTTTAATTAATGAAGTTGTACCCGGTGCTTCCGTGATTTTTTTTTTGATGAATATTCCTATAATTAGTGTTTGGAATCTAATATTATTGTGTCCGTGGAAATATTACCCACCCGTGGAAAGTGGCCAGTCCACGGCGGAAGTACTGTAGTACGGTAGCTCTGTAAAATATTTGAATTAAATAATTCAGGAATAAGGATACAGATATTGTTAAAAGATGGTTAATCCTTTACCCAACGAATCGGCCGCATCCGCCCGTGTAATATCCAAATTCAGCAGTTGAAAAAATATTATTTTTCACAAAATGTCAACAAAACCATATCATGTGACCCCTCGTTGGAACGAGCTCGTCGAGCTCGTTCCAACGAGGGGTCACATGATATGGTTTTGTTGAAACTTTTTGAAAAATTAAAAAAAAATTATATTTAAAATAATAAATTTTGATATCGTCTGCGTTGGGTAAAGGGTTAAAGGCCAGAAGTGGTCTTATAAAACCCAAGTAGGACTGCTAAGAAAATTATGAGATTTCATTGATGCTTATCTGTGTTCAGACCACTGTGTGAGCCTCCGGAAACGGAGAAGTGCATGTTTGCCGTGGTGAAAAAAGTCTGCTTTGCTAGTAAAATTGGACCTGGTAACCAACGCTGGAGGTGAAAGTCTTCTAAAATTGGCAGCATATATTTAAACGATTGGTTAAACTTTAGTTCGTATCTATGTTGTGGTTAAGAAATAGCCATAGATGCTGACAGTGATCATAAACATCAATAAATAAATCTACGTCCAGAGGGGCAATGTGTATTGAAAGGGTTTTGAGTTATTACAAGCATGTATTAAATAATATCCCAAAATTTATTTGTGCGAATTTTGCTCTATCAGCATTTACAATTTTCTTTATAACTTCCACAAACCTGTAGATATTAGGGTGTCTGTGGGGCAATGTTCCATTCAGGCGATTGTGGAAGCCTTCTAGGTGGTTGTTTGTCCTGGGACCTGTTGTCTGATGATGATTCCAAAGAGGGATTTGGAATCTTGCATCATCATCAACCCATGTTGTGACCATATAGTCATTAAAATCTGTTGCTGTAGGTACTTCTGGGGTTGGTCTCTACCAATTATTTCTTCATTATATAAGGACTTATTTGGGTAGTCTCTTCTGTTGCTCTCTTTCTCATTGTGCTGTTAAGCCTCACATTGTTACTATCTTCTGGAGGATGTGAATGATCATAGATATCTCTGACAAAGTCTCCAACGGTGGTGCACCTTCCCTTGCAAGTAGAATGTATACATCTCCAGTGAGTGCAGCTCTGTCTTATTTTATTTCTGTTATATCTGTAGCCGTCCAAAAGTACATGTGGCGTGCCCTTCTGTGGCATTACAAACTCAGCTTTCTTAACAGTAGCCATTTTCAGGATATGATTCCCAAGTAAAGTCTGGCATCTTATATAGAGCACTTTTTTGACTGTGCGTTTATAACATAACTGAGTTCACTGTAAACATGTTCTGTTTGATCTTCATTAGAAGATAAATAATAATAATGATAATAATTAACAACTTATTTGATGTTTTGTTTGTGTGAACAAGTTTTACTAACTTACTACTTAACAACCACCTAGAAGGCTTCCACAATCGCCTGAATGGAACATTGCCCCACAGACACCCTAATATCTACAGGTTTGTGGAAGTTATAAAGAAAATTGAGAATGCTGATAGAGCAAAATTCGCACAAATAAAGTTTGGCGCAGCTCCACCAAGCAGGAAAAAAGTCTACAGGGAAGTTGAGAACCGACTTCAACGTCTAAAGCAAATGATGGTTGAAGGACAAAAATCGCCTCTAGAATTTCTAGATGCAGCAGGACATCTTCTAAGACTAGCTTAACCCTTTACCCAACGAGGACAATAGATGACACTTGCAAGAAAATGTCTTAGCAATTGAACATTTTGTCTTAAAAACATAGCTGATGACCCCTTATTGAAACGAGCTCAATGAGCTCGGTCCAGTGGAGGGTCATAAGCTATGTTTTTGAGGCAGTTTATATTTTATATTTATATATATATATATTAGATTTTTATGTATCGGTAGTATGTTTGTGTATTTTGTAAATTATCTTGTGTTTTTTATGTATCTGTATTATGTTTGTGTATTTTGTTTTTTATGTATATGTTTTATGTTTGTATTTTGTGTATGCTTTTGAAGTTTATATATTATAAATTTCTTGTTGTCTGATGGCAACAAATCGCCTATAGATTAGTGTTTTTATGTTTCTGTAATGTGTTTGAGCATTGTGTGTTTTTGTTCTTGTCTTAGTTTGTTACCTAATTTTGAAATGCTTTATATTCTGTATTTTTATGTGATTGAAATGAATAATGATTGAATTTGAAATTGCAATAAACATTTTTCCATAAATCAGACTTTGTGTGCATATTTCACAGATTAGTCCATTAGAATAATGGGTAACAAGCAGGGGATTAGCTGTACACTAAAGTGTGAATGTTGTTGTTTTAAGCTGTCTAAGTTATGGGATGTCTAAGTTTTGGGAGGATACCCTGGCACCCATATTGAAGTTTTGGAATGGTTAAAACACACCATTTAAATACTTCGTTTTAATAATTTATAACTGTGGAACTTACGCTGAAAAGGGTCTCTTCAACCCTTAGAACTGAAGATATCTTATGTTATAAGGCAAAACTGAATAATATATAAAATTGTATTGTGCATAACGCAAAGGGTTTCGCAAACATGGTTTGATGGATGAATCAGGGGGTGGGATTTGCAAAAAAAAAAAAAAAAAAATCCGCACACAAGGCCGATGTGGGTGAGTGGTCGGGGTGGCGGCGAACACATTTCTCTGGGGGAGGGGGGAGGGGCACAGGAAGAATGCATTTTTTTTCATAATGCATTTTTGCGAATTGTTTCCAAACAACTAGGCTTGTTTAGTAGTCTAATTGGCACCTGTTTCTTCAGGTAAGGTCAGTCGATAAGGCTCGCGTGATCTCACATTCCAGTAAAAGTTGGTGGGGTGGGGGGGGGGGGGGTTGTCATAGGGAATATTTATACCTTACTGAAAAGAGCTTGGGATAGACTTGAAAATTTGTTATCAACAAAATATATTGTTTTATATAACTAAAACCGCATGACAGTCTCCCAATGCAAACTGAAAAGTAACATAACTAGATATAACTTTATCAAAAGTAACTAAATATGATTGAATCTTCTAGGTTAAAACTGCCGAAGTCCGGTCAGAGATACAAGTACGTCTACTCCAGTACATCTCTTAGATAGACAAATATATATATATATTATCAGTAAAACTGGACAGTCTTCATTGCTGCCTTTGTTCTGGGTGATTTTGATATAAACTAGACCTGGGCTCATCTTTTTCAACCAAGATTTTCTTTCATTAGTGTCTGCATGATGGGTTAGTGTTTTTTTGTTTTGTTTTTTCTTTGGGGGTTAATGACACTTTCAGCAGTCACGGTCACCTCGTGTCGGACAGCTTTACGGGAAGACGAACCCTGACAACCCAGAGAAAACCACCGAATAATGGAAAGCAACTGTCAGACGCTATCAACGTACCAACTCCGCACAAGCAGGGTCAGCATTGGTTGAAGACAAGTACATCATTGATATGTAGTGCCCCTTAGTACTGTTACGGTGTGGAAATATTAATGATATGGGTAACAGAAAGAAATCTGAGAATCAGCAACAATAACTATGAATTTAATTATTCTGAAATTTTATTTGACCTCAAACACCAATAAATAAATAAATAAATAAAATTAAAAAATATATATATATATAAAATGATACAAAGATCTTTTACACGATTGGTTTACAGAAAATAAAAACAGTGGTACTTATCAATTATTGAATGAGTTCAAAATACAGTTTGACAGAATCCAGTAATCCAGTGAAGAATCTGGTGAAGACATTTTCCATCTGGTAGTATTAAATCCAAGAATGTGTCTTCAGAAACAGTATCCCGTAGATTTGTAATAAAATGTTCACTTAGAACTTAGAAAGTTCAGCAGTCTCCAATAAAATATAATAAAATGCCCAGCAAAGTTCAAATGGAGTAAAAATCCAATAAATATTGGCGCCACAGGTAATTTCCAAATAATCCAGTAGAATCCTGGCTTTTCACAAAAATATATTCTGTTTCACAGGAAGTATAAATTCTCCTTTACAAAATGAATAAATTCTCTTCAAAATTCTCTTTCTGTATCACTTTTCCAAATTCACAAAGAAGCAATGCTTCTTTTATAAATGCACTGTTCTAGAACAATAATAATCTCCAATGGAAACAACTGCCCTGTTCTGAATAGAATATCTATTTTAACTGAAGAGTTTTTCTGAAATGAGTCCTTCTGAAATTGGGCCTTGCGGGGATCGAACCGTAAACCTTTCAGTTTGATGTTCAATGACGTAACCACTGAGCCACCGTGTTCCTGTGGTAATGTATACAGGTTGACAATTCATTATCGTATTCCAATAAAAACAAACAAAAAGATAGGCTGAAAATGAACAGAAATAATCGTTCAGAAAGTGAAGTAAACTGAATGAAAGTGAGAGATTATGAGAAGAAAGATTTAATAACTGTATTGAAGAGTACAAAAAAACACCCCAGAACAAATAAACTATGTGGGGGTCTAAAATAGCGATGCTGATGCGGACTGGACTGGACCGCCAGTGGTGGTCCAGTCAAGAGGAGAGGTGGTCCTGTCCGGGCCGGTCAATCCTAGGTGGTCCTATATTCTTGCCTGGACCGGTTCCGGACCGGTCCAATCATTATAAAATACCTTAAATGAAGTGAAATGTGTTAAAATCTTACTTTTGATAATACCAAATTAAGATTTTAACACATTTGCTTTTTTAAAGATATTTTAAAATGAATGAAAATGGTATACTCGTTTGTGTTAAAGAAAGCACATTAAGTCCATTTTGTACAGTTTCGTTCAAAGGTAGTACTGGAAGTGAATGAACCACCTTATCTTGATCTTCTCGTCCTGGGTAGTTCACAATTTAAATACGTTGAAGCCAAACGGCTATCAGATAACATACCCTGTGAAAAAATACACCACATAAATACCGTTGATGATGTCCGAAAACATATTTCTGAAACTACACGTGCCCCAAAATGTGTAGCAAGTCGTGTGCTTTCAAATGACATAAAGGAAGAATCTCATGAAACCTGTACCATTAAACTTTCTAAAGTAGTGGAAGAAGCAACCATGAAATGGCCTGAAACCAAATTTAACATATCACAGCCACCTGTATTGTCAAACAAAAAAATAGACTTAGAAATTGCAAACCTACAAGTTGAAGCTAACTGCGGTGGAATGAAAAATATAGGGATCTTGTTCAATAAGGGGTTGAAGAACAAACAAGAACTTTTTGATGAAAATCTCGAACATCCTAACATCAGAGGTTCCAGTATTATTGCATGTGGAATCAGATATCTAACCCTCAAGCTGTTAAAGAGACAAGATAGAAAACAACCAAACCAATATAAAAAAACAATATCGACCTCGTGACATTAACAACCAGATAATCTACAGAGACTCTGAATTTGCAAGCCATAATAGGACTCACTCAAAACCCAACCATTTCCACTCAGGGTTTAATAGTGCAAACTCATACGTATCACATGAGGGGTTTGGGAAGCCATATTGGTGAACTGTTAGCTCTTAAGTCTAGTTGAATTTGTTGTTGATTTGTTATTTAATACCACTAGTTAGCTGTCATATCTACCTTTTATTTGGATGAACATCAATTCAATTTATTTTAAAAATTATTAGAACTAACGATATAACATGTATGATCTGAACATTGGTTCTTGGAGCAATTTGCCAAACATGGCTTGTTAGAAAATGTTTGTGGTGATCAGATTTCTAAAACAATGCATCAGGAGGTGTTAGATGTCGTACACAGCCATGACATAATAGCTTTGATTGAAACACATTTAAGACCTGATTCAGCAAGTTCAGTCAGTTGTAATAACTATACATGTCATCATATATTCAGACCAAGACGTTTCAAAAAGGACGAAATTCGGGGGGGGGGGGGGGGGGGGGGGCTCAATCTTATTAAACTCAATAAGACCTGGAGTTAGATACCTTCCTAATGCTTGTTATGAGTCATGACTTTCAATGGATTCAATTAAACAGAATTTTTTTCACACAGAGAAATATATATACATCTGTTTTGTTTATAATAGTCCCGAAGGGTCTACATATAATTCAGAAGTAGATATACTTGCGTCAAATGAAAATGATTTTGCTAAATTGTCAATGAAAGGTCACTGCGTGCTCACGGGTGACCTCAATGGATACACGGCAAACTTCCCAGATACAAACTTAGAAAATGACAAAGATTTTAATTATATTGACCTGCGAAATGACCACTCAAATGAAAAACTGTTCAGAAATAATTCGAATCTACATGTACCAAACTTAAGAGGCCAATCAATTATTCAATTCTGTATCTCTGGAAAGTTAAAAATACTCAATGGAAAAAAACTTGAAGATGTCCTCGGTAAACATACATGTTTTGAAGTTAATGCAGCTATGCCATCTGTTGTCGATTATGGTATAGCAAACAACATGCTGTTCAACAAAATTAATACATTTAGAGTGCACGAGCGTTCTATTTTCTCTGACCACTGTGCAATATCCTGCGCAATGAGCATCAAGAACCCAAATTTCAAATCAGAACAGAGGAGAGATAATTATCAGGTGCAGCCTCTTCCTGGAAAAATTATTTGGGAAAGTAAAAATGATGTAAATATTAAAGCTATAGACCGTTCAGAAACCCAGGGTTTTATGGAGCAAACATTTCATTTTGACCAGGAAGGGATACACTTTGCAGTAAAACACTTGAACTCAATCCTCATGACAGCAGCCACGAAAACTATGAAGTATAAGCCACCCAAGTCAATTCATAAAAAAATTACAAAATCAAATAATTATCCCCCAAAATGCCATAATTTACCCCATTCTTGCAGGGATTTATCAAAAACAGTAAAGTATCAAGTTATCCAAACGATAAACCTTTGAGAGAGAAATACTATGCATTTCGCAAAGAATTAAAACGAAATATAAAAGTGCATAAAAAAGAACATAGATAAAAAATTGTTGACAAAATTGTTTCAAACTTTAATAAAGACCCCAAATGCTATTGGAATCTCATTTCAGAACTTCCGGCTAAGTCTAAACATGATCATTCCAGTAATATTGATGGTAATGAATGGGTCAAGCATTTCAGTAAACTACTCAATCAAGGAAATTATCTGTATGAGGTCCAAACTCTTTCACTGCCCGAATCTCCTGAGCAACCTATCTTTAATGAATTGTCATTTGAAATACAGGAAGAGGAGATTCAGAAAGCTATAAATAAACTATCCAACAATAAAAGCAGTGGCCTTGATTGTATATCGGATGAGATGCTCAAAAGTGGTGCTTTTATTGTGAAATCTCTTTTAAAAAGAGCATTCAACATGCTTTCTGAATACTGGAAAATATTCGGACCTATGGAGCTCCAACATATTGAAACCTAAATATAAAAGTGGCAATGTTCAAGACCCAGCCAGTTATAAAGGCATTTCTATTATTAACTGTGTAGGAAAAATTATTTGGTGCAGTTCTTAATAGCAGACTAGTTAACTTTAGATCAGAAACTAAATCAATCAGCTAGATTGATTTTGAAAAAGGTTACAGACCTTCAGACCATGTATTCACCCTCAAATCTCTTATTGATAAACATGTAATGAAAAAGAAAAATTTAAAAGCTGACCCTCTTTTTGTGTGCTTGTGATCTAAAAAAGTATTCGATAGTATCTGGTTTGAGGGATTATGGCACAAAATGTATAAAAACAATATAAATCTAAAATTTTTGCAAGTTATAAATCATATGTATGCTAATGCTAAGACAGCAATCAAATTAGAAAATGGATTAACAGAATTTATACCTTGCACATCAGGTGTTCATCAAGGCTGTAATCTCAGTCCCTCGCTATTTAATCTATATGTTGATGATATACCCGATATTTTCAATAATTCTGATAAATTTGATTCACCATCTCTGTATAAAAAACTGTCAACTGCCTTCTATATGCTGACCATATGGTGCTAATTAGTAAATCTTCAAGAGGTCGTCAGAATTGCCCAAGCTCATTTGAAAAGTACTGTATTACATGGAAAACTTTGTATAAACCCAAATAAATAAAAAAATAATGAAAAATAAGTAAAGGTGGTCAGGTGAGTTCTGAACCATTTACCATTAATGGTTCAAAACTTGAATGTGTTCAGGAATACAATTATCTAGGTGTAACCATTTCACCAGTAGGAACATTCACAAAAGCTATAGAGAACCTAAAGAAAACAGAACAGTGTTTGCTAAGAAACAGTGTATATTTAACAATAATTTGCCTGTTAAACTGTTAAAGTAAGTTTAGACTTATTTGATAAAACAATTGTTCCAATTTTAACATATGGTTGTGAAGTTTGGGTTGCTTATTGTAATAATATAACTGATCGGTTCAATCCGTCTTCTCTCACTAATCATCATGACAAGAACATTTTTGAAAAAATAACTATAAAGTTTTATAAAAATATTCTTGGAGTTCACTCAAAAGCTAGCAACTTAGCTGTACGCGGTGAGTTGGGAAAATTCCCGATCTCATTAAATATCTTTAAACAAATCACACGTTACTTTTTAAGATTAAATACGATGCCTCATGAAAGTCTGCTCCATCAAGCATAGTTATCTAGCCTTGATTCAATGAAAAAAGAGCAAACCAGCTGGTTATTTGAAATTAAAAACATCCTGATGAAATGTGGCCATGAGGAAACATGGAATAATCAATATACCCTATATCCAAAAAAGTGGAGAAAGATATTCTCAATTATTTAAAAAATTGCTTCATCAGCCAGTGGAAACACCAAATTGAAAATTCTCAAAAATTAGTAAGAACTTATGCTGCAGTAAAACATAACTTTGAATGTGAAAAAAATTATTTGTCACATATGAATTTCCAAAACAGGCGACACCTCACTAGACTCAGAGTCAGTGCTCACTCCCTCCTTATCGAAACTGGCCTCCATAAAAGGCCGAAACCTACAGAAATAGTAAAACGAACTTGTGATCAATGTACTCCTGATATAGAAGATGAGGAACACTTAATGTTACATTGCGCAAAATATTCAACGGCCAGCAGTGGCGTAGATAGCTTTTCGCTGGCGGAGGGGCAAGCCCAAAATTTTCCGACACACCGAAAATTTTCCGACAGTATAACAACAACAAAAACCCAAACAAACAGAAAGAATCTGTTGTTTACTGCAAATATACTGAAAATTGGTCTTTTTTACCCAAAATTTACCCAAAATGACATGTTTTTATCCCCAAAGCCAGCATTTTAATGTTATTAGGCATAAACCCGCCTAAAAACGGTCCAAAAAAATTTCCGACAAAACTTCTGTGGGGGGGGGGGGGGGGAGGGCTCCGCCCCCCCCCCTTTATCTACGCCACTGACGGCCAGAGAATCTACGTCCAACTCATAAACATAATTTATCAACCTATTTCATTGTCTTCCCAAAGATGAATTAATGAGAATTCTACTATCATGCAAAGATGCCGATGTTTTGTAAAATAGTTGGAAAATTCCTTATCTCAGTACACCAATCTATAGAGTCAATAATCAATATAACTTAAATATTTCAGCCTCTGCCTTCTTGAATAATATTCCAAGTTAAACTAAGTTTTAGAGTGCTGATCACTGCCAAAGAACTCAATCTTGCATAATTATTTCTATCCTACATTTCAATCATTCCATATATTTCATCAAATTTGTAATTTAAATCCTGTCTAGAATGTTCAGTTTAATATACACATCATTTTTCTCATTTTTTCAGAAATATCACCGTCATCACTAATTTTCCGTCAATGCATAAATGTGTTGTTACTCTCCAGTCTGTATCCAAAGGTAACTTAAAAATTTCTATTTAATATTAAGTGACATTAAATCCAAGTACTTTACATTCTAATTCTTACTACACAAAGTATGCGTCACACTAATCGAGAATTACCTCATACCCAATAGCAATGTATTTTGTCCCATTAATGTTAGCTGCTCAAAACTTATCTCTTAACCCGCTAAGTATTTAAACCGAAAACCTCAAACAGCGTACCGTAGTTATCCTACTTTAACTGAAGATAAAAGAACACATAGTTTCATTATCTTTAGGCCTATCCCAATACGACAGCTTCGTTATCTTTATCTGGTGAATAATTATCATCTAACATTGATAGTCTCTCATTAGGCATTATTACATTAACTCTCACAATTATCATCACCATACCCTTCACGTCATCATCACAATCAATTGTACCGTCTCGGCAAAATGTAATTATTTGTTTATTACAAGCTGACATAAAAGTTCTATAAGTTCAATGTTCAAAACATGGCCGAGGCGTGGAAATCGTTCACCATGCAAGAAGTCTCTGCAACATTTGATGTTCGAACTGACATTGTCGCATGTTGCCGCTACTAACTTGTCTCTCGGCAGCTCCCATGTGTCCAACATTTCCAGAACTTTGTCAGTGATGCTTTCCCTTGAGTGTTCTCCGGGAAAAGATACAGCTCCAAGTCTAACACTCTCCAATTCCCATCAATTTGAAATGAAATGTACAGTCAAACGGATATATGAATGAATTGTCTTAGATGTCCATATATCAAAAGGGGCACAGAAGTATACAAGTGATGTTTTTTAGCTCACCTGAGCGAAGCTCAAGGGGAGCTTTACTAATCACTTTCTGTCCGTCGTCCGTCCGTCCGTCCGTCGTAAACTTTACATTATCGACTTCTCCTCACAAACTACTAGACCAAATTCAACAAAATTTTCTGTGCATGTTCCCTATCATATGTCAATTGAAGTTTGTTCAAATAAAGTTGCCACGCCCACAGGGGGCACCACAGGGGGCATAACTCTGATAGCACCCATGAACTTCTTTCCAAAATAAAAAAAAATCTTCTTCAGATCCACCAGGCAGAATTCTTTCATATTTGGTATACAACACCTCTAGGGGGGTCAGATTCAAGTTTGTTCAAATCGAGTCCCTGGGTTCATATTTGGGCTCCCTAAGGGAGCCCGAATTTTAACTTAGTGCAATATGAGGATTATTCTTAAAAAATCTTCTTCTCCAGATCTAGCAGGCAGAATCTTTTGATATTTGGTATGCAACATTGTGGGGTGGATCTGATTCAAGTTTGTTCAAATCGGCCACCTGGATTCACATTTGGGCTCAGTATAGAAGCCCAAATTCGAACTTAGTGCATTTCAGGCATATTTCTTAAAAAATCTTCTTCTCCAGATCCAGCAGGCAGAATCTTTTGATATTTGGTATGCAACATTGTGGGGTGGATCTGATTCAAGTTTGTTCAAATCGGCCCCCTGGATTCATATCTGGGCTCGGTATAGAAGCCCGAATTCGAACTTAGTGCATTTCAGCCAAATTTCTTAAAAAATCTTCTTCTCCAGATCCAGCTGGCAGAATCTTTTGATATTTGGTATGTAACATTGTGGGTGGATCTGATTCAGGTTTGTTCAAATCGGCCCCTGGATTCATATTTGGGCTCACTATAAAAGCTCGAATTCAAACTTAGTGCATTTCAGGCAAATTTCTTTAAAACAATTCTTCTCCAGATCCAGCAGGCATAATCTTTTGATATTTGGTATGCAACATTGTAGGGTGGATCTGATTCACGTTTGTTCAAATCGGCCCCCTGGATTCATATTTGGGCTCAGTATAGGAGCCCAAATTTGAACTTAGTGCATTTCAGGCAAATTTCTTTAAAAATCTTCTTCTCAAGATCCAGCAGGCAGAATCTTTTGATATTGAGTATGCAGCATGCTTAGGGGGGTGAGATTCAAGTTTGTTCAAGCCAAGTCCCTGGGTTCATATATGGGCTCACTGTGGTAGCCCGAAATTATAACTTAGTTCAAAATGAGGAATTTTCTTTAAAAATCTTCTTCTTCAGATCCAGCAGTCAGAATGTTTTGATATTTGGTATGCAGCATCTTTAGGGGGTGAGATTCAAGTTTGTTCAAGCCATATCCCTAGGTCCATATTTGGGCTCACTGTGGGAGCTTGAATTGTAACTTAGTTCAAAATGAGGAATTTTCTTTAAAAATATTCTTCTTCAGATCCAGCAGTCAGAATGTTTTGATATGTGGTGTGTAGCATCCTTAATAGGAATGAGATTCAAGTTTGTTAAAGCCAAGTCCCTGGGTTCATATTTGGGCTCACTGTGGAGCCCGAATGATAACTTAGTTCAAAATGAGGAATTTTCTTTAAAAATCTTCTTCTTCAGATCCAGCAGATGAATGCTTTTGATATTTGGTATGCAGCATCCTTAGGGGGGTAAGATTCAAGTTTGTTCAAGCCCTAGTTCCATAAAATTTGTCTCTCATGACTTCATTCCTTTGTAGTGTTGATGAACCATGTCTGACTGAATGTGACCCCAAATACTTCTTTGAACCACTTTGTTTGAATCACTTTGCCTGGTGAGCGATTAAGGCCCCTTGGGGCCTCTTGTTTCAAATAGTTTCTGCACTGTAGCTTTCATCTCGTCGTATGGTTTTGTGATCTCATTGTCTATTGTGTCTCTCGAAGAAACAAAGAATCTTGAATTTAATGTGTAAGAATACTGTAGGAATCCAGGGTAATTCACCATAGATACAGGCTGAATATCTGAATATATCATCTCAGCGAGATTCCGTTTACATTGAGCGTATCGAAGATTATCTTTCTTGTAGTATTCTTCTGACCCGAACTAAGATTCACCGACTGCAATTTCTTGTGGACGCGGGATAGATTCAGATGATGGTGCAGTTGATGATGTCTTTTTTATATAGTTCAACATTGACGCGTGTCTTTTGGCTGGTGGTTCAATCAATGCATCGAAAGTTACTTTATGGTGCCTCATAATTTTTTTTTTTTTAAGTTGGACTGACCACCACCACCTTTCTTTATTTTTTCCTCACATTTTACACATCGGAAAACACCGTCTGCATCATTCTTTTCTGATTAGAGATACCCATATACTCGGAAAGAATATTTTGCCAGGTGTGAGTCCCTTGGTGTCCTGGGTTTTTGGTATAGTTCCTGTACTTGTCGCTGTATTAGAATTACTTGGCGATTCATTAATTTCACTAGACTAAGTATCATTCGACTCTCTAGAAGGCTCCATTATTATTTTAAATTTTAACAATTGGTTATGCTATATTTTAAACAAACGACCGGTAGGTACAGTTACAGATTTACAAATGATTTGTTCGGAACCATCTGGCATCTGCCAACGGCCCAAAATTAAGTTAGTGAATGTTTGCCTTGTGACATCGTCGTGATTGAAGATTGTTAGTTTGTTACCATCCCAAGTGCGTTCCATTCAGGGCATTCTCTAAAGTCGGTGGAATAAAAAAAACAGAGGCGGTGCTCGGTAGTCACTGTCGTTTGATGTCACCGACATCAAAGAATGTATCTGGCGAGCTGTTTTGAGATCTCACACCAGATGACCAGACATTTGCGACACTGTGTATTGAGTCTATTGATTGGTGATTGGAGCTTCGGATTTCCGTACCAGATAACTCTAGTGCTAAAGCTAGACATGCATCTATGTATTAAAGTCTGCGAACCGGTCCAGTACCGGACCGCCATATGTGGACCGGTCCAATAACGGCGGTCCGTACCGTTTTTTTTCAATCCGGTCCGCATTCCTAGGGGTCACTCCCGCTTGTGCTTGCCCACATCTTGTTGCTGCAGGGCTCGGATGGTGCAGCTAATCATTTTCTTTACGCCCCCATAGATATTACTCTTTGACCCCCCCCCCCCCCGACTCCCCCCTCCCCCAACTTTGATACCCTGGCTAAGCGCCTGGGCACAGGTTAGCAGTATATTTATTTTTTTTATTAGTGATATTTGGTCTAGTACCGTTGAAAGTCTGAAATCAAATTTGAATGAGAAAACAACCTGTAAGTTCTGTTAACCATTGATGAATTACTCAGCAGCAGTGTGCATTGCTTTTTCCCAACATCATCAACACACTACATCATGGAATTTGGAATAAAATACCATTTTATTTCACAAACACACACGCACACATTTTGCCATGACATCTACAATTCTGGTATCTATCGGAATGTCAATCAGTGACGGTCAATATTCACTCAATAAAAACAATGAAAATTGTTCATATTAACGATAAATGAGAATATGACAGCATTGACGACTCAGCATTTTACAAGTTTCTTTGGTGAAATCTAAATGAATTGAATTTTTAAATTTATAATTGAGCACATAAACACGTAGATTATATTTTGCTCCAAACAAAACATAAATATGACAAACGGTGGAGATGAATGATAATAATGACTGATAAAGTAGATGGTTGAATGAGAGTAATGTCATTTAAATGTCTCTGTTGATGTATACATAATTAGTTTGGGTAGTGGATTGGGATTCAAATTAAGGCAAGGAATGACACATGGAAGGGTGTTTGGTGGTGACATTTGCAATGTCGGAAACATTTTAAGGCCTTGTGTCTGCAATTTTTTTTCCAGACCCTCCCCTGGATGAAGTGGAAGTAACTGATTAAAACCAGGGAACGTGAATTTCACGTTCCCTGTTAAAACAATAGATACCATTCGATGTGACAACTCGACTGTTCTGCAGAGGAAGTGAGGAAATAGAGCTGCTGAGAAAAGGACGAAAAGAAACAAGAATTATAATTTGTGTGTTTCTAACAGACTTATAACGAACAGTTCGAAGGTAATAGAAATCATTCATATATCTAAAGTGCACTCTAAAGGAATCGAACGGGTATTTTGTGATCAGCTGTTGAGAAGTGTCACCTTTTTAAGCATCTCTAAGTTTCTTATAACTTCACAGACATTTCTCTCGTTTGGAGTGCAATCGATACACTTTGCATTGAAAATAGGAATCCCAGACATGTCGAAAATTATGCACGTACGACAAAAATGAAGTGAGAAACACCGAAACTAAAATTATGACGTCAGCAAATGGCGCCCCACATCTTGGAATGGAAGAGAAAAGCTGAAAGTCAATGGAGACACTCTTCTGAACTGGATTACTTTGGCTTTACGTTGACACAGTTTGCATTAGTTATATTTAAATGATATTGAAGACAAGGTCAAGTACTTCAATATGTGAATCAGTTAATGTCGATCAGTAATAAATCAACCAATTTCAACTGAATGGCGCTTTGATGTCTCCTATATTCACAATATCTCTGTCAACAGTGTTTTCAATTGAGTGGACAAGAATAGAATGTATCGATTTCTGAGGAAATCAAGTGACAGGTGGCTATTTATCTGCATATGGCCAAAGAAGTTTGATGGAGTTTAATACCAAACACTAAAGTTAGCTGATTAATGTTTTAATTACAAGAAGTAAGTTGTTTATCTGCAGTTGCCCGAGTTGGTTGACTGGTCGTAATCCACGCATGGGCAGTGATTTCCTGAAATTCCAGGTAATAGAAATCATCATCAGCAAAAGTTTAGTTAATGAAGCACCGAGCTGTACCTAGTGCCACATTAATTAAATGTTTGATGATTATTCCTATAATTAGTATTCAGAATCTAACATTGCGTCTGTGGAAATATTGCCGACCCGTACTGTGCATGTTTGTTTGGTCACTGGCACTAGCAGTAGCAGTAGTAAACCATATTATCAGTCCAGCCCAAACAAACTTGATTGATTTGGCACTATTCACATGTATTTCGGTTTCAAATATTATACTGTAATAGTCTGTATGGTAGCTGGAATTCCTGCGGAGAATAGCTAATTTTTATAGTTTTGATATTTACATGTCTATTCTCCGCTGGAAGAGTAAATGAGTTTTTGCTTGCAGTCGTTCTTAACAGATTTTCGGTACGAACGGTTTTGGACGTGTCAAAAGCTCTAAATACCTGCCTTGACAATGTAATTTCGATTCCAATTTGAAGCTGGTCATCCCTTCTACATTTTTGAACAAAATGACGGCTGAGCGCGTGCGTTTCATGCATAAGAGACAATTATAATCAACACACCCCCAATTTTTCTCACAAAACAAAACAAGCAAACTGGGAAATACCAGACATCTGTGACGTTTTTGGTTTGCACATGCTGAAAATAGGGCTGTCATGATCAATCGATTAATCGATTGTTGATCGATCACGGCGAAATGGATTAGTATTTTTTGTTGATCGAATAATCGGTAAATTGTATCCCGTTTTAGATGTCTAATAATTAAAAGAAAATTTGATGAACAAACTATTGTTTCTAAAGGTATTGAGTTAAGAACATCGATGTTAAACCTCCAAGAAGCTGTTGGAAGTAATTGTCTTTCAGGTACATTCATCAAAGCTTTGATGTTCTGAACTTTTGAACCGTCAGTGTAATAATCAAGACCGGCGTCGGCAGTTGCGAAGATCGCAACTGCCAACCGGTCTTGATTATTACACTGACGGTTCAAAAGTTCAGAACATCAAAGCTTTGATGAATGTACCTAAAAGTTGATTGTCTTCGTTGTTTACTTGAGGTAGGTCAGCTGACTTGAACTTCATTTTTATTGACTTCAAAGAGAGGGAGAGTGGGTGGGGGGTCGTCTAGGTACGATTAATCGATTATTTGCGACGATTAATCGATTCCTAAATTGAAAAATCGTGACAGCCCTAGCTGAAAATAATCAAAATAAGGAATTCCAGAATTTGAAACGGACTGCCATTTCCTTATTATCTCACACAACAAAACGGGACAATTTTTGAGCCTTGTGTTTTCAAAATATATGAAGATATTCGGGTGTAACTTTTATACAAAAGAATATGATTCTTCTAAATCATTTACACAACAATTAAAATATGTCATAAAAATAAAATGACGATCGTAAAATGTTGAATATGCGAGCTCTTAGTGTGACACAGTCAGGGCCGGGTAGAGAAAATTTGGGCCATAGGTTTATCCTGTTACACCAACTTCACTGAACTTACGGGACCCTTTTGAAAGTGTGTGGGGGAGGGGGGCGTGCCAGCATTTCAATTTAAGGGGTCTTAAGTAAGATATGGGGGTCCAATGTCGAGATGCCGATGGCATCTCCCGAACGCCGCAAGCCTGAGCTAGAGTAGAATAGGGGAGGAGGCAGTTTAGCGATCCAAACGAAATGGTGTAGCAACAATGTTCAGGTCGCTGAACTAGGGAGGGGAATGACGGGGGGGGGGGGGGGGGGGGGGGGGGGTTGCTGGGGGATCTTCCCAGGAAACATTTTCATATTGGGATGCCCTGGGAGCGATATCTGAGCGTTTCTACAGCAATGCAGGGGCTTGATTTAATCTGAAAATTTTGAATAGCAATTTACTATTCACCCTGGAAAATTGATTAGCAGTTGATCCAAAAGCACTTGAAACTAATAAATCTTGAATAGCAAAATTCAGAAATTGGAGAGCAAAGTGCTATGCTAATCCAGTTAAATCGAGCCCTGCAATGACATGATGTGTGTTGTGTGCCAATTGTGGGTGTGACATTGGGTGGGAAAACCACGTCAGATAGTAATTTGAAGTTTGATTTTGGGGTGTCCGAGGGGAAAAGAGGGGAGGGGGGGCACTGAAGCCCCTCTGTGGTGCCGCCACTGGTGGGGGGGGAGGGGGTCTGTGAGGGCAGGAGGCACGGGTATTTCAATTTAGAGGGTCCTGAGTAAGATATGGGGAGCAAGGTCGAGATGCTGAAGGCCAATTCCATCGTGACGGACGGGACAAAAGATAAAAAAACAAATTTTAACATTAACATATTTCTCATGTGTCAGTGGAACAGCTTATGTATACTACTATTTCTCAAAGATTACAACTGCTAGAATAAAGAAATACCAAGTTAAACTTACTGGAACAGGGGATATTTTTGTGCTGATCAATCAAACACAGCGTGACGGACGGGACAGGATAAATGTACTTTTTGACGATACCTTCAGATGTTTGAACAATTCTATCTCATGAAGCATGATACAGTAAAGATGTTTTATGTGCTTTTTGACTGAGATATGTCTTGCTGTATTACCCTTATTTTCATTGCATTTGCTCAAACCATATATTGGTTAACTAAGTTAAAGTAGTGTGACGGACAGGACAGAGAATTGTGACGGACGGGACATTATCTAAAAAAAACATACTTTTGACACTCCATGTTTTATAAAAATGACTTATAGTTGTTTCCTTGTGTTTTTAATTAATTCAGATGGTTTTTTAAAGTAATTTTATGAAGGAGCATTTACCTCATTAAAAAACTACAGTTATCTGAGTATGCCTTAATGCCTACTATTATATGATCTCCACATAGCTATAAGACAGTTACAATTTCACATTCAGCTATTTATTGCAAATAAATTTCGAAATAAAAAAAGAGTGCTAATTTTTTACATTTAGCAATTTATTCCAAATAGATTTGATAATAAAACTATGTGAAATAATTTGCTATAATTAACAGGATATTAAATCTCAGTATTCTTAATTTGATTTTAACCCTTTTCTAATTTTTAACTGTGTTTTCGTTGAATACATACTGTTCTCAATTAAGTATCGAAAAGATTGCTAGCTAAAATGAATTTTTTAGTGACTAAGTTCCAACTGACATGAGATGCTAATAGAAATTTTTTTTGGCTATATAAATATAATATAATGGCTTTAATTTGGCACTTTCTTTAATTGGATAAGGGCTATTTGATTTTTAACCCCTGCACTCTGATGACGAAACGCCTGATTTGTCATCCATGGTTATCCCCCCTGTGTTGTCAGAAATTCAGCAATTTAGATTTTGGTTGACAGAGCTCCAATTGAGCTCTGTCAACCAAATTCTAAAGTGCTGAGTTTCTGACAACACAGGGGGCAGATATTATCCATGGATGACAGGGAGGTGTGGTGGGCTTAGAGTGGGGGGAGGGTGTCGAGTATTCTTGACATCAGAGTGCAGGGGGTTAACTGCGTGCACTCTGATTATCAAAGCCCCAGATTTGTTATTCATTGCTATCGCCCCTTGTGTTGTCAGAACTTTAGCAATTAAGATTTTGGTTGACTGAGCTCCATTTGAGCTGTCAACTAAATTCTAAATTGCTGAATTTCTGACAACACAAGGGGAGATAACCATGAATGACAAATCAGGAATGCCAAATATTTTCAACATCAGAGTGCAGGGAGTCAATACCAAATAGAATATTGTGGATTTAAAAAATATTTTGTCATTTAATTTCATTTTGTGACGGATGGGACAAATTTGCGTGACGCGTGACGGACGGGACAAAGTTGCTTCAAGCTTAAAGATGTGAAGGGCTCATGATATTATCTATTTTTATTTTGTTCCTACATTGAGAAACAATAGTGAAGATAATAAAATGAAAGATGTATGGAAAGTTTAAAACATAAAACTGTGCAAAAACTGAATGTGCTTAAATTGTGACGGACGGGACATTGCTCGACCAGGTATTGTCAGTGCTATTTTTACCTCTATTTCTTTCACGGCTTTGTATATAACAGTGGAAATAAATATAGCAGAAACTTCTTGTTTAGGAGGAAAATAAATACTTATCTGAAACAGCTAATTATATTTTAATTACTGTTGGTGGAACCTAGTTTAAATTTTGCGCATTTTATATGGCAAAAAACATGAAAATGTTGATGAATGTAAATTTAGACTGAAAAATGATGAGCACAAAATTTAAAAAGTGTTATAAACTTCGACCATTAGCTTCCAAATGATTTGTGTTAAGACTAGATATAATAAAGAGGATTTTTTCAAAAAGTGAAACCTTTGCATGGAATTGGCCTGAAGGCATCTCCCAATCGTACATAATGTATGAGAGAATTACAATATTTTCATTGATTTTCTGGTCGTTTAGATTTACTTCAGACATTTTATTTACCCCTTTTTAATAAAACCACGAGGTGGGATGCATGTGATTAAAGATATGTTGATAGGCTTGAGATCTTCAGACAGCGCCAACGGAAGCACGTAAGCGCAATGTGGTGGTGGTCATGTCGGTGTGTGGGGAGGGGGGGGGGGGGGGGGGTTACAGGATATTTTTTGTTTTTAAAAATTTGATTAGCAGTTTCCATCTTGGTTTCAAAAAGTGATGATAAATAGTGAATATAAGGCAAATATGAAAGAAAAATGGTTAGCATTTGGCCATTTTTGACTAGCATTTTGCGATGCGAATCCAGTCATCAAATACCCTGGGTTTAAGTGTTCCTTTTATTAGTAAACTTCATTTTTTCGAAGTGGCTATTTCACAGGCTCCTGAGAAAAAGCCAATCGACTATTCCACGGGCACCGGCGAAATAGCTGCCAGCAGCTAATTAGCATTTTCTCTGCCCTTGAATTACACAATATTAAAAATGTTTACTTCGTTCGTGTAATTCATTCATTAGATTCTTTTTCCACTTCATTCATGGGCTTTTAGATTGAAATGTGACAGATCGTCCATCAGATATCATTCCAGACTCTCCAAACTGCATAAACGAACCGAATGTTGGTTCACACCATTCAGAAGCTAAGCATCGAAAAAGTTTATACACTGTACAAGAAATTTTAATTGCAGGAAATCTGTCTCCTATCTGTCGCCCAATTCATCTTCGGTGCTCCACCTCTGTCAATTATATTAGGGTCATATTGTATTTTATAAATATTTTAACCACAATTGTAACCGTACAAATGTTGAAGTATTTGAAGGAACAAAAGGAGGCTTAAGGAGCTGGTGCCAATGACATCCGTATTTGTATGGTTTTCTTGGCCATTGTCCGGAGCAGAATACTTCAAATCTGCCATATAGACAATTTCATTAATTTATTTTGCTGCTGTGGTGGATAAAGAGATCAAATCTTGAATGAAACTGGCTCGTCTATTGAAGAAATGCACTGTTGGCTTATTCTCAAACTGATGGAAAAAAACTTATTAGAATAAGGACAGGGCAGACACTCGAATTAACCGTTATTGTAATAAAGTTATTGCAATAACGGTTGGTGGAAATGTGTGCATCAACCGTAATGGTTAAAAGTTTATTACAACGGCGGTCGTTGAAAATGTTTGCATTGAGCCATCAACCGATATTATAATAAGTTTGTTATAATTGCATCTCCACTGCCTACGTGGGGGCACGATGACGCCGTGTACTAAGGTGTACTGTACGTCGATAGTACGCATGTTTTCAACCAATCTAACCCTGCCTGTGCTGCAGTGCGGAGTTACGATGTTGGGGAGCTGGTAGCTGCTCGTCGTTGCTCGGTGGTTCTCTCCAGGTACTCCGGCTTCCTCCACCCATAAAACTGCCACGGTCATGATTAGCCATTGTGCATAAATATGTGACCTTAAACATCAATAAATAAATAAATTTGTTATAATTGCGATTGATGAAAAAGTTCGTGCCAACTGTGATGGTAACAAGTTTATAACAATAGCGCTTGATGAAAAAGTTTATATTAACCGCCATTGTAATAAGTTGATTACAATAACGGTTAAATGAAATATGTGCCCCAAGCACTGCCGTTTTAAACTTATTACACTAGTGGATGTATTTGCCTGAGGAAAGGTGTCCCCTTGCCCCCCCCCCCCCCCCCCCCTCCGCCCCCCCCCCCCCCCCCCTTCGTCCATCATTTCTTTCACCTCCCCTGATTCCTTGCATATTTTATCTTTCCATTCGATCCTTTTTTTTCCCTCAAATTATTCCTCACCACATCCTTCCCGTTCCACCCTGCGATTTGTAGTCCGGTAAATTCAAAAGACGTGTTATAACAGGCCTGGCTCCGATGCCAACGAAAACAGTGGTAACTTTAATCCACAGCAGTCTAGGATTTTTTTTATCTAATCGTAATTATGAGTCCCTTTTTATTCTCGTGTAAATCATTTGGGCTGAAATGCACAGGTTCAGATTTTGCAACAAAACCATTGAGAGCATCAAACGGATGTATGCCATTCTCAGCTGTGCAAATTTTTAACCCCTCCCTTTATTCTCGTTGAGTGAGCCTTCATTTTCAAGCGGTTGAATGTATCAAGGGGGGGGGGGGGGGGGGTAGACGCAGTGTCACATGGCTTTAACAATTGATCGTTTGATAATTTGATAATGCACCTCAGATAAGATAAGATTTATTCAGCAAATACACCAGAACAAAGGCAGATTGCTACACACAAAATCAACATAAACAGAATCTCAAAACACACTAATTCATATTACGACATATATAATTTATATTACAGATAAGTCCCTCTGTAATATGATTTATGTATGTAGTAATATGAATTAGTGGGTTCATTTGAACGGTAAACGTCATTTTTTCGAAGTGGCCATTCACAGGCATGTACGCTGCTGAGCTGTTTCGTTTCCCTCTGCAGCCCTACACCGATTTTTCAGTCAATCGTGGAATTCCTTGATGACGGAATTCACCTAAAAAAGTCTGGTGCCAACTCGATAAATAAAAAAGTAGTTTTCTTGATATTTTGAACGTTTTACATCACAATGACCAATACACTTTCTTTAGTAATGTGTAAACTACACACGAAGTGTTGTATATTTATCAAATACTACATATATATTTCATGAAGAACAATAATGTGGTCATGTTTCCCAATTCGTGCAACTGATTGGAAAAATCGCTTCGTTCGTTGAGCTTTGTTTGCAGCAATAAATATCCGATTTTAAATATAAACTGCA
The DNA here is from genome assembly GCA_031216915.1 of Pictodentalium vernedei. Lineage (NCBI taxonomy): Eukaryota > Metazoa > Mollusca > Scaphopoda > Dentaliida > Dentaliidae > Pictodentalium > Pictodentalium vernedei. The sequence goes on along the minus strand of CM062297.1, from coordinate 232,365,000 downwards.
AACAAAGCTCAAAAGTTGAGCTATCTGTATGGGAGAGTGTTTTAGAAATTAATAAAACATCATACAGGGTGGTATATCCACAAGAGTCTGGAATTTGTCATACAGGCCATATACATGTAATATATACCCCCGGTATATCTGTATACAGTACGTGGAGGGTGGATTACTACCAAAATGCGGTGACATTTCTGCTGTGGACTGCCAGTGACCCACTGCGGAATCCATATGTCAGTGACAATTTTGTTTCTAGTTACTGCGGCCACCACGGATACGAGTGACAAGGATTAAATATTTTGAGAACTGCTTTAATTAATCCATTCCCAACTTGTGTATTGTTTCCCACGCTCAGCATTCCTGTAAGTTCAGTCTGCATGCTGTGATATTTTATTCTCAGCACATTCAATAGCAGCCAAACGTTTTTCTGAATTTATAACACATTTCAATATTGAAATCCCAGTGCATGTTAATATGAACGCTTATCATTTCAAGTCTGGGGATTCTGCGAGAGCATGGTGAGAGAAGGGGAGCCCTCGGGAAGAATAACATGGCTAAAAAAGAAATGACAAATTTCTAATCACGTGGTCAATTCGTCATTGTTGAATCTTCACAGTGCCGTCATAAGGAGAGTGCACCCCCCCCCCCCCCAAATAATTAATCTAGTTTTGTAAGTTTTTAACCAGCCATCGATGAAAACGTGGCGAGAAGTCCGAGACAATATGCCATAACGTCGTCTCAGCCAACTTAGTTCGGCCCATCGCATTCGAAAAGGAAAAGACAACGAAAACAAATTGTGAGCTGTACAGCAACTGAATAATGGTTAAGATTGGTGACAATGGCATTTTTAGCTTAACTTGACATAGTCAAGATAAGCTATTGCCATCACGCGTGCGGAAGTCTGTTAGTCTGTGAGTCTGTTAGTCTGTGAGTCTGTGACGTCTGTTCACATTTTCCTTTAGCACGGGCTACACCCCGCAGTTCTTGTCTGATCGTCACGAAATTTCATATGCAGGTTTGGGGTCATGTCTAGATGAGAACGTCCCCTTTTGGTCGCGATCGGGCAACCGGTATGGCTGCCCGAGCCCAAAACCCGAAAACCATTAGCACAGTCTACAGGTCGTATTTATGAAGGGATTTCATTGTAACTTGGTAGGATGCCTTTGTATAGTGCCTAGATGAGAACGTCCCCTTTTGGGCATGATCTATCAACCGTGATGGCTGCCCAAGCCCGAAACCCAAAAACTTTTAGCACAGTCTGCAGGTCATGTTTAATGTGGAGGGATTTCATTGTAACTTGGTAGGATGACTCCTTATGATGTCTAGATGCGAATTTCCCCATTTGGGCATGATCTGCCAACCGTGACGACTGCCCGAGCCCAAAACCTGAAAACCTTTAGCACAGTCTACAGGTCATATTTATTGAGGAATTTCATTGTAACTTGGTGGGTTGACTTCATATAATGTCTAGATGAGAAAGGCCCCTTTTGGACATGATTGGGCAACTGTGACGGCTACAGGGGTCCGAAGCCCAAAAACCTTTAGCACAGTCTATAGGTCATATTTATGAAGGGATTTCATTGTAACTTGGTAGGATGACTCCAAATAATGTCTAGATGAGAACGTCCCATTTTGATCGCGATCATTCAGCCTTGATGGGTGCCCGAGCCCAAAAACCTTTAGCATAGGCAAAAGGTCATATTTATGGAAGGTTTTCATTGTAGCCTGGCTGTTAGGTTGACTCCATATAATGCCTAGATGATGACATCCCCTTTTGGTCGTGATTGGTCAGCTGTGATGGCTACAAGTGCCCAAAGCCCGAAAACCTTGAGCAGAGTATACAGGTCATATTTATGAAGGGATTTCATTGTAACTTAGTAGGATGACTCCAAATAATGTCTAGAAGAGAACGTCCCATTTTGATCACGATTATTCAGCCTTGATGGGTGCCCGAGCCCAAAAACCTTTAGCATAGGCAAAAGGTCATATTTATGGAAGGATTTCATTGTAACCTGTTCGGTTGACTCCATATAATGCCTAGATGATGACATCCCCTTTTGGTCGTGATTGGTCAGCTGTGAAGGCTACAAGTGCCTGAAGCCCGAAAACCTTGAGCACAGTCTACAGGTCATAAAAATTTATGAAGGGATTTCATTGTAACTTCGTAGGATCACTCCAGATGATGCCCAGATGAGAATGTCCCCTTTTGGTTGCCATCATTCAACCATGATGGCTGCCAGAGCCCAAAGCCTTTAGCACAGTCTACAAGTCATATTTATGAAGGGATTTCATTGTAACTTGGTAGGTTGACTTCATATAATGTCTAGATGAGAGCGTCCCCTTTGGACGCAATTGGGAAACTGACGGCTACAGGGGCCCGAAGCCTGAAAACCTTTAGCACAGTCTACAGGCCATATTTATGAAGGGATTTTAATGTAACTTGACAGGATGACTCGTTTTGGAATAATTTCACTGTAACTTGTAACTTTTGTTGATATACGTTAACTGTGAGTGCCACATACATTAACTATGAGGTCATATTAACCCACCCCTCAGCTCTTTAGTACAGTGTACGCCTCATATTATTTTTATCAAAAACTTAGCATACAGGGAACAGAAATGAACATATTCCCAATTATCACAATTCTTGACTTATTTCATAATCCTTTCATAACCATTGAACATTATTCTTTACATCAAACACAACACACAAGTTAAGCTACAATGTCATTGACACTTTCATTAAAAATTGAATAGCAGTTTTCTAATTTGGATAAATTTAGATAAGCATTTCCTATTATTTACATGATTTTTCTTTTGAAATCGATTAGCTATAGATGAAAATTGATTCAAAATCTTCTATGCGAATCCAGTTAAATCGAGGCCTGCGAGTTACCCTAAACACAAATATTTGGGTTGGGGGGGGGGGGGGGGGGGGAGATCAGAGTACCTGTATATGAAAAGGGAGTCCCTGTGACACTGACTGGTGCCAAATACATCTTGCAATGTGCAAATGCAATGTATTGTTATGTTTGTACAATGAAAACCGAAACCAAAAACCCGACTCTTTCAATGAAACTGAAACCGGAACCGACATGAAATTTGAAAACCACCCATTTCTAAACTAAAGAGACTTCTCCAGATTTTTCCTAACCCAGGAATAACCTCCCCACCTACAGTACAGTTGGTGTGGACTGGTTGTAATTCACACATGGGCACTGTTGTGTTGTCCATGCTTGCATTTTCCAGGTAATAAACATTATCATCAGCAAAATATTAATTAATGAAGCACCGGGTTGTACCCGGTGCTTCATTAATTCATTTTTAGCTCAACTTTGGCGAAGCCAAATTTGAGTTCGCCAAAGTTGAGCTTATGCCATGGCCCGTCGTCCGTCTGTCCGTCAACAATTGGATACGGCTCGGGCTAGAGGCAGTATTTATGAACCGATCTTTACGAAAGTTAACGAAACTTCTTGGGTACCTTTGTTATGACCGTGGGACGAGAACAAGTGTTTTTGGGTTTGGTCCGAAATTCAAGATGGCTGCCAGCCGCCATTTTGTACCGACGATGCAGAAATCTGTTTTTTGTACAGAACTTCCATATGAAAGCTATGATTTTAATAATTTTTTGTATGAATGTTTAGTACCATGGGATACATCACATATAATACGGGTTTTTTTCTCGTGCGTAAATTATGCAAATTAGACTAACTTTGATGTTTTTTGGTGTTACTTTCAGCACTCTAAGTGCAAATGCCAATACGGCTCGGGCTAGAGGCCGTATTTATGAACCGATCTTTACGAAATTCCTTGGGTACCTTTGTTATCACCGTGGGACGAGAAAGAGTGTTTTTGGGTCCGGTCCGAAATTCAAGATGGCCGATGGCAGCAATTTTGTACAAAATTTGGTGCAATCAGATTTTTGCACAGAACTTCCATATGAAAGCGCTGATTTGAATAATTTTTTGTGTGAATGTTTAGTACCATGGGATGCATCACATATAATACAGGTTTTTTTCTCGTGCAGAAATTATGCAAATTAGATGAACTTTGATTTTTTCAGTGCTACTTACACACAGTAAGTACACATGTCAATACGGCTCGGGCTAGAGTCTGTATTTATGAACCGATCTTCACGAAACGTCTTGGGTACCTTTGTTATCACCTTGGGACGAGAACGAGTGTTTCTGGGTGCGGTCCAAAATTCAAGATGGCTGCCAGTGACCATTTTGTACCGAAATTAGGTCTAATCAGTTTTTTGTACACAACTTCTATATACGGCTCAGGTTAGAGGCCGTATTTATGAACCGATCTTTACGAAACTTCTTGGGTACCTTTGTTATCACCGTGGGATGAGAACGAGTGTTTTTGGGTGTGGTCCAAAATTCAAGATGGCCACCAGCAGCCATTTTGTACCAAAATTAGTGCAATCAGTCTTTTGTGCAGAACTTCTGTATGAAAGTTCTGATTTGAATATATTTTTGTATGAATGTTTAGTAACATGAAATACATCACATATAGTACGGGTTTTATTCTCGTGCTGAAATTATGCAAATTAGATGAACTTTGATTTATTCAGTGCTACTTATACACTGTAAGTGCACATGTCAATACGGCTCGGGCTAGAGGCTGTATTTATGAACCGATCTTCACAAAACTTCTTGGGTACCTTTGTTATCTCCTTGGGACGAGAACGAGTGTTTCTGGGTGCAGTCCAGAATTCAAGATGGGTGCCAGTGGCCATTTTGTACCGAAATTAGGTCCAATCAGTTTTTTGTCACAACTTCTACACAGCTCATATTTGTGAACTGATCTTCACGAAACTTCTTGGGTTCCTTTGTTTTCACCTTGGGACAGGAATGAGTGTGTTTTGGGGTGCCTTTGTTATCATTGTGCTATGAGAACAAATATTTTGGGGTTCAGTCAGACCCACTCTGGGACTCAAAGATTTTTTCTAGTTTAGCATCTGACTGTCACCCACCTTTACAATACTTTACCTATACATTTGTTACAGGCAACGGTCAGTATTTATGTACAGACCGTTACAATACTTTATATGTACCTTTGTTATCAGGTCATTACCTAGATGTTTGTCATTGCTGTGTCACATACTATACATGTACATGTCTTTGTCTTGACAAGTTGAGCTACAGTGTCATTGACACTTTCATTTGATGATTATTCTTATAATTAGTGTTTGGAATTTAATATTATTGCGTCCGTGGAAACATTGCCCACCCATGGAAAGTGACCAGCCACAGTGGCCGTACTGTAGTTAGCATACTACTAGTATCCTTGTTGATATACATACATGTAGTGAAGTATGGTTTGCTGGACTAACCCCTTACCCAGGCTCAAGACCTCCCACCAAAATAAATCGCCCAATGCATTTCATTATATAATTAACTCACCTGAACAAAGCTTGAAACATTTTTGGTATATCGTCGATTCATATGCCCGTTGTGCATCCATCCGCCGTGGACTTGATCGACTTCTCAAAAATAACTGGACTAATTGAACGAAATGTGGTATGAATGTCCAACTGCATACCATATGTCAGTTCAAGTTTGTGCAGATAAAGTTGTCATGCCACACAGGGGGCATCACAAGGGGCATAACTCCATTAGCACCCCAAAATTTGTTTTAAAAAATAAAACAATCTTCATTTCCAGAACCACCAGTCAGAATCTTTTGATCTTTGGTACATACATGATCATTAGGGGATTCAGTTTAAAAAAAAATAAAGTATCTTGGTTCATTTTTATTTCAAAATTCTTTAAAAATCTTCGTCTTTAGACTCACCTGCCAAAGCCTTTTTCTTTTTTTTGTGAGGAGGGGAGCAAATTCAAGTTGGTTTAAATAAAGTCCCTGGATTCATATCAAATTTTCACTTAGTGCCACGTGAAGAATACTCTTTAAAAGTCTTTTTCTTCAGATCAACCAGCCATAATCTCTTGATATTTGGTTTACAGCATTCTTGGGGTATCCAAATTCAAATTTGTTCTATTGAAGTCTCTGTGTCGAAGTGGGTTCATATTTATTTCAGTCTAGTGCAGTATGATGAAAAGTCTTTAAAAATCTTCTTCAGATCTTCTAGTTTGAGGGATCAGATTCAAGTACATGGTCTTCCAAAGGTGAGAGTGGGAGGGGGTGCAGCAGGCTTTTGAGATGAGCGATCATCCCGAGCACTATTGTTCACCTAATTCTCCATCCAGGAAAGCATTTTATTGCCCGCTTGCCTCACAACATCTGCATTTCAAATTTAAATTACAATGTATCTTATACATCGATAGCATGGTTCATGGTTGGGGCGAATACATTGTAATGTATTGAATACGAATACAAATACATTGAAATTTTATGAATACGAATACGAATACACAAAATTCCAAGTGTATTTGAATACAAATACTTTACAAAGTATTCATGAATACAAAAATGAATACATGAATACATTTTTTAAAATAATGATAAATTCAGGTTTTTCATGGCAGTTGAACCTGTAAAACTGTGCAGTGATGACAAACAAGAATAACCACGTCATACAAATCAAAAACACTTTATTGAAACTATGAGCAAAAAATGGACAACCATCTCAATATAAAAACTGACAAAAAGTTTCAAAATATATTGCACATGAAAACTACAAAAAATGAAATGGTCAATATTCTTTTTTAGTGGACAACATTACATATTTCACTGACAATATGTTCACAAGCAGTTTTTTGTAACATGAATTCTAAGACCTCACAATTTATTTTCTCTATTTAGAAAAGAAAAGAAAAAATAAATTTTTATTCATAATTAATATAACAAGCCAGAAAATTAACTTGAATTTTTTTTCAAAATCAGTATAACAGGCCAGGAAATTAATCAAATTAAGCCAGCCAAAGCCCATCCCCGTGGGAACCCCGGGAAGTAAGCAGCACTTGTTTACTGTGGTAAACCAGTTCCGCTTTACTAGTAAAATAGGACCCAGTCACCAATGCTTGGGGTGAAAGTCCTCTAAAATGGGCAACATGTAGATCAACGATTGACTAAACTTGACTTCATCTCCATGTTGTGTCACGATTAGCCATAGTGCATAAATATGTGACGTTAACCACCACCAACAAACAAACAAACAAACAGCCAAAGCCCAAAGTATCTTTCTAATTCCTGACTAAAATCATACAAACATGGATATCATTAGAACAGCCTCATTGAGCCGTTTCTGATGATATCCATGTTTGTATAGATTTTGGAACAGTTGAAGATGTTTGTGGTGGAAAAGTTAAAATTTTCATAGTTTTTTCCCTTTACAGTTTATTCTTACAGTGCTGTAGCAGAAAATTAGTGATAATTGAGTTTTACAGTTGTATGAGGATTAGAAATCCATGCAATTGACACTTAATGAACCTTTTGTTCTGCCAGTTATCTTTTCTGATCAACATGCTACTTTTCGATAAATTATGATATAATTAAATAGGGATTAATAAGAAAAAATGAAATATATTCAACTTACTTTCATATGTGAAATAAAATTTAATGTGCTATTAGCTTGATCTGATATGTAGGTTTGACTGTACCAGAAGGATTATCTGGCATTTTATAATGCATAAAAACTGAAGATTTATTTCTGGATGTCATCTTTCACTTCTCGAAGTAATGAGTAAATTAAAAGTGACTGAAACGACTGAAACTTGAGCTCAAGCACACTTATATATTCTCTATTGTTTTGGTAAATAGTATAATTAAACAAATAACACATTTGCTTTGAAGCCTTGCCCTATCTCCTGGACTATCCAGAAAAAAGGCAAGAGCGTCCACCTGACCTTGGATTTCATCATTGAAGAAAACAATACACCACCCTCTTCGGGGAGGGGTAGTACCCTTGGCGAGAGGATCCCCTCTCCCACTGGTCCTCACCTGAAGAGGCACAGTGGCCCTGAAAGGAGTGAGAGGAAGAAAAAGAAGAAGAGCCCTTCGATCAAGCACAGGAGCACCCTGCACCTGGAGGCCTTCCGGAATAGGAAGAAAGAGTTGAGTGAGGGGGTGGAGGTTCAGAAGGCGGCCGCCAGTTCCCCTCCCAGTCCCACTGGTACACCCAACCAACTGCCGGCTCCTGAGCCGGTACAGTTGGAAGTGGAACGCCCAGTGGAGACTGAGGAGGAACTGGAAGTTGCATTTTCATCACCTCCCACTCCTCACTCCCCTCTTCCTTCACTACCAGATAGTCCTGGAGTGGAAATCACAACTGGACAGCCACCCCAGTCTGCGGAAATGGAAGAAGCCACCCTAAAACTAAAAAGAATGGTGGAGATGTTAGAAGAATCCAGGATCAAAACCGATAAATTCATAGAAGAATCCAAAGAAGCAACCAGAAGGGTAAATGAAGACATCATTGCACGTAACTCAGCTCCACTGCCAGCCATAGCACCAAGCCAGCCACCACCTAAGAAAAAGAGCCGCAAAAAGCCCAAAAGGGGGTAAGCCTCCTCCCTCCTTCCTTTCCCTCCTCTACCACGCCTCAACATCCTACAAAAACAAACAGCCAATGAGGGTCGAAAGGGGCTTGCTCCCCAAACTGTCCCTGCACGCCTTCGGCACGCGAAATCATTCTGTCCTTGCTTTGAAGCTGGAGACAAGCCATGGCTGCCTGTTTTTGTATTTAACCATTGTTTTCATTATGAATCCATATCACCCTTGAGTAAACTGACCATCTGTTAGAGATAAAAATCTTTGAAGTTAAAATCAAACATGTTTCCATCAAACAACCTTTACAATGAACTTTCCTGCTCAGCTCAGGTATTAATTATTATTTGGAGAGAAAAAAACATGTGACATGATTTAAGTCTCAGCTTATCTATGATTTTTAATTTGAAAATTTCTGTCATTAAAAAAAGAACAGCTGAAAAGTATTCAAAAGTATTCAAAAAAGTATTCATGAATACACCTCATATTTGACTGTATTTGAATACGAATACAAATATTTTTAAATTGCATGAATACTGAATACAGCCGAATACTTCAAAAATTGTATTGAATTCTATTCGAATACCGAATACGAATACCCCCACCCTGATCGATAGGATAGATTATCCAATTTTTGGGGTGAAAAATTGGGGTGAAGTTCTGGGCAGCTGACTTTGTAAACCGTTGACAAATTTACAATGCGGTTAAATACATGATTTTTGGTGATTAACAATTCAGTAAAATTTATGCTACTCACTAACGCATGTTAAGCTGAAACCAGTATCTTTATTGCACAGTGTGATTTTATTACTTTCATTTAAAATCACAAGATACAGTACATGGAGAGTGTATTACCACTAAATCACTTGCAGAGTGGAGATTTCACCCAAGCAAAAAATTGCAAATTTGTTGCATTGCACAACAATTACAAGCAAAGTTCCAGCCAATAGACCTCCGGGTTATACCCGGAGGTCCATTGCTTGAAACATTACTTGTATTCTTTGTCCACATGTTCAGAATTTGAAAGTGATGCTTTGGGTGATAACTCCACTCTCTGGGTGATTTCGTTATAATCAACTCTCCACGTACTGTATGGATAGCTCTTAGTCAGATATGAGGAAAACAATCAAATGCCAAAACCTTTTCTTTGGAAAACAATATCCCACAATTCATCATTGCAGTCTTTAGTTTCATTTGTTCAGGAATATTAATACAGCCGTTATGGAGCGTGAGCACTAATTATTCTATGTTTTGCTCTCCATTGTTTGGTTCTTCTTAAGAACTATTGTATTTTTAGTGTTAATATACATGTATATGCCCAGTGGTGTGTTTGTGTTAGTTATTAATGTTAATGTAAGGGGTCACGATTAACAGGGCTTATATTTCGTTGAGATTCCAAGAATCGATTCACGCAAAGATTCGCACAACAAAACCAGTGTGAATCCATGTGGATTCTTGCTGCACCTCTGCTAGGATTTGCGTGTAAAGAATTGAGTCAGTTTAACCCTTTATCTAACATAGCGACAGCAAATTAACCAATACAAGGCTAATATGACCTAAAATATCCTGTCTCTTTTGTCAATAAAATTGTACAAATATGGCTGTTACTGGAACCGGTTCAATGAGCCGGTTCCAATGACATCCATATTTGTAAAGTTTTTTTGGTAAATATTGTTTATTTTAAAAAAAATTCAGTTGATGTTTTAAAAATTAACAAACTGCATTGGGTAAAGGGTTAACATGTGTTATCAGTATACAGGCGTTCAGTCACGGTGGCTTCATGGGATCCTGAGACACTCATAGCAGGTATGGATTCTCGCAAACATTTTCATGGGAATCCAGATGGATTCTCCCAAATTTAGATGAAATATAAGCCCTGTTCTAGTATTAATGCTTGAATGGATTATTATTGTGCAAGCTTTTCTTTCTCCTTATACCCCCACTTTTTAAAAAAAAGAAAAAAAAAGAGGCGTATTTCTTTGATTGTGTTTCTCCACAGTGCGTACGCACCTATCCCACAACTGCATGTATGTGTTTCTTGGATCAGGTTTAAGAATGCTGGTTGTCATTTTTTAAATGGGTAACAAAAGTGAGAGGGACGTCTGACCCATGTCTTCATTGCATTGAACAGCTTGTTAATATTTAAAAGTTCAGAGTTCACAATGACGGCATTGATGGAAATATTGATCAACCTGGCTCCAGGTTTTATCTGTTTTCTCAGATGAATAGAATAAACATAACAAACACTCTCTAAAATGATTTTGTGAGTAATTATACGCTCGTTTTGAAAAAACGGTTGTATTATGGTATACCGTCTGTCCGTCCGGTCACATGTCGTACGATAACTCAAGAACGCTTTGAGAGATTTTCATGATTTTTGGGTAGGTGGTGTATATCGATGGAGGGAAGCTCCCTTTCGTTTAGCGTCGCCGTTCGATTAGTCATTCCAGAGTTATGGGACTTTATTACTTAGAAAAACTTGAGAACGCTTTGAGAGATTTTCGTGATTTTGGGGTAAGTGGTGTATATCGATGGAGGGAAGCTCCCTTTCGTTTAGTGTCGCCATTCGATTAGTCATTCCAGAGTTATGGGACTTTATTACTTAGAAAATTGTTGATTTTTTACACGTCGTACGATAACTCGAGAACTCTGAGAGATTTTCACGATTTTTTGGTAGGTGGTTTATGTTGATGGAGGGAAGCTCCCTTTCGTTTAGTGTCGCCGTTTGATTAGTCATTCCAGAGTAATGGGACTTTATTACTTAGAAAATTGTTGATTTTTTACACGTCGTGCGATAACTCTAGAATGCTTCGAGAGATTTTCACGATTTTTTGGTAGGGTTTATGTTGATGGAAGGAAGCTCCCTTTCGGTTGGTGTCGCCGTTCGATTAGTCATTCCAGAGTTATGGGACTTTATTTTTCACATGTCGAACAATAACTTGAAAATGCTTACAGCAATTTTCATGATTTTTTGGTTGCAAGTATATGTTGATAGAAGGAATCTCCCTTTCAATTTGTGTTGCTGTCCGATTTGTCATTCCAGAGTTATGGGACTTTTTTCATCAAAATATAGGCAATTTTCCACGTTGAACTTTGAGCAATTTTCATGATTTTTTGGTGGCAAGTATATGTAACCTGACAAGTACACATGTATACTCATATTGTGTGGTTCCCTCTTGTAATTAATAATGGGAGTATCATGCGCTCATGGCGCAGCTGTTTATTTTAAATATTACCTACACTCAAAAACATGAGATTATATTAAACACAAAATTTCCTGATGATGATTTTTATAACCTGGTAAATGCATGCATGGACATCACTACGCACATGTGGATTACGACCAATCCATAGCGACTATACTGTACATCCCACTGAGTCTTGACCACTGGAATGTGCTGTAGGTTATTTAAATGTTCCTGAATAATAGGGTTCGGATGATACACCAAATTCAGGGTACGATATGTATCTAGGTACACGAATCACGATACGATATGTATCTAGATATGTATCTTCATATTCATCCTGGTATTGAAGCTACAGTTAAGATGACAGTGACAATGGTGGAGCCAGCAATTCATAGTTGGGGAGCACAGATACATTAGGGAGGAGGGAGATCAACTTCAGCCCCCCCCCCCCCCCCCCCCCCCCCCATTTCCCATAATCTATCATGTACAGCACTGGCTGGTTAGGCGTATCTGAGCTCAGCCCATCCCTAACTTCACAAATGTGAGTTACCAAGTGGCCCCTCCGAATCTTTCTACTTTACAGTTTTACAATAAAGATGATTTTAGTCACAGGTGCTGGTAATTACGACAAAAATAGGTAAGTAGCCCTCTGATGATCACAACAACTAACCTTACCAAATACACACAAAAAGAGTTGTAGTACCCTGGCCCATAGGTTGGCAATGTAAATACATCAGTGATTAAGGCATGCTCTTGCAGTTAGTTCATGGTTCGACTTTCACTTTGCAATTTTCAAGATTTTCACTTTGCAATTGGAAGATGATTACGAAGAAAAACTGGTGCACATCAAGGGAGCTAATTAATAGGCACCGACATCATAGAAAACGTGAGAGAAGTTTTGTCAACTTCTTTGAAAACACTCGTAAAATGGTGGCTAAAAATTTTATCATTTTGTATAGCCAACGGACGTTCATACTAAATTGGTGTATTGTTGCATTGTTTATCTGTAGTTTTACCATTTTTGAATCGGAATGTTGGATGAGTGCATAAAATATTGAACACCATGCGAGCAAAATTTTGGTGATTATTGCAAAGTGGAAGTCAAACCATGAACCTGGGAGATTTTGCTTCGCAAACAAGAGATGCGAACCCAAACAAAAAATACCCTGATTTAATAATCGGTATTCCGGTGTACCCTGGTGTTATATTCTGAATTGCGGGGTATTTAAGTTGTCCAAATCACCCAGGCCTAAAATGTGATGCGTTGAATGCATTGAGAGTGAAAGAGTTGAATTTCAAGATTGGTGACCGGCCTATATAGTGGTATCGCGATACGGCAAAATTTGGACATCCACACCGGTACCCCGCACCGTGGGTTGCTGACTTGCTGTATCGGTACGTATTGGAGTACTGGGATATCATCCCAAGCCTACTGAATAAGTTTATATAATTTTCAGCTAATGTGAATAGAATCTGTTATAGCCCCATATTATATCAAGATTAATATGTCCTTAGTTGATAATTCTACAATTGACATTTTTCTGAAGGTGTGTTTTGTTTTTTTTACAGTAGGGAATATTCTAGCTGGTCTGACTCATATGCACTAAGTGACCTTTGAGTGTATCTACATGTAAACATGTTTACATCTAAGGTTGCACAGAAACTATTTTTTTAGATCACTGTACATTTAGCTGCTGATTGTTTAATTGTTTAAGTCGGTCGTCCTTGTTTAGATCAATTAAGACAGAATCACTTAGAAACTGATAGAAAACAGAGCTTTGGAGAACATTCTATCTGAAAACTATTTAAACCCTTGTCAACAGAATTCAAGGACACATTTTCAGAAAGACCCATTTCGAGAAAACTCTTTTCTGATAAACTCATTTCAGATAGACATTGGAAATTATTATCATTGCAGAACAGTGCATTATATTATAGAAGCAGTGCTTCTTTGTGAATTTGCAAAAGTGATTCCAAAAGAGAATTTTGAAGAGAATTTATTCATCTTGTAAAAGAGAATTTATACTTTCTGTGAAACAATATATTTTGTGAAAAGCCAGGATTCCACTGGATTATTTTTGAAATTACCTGTGACGCCAATATTTATTGGATTTTAACTCCATTTGAATTTTGCGGAGCATTTTATTATAGTTTATTGGAGACTACCTAAATTTCTAAGTGAACATTTCATCACAAATCTATGAGATACTGTTTCTGAAGGCACATTCGTGGACTTAATACTACCAGCTGGAAAATTTCTTAACAAGATTCTTCACCACTGGATTCTGTCAAACTGTATTTTGGACTAATTCAGTAATTGATAAATACCACCATTTTTATTTTCTGTAAACCAATTGGTGTAAAAGATCTTTGTATCATTTTATAATTAGTCTGTGTGAAACACACAGACTATTGTTTTTGCACGGTTTCTTTTTCTTTTTTTTTTTTTCTTCTTTTTTTTTCTTCTTCTTCTTCTTCTTCTTCTTCTTCTTCTTCTTCTTCTTCTTCTTCTCCTCCTGTCTTCTGTCTTCTCATCACTTTTTTGTCCGCAAGATAACTCGAAAACGAATAGCCCTATCTCGTTGATTTTTGGCATGCTGATAGACAGCCAGAAGTTCTCGGTCACCTATGTTTTTCAGATTCCTGGGGTATCAGGGGTGTCTGTAGGGGTGTTTTGAAAGTGGGTCACGCCCATATCTCAGGCGTGGTATGACCTACAGACCTGGGACCAACACCAAATGAGTCGACATTCAATGGAGGTTCAAAATATAGGTCAAGGTCATGGAGGTCATCTAGGGGTCATTGAGTGCATTTTTCAGAATTGCTGGAAATCACATTTTTTGACCCCCTAAAGTATTCCTGACGTACACACATGCATTTTGACGTAAAAAAAAGTGGGTGTGGCCAAAATTTTGGAAAGTGGGTCACGCTCATATCTCAAGCATGGTATGACGTATGGACCTGGGACCAACACCAAATGAGTCGACACTCGATGGAGATTCAAAATATGGGTCAAGGTCACAGAGGTCACCGAGGGGTCATTAAGTGCATTTTTCATAATTGCTAGAAATTACATTTTTTGACCCCTTAAAGCATTCCTGACGTACACACATGTATTTTGAAGTATAAAAAAGTGGGCGTGGCCAAAATTTTTGAAAGTGGGTCACGCTCATATCTCAAGCATGGTATTACGTATGGACCTGGGACCAACACCAAATGAGTCGACACTCGATGAAGATTCAGAATATGGGTCAAGGTCATGGAGGTCACCTAGGGGTCATTAAGTGCATTTTTCATAATTGCTAGAAATCACATTTTTTGACCCCCTAAAGCATTCCTGACATACACACATGCATTTTGACGTAAAAAAGTGGGCATGGCCAAAATTTTTGAAAGTGTGTAACGCTCATATCTCAAGCATGGTATGACGTATGGACCTGGGACCAACACCAAATGAGTCGACACTCGATGGAGATTCAAAATATGGGTCAAGGTCTCAGAGGTCACCTAGGGGTCATTGAGTGCATTTTTCAGAATTGCTGGAAATCACATTTTTTGACCCCCTAAAGTATTCCTGACATACACACATGCATTTTTGACGTAAAAAAAAGTGGGTGCGGCCAAAATTTTGAAAAGTGGGTCACGCTCATATCTCAAGCATGGTATGACGTATGGACCTGGGACCAACACCAAATGAGTCGACACTTGATGGAGATTCAAAATATGGGTCAAGGTCACGGAGGTCACCTAGGGGTCATTAAGTGCATTTTTCATAATTGCTAGAAATCACATTTTTTGACTCCCTAAAGCATTCCTGACATACATACATGCATTTTGACCTAAAAAAAAGTGGGCGTGGCCAAAATTTTTGAAAGTGGGTCACGCTCATATCTCAAGCATGGTATGACGTATGGACCTGGGACCAACACCAATTGAGTCGACACTCGATGGAGATTCAAAATATGGGTCAAGGTCACGGAGGTCACCTGGGGGTCATTAAGTGCATTTTTCATAATTGCTAGAAATCACATTTTTTGACCCCCTAAAGCATTCCTGACGTACACACATGTATTTTGAAGTATAAAAAGTGGGCGTGGCCAAAATTTTTGAAAGTGGGTCACGCTCATATCTCAAGCATGGTATGACGTATGGACCTGGGACCAACACCAAATGAGTCGACACTCGATGAAGATTCAGAATATGGGTCATGGTCATGGAGGTCACCTAGGGGTCATTAAGTGCATTTTTCATAATTGCTAGAAATCACATATTTTTATACTGTACCAATGACCCAGACTTAGCTGGTGCTAACTCTAACAAAACCAGGGCCAAACACAAATTTTGCCCCCCAATCCCCAAAATTTGCATCCAAAACAAAAAGAAATCATGTCCTAAAGGACCTCCATACTACGCCTCTACTGCGCATGCGCAGTGACGCAGACGTCCCGAAATTGGCGCCAATTATCATTCTCTGTTTGGCCCTTCATCAGTCAACATCTCACTGATCTTTGTGCTTGTAAATCTCAGTTTAAAGGATGCCAGACACGTAATTCTTGGAGAAAATGTGATTCTAAGGAGGATAGAAGGAGGAGAGGAAAAAGAAGTGACAAAAAATAATCAGGGCTGTACTTAAAATTTTTTGATGAAATTATGTTAAGTTGCCTATTTTCGAGGCATGAGCCTCTTGTTGTCATTCTTGCTAATTGTTGCACTGCTTATTCAGTGTTTCCTCTCCCCTAGCCTTCTAAAGTCCCCCCTTGCAATTCTCCCATGCTTTTGGCATATTTTTGAGAAATTTCATTTCTAAAATTTCCTGGGAGAGTTGCTTGGTTACAGAATGTTTTCTGTTATTTTCCCCATAGTTACGTTTTCACCCATGGGTGTATAACGTTTGTGTTCTGCATCTTCCATCTGATGTTCTACAGATTCTCCCCTGGGAGTCTCTGTTTTGCATCAGATAGAGTGTAATTGATGACTGATTCCGGGCCAGTTTTTTCAGTGCCTGGAGTCATGTTTTCTGGTGTTTTTACACTGTTTGTTTTCATTGGCAACAGCCTTTTTTGAGGGGGCTGTTTGCCTTTGCTGTAGTTTATCTCACTATAAGATACATTTATATTATCCGAAAGTGTCTCATTAATTATTTAATATAAATTTAAAATTTTTGACCACACTATGCCATCGGATCCATCGGGGCTCAACGTTACTTTTCAGCAACTTGGGCTTCGCTGAAAAAATATTTTTTCAAAATTATTTTGTTTTGCAATTGTTTTTTCATTTATTAATGGATTAATGTTATTATGTATCTTTGTGTCAGGGGTTTTTGCGAGTAACTAGGACTTATTGTTGTTCTTTCACAATGAAGGGACTTTGTTCAAATTGTAATAGGAAGAAATCTTCCTCTGACTTTCATGATCATTGTATTAATTGTAGTCAGTGTTCTCGCATTAATCCCTGTCCTATATGTGAACATTGGGATGAGAAACATTGGAAACGTGTGTCACGATATGTTGTTTCTGGAGAAAGAGCGATTCCGGCTCTTTTTCCGCAAGGTCACTCTACTCTCTCAGTTTCTATTTCAGAGGAACCAGAACAGGGTGATGTTTCCATGTTATCTTCTTCAAGTGTGCGTCCGTCGTCACAAATGAATTCAGAGCTAGCGGCAAAAGTGCTCATGGAGATTAGACAAATGTCGTCCGCTAGCTCGCCCGGTGTAGCGTCCATTCACCGAATGGTTCGGCAGCCGGGTTCGTCCGATGCGGTCCAAGAGGAAATTTTGGGTGATGCGAGCACTATAAACATAATAGATGCACACCCAGTGACGGCGGATAGTAAGCGAGAACGGAGGAAGCCTTTGAGTCCGGTTCCTAGCTCGTCCAGGTCCAGCCGGGCCGCGAGCGAGAGAGGCCCCTCTCTCGTACAACAACATCTGGGACCAGATGTTGTGGTACAAAATGTGTCTTTGGCGGAGCATACGTCCATCGCTCGGGACGCTCCGTTGTATAAGCAGTCCGCAGAGACTGTTAAGGCTTCCTCTTCTCGTCAGCGCACACGACCGCACCTTGGCTGCGTGACCGCCGATATATTACCAGCTTCGCCAATCAAGGATTCTTCGGCGACCAGGTCACACCATCCGGCAGCCAGGGATTCGAGACCGATGGACTCCGGACGTTCGCATAGGAAAAGTATGCGGGAGCCATCTGATACGGAGCTGCCCTCGGCGAAGCAGCGAAAGACTGCGCCTCCGCAGGTCTCGACGCCGGACATTCTTGTGCAGATAGCACAGCTTATCGCAGCATCCCAGCAACCGACAGAAACGGTGTTGGATCGAGAATTATCCGACGGCGCTGGGTCGGTACGCTCCGCCGAAGCATCGGGGGCGGACGACCGGGAACATCATGAGGTCCGACCGGATGGTGAAAGGGATACGGATGACTTGGAGCTATCCCTTTCGGAACAACATAAAGCTGCCGTGGACTTCATCCGGCACTTTCTCCCTCAAGTTGTTCCGTCGGGCCAGACTGCTGCGCTTCCGGACAAGAGAATTATAGCGTCATTGGACTCTGAATTTTTTGAGCAGTTCAGGGACATCGCTCCCGAGTTTCCGTCGCAGTCCAATAATGTTGCAAGAACATTTGAATTATTGAACGACGCTATATTTAAACTTGCTTCCAGGACGGGGAAAGCAGGTTTCTTGTCTGCTAATACTCTCAACCTGCCTTTCATTAATGCAAGGAATAAATTCGATACGGCAGGACAGGGTATACCGAGAGTTCCTCTGCGTATGGACGACGAGGCGGAAGACTTAGAGCTATCATTACCGTCGTCAGCTTCTATTCCAACCGCGGTGTTGGAAACAGCTATTGCGTCTAACAGAGCCAATTTAGATGCCTTATCTTACGCAGATCACCTTACTAAGGCGTTATCACTGCGCCTTCAGGGGAAAGAGTTTCAGGATATACAATCCTCTTTAAGACTTCTTTCAAGGGCAGTAGCTTATTCCACGTGTAACTCCGCCCTTTCAGTGGCAAATCTGGAGTTGGTTAGACGTGACGCAGCCCTAGCTACATCCACACTAGTGGATTCTAAGGTGAAGAACTCTCTTAGAGTCGCTTCGGTCTCAGGAGAACTTCTCTTTGACGGCAAGCTTTCCGCTATTTATGATAAAATTACAAAGAAAGCTAAGGATTCTCTGTTGTTCAAATCTGCTCCTAAGAAGTCGGATACAGCAGACACGAATAAGACAGGCACTTCTGGGTCTAATGCGCCCAAGAGAGGTTCCTATAGAGGTTCCGGTGCGTCCTCTTGGTCTTATTCGAGAGACCGTCAGGATAGCGACTCTCGTTCGGGATGTCCTTCAGGCCGGGACAATTGGTCGGACGCCCCGAGGTCGACAGGGCGAGGTGCGGGTCGTGGAAGACATGGTTTCTCCTACCGCAGGCCTCGCAGGTCCAGGAGGTGATGGCTTAAACCTCTATCGCGTTCCGGTTGGCGGAAGGTTGTCGAGCTTTTCACAAGAATGGGCGTCGATTACGGACGACCCTTGGGTGAGAGGAGTGATTTCGGAAGGTCTAAAGATATCCTTCAAACGAAAGCCTCCATTAACTCGAAGTCCAAAGTGGACTCATCTTCCGTCAAATCCGCAGAAAAGAGACGCTCTGTTATCAGAGGTGCAGTCTCTTTTAATGAAGAACGCGGTAGAGGTCGTAGAAAACCAGGAATCTCCGGGATTCTACAGCCATCTGTTTCTGGTTCCGAAACCAGACGGCTCGTTCCGTCCAGTCATAGATTTGAGCTGGATAAACAAGCTGATCGTCGCTCCGAAGTTTTATATGGAGACGATTCGATCGGTCAGAGCGAGTATTCGGGTGAACGATTATGCAACGAGCATAGATCTCAAAGATGCGTACTTTCACGTCATGGTACATCCGACATTCCGAAAGTATCTACGCTTCGCAGTCCTAGGAGTGGTGTATCAATTCCGGGCGATGTGCTTCGGATTGAATCTAGCACCCTGGGCTTTCACTCGGGTAATGAACTCGGTAATGATCTACTTCCGAGCTCATTCGTCTGCGGTAACGTCGGCCTACCTGGACGACATTCTTCAGAGGTACGGCAACGAGTTAACGCTTCAGAACGATGTTCAGAATCTTCTTCTATTGCTCCGACGTCTCGGTTTTATAGTAAACGAGGAGAAGTCGGATCTGGTGCCGTCCAAGTCATTCACTCATCTGGGAATGAGCTTCGAGACGCACAACAATCTCATTCGTCTGCCGTTAACCAGAGCGAAATTAGTCAGTTGTTACGCTCGCTATTGTCTGCACGCAGACAAAGTCACGGCGAGAGAATTTATGAGACTGATAGGTCTGTGCGGAGCCGCCGCGGATCTCATTCCGATGGGGCGGTTACGCACACGTCCTCTTCAAATTTTCCTGACTCAGAATTGGAGTGTGAAAATTCATTCGCTCGATGTGGACGTTCTCTTGTCAGATCAAGTGAAACAAGAGATTCAGACTTGGGCAAACATTCAGTGGTTAACTCAAGGAGTTCCGCTGCAGTTGCCGGATCCGAGTTTTACCGTTATGACGGATGCCAGTCAAACAGGTTGGGGTGCATCATTAATCCCAACGGATTCGAGATGCCAGGGTCTTTGGGATCCGCAATTCCTGTGCAAGCACATAAACATCAAGGAAATGATGTCAATTTGGCTTGCGTTACGTCACTGGATGGACATTATTCACGATGCTCATGTCCAAATCCTATCCGACAATACGACAGTAGTGGCGTATATACGGAATCAGGGAGGCTCTCATTCAGTTCCGTTGTTCAATCTAACGGAAAGAATCCCTCTGTTTGCGTTAGAACATCACGTTCTTCTTTCGGTCCGTCACATACCGGGTCGTCTGAATGTGCTAGCAGACTCCCTTTCATGAAAGGGTCGCTTGTTGCCGTCGGAGTGGACTCTCAACAAACAAGTATTCAATCAGATTTGCTACCAATGGGAACGGCCAATGATAGACTTATTTGCGACACATCTCAACAATCAGTTGCAGACGTATGTGTCTCCGTGTCCGGATCCAAGAGC
Organism: Pictodentalium vernedei; assembly: GCA_031216915.1. Taxonomy (NCBI): domain Eukaryota; kingdom Metazoa; phylum Mollusca; class Scaphopoda; order Dentaliida; family Dentaliidae; genus Pictodentalium; species Pictodentalium vernedei. The sequence goes on along the minus strand of CM062297.1, from coordinate 232,344,282 downwards.
ATTTGCAGTAGACGCTCTGTCGATCCCTTGGGACGGAATGATAGGATATGCGTATCCTCCAGCGCCGTTAATTCAACAAGTATTGCTAAAGATAAAACAATCTCAATGCAAGATTCTGTTGGTAGCATCTCTGTCGCCACAGAGACCGTGGATAAATCTACTCAGGTGTCTGTTGTGGGACCTACCGCGGAAGCTTCCTCCACGGGAGGATCTTCTTTCGCAGGGGAAATCGCGCCAACTCCATCACAACCCGCAAGGTCTCAACCTTCACGTTTTTCCGTTGTGCGGTCCGTCTTGCATGGCAAGCACTTTACAGGACGAGCAGTGGACGCGATTTCTAACTGTAGGAGGACCTCCTCTTCGCTAAACTATGCGGCTAAGTGGAAGGTTTTTCGTCGTTGGTGTAGGGATCATTCTGTAGATATATTCGATCCCTCTATACCAAACATTGCAAACTTTCTAGTATACTTGTTTGACGAAATCAAACTGCAGCCTGTTACTATAAAGGGTTATAGATCTATGTTATCTGATACCTATGCACATCATGATAGTTTACAAATTGGATCTAATGTCTCTTTATCGAAGTTGGTTAGAAACTTTTCGATAAATAGATCCAGAACTCTTAGATTAATTCCTAAGTGGAATTTAGCTTGGGTTCTTCTTAAATTGAAGGAAAAGCCATTTGAACCTCTTGGGACAGTAGATTTCAAATTCTTATCTTATAAGACAGCTTTTCTCTTAGCTTTCTCTTCTGCTAGAAGAGTCAGTGAGCTTCATGCACTATCGGTGGATGATTCTCATTATCGTAGTGTTGGGAATACTATCACCTTCACTACTAATGTGGGTTTTTTTGCTAAGAATCAGGCTCCTAATAAATATCCGGAACCTATTGTTATTAAGGCTCTTCCGTCTTCAGACGGGCGTAGGCCTTTACTCTGTCCTGTTAGAGCGTTACGTATCTATAAACAGAGATCTCAGTTTATCAGAAAGGGACGGAAACGTTTCTTTCTGTCTTTGATGCCTAATAGAAAGGATATTTCAGTCCATTCTATTGCTAGATGGATTCAGTTAACTATCCGTACTGCTTATGAAGATTTATCTTCTTCTCAGCAGTCTGTGCTTAAGATTTCTGCTCATGAAGTAAGAGCTCTTTCTACTTCCTGGGCTTATGCTAATAGTGTTGCTATTACAGATTTAATGAAGGCTGCTTATTGGTCTCAGCCATCCACATTTACGAATTTTTATCTCAGAAATATTGAGTCCATTTCTGGAGACCTGCATTGTTTAGGTCCGTTATCTGTTGCTCAGAATGTCGTCCACTAAACAGTTGCAACTATAGTTATGCAGGCTTTCTGTTCCGGAAGTGACTCCGTCCGGCTGCCCTCTTCGCTCTGGGCTATTTGACCCAGGGCAAGGGGAAGGGGGGGGGGGGGGGGGTGTTCCCTTAGGTCACCTGCTTTATAGTGAAAAGCAAGGGAATGCCTCCTCCAAGTCAGTATTTCTGAGTCGCTTCCGGGATGGTTTTAAAGTGTAATATTAATGTTTAAAATTCATTCATGTCTTATTTTTAAAGTGTAGCTCGGTGTGAAGCATTTGTATATGTCAAGTGTCAAACGGGCTTTAATATACAATACTCGGACACTTTTAAATGACTATAAAGAGTCTCAATTCTCTGGACTACTTTATTTATTGGCTTGCTTTAAAAATAATTAGTATAAGGGTTATACTGGATGTTAATAGAGAACATGAATGTTATTGTGCTCAATTATTAAGGGTAGTGTATCTTTCTAATTTAAGATTAAATAAGAAAGATACATGTAAAGCCTAATACTCCTTTTCTCCTTAAGGGGTTACCTCTTTACTATATAGTTGAGCTTATTGGATTTTCCTCTATGTCCTAGGCCCTCCAGCCTGTTTACTATTCAGCTAAGTCTGGGTCATGGGTACAGTATAAAAATGTTAAAAAATTTATAGTAATTTATATATTTTTTATACTTACCAATGACCCAGACGGGGATGGCCCTCCCTGGAGTTGGGAACTCTTGCCTCCCCGCTGAGTACATAGCGCTGACCAGGCACTGCCAGTAAGAATGATAATTGGCGCCAATTTCGGGACTTCTGCGTCACTGCGCATGCGCAGTAGAGGCGTAGTATGGAGGTCCTTTAGGACATGATTTCTTTTTGTTTTGGATGCAAATTTTGGGGATTGGGGGGCAAAATTTGTGTTTGGCCCTGGTTTTGTTAGAGTTAGCACCAGCTAAGTCTGGGTCATTGGTAAGTATAAAAAATATATAAATTACTATAAATTTTTTAACTTTTTGACACCCTAAAGCATTCCTGACATACACACATGCATTTTGACATAAAAAAGTGGGCGTGACCAAAATTTTTGAAAGTGTGTCACGCTCATATCTCAAGCATGGTATGATGTATGGACCTGGGACCAACACCAAATGAGTCGACACTCGATGGGGACTCAAAATATGGGTCAAGGTCACGGAGGTCACCTAGGGGGTCATTAAGTGCATTTTTCATAATTGCTAGAAATCACATTTTTTGACACCCTAAAGCATTCCTGACATACACATATGCATTTTGACGTAAAAAAAAGTGGGCGTGGCAAAAATTTTTGAAAAGGGGGTCACGCTCATATCTCAAGCATGGTATGACGTATGGACCTGGGACCAACACCAAATGAGTCGACACTCGATGGAGATTCAAAATATGGGTCAAGGTCACAGAGGTCACCTAGGGGTCATTAAGTGCATTTTTCATAATTGCTAGAAATCTCATTTTTTGACCCCCTAAAGCATTCCTGACGTACACACATGTATTTTGAAGTATAAAAAAGTGGGCGTGGCCAAAATTTTTGAAAGTGGGTCACGCTCATATCTCAAGCATGGTGTGATGCATGGACCTGGAGCCAACACTAAATAAGTTGACACTTGATGGAGGTTCAAAAATGTGGGTCAAAGTTACGGAGGTCACTTGTGGTCATTGAGTGCATTTTTTCAGAATTGCTGGAAATCACATTTTTTGACTCTCTGAGGCATTCCTGAAGTCCATACATCCATTTTTACGTAAAAAGTTGGTGTGGCCAAAATTTGTGAAAGTGGGTCATGCTCATATTTCAAGCATGGTATGATGTATGGACTTGGACCAATACCAAACGAGTCGACACTCGATGGAGATTCAAAATTTGGGCCAAGGTCAAACAGGAGTCACGAGGGCTATTACCAGAATTGCTGGAAATCATATTTTTGAACCTCCTTGTGCATTCCCTTGATTGGTCCCTTTGGTTTCCTGGAAAAAATTAACTGATTTTTTAATGAATATCTATAAATACTGTCATTGAAAACCTATTTTTTATTTCTTTAAAACTATTTTATCCCCAAAATAAGCCTCTAAAATATTCCCATTACATTCATAGAGGGGCACGGTGGCTAAGCAGTTAGAGGTGCAGGCTGCAAGCCGAGAGGTTCTCAGTTCGAATCCTATCTGCGGCAACTGTCTTGTGTCTTTGGGCAAAAACACTTCACCCCCATTGCCCACATAATGGCATAGTGATGTTGTGTACTAAGACATACTGCATGCCAATGATACACTTGCACTAACCCTGCTTGTGTGGAGTTAGCATGTTGGGGTTGCTTATTTGCTAACAGTTGCTTATTGTTGTTGTTTGGTGGTTCTCTGTGTTCTCTGGTTTCCTCCACCCGTAAAAACTGTACGACACGAGGCGGGCCTAGCTGTTGAAGTGTCGTTAAACCCCAATAAATTAATAACATTCATAGAATGTCTTCTATGCACTGTTTGTCAACATGATAACCCAAATACAATCAATCCTATCTCAATGTTTTTGGTATACTGATAGAGTGCCTGCCATTGGTACTTGGTCATCTATGATTTGGAGGCATGTGGGGCCTTAAGGCTCAAGATGTTAAAAATATGTTTACAACATTTACTGGGAAATGAGTTATCTGAAGCAGTAAACATTATCTAAAACAGAAATCTCCAGAGAGAAAGCTGAGATAGAATTCTTTGTTACATTGAACAGCACTGTATATTTATGTTGTATCATGTTACAAAACTTCAGTCTCAGTCATTGAAGAGAGAGAGAAACCTTCACTTTTCAAAGCATTTTTTTTAAAAATCTATTTATTCTCAATCATAACTCAAAATTGAGAAGTTTTGGGATGGAGTGGTGTGTGGCTTTCTCGAAACACCTATCACAGTTACAAAGTAATAAAATGGAATATTTGAATGGTCAGATTTTAACCCTCTTAATACTTCGATGTGAGTAAAAAAATATCTTTAATATAACTCATGGCTACAGAATGTTTTTCACTCTCTTTTCTGAAACATTTAATTCTATGTGGAATGGGACACCTTTTCAGTGTGCTTTCCAAACTAAGGGATTCTTAACCCTTTAGCCAACATAACGGCAAAAACCGGTCAGCTTTATACACAGAAATGTCTATTCAGTTTTAATTACTTTTTCATTTTTGCTTGAAAAACATAGCTTATGACCCTTCATTGGAATGAGCTCATTTTTTAAAGGATTATTTATTTATTGGTGTTTAATGTCACATATTTCTGCACAGTGGTTTACCATGACCAGGACAGTTTTACGGGCGGAGAAAGCCAGAGTACCTGGGGAGAACCTCCGGGCAACAGCGAGCAACTATCAGATTCCCCACATACTAACTCCACACAAGCAAGGTTAGCATTGGTTGAATACAGGTGCACCATCGATGTGCAGTATGCTTTAGAACACATCGCCACCATGCACCCACATGGGCAATGGGGTGAAGTGTCTTGCCCAAGGACAGAGAGAGGACCGCTCGACTTGCAGCCTGCACCTCTGCCAACTCAGCCACTGCGCCCCCATTTAACCCTTTACCCAACGGTGACGATAGCAAAATTTATTATTTCAAATATCATTTTTTTCAAATTTTCCAAACAGTTTCAACAAAACCATATCATGGGACCCCTCGTTGGAACTAATATTTTTTCAACTTCTCAATTTGCATATTACGCGGGCGGATGCGGCCGATTCGTTGGGTAAAGGTTTTTTTTTATTTTTATTGGTGTTTTAAGGTCACATATTTCTGCACAATGGCTAACCATGACCGTGACAGTTTTACGGGTGGAGGAAGCTGGAGTACCTGGAGAGAACATATAGCACATATATGCCTTTTCGGGTTTCTTAGAAAAATTGTTCTGATTCCTGTATGAATATTTTCTCCATGAAAGAATTTCACAATAAGCAGTGGGGAGAAAGCTGTGACTGTCACATACAATAACATGGTCTATTTATTTAATCTCATTGTACAGAATTAATTCCCAAACCAAGTTAATATAAAAACAAACAACTTGATAATGAAGAATTCCAGTGTACATGTAATTGTAAAACTTCACTGGATATTTGTTATTTAAACCTATCACAATACTGTCAGGATGCCAGTAAAAGATGCAATACTGACATAGTTGAATGTTCTGTTAACTGTGTTAGTGCTATGACTGTTTAAAATTAATTTATTAGAGAAGTTCTAGTTTTATGTATGCCTTGTTTAGGTCACTAGATGCTATTTTAAGAGCAGGCTTTCAAATGAGCTCTTGGGGTTTTTTAAAGGTTTTTATGACAATATCTCCGACATAGAGTCTATGCACCCTTTGTCAGCGCGACAACTCAAATACGGACTGTCCTATCTCTATGCATTTTGGCATGCTGGTTAACAATAACCAGTTTGCACTCATCTATGTTTTTTTCACCCGTTCGATCTGAATGTCAGATGACAGATCTGAAGTTGGTGGAGCTATTATTTCAAAGTTGGTTGTGCTCATTCTTCAATGTAGATGTGGACATGGGACTACACCGACTGAGTTAAACATTGCTGGAGATTCAATATATGGTCCACCTGAATGAGGTCATCAAGTGCATATTATTCAGAAAGACTGGGAAATGCATTTACACCTTAATGTATTTCTCAAGTTTATGAATGTATTTCGTCACTCAAATTCGTGGGCAGAGCCAAAATTGTCCATTTCTGATTCGTGTATCGAACCATTTAAATGCTGGTCACATATATGCCTTTTCTGGTTTCTTATAAAAATTGTTCTGATTCCTGTATGAATATCTGTAAATACTGTTAACGAAAAACCCATTTCTGATTTGTTAAAAACTATTTTACACCAGAAGATAAGCCTCCATAAATTCTCTTTCTGTAGAGTTTATTCCTGATACTTTAACCCTTTTCACACAGACTTGAATTTACTGGATGCAGTAAATTCTGTTTCTCTAGTTAAATTCATAGTTATTGGTGCTGATTCTCAGATTTTTTTCTATTGCCAATATCATTAATATTTCCACACCGTAACAGAATCATATTAAAGTGAACATAGATTTTAAACCACATATATGATAATCTTTTAATGAACCCATCAAAAATACTACATCAACTCTGAGAACAAGGGTTAGTGATTTAAGAATGTTCCAAGTAGCAAAAATGATTTTCAAAAAGTCATCTTCCTTCATGCAGTGCTGTAACAATGAAAAAAACCCATACGTTTCAAATTCAGTGATTTCTCTGTATTTTCATCTATGCTGTCTATTCTATGCCTAATGTATTCAAGAATTCTTCCCCTCTTGCCACCCCAAAGACTGAAATGGGTAACACAGCTACAGTACAGCCACCATGGACTGGTAACTTTCCACGATTGGGCAATATTTCCACAGATGGATATTTCCATCACTTTTGACCCTGAGACATAGGTGCCCCACAAGAATTATGTCGGGTGGGGTCTTTTGTGTGGCTGAAGCTTTTTTATATACACCTACAGTTCGGTTGCCGTGGACTGGTCACTTTCCACTGGCAGGCAATATTTCCACGGATGCAATAAAATTAGATTCCAAACACTAATTATGGGAATATTCCTCAAAAATTTAATTAATGAAGCACTGGGTACAACCCGGTGCTTCATTAATTAAAATTTTGCTGATGATGATTTTTATTTCCTGGTAAACATGTGTGGACATCACTGTCCACGTGTGGATTACAACCATTTCACGACAACTGTACTGTACTGAAATTATGTTTCGATGTTGATTTAAAAGAAACTGAATTTAAAAAAAATTACACGTTTTAAGAAAATTCAGTTCAAACATGGTGTTTGTCTCCCCAAAAATTGTGAAAGATTTCAAAATACCTACCAGTCTTTTTAGCTCACCTGAGCGAAGCTCAAGGGGAGCTTTACTAATCACTTTCTGTCCGTTGTCCGTCGTCCGTCGTCGTCCGTCCGGCATTAACTTTACATTATCGACTTCTCCTCCTAAACCACTAGCCCAATTTTATTCAAATGTTGGCTAAATGTTTATTACCTAATGCCAATTCAGATTTGTTCAAATGAAGTTGCCCCTCCTCCTGGGTGGTGCCACGCCCCCAAGGGGCACCAAAATCTTTGTAAATCTTCTTCTCATGAACCAGCAGTAGCAGAGACTTGATATTTGGTGTGCAGCTTCCTTTTGAGGTGTAGACTCAGATTTGTTCAAGAGAAGTTTGTGGGGTTATACTTGGCGTTATGGGAGGGGCAAAATTTTTTGCCCCGCCCAAAATTTCTATTTCCAAACCGAGAGGCTGATTTGAACCAAATTTTATGTGAGGGCTTATTGGGTCATGAGTACTTGATTTATGCAAAAAAAAATTTTCCCGCAGCCCCGTGGGAACCGCAGGAGCTAAAAATAGAAAAAATTTAAAACGCCCATATCTCCAAAACTGCACGGCACTGAGAATTTTTAGTTGGTGTGCAGCTTCCTTAGGACCAACAGAAAGGATTGGTAAAAAAAAATTGCCATCGGTTTTATCATAGGGTACAGTTTCGGGACTTTGAAAAAGTGCTGAGTCAGCACTTTTTAACACTGTACATGTAGGCAATGGGAAAAACATTAAAAAATCTTCTTCTCCAGATCCAGCAGGCAGAATCTTTTGATATTTGGTATGCAACATTGTAGGGTGGATCTGATTCAAGTTTGTTCAAATCGGCCCCCTGGGTTCATATTTGGGCTCAGTATAGGAGCCCGATTTCGAACTTAGTGCATTTCAGGCAAATTTCTTAAAAAATCTTCTTCTCCAGATCCAGCAGGCAGAATCTTTTGATATTTGGTATGCAACGTTGTGGGGTGGATCTGATTCAAGTTTGTTCAAATCGGCCCTCTGGGTTTATATTTGGGCTCAGTATAGGAGCCCAATTTGAACTTACTGCATTTCAGGCAAATTTCTTTGAAAATCTTCTTCTCCAGATCCAGCAGGCAGAATCTTTTGATATTTGGCATGCAACATTGTAGGGTGGATCTGATTCAAGTTTGTTCAAATCGGCTCCCTAGATTCATATTTGGGCTCACTATAGGAGCTTGAATTCGAACTTAGTGCATTTCAGGCAAATTTCTTCAAAAATCTTCTTCTCCAGATCCAGCAGGCAGAATCTTTTGATATTTGGTATGCAACGTTGCGGGGTAGATCTGATTCAAGTTTGTTCAAATTGGCCCCCTGGATTCATATTTGGGCTTACTATAGAAGCCCGAATTCGAACTTAGTGCATTTCAGGCAAATTTCTTAAAAAATCTTCTTCTCCAGATCCAGCAGGCAGAATCTTTTCATATTTGGTAAGCAACATTGTGGGGTGGATCTGATTCAAGTTTGTTCAAATCGGATCCCTGGGTTAATATTTGGGCTCAGTATAGGAGCCCAATTTCGAACTTAGTGCATTTCAGGCAAATTTCTTAAAAAATCTTCTTCTCCAGATCCAGCAGGCAGAATCTTTTGATATTTGGTATGCAACATTGTGGGGTGGATCTGATTCAAGTTTGTTCAAATCGGCCCCCTGGGTTCATATTTGGGCTCAGAATAGAAGCCCGATTTCGAACTTAGTGCATTTAGGCAAATTTCTTAAAAAATCTTCTTCTCCAGATCCAGCAGGCAGAATCTTTTGATATTTGGTATGCAACATTGTGGGGTGAATCTGATTCAAGTTTGTTCAAATCGGCTTCCTAGATTCATATTTGGGCTCACTATAGAAGCTCGAATTTGAACTTAGTGCATTTCATGCAAATTTCTTAAAAAATCTTCTTCTCCAGATCCAGCAGGCAGAATCTTTTCATATTTGGTAAGCAAGATTGTGGGTGGATCTGATTCAAGTTTGTTCAAATCGGCCCCCTGGGTTTATATTTGGGCTCAGTATAGGAGCCCAAATTTGAACTTAGTGCATTTCAAGTAAATTTATTAAAAAATCTTCTTCTCCAGATCCAGCAGGCAGAATCTTTTGATATTTGGTATGCAACATTGTGGGATGGATCTGATTCAAGTTTCTTCAAATCAGCTTCCTAGATTCATATTTGGGCTCACTATAGAAGCTCAAATTCGAACTTAGTGCATTTCAGGCAAATTTCTTAAAAAATCTTCTCCAGATCCAGCAGGCAGAATCTTTTGATATTTGGTATGCAACGTTGTGGGGTGGATCTGATTCAAGTTTGTTCAAATCGGCCCTCTGGGTTTATATTTGGGCTCAGTATAGGAGCCCAAATTTGAACTTACTGCATTTCAGGCAAATTTCTTTGAAAATCTTCTTCTCCAGATCCAGCAGGCAGAATCTTTTGATATTTGGCATGCAACATTGTAGGGTGGATCTGATTCAAGTTTGTTCAAATCGGCTCCCTAGATTCATATTTGGGCTCACTATAGGAGCTTGAATTCGAACTTAGTGCATTTCAGGCAAATTTCTTCAAAAATCTTCTTCTCCAGATCCAGCAGGCAGAATCTTTTGATATTTGGTATGCAACGTTGCGGGGTAGATCTGATTCAAGTTTGTTCAAATTGGCCCCCTGGATTCATATTTGGGCTTACTATAGAAGCCCGAATTCGAACTTAGTGCATTTCAGGCAAATTTCTTAAAAAATCTTCTTCTCCAGATCCAGCAGGCAGAATCTTTTCATATTTGGTAAGCAATATTGTGGGGTGGATCTGATTCAAGTTTGTTCAAATCGGATCCCTGGGTTAATATTTGGGCTCAGTATAGGAGCCCAATTTCGAACTTAGTGCATTTCAGGCAAATTTATTAAAAAATCTTCTTCTCCAGATCCAGCAGGCAGAATCTTTTGATATTTGGTATGCAACATTGTGGGGTGGATCTGATTCAAGTTTGTTCAAATCGGCCCCCTGGGTTCATATTTGGGCTCAGTATAGAAGCCCGATTTCGAACTTAGTGCATTTAGGCAAATTTCTTAAAAAATCTTCTTCTCCAGATCCAGCAGGCAGAATCTTTTGATATTTGGTATGCAACATTGTGGGGTGAATCTGATTCAAGTTTGTTCAAATCGGCTTCCTAGATTCATATTTGGGCTCACTATAGAAGCTCGAATTTGAACTTAGTGCATTTCATGCAAATTTCTTAAAAAATCTTCTTCTCCAGATCCAGCAGGCAGAATCTTTTCATATTTGGTAAGCAAGATTGTGGGTGGATCTGATTCAAGTTTGTTCAAATCGGCCCCCTGGGTTTATATTTGGGCTCAGTATAGGAGCCCAAATTTGAACTTAGTGCATTTCAAGTAAATTTATTAAAAAATCTTCTTCTCCAGATCCAGCAGGCAGAATCTTTTGATATTTGGTATGCAACATTGTGGGATGGATCTGATTCAAGTTTGTTCAAATCAGCTTCCTAGATTCATATTTGGGCTCACTATAGAAGCTCAAATTCGAACTTAGTGCATTTCAGGCAAATTTCTTAAAAAATCTTCTTCTCCAGATCCAGCAGGCAGAATCTTTTGATATTTGGCATGCAACATTGTAGGGTGGATCTGATTCAAGTTTGTTCAAATCGGCTCCCTAGATTGATATTTGGGCTCACTATAGGAGCTTGAATTCGAACTTAGTGCATTTCAGGCAAATTTCTTCAAAAATCTTCTTCTCCAGATCCAGCAGGCAGAATCTTTTGATATTTGGTATGCAACGTTGCGGGGTAGATCTGATTCAAGTTTGTTCAAATCGGCCCCCTGGATTCATATTTGGGCTTACTATAGAAGCCCGAATTCGAACTTAGTGCATTTCAGGCAAATTTCTTTAAAAATCTTCTTCTCCAGATCCAGCAGGCAGAATCTTTTCATATTTGGTAAGCAACATTGTGGGGTGGATCTGATTCAAGTTTGTTCAAATCGGATCCCTGGGTTAATATTTGGGCTCAGTATAGGAGCCCAATTTCGAACTTAGTGCATTTCAGGCAAATTTCTTAAAAAATCTTCTTCTCCAGATGCAGCAGGCAGAATCTTTTGATATTTGGTATGCAACATTGTGGGGTAGATCTGATTCAAGTTTGTTCAAATCGGCCCCCTGGGTTCATATTTGGGCTCAGTATAGAAGCCCGATTTCGAACTTAGTGGATTTAGGCAAATTTCTTAAAAAATCTTCTTCTCCAGATCCAGCAGGCAGAATCTTTTGATATTTGGTATGCAACATTGTGGGGTGAATCTGATTCAAGTTTGTTCAAATCGGCTTCCTAGATTCATATTTGGGCTCACTATAAAAGCTCGAATTTGAACTTAGTGCATTTCATGCAAATTTCTTAAAAAATCTTCTTCTCCAGATCCAGCAGGCAGAATCTTTTGATATTTGGTATGCAACATTGTGGGCTGGATCTGATTCAAGTTTGTTCAAATCAGCTTCCTAGATTCATATTTGGGCTCACTATAGAAGCTCAAATTCGAACTTAGTGCATTTCAGGCAAATTTCTTAAAAAATTTTCTTCTCCAGATCCAGCAGGCAGAATCTTTTGATATTTGGTATGCAACATTGTGGGATGGATCTGATGCAAATTTGTTCAAATCGGCTCCCTAGATTCATATTTGGGCTTACTATAGAAGCTCGAATTCGAACTTAGTGCATTTCAGACAAATTTCTTAAAAAATCATCTTCTCCAGATCCAGCAGGCAGAATCTTTTGATATTTGGTATGCAACATTGCGGGGTGGATCTGATTCAAGTTTGTTCAAATCGGCCCCCTGGATTCATATTTGGGCTCACTATAGAAGCTCGAATTCAAACTTAGTGCATTTCGGGCAAATTTCTTTGAAAATCTTCTTCTCCAGATCCAGCAGGCAGAATCTTTTGATATTTGGTATGCAACATTGCGGGGTGGATCTGATTCAAGTTTGTTCAAATCGGCCCCCTGGATTCATATTTGGGCTTAATATAGAAGCCTGAATTCGCACTTAGTGCATTTCGGGCAAATTTATTAAAAAATCTTCTTCTCCAGATCCAGCAGGCAGAATCTTTTGATATTTGGTATGCAACATTGTGGGGTGGATCTGATTCAAGTTTGTTCAAATCGGCTTCCTAGTTTCATATTTGGGCTCACTATAGAAGCTCGAATTCGAACTTAGTGCATTTCAGGCAAATTTCTTAAAAAATCTTCTTCTCCAGATCCAGCTTCAGAATCTTTTCATATTTGGTAAGCAACATTGTGGGGTGGATCTGATTCAAGTTTGTTCAAATCGGCCCCCTGGGTTTATATTTGGGCTCCGTATAGGAGCCCAAATTTTAACTTAGTGCATTTCAGGCATATTTCTTAAAAAATCTTCTTCTCCAGATCCAGCAGGCAGAATCTTTTGATATTTGGTATGCAACATTGTGGGGTGGATCTGATTGTGATTCATGAACGTATTTATTTGTAAAGTTGATAGAATCTTAGACAAAATTTGCAGAAAAGATCTACTATAGAAGGGGTGGTATCCAGGGTGAACCGTTTACCCAAATCTAGCAGTACTAATGCATTATTCACACAAATCTCCGTTCAAATTTTATGACCCCTCATTGGAACACACGCATTCAGCTCATTCCAACAAAGGTCATATGCCATGTTTTCGAGACAAAAGAATAAAAATTTTAGTTATTCATGAAATTTTTAGGCAACTGTTGTCTGTTATTCACATTGCTTCATGAAATTTCAGTACTTTTAGAAGTTACCTCAGTAATGAAGGGTTAATTCCCCTTAATTAAATGTCGCCTCTAAAAAACAACCACTTTGCATATCTTACCTTTTTACCAGCATAACTGCCAAAACTTGTCAGCATTCTTCGCAAAAATCGCTATTCAAATTTTAATTTTTGTCTCTTAAACATACATGTACTTATCGCTTGTAAATACCCCATTGGAATGAGCTTTTTGAGCTCATTCCAATGAGAGGTCGCACACCATGCTTTTTGAGTCAAAAAAGCAATTTTTTAGTTATTCCAGAATTTCGTACGTAAAACACAGCTTTATGACTTCACATTAAAATGAGCTCTCTAAGCTTGTTCCAATCAACATTCACGCACTATGTCTTTCACACAAAAAATAAAATTTTCCATTTATTCAGGAATTTTGTTTGCAAGAACACTCTTACCCCCCCCCCCCCCCCCCCCCCCCCACACACACACACACACACACACACACACACACACACACACAAACACAGACACACACATCTAAAAGTTCGGCAGCAAAAAAACAGTTACTTCAATTTTTAAATGCATTATAGGAACAACTTGCCTAATCAAATTTAAATACTTTTGCATCATTCTGTATCTAGAACAAACCATTTACCATATCTTTACGCAAAATTCTACAGCATCATTCACAAAAAAACACCATTATTTATATATTCACATTTCTGTCTCAAAAATATACCTGATCTTCCCATACCCCTATTGGAATAAGCTGTTTGAGCTTGTTCCAATGATGATAAAAAAAACTAATATTTTGGAAAATTTGTGAAAATTTTTGTTTTCTTGCATGCAAATATGTACATGTAGCACATGGAAGATATCCACAGTTGGGGAGAGATGTCCAAGGCTATCTCTTCACATTCCTTGTTTGTGCTTCATGCTAAACCAGTTTGTCTGCAGAGATAAATTTGCTTTATTAAAAATCATTGGAGATTGGCCACACACCAATGATTTTAAATAAAACTAATTTTCGGTAACAAATGTTGAACTTCAAACAAAATCTATCACTCAACCAGTTAATGTTGATGAGGCATGACATGGTGAAGGTGACCTAAAATACTTCTTAGAGTCACTTTGTCAGGTGAGCGATTAAGGCCACGTGGGGCCTCTTGTTTTTGTTAGTTAATTGTCTTCTTTGTCATAATTAATGTGATTAATTATCACAGAGAAAGCAATGTGCGTAATTAGTGTGAATATGTTATGTTGGGAATGGGAAAGGTGTGAGATCTCTTTGTTTCCTACTGATTGCCACCCCCAGTATTTTTATTGGTGGAGGATTATCATCTGTTTTTCATTTTGAACTTTTTCAGTAGAAAATGAGGAAGAGCTGAAGCAGATTTAATTTACATGTACCGTCAGAAGAAAACATTCTAATTCTTATATCAACATAGTTAGTCTGTGTGAAACACACAGACTATTGTTTTTGCACGGTTTCTTTTTCTTTTTTTTTTTTTTCTTCTTTTTTTTCTTCTTCTTCTTCTTCTTCTTCTTCTTCTTCTTCTTCTTCTTCTTCTTCTTCTTCTCCTGTCTTCTGTCTTCTCATCACTATTTTGTCCGCAAGATAACTCAAAAAGGAATTGCCCTATCTCGTTGATTTTTGGCATGCTGATAGACAGCCAGAAGTTCTCGGCCATCTATGTTTTTCAGATTCCTGGGGTATCGGGGGTGTCTGTAGGGGTGTTTTGAAAGTGGGTCACGCCCATATCTCAGGTGTGGTATGACCTACAGATCTGGGACCGACACCAAATGAGTCGACACTCGATGGAGGTTCAAAATATGGGTCAAGGTCACGGAGGTCACCTAGGGGTCATTGGGTGCATTTTTCATAATTGGTGGAAATCACATTTTTTGACCCCCCTAAAGCATTTCTGATGTACACACATGCATTTTGACGTAAAAAAGTGGGCGTGGCCCCAAAATTTTTAAAAGTGGGTCACGCTCATATCTCAAGCATGGTATGACGTACGGACATGGGACCAACACCAAATGAGTCGACACTCGATGGAGATTCAAAATATGGGTCAAGGTCACGGAGGTCACCTAGGGGTCATTGAGTGCATTTTTCATAATTGCTGGAAATCACATTTCTTGACCCCTTAAAGCATTCCTGATGTACACACATGCATTTTGACGTAAAAATAGTGAGCGTGGCCAAAATTTTTGAAAGTGGGTCACGCTCATATCTCAAGCATGGTATGACATATGGACCTGGGACCAACACCAAATGAGTCGACTCTCGATGGAGATTCAAAATATGGGTCAAGGTCACAGAGGGCACCTAGGGGTCATTGAGTGCATTTTTCAGAATTGCTGGAAATCACATTTTTTGACCCTTAAAGTATTCCTGACATACACACATGCATTTTTACGTAAAAAAGTGGGCGTGGCCAAAATTTTGAACTTGGGTCACTCCCATATCTCAGGCATGGTATGACCTACAGACCTGGGACCAACACCAAATGAGTCGATACTCAATGGAGGTTCAAAATATGGGTCAAGGTCACGGAGGTCAACTAGGGATCATTGAGTGCATTTTTCAGAATTGCTGGAAATCACATTTTTTTGAGTATGGCCCAGTAAGCCACAGGGTTTTCACAGCCTCCTATTTCCTGATACAGTAAATTCTCCCCAAGCAATACGATGTTATGTTCACACTGGAGACTATGTAAACACCAGTGGAGTAATCTGTCAAAATGAAATCTGACCTTGTCATCATAATGGGACGTTAGTTCCTGAAACTAAGTTGAGAGAAACCCTTTGCCTTGCAAGGAAATAAATTGTAAATTATTCAGTTCACTGCTTTTAACTCTCTCCAGACTTCTATGTGGATTGCACATATTTTATTTCAGGCAGAATAAAGTTAACCCTTTCCATAAAACTGTACTGAATAATTGTTGAAACCTATCTTATTCAGTTCAATGCTTTTAACCCCTCTCAAGACTTCAATGTGGATTGCACATATTTTATTTCAGGCAGAATAAAGTTAACCCTTTCCATAAAACAGCACTGAATAATTGTTGAAACCTATCACAAAACTGTCAGGGTGCCGGTAACAATACTGGCATGGTTGACTGTACTTTTAACTGTGTTAGTGCTATGACTGTTTAAAACTAATTTGTTAGAGGAGTTCTATAGTCTTTCACTGCGCTCATCTCGGCCTCACCGAGAGTGCAGAAACCTTTGGTGTCAAAGTGCCATTAAGAGAATGTCTCTGATTTGTGCCGTTCCATCCCTCCGGAGTGCAAAAGCAGGTACTGTCAGCTGAGAAACTTAATGTTTTCGCTTTATTTTCATAACATTTAATTCTATGTGGAATGGGACACCTTTTCAGTGTGCCTTCCAAAGTAAGGGATTCTTAACCCTTTAGCGAACATAACAGCGAAAACTGGTCAACATTATTCACAGAAACGTCTATTCAGTTTTAATTACCTTTTCATTTTTGCTTGAAAAAACATAGCTTATGACCCTTTATTGGATTGAGCTCATTTTTTAAAGGATTATTTATTTATTGGCGAATGTCACATATTTCTGCACAGTGGCTAATCATGACCATGACAGTTTTTTAGGTAGAGGAAGTCGGAGTACCCGGGAAGAACCACCGGGCAACAACGAGCAACTGTCAGATCCCCCACATACTAACTCCACACAAGCAGGGTTAGCATTGGTTGAAGACGGGTGCACAATCGATGTGCAGTACGCTTTAGAACACATCGCCACCATGCACCCACGTGGGCAATGGGGTGAAGTGGCTTGCCCAAGGACAGAGTGAGGACCTCACGCCTTGCAGCCTGCACCTCTGTCAACTGATCCACTGTGCCCCCATTTAAAGGATTAAAATGGAGTATTTAAATGGAATATTTTAACCCCCTGAAGATCTTAATATGGGGGCATTATTCAGAAAGACTGGGAAATGCATTTTATTACACCTTAATGCATTTCTAAAGTTTATGAATGTATTTCATCACTCAAATTAGTGGGCAGAGACAAAAATATCCATTTCTGATTCGTGTATCAAACCCTTTGAATGCTGGCCACATATATGCCATTTCTGGTTTCTTATAAAAATGTTCTGATTCCTGTATGAATATTTTCTATCCCCTTCCTTTTGTCTTGACGATAACTCAAAAACAAATCATCTGTCCTGGGGGGCGCGGTGGCTGAATTGGTAGAGGTGCAGGCTGCAAGCCGAGAGGTCCTCAGTTCGAATCCCACCTGTGGCAACCGCGTTGTTTCCTTGGGCAAGACAATTCTTCCCCATTGCCCACCTGGGGACACGGTGACGCTGTGCATTAAGGCGTACTGCACGTCGATGGTGCACCTGTCTTCAACCAATGCTAACCCTGCTTGTGTGGAATTAGTATGTTGGGGAGCTGACAGTTGCTCGCCGTTGCATGGTGGTTCTCTCCGCGTATTACGGCTTCCTCCACCCGTAAAACTGTCGTGGTCATGATTAGCCATTATGCAGAAATATGTGACCTTACACACCAATAAATAAATAAATAATCTGTCCTGGGGCTGTTTGGCATACTGGTAGCCTGTCACAAATAAGTACTGGCCCAGCTATGTTATCAGGGAACCTTTGGGAGTGGTCCATTGGGCCACAGAGTTTTTTATACCCCCTAATTTCTTTGTAAAAGAAAAGCATCATAAAGAAATAGCTGTTTATATTTATATACACAAGAGAATAATGTAAACAATCAAATTAGAGAGAAGTTGCTATAGATGACAGCCTGACACATATTTACTCTTATCAGCTGTCAGATCAGAATTAAATTCCATCCCCAAACCAAGTTGAAAAAAAACCTTTAGGTGGCAAGAAAATTTGTTTATTATACAGAGCTATCTTACAACACTTGATTAATTGTAGTTGAATAAATAACCCTTCACCTTTCATTGCATTTTTAAAAAATTTTTTTTCATTCTCTATCATAACTCAAGATCAACAGGTTTCGGGCCGAGTGGTAAGCGGCTCTCTCGAAACACTTATCACAATTATGAATTAATGAAATGGAATATTTAACCCTCTTCATACTTCACCGCCCTCCTCATACTTCACCGCGAAGATCAAACAACATCATTTAACTTATGACGGTAGAACCTTTTGCACGCTTCCTGCCATATTGCCACTCTTTACGCAAATGCCATGATTCAAGATTCCATCATCTAATTTTATGTATGCCTTGTTTAGGGCATTACATGCTCTTAAGGTTAGGCCTTTAAACGAGCTCTTGGGGCTTTTAAGTTTTTTATGGCACTACCCCAATATAGAGTCTATGCACCCTTTGTCGGTTCGATAACTCAAACACAAATCGTCCTATCTCTATTCGTTTTGGCATGCTGGTTACCAACAACCAGTTTGCACTCATCTTTGTTTTTTCAGCTAGTTTGAGGCCTTGTGTGTGATACAGTAGGCTGAATGCCTTAGAGGCTTCTAAATCATAATAAATATTTGCTATCATCGCCCAAAAATGACAGATCTGTAGTTGGTGGAGCCATTTCTTTAAAGTAGGTGTATACATGGGACTATACCGACTGATTTAAAAACTGCTGGAGGTTCAATATATGGTCCGCCTGAAAGAGGTCACCAAGGTCATCCAGTGCATATTATTCAGAAAGACTGGGGAATGCATTTCATTACACCTTAATGCATTTCAGAAGTTCATGAACGTATTTCATCACTCAGCTTCATGGGCAGAGCCAAAAATGTCCACTTCTGATTCGTGTATCGAACCCTTTGAATGCTGGTCACATATATGCCTTTTCTGGTTTCTTATAAAAAAATGTTCTGATTGCTGTATGAATATCTGTAAATACTATTAACGAAAATCCATTTCTGATTTGTTTGAAAATAATTTACTCCTGAAAATAAGCCTCCATAAATTCTCCTTCTGTATAGTTTATTCCTGATACTTTAACCCTTTTCACACAGACTTGAATTTACTGGGTGCAGTAAATTCTGTTTCTCTAGTTTAAGCTAGTGTCTGTGACTCAAAAGAAATTTGCAGCTTTCAGATGTAAATGTGAGTGATGAAAATTGCAAATCAAAGCTTTCTCCAAGTCCCTTGATGTGGACAAATATGCATTTAAAGCATATTAACCACGGCAACAGAAAATTGCATTTATTTGTAATAGGGGTACTGACAAAATCCCTGGGAGCCTGAATTTTAATTTTGTGCAATATGAAGAACAATCTTTCCAAATCTTCTTTAGATCCACCAGTTAGAATCTTTTAATATTTAGTATACAACATAAGATATGTCAGATCTAAGTTTTTTCAAACTAAGACCCTGTGTTAACATTTGGGCTCCCTACAATCGTGGCACCATATATTTTCCACTCAAAAATTATTTATAATTGTTCATAACAGTTCGAGAAACACTTGTAAACTTTCATCAAATGGAACACCACTTGGATCCTGGTGGTCCACGCTATGAAAGTTTGCAAGTGCTTCTTGTGTTTTGTCCTCGGATATTGTAGATAATTACTAAGTGAAAAATCTATCCCACAGCTATTTACTTGTAATCCTCACTCCACTTACTGTAGTCTCAAAGTTTTCTTTCTGTTTGATTGGTTCAGATCGTGATTTCACTACCAACCTCGCTAATAGCACATTACATGTATATTTTACATTATACAGCTCAAACGCTTTTGTGTATTCTTCTGCAGTAAGGAGTGCATTAACCAATGAGCATTTTCTGTGCTAATTGTGACAGGACATCTAGTTTCAACTGTACATAGGTTGATCAGTTAATCATCTCAACCCTAGTTCATTGACCACTAGATTTTGTTTCTTGTTGTTCATTAACCCTCTTTACAGATGTCAAAATGTCAAGCAGCCATTTTTAGTCGAGTTGTGACGAAGTCAAACTCGACATATAGTTAGGTGAATGGCAGGCATGCGGCTGGGCGGGCGTAAACAATCGGTTTCCGGACGATAACTTGATAATGGTGTGACTCACGTTCATGAAACTTCATAGGTAGGTTGGCCTTGGTAAGAGGAAGAACCCTATTTACTTTGGACTCACTATGTCAACGGTGAAGGTCACAGTGACCTTGAACATACTAAATCATGAACAATTGGTTTCTGAATGATAACTTGACTATGGTTGAACTCACATTCATGAAACTTCATATGTAGGTTGGCCTTTGTGAGAGGAAGAAGCCTATTTATTTTAGACTCACTAGGTCAAAGCCAAGGTCACAGTGACCTTGATCATAGTAAATCGTAAACAATTGTTTCCGGATGATAACTTGACTGTGGTTCAACCCACATTAATGAGACTTCAATGTAGGTTGGCCTTCTTGAGAGGAAGAACCCTATTTATTTTGGTCTCACTAGGTCAAAGTTCAAGGTCACTTTGACCCTGTACACAGTAAATCAAAACAATTGGTTTCCGGATGATAACTTTATAATGGTTCGACCCACTTTCATGAAACTTCATAGGTAGGTTGGCCTTCTTGAGAGGAAGAATCCTATTTATTTTGGTCTCACTAGGTCAAAGTTCCAGATCACTTTGACCCTGTACATAGTAAATCAAAACAATTGGTTTCCGGATGATAACTTTATAATGGTTCGACCAGCATTCATGAAACTTCATATGTAGGTTGGCCTTTGTGAGAGGAAGAACCCTATTTAATTTGGACTTGCTAGGTGAAAGGTCAAGGTTACAGTGGCCTTCAACATAGTAAATCCGTAAACAGTTGGTTTCCGGACGATAACTTGATAATGATTTGACCCACATTCATGAAACTTCTTTGGTAAGTTGGCCTAGGTGAGTGGAAGACCCCTATTTATATTGGACTCGCTAGGTCAAAGGTCAAGGTCACAGTGTCATTGAACATAATAAGGGGGCGCGGTGGCTCAGTAGGTAGAGGTGCAGGCTGCAAGCCGAGAGGTCCTCGGTTCGAATCCCACCTGCGGCAGCCGCGTTGTGTCCTTGGGCAAGACACTTCACCCCCATTGCCCATGTGGGGGCACGATGACGCCGTGTACTAAGGCGTACTGCACGTCGATGGTACGCATGTCTTCAACCAATCTAACCCTGCCTGTGCTGCAGTGCGGAGTTATGATGTTGGGGAGCTGGCAACTGCTCGTCGTTGCTCGGTGGTTCTCTCCGGGTACTCCGGCTTCCTCCACCCGTAAAACTGCCACGGTCATGATTAGCCATTGTGCATAAATATGTGACCTTAAACATCAATAAATAAATAAATAAATAAATTGAACATAATAAATCGTAAACAATTGGTTTCCAGATGATAATTTGACACTGGTTCCACCCACGTTCATGAAACTTCATACATGCAGGTAGGTTGGCATTGGTGAAAGAAAGAGCACTATTTATTTTGGAATCACTAGTCAGAGGTCAAGGTCACAGTGACCCTTGCACCCTTCACATAGTAAATTGTAAACAACTGGTTTCCGGACAATAAGTTGATAATGATTAAACCCACTTTTGTGCTGTCACAACTCAACACTGGATCGGTGATCCTATCAGCATTTTTAGCTCATCTTGACAAAGTCAAGCTGACCTAATCTCATTGCTCTCCGTCCGTCGTCTGTCGTCTGTCGTCCGTCAACACCATGTTTTGGTCTTCTCCTCCAAAGGCACTGGGCCAATTCAAGTGAAAGTTTGTGTGAGTGATGGTCCCAAAGGGGCATTTCATTTTTGTTCAACTCAGCATGCCCAGCGCCATAGGGAGGGAGTGGGGGAAAATGCTCCAAAATATTTTAAAAATCTTCTTCTCAAGAACCAGTGTGTACAATGACTTGATATTTGCTATGGAGCTTCCATATGAGGTGTAGAATCAAGTTTGTTCAAACGAAGTTCGTGAAGTAATATTTGGCTTTGTAATAGGAGGGGTAAGATTTTTGTCCCCGCCCAAAATTTCTATTTTCTGAACCGATGGTCCGGTATGAACCAAATTTGGTTTGTGGTAGTATTGGGTCATAAGTACTTGACCCATGCAAAAAAAAAAAATTCCCGCATCCCCATGGGCATCCTGGGAGCTAAAAATAGAAATATTTTCAAATGCCCATATTTCCCAAACCCCATGGAACAGAGAGCTTTTATTTGGTATGAAGTATTCTTATGACCAGTAGAATTGAATGGTAAAAAAAAATTGCCATCGGTTATGTAAGGGTGTTCTGTAATGGGCATCGAAAAAATGCCGAATCAGCATATTTGCAAAAATTAAAAAAAAATCTTTTCTCCAGAACCAATCATCAGAATCTTTTGATATTTAGTATACAGCATTCATAGGGGGGGGTGGGGGGGGGGGGGGGGGTGGGGGTGGGGGGTCAGATAAAAGTTTGTTGAAATAAAGCTCATTGCTTCATATTTGGGCTCTCTACAGGAGCCCAAAGTTTTAACATAGGGTAATATGGGGAATATTCTTTAAAAATCTTCTTCTTCAGAACCACCAGTCAGAATCTATTAATATTTGGCATACATCATTGTTATGAGGGTCAGATTCTAGATTGTTCAAACCAAGTCCCAAGGTTAATATTTGGGCTTCCTATGGAAGCCCAAATTTTATCTTTGTTCAATATGGAGGGTAATTTATAAAAATCTTCTTCAGATCCATCAGTCAGAATGCTTTGATATTTGGTATGCAACATCTCTATGGGGGTCAGATTCAAGTTTGTTCAAATCAGATCCCTAGGTATATATTTGGGCTCACTATGGTAGCCCAAATTTTTACTTACTGCAATATGAGGAAATTTCGTTATAAATCTTCTTCTTTAGATCCACCAGTCGGAATGCTTTTATATTTGGTATACAACATCTCTAGGGGGGAGTGGGGGGGGGGGGGGGGGGGGGTGTCACATTCCAGGTTGTTCAATTTGAGTGCCTAGGTTAATATTTGGGCTCCATATGGGAACACAAAATTTAACTTAGTACAATATGAGGGAATTTCTTCAAAAATCTTCTTCAGATTCACTAGTCAGAATGCTTTCACATTTGGTATACAACATCTCTAGGGGGGGGGGGGGGGGGGGGGGTCAGATTCAAGTTTGTTCAAATCGGATCCATAGGTTAATATTTGGGCTCACTATGGTAGCCCAAATTTGAACTTAATGCAATTCGCAGAAATTTCTTTACAATTTCTCTTCAGATCCAACAGTCAGAATGCTTTCATATTCGGTACACAACATCTCTAGGGAAGTCAGATTTAACTGTATTCAAATCAAGAGCCTGGGTTAATATTTGGGCTCTCTATGGGAGCCGGAATTGGCCATTTTGCTGAAGAATTAAAAATTTTGTATTCAGTACCCTCTAGAGGTACTAAGATTAATCCACATAGGTTGTATCAAGGGGCTTCATAGGGGAGCTCTACATTTTACTTATGATCAACTGAAGAAAAGGCATGATGCCCAGATTATTTTTGTCACTCCTGAGGGACTCAAGGATTGACAGTGTAGCCTATGGAGATGGCTTGCTTAATGTAGACTCATTCGTGGACTCTGTTTATATTGTGTTCTGTACAAGGTGAGCGCTTCAGGCCCTGTGGGGCCTCTTGTTTTCTATAATGCAACTTGAAATTAACCAATTCAGTCTTGTTTGGCAGAGCTCACTGAGCTCTGTCAAACAAGACTGAATTGGTTAAAGTTCTAGTCACATTACGGGGAAAAGTTTAAGCTTCGGATTGAAATTTTGATATTTTGATGTCTGTGTGCAGAGAGTTAAACTTCATGTGCCAGTACAGGTACAAAACTACCACTTTCATGTTGCCAGAAATGTATGGAATTACTTTCTTTTCAGAGATAAAATGGCAGGCAGTGATCTCCAAGCAGTTCATCTTTATAGTGTTCTGTACCTCGGATCATCGACTCTGGATAGACGATACATGCCTTACACTCAGAGTATAATGCCCTGGGTGATAGCAGAAATACGACGGAGAAGAGATGGATTTAGGGAAGTTACATTGGAGTTGACATCTGATGTGTTGCGAGCAAGATACTGTGATTGCAAAGGAACAGAAATATTGTTTGAACATCCTCTTCATGCCTTGAGTCGATTTGCAAAGACTCATCAAGATCCAAAGTGTTTTGCATATATTTCACGAGCTTCTTTAAAAAGTGGGTTTGAATGCCATGTGTTTCTGGCTCCAGAAGAACACATAGTAAGTACTTTTTCCTCAATTTTTCACAGTTACTGCAGCAGAGAACATTTACATATATATATATATGAAGGTACTGTACGGTTGCCGTGGACTGATCACTTTCCACAGGTGGGCAGTATTTTCATGGGTGCAATAATATTAAATTCCAAATACTAATTATAGGAATAATCGTTAAAAATTTAATTATTGAAGCACTGGGCTTTATTGATTAAAATTTTGCTGATGATGATTTTTACCTGCGTCGCCAGTGGCAGAGCAGGTCTAGTAACCGCTTGACTCCGTCCGTCCGTCCATCCGAAACACTTCTTCCGTCAAAGTTTTCTTGGCTTCTATGAAAGGGAATGATTTTATATTTGGTCTGCTGCTTCATAAAGATGAGTTGTATCATGTATCTAATTTTCAGATCAATTGCATGCAGCGACGCAGGTCCAGACCGGGTATTGGTCTTGGCTTTTTATTACCTGGTAAATACATGCATGGACATCACTTCTCACTTATGACCAATCCACACCGGCTTTACTGTACATGTACTAGGCATGCTAAAATTTAGGACTTGAGATAAAATTCTTGTTTTTTACATAGAACTGAATAACGGTATCCAGAGGACTTGACTGAACCCACCAGGTACCTTTTTTTATCAGAATTCTTCAGTTGGAGTTTGTGTCTGTGTTGAGGGTGGGGGCAAGGTGGGACGGGGACAGCATGTTCAGAACTCAAGAAACTTGCTTGTTCGAGTGTCTATGACATACAGAAATTAGTTTTGGCAAGTGGTTTTATCTCAACTGAATCCGATTATCCTCAAACAAGTGGATTTATTAAACATAGAATGTTGAAATCTTGTTTTATTTTATCATGCTAAAAGGTGCTGTTGAAACAAGCTCTGCATACTCACAATATTCAGTATTTATTGCCAATTATTCAAGAATATTCTAAAAGGTATTGAGTAAAATCATATCAGAGGGCTACCTTTCTCTTTTTGATAGCAGTATCTTTTGAATGAGTGTTTGTTTATTAGGGTCTAACAGCCAGGGTCATATAGTTTTGAACCGTTTTACAGGTGGAGGAAGCCAAAGAATCTGGGGAGTACTATCAAGCAATGGCAAGTAACTCTGTCTCTCCAATTTACTAAGTTGGCATGAGTAGGGTAAGACTTGATTGAAGGCATCGTTATGTCCTATGTCTTATTACACAGCACCAACATAAGCATGTTAATGTGTCTTGCACAAGGCTACAATGCAGAGGACACTGGTTAGGGTTGAAAATGCAACCTTGATCTCAAATCCAATGCGCTAACCATTGAGCCATTGCACACCCTACTTAGATGATAAACTGAACATGTTACTTAAGTTTCGGTGTAGTATATACATCCTTAGACCTTTTCCATTTGCAACACATAGCTAGGAATCTGTAATAAGGGGTGCTCTAGCCATTTTTTGAGGAGGGGGTGGGGGGGGGAAAGGTAATAGTTGGAAGACCCTTGTGGGTGCAGGAGTTTCCTCTTAATCCTAACTAGGAATCTCTGGTCATCACTCCTCCCTTTCTTCCCTTCAGGGAAGTCGGGGGAGAGTGTTGCAACTGGGGGGTCCTAGTTAGAGCTAGGCCTCCCTCTGAGAAGAAGTTGCAAACTAGAGGGCTCTATGTTATGTGAGACCACTGCCACTGATGAAGCCAGCACTGTTCACAAAAATAGCTTTATATTAAAAGTTTAGTACTTTTTAAATTTTTGCCCCCAAACATAGCTCTTCTGACCCATCTTTGGAACTAGCTTGTTGAGCTTGTTTCAATACAGGGACATAAGCTGGGTTTTGGAGGCAAAATTGGAAATTTTAACCATTTGTGTTAAATTCGTGCAAGTATCATCTTCTACACGGCTTGATTTAACTTGATTCACAGAGCATTTCACTTGTCAATCTCCAAAATTTGCTATTCAATAAATATCAGTACAAAGTTAATTTTCTTCAACGGCTAATAAATTTTTCCACAGGAATAGCGAATTGCTGATCAAAATTTTCAGATTAAATTGAACTCTGATCTTCTAGGCGTGGGAGGTTAAGGGTTAACCCTTTACCTAACGAATCCAAAAGGTCCAAGGGTTGATCCACACCAGGGATCTGTGACTGTGTTGTGTCCTTGTGCAAGACAATCAATCCCAATTGCCCTCATGGGGGCATGGTGGCACTGTGTACTAAGGTGTACTACATGTCGATGGTGCACTTGTCTTCAACCAATGCTAACTCTGCTTGCATGGAGTTAGTACAGTTCACCGGTTCTCTCCGGGTACTACGGCTTCCTCAACCCATAAACCTGTCTGATATGAGGTGACCCTGGCTGTTGAAAGAGTCATTAAACCCCAATGAAACATATAAAACCATAACAAATTGGCCACATCCACCAGCATCAAGCTCATTCCAATGGTGGTGGAGGGGGTGGGGGGGGGGGGGTCAAATGATATGGTGTTGTTGATATTTTTGGAAGAAGTTGAAAAATAATGTCTAAAATATTAAATTTTAATATCATGTGCACCCTGATGTTGAAATATCAAAATTTCAAGCTGCAAATTTTCCCCATAATGCCAAGCAACTTGATATTTAATCAGTTCAATCTTGTTTGACAAAGCTCATTTAACTCTGTCAAATGAGATTGAATTGGTTACAGTTCTAGTTGCATTATGGGAAAAATTTGCTGCTTGAAATTTAAATCTTTTGACATCAGAGTGCAAAGGGTGAAAGCTGTGCCAAATTAAAGATTACCTTATGACAGTATTAACTTATAAGTTTGGACCAGTGAGATCCAAACCCATTTCCTGTTGCATTCTCAGTTCATTGAGAGAGAGGATTCTCAACACTGCTTACTAGTATATATTTGTTATTTTTAAAAGTTATAACTTGTGATTTTCTGGATGAGTGTATTTTGAGTTTGAACCTGTGTTTGGACAAGCACTTTTTGTTGTGCAATTGTTGATTGGATGAGTGGTTTGAAAATTTAAAATTATTCTTAGCCCCCACCTGTACATATAGATGTATTAGTTCATTGAAAACTACGACTGTACATGTATTTGGGGACCCAGGGAAGTGAAGCACTGCTTGATGACTGGTACAATGCGTAGTACAGTACCATGTACATTGTATGAACATTTGGGCTAAATTTTATACCTGTGCTGTAGTGATGATATACATGTAGACAAAGATGATGAAAGTGACCTCAAACTCCAATAAAGAAAGAGAAAGAAAACCACAATAGTTGCTTACTGTTGGATTCTTCTAAACTCCAGTGTTGTGGTGTAAAAATAACAATAATGGTATCAGAAAGAAATCTGAGAATCAGCAGCAATAACTCAAATTTAACTCTTCTGAAATTTAAGAAAGAAAAAATAATATGAAAAGAAAATGATAAAAAAAGAATGACTTATCAATTGGCCCAAAATAAAATTCAGTAGAATCCAGTAATCGAGGGTAAGATCTGTTCGGTTTCGCATCGCAGTTTGCGATGCAATTTTCCTCTAATGCAAATTAATGTAGTTCCATAAAATTGGATCGCAAAGTGCAATGCACATGTATTTCGGTAAACAGAATAGGATTATCCCTCTTTGTTCTGGCATTTAATGCACTCACATAGTATAGTGTATAGGCAAGTCATAACTACGAAGGATGCTTTTTGTGGCAAGTCGTAACTATGCGAGATGTTCAAAACAGTCACTCACATATGTGTATGGCATACAGAAACATGTGATTGCTAACCAACCAATCAACTGTACTTTGCTTGGAGGTCATCGAGCTGTTCCAGTCTAGAAGTACATCTAGAGTGTTCCGGTTTTATGGTGTAAAAATAAAGCTCTTTAATAATCTGTAACTGGAACATATAACCTTCTCACCCAAGTGTTCAGGTTTTGATTATCTATATTGTGCCCAGCGGTTATAACATTAACACAGAGAAATACCCACTTCGTGTGAAACAAAACTAAAAATATAAAAAAAATGGTTGATAAGGCATTTTTGTCTTTGTCTTTTAATAGGTATCGGGTCTATTTGCCCTAAATATATGTTTGCCCTGAGTCCGTTTGCCCTAAATGTGGGTCTGTTTGCCCTAAAAAGTGGGTCTGTTCGCCCTAGGTATCTGGTTTGTTTGCCGTAGTATTCTTTTAGCAGTTTAATACATAAAAAAATTATTCTGATAATGGGGTCTAGAGGTTTCGTAACACTACAAGTTTGTCCCAGTGCACTTTCGTACCACTACTGTTTTATCCCAGGAGGTTTCGTACCACTATGTCTGGAGGTTTTGTACCACTACAAATTCGTCCCACCTACTGTCCATGATTACTGTTTGCAAAATTATTAAAAGAAACTACCAATGCCAAACTGAATGAAGATGTGTAGGCCTGTGACAAATAGGCACTGGACAGATTAAGTATAACGTTGTGTGATGCATACTGTGTGTGGTGGGGTGGGGAAGGGGAACCTCCGACCAGGATTTTGCAAAGAATTGGTAAGTCATTAGCTAAACAGTTTGACCCGAATGACCCCCCAGCAACAGGCAAGTGGTGCCTCTACTGGGTGGCATTTTTTTTTAGTTTGGGTGGGAGACTGGCAGGTAATATGTGGGGGCACAATCAGCACGATGCCTGCCAGGAGGGGGAAAGTCTGGTTTGTTGTTTGTCATATAGACCAGTGGAGTCTTTAAAGTTCATGTCCCAGTGAGTGTGACATTGCTACAGTTAAAACTAGAAGTCCTGTCACGTCTAGTGCAGAAAACTCTAGTTAGTTATTGCACTATCTTGTGCAGAACAGTCAAGTAAGCCTAGTTAGTCCCCTATGGGAACCGTAAGGGGACTATAGGATTGCACTCCGTCCGTCCATCTGTCTGTCTATCTGTCCGTCTGTCCATCTGTCTGTCTGTCTGTCTGTTTTTTTATGTTACCACCTCTCCCTCCAACATGCTTTAAGCTACACCTTTCATATTTGGTACATGGATAAATGGTTCTGAGGGGATGATGTATGCTCAAAATTTTTTTTTCAAAATCCAAGATGGCGGAATGGCGTCCATTTTTGTTGTGTTTTTTAAGCTTTTTTTCTCTATTTTCATGTTACCACCCCTCCCACCAACATGGTTCAAGCTACACCTTTCACGTTTGGTACATGGATAAATGGTTCTGAGGGGATGATGCAAGCTCAAAATTTTTTTTTCAAAATCCAAGATGGCGGAATGGCGGCCATTTTTGTTGTGTTTTTTAAGCTTTTTATTCCCCCGAAAAAAATTTGGGGGAATCTAGCCGTGACGTCGTTCGTCTGTCCATCTGTCTGTCTGTCTGTCCGTCTGTCCGTCTGTCTGTCAGGGCGTAGACGGAATTTGTGTTCGCTCCATAACTTCTTACAGCCTTCAAGGATATTAATGATACTTGGTATTATTATTGCCCACAACCAGAGGGTGTGTCGCGAATAAGGTTGGAATGGCTATCAAGGCTTTTTTCGGGGGGAATCAGCCACCCTTTGGTGGCCATCCTCTAGTTTTCTCTATTTTGATGTTACCACCCCTCCCACCAACATGGTTCAAGCTGCACCTTTCATATTTGGTGCTGGATAAATGGTTCTGAGCAGATGATGCACGCTCAAAATTTTTTTTCAAAATCCAAGATGGCGGAATGGCAGCCATTTTTGTTGTGTTTTTTAAGCTTTTTTTCTCTATTTTGATGTTACCACCCCTCCCACCAACATGGTTCAAGCTACACCTTTCATATTTGGTACATGGATAAATGGTTCTGAGGGGATGATGCACGCTCAAAATTTTTTTTTCAAAATCCAAGATGGTGGAATGGCGGCCATTTTTGTTGTGTTTTTTAAGCTTTTTTTCTCTATTTTCATGTTACCACCCCTCCCACCAACATGGTTCAAGCTACACTTTGCATATTTGGCACATGGATAGAGGGTTGGGAGGGGATGATGCACGTTCAATATTTTTCTTCAAAATCCAAGATGCAGCCATTTTTGTTGTGTTTTTTAAGCTTTTTTTCTCTATTTTATGTTACCACCCCTCACTCCAACATGGTTCAAGCTACACTTTTTAGCTCACCTACATCTGTAAGTTGTGAGCTATTGTGATAACCTTGGGCGTTAGCGTCGGCGTCCGGCGTGTCCAATATTGTAAGATTTAATGTTAAGGTTAATTTCTCTAACACCAGTGGGCTCAGGCCTTTGATATTGCATATGTAGGTTGTATGGGGCTATCAGAACAGTATTTAACCCTGATACTACGACTTTTTTCCAAATTTCACCTAAAATTTTTCTGCCAAAAGTTGTTGTAAGAATTTGCGTTTAGGTGTTGTAAGAATTTGTGTTAAAGTCAGCTTTTGTGCAGATTTTGCTGCTTTAACTTCTCATTACTGTTGATTTTCATATTTCAATAACAACTGTAAGTATTAACCCTACTGTATGCAGAAATTTAACGGAAATTTTCTTTTTTTTCACTCAAAATTTTCATGTTTTTCTCGGACTTAGTAAATTTTAAGTTGTAAAACTTTGTAAACTTTGTGTTTAGGTGAGCTGTGTTTCTGTGTGTCTTTCCAGGTGATTAATATTCTACACTTGGGTTACTGAACTCCATTGCAGTAATATTTAACCCTCATTACATGCATATTTGAGGAATTTGAGGCTGATTTTCTGCCAAAATTTGTTGTAAGAATTAGCGTTTAGGTGTTGTAAGAATTTGCGTTAAAGTCAGCTTTTGTGCAGATTGTGGTGCCTTCACCTCTCATTACTGTTTATTTTCTCATTTCAATAACAACTGTAGGTATTAACCCTACTGTATACAGAAATTTAACTGATTTCTTTTCTTTTTTTCAGTCACAATGTTCACGTTTTTCTCTGACTTACTCAATTTTAAGTTCTAAAAGTTTGTGTGAAGGTGAGGTGTTAAGGTGAGTTCTGTTTCTATGTGTCTTTCCAGGCAATTGATATTGTACGCATAGGTTACTAAACTACATTGCGGTAACACTGCGCCCTTATTACATGCATATTTGAGGAATTTGAGGGGGATTTTTGGGACTTATATTCACTTTCTTTAAAAAAAATGTTTTTTAACTTTTTTTTTTTATTTAATACTTTCTCATACTTGTTACTAGTAACATTAAGGCTTATTTTAGTTGTTGATGTGATGTATTTTTGTTGGGACTTATAGTCACTTTCTTGAACGAATGTTTTTCCGCAACTCCTCTTTAACCAATGAATGTACTTCAATTACAATTTCAGTGATTTATGAAAGCCTTTCCTAATTCTTATTTATGATTTAATATCTGGCCTCACGATTCATATTCTTAATCATAAAACATTTCTAAAAGAAAAAAATGCTTTTATATCCATTGATTCTATGTTGAATTGATATATAATAAATGCAGAAATATAGACTTTCCAAAGCCTTCACACAAACCACATTAATCATTTGATGCCTAGTTAATGATTTATATTAACTAAATATTAGGCATGTTACATTGGAACGACATTATCAAGCGCGAATGTAGGTGAGCATTGGGATGTAACATCCCTCTTGTTATATCTGGCACATGGATAGAGGGTTGTAATGGGATGTTGCACGTTCAATATTTTTTTTCCAAAATTCAAGATGGCGCCATGGCAACCATTTCTGTTGTGTTTTTTAAGCTTTTTTCTCTATTTTATGTTACCACTACTCCCTTCAACATGGTTCAAGCTGCACTTTTCATATATGGTACATGGAATAAGGATGTTGTGAGGGGATTATGCACGCTCAATATTTTTTTTTCAAAATCTAACATCTGTCTGTCTGTCTGTCTGTCTGTCTGTCTGTCTGTCTGTCTGTCTGTCTGTCTGTCTGTCTGTCTGTCTGTCTGTCTGTCTGTTTTTACCACCTCTCCCTCTAATATGCTTCAAGCTACACCTTTCATATTTGGTACATGGATAAATGGTTCTGAGGGGATGATGTACAGTCAATATTTATTTTTAAAAATCCAAGATGGCAGAATGGCGGCCATTTTTGTTGTGTTTTTTTAAGCTTTTTCTCTATTTTATGTTACCACCCCTCCCTCCAACATGGTTCAAGCTTCGCCTTTCATATATGGTACATGGATAAAGGGTTGTGAGGGGATTATGCACGCTCAATATTTTTTTTTTAAAATCCGAGATGCTTATATACTCTAGTGTCTTCTGTGACAAAAACACCTTATGTCACAAAAGCGCCGTAGGGGACTAATACCACCTCGGTGGTCAAACACTTGTTAAACATGCGATAACTTCTGCGCTATGTGACGCAGAATGTAGTGCTCTATTCACAAGGTCGCTAACTTTGATCTCCGACATGTATCATTAGAAAAAGAAATGTGTTGTAACTGGACTCGAACATCCATCGATATCATTTCGAATCATGTTCGCCTGATAAATTAATGGTGACAATGAAATAAAAAATTGTTGAAATGACCAGTTTTAATTTCATAAGAAGCCCGGGTAATCATCTTTTAAATGATTTATTTGGTGCTATTGTTGAACGCGGGAACAAGACTTGTGTGAGATGTGTTGTGTATGTACGAACAGCCCAGCATGTGATCCTTTTGAAATAGCCTAATAACAATGTTTTGACCCAAACATTTTGTCAATTACTATCTGACTTCGTTCGACTTGGAAAACATGGATAAATTTGTTCGTAAAATCACCATAAAAATTAATTACTGTTGATTGCCTGTTACAAGTACTGAATATCAATCAGCCATCGCACGTTACAATTCTGCAGAAATTCCAATACACACCGTATATCAGATGTGATTCTCTGGTGATTTGCTGTGCCAACCAAATGTGCTATTATTTCAAATTAGTGCAGAATATGGGACAGGCCTTCTAGTTTTAACTGTATGTTAGAATGTTTTATTTTATTCTGTTAATGAAACATGATTTAATTATACATGTAAATGTTGACTTATTTTAGTACTTTTGAGGGTGGAACCATCATGAATGAAAACTGCTAAACAATTACACCAACTTGCTAATCAATTTCAAGAGATAGGAAAAAAACTACTAAACAAAAATTTTAAAACAAATCCTACCCTGTAATCCAGTAATGAAGAAACTTTCCAGCTGGTATTATAATGTCCAAGAATGTTTCTGCAGAGACATATCCAATGTTCACTCAAATATTTAAGTGGGTTCCAATAAATTCCAATAAAGCTCTCAGCAAAATTCAAATGGAATTAACACCCAATAAGTATTGGTGCCAGTGTCTTCCCACTAGACCATTTCCCTTTAGACCAATTCCCTTTAGGCCAATTCCCAAAAGGCCAATTCCCCTTAGACCAACTACATACTGCTATTGATTAAGGGTTGATTAATGATAATTAAGAAAACATTTATTTACTGATAAGCTCTTTATTTGATAAAAAAAATATTTATACGCATAACATACAAAAAATATAGGTTAAAAACATTTCAGTTTATAAAATATCAACAAGCCAGAAAATAAGCAGACTATCATCTGAAAAGTGAGGTCCCCAGGCGGTGAATTTGGTTATGCTACCCTGCACAGCAGGCTAGCATCACTAAATTTACCCTCTGTGAACCTCAACCTGAATCAAGGTCTCAAACATAAACAGAAAGAGGTACCCAGAGGATAATCTGGCCCACTGTATGGGATAGCATCAGCAAATTCACCCTCTGGGGACCTAATTCTGAAAATGACAGACTGCTTATTTTTAGGCTTGAATATCAATAACATTAAATACATTTATAAATATTTATAAATATATCAAATTATTGATATAGAATTATTTTAAAAGTAGAACACATCAGTTGGTCTAAGGGGTATTGGTCTTTTGGGAACTGGCCTAGTGGGAATTGGTCTAAAGGGAATTGGTCTAATGGGAATGAACCTTGGTGCCACAGGTAGTTTTAAAATAATCCAGTACAATTCTGGCTTTTCACAAAAGTAAATTCTGGTTCACAACTTCACAGCTAGTATAAGGCCCCCAAAAATTAATGGTTTGCTTCTGGTTACATAGCAGAAAAAAATAGGGTTAATAGGGCGTGAATTTTTTGTTTTTGTTTTTCTATTTTTTTTTTCCTTGAATTTGTGCTTGAG
The DNA here is from genome assembly GCA_031216915.1 of Pictodentalium vernedei. Taxonomy (NCBI): domain Eukaryota; kingdom Metazoa; phylum Mollusca; class Scaphopoda; order Dentaliida; family Dentaliidae; genus Pictodentalium; species Pictodentalium vernedei. Next base: position 232,310,046 of record CM062297.1, on the reverse strand, counting down.
TTAATTTTTAGGGCCAAATTCTGACTGAAATATACTGTTTTGATATCAGCAGATGCTTTTTTGCGATTGCAGCAGACATTTTGGGTGTAATTCCACAAATTCAAAACAAAACAGACTCTGAGGTGTCTTGATAATATTATCGTCAGCTGCCCTCAGATTCTGAAGTGAAGTGTGCATCCGCACGTCTCAATTTATCACGGGAAGTGGTTAAATTAATGCACATCAGCACATTAAATAAATTGACATTTTAAGTGATTGTGGTAATGGGCTGGTTAAGTATCATCGTGTTTATATTGGCAGGGGAAACACAGAAGACTTGTTTTTGTTTATTTGAAAACAATAATGAACATAGCGTCGGTCTTGTATCAAACAATTGCATGCACACTGTCTTGAGGGCAAGATGCTGTCATGCTCCCCCCCATGTGCAAACAGCCAATCGCTTTGAAGCACAAGTGTAAAACTCAGGATTGTCATTTTAAGGGGGCGATCGCGATTGCCCGCCTGAGTTCAAAATTCCATGGACGGTAAACGTCCACCTAAGTCCGATTTCTCATGCCCATTAATTCAGTCGAAGGCACCTCAAAATCTGCCGTCTCAAACGGCAATTTTTCGTGGATTGAAGGAGGTAATGAAGCGCAATTTGTGAAGTTTGTAGTGTGTCGGCAACGCAGTCACCCAGAGACAGTAAGTAACTTTCCAAATACAAACGAGAGGTCTGCCAATTCCAAAGTTGTAATTAGTTATTACATTGTACATCAGACTGTGACAACCCTCGTGTCACGTGCGATTACGGGACGTATCATCCACAAGCCAGTTCGACCCCTGACGATTTGCCTAGGATGTTTCGTCCCAAAATCAAAGCTGGGACGATTCGTCCCCCAAATCTGATTGATTTGCCCCAAGTTGTCGGCATCTGGCAGTGAGCACAGTGCACTGGCTTGTACAGTCATCATGTAATGTATAGATATGGGCTTGGCTATTTGGTTGCAAGATAACTATAACACTTACTGTTAGTGAGGGTCATGGATAACCTGGTATCTTGCATCCAAATATTCAAGCCTGCATCTATACATTATGTGATGACGTACATCATAATTACACAAACTATGTACCTTAAAATGATATTAGTTGTCTACCCTGCAGGCTGAAACAAAATGGCCCCTGCAAACCATAAATGGCCCTCCTGGGGTCATTTTAGGTGAACCCAAAATTGCCCTCCTGGGGTAATTTGAGGCAAACCATAATGGCCCTCCTGCAATTTTCAAAATGACAAGCCTTAAAACTACAGGGAACCCCTTGGTGTTTCCCAAGAAATACTTCCTGGTTTTAAATATCAGGAATACGACTGGTCGAATGTTCAGTGTGACTGACTATGCATACTTTGTGTAATGCAGTACACATGGTTTTGACTTTTCACCCCAACTTGTTTCTGACAAATTCGAGGTAATCAATGTTCTATCGTTTTCATAATAATGGTGACTGTTGAGATAAACCACTTTGGAATAAAAAGTAATAAAGAATGGTCCCATCGTCGGTGAGGAGTAAACAGCGTGTTAAAAAGGAAGAAACCCAAATTTAAACCAGCAGTAACCTGCACCAGTGAAGTAAATTCTCTTCTTGATAACTTTGATAAGCAAGTTGAAATTTAATTTGCATACCGGAGTTGAAACGACTTCCGTATACCATTACCAATTATGATTTAATATGCCGGTGATGGTTTTGAACATGGTACAGATTTTATATATAAATCGGTATACCAAAAAACTACCAGCACTATTTGTGTCATTGTAAACGTTGGCATTTGTGTATTTTTTCAATTTCAATAAAAAAAATCGTTAGGGTCGCGGCAAAAAATTAGGATCTGTCGGGTAACTGGAACCAAACCATTATTTTTTTTAGCCTAAATTCTCTTCCAAAAATTTGGAAACACTTTTCCAATACACAAAGATATTCCGTAGAATATATATAAAATCTCAGTTGCTTCTATAAAAATGCACTGTCCTGTAATAATTATCTCCAATGTTCAATGAATGCTGAATGTGTAAACAAATAATTCCACTTCTCACTGCAGTTTATATGAAAAAAATGCCTGAATTCCATTGACAGAGGTTATTTATAGTCTTCAGATAGAAAGTTCAAGAATAAGAAATTTCTCTGTTCTTTTTTTCATTAATTGCTATTGGCTAAATAAAGTCACCTCATTAAGCTTCTAGATGGTTCTGTCTAATTTCAAGTTAATAAGTGTGACCCAATTAAACAATCAGTCAGCTACAGTGAGCTAAAATAGATTTTGTGTAATAGAATCTTTAAACATGTTGATAGGTACATTCAGAGGTCACTCAGTGCAAATAAGTGATCACAGAAGCCAAAGTCTTCTTATTCTAATTAAAAAATAATTTTAGAAAATATTAATTGTTTTTAATTATTAACTAAGGACATATCAATTCTCATATTATAAAAGGGGGCCATAACACCAACTTTTTCCACCTGTCACATAGTCATTGTCCACCAAAAACCGAAATACCACCAACGAGGGTATAAAATACTCATTGTGTCCAGACCATTTAAAATACAAGTAGGAAGTTTATTGCTCCAATTTCTTTTGGGTTTCTTCAATTTCTCAGCAGAAACTCTCCTTTACTTCTTACTGTGTTTGCATCCCCACCTCTTTTCTTCCTTTCTTACTCTCTCTCTCTCTTAGTTTTTTCTTCTTCTACTTCAATACTGATTCCTTGATAATATGTTAAAAAACTCTTTCTTAATATAAATTATTCTTGTGCAATAACCTTGCCATGAATTATGGGTGAAACATATGCAAATTTTTGGAGACAGCTAAATTAAGCGTTATGCTTTTCATCTACATGTAATTATTAGTGATGAGGCAATTAATCAGTATACAATCAGAAATCAGCCGATAAGCTCCCATCGGTAATTGGGGTGTGGGTTCGTCCCTCGGCGATGGTCACACTTAAAAATATTGTTGAGATTTCCTCAATTTGTCATCCAGATTTAAGACGTTTTTATTGAAATTACTTGAATGATTTGTAGTTCCGATTGATCTTGTCAGATTTTGCCAAGCAGAATGAATATGTGTGATTAACGATGATAAATTCTCAGGGATAATTGTGCATTAAAGGTGGAAACTCTGGCATGAACACTGGTAAGAAATTGCAGGAACTTGCTTGCGACATTGTGTATATTATCTTTGATGCATTTCGTTGACTGCTTCCATAAAAGATAAAACTGTAGTGTTCAGGTTTATGTTTGTTTCATTTCGTTTTATTGTGCTGTGATTCTGGTTTATCAAATATGTATGCACGATGGCAGAGCCTGTTAGTAAAATAAATGTGCTCCTCATTAATATTTAAATCATTAATTAAAACCCTCAACATTGTTACATTGATAACAAACACCACTAAAACCGTTGTTGGGATTGGGGGTTTACACGATGCATTCCCTGACGATTACCATCAATTAAACATAAAACACTGACCATCTGACATCGGCATCGACAATGAGCTGATTCCATATCCAAAACATCGGCATTCCGATGACTGATCATTTATCTTATCAGCTCATCATTAACATGTATGGCATTGTATTCCACATGATGTTTCTGCACATGAGTTACAACTTAGCTTTGAATAAATATTGTTTAAACTAAAATACCTGACCCAGGGTGTGCAAAAGACTTGGTTCCAAAACACACCCTCCTCTGCCTCAAAGCATGTAAAAAGTGTTTACCATTTAAACCACTGACAACCAATCAAAAAGTTAGTCCTAAACAAAAGCTATACACATATCTAGATTTAGGGAACAAGACACCCGTAAAATGTAAGAAACTGATAATTTTTTTTATGGCTGCAGAAGACTGCTACCAGGTTTTGACACATATTCATTTTGTTTGACACAAAAGTATTGTGATTGGCAAAGTTAAAATTTGGACCAAACCGTTGGATGGTGGCACCAACACTGCGCACAATCCCAGGGGATTCCTTTGGGTGTCTACAGGTACAGGGGAAAAATATGGGACCCTTTCCCAATGGCATTTTGGCATGATTTTTTCCCAATTCAAACCTAGAATGTCCCAATGTCAGTCCTCATCCAATTAAAAAATTAATTCTTCTTTAACCCTAAAAGAGCTAATTTTGTCTTTGCTAACTTTTTCTGTAACAAAACAGGTGCCCCAACAGGCAGTTTTTAGATGCATTTGCAAGTTACATCCCAAGAAACTTGTCAGTTGTTTCTAGGCAAGTCTTGGCTGCCTATACAGGCAGCCAGAACTTGGCTAGACTTGACTGCAAAGCCACAGAATGTAGACTGTCAGAGAGTAGCAAAAGGCATAAATATCTTCATTTAATACTAGTATTAGAACAATTTATTTAATAGAGATTTTACAGGAACTGATCATCAATTCATGCGACTCGGACTGTATGTTATAAAAACTTACTACATGTACTATACATGTAGTCTCTTTTGTATTAATGTTCTCTGTTCAATATCCAGGTAATATCCAGGTAACATTTCTTATTCTTTGTGTGTTTCTTTTCCCAAACAAATTCACAATTCGAACCTCCATGACGCAAATTTTATCAATTGCATGGAAACCAGACCCCTTCCCAAAGAGGGCAGAAAAATCGTTGAATCCTTCCTCTGCATCCTCCCCCCCCCCCCCCCCACCCCTCTGCATCTCTCCACCGATTGCAGGTAGTGGTGGTCATTTTGAGGGAGAAATCTTGCTACACCAGAAAAATACTTCATTTTTATTGCGGAGGGGGGGGGGGGGGGGGGGGTGGAGGAAAATCCACCAAAATTCTTTGACTTGTAGAGTGCTAAATTATTTTTGGTCATCCAGATTTGTCCACATCTCTTTGCCTTGTTACAATTTACGGGAGAGTGCCTAGTGTCACTCTCCCATAAATTGTAACAAGTCAAATCCTCACAAACTAAATAATTTCAATTCAAAAATAATATGAAGCACATCCATAGAATGTGAAGCCATTAAGTTGTGGCACCTGCACTTCAGAATAAAGCCCAAATATGGGCTTCCAGCACTCTTCCAGTTAAAAATCTTCTCATGAACCAGTGGGTACAATGACTTTATATTTGGTATGGAGCTTCCTTTTGAGGTGTAGACTCAAGTTTGTTCAAACGAAGTTCGTGGATCAATATTTGCCTTTATGGGAGGGGTAAGATTTTTGGCCTATTTTCTGAACCGATGGTCGAGTTTGAACCAAATTTGACATGTGGTATTATTGAGTCATAAGTACTTGATTCATGCAAAAAACAAAACAAAAAATTTGCCTGTCCCCATGGGGACCCCAGGAGCTAAAAATAGAAATATTTTCAAATGCTCATATATCCCAAACCACACAGCACAGAGAAACTGTTACATGTATTTGGTATGAAGCATCCTTAGGACCATTAGAATTGAATGGTAAAAAAAAATTGCCATCGGGTGTGCTAGGGTGTTCTATGGTTGGGGGGGGGGGGGGGGGGGGGCATTGAAAACATGCTGAATCAGCATATTTGCAAAAATGAAAAAAAAAATTTACCCCACATCCACTGATCAGAATCTTTTGATATACAGTATCCAAAGGGGTCAGATACATGTGTATTAAAATGAAGCCCCTTGGTTCATATTTGGGCTCAATACAGGAGCCCACATTTTTAAATTAGGGCAATATGGGGAATGATCTTTAAAAATCTTCTTCAGATCCTCCACTCAGAGTGCTTTGATATTTGGTATGCCACATCTTTAGGATGGTCAGATTCAAGTTGGTACAAATCGAGTGCCTGGGTTTATATATATGGGTTCCCCATGGGAGCCCGAATTTTAACTTAATGCAATATGAGTGAATATCTTTGAAAATCTTCTTCCTTCAGATCCACCAGTCAGAATGCTTTCATATTTGGTATACAACATCTCTAGGGGTTTGGGGGGAGGGGGGGGGGGGGGGCAGGCCTGGCTGTTTGAGGCAGCTATTGCTCTGGCTCTTCTTGGCTCCCCTCAAATCATATTGGGGAGGGCCATAATTGCCCTCCTTAAACTGCAATGGCTCTCATCAAACTTTCAATTCCCTTATTAAAAACCGTGTATAATTAATATAAGTGTGGAATAGCTCCCCTGAAACAGATTTAGGGGAGCCGTAGCGGCTCCCCTGGATTTTTCAAAAGGCCAGGCCTGGGTGGGGTGGGATACAAGTTTGTTCAAATCGGGTCCCTAGGTTAATATTTGGGCTCCCTATGGGCTCCCAAATTTTAACTTTGTGCAATCAATATGAGGAAATTTCTTTAAAAAATCTTCTTCTTCAGATCCACCAGTCTCAATGCTTTCATATTTTGGTATACAACATCTCTAGGAGGGAGGGTCACATTCTAATTTGGTAAAATCGAGTGTCTGGGTTAATATTTAGGCTTCCTATGTGAGCCCAAATTTTATCTTAAATGAGGGAATTTCTTTAAAAATATACTTCTTTAGATCCACCAGTCAGAATGCTTTGATATTTGGTATTCAACATCTCTAGAGAGGTCAGATTCAAGTTTGTTCAAATCGAGTCCCTGAGTTAATATTTGAGCTTTTTTTATGGGAGCCTGAATTTTAACTTGGTGCAATATGAGGGAATTTCTTTAAAAATCATCTTCTCCAGATTCACAAGTCAGAATGCTTTTGTATTTGGTATACATCATCTCAAAAGGGGTGTGATTCAATTCTGTTCAAATCGGGTTCCTGGGTTAATATTTAGGCCCCCTATGGTAACCCATATTTCAACTTAGTGCAATATGAGGAAATTTCTTTAAAAATCTTCTCTTTCAGATCTCCCAGTCAGAGTGCTTTCACATTTGGTATACAGCATCCTGGTGGTAGAAGGGAAGGGCTCAGACTCAAGTTTGTTCAAGTAAAGTTCCTAGGTTGATGTTTGAACTCCTAAGTTTTGCATTACTGGAAATCTGGGCATTATTTCTGTGGTAGCATCCCAGAACTAAAACAAAATCATCTGGCATGGACAACAGAGTTATACATAATTAAATAACTTCATTCCTCTGCAGTGTTAACTAGCTATAGATGCTAATTAAATCCTTCTTTAAACATCTATTGTCAGGTGTGTGCCTCAGGCCCCATGGTGCCTCTTGTTTGGCCTGTACTAAAATGAATATTACATGTAGTAATAACAATGAGAAGGGTTGATAACGGAAAAATATATTTTCAAGTACAAAATATAAAGTTTATTTGAGATAAAGTAACACTTGAGTATCTTAACCATCTGCACACTGATGTCACAATACTGAAATTTAAGGTCATAAATTTTCCCATAATTCAACTCGGAATTTAACAAATTCAGTCTTGTTTAACAGAGCTCAATAAACTTTGTTAAACAAGACTGAATTGGTTCAATGGCCTTGTTGCATGATGGGAGAATTTACAGCTTCAAATTTTCATATTTTGACTTCAGAGTGCAGAGAGTTAATGGGGTGTCCATGTTTGTAAACACATAAGTATATGTACAATGATACTTTATCAGTGGATTGTTTTGCAGCTTATTTACAAGTAGCTGAATCTTTTGCGCGATGCAACAAAGTAAGTGGATTTCATAAATTGTTTTCAGATTTTTAGACCAACAGTATTTACCTAGTGGGTGGATAACCATTGAAACATGTGGATGATGCTGTTTCCCCCCAAACATTAACTTGGCTGTCTTCAAAGAGATACAGTACTGCGATCCCAAATGTAACGTCTTTCACGAGCAAATTCAGATTTACTCACTACACAATTAACACCAGTATTAACCCCAGTAGAACAAAATTTCATCAATAAAATATTGTGAAATGAAGTCCGAATCAAGAAAAATGAATGAAATGGCGTCCGAATGTTACAAAATTGAGGGCAAGCAAAATTTCCATTTACCTATCTTTTGCCCCAAATAAAATCAAGGCAAATGGTTAACTCTTTCGCTACCAGCCACCACCAGAAACAGACTCCCTTGTGCCACGCATTTTGTGGTAATATTCTTGTATAGGGTATACATGGATAATATCAAATATCTTGCCAACCACTTGGAGCAGAGAGTTGAAACTTCCCAGGTAGATACATATAGCTATGGTTTATGCATAGCCATTTTGCTGACATCACATGGTCATGTGACCCTGGTGGCCATCTTATATTTTATGAAAATTTGGTGATTTTTATCAATTATTGCTGTATAATATATGAGCAATGGGTTAATATCATTTGAAATGTCTTTGTTATTAACATAGACCAATGATGGACAATACAAAAATGATATATTAGGAAGATATTTGTTGCCATTTATATCATTTGCCAGTTCATATGGGGACCCCCCCCCCCCCCCCCCCCCCCCCCCAACAAATTTTGCTTATATGAACTTGCATTGTGTGTTTGAATGGGCAATGTGTGGTTTCTCCGGTACAACATGGACTGCATTGGTGAAACTTCCTAGGCAGTTACATATAGCTCTGGACTTGCACAGCCGCTTTGCTAATGACACAGAGGTCACGTGACCCAGGCGTCCATTTTGGATTTACAAGAATTTAGGGATTTTTCATGTTTTTGGCATGGGGTATCCAAAATCTCAAATGTGGATGAAGCTCCAACACAGGACTATCAAAATACTGTAATACTTGTTAGTTTCATTACAAATGAGTTCCATTGCCTTGTCTGGGAAAAACAGCTTGAAGAAATCTGTTGGGTCCAGACCATCGGGGTCTACCAACATACTAGGGTGACAAGCACGTTGGGGTAACCAGCAGCTTTCAAAAAGCTCACATTCAGGATATGTCTCACACTACAGAGCAGAATTGACCTCCAGTGCATTTGCCTGACTACTTTATAAATCTCCCCCCACTACCAACCTTAGCCGTCCCCCTGACTCTGACACAAGAGGGTCTATCATTATCATGCTCATCGGAGTCTTCATTATTATCTAGGCTTTATTGCGCGTAGGAATTGCGTGCAATTGCCATATCGAATGGCAACCAAAGCATGGCAGGTTCTCCTGGTTAGTAGTTACCTATAGCAAACACAGGCAGTGTTTCTGTCAGTGGACCTCCGGGTTACCCAGAGGTCCATTGGCTGAAACATTGCTTGTGCACAGGCCATATGTACAGAATTTGATAGCCTTACTATGGTCATAACGCATAGATTACCGCACAGATCGACATGCTATTTGTGTGCATTTCGTGACAGAACTTCTAGTTTTAACCGTAGATATGTTCAGACAAACTGCAGTGTTTGATGCCCGCATCTCATTCTCTTGAGTTTTCCAACTTTGTTGTAGATGCATTGTTATCCTTCGAAATAAAGTACAGTGGAGCCCACTGAAATGGATATCTCTTAATTGTATATCCCTGTTAATTGAATACAATTTCCCAACACAAAACCATTTACCATACCTCCAGTACAAATTTGACCTGTTAATTGAATATAGGTTATAGAGTAAACTCCTGTTAATTGAATAACAAATCTTGTAACCTTTCGAGAAATTACCCAGACTCTCCTCAGTTTTCCTTTGTTTATAGACCCATTTGGCCTCAGTACATCCAATACATGCATTTAATCTATTATATCTTGTTTGACAGAGCTCATGAAGCTCTGTCAAACAAGATATAATAGAATAAAGGCTAAGTTTATCTCTAGAATACAGGAAAGCCACACCATCCCTTTTATTCAATACTCCTGTTAATTGAATAATTTTCATTGGCAAAGTGCCTATTCAATTAACAGGGTCCCACTGTATCTGCATATGACGTCTTTTAGCATTTTGACTAACAAACACAGACATAACTTCAGTCCTCATGCAGGCTAAGCATAATTTGTAGGGATTAAAGGTTTGATGCGCTTATATTTATTGACTGGATAGGTACCGAATGATGGTTATACACAGAACGACACACGCGTTTGAATGTGTTAATCGATGTGGCACTTGTGCCATCATGGAATGATAAAACTTGAGGCCTGTGGCCTCTTGTGTTTGCACGTCCTTCCATGCATCCTTCCATAATGACACAAGTACCATATTGATTAACCCATTCACTCGCACGTGCCATTCTGTGTTTATTACATATGCCTTCACGTCTATAAAAACAGTTATTAGATTCATTTGCAATTGATTTCATTTGACAACTATCATTTGACAACTTTCAACAAAAAGAACACATTTTATCACATAGCAAGTTTGTAAGGGGAACCTGCGTTACTATTTCGTCTCCTGAGTTCCAATGTGTTCTATGTGCCTGGCACATAGAACACATTGGAACTCAGGGGGCAATTTTCAGTTATCTCTAGTGATTCAACTTGTAATTGTGTTGCATGATTTGTAGAAAATTCCACTGAAAATTAAAAATAGTCTGTCAACGATTTCCATTCCGCACATATGTGTGGAACAGATTTTCATTTTCCACATGGTTTATTGTTGCTGTAGATGGGGATTACATAGAATAGACATGTAATAAATTCAGTTATGTTTGGTAATTTACTGATGCAGCGATTTGGGGGAATGAAACTTTAGAGAGAGCATGTGCACACTTTTATTCTGGGTTCTTCGGGGTTCTTGACCAATAGAACAGTCACATTGTGCTAGTGATATAAATTTAGCATTGAATTCCTTGTACTTCTGTCAACTGAAGCCTTTGGTTAGTTCTATTCATTCATGAGCTGCTTGACATCAAAGTGAGGAAGCCAAGAATATTTCCTGTCATTTGACACAAGAGTTTTCACAAGGCAAGATAGGAAGTCCTTTTGACGATCTCATTTTCTAAATGAACAATGTTTCCCCTATTATGTACTAGGGCTGCAATGATTAATCATGAAATGAATGTATCGTGATTCATTCTCTGATGATATGTATCATAATTTGCTTGCACTGTATCACGATACACATGGACCCAAAATTTCATGAATATTTTGTTAATGACACTTCAAAAATGGCCTCATTGTTGACTATTCGCATCCATTATATAATAGTAGTTGTCCTTTGAAATGGGGATTGGAGAAGTCTCAATTTACGCTGCTCTGAGGTATTTGTTATCATTGAACAGCACAAACATTGAACAGCATATAATTTGATCCAACAAATCACAAATTCCAAGGAAATAGAAGAGTGTGTCATGATGTTTTGTTATCTAGAAGTTTGAGAAATCTAATTTCGTTGAAATGAAGCTGCTTGACCCAATACAGTATAATGATTTGTTATTTGGTCATTGTATGGGTGGATATTAGACTTTTCCCTCTACTCACCAGCCCAGTAGAAATGTGAGGACTCTGGAATCAAATCTGCAGTTATGCACCCCCAGGTGACCCAGAGGTCCATAACTGTAAATGTAGATTTGCTTCTTGTGTCCTCCCTTTTCGATGATTGATGAGTGTATCGTGATACGCATCGAATCGTGGGGATCATATCGTGATATGTATCGTATCATGAGAAAACATATCGTTGCAGCCCTATTGTGCACAATACAGTTGCCATGGACAGGCCATAATCCACATGTGGGCGGTGATGTCCACACATGTACATGTATTTACCAGGTAATAAAACCATCATGAGTAAAATTTTAATTATTGAAACACCGGGAAATCTTGCCCACCTGTGGAAAGTGACCAGTCCATGGTAGCTGTACTTTATGCATTCCTTACAACAAGATTAGTATTTAGTTAGCTGTGTCTGTTGCCTCTAGGTCACACTGAAATTACAGAAACTTTATTAAGCCTTACCAGTGGCAATGGTTTTTAGCTAATAATTCTGCAGCATGAAGGTCCAGATTTGCAAACATTGTAACCAAGAAAGTGCATTCAATTTTAGAAATGGCTTTGTTCCGCGAGTGATTCATATGTTAACCTTTAAAAGCCCACAAGAATGGTGAGACCATCTGTTGATAACCAGGCATGTTAACTCTCCCAGAATACCCAAGAAAATCCCGTAAATTCAGTGTACTTCCCGGCCTCCCGGAAGGGAATTAGTTTTAGACAAAAATCCCGGAAAATTGTACAGTCAGAAATTTTTCCACTTCCAGACATTCAATGTCAAACCAAAGGCCTGCGAAGCTCTGATCATAACGAATAAAACAACAAAATATGCATACACGCTTCCGTGTAATGCTAAAAAATTACAGCTTAAAATCAATACACGTCGGAACTATTTTTAGCTTAACTTGACAAAGTCAAGATAAGCTATTGCCATCACGCGTGCGGAAGTCTGTTTGTCTGTGTGTCTGATCACATTTTCTTTTAGCACAAGCTACAACCCAGAGTGCTTGTCCGATCGTCCCAAAATTTTATATGCAGGTTTGGGGTCATGTCTAGATGAGAATGTCCCCTTTTGGTCATGATCGGTCCACCATGATGGCTGCCCCAGCCCAAAACCCGAAAACCTTTAGCACAGTCTACCAGTCCTATTTATGAAGGGATTTCATTGTGACTTCGTAGGATGCCCCTGTATAATATCTAGATGAGAATGTCCCCTTTTGGTCATGATCTGTCAACTATGGCGGCTGCCTAAGCCTGAAACCCAAAAACCTTTTTAGCACAGCATGCAGGTCATATTTAATATGGAGGGATTACATAGTTACTTGGTAGGATGACTCTGTATGATGTCTAGATGAGAACTTCCCCATTTGGTCGAGATCTGTCAACTGTGACGACTGCCCAAGCCCCAAACCCAAAAACTTTTAGCACAGTGTACAGGTCATCTTTATGTAGGGATTTCATTGTAACTTGTTAGGTTGACTTCATATAATGTCTAGATAAGAATGTCCCCTTTGGTCGCGATTGGTCATCTGTGACGGCGACAGGAGCCCAAAGTCCCAAAACTTTTAGCAGTCTACAGGTCATGTTTATGAAGGGATTTTATTGTTACTTGGTAAGATGACTCCAAATAATGTCTAGATGAGAACGTCCCCTTTTCGTCTCGATCATTCAGCCGTGACGGCTACCCAAAACCCGAAAACCTTTAGCCTAGTCTATAGGTTGTATTTATGGAGGGATTTCATTGTAATTTGGTAGGTTGACTCCTTATAATGTCTAGATGATAGCGTCCCCTTTTGGTCATGATTGGTCAGCTGTGACGGCTACAGAGGCCCGAAGCCCGAAAACCTTTAGCACAGTCTACAGGTCATATTTATGAAGGGATTTCATTGTAACTTGGTAGGATCACTCCAGATAATGCCCAGATGAGAACGTCCCCTTTTGGTCGTGATCATTCAACCATGATGGCTAACCGAGCCCAAAACCAAAAAATACTACAGGTCGTATTTATGAAGGGATTTCTTTGTAACTTGGAAGGATGACTCAGTATAATGAGGACGCCCCCTTTTGGTTGTGATCGGTCCACCTTGATGGCTACAGAGGCCCAAAGCCCAAAAACCTTTAGCACAGTCTACAGGCAGTATTTATAAAGGAATTTCATTGTAACTTGATAGGATGACTCGTTTTGGAATAATTTCACTGTAACTTGGTAACTTTAGTTGACATACATTAACTGTGAGGGCCACATACATTAACTGTGAGGGCCACATTAACCCACCCTCAACTCTTTAGTACAGTCTACAGCCCAAATTATTTTTATTGAAAACATAGCATACAGGGAACAAAAATTAACATATTCCCAATTAACACAATTCTTGTCTTATTTCATAATCCTTTCATAAACATTGAACATTATCTCTTTCATCAAACACAACCACAGACAAGTTAAGCTACAGTGTCATTGACACTTTCATTTAATAAGTCAATAACACTGAGCATTGTTCTGTTTCGCGGGTCACAGTTGAGAGGCGTCTATTCCCGGAAAGATCCAAATGGTATTTGCACAGTTCAAAACAGAATTATGAATTACTGATGATGAGAAAAAATCTCGATCCCCAAAAGCTAAAATGTCTCCTCACTGAAATTGGTGCATATAAAGAAACACCACAAACAACACTAAATAAGGGGAAGATGGATTAAATTGTGTGTGTCATTATGACTCATTAAAAATGGAATTACACTTTATTGCCCATTCCAGAAGAGAATTATATGACTTTGCTCATTGGCCAAATTGTAACCACAGGAGGTGGTGTGAGTGTGTGTGTGGGGGGGGGGGGGGGGTAGGGGGGGGGGGTGTTTGTAGGAAAGGGCTGGAGGGTGGTAAAAAAGAGGGAGATGAAGTATTTGAACCAATGATTTTTTAACATGGTATAATGAGGATCAGTAAATTTTTAGCCTATGAATTACTGGGTGCACCCTAGTGCCAGTGGTGGTCCAAAAGCTGAATTTTATTTAATTCTTATGTATATTGTTCATGCATGTATGTTTCCCTGAAATTCATCCAATTTCCCTGAAAATCAGTCTCAAGTTCCCTGAAAAAAAATTTCTGCGGTTAACATGTCTGTTGATAACACAAATTTAAAATATCCCATGTGCAAGAGAACTGAATTTCCTTGGACACATACCATTGGGACACTTCTATGTTTTCATCTCCAGAATGGACTCCCAACATTTTTGTCCTGGCAGAAACACTTTTTCAATGAAATGTTCATCCCAGTCAATAAGAGTTTTACAAAGAGTAATAAGCAGGGTTGGGGTATTCGTATTTGGTATTCAGTCATATTCAGTACATTTTTTCAAGTATTTGGATGTATTCAGTATTCATGCAATTTTAAAGTATTCGTATTTGTGTTTGTATTCGGATACAGTCAAATTTGAGGTGTATTCATGAAAACTTTTGAATACTTTTCTTATTTTAAATATGTAGAGTATTTTGTAAAAAAAATAGTAATCATCAATATCAGAGAATAGTCAAGAACAAGTACATTTGAAGTGCCTTGTTTTTCAATATATTAAAATAAAATTTGAAAACATTAAATTTTAATATTTAATAATAGAATATATTTAATTTATAACTGCAGCAGGCTAATTCACTGCAAAAGCTGATTGATAATAGGTTTTTTTGTCTTTACCTTCAAAGAAATGTTTCCTAGCAGATGATCACGTGTGATATGGATTCATAATGAAGACAGTGGTTAATGGTTATAGATAAAAGACTAATTATTATTATTGCAAATCATCGTCTGAGCCGCAAAGTGGGGGAGAGCGAGAGAGGGTGTGTCCTCCTCTTTCTGGAGGCTCTCAGGTGGTCTCTGAAGGCACTCTGAGCTCCAAAATGATGGAACATTTCAACAGGGAAATGAGTATATTTGTTCGTAAAATTTGGTAAATTAAAAAAATTGGAGCTACTAACCTCAGTTCCACTTTTTATTAAACAACTTGACAAGAAGAAGCCATGCACCAATTTACCGCACAGTGAGAAAAAGTTTTGCAACTCAAATTTCGAACATGTCAAAATTCCCTGCCAAATATGGGGGCCCTGGGCATCCGCCCAGTCTGCCCATTCCTAACTCCGACGCCAACAATAATTCACTTGTGGTGCCCCGTAGTTTGACACTGAGACAGTGTTTTCCGAGATGTCGGTGCTCCATTGACCAATAATCATTCAGTTTTAATGTGGCACATCAAGTGAGCTAATAGTAGCCATTCAACTTGCGTTTCGTCTTTTAAGCTTGCCTTGCACAATCATTAATTATTGAAGGAATTTTGAACCCCGATGATGAATAAATTCAAACAAATCGTCGTGTGAGAACCAGAGGTCCTACCTATGTCCCCAATGGGACATAGGACGTTCTGGTTCTCACACGACGAAATGGCACACGTCTGATCAGGGTGCAATATAAGCAGTACATACGTCAATGGCATTTTTGACCCCGTGATATTCAATCTCTCACGATCATACTATGTTGGACATTTTTCTCGAAATCGTGAACGAAACTGAAATTAGCATGGGTTAACGTCAATGATAGTGTGGATCACAGGAGAGCGTGCCGTTCTCTGAGTGTGTGCTGCCTTAAAATCTGACGAGTTGTTCGTTTGCGGGGATGAGGTGTAGCGTGAACGATACATCATTTCCTAGCTTTCTGTTTTGCTAGAACGAAGGGGGAACGAAACGATTGTTCACGCGATATGGGAAGGCCTGAATTATAACCGATTAATTGTAAACTTAGTTAACAATTATACATGAACAACAAAGAGTTCTAAAGAACAAAAATTATTTTTTATTTTTACAAATTATTACTAATAAGTACAGTGCTGACAAGACAGCAATATTTTTCATTCTTACATTAACTCTTGAAAGCCGGGGAATTGGAATGAATTTATTGAACATGACAAACTGCAAAAAACTTTAGTAAAGCAGGTGCTTGTAGTCAAGTGTTGTCTCCCTATTCAGGTAGACGACACTTGACTAGAAGCACCTGCTCAGTGTTTAATTCTCCCCCAGCCCAAAGATAGCCGAACCGTCACAGCCAGATTACCTGCCGTATTACGTCAGAGGCAAGAAAACTCGACTCCCGGCTTTAAGAGTTAACTGATTTTCAAACTCATGTCAGATAACCCCACACAATATTGATTTTATATATCTCCTACAATTTTAATATAGGTTTCATGCAGGGTTGGAGAATCACTTTTGTCCAAATTTCAATATTTGTAAGAAGTCAAAAAATTATTTTGAGTGATTAGTTTGTGATAGTGAAATACAGCCATTAACCCTTTACCCAACGTAACAGCCAAAACCGGCCAGCACTATTCTAAAAAATCGGCAATTAATTTTCATTATTTTTTCACTTTTTATCTCAAAAACAGGTTATGACCCCTCGTTTGCATTAAGATCATCAAGCTCATTCCAATGAGGGGTCATAACCTATGTTTGTAAGACAAAAAATTTAAAAAAATAGTTATTCAAGAATTTTTTTGCAAGTGTCGTCTGCTTTTCATCTTAGGAAAAGGGTTAATCTACTCAGCGATGTCATTTGTGGTGGCATTTCCATTTATTACAACAAAGATCTGGAATGAACAAGAATTGTTAAACTACTCCCCATAAGCCTGGAAATTTCATTTTAGGGAGGTAAAATAAAAATTATCCTTTGAGTGACCATGGTTGGTCCAAGCAAAAGGGGTAACTGCATTGTGTCCTTGGGCAAGGCACTAAATTTTGATTGCCCACATGTCGGCACATCGGTGCTGTGTACTAAGGTATGCTGCACATCGATTGTGCACTTGTCTTCAACCAATGCTAACCCTGGTTGTGTGGAGTTATGTTGGGGAGTCAGTTACTTGCCATTACGAGTTGGTTCTCTTAACATACTCCAGCTTCCACCTGTAATTCTGTTCGACATGAGATGACCCTGGCTGTCAAAACTCAAATATATAAATAATAAATAAATTACCCTCATTTGGTGCCCTGTTCTGTGAGATTCACTCAGTGTTCTTACATTTTCTTTTTGACAGACAAGGTTCTACAGCATTTTGAGGAGCGTTTAGCACAACCTGGTTCTTCATTAATTAAAATTTTGCTGATGTTGATTTTTATTACCTGATAAATGCGTGTGTGGACACCACTGCCCACTTATGGGTAACGACCAGTCCACGGCGACTACTGTATGTAGAAACAACCACCTTGAAAGTGTCTTTTTCAGTGTAAAAATGCCTAAATTAGGCCTCAAAATATATTTCAATGGGTGATTCAAGTGGAAATCGTGACTCCTTCAGAATACATGTACATGTATGAGAATGGGTACCGCTTGTGATTAAATTCCACCATCAGCAGTACATCGATATAAAAGTCCAACTTCACTTAACTAAAATGATTGTCTTGATCTTTTCATCATCACTTACATGTAGAACAAAGACTGGTAAATTACTAACGCAGGAACTCCCTGTTAGGGAAAATCATTTTGCATTGCCCAAAACTGAAAAATGATATCACCTGCCAGCATCACATAATTTTTCACAAATTTTCTGGTTGGAAAAAATGTACTGTTTTCCAGTGTGCAAATTTTCAAAAATGACTCTCACCGACTGACCATTCTCTTGGTTTGTGTTTGTCTAACTGAACGTTCAGCTGTGTAAAAATTCTTGGGAAAACTGCTTCTTTATCATTAACAAGTATTCATATATTGCTTGGAACTGAAATATATATAGCCTCTCAAGGCAAAAGTCTAAAAATCTGTCGGGACACAAGAAAGGCTGGTAAAGTTGTAGAGTGCTGGAAGCCCATATTTGGGCTTTAATCTGAACTGCAGGTACCTAAAGTTAAAGGTTCATATTCTGTAGATGTCCTTCGTATTATCTTGGAAGAAAAATTACTTCATCTCTATTGAGTTGTATTGCTACAATTTATGGGAGAGTGCCTATAGGCACTCTCCCATAAATTGTAACAAGACAAAAACGTGTGAACAAATCTTGATGCCGAGAAGAAATTTACTCCACTTCCAGTTAAGTTACTCAGACTTTATCATTCAAGATGCAATATTTGGTTAACTGGTCATCCATTCGCATAGATTTAAATTTTTGTAACAGCCATGCGAATGGAACAAGCATTCTCGTCAAATTGTGCACACAGTTTTCTCAACTGTGTAAAGCCTACTGAGCTCTGTCAAAAATTTCAGTATTTTGACTGCAATGTGCAGAGGGTTAAAAAAACACAACCATTGAACAGATGACTCTATATACGTTCTACATGTATTAAGCCTTTACCTAATGCATTAGCCTGCATAGTTAACAAATTCAGCGGTTCCAAAAATTTGTTTAATATTGTTTTTCAAAAAAATTCAGCAAAACCATATCATGTGACCTCTCATCGTAACAAGCTTATTGAGCTCATTCCCATGAGGGGTCACATGATATGGTTTTGTTGAAATATTTTTTAAAATTAAAAAAAAAAACCTAAAAATTGAAATAATAAATGTTGATAATCTGTGTGTTAGTAAAAGGGTTAAGCACACATATTTTAATTGTGTGGCTCTGTTTGAATCATGTGTTTTATAACTTCAGTTGGTGTTCTTTGAGAATGATCAATATCAGCTCCAATCCTGCAGTTTTATTTTAACCCTTTACCTAATCTGAAAAGCAGACGACACTTGCAAAAATAATTCTTGAATAACTAATTTTTTTCATTTTTTGTCTCAAAAACATAGGTTATGACCTCTCGTTGGAACGAGCTCGACGAGCTTGTTCAAACAAGGGGTCATAACCTATGTTTTTGAGACAAAAAATGAAAAAAATAATGAAAATTAATTGGCGATTTTTGAGAATAGCGCTGGCCTCTTTTGGTTGTTACGTTAGGTAAAGGGTTAATTCAAGCATACATGTACTGTGTTTTGAATTATTCTTGGAGAGACCTTGAAAGGCTTCTATAAATTTAGCCCTTTCATGTGGATTAAAAGAACATTGATTTACCAAATGCAACTTGTCATTTTGAACAAGCATATCACCCATGCATGACCTTAACCCTTTACCCAACGCAGACGATATCAAAATTTATTATTTGAAATGTCATTTTTTTAAATTGTTCAAAAAATTTCAACAAAACCACATCATGTGACCCATCATTGGAACGAGCTCGACGAGCTCGTTCCAACGAGGGGTCGCATGATATGGTTTTGTTGAATTTTTTTGGAAAAATAACATTTTTTCAACTGCTGAATTTGCATATTACGCGGGCAGGTGCGGGCGATTCGTTGGGTAAAGGGTTAACAAGTCATCTATAAACAAACTGGTGTTTTCCAAAGAAACAGTTTAGGTTTGGAAGCGTTTCTTCGTGATTGGCTGTTGTTTCCAACTCAACTGATCTCATATACAGAATTTGGAGTAACTTCATCCATAGTTGATTTTTATATAATTTGCCCCCATTTAAAGTTCTCATATGGATTCGGTAGCAGATTTGCTAGAATCACTAAAACCCGCTTCTATCAGATTAGTTATAGGCATACATTCACGTAAGTTCCATGAAACACAGCCTTTTTGCTGTTAGCCCTTTACCCAATGCAATCGATATCAAAATTTGGTATTTTAATTTTTTTTTTCAAAGTATTTAAACAAAATCACATCATGTGACCTCCTCATTGGAATGAGCTCCTTGAGCTCATTCCTAAGAGAGACCACATGCTGTGGTTTTGTTGAATTTGAAAATAAAATTCAACGGCACAATTTGTAAATTACCTTGGTAGATGCGATCGATTCATAAGGCAAAAGGTTAATCAATTTTGTCGAAATTCAGAAGATGTTTTGTTAAAATATGTTATTGTTAAAGTTAAACTAGAAGTCCTGTCACGAACTGTGCGCTTATCTAGGCTTAATTACGCATAGGAATTGCGCACAATTGTCATATTGAATGGCATCCAAAGCGCGACTGGTTCTCCTGGTTACTCATAGCAAACACAACACAGGCAATGTTTCTGCCAATGGACTTCCGGGTTACCCAGAGGTCCATTGGCTGAAACATTGCTTGTGCACAGGCCATATGTACAGAATTTGATAGCCTTACTATGGTCCTAACACGTAGATTAACGCTCAGATCGATATGCTATTTGTGCGCATTTCATGACAGGACTTCTAGTTTTAACTGTACTTGCATATATATCCCTTAGCAGACCTGGAAATAAAGGGCTTATATCATAATCTGTTGGCAGATTACGCCATATAGCATGCTCGTAACCCGTAGGAAAATGGTGTTGTGGTGCTTCTCCACCTTCTCTGTGTTTACTGTGCCAGTCATGCTCTTTTAATTTATCTCACTATCGGGGCGTTTTTGCACTGTTACGCAACTAAAATTTAATGTATCTGGGCCCTTGTTCCGAATCCGTATCAAGGGCCCCTGATACAAGCGCGTGATTCTGCTGTTGCCAAAACGAGGAAGCTCATTTCGGTTTTTCAATGTTCTATTAGTGTTTGAAGACTCACATTTGCAAGCAGAGTTGCAGCTGTATTCGCTGTAATTGTGCAAAACTCCTTCTATAACCTATTAATGGGATCCTTTTAAATATAATAAACTTTACACCAAGAGAAACATTTAATTCATCAGTTATTACTGCAATTAACAATCAAATTCACCTTGACAAAATACACGTTAGATAAATTTCGCAAAAGCACAGTGAATCCCAGTGACAGGGAATTTCTCAGAAGCATGACATCATTCTATTTTTAAATTAGCGTTCTTTCACCCACTGCGAAAAAGAAATAGTTCCTATTAAAATATACTTTTAAGACATTTTGTGGTCAAGTATTGTGAGATAAATTTATCATCACCACAGTGTGTGTGTCCAGGAATTAGGATCAAGTCTCGTTGAAGGAACGGAATCTCATTTCGACTCGCCCTTACGGGCTCGTCGAAATACTATTCCGTTCCTTCAACTTGACTTGATCTGAATTCCTGGACACACACACTGTGGTGATAATATATATGTCTTAATGGGATTCGCGCCTATATAAATATCAAGAACATTAGCTTATACCCAGTACAAATTAACCCTGTGTACTCATCTTATATCTTTTATAACCCTGTACCTACAGAAACCCTTTACCTTCAGAACTGAGACTGCAAAAGTGGTAATTTTATCAATCAGATCGCAATTGGGTCACGACACGCTCTCCACCAGTGGATCAACATTTCATAAATAAAATATTCCCCCGTGGCAACCCCGGGAAGTGAAGCAGTGCTTGTTTATTGTGGGGAACAAGCTCTGTTTTACTGGTAAAATAGGACCCAGTCACCAATGCTTGGGGTGGAAGTCCTAAAAAATGTGCTACATGGATATAAACGATAAGACTTAACTTGACTTTATCTCCATGCTGTGGTCAGGATTAGCCATTGAGCAGAAGTATGTGACTTTAAACACCAGTAAATAAATAAATAAATAAATAAATAAATAAATAAATAAATATCAGTGCTTCTCCGTCTTCTCTGTGTTTACTGTGCCAGTCATGCTCTTTTAACGTTTTAATGTGATTCACGCCTTTATAAATATCAAGAACATTAGCTTATACCCAGTACAAATTAACCCTGTATACTCATCTTATACATGTATCTTTTATAACCATCTACCTACAGAAACCCTTTACCTACAGAACTGAGACTGCAAAAGTGGTATTTTTATCAATCAGATCGCAATTGGGTCACAACATGCTCTCCACTAGGGATCGACATTTCATAAATAAAATATTACCCCATGGCAACCCCGGGAGGTGAAGCAGTGCTTGTTTACTGTGGGGGACAAGCTCTGTTTTACTGGTAAAATAGGACCCAGTCACCAATGCTTGGGGTGGAAGTCCTAAAAAATGTGCTACATGGATATAAACAATAAGACTTAACTTGACTTTATCTCCATGTTGTGGTCAGGATTAGCCATTGAGCAGAAGTATGTGACCTTAAACACCAGTAAATAAATAAATAAATAAATAAAATAAATAAATAAATAAATAAATAAATATCAAGGTTGATTCACAAAAAACTGATGAAAGTAGCATATCAGGTTCAATGTTTTCACATTACTTTTCTGATGGAATTAGGTTCTACAGTGGTATGAGAGGAAAAGTACCCAGTCACAATCTGATCACAGTTTTGTAACATGACCTGTAAGCAGACAAGACTGTGTTAAGCCTTTACCAAATGAATTGGCTGAATCTGCCCACATAATTTACAAAATGAGTAATTGAAAAAATGTTATTTTAAAAACAATTCAACAAAATCATATCATATGCCCTTCTCATTGTAATAAACTCACCGAGCTCATTCCAATGAGGGACCATATCATATGGTTTTGTTGCATATTTTTTTTTTTAAGTTGAAAAATTAATATTTAAAATAATAAATTTTAATATCGTCTTCGTTGGATAAAGGGTTTATCATTTGTGAATCATGAATATGCAGTACTTTGATCACAAAACTGAACAGAGAATATCTCTTAGATCACAACTGTGTCACGATCCAGTTGAAATCCTCTTTCCACCGTTCTTCCCACGGCACCATGGCATCTCAACAGTTGGATATGAAATGTGAGGGCATTGAATTTGAAATGTTACTTCCATTTGTTTTTCATGATTCTGTCTTGATTTCGCAGTATTTATGAAATCTTGACCTACTGGTGTATAAGTGTGTTGTGACCCGATGGTGATCTGATCAGGATGAATTCCAGTAAACACAGTATAGTACAGTTGCCATAGACTGGTCATAATCTACGCATACCAGAAAATAAGTAGTCAGACAAGGACAATGTCAGGTACAAAAAGTCCAATGTCAGACTGAGGTTTAAAATCATCAGTCAAAATGTCTGATGCCAAAATTATCAATGAAGTTCAGTGATCAGAAGATCATGCATGCTGGAAATTAGAGCTGTAGGTTAACCAAAACCGAACCGAGGTTTTTAGTTTTTTTAAAAAACCGAAACCGTCGACATCCCGTAATCTACGGTTTTTCGTTTTTTTATTAAATACTCTCTTACTGCAGAAATTTGCAGAATGCAGCCATCCCAGAGTAGTGAGAGTACCCAGACACTGCCAATGGCAGTGTCTGGGTACTTTCACTACTCTGGGAAGGCAACATTCTGTGAATTTCCGACATTTCAGTTTAGTTGCGTTTGCAGCTTTCCTCAAGTTGCGTGTAGGTGTCAGACCTCGAAAAATGGCCAAGCACAATAAACGTTCTGTATATTTAGGTAATTATTATATTGGCCTTCCTGATTCTTCATGTATTATATAGCTTATTTCGGGCATTCATTGAGTTTCACTCAATTTCACTACCATTCAGTTATGATTCCGGACATAAGAATGAGTTTTATTGAATTTTACTTGGCCTCATGAACAAACCGAAAACCGAACCGAACCGAGGTTTTACTCCACCTGAAAAACCGAAACCGAACAAGAAATTTAAAAACCTAGAGCTCTACTGGAAATATGTACATAACTAGCAAGCCAAAAAATAATGATTGTTGTGATTTCTGGTCCTGGCAAGTTGGGAAGTGTGAAGAAAGTGACTGTACAGCTTATCAGTATAAACAGCATGTGAAGGAATACAATTTGATATAGCCATACATGTATCTAAATTATGTCTGAAGGGTAATTCAGTCCCAGTTTAGAATGAAACCAATCATACCTTGTTTGGCAGGGCTCATTGAGCCCTGCCAAACAAGGTATGGTTGGATAAATTCTGAGCAGTTTTAAGATTTTTAAGGTACATGTACACCCAAAATACATTATTTTGAATACTCAAACCCCATTTTGTAATATGTCAGATGCCATTCTTAAATGACAGACATGGTACATTTGGCATCTGACATTTTGTCTGGAAGAGCAGTGAAAATTATTTTCAGGCTTGAATCTACGTGTGGGCAGTGATGTTAAATTTTTTATGATTATTCCTACAATTAGTGTTTGGAATCTAATATTAATGCAGCCTTAGACAATATTGTCCACCCGTGGAAAGTGTCTGTTCCTAGGTGGCCGTACTCTACTGTACTCCAGTTGTGATTGGATAAGTTTGAAAGTTTGACAGTTACATGCCGCTGCTTTGTGGAACTCTCCATGTACTTTTTCCTTTTACCTAACATGACTTGAACACAACATTTGAAAACAAATTTCCTAAATAAGCAAAAATTTAATTTTTGTCTTAAAACACATAAACTCCCCGTGGGAACCCCGGGAAGTAAGCAGCACTTGTTTACTGTGGTAAACCAGTTCTGCTTTACTAGTAAAATAGGACCCAGTCAGCAATGCTTGGGGTGAAAGTCCTCTAAAATGGGCAACATGTTGATCAACGATTGACTACACTTGACTTCATCTCCATGTTGTGTCACGATTAGCCATAGTGCATAAATATGTGATGTTAACCACCAACAAACAAACAAACACATAAATTATTAAGTCCATATTTGAATATTTATTTATTTATTGGTGTTTAAGGTCACTTACTTATGCACAATGGCTAACCGTGACAGTTTTATGGGTGGAGGAAGCCGGAGTACCCGGAGAGAACCAACGAGCAGCTGTCAGCTCTTCAACATCACAACTCTGAACTCTGCACCGTGGCACAGGCAGGGTTAGATTGGTTGAAGACATGCGCACCATCAACGTGCAGTATGCCTTAGTACACAGCATCATCGTGCCCCCATGTAGGCAATTGGGGTTAAGTCCTTATTTGAATGAGCTACAGCAGATAAGTTCCTTTTTGCCAACATTTTGGAGGCAAAAAATATATCATTTGAAAGACGATTTTTGCGAAGAGTACTGGCAGGTATGGTTGTTTGTTATGCAAATGGTTAACTTTTTTTTCCACCTGAAAAATATGTCTTTAGAGTAACGTTTATGAATATTTCTTTTGTATTCACAGTAGGTGGAGAGTTGATTGCCACCAAACATCTGCAAAATGGATTTCTCACCCAGACGGTAACTGTAATTCCTGTGATAAAATATAACAGGCTGTTATAGGTCCCTATTATGAAATCAAAATTGATATATCTTTGGTTAGTAATTATAAACAGTTAATATTTTCTAAAATTATTTTGATTTAAAGAAGGCAGATTTTTGGTTGGGCTTATAGCTTATTTGCATTGAGTGACCTTTGAATGTACCTATCAATATGTTTACAGATACGGTTACACAAAATCTATTTGTAGCTCACTGGTTGTTTATTTGGTTCATTCTTTTTCACGTGAAATAAGACAGAATCATGTAGAAGCTTAATGAGCTGATTTAATTCAACCAATCAGCAGTTGGTAGAATAAAAGAACATTTGAATATTATTTTGTGATCTGAACATCTTTTGTACTGGAAAAGTGTTTGAAGAGAGAATTTATTCTTCTTTGTGAGCGATTTATTCTTGTGAAAACCCAGGGTTCAACTGGATGATTTTCAAACCACCTAAGGAGCAAATACTTCTTGGATTCTTTTGAATTTTGCTGAGTGCTTTATTGGAATTTATTGAAGACTACTGAAACTTTGACTGAATATTTCATTACAATTTAGTGACTTGTTTCTGCAGACACATTCTTGGACATTATAATACCAGCTGGAAAGTTTCTTCATCCTGCATTACTGGATTCTATCAAACTTTATTTTGGACTAACTGATAAGTTTTTCTGTTTTATTTTTCTGTAAACCATACATTGTAAAAGATATTGTATCATTTTCTTTTCATATTTTTTTTTTATATTAAATTTCAGAATAGTTTAATTGGAGTTATTGTTGTTGATTCTCAGATTTCTTTCTGTTACAATTATTACACACCGTAACACAAGTATAAACAAAGTTGCAGCCAAAGAATCGACAGGCTCAATACAGAGGTACAGTACTATCATCACAAAAAAGGATAGAAATTTTCCATCAGATCGCAATTGTGTGATCTGGTCAAAAGTCTCTCATCGTTTTTCCATCCATAACCGATCTGTAGAATCTTGCCCGTCAGAAAAGAAATGTGACAACATTGAATTGGGCTTTGAAATAATGCCAGGGCCTACCAGAAGGCCTTGTAAGAAGAATTAATAATAGTACCTACCTTAGCATTGTTGGGGTCTATTTTCTTTCAACCTTTAATAATAATATATCTTTCCAGTGACGGCCTACTGATAGGCCCCATAAAAAGATTTACAGGGCTGATCACAGGGCCCCTGACAAAATATAAGGCCTGTTGAATTTGAGATGCTGTTTTCATTTGTTTTTCTTGATTCATTCCTGATTTTGCCATATTATATTTACGAAATCTTGCCCTAATGATGTTTATAATACTGTCGGGGTGGACTGGTCGTAATGCACACATGGGCAGTGATATGCGTTTACCATGTAACAAAAATTATCGTCAGCAGAATTTTAATGAATGAAGCACCGGGTTGTACCTGGTGCTTCATTATTTAAATTTTTTATGATTATTCCTATAATTAGTGTTTGGAATCTAATATTATTGCATCTGTGGAAGTATTGCCCAACCGAGAATGACCAGCCCACGGCGGCTTGACTGCAAGTGTTGTAATCCGATACTAATCTGATTGAGAATGGTATCACTTTTCAGATCACAGTACTGAACATGTATGATGTATATTGCTCCTTCTTATGCTGTTCTGTGATTACAAAAGTGGACATGTATTTCTGCCAGATTGCAACCAAGTATGGTCATGATCTGGTCAAAGTTCTTTGTCTTCTTTTCTACTGAAGACACTATTTAATCTCACGTGTCCAAAAAAAAATATCTTGAAAGCATTGCACCACCAGATCACCCCAATGCCACATTTAGCATCAACGAAGATACTTTTGGCCTTCTAGTTCTGTAGTCTTGTACTCTGAAATCTCATAGCAGAATCATGTCATGTATATAAAATTAAGGATGAAAGAAGAGTTCAGTATTTGCATTTCTGATTATAGAGTTGTTGAAAGTCGAATTTGCAACTTTATGGTTATGCCTTTGCCTAATTTGTTTGATATTTATCACTGTTTGTTACCAGTACTAATTGAGACAGCCTAAAATTGAATTACTCTGTCTCCTTTCTATTATATCTTGATTTTATTTTGATAATGAAGAAGTCATTTCTAAGTCATTTGCATGCAGTGTCAGAAACTATTTCAAAATTTCAGGGTGTATAATCAAAAGAACACTTAATCCACTTTGCAACCACAAGACAGAATACACTGGGGATGGAGTATAGGGCACTAGAATTAAAGACTAGAGGAGGAGTGTTTCTTGTTTTTGACGTGTGCTGAAGGCGCGCATGAAATACAGCAAAAAATCCAAGAGTTGTTGATTCCTGTCTCTCGTACTCCACCTGAGTTGTGTTCTGTATTTTCAGTTAAAACTAGAAGTCCTGTCACGAACTGTGCGCTTGTCTAGGCTTAATTGCGCATAGGAATTGCTTGCAATTGCTCTATCGAATGGCATCCAAAGCACGGCTTGTTCTCCTGGTTACTCATAGCAAACACAGGCAATGTTTCTGCCAATGGACCCCCGGGTGACCCAGAGGTCCATTGGCTGAAACATTGCTTGTGCACAGGCCATATGTACAGAATTTGATAGCCTTACTATGACCATTATTGCATAGATTAACGCGCAAATCGACATGCTATTTGTGCGCATTTCATGACAGGGCTTCTAGTTTTAACTGTGTATCATGATAAAACTTGTATTAAGTAAATGAAGCTGATAATTTTTAACTGGTAGAGTGCTAAATTGTTATTGGTCATAGGGATTTGTTCACATGCCTTTGCCTTGCTACAATTTATGGGAGAGAGCCTGTGGGCACTCTCATAAATTGTACCAAGGCAAATCCTAACACTAAATAATTTCACTTGAAAGATAATATGCAGCACAACCACAGAATATGATGGAGGCCTTTGAATCATGGCACCTGCACCTCAGAGTAAAGCCCAAATGTGGGCTTCTGGGACTCTACCAGTTAAAAGAAAAATATTACCTTCGGTGGCCAGAAAACTTTCTTGCTTGATGGTGTTTTATTTTGAAGCATTTCATTCATGTCATAACGTTACTCAAGATGCTTAATGTCCACTCACATTCTTATTTACTTGACATTCTATTGTATAATCCAGAATCTAGGCATGGTGTACCTAGAACATATCTATATTGTATCGCGTAATATTAGATGTCACGTGACTTTCCCACATTCTGATTTTTTTGAACAGAAACACCCTATTTTCCGATAGTTCGTCAGCGAAATCGCCCAGACCTACTATCATTTTTGAAAAAAGAATAGTGCACGGTAATAGTTATTCTCGCTTAGAAAATTCCATTGAAGCGTAAATACTTTACAAGACATCTCGTCCCATATACATTATTACATTTAGTTTGGAGAAATAAAAATATTTGTATCGTATCTTTTGCCAAAGGTTTTATTTTTACCGAAGCCGGATTTCGGGTAGAATTATTCGACAGAAATCTGCATTGCCTGTTTTAGATTCTCGAGAAATGAGTAGTGACCTTGACTCTCTTATTTACGAAATGCGAGGCAGGCTGCTCGTGAAGCAGTGGGCATTTTTCAACCGATATGTTTTTAATTCATGTTTGGTGAGTCAATAAATATATCAACTTGAACTGTTTTTTTCTCGTTATTTACCAGGAATGAGTTCACACTTTTTCACTTTCCCTTTTTCCAATTCTTGTGCAAAGCGTGTCTTTTTATCTCTCGTAGTTCATCTCTAAATTAGCGGTCTTGCTTAATTTCGTACCCGGAAGAAATTTTCTTTACATGCCGGTACTTATATTTCTCACAATATTTGTATCGTCTGCTCTACTTGTTCACAAATTTTGAAGTAATTTTATCGTGATTTAGTGTTTTGTAGTAGTGTTGGGGTGGGGGGGGGGGGAGGGGGTTAATGGAATAATGGTATTGTGTTTCTTAAGGTTTTGGTTCTCTGCCTCTCTATCCTAGAACTATGAGTGGCAGAATTTACTTAGTTTACCTGTTTAAACCCTGGACCATTTTCTTTTTTCTTTGGCAGTGAAGAATATTATCTTGCATATATGACCGATGAAGAACGTCAATAACTAATTATAAATTTGGAATTGGCAGACCTCTTGCTCATATTTGGAAAGTAACTTAATGTCTCTGGGTGACTGCATCGCCGACACACTACAAACTTCACAAATTGCGCTTTGTTACCTCCTTCAATCTGCAAAAATTGCCGTTGGACTGAATTAATGGGCCGCAGAAATCGGGGTTAGGCAGACGTTTACCATCCGCGAAATTTTGAACGCAGACAGGCGATTGTGGCCCAGGGCGATCGCCCGCCTCAAAATGACCAGCCTGATTTTCTTGCATGCATAATATTTGATAAACCAGAATCACAGCAGAATAAAACAAAACAAACATAAACCTGAACACCACAGATTCGCCTTTTATAGAAGCCATTGCCGAAATGCGTCAAAGGTAACATACACAATGTCGTAAGCAAGATCATGAATTTCTTGCTGTCACTTTTGGATTTCTTTAATATCAAGCTGACATGCAATCACTTGCGTGAACACCATTGTCTCTCAATTTCTGAGGCAACATGATCAAAGTGAATCATATTTATGCAATTGTTGCACCAGAGTTTCCACCATTAATGCAAAGTTATCTCCGAGAATTTAACATCGCTAGTCACAAATATTCTCTCTGCTCGATGAAATTTGACGAGATCAAACAGAACTACCAATTACTCGAGAGTCATTTCAATAAAAACGTCTTAAATATGGATGAGGAATTGTGGAAATCTCTTCAATTTTTTTTTGTCTGACCATTGGCAAGGACCAATCCCACACCTCTGACTACTAATTGTCAATGATGGGTGCTTACCAACCGATGGCCGATTGTATACCAATTAATCACCTCATCACTACTCAGTAAGGACCATTCCTCGGGTCATCTTTTCCCAGTTTTATGATCAGGGAGAGAGGCTTTATTTAGTCCCCTACCGGCATCGCCTGAGTGGACTATAGGTTTGCACTCTGTCCATCTGTCAGTCTGTCAGTCCATCAGTCTGTCAATCTCAGTCCGTCAGTCTGTCAGTCCGTCAGTCTGTCAGTCACACTTTAGTTTTCCGGACTTTTTTTGGAAACACTTCAACGGAATGATTTCATTTTTGGTAACCTACTATAGAACGATGACTTACAGATCACGTTTGAGTTTCATGCTGATTGCGTTATTCTTGTGTGAGTTATGGCCCTTGGAAATATGGAAAAGCACCAGAATATCAGTTTTCCGGACTTTTTTGGAAACGCTTCAATGGAATGATTTCATTTTTGGTAACCTACTATAGAACGATGACTTACAGATCAGGTTTGAGTTTCATGCTGATTTCATTATTCTTGTTGGAAATATGGAAACGCGCCAGAATATCAGTTTTCTGGACTTTTTTTGGAAACGCTTCAACAGAATGAGTTCATTTTTGGTAACCTACTGTAGAACGATGACTTATAGATCAAGTTTGAGTTTCATGCTGATTACATTATCCTTGTGTGAGGTAGGGCCCTTGGAAATATGGAAAAGCACCAAAATATCAGTTTTCCGGACTTTTTTGGAAAACGCTTCAACGGAATGATTTCATTTTTGGTAACCTACTATAGAACGATGACTTACAGATCAAGTTTCATTTGCACTCTGTCCATCTGTCAGTCTGTCAGTCAGTCTGTCAGTCACACTTTAGTTTTCCGGACTTTTTTGGAAATGCTTCAACGGAATGATTTCATTCTTGGTAACCTACTATAGAACGATGACTTACAGATCAAGTTTGAATTTCATGCTGATTGCATTATTCTTGTGTGAGTTATGGCCCTTGGAAATATGGAAAAGTGCCAAAATATCAGTTTTCCGAACTTTTTTTGGAAATGCTTCAACGGAATTCATGCTGATCATATCTAGGTTATAACATTTGTATAATTATTAATGCTCATTAGTTCGGTAGGGGACATTGTATTGCTTCAGCGATACATGAGCTCTTGTTTTCTTTGTATTTTTTACTCAAATCCATAAAACAGAACCTTCCCTTTGGAAATGCGGGATATTGGGTTGTGCTTATTTACTGCAGTAAATACATTCTACTTTACTGATAAAATACATGTAGAACCCGGAACCAATACCTGGGATGAAAGGCATCTAAAGTGGACAACAAGGGTATAAACAATTGGCTGGACTTGACTTCATATTCCTGTTGTAGATATACGATTGGCCATTGTTTAGAAATATGTCTTTTTACAAACAATAAATTTTATTTATTTTTTGGTGTTTAAGGTCACATACTTATGCACAATGGCTAATCATGACCTTGGCTGTTTTACGGGTGGAGGAAGCCGGAGTACCCAGAGAGAACCACCGAGCAATGACGAACAGCTGCCAGCTCCCCAACATTGTAACTCCGCACTGCAGCACAGGCAGGGTTAGATTGGTTGAAGACATGTGCACTATCGATGCGCAGTATGCCTTAGTACACGGCGTCATCGTGCCCCCCCATGTGGACAATCAGGGTTAAGTGCCTTGCCCAAGGACACAACGCGGGAGTCCGAATCGATCGCTCAGACAGTCACCCATCCGAGGAATAACTGGGCTTGACGTTGCTTAACTTCGGTGAGCTGACGAGAAACGGTTACCGCAACCTCTGCTGCGTCTCCACAAACAATAAATAAGTGAATAAGTGAAACAGCACTGACAAAAGTTGTAATTTTGGCTGGTCTTGACTTTAGAGCTGAAACGGTTAAAGGGGTTTCTTGATCGATTAATCATATGGATTAACCAATTAATAACTGACCCTAATGGGTAGCTGAATAACTGCTGTACCGTTGATGATTTACAGTATTAACCCTTCATCCGTTGAGCTCGTTCCAATGAGGGGTCATGAGGTATGTTTTTAAGCCAAAAATTGAATTTTTTTTAGTTATCCAGGAATTTATTTTGCAAGTGTCATCTGCTACCTGCATTGGGTAAAGGTTTAAGAATAACCAATTCCAGTTACTGATACAATATTCGCCTGTTTTGGAGCAAGTTTGTCCTTTGTTAATCCATATAATACAATAGTTTAAAAGTAACGGTTAACCAATCAATTACTTTTCTAATCGATCAAGATGTTGATCATTGGTTAATTGATTAATCGGTTAACCACTTCAGCTCTACTTGACTTCATATCCAATGGTCTATCTGCGCTTGACCATTGTGCAGAAATATGTCGCTTTACAAACAATAAATAAATGAATAAATGAAACAGCACTGACAAAAGTTGTAATTTGTCTAAGAAATTTAATTCTCTGCCCTGTGATGTGAAACTATCATTTTCAATGTTCAGCAAAAATTTCCCATAAGGCAGCTGCAAATTTAACCAACTATATCATGTTTGATAGAGCTCACTGAGATTTATTCTTATGAAAACCCAGAATTCAACTGGATTATTTTAATAAAACTACCTGTGATGCCAAGACTTATTGCATATTAATTCCATTTGAATTTTGCTCAGTGCTTAAGTGGAATTTATTGGAGGCTGCTGAATTTTTGAGTGAGTATTTCATTACAATTTATTGGATACTATTTCTGCAGACACATTCTTGGACATTTTAATGTCAGCTGGAACATTTCTTCATCACTGGATCACTGGATTCTATATATTGAACTTTTTTTTGGACTGATTGATAAGTATTTCTGTTTTTATTTTCTGCAAACCAAATAGTGTAAAGGATTTTTGTACCATTTTCTTTTCATATTATTTTTTTAAAATTAAATTTCAGAATACTTAAAATTTTAGTTACTGTTGTTGATTCTCAGATTTCTATGTTACCATTATCCTTATTTTTGCACTGTAACAGCCTGTAACTGTAACACTGCTTGTAAAATACTCAGAAGTACTTAGAGCAGCCCAGAAATTAGAGAAAATTAGTATCAGTGCCACTAATATGGCACTTTGTGACTGATGGAGGTACTACAGATACCTTATCCATAGCAGACCAATTATTGCTCTATGATACCTTCAAGAATTTAAGACTTCTGATAACCTTTAAGACAACTCATTATCAAATATTGACCTTTTACAACAAGCTATTAATTGAAAAAAATGTTTTCATTTTTGAAATTCACTTTAACCCTTTACCCAACGTAACGGCCAAAACCGGCCAGCGCTATTCTCAAAAATCGCCAATTAATTTTCATTATTTTTTTCATTTTTTGTCTCAAAAACATAGGTTATGACCCCTCGTTGGAACGAGCTCGTCGAGCTCGTTCCAACGAGGGGTCATAACCTATGTTTTTGAGACAAAAAATGAAAAAAATTAGTTATTCAAGAATTTTTTTTGCAAAGTGTCGTCTGCTTTTCATGTTAGGTAAAGGGTTAAAAAAAAATTCCACAGTCCAGTATAAGTATTTCCATTTGTTTCTTGAATCCTGCACCTTGTGTAACATACAACCAATTAACCCCATGTATTTTTTCAGTCGTTGTGTATATTTTATGTAGTTTATGATAGGACAGCCTGGACTAATCCTGTGTATTGCCTATGGTTAGTCAGTGTATTTTAGCTTTAGTACTCAAACGATTAGTCGACTAGTCAGTGTCGACTCTGGGCAAACCAGTAGTCAACTCTCAATTGTGCAGTCGACTTGTCGGAGGAGTTCAAGCTTTTAGGTAAATACATGTAGTATCCCTTCTGTGCCACTGTCAGACAGTTTGAACAACAATATTGGGCAATCAATGTATACATCTATTGCCATCTAATAGTAATGACAGTAGTTTGTTTTAACTGGTACTAGTAGAGTGCTGAATTATTTTGGGCCATCAGGGTATGTTATTAATTTGCCTTGTTGCAAGTTATGGGAGAGTGCCTATAGGCACTCTCCCATAAATCGCAACAAGGCAAATTAAATAAGACTATATAATTTCACTCTTAGCATAATTAGAAGCACATTAACAGAATAATGTTCCAGTAAGTTGCTGTATATGAATGCCCAAGTGAAGCCAAATTTGGACTGTCAGCACTCTACCGGAACACCAACACTGTTATAAGGAGACAAGTTATCACCAATGACTAGTCTAAGTCGACTTGACTTTTGGGTATTGACTAGTCAACTTTGGAATTCACTAG
The DNA here is from genome assembly GCA_031216915.1 of Pictodentalium vernedei. Classification (NCBI taxonomy): domain Eukaryota; kingdom Metazoa; phylum Mollusca; class Scaphopoda; order Dentaliida; family Dentaliidae; genus Pictodentalium; species Pictodentalium vernedei. Next base: position 232,275,640 of record CM062297.1, on the reverse strand, counting down.
TCGTTTGAGCACTAGTTAGCTTACCAATAATAATAAATAATTTCTAAGCCTAAAATCCACAAAAGTGCTCTTTGGCTTTACAAAAACTAATGGAATGCCTGTTGGAAGAAATATGTTTTCATGCTTTTCTTGAATGAATTTAAGGTACTGATAGTTTTTATATGTTTTGAGGGTGAGTTCCACACAGTTGGGGCAGCCACAGAGAATGCTCTATCACCTGCGGTCTTCAGTCTTGCCCTTGGCTGTGAGAGCAAAGTTTCATTGCCGGACCTTAAAACTTGGGCTGGTTCATACCGATTTACAAGCTCAGTGAGGTAGGGTGGTGCGAGGCCTTGAAGGCTCTTAAAAACCAGCAGACACAGTTTATATTCTATTCTCCGGCATACTGGCAGCCAATGCAGTTCCTTAAGGATAGGTGTTATGTGGCAAGTTTTTCTGTTTCTAGTGACTACTCGAGCTGCACAGTTCTGTATATGCTGCAGTTTTATAATGTGGGCATTTGTTGATCCAGAGAGCAGGGAGTTGCAGTAGTCGAGCCGAGTTGTCACAAAGGCATGTACGAGTTGTTCAGCTGTTTTGTTGTCTATTAAGTTCCTAATTTTGCTGATGTTTCTCAGATGAAAATATGCCACCTGGCAGATGTGTCTGACATGTCTGTCAAGTGATAGGTTTTCATCGAAGAAAAAGCCGAGGTTACGAACAGACTTGGTTGAGGAAATGCACACATCCTGGATGTGTAAATCAAGGATGTGTGCATTTGTACCAATTAACTCTGTGCAATGCACAGGGTTAGTCCCTTTTTCTTTCTGGTTATAAATAAGATGATCTCTATTATGCGACAAACACTGTGCATTGCACAGCCTTGGTGAGTGTACGTTTTTCTGTAGTGTGATATGGAAGTTACCAATTTTTTATAACTACAAAGTATGACTAACCCTGTGCATTGCACAGGGTCAGTCACACTTTCTGGTTACAAAAAATTTCATTATTAACTGAACTAACACTGCATGTGAACTGTAACACCATAGTGTCAATCTCATCAAGTTCAATTCTTCACCCAACATGGTGATCCAAACCAGCCATGGCAGCCAGTACTATTCTCAAAATGCATTCAGTCTCAGGTTATGACCCCTCATTGGAATAGATTGTGGATTCCAAAATGAAAACTCATTCTATTTTCAATTAATAGCTTGTTTCACATGGTGCTTCCAGATATTCCTTCCCAGCATAGCAAATCTGGTGCCACAAGAATAGGTTTAGTTTGGGGACATTTAATCAAATTTTCCTCTGTAAAAGTGACTGGAGATTTTTAACTGGTTGAGTACTAGAAACCACTATGATGGCTCTATTTAAAACTTATGGAAGCCACTTTAGTGGCTTTACACTGTATTAGTTTGAAGTTTGATCAGCAGAAGAAAATCTTTTTTTCATATAAAATGTTTTGGTTGCAATTTATTGCCTATTGGCACTCATCATTAAATTGTAACAAAACAATTATGAACAAAATCTTGATAAACTAAGGTGACTTGTGCTGGTAATAAGATATTTTTTCAAAAATACCCATGTTTCAGATCATCTTAGAAAAATAATTTAGCACTCAACCAGTTAAGTTAAATCGTACTGAACTTTTCATCATATCAAAGGCATGCTGCTGCACAACAGCCGTGACAAGATTTGATGAAAAGTGTTTGGAAGTACTATTGGCAACGACATTTGAACTCAGTTTAGTTAGGTATCAATATTTCCTTTTAGCACACCCTGCAGGGCACATTTATGATTGGGTTGTTTAAAACCAGGTGTAGCAGGTAATCTTCTCCTCTGGACATCTTCCCCTTGGAGGCGAAGATATCCTAGTATATCTTCCCCCCACCCTGGATATCTCCCCCCCCCCTCCCCCTCACACACACACACTTAAATTTTTAAATGTATTTATCAAATTTTGTTTCTTTTACTATAAGGTTATAAGACTTAATTTATTGCAACCACCGGTCTATAAAACAAATTGATGGATTTGGAATTTGTTTGCCAAGGGTTCAATCTATTTGGACACCAACTTTCAAGCAAAACTGAACATTGATCTCTCAGAAGTATTGTATATATGATGGAATGGTTCTGCCAGGAATGTTTATGTGATGGACAACTTGTGACTCATGATCTCCTGTAATAGGCTCTGTTTCGCAAAATATGACATTCTAGAGATTTAGTGATGGTAAAACATCCTTTTTTGCCCAAAGTGGTTGTTGGAAATGGAAATGTACTGGACAGACCTGACCGCCACTCACCACTGTGGGCAGAGCCTTGATCTAGATTGATGGTATTTGGCTCACTGATTTTCTTGAACAAAACAGAAATGAACAAGAGCTATTGCTGAAGGCAATTCATGCCCCCACTGCAGTGCTGGACCGACAAAGCATAAATGAATTAAAAACAAAGTAAGGACTGTAACTCTATTGAAAAGATGTAGACAACTTTTTTATAACATGCACTGTAGCGGCTTGTCATTAGAATTCCTCATACCAAATTTCATTGAAATTCATCCACTTGCTGGTAAGATATTGCTGCGCTGCAGATGGATGGGTGCATGAACAGATGCATGGACGGACACATGGGCAGATGCATGTAATCCAGGATACCCCCATTCTCTTTTCGAGAATGGGGATATAATAAGTTAATATTTATGGAAAACAGATGCCACATGTACATGTAAGTGATACATGTAGCTATAACTTACCTGACTTTCTCAGATGAGCTAAAAAATACTGTTTTGAGGTGACAATACTTGAATTACATGTACTTTAAGTTTGTCATATATAAAAATCTTGTTCTCTTCTCATTTTACATTTGTAATAATACTTGTTAGTGTCTGATTACTTTATAAGATAGCAAAGTAGTTTTCAATTTGAAGGGTGCATACATGCAAAATTTCACAGGTAGTTTTTAACTCACCTACTATGAAGTAGAGGTGCAGTACTGTTGTGACCGCGTCTACGTCAAAGTCCAATTTTGAAAGAGTTTGTGTTTAACTGGTTAAGGGCTAGATTATTTTTAGAGGTCTGAATTCGTTATTGAAAATTTGTTTTATTACAAATTTTTGGAGAGTGCCCAAAGGCATATAATGTGTAACAGAACATATTTTTTAAACAAAATATTATTTGCGTTTGACTGAATATGAAATATGAGAAGGATAACATGGACTTTTGCTGAAGATGGTACCCTCATGTTTAGCTCATCTGGCCTAAAAGGCCATGTGATCTTTTCACATCACTTGGCATCCGCTGTCGTCCAGCGTCCGTAAACTCTTCACATTTTCATCTTCTTCTCTGTAACATCTGGGCCGGTGTGAACCAAACTTGTCAGGAATGGTCTATGGGAGGTCCTCTATAAACGATCCTCATTTTGTTCCCGTCGGATGAAAAACATGGCTTCCAGAGGAATTCTTTGATTCTGGTTGGTGGATTTTCAAAAATCTTCTCCTCTGAAACCGCCAGGCCAAATGTTTTGAAACTTCAGATAAATGATGACTGGGACCCCCTCTTCCAACGATCCTCATTTAATGTTGATTGGGTTACAAACATGGCTGCAATTGCAGCTTACATTTACTATAGAAACCCTATGAGAAATCACATTTTCATCTTCTTCTCTGGAACTACTGAGCTGACGTGAACCACACCTGGCATGGATAGTCTATGGGAGGTCCTCTACAAATGATTCTCATTTTGTTCCCATGGGTTTGAAAACATGGCCACCAGAGGCATTCTTTGATTCTGATTGGTGGATTTTGAAAAATCTTCTCCTCTGAAACCACGGTTCCAAATGTTTTGAAACTTTGCATGGTTGATGACTGGGACACCCTCTACCAACGATCCTCATTTAATGTTGATCGGGTTGCAAACAGCTTCAGTTGCGGCTTATAGTTACTATAGAAGCCCTGTGTGAAATCACATTTTCATCTTCGTCTCTGGAACTACTGAGCCGACGTGAACTAAACTTTGCAGGAATGGTCTATAGGAGGCCCTTTTCAAACGATCCTCTTTTTTTGTTCCCATTGGTTGGAAAATATGGCCACCAGAGACATTCTCTAATTCTGATTGATGGATTTTGCAAAAATCTTCCCCTCTGAAACTACAAGGTCAAATCTTTTGATTTGAAACTTCACATGATTTAGGACTGGGACACCTTCTACCAATGATCCTCATGTAATGTTGATGTAATGTTGCAAACATGGCCACAATTGCAGCTCATATTTACCATGGAAAGCCTGTGGGAAATCACATTTTTATATGTAGTTCCAGGTGAGCGATTACAGGCTCTTTAGAGCCTCCAGTTAGTTGAACAAAGTCAAGATAAGCTATTGCCATCATGCATTCAGGAGTCTTTCAGCCTGTTTATATTTTGTTGAGTGCAGGCTGCACCCCATAGTAACATAACATCAAAGATAGTCAGATTGACAGGCAAAATAATTGCATTACCTGTAGCACACATAATCAACAATTCTTTTGAACAAGGGGCGGTGTCGGACGGAATGAAAACTGCTAAGGTCATACCTGTATTTAAATCAGGATCTGATAAAGAATTCGCCAATTACTGACCAATAAGTATACTCTCCCAAAACAGAAAGTGTGCATGCTAAAAAATAACACTAAAAAAGATATATATCATTTTCATTCATGGAAATTTTATTCAATCACAGATGAATCAATTTGTGATCAACACGAGAAATTTCATTACGCTACGACGAATACTCTTGGTGGCATGGAGAGTCAAAGACACTAAGGGTCAAACACAAAAGTCACACACTCAATATCTGGTATGACCTCCATCTGCATCGACTACTGCTGTGCATCTACGCCTCATGGAAGCGAACAAGTTAGCATGGAAGTGTTGTGGGATGTTGTTCCATATTCTGATAAGCTGTCTTTGGAGTTCCACAAGCGTTGACGGTGCATGGGGAAGCCGGCGTAGTTGACGTTTCATTCTGTCCCATACGTGCTCAATGGGTGAGATATCGGGCGAATTTGCGGGCCAGGGAAGAACATCCACTTGTTGTTGCTGCAGATACTGTTGAACAACACGAGCTGCGTGGGGTCGGGCGTTGTCCTGCTGTAGAATGATGCCGGGGCCATGACGTTAACGTCAAAATCGGATCAATTGCAGGTCTTCGAGGACGTAAGCCGTATTCTCTCAGCCGGTTGATTACTGTTTGAGGATGTATCCGTCTCAGGTTAGGGATGTTCCTGGCTGTCGTCGTTGCCGTTTGTTGCCGGTTCTGGAGATGGACGACACAAATATACCGATCTTGTGCAGGGGTGGTAACTCGGGGTCTCCCGGAGCGGGGTCGGTCTTGAACGTCATCATGTCGTGCATGTCGATGGACTAGCCTGTCTACAGTGTTACGGTGGCAGTTCAAATGCTGGGCAACCTCTCTGTCTGTTCTGCCAGCTCTAATCATACCCAGGGCAAGGAGACGTTGATTCATTGTCAATCTTGGCATGCTAATGTGGAGTCGTTTTAACAGCAGCGCAAGTATGAATGTGAACGATAGGAAGGCCTTACTTTAGTGTTTAAATACCCAAGGATTCACACTGCTGCATGAATTTTCAGACTCTCCACATGCAAAACATGCCTTTTCACAAACGTGCAGCACATCATTTAATGTTAATGCAATTTTAACGGGGGAAAGCTGTTTTTGTGTTCAATATAACTTATTCATGAACAGGTTAACACTCTTTACACCTACAAAATTATTTTTTTGGAGTTTGATCAATTTCTGCAATGCACACTTTCTTTTTTGGGCGAGTATATATTACCAGTATTTTCAAAAATTTAGGAAAAGATTGTGTGCAACAGGTTGACAAACTTTTTAACCAATTTTGACATACTCTCACTAAACCAATACGGTTTTCGAAAAAAGGATTCCACATTACATCCAGTTATGCAATTACTAAAACATATAGCAACCTCAAATACTAAAGTGACTAAAAGACCACACACTGGCGATATTCTTAGACCTAGTTAAAGAATTTGATTCCACAAAATTTTATTAAGCCAACTTTCTCATTACGGTATCAGGGGCATATGTAATGACTGTTTCAAAGCTACTTGACAAATAGAAAACAAAACGTTCAGTACGCCAACACAAAATCCTCTCTGATGCCCATAACATGTGGTGTGCCTCAGGGCTCAACTTTGGGTCCCATTCTGTGCCTTCTCTATATATCAATGATATCCACCATGCCACCTCTATTGATCTTCTTTCTTTTTCAGACGATACTACTGCATATTCATCTGACTCTGACTTATAATGACTAACACAATTTGTTAATAATGAACTTCAGCATATATTTACCTTGTGTTCCGCCAATCAAGTTCTCTTGAACTGTAAGAAGACAAAGTTTTCAATCAATCCAAGTTCAAAAAAGGCAACCTCTTTTAACGAATCCATAAAAATCAACGATACTCTATTAAAACGAGTGGGTGTAAATGGGGATGAAACATTTATTAAGTTCCTTGGTATTAATATTGATGAACACCTGTCCTTTAAATCGCATATTTCCCATCTGTGTTCGAAGATAGCATGTGCAAATTATGCACTTAACAGGGTCAAATCTATACTTCCCCACGATGTCATGAAAACTTTATATTTTGCATTGATACACAGTCGTCGGGTATATGGTATACAGATATGGGGGAACTCAAAATCAATTAACCAACTTTTCCTACTACAAAAAACGCTCAGTTCGCATAATTAATAATGCACGCTTCAATGTCCATACTGACCCTCTATTTGCTCAAGATAAAATAATGAAACTTACAGACCTTTTCAAATTCTATGCCATGTTATTTTTATTCGATTGGTAAAATGGATCTCTTCCGCAGTCATCATTAAGTTCAAGGTTTTCACTCTTTAATAATAATGCTACTGGTCACACCACCAGATACTCGGTATCGATTTGTGTCTGTATAACAAGAACAATATTCTTAGATTACCTCCCTTGCTTCAACTATCCTAGGCTTTGGAATGACCTGGAACTAAGTATAAAAAATGCTACTAATCGTACTGCATTTAAGAAAATGTTAATGCAGAAACTTCTCTCAAATTATCAAACACAATTTATATGTAACAACCCGTATTGCCCAGTCTGTACTAGATAGTTTACTATACTAATCTGTAATACAGTTCTGCTTTTACTGGCTAGCTCGTCAGTTTGTCACTCATCTTGTTCCCAAATTATTTTCAGTTTTATTACCAATGTATTCTAAAATATCATTGCTATTTTAAGTGTCTTATTTCCCATGCAGTAATGCAACAGTACAACATTACTCCAAAAGGATCTGTATTTCTCTCTTCCCGGCAGTATACTCCGTCTGATATGATGTTGCTCTAATTATATTTTTACCTCGGGGGGATTGCAGGAAGACAGCCAATCTGGCTGTGCTGTCTCCCAACGGTATGTATATGTATCACAATATTATTCTGTAAATGTATTGATTATTATATTTTACATACCGTTAACCCTTTACCTAACCTGAAAAGCAGACGACACTTGCAAAAATAATTCTTGAATAAGTAATTTTTTTCACTTTTTGTCTCAGAAACATAGGTTATGACCCCTCGTTGGAACGAGCTCGACGAGTTTGTTCCAACGAGGGGTCGTAACCTATGTTTTTGAGACAAAAAACGAAAAATATAATGAAAATTAATTGGCGATTTTTGAGAATAGCGCTGGCCGGTTTTGGCCGTTACGTTAGGTAAAGGGTTAAATAAAAGAATAGAAAAGAATAGAATTGTTGAAATGCTTCAATGATGAAAAGAAAAGTTTTGTGCAGGGCACAAGCAACCAAACATGCATGATGGATTTTGATAAAGATACTTTCCAAGTACTAATTAATCTTCTTGCATTAACTGAACATTAGGACATCTTTTCCTGTTAACATTTCCAGACTTGGGAAATTATTAGCTTAATAGACTTCGATAAAAGCAAACCAGAGGTGGCGATGATCTGTGGGTGGTGGGGGGTCATGAAAAAGAGGATGGCGGGGGGGGAGGGGGGCGGGGTTGTCAAATTAACAATTATTTTATGATTTTTAGCTCAACTTTGGCGAAGCCAAATTTGAGGTATTGTCATGGCCAGGGAAGTTTTGTACCGAAAATCTGTCCATCTGCCTGTCCGTCTGTCCGTCTGCCCTGTGTGTCAACGCAACTCGGACTAAAAGCCGTATTTATGAACCGATCTTCACGAAACGTCTTCGGTATCTTTGTTATCATTGTGAGACCAGAATATGTGTTTTGGGGTTTGGTCCAAAATTCAAGATGGCCACCAGCGGCCATTTTGTCCCAAAATGGGTGTAATCAGTTTTTGTACAGAACTTCTATATGAAAATTCAGATTTGAATAAATTTTTGTATGAATGTTTAGTAACATTTAATACATCACATATAATATGGGTTTTGTTCTCGTGCAAAAATTATGTAAATTAGGGAAACATTTGATTTATTCAGTGCGACTATTAATACACAGTAAGTGCACATCTTTCGTGTTTTTCGTTTCCAGACTCTAACTTTCCTTACAGTCAGTTGATTTCAATGAAATTTGGGTGGTAGATCACTTCCATCAATTGTGGGTCCAAGTTCGAACATGGGCATTTTCCGCGCATATTTAATTAGGTTGCTTAAATTTGATTGGCTGAAGGTTTCCAGACTCTAACTTTCCTTAGAGTCAACCGATTTCAATGAAATTTCATATATGGATTACTTTTCACATCAGTTTAATGTAATATGTCTTATCATACAGTCTTAATTTTTAGTGATTCTCACAGTTATACTCCACATTACTTTACTTGCTTTGACAGTGACCTCCGTGAAAATAAATCTGATAACCACTGTCTGAAGCACTGTCTGTTCTGTCTCTTCTAAATAACTTCCACTTGCAACTCAAATATATTCCATTGGATGTATTAATTCCCCTTGAAACTGCTGGCCAGCGGGAGACATGAATTCACTGAATTTGCTTGTTTGTTTGAATGTTTAGTACCATGGGATACATCACATATAATACAGGTTTTTTTCTCGTGCGTAAATTATGCAAATTAGACTAACTTTGATTTATTTAATGTTACTTTCAGCACTGTAAGTGCAAATGCCAATACGGCTTGGGCTAGAGGCCATATTTATGAACCGATCTTTACGAAACTTCTTGGGTACCTTTGTTATCACCGTGGGACGAGAACGAGTGTTTTTGGGTCTGGTCTGAAAGCCAAGATGGCCACTGCAGCCATTTTCTACAAAATTAGGTGCAATCAGATTTTTGCGCAGAATTTCCATATGAAAGTGCTGATTTGAATAACTTTTTGTGTGCAAGTTTAGTACCATGGGATACATCAGATATAATACAGGTTTTTTTCTCGTGCATAAATTATGCCAGGCCAATTAGATTAACTTTGATCTATTTAGTGTTACTTTCAGCACTGTAACTGCAAATGCCAATTGAACCAATCTTTACGAAACTTCTTGGATATCTTTGTTATCACCGTGGGACGAGAACGAGTGTTTTGACAGGGTTTCCGCTAGGGGAAAATTTGTGGGTCCTGTAGTTTAAAGAAAGTGAAACTCAGACGCCGAAGGCCTTGGCACGTGCGTATAGAGGGATGTCTGGGGGAGGGGTGTTTTCTCCCTCCAGGCAAATTTTGATGTTTAGGTGCTCTCTGGGGGCATTCTGGTCGCTAAAATGCTGAATAATTGAGGTGTAAAATATGTATTTTTTCCTCCTACAATTCTCTAATTCCCACGGGACACACAATACTACATCTGGTCGGAGGTTTCATAAAAATACAAACCCAAAACAACACAAAATCCACGAATCCTAACAGTGACTGAGCTTTGTTTACAACTACTCGCGGTAATATTCGAAAAGAACCATGATGCGGACGTGTGACGTCATGCACGTGCAATTACCATACTAACTCGTGTAGAAGCCCGGGCGGTGATTGCAGTGGATAAATTTGCAAAGTGGGGGGGGGGGGGGGGGGGGGGGGGGGGGGGGGGAGGGGGGGGGGGGCTTCGGGAAGAGTAAATAGTGCTTGCAAGTCGCGTTGGGATGCGTCTGAAATTGGTGATATAAAGGGGGGGGGGGGCTTCGGGAAGAGTAAATAGTGCTTGCAAGTCGCGTTGGGATGCGTCTGAAATTGGTGATATAAAACAAGTAAGTATCCACTGGGTATGTTACGTTTCTTTGGAAACCGCCTACCAATTTTATAGAATTTGCTTTAAAAATTCTCATAATTATCTTGTACATATGTTTCATTTTCAGATTTCGGGTTTTAATCCTCAATTTAATGAATAAAAAAAACAGAAAACCATGTGGTGTTGTTTTCATTTTTTGTACAGGTTACTCTCGAAAGTCGAAGCCAGAAATGGACGTAAGTATCTTAGTATGTCAATCAGCACTGCAATTTGCAAACCACCCTCTTGAAAACAGACAAACATAGTCTGTTTAAAAATAGCTGTTTTTTTAAATATGTACATTTTTTACGAATAAAACAAAATACAGCTTCACACAAACTCAATAAAATAATCATAATATGAAGACCAGATAAAATTTACACAGAGAAATATGAATAACAAAATAGTTGCCTCCCTTGGCAACATTCGAAAAATTGATTTTACACTGAAAGACATAACTTCACATGTTGCAGGGCATGATGAAATGATAAATGAGCATGTTTTATTGAACTAATAAGTCATAAATCATATCCCTGGTTAAATTGTTATATAATTCTCAAATACCAGAGTTGTAATTATTTTTTATTTTTAATTACCACTTTCTCATTAATTTCTGAACACACGTTTTTCACAATGAGTTGTGCACCGCTCGAAAGTGGCAGTGTTTAATCAGTATCTTTCTGATGATATTCAACCACTGTGAAAACTGTATGTTGTGGGTGTGTTTCGGACAACTACTGACAGCAGCCTGTACACTCATTTGAAACAAGTGACAGCTTCCAAAATGAGTACATCATTTATCTCTCAAAATAAAAGCCAGTGATTTCGGACCAAAGACGACAATTTGAGTCCGAAATTTTATAGGTGACGTTTAGGATTTGAACTTTGTTTCCCCCTCTCGTCTGGGGGTTATAAGGCATCAGGTTGTCGCCAGTAATAGTCGGCATAGTATACAACATAATTATGCCTATATTACATGGAAACAAAGGATCCCGAGTGTCGTTACGATACAGCATTGTACTCAACATTTTAACCACCAGCTTTTCTGACTGATCATAGTATGATCGGCGGGGGAATGGGTCCGGTCGACGGACCCACTGCTGGTCTAGCGGAAACCCTTGTTTTGGGGTCCGGTCCGAAATTCAATATGGCCACCAGCAGCCATTAATTTTGTACAAAATTTTGTGCAATCAGTTTTTTGCTCAGAACTTCTATATGAAAGCTCTGATTTGAATAAATTTTTGTGTGAATGTTTACTAACATGGGATGCATCACATATAATACTTATGTCCTATTCTTTAGACCATTGCAGTCACCTTGTAATTGATTTACTATGGTTGACGTGGTCACAACAAAACTCCTTTTTCTCTTATTCATATTGTTGACTTGGTCACAACAAATACTGATTCCTGTCATATTCATTATTGTTGACCTAGTCAGAGCAAATACTAATTCCTGTCATATTCAAAGTTGAGCTACACTATCATTGACACTTTCATTTAACATAGGAATATAACCTGGTGTTAAGGGTTGTCCATGAACTGAACATTCTCAAGTTTTTTCTTTTGTTTTGTCCCGGCGCGAACTTTTACCTGAAATCCATCCCATTTTCCTGAAAATCACCCTCAGGTTCCCTGAAAAATTATTCTGGAGGTTAACATGTCTGTGTCTGATGTCTAGATGAGGACGCCCTATTTTGGTCGGGTTCAATCAGCCATGACGGCAGCAGGGGCACGTAACATAGATTCCTTTTGTACAGTGTACAGCTTGCATTTTTGAAGGGATTTCATTGCAAATTTGTAGTCTGACTCAGTATAATGTCTAGATGAGAACGTCTTATTTTGTCTGTGATCAGTCAACCATGATGGCCGTACAGGCATGTGACCTAGATTTGTTTACCATAGTCTACAATTCACATTTATGAAGTGATTTCACTGTAACTTGGAAGGATAACTTGGTATGATGTCTAGATAAGGCTATCCTATTTTGGGCACGATTAGTCAGCCGTTACTGCTGCCTGGTCACGTCACCTAGATTCCTTTAGCACTGTCTACAGGTTGTTGAGCTTAACTTGACAAAGTCAAGATAAGCTATTGCCATCACACGTGTGGAAGTCTGTGAGTTTGTTCACATCCACAATAAATATGTATGCTTTTATGCTGTCTGCTGAAGTGTTTTGGCAACAGTGACACGAAAACAATCTGACCGGAAAGTCTGAGCCAATGTTTTTTTGTAGGTGACATTGAATATCTGGTCATACTAAAATGAGAGACATTGAATACCCAGTCATATTAAAATTAGACCTCAGGTAGAAAATGAGACCACAAGAGACCGCATGCAAAGTACAGGGGTTAGAGTCCCCAAATATAACCTCTCTGTTATATGGGGTATACCAAATATACATCCAAAGTTTGGTACTGATTTTTATGTGTACCCATACCATGTATGGTACACATAATGTCGGTTTTCGGGGTGGCCCTCCGGCATCCGTACCCATTTCTTTGGCATTCGATAACTTGAAAAATATTGCTTAGATTGTCATGTTACTTTATATTTGTGTTCAGGTTACTGATGTGCCAAGCTGTATAGTTTTTGGTGTAAATCTGATAATTTGATCCTGAGATATTAACCCTTTATATTTCAAATTGAGAATTCTTCCAATCCCTTTGGCATAAGATAACTCAAAAAATATCAGTCCAATTGTCATGTTACTTTATATATATCTTCAGGTTACTGATGTGCCACGCTGTATAGTTTTTGGTGTAAATCTGACAATTTCATCCTAAGATATTAACCCTTTATCCTTCAAATTGAAAATTCCTCCAAGCACTTTTTGAAAAATATTGCTTGGATTGTCATGTTACATTATATATATCTTCAGGTTACTGATGTTCCGAGCTGTATAGTTTTTGGTGTAAATCTGATAAATTGATCCTGACAAAATGCCCTCACATGGATTTTACCTGTCCACAAAATTGGTCCTGAGATAATAACAGCTTTCTACTAGTTGAGTGCATGGGTACACATCTGACAATTTAATCAGCCTATTTTCAGCTAAACTTGACCAATTCAAGATAAGCTGTTGCCATCACACATGCAGAAGTATGTGAGTCTGCTCACATTTTCCTTTAGCACAGGCTACACCCTGTAGTTCTTGTCTGCCCGCAACAAAATTTCATATGCAGGTTTGAGGTCATGTCTAGATGAGAACGTCCCCTTTTAGTTGCAGTCGGTCAACCGTGATGGCATCCTGAGCCAAAAAATTTCAGCACAGTCTACAGGTCATATTTATGAAGGGATTTCATTGTAACCTGATAGAATGACTCTGTATAATGTCTAGGTGAGAACGTTCCCTTTTGGTCATGATCTGTCAACCGTGACGTGACGGCTGCCCAAAACACAAAAACTTGTAGCACAGTCTACAGGTCATATTTAATATGGAGGGATTTCATTGTAGGATGACTCCGTATGATGCCTAGATGAGAGCTTCCCCATTTGGTCATGATCTGTCAACTGTGGCAGATGTCCAAGCCCCAAACCCAAAAATCTTTAGCACAGTCTACAAGTCGTATTTATGGAGGGATTTCTTTGTAACTTAGTAGGATGACTCCCAGGCTTGGCGTTTTGAAAATTGCAGGAAGGCTATTATTGTTTGCCTCAAATCACCACATGAGTGCCATTTTGGGTTCGCCTAAAATGACCCCAGGAGGGCAATTTATGGTTTGCGGGGGCCATTTTGTTTCAGCCTGTTGGGTAGACAACTAAATTAAATATCATTTTAAGGGGCATGGTTTATTTAATTATGATGTACGTCATCACGTAATGTATAGATGCAGGCTTGAATATTTGGATGCAAGACACTAACAGTGAGTGTTATAGTTATCTTGCATTCAAATAACTAAGAGCCATGTTGGGGCAAATCAATCGGATTTGGGGGACGAATTATCCCGGCTTTCATTTTGGGATGAAACGTCCCAGACGAATCGTCTGGTCAAACTGGCTTGGGGATGATATGTCCCGTAATTGCACGTGACACGAGAGTTGTCAGTCTAATGTACAATGTAATAACTAATTACAGCTTTGGAATTGGCAGACCTCTTGCTCGTATTTTGAAAGTTACTTGCTGTCTCTGGGTGACTGCGTCGCTGACACACTACAAACTTCACAAATTACACTTTATTACCTCCTTCAATCTGTGAAAATTGCATTTTGAGATGGCGGATTTTGAAGTGCCTTTGACTGCATTAATGGACCCCAGAAATCAGAGTTAGACATTTACCATCTGCAGAATTTTGAACTCAGATGGGCGACTGTTACCCAGGGCGATCGCCCACCTCAAAATGACAAGCCTGGACTCCATATAATGTCTTGATGAGAAAGTCCCCTTTTGGCCGCGATCAGTCAACTGTGATGGCTACAGGGGTCCGAAGCCCGAAAACTTTTAGCACAATCTACAGGTTGTATTTATGAAGGGATTTCATTGCATCTTGGTAGGATGACTCCAGATAATGTCTAGATGAGAACGTCCCCTTTTGGTCGTGATTGTTCAACCGTGACTGCTGCCTGAGCCCAAAACCCGAAAGCCTTTAGCACAGATTACAGGTCATATTTATGAAGGGATTTCTTTGTAACTTTGTAAGATGACTCAGTATAAAGTCTAGATGATGCGTCCCCTTTTTGTTACGGTCGGTCAACAGTAATGGATACACAGGCCTGATGCACAAAAACCTTTAGCACAGTATACAGGCCCTATATATGAAAGGATATGACTCATTTTGGAATAATTTCACTGTAACATGGTAACTTTGGTTGACATACATTAACTGTGAGGGCCACATTAACCCACCCTTAATTCTTTAGTACAGTCTACACCTCAAGTTATTTTTATTGAAAGCATAGCATACAGGGAACAGAAATTATATTCTCAATTATCACAATTGTTGTATTTCATAATCCTTTCACAAACATTAAACATTATCCTTTTCATCAAGCACAACACACAGTCAAGTTAAGCTACCATGTCATTGACACTTTCATTTTCATCCCCGCATTTTAAAAAATGCGGGGATATTGTCATGATCTCCGTCTGTACGTCCATACGGCCGTACGTCCGTACGTCCGTACTTCCGTACGTCCGGTTTTGTAATTCGAAACGCTGTAACTTTCTACAGTTGTTCGATAGAGTCTGTGCAACCCAAAAATACAACTTTTAAATTTTTGTGCCACCAGGTGGCTTCTGTGGAGCCACTTAAAAAATGCGGTTTTTTTCTCACTTTTTTGCTGAATAGTCCCAACCTATGTAATTCGGAGTTCTAAAATTACACTAGGGTGTTGCTAAATGATCTGTAGATATGTAGGAAGGTTTCGGATTTTTCGGGTGCCACGTGGCTGTGCAACCATAGCCACTTTTGTGTTTTCTTTTGTGAAGGTTTCAGATTTTTCAGCTGCTATGTGGCTGTGCCACCGTTGCCACTTTCATGTTTTCTTAGACCGTTTCCGGCGAAAGGCTCCTAGGGTATGTAATTCAAAATCCTAAAACCATGCTCAAATGCTGCAGTAGGGTCTGTAGATGTGCACGAAGGTTCCGGATATTTGGGGTACCACGTGGCTGCCACCGTTGCCACTTTCGTGTTTTCTTAGACCATTTCCGATGAAAGGCTCCTAGAGTATGTAATTCGAAATGCTAAAAGCATGCTCAGATGTTGCAGTAGGGTCTGTAGATGTGCACGAAGGTTTCACATTTTTGGGGTGCCATGTGGCTGTGCTACTGTTGCCACTTCCGTGTTTTCTTAAACCGTTTACAGCGAAAGGCTCCTAGGGTATGTAATTCGAAACGCTAAAACCATGCTCAAATGTTGCAGTGGGGTCTGTAGATGTGCACGAATGTTTCAGATTTTTCAGCTGCCATGTGGCTGTGCCACCGTTGCCACTTTCGTGTTTTCTTAGACCCATTCCGGTGAAAGGCTCCTAGGGTATGTAATTCGAAATGCTAAAACCATGCTCAAATGTTGCAGTGGGGTCTGTAGATGTGCACGAAGGTTTTGGATTTTTCAGCTGCCAAGTGGCTGTGCCGTTGCCACTTTCGCGTTTTCTTAGACCGTTTCCGGCAAAAGGCTCCTAGGGTATGTAATTCGAAACGCTAAAACCATGCTTAAATGTTGCAATGGGGTCTCTAGATGCACTGGAAGGTTTCGGATTTTTCAGGTGCCACGTGGCTGTACCACCATTGCCACTTTCGTGTTTTCTTAGACCGTTTCCAGCGAAAGGCTCCTAGAGTATGTAGCTTGAAACGCTAAAACCATGCTGAGATGTTGCAGTGGGGTCTGTAAATGCGCAAGAAGGTTTCAGATTTTTTTGGGGGTGCTACGTGGCTGTGTCACCATTGCCACTTTTGTGTTTATTAAGACCGTTTCCGGCAAAAGGCTCCTAGGGTATGTAATTCGAAATGCTAAGCGCATGCTCAAATGTTGCAGTAGGGTCTGTAGATGCGTACAAAGGTTTCAGATTTTTCAGGTGCCACGTGGCGGTGCAACCATTTTGCTTTCATGTTTTCTTAGACCGTTTCCGGCAAAAAGCTCCTAGAGTATGTAATTTGAAATGCTAAAACTATGCTCAAATGTTGCAGTAGGGTCTGTAGATGTGCATGAAGTTTCGGATTTTTGTGGTGCCACGTGGCTGTGCCACCATTGGCACTTTCATGTTTTCTTAGACCGTTTCCGGTGAAAGGCTCCCAGGGTACATGTATGTAATTCGAAACGCTAAAGCCATGCCCAAATGTTGCAGTGGAGTCTGTAGGTGCGCATGAAGCTGTGTCACCTGTGCCACTCAATATGATTTTAGTGTGTCATATAATACATTTCATCTTTGTATCAAGCATTCATACAAAGTCAAGGATGCAAATGCGGGGATACACTATAGTGTGCTTTGCACACAAGTGACACCATCTAGTATTAAGGGATTTCATTGTAACTTGGGAGGATAACTTGGTATGATATCTATTTTGGTCATGCTTGTTCAACCATGACCACCGAACCATCACATGACCAAGATTCCTTTAGCTAAGTCTGTGAGTTATATTTATGTAGTTATTTCATTGTAACTTGATAGTATTACTCATTTTGGAATTATTTTACTGTAACTTGTCAACTTTGGTTGACATACATTAACAGTGAGGGCCACATTAACCCAGGTCTCAACTTAGTACAGTCTTCACCTCAAATTATTCTTATTGGAAACATAGCATATAGGGAACGGAAATTAACATATTCTCAATTATCACAATTTGTGTCTTATTTCATAATCCTTTCACAAACGAACATTATCCTTTTCATCAAACACTAGACACAGTGTCATTGACACTTTCATTTTGAAAGCCCTGCCTTTTGGCACTCAAACCTAATTGAACCAAATTATATATACATGTTCCTATCATATAGCAATTCAAGTTTTTCAAATAATGTTGCCAAGGCCACAGGGAGTGCCACAAGGGCATAAATCAGTCACACCCCACAATTTTTTTTCTCAAAAATTTAAAAATCTTTTTCAGAATTACCAATCAGAATCTTTTGATACTTGGTATATAACATCCTAAGAGTGGCCAGATACATGTTCGTTAGGCTTTAAAATAACCTGTGGTTCCCTTTTCCAAGCAACTGAAATATTCCAGACGATTGAATTTAAAAATTACCCTACACATTCATTTTCTTTGAATCCACACAAAAAATTTTTCTCAGCTAGGAAAGAATTACCAATTACCAATATGATCAGAGATATTTGTTCATTAAACAGTTATGAATGGAGACTCGTCACAGCAGTAGTTTTACGATTATGCGACATAGTTCCATTAATTATGTTAATATTTGCATGGTAAATTTAATTCTTATTGTTTGAAATATCTTTAACTGTAGCACAAAAGAATATATGTACACATGTATATCTGTGAGTGAAAGAATATCCCACTACATCAGTGGTAGTCTGTGCGTAAACTTGACAAAAAGCGGGTAAACAAATAGCCCAAAACAGCGTCAATTCCAAACAGAAATAGACTGGTTGCCTGGCAGCTTGGATAATGGGGGGCAGCACAAAAATTGTTCTCGACATATCAAATCTTTGTAATTATCATTTGTAATTTTAAAAAAAATTAAAATCCCAAGGACATTTTGAGGGGTGTAATTATCATTTGTAATTTTAAAAAAAATTAAAATCCCAAGGACATTTTGAGGGGTGCCCCCCCCCCCCCCCCCCCCCCCCCAATGTCTATGCAACTATCATTTGCAATTTTAGTGACTTTAAGCCAGTGGGGACATTTTGGGGGAGTGCTAGCTCTCCCCATGACATTGGCTGGTAAATGTGAGAACATTTTGAAAAATTTCCCAAACCCTTCAATTTAACATCTTGTGTCAGGTAAATAATGAACAACTGACTATTTGTTTTAAAAATCATTAAATGCATTAAATCCCTTTGAGAAGATCCAGTGCACTTTTGTCAGGTGAGTGTTTCACTGGGACCTCTTATTATTGATTACTTCAAAATATTGTATAATATTGCAGTGACATGATTCAGCTAATGCAGACCATTTGATGCTTCATTAAATAAGTTGTCCCTGGAGTGCAGCATTTTACAGTGCACCATCTGCAATGCTTTAGTGTAAAACTGCCAGACATTTAGACTATTATAACCAATAGTGAAGCATTCTCTCCAAGCTGGAAACGAGCTTCTTGAAGAAAAGTTTTCCCTCTCACATAATCCAAGGTTCACACAGCCTTGAAAAGCCCTTGAATTTTAGCCAAGCTCCATGAATTTGGAATATTCAGAAAATGCCCTTGAAAAGTACCTGAAAATCAGTCCGACTGCTTGAATGTCCTTGGAGTTTTGCTGCTATCATTACAGCTTGTTTATGTGAGTCCAACCCTTTGCCAAAATTTCAATTTTATTTGGTTTTAATTTTTAGCTCAACTTTGACGAAGTCAAATTTGAGCTATTGTCATGGCCCGTCGTCCGTCTGTCCGTCCATCTGTCCATCTGTCCATACGTCAACAATTGGCTATGGCTCGGGCTAGAGGTCGTATTTATGAACCGATCTTTTTGAAACTTCTTGTGTACCTTTGTTACGACCCTGGGACGGGAACGAGTGTTTTTAGGTGTGGTCCGAAATTCAAGATGGTTGCCAGCGGCCATTTTGTACCGATGATGCAAAAATCAGTTTTTTGTACAGAACTTCTGTATGAAAGTTCTGATTTGAATAAAGTATTGTATAAATGTTTAGTACCATGGGATACATCACATATAATACGGGTTTTTTTCTCGTGCGTAAATTGTGCAAATTAGACTGACTTTGATTTATTTAGTGTTACTTTCAGAGCTGTAAGTGCCAAGCTGCTATGGCTCGGGCTAGAGGCCGTATTTATGAACCGATCTTTACAAAACTTCTTGGGTACCTTTGTTATGACTGTGGGACGAGAACGAGTGTTTTTGGGTGTGGTCCGAAATTCAAGATGGCTGCCAGCTGCCATTTTGTACCGACGATGCAGAAATCTGTTTTTTGTACAGAACTTCCATATGAAAGCTCTGATTTGAATAATTTTTTGTATGAATGTTTAGTACCATGGGATACATCACATATAATACGGGTTTTTTTCTCGTGCGTAAATTATGCAAATTAGACTAACTTTGATGTTTTTTGGTGTTACTTTCAGCACTGTAAGTGCAAATGCCAATACGGCTCTGGCTAGAGGCCGTGTTTATGAACCGATCTTTACGAAACTTCTTGGGTACCTTTGTTATCACCGTGGGACGAGAACAAGTGTTTTGGGGTCCGGTCCGAAATTCAAGATGGCCGATGGCAGCCATTTTGTACGAAATTTGGTGCAATCAGATTTTTGCACAGAACTTCCATATGAAAGCGCTGATTTGAATAATTTTTTGTGTGAATGTTTAGTACCATGGGATGCATCACATATAATACGGGTTTTTTTCTCGTGCAGAAATTATGCAAATTAGATGATTTTTTCAGTGCTGCTTACACACAGTAAGTACACATGTCAATACGGCTCGGGCTAGAGTCTGTATTTATGAACCGATCTTCACGAAACGTCTTGGGTACCTTTGTTATCACCTTGGGACGAGAACGAGTGTTTCTGGGTGCGGTCCAAAATTCAAGATGGCTGCCAGTGGCCATTTTGTATCGAAATTAGGTCTAATCAGTTTTTTGTACACAACTTCTATATGGCTCAGGCTAGATGCCGTATTTATGAACCGATCTTTACGAAACTTCATGGGTACCTTTGTTATTACCGTGGGATGAGAACGAGTGTTTTTGGGTGTGGTCCGAATTTCAAGATGGCCACCAGCAGCCATTTTGTACCAGAATTAGTGCAATCAGTCTTTTGTACAGAAAAATAAATTTTTGTATGAATGTTTAGTAACATGGAATACATCACATATAGTATGGATTTTTTTCTCGTGCAAAAATTATGCAAATTAGATGAACTTTGATTTATTCAGTGCTACTTATACTCTGTAAGTGCACATGTCAATACAGCTCGGGCTAGAGGCTGTATTTATGAACCGATCTTCACAAAACTTCTTGGGGACCTTTGTTATCACCTTGGGACGAGAACGAGTGTTTCTGGGTGTGGTCCAAAATTCAAGATGGCTGCCAGTGGCCAATTTGTACCGAAATCAGGTCCAATCAGTTTTTTGTCACAACTTCTACACAGCTCATATTTGTGAACTGATCTTCACGAAACTTCTTGGGTGCCTTTGTTTTCACCTTGGGACAGGAATGAGTGTGTTTTGGGGTGCCTTTGTTATCACTGTGCTATGAGAACAAATATTTTGGGGTTCAGTCAGACCCACTCTGGGACTCAGATTTCTTTTCTAGTTTAGCATCTGACTGTCACCCACCCTTACAATACTTTACCTATACATTTGTTACAGGCAACGCTCAGTATTTATGTACAGACCGTTACAATACTTTATATGTACCTTTGTTATCAGGTCATTACCTAGATGTTTGTCATTGCTGTGTCACATACTATACATGTACATGTCTTTGTCTTGACAAGTTGAGCTACAGTGTCATTGACACTTTCATTTTAAAAAGGTGAGGAAAGAAAACATGCATATCGGAAATAACTGGTGGAGTGCTGAAAGTCACCATTATTAATATTTATTTATTATTTGTTGATGTTTAAGGTCACATACTTATGCGCAATGGCTAATCATGACCGTGACAGTTTTACGGCCGGAGTACCCGGAGAGAACCACAGAACATCGACGAGCAACTGTCCACTCCTCAACATTCTAACTCTGTTCAAGATCCACTCAATCAGGGTTACAGCACTTGAAGACATGTGCACCATCGACGTGCAGTACGCCTTAGTACAGAGTGTCATCGTGCCCCCATGTAGGCAACCGGGATAAAAAGACGTGCACAAGGACACAGTGCGGGTTGTCCCGAACAGGGTTCGAACTCGGGACCTGTAGCATAGAAGTCCAACAGTCTACCACTGAGCCACCGCGCTCCCAAGTCACCATTAATTATTATTATAAATGATTGAAGAGTGCCTGCAAGCACTCTCCAATGATTTATAATAAAATAAATATTAAATAAATTGTAACCACCAAACAGAATCTAGCACCCAGCCAATTGAGCAAGAAATAGATTTTAGATACAGGTGAGATTTTGGAGACATGATAATCCCATCAGAAAACTGCTGCTGCTTGTTAAATGCTTATTAGTCCTTGAAATGTCCTTGAAAAGTCCTTGATTTTTAGCTTAACTTGACAAAGTCAAGATAAGCTATTGCCATCACGCGTGCAGAAGTCTGTGAGTCTGTTCACATTTTCCTTTAGCATGGGCTACACCCCGCAGTTCTTGTCTAATCGTCATAAAATTTCATATGCAGGTTTGGGGTCATGTCTAGATGAGAACGTCCCCTTTTGGTCGCAATCGGTCAACCGGTATGGCTGCCTGAGCCCAAAACCCAAAAACCATTAGCATAGTCTACAGGTCGTATTTATGAAGGGATTTTATTGTAACTTGGTAGGTTGACTTCATATAATGTCTAGATGAGAACGTCCCCTTTTGGACACGATTGGGCAACTGTGATGGCTACAGGGGCCCGAAGCCCGAAAACCTTTAGAACAGTCTACAGGTCATAATTATGAAGGGATTTCATTGTAGCTTGGTAGGATGACTTCAAATAATGTCTAGATGAGAACATCCCCTTTTGGTCGCGATCATTCATCCTTTATGGCTGCCCGAGCCCGAAGACCTTTAGCATAGTCTATAGGTCGTATTTATGGAAGGATTTCATTGTAACTTGTTAGGTTGACTCCATATAATGCCTAAAAGATGACATCCCCTTTTGGTCATGATTGGTCAACTGTGATGACTACAGGTCCCCAAAGCCCGAAAATCTTGAGCACTGTCTACAGGTCATATTTATGAAGGGATTTCATTGTAACTTCGTAGGATCACTCCAGATGATGCCCAGATGAGAATGTCCCGTTTTGGTTGTGATCATTCAACCATTATGGCTGCTCGATCCCAAAGCCTGAATACCCTTAGCACAGTCTACAGGTCATATTTATGAAGGGATTTCATTGTAACTTGGCAGGTTTGACTTCATATAATGTCTAGATGAGAACGTCCCCTTTTGGACACGATTGGGCAACTGTGACAGCTACAGGGGCCCAAAGCCCGAAAACCTTTAGAACAGTCTACAGGTCTAAATTATGAAAGGATTTCATTGTAGCTTGGTAGGATGACTCCAAATAATGTCTAGATGAGAACTTCCCCTTTTGGTCGCGATCATTCAGCCTTGATGGCTGCCCGAGCCCAAAAACCTTTAGCATAGTCTATAGGTCGTATTTATGGAAGGATTTCATTGTAACTTGTTAGGCTGACTCCATATAATGCCTAGATGATGACATCCCCTTTTGGTCGTGATTGGTCAACTGTGATGGCTGCAGGTGCCCAAAGCCTGAAAATCTTGAGCACAGTCTACAGGTCATATTTATGAAGGGATTTCATTGTAACTTCGTAGGATCACTCCAGATGATGCCCAGATGAGAATGTCCCCTTTTGGTTGCGATCATTCAACAATGACGGCTGCCTGGCCCTAAAACCCGAAAACTTCAGCACAGACTACAGGTCATATTTATGAAGGGATTTCATTGTAACCTGGTAGGATGACTCAGTATAATGTCCAGATGAGGACATCTCCCTTTGGTTGCAATCGGTCAACCATGATGGCTACACAGGCCCGAAAACCTTTAGCACATGCAGTCTACAGGCTGTATTTATGAAGGGATTTCATTGTGACTTGATAGGATGACTCGTTTTGGAATAATTTCACTGCAACTTGGTAACTTTTGCTGACATATGTTAACTGTGAGGGCCACATACATTAACTGTGAGGGCCACATTAACCCACCCCTCTGTTCTTTAGGACAGTCTACCCCTCATATTATTTTTAGTTCACCGAAGGGAGCTTAACTTATCACTTGCCGTTCGTCGTTGTTCGTCATCGTCCGTCATGAACTTTACATTAACGACTACTCCTCTCAAATAACTGGATCAAATTGAACCAAATTTAGTGTGCAGGTTCCCCATCATACGTCAATTCAAACGTGTACAAATAAACTTGCCGCACCCACAAGGGGCATAACTCTGCTATCACCCATGAATTTCTTTCCAAAATTCAAAAAAATCTTCTTCTTCAGATCCACCAGGCAGAATTCTTTCCTATTTGGTATACATCATCTCTAGAGGGGGCAGATTCAAGTTTGTTCAAATCGGCCCCCTGGGTTCATATTCGGGCTCACTATAGAAGCCCAAATTTGAACTTAGTGCATTTCAGTCAAATTTCTTAAAAAATCTTCTCCTCCAGATCCAGCAGGCAGAATCTTTTGATATTTGGTATGCAACATTGTGGTGTGGATCTGATTCAAGTTTGTACAAATCGGCCCCCTGGGTTCATATTTGGGCTCAGTATAGGAGCCTGAATTCAAACTTAGTGCATTTCAAGCAAATTTCTTTAAAAATCTTCTTCTCAAGATGTAGCAGGCAGAATCTTTTGATATTTGGTATGCAACATTGTGGGATGGATCTGATTGAAGTTTGTTCAAATCGGCCCCCTGGATTCATATTTGGGCTCACTATAAAAGCTCAAATTCGAACTTAGTGCATTTGAGGCAAATTTCTTTAAAAATCTTCTTCTCCAGATCCAGCAGGCAGAATCTTTTGATATTTGGTATGCAACATTGAGTGGTGGATCTGATTCAAGTTTGTTCAAATCGCCCCTTGGGTTCATATTTGGGCTCAGTATAGGAGCCCAAATTTGAACTTTGTGCATTTCAGGCAAATTTCTTTAAAAGTCTTCTTCTCAAGATCCAGCAGGCAGAATCTTTTGATTTTGGGTATGCACCATCCTTAGGGGGGTGAGATTCAGTTGTTCAAGCCATGTCCCTAGGTCCTTATTTGGGCTCACTATGGGAGCCCGAATGATAACTTAGTTCAAAATGAGGAATTTTCTTTAAAAATCTTCTTCTTCAGATCTAGCAGTCAGAATGTTTTAATATTTGGTATGCAGCATCCTTAGGGGAGTGAGATTCAAGTTTGTTCAAGCCATGTCCCTAGGTCCATATTTGGGCTCACTGTGGGAGCTTGAATTGTAACTTAGTTCGAAATGAGGAATTTTCTTTAAAAATCTTCTTCTTCAGATCCAGCAGTCGGAATGTTTTGATATGTGGTGTGTAGCATCCTTAGGGGCGTGAGATTCAAATAAGTTAAAGCCAAGTCCCTGAGTTCATATTTGGGCTCCCTGTGGGAGCCCGAATTATAACTTAGACAATATGAGGAATGGTGTATGATGTTGCGGTGTCCTTTCAAGTCAAGTATTTACTATTTACAAAGGAAGATGTTAACCTCCATAGCCTGAAACCCTGTCCAAAAAAACTTGAAATTGTTTTGAACAAATTTCTTGAGATGTGAATCATCAGTCATAATGCTTTGAGATGTGGTATTCACCTTCCTTTAGTGAGAGAAATTCAGCTTTGTTCACAGAATGTTTCTTGTTTATGTTCTAAGACGAAGAGATTGCATGATATATGCATAAAATTAGAGTGTTTCATATGTATTTTCTTGTAAACTTGTGCTTGCACAAAATGTTTTCTTGTTTGTATTAATTTTGTTTCAGTGAAAAATATTTCTGATAAGTACATAATACAATCAATGTATTACTCAACTTAACTGTCAAATGAGTCTTTGTTCAAAAGTCAGACTATGAGTGTCTGAGAATTTATTTTGTGAGTCAGAACTCTATATAACTGGTCGATGAATTGTTAGGTTTTACTGTTAAGGATATCCATTTTTCATTGCTTGTTTTATATACAACTGTCCAGTTGCATTGATCTTTCTGAATAATTAGTTGTAAGTGATTGATTTAAGCACATTTAACATTTAATCTACCAAATCCTCTGGGACAAAAGGCTTGCATTTATATTGTCTAGCATGCTGTATTCAGCAGCATTTTCTGTTCCAGAACTTGATTATTGAAATGTCAGACAGCATTAGTACAGGCCTTTCTATTAGTCTAATTTTAGGGCACCGCTGACTTGCCAAGTCATCTGCTGTTTAGCTCCATTGAAAAAACTTTATTTGAAATACTGTCTCTTTGGAATGCCATTTCCTGGTTTCTCTTGGCTGTATTGGTGTTTGCTAAATATCTGTTGGGCCCTATTCCAATTCTGATCACTTTCTACTGCACTAGAACAGGTCCCCCGACATGCTGTCACTGAGCATCTGTAGGGTTGTCACGATAAATCGATTATTGATCGGTCACGGCAAAATCGATTAGTATTTTTCGTTGTCGATTAATCAGTAAATGTTATCCCGTTTGAGACGTTTAGTAATTAAAAGAAAATTTGATGCCCAAACTATTGTTTCTAAAGGTAAAGGGTTAAGAACATCAACGTTAAACCTCAAGAAGCCGTCAGAAGCGTTTGTCTTTCAGGTACATTCAAAGTTTCCCTGCGGGAACCCCCGGGAAGTGAGGCAGTGCTTGTTCACTGCAGTAAACAAGCTTTGTTATACTGGTAAAATAGTTCCCAGTCACCAATGCTTGAGAGGTGCAAACCTTCTCTAATAAAATGGGCAACATGGCTTATTAACAGTCACCCATGGTCTTGAGTTGATACTCATGTTGTGGTCATGGTTAGACCTGGACGGTTTTTGAAATTTGCATTTCGATTCGATTTTGTACAAAAACTCGTTTTTCACTTCTGTTTTCGGTTTTTCAAAATATATTGTTGATATCCACATTTTAGCGGGTAATGTACACATAAAATGTGTCTGTATTTGTCATCCAAGTCATTAGGCTCATGCAGCGTGTTGAGTCACCCAGGTTACTCAGTGTTCACCACACTTCTCAGCTAATGGACATATTGTGGTGGGATTCTGTAGTGGGCTACAGTGGAGGAGCCATGGGATATCTAGGGAGACCAGTCCCACCTTGCTCTTCCCATCCCCAAATTTGAAAAGATTTTTTTTGATTTCAAGCCCCTACAAGTACAGTATCCTCAGTCCTGAGATTCCTCCCCCCCCCCAAAAAAAAGAAAAAACAAAAAAAAACCTCTTTACCAGCATTGTCCCCCAGGATTTCAAACCATGGCTCCACCACTGACCAGTGGGATCTGATTTGTTGTTCTGTCAGTGACATTTGGGGCTTTGTCAAGATGCAAAAATTTACAAGAAAAGGTACATTTTAGCAAAATTCAACATTTCCTTATTTTTTAAGGAGTCGCTAAGCTCTCACCCTGGTTTTGGTGGATAATGTGCAATTGTTGTGCTTATTTTGGTAATTATCACATCACATGGCTTCAAAATAGACTGCCCTGTGTTTCTTTATGGTTCCTGCTTCAAATGACAGTTGAATAAAAGGAAGACAAATCATATTTCTTGTGATTTTGATAACTATTATTGAAGTAAGTCGTGATATACGAATCACTTTTATTGGTACATGTAACTGACTCACTCCAATGTTTTCACAATATCTCTCCTAATTTCGACGACCGGGCACTGAGTGTAGATGTTCGTTTTTAACTGATTTTGTCCAAACATAGAAATTGGGTGAAGTGAGCGGTGCCAAGGCAAAGATATTGCCAACTTCAGTTCGTCTTCTTTGCTGATCCCTGCATTGATTTAATCTCAGTCAAGATAGGCGATTGATGTTTTTGAAGTGATACGGCTGCATACTGGGATTTGGAAGTTTGCAACATTGCATCTTGGGATTCGCTGTGTACACAAAAAACAGATGTTAATTATTAGAACTGCATATTGGGAATGCAGCGTTAACTTGATACTTAACAGTTTATACCTACAGGTCTGCAGTACTGCGCGTTTCCTTAACCCTTAGCACTCTGGTTGTGCAACAAACTTTTCTCCTGTCACTCTGTTTTTCTCGTAACTGTGAATTTAACCAATCATATCTTGTTTGACAGAGCTCACTGAGCTCTGTCAAACAAGGTATATTTTGTTAAATATCAAACTGCATTATGGAAAATATTTGCTTCTGAAAACTTGGCTGTTTTGACATCAGAGTGTAGAGGGTTAAAGTATGTTCAAATAGTATGCAAACAATTCGCAATAAGTTTAAAAAAGACTTTCAATAGTTACCTGCCCTCCTTTTAACAGGATATGTTCTATTTTAATTTAACCATTTTATTGTTGACAAAAAACAGTACTGCCAATGCGCAGCGTTATTTCTGTGCATGTGACTTCAGAGAACGTGCCAGAAGTCGGCTAATTAACATAATTTACCCATCATTTTTCCCATGTGAACTTTGAGATTTTAAAATGCAATAAATTTTATGTTTACCTCCAATCTAATTTACTAGGTGCCATACGCAGATGATTTTGTGTCAAAGATATTTATATTACGTTTAGACCATATATTGTCAGGTAACTTTCAATATCTATTTGGTCGAATATGTCTGAGCCTGAGGCTGTGCCCAGTTCATTAAATTTACTTAACGATTCTTGAATTGCCTGTGTGAATTGTTTTGCAAGACTTTTTAATTTTTAGCTCACCTCGGCGAAGCTCAAGGGGAGCTTTACAAATCACTTTCCATCCGTCCGTCATCCGTCGTTCATCATCATGCGTTAACTTTACATTATCGACTTCTTCTCACAAACTACTCAACCAAATTGAACCAAATCTGGTGTGCATGTTCCCTATCACATGTCAATTCAAATTTGTTCAAATCAAGTTGACCCACCCCTTGGTAGGGCCACGCCCAAAAATTGAGCCTAAATCTTAAAAAATCTTCTTCTCATGAACCAGCTGTAGCAGAGACTTGATATTAGGTGTGCAGCTTCCTTTTGGGGTGTACACTCAGATTTGTTCAAGAGAAGTTCTAGGGGCTATATTTGCCATCGTTATGAGAGGGGCAAGAATTTTTGCGACGCCCAAATTTTCTATTATCCAAACCAAGAGGCTGATTTGAATCAAATTTGATATGAGGTTTTATTGGGACATAAGAAGTTAATTTATGCTAAAAAAAAGTTTCCTGTCGCCCCATGGGAAATGCAGGAACTAAAAATAGAAAAAATTTAAAACGCTCATATCTCTAAAACAGCATGACACTGAGATTTTTTATTTAATGTGAAGCTTTCTTAGGACCAACAGAATGGAATGGTAAAAACAATTTGCTATCGGTTTTATCATAGGGTACTTTTTCAGGACTTTGAAAAAGTGCTGAGTCAGCATTTTTTAACTCTGTGGGTAATGGGGAAAACATGTAAGACTACTTTTCTCCCAAACCACTGGTCCAAAGGCTTTCATATTTCACATATAACATCATTGGAAGATTTAGTCACATATTTGTTGAAATCAATTCCCTGGGTCCATATTTGGGCTCTCGATGGGAACCCATATGTTCAAATTAGTGCAATATGAAGAAGATTCTTTAAAAATCTTCTTCTTCAGATCCACCAATCAGTATCTTTTGATATTTGATATGCAGCATCCTTAGGGGGGGGGGGGGGGGGGGGGGGGGAGGGGGGAGATTCAAGTTTGTTCAAGCCAAGTCCCTGGGTTCATATTTGGGCTCACTGTGGGAGCCCAAATTATAACTTAGTTCAATATGAGGGATTTTCTTTAAAAATCTTCTTCAGATTCAGCAGTCAGAATTTTTTTATATTTGGTATGCAGCATCCTTAGGGTGGTGAGGTTCAAGATTCCAAGTCCCTGGGTTCATATTTAGGTTCCCTGTGGGAGCCCGAATTATAACTTAGTTCAATATGAGGAATATTCTTCAAAAATCTTCTTCACATCCACCAGTCAGAATCTTTTGATATTTGGTATACAGTATCCTTAGGGAGGTGAGATATTAGTTTGTTAAAGCCAAGTCCCTGGGTTCATATTTGGGCTTCCTATAGGAGCCCGAATTGTACCAAAATTTCTATTTTCCAAACTGAGAGGCCAATTTGAAGCAAATTTGATATGAGGGCTTATTGGGTCATAAGTACCTAATTTATGCCAAAAACATTTTTCCCGTCACCCCTTTGGAACTGCAGGAGCTAAAAATATTTTAAAAAAATTAAAACGCCCATATCTCCAAACTTGGCACGGGTATGTAGTTTGACCCGCAGATTGCCCTTGAGGGGGTCAAAAAATGTGCTGTCCCTATATTTTTTTATTTAAATTTTTTTTTTATTCCAATTTTCACCAAACATGGCACGGGTATGTAGTTTCCTTCGAAAGGTGCGAAGAAGGTGCTGTTCCAATATATTTTCTGTTTTTTCTTATTTTGTTTTTTTTTATTCAAGTTTTCATTAAACTTGTCACAGTTATGTAGTGTGACCTGCAGATTGCCCTTGAGGGCTCGAAAAATGTGCTGTCCATATATATTTTTAGCTCACCTGAGCGAAGCTCGAGGTGAGCTTTACTGATCACTTGCCATCCGTCGTCCGTCTATCCATCTGTCCATCCGTTAACTTCACATTTTTGACTTCTTCTCAAGAACCGCTGGGCCAATTTAGATGAAACTTGATGTGAATCTTCCCTAACATGTGTCCAGCCAAGTTTGTTCATAAGATGTTGACATGCCCACCAGGGGCTCTACAAGGGGCTTAACTCCAACGCTACCCTCAGTTTTCTTAAAAAAATCTTCTTCGTCAGAACTATTTATCGGAATCTTTTAATATTTGGTATAAAACATCCTTGGAAGGGTGAGATTCAAATTTGTTCAAACCAAGTCCCTAGGTCCTTATTTGGGCTCTGTATTGAAGCCCGAATTTCAAAATTAGTGAAATCTTAGATTTTATCTTTAAAATTCTTCTTTTTAAGATCTCCTGGTCAGAATTATTTAATATTTAGTATCAATAAACTATATGAGGTGCAGATTCAAGTTTGTTCAAACCAGGTGCATTGGGTGATGTTTGGGCTTCCTATGGGACCCTGAATTTCAACTCTGTGCAATGTGGGGTTAATTCTTTGAAAATCATCTTCTTCAGATCCAGCAGTTAGAATGTTTTGATATTTGGTATGTAGCATCCTTAGGGGGAGGGGGGGGGGGGAGATTCAAGTTTGTTCAAGCCATGTCCCTAGGTTCATATTTGGGCTCACTGTGGGAGCTCGAATTGTAACTCAGTTCAAATGAACAATTTTCTTTAAAAATCTTCTTCTTCAGATCCAGCAGTCGGAATGTTTTAATATTTGGTGTGCAGCATCCTTAGTGGGGTGTGATTCAAGTTTGTTAAACCCAAGTCCCTGGGTTCATATTTGGGCTCCCTGTGGGAGCCCGAATTATAAGTTAGTTCAATATGAGGTATTTTTCTTTAAAAATCTTCTTCAGATTCAGCAGTCGGAATGTTTTGATATTTGGCATACAGCATCCTTAGTGGGGTGTCATTCACGTTTGTTCAAGCCATATCCCTAGGTTCATATTTGGGCTCACTGTGGGAACTCAAATTGTAACTTAGTTCAAAATGAGGAATTTTCTTTAAAAATCTTCTTCAGATCCAGCAGTCGGAATATTTTGATATTTGGTATGCTGCATCCTTAGGGGGGTGAGATTCAAGTTTGTTAAAGCCAAGTCCCTGGGTTCATATTTGGGCTCCCTGTGGGAGCTTGAATTGTAACTTAGTTCGAAATGAGGAATTTTTCAAAATCTTCTTCCGATTCAGCGGTCGGAATGTTTTGATATTTGGCATGCAGCATCCTTGGAGGGGGGGGGGGGGGGGGGGGGAGGAGATTCAAGTTCATTCAAGCCAAGTCCCTGGGTTGATATTTGGGCTCCCTGAACCTGAATTATAACTTAGTTCAATATGAGGAATATTCTTCAAAAATCTTCTTCACATCCACCAGTCAGAATCTTTTGATATTTGGAAAATGGCATCCCACTGGAGGTGAGATTCAAGTTTGTTCAAGCCAAGTCCCTGGGTTCATATTTGGGCTTCCTATGGGAGCCTATATTATAACTTAGTTCAATTTGAGGAATATTCTTTAAAAATCTTCTTCAGATTCAGCAGTTAGATCCACTGGTCTGAATCTTTGGATATTTGGTATAAACTTTTCTAAGGAGGGGCAGATGCAACTTATTGAAATCAATTCCCTGGGTTTTATATTCAGGCTACCATGTCAGGTGAGCTCCCTGGGGCCTCTTGTTCTTATTCCTTCTCCT
This sequence comes from Pictodentalium vernedei, assembly GCA_031216915.1. NCBI lineage: Eukaryota > Metazoa > Mollusca > Scaphopoda > Dentaliida > Dentaliidae > Pictodentalium > Pictodentalium vernedei. The sequence goes on along the minus strand of CM062297.1, from coordinate 232,243,729 downwards.
TGTGGTTCTGTCGATATCGTTTAAGATATAAGCCACTATTTTGGGAGGGATGTGTTGTCAATCCTCTCGAAGCAAGCATAAACGGCACAGCGTTTACCTTTTCCTGACATTTTAACCTTTGTCATGCAGAGAGCATGTATTGAAAGGTGTTAAAGTTACCAATTTTGGGAGATTTGTTGAAACCGAAAGTCTCGTTTTTTTGTTAAGGCGGCGGTTCGGTTTCGGTTTTGAAAAAAACAACAAACCGAACTGAAAAACCGATAAACTCCCTAGCCCTAGTCATGATTAACCATTGTGCAAAAATATGTGACCTCAAACACCAATAAATAAATAAATGCATTCAAAGCTTTGATGTTCTGAACTTTTGAACTGTCAGTGTAATCAAGACTGGTCTGCAGTAGCGAACTTGCGATTAATTGATTCCTGAATTAAAAATCGTGACAGCCCTAGGCATCTGTGGGTAAACTCAAAGTTAAATTATAAGTACCTTGGCAGTTGTTTATGGGCAGCCAAGACTTTCATAGAAACAACTGCAAAGCCACAGGATGTGGACTGTCATTGAGTAGCAAAAATGTACACACATATCCAGGCCTTTGAGGGGGAAATCATTTGAAGTAAAATGAACAAGAAAGCATGAAAAACGAACCATAGTATGTACTATGTGTTATGCCCTCTAATTTCTGCAAATTTGGGAACAAGCCTGAATATAAGCAACCTGTCATTTGCAAAATGGGGTTCCCAGAGGGTGAATTTTCTGATACTATCCCATACAGTGGGCCAATTTATCCTCCAGGTACATCTTTCTGGTTTGGCTTGAGACCTTGATTCAGATTGAGGTTCACAGATGGTAAATTTTGTGATGCTACCCTGCTGTGCAGGGAAGCATCACCAAATTCACATTCTGAGGACCTCGTTTTGCAGATGACAGTCTGCTTATTTTCAGGCTAATTTGGGAACATTCCTGTAATTTGGGGACAACAGTTTCCAGTGTGAGTTTGATGAATTGAAAGACCTGATTAGTACCAGATGATTATTGGATAATCAGCCACTTGATAGGATTTGTATCATAAATTCTCCAATTATTTCATCTTGATAGTGATTACAGTGGAGCCCACGTAATTGGATATTTCTTATTTGAATAACCCTGTTAATTGTAGATAAATTCCGAACACCAAACAAGATTTTTATTATTCAATTAATAGGAGTGTACTTAATATAACCTATATTAACCCTTTACCCAACGTAACGGCCAAAACCTGCCAGTGCTATTCACAAAAATCGCCAATTAATTTTCATTATTTTTCCATTTTTGTCTCAAAAACATAGGTAATGACACCTGTTTGGAACAAGCTCATCGAGCTTGTTCCAATGATGGGTCATAACCTATGTTTTTCAGACAAAAAAATAAAAAAAGAATAGTTATTCAAGAATTTTGTTTGCAAGTGTCATCTGCTTTTTGTGTTAGGTAAAGTATTAACAGGTCAGATGATTTCAGCTGAAGGTATGGTAAATGATTGTGTTTGGAAGTTGTTTTTAAAGCCATATACTCTGATGGCAAAATTTTATTTTTTCAAGCAGCAACATTTTCTCATAATGCAACTCTCCGTGGAAATTTAACTGATTCAATCTATTGAGCCCTCTCAAAGAAGATTGAATTGGTTCAATATCTGGTTATGGAAAAAATTTACTGCATGAAATTGGTCCTGAGTTCGATCCCCGTGCGGGATTATCCGCGTTGTGTCCTTGGGCAAGGCACTTTATCCCAGTTGCCTACATGGGGGCACAATGACGCCGTGTACTAAGGCGTACTGCATGTTGATGGTGCACATTTCTTCAACTGCTGTAACCCTGCTTGAGCAGAGCTTGAACAGAGTTAGAATATTGAGGAGCTGACAGTTGCTCATCGATGCTCGGTGGTTCTCTCCAGGAACTCCAGCTTCCTCCACCTGTAAAACTGTCACAGTCACAATTAGCCATTGTGCATAAGTATGTGACCTTAAACACCAATAAATAATAATAAATACTGCATGAAATTTCAATATTTTGACATCAGTGTACTGATGATTAAATACAACTTCTCAGCATAAAATCATTTACCATACCATCAGGTGAAATTATCTGACCTGTTATTTGCATGTAAGTTCTAGAGTAAATAAACTCTTGTTAATTGAATAAAAAATATTGTGATCCCTCAAAGAATTACACTGCCAATGGTTTAATTCCCCACATTTCTATAATTCCTCCGGATATCTAAGATGTGCATTTAATCTATTACAGTAGAGCCCACTTAATTGGATATCTCTGAACTGAACAACCCTGTTAATTGAATATGATTTTCCAACACAAAATCATTTACCATATGTCCTGTTCAAATTTGACTTGTTAATTGAAGATACATGTAGGTTATAGATAGAGTAAACTCCTGTTAATTGAAAAAAAAATCTTTGAGAAAGTACCCTGACTCTCTGCAGTTTTCCTTTGTTTATAGACCTATTTGCCTCAGTACATCCAATACAGGCAGTTAATCTATTATATCTTGCTTGACAGAGCTTATAGAGCTCTGTCAAACAAGATATAATAGAATAAATAGTAAGTTTATCTCTAGAATACAGGAAAGTGACAGAATACCGCCCCCCCCCCCCCCCCCACTATTTTCGAAAAACCCATTTCAAGGTGCCCTCTCCATGAATAAGCCCACTCCCCTACTTCTGAAAATCAAAGAAATGCCCTTACCGTAATGGAGAAAAAGAAAAATACATCGAATGTCATTTTTTTCGTGTGTCATTTTTCTCTGTTGTTTCCACTTTCTTTGTTCATTCTGTACATTTGTAGTGAGAAAATATTCATTTTTATTATCTTTTGACAGGTTTTATTGAACAATAAAAATTACTCAATGCTAACAATACATATCTTTTTGTTTTTATTCTGTCTCAATTAATGTGCCATTGAAAAACAATAAACAGGAATCAGACAATTGTTGGCATGCGCAGTTGAATGTATGGTCTATTTCGAAAATAGCCATTGTTTTTGTAATTTTTTTGCTAATCAACTGACAAAAAACCTTTTGTGAGTAAATTATTTTAAAAGGCTGTTTTGTTCTGGAGATTATCCCATGTTACACAACATGCTGGAGTTTATAGAAATATCCAGGGACCGACCTGGGCATGCGCCAGTGCGTACTTGGTTCTGAAACATCAGGACCTGGCTCTTAAATCTCAGAAATTGGCTTCTCAGTTGGCGCGTAACTTCTCAGATCATATTTTGATATTCTTTCGATGGATAATCGAGAGAGACACTCTTACATGTATTATATATATGATTATCATTTATCATTGTTATAGAGTGCTTAAGTTAATACTTCAAGTCTTAATTACCAAGCATTAATCTTCACTGTGGTTTCTGATCAAGTCTTGGCTGCCTAAATAGGCAGCCAAGACTTGATCAGAAACCACAGTGAAGATTAATGTTTGCTATAGTGTACTAAATGAAAATGATGAGAGCTATTACATACTTGCAGTGTGTGTTACAAACAGCAGTGTGACTCCGTAAATTGAAATCTGGCGCATGAATTGAAAAAATAAGCTCCGAGGCTAGAGCGTATTTTAAATAGTCCTGATCGGTCCCTGAATATCCGTTGTGAAAATCACACTATTAGGGCTCCATACATTCACATAATTTTGCTGTTTCTGTATCTTACAGTTGATATATTTTGTCTGTCAAATACGATATTGATGTTGCTTTTGCTGATTTATTCTTGTAAATAAATATATTTTGTCACTTTATTAATTAGTCTTCTGTTTTCACTGAATGTCCACTCAATAATTCAACCAGCTTCATCACACATACACTCGTCGTATTACCGGTAACAGATTTTTACATTTTCAATCATTTGAAAATGAAAAATTCTGATATTACGACGAGCGCATGTGCTTCGTCATGCTTGGGTCTTCTACCTCGCTCCAAAAAACCTTGGGACAAAATGTCCTAGTCCAGCATGGCTTTATGAAAGAAACGTCTTTAAAAACAGACTATAATAGACTCGTTTTCGAAATGCTTCTTTCGATTTCCATGACTTTTCCATAAACAACGTGCAATGTGGGAATTCACGCTCACAATTCTCGGGACTCATTTCAATAAAAACAAGACGGAAAAATAAGTAGGATAGTTTTTGGTATGTTAGTACATTCTTTATTCAATACAATTTACAAACCATTTCAATTTAACACACATGAGACAAAATATGAAGTGGCATGATAAAATGGACAGTGGGAAACTGTAATCTCCAATAACAGTGCTGCAAACGACCGTCTCAAACTTTTCCCTGCTTCTGTAAACTGCCTTACCCGAAAATAAGCCCACCCATGTCTTTTTTGTGTTTTCACCACCTGCACCCCCTGGGCTTATTCCTGCGTCAGTACGGTAAATGCTTAGTTTATCATAAAAATATATTAACCCTTTACCCTACATAAAGGAAAACCAGTCAGTTCTATTCACCAAAATCACCATTCAGTTTTCATTGTTTTCATTTTTTGGGCTCAAAAATATAGCTTATGAAACCTAATTGGAACAGGCTCATTCGGCTCATTCCAATGACAGTCATAAGCTATGTTTTTGATGCGAAAAATGAAAAAAATTGTTATTCAATAATTTTGTTTGCAACTGTTGTCTGCCTTTTGCATTAGGGAAAGGCTAAAATGACAAAAATCCTGTTAATTGGATACCACTGCAGAAGTGAACAAGCCATTATGTTAATAGGAAATTTCCTTTTTTTCAGGCAGCTGGGGCCCCAAGAAACACTTGTTGACGAAGCATCTTGATTGTTATTACAACATGTTTGCCACAACTGCTACTTGACAAATTTATTACCCAGAATCATCTACTATCTCACTGATTCGTTATAATTGGCTTATTAATGTATGCGTTTTGCTTTGTTAGCTCCACTTTCTGACGTCCATCCATCCATCTGTCCATCTATCCGTGAGTCGTCAATATTTTGTTTGCCTGGGTCGTAACTTCTTAACCACTGCATATTTGTTGACAAAACTTTATAACAATATATATTATCAGAGGATAGTGTGTTGCGAATTATAATATGGTATGTGTACCCCTCAAGGTCAAGGTGACAGGTCATATGTCAAGGTGACAGAAAAAACTATGACATTTCACTGTCACTTTTGTCTGGTCCTTATAACTTGGTATGATTGACAGATTTTTGGCTCACCAACGTTAGTTGTGTGAGCCTATGGCATAGCCCTCATGTCGGCGTCGGCGTCAGCGTCGGCATCGGCATCGGCGTCGGCGTCCGCTCTCAAATATTTTGAACTTTTGTGTACAGGTTTTGATTTCTTGGCTTTTCAAATTTTTTTTTAGTTTCAGCATATTGCTATAGTGGTTCACTATAACATTTAACTCTTTTCCAGGGTATTTTGTCGTAATTTTAACCCTTTGAATCAAATTTTAGACTTATTTTGATGTTTGCGTGCAGGTTTTGATGTTTTTTTTTTCCTTTCTTTCAAGTGGAGATTTACCTTGCAGCATATGTCCATGCTTTCTATTGTATGTAAACATGCATCTTAGGGCTATGTTTGTATTATTTAACCCTTTTCCTGCTGAATTACTTCAATTTTGGACTTTTATGTACAGCTTTTGGACTTAGGCTTACAGCTTCTTACTTTTATGTACAGGTTGTGATAAAAAAAAACAATTTCAAGTGAGATTGACCTCACTGCATATTGCAGTGGTGGTTATTATAACATTGATATCTTTCCAGTGCATTTTTAAAAAATTTTTAACCCCTTGAATAGATTTTTAGACTTATTTTGACGTTTGCGTGCAGGTTTTCATGGGTTTTTTTTTTTTTCCTTTCTTCCAAGTGTAGAGTTTCTGCATATTGCTATGGTGGTTCACTATAACATTTAACTCTTTTCCAGGGTATTTTGTCTTAATTTTAACCCTTTGAATCAAATTTTAGACTTATTTTGATGTTTGCGTGCAGGTTTTGATGTTTTTTTTTCCTTTCTTCCAAGTGGAGATTTACCTTGCAGCATATGTCCATGCTTTCTATTGTTTGTAAACATGCATCTTAGGGCTATGTTTGTATTATTTAACCCTTTTCCTGCTGAATTACTTCAATTTTGGACTTTTATGTACAGCTTTTGGACTTAGGCTTACAGCTTCTTACTTTTATGTACAGGTTGTGATAAAAAAAACAATTTCAAGTGAGGTTGACCTCACTGCATATTGCAGTGGTGGTTATTATAACATTGATATCTTTCCAGTGCATTTTAAAAAATTTTTTAACTCTTTGAATAGATTTTTAGACTTATTTTGACGTTTGCGTGCAGGTTTTCATGGGTTTTCTCTTTCTTTCTTCCAAGTGTAGATTTACCTTGTAGCATATGTCCATGCTTTCTATTGTATGTAAACATGCATCTTAGGGCTACGTTGTATTCTTTAACCCTTTTCCTGCTTAATTACTTCAATTCTGCACTTCTTTTGTTTACAGGTTTGGATTTTTGTGCTTTTAAAAAATTTTTTTTCTTCTTTACATATTGCTGTGGGGGTTCATGATAACATTTAACTCTTTTCCAGGGTATTTCATCTTCATTTTAACCCTTTGAATCAAATTTTGGACTTATTTTGACGTTTGTGTGCAGGTTTTGATGTTTTTTTTTACTTTTATGTGCAGGTTTTGAGGTTTGTCTTTCTTCTCTTCCAAGTGGCGACTTACCTTGTAGCATATTGTCATGGTTCCTATTTTATGTTAGGATGCTTCTTGGGGCTATTATTATATTATTTAACCCTTTAGCTGCTTATTTACTTTAATTTTGGACTTTTGTGTGCAGGTTTTGTACTTTTGTGTGCAGGTTTTGATATTTTTTTTTTAAGTGGAGTTTTACCTCACTGGCATATTGCCATGGTGGTTACTGTAACATTTTCAGGGTATTTTTCTAAATTTTAACCCTTTGAAACAAATGTGATACTTTTTTTACCTTTATGTGCAGGTTTTAAGGTTTGTCTTTCTTTTCTTCCAAGTGGATATTTTTCAAGTAGACTTTCACCTTACTGGCATATTGCCATTGTGGTTACTGTGACAGGGTATTTTTCTCAATTTTAACCCCTTGAAACAAATGTGATCCTTTTTTTTACTTTTATGTGCAGGCTTTGAGGTTTTTCTTTCTTTTCTTCCAAGTGGTGACTTACCTTGTAGCATATTGCCATGGTTCCTATTTTATGTTAGGTTGCTTCTTGGGCTATTTTTATATTATTTAACCCTTTAGCTGCTTATTTACTTCAATTTTGGACTTTTGTGTGCAGGTTTTGTACTTTTGTGTGCAGGTTTTGATATTTTTTTTAAGTGGAGTTTTATCTCACTGGCATATTGCCATGCTGGTTATTGTAATATTTTCAGGGTATTTTTCTAAATTTTAACCCTTTGAAACAAATGTGATACTTTTTTTACCTTTATGTGCAGGTTTTAAGATTTGTCTTTCCTTTTTTCAAAGTGGAGACTTACCTTGTAGCATATTGCCATGGTTCCTATTTTATGTTAGCATGCTTCTTAGGGGTTATTATATTATTTAACCCTTTAGCTGCTTATTTTCTTTAATTTTGGACTTTTGTGTGCAAGTTTTGAACATTTTTTTTTTACTCCAACCACCCCTTTACATTGGCCACCTGTTGGTGAGCCACGGGGTACTGATACCCCCTCTAGTATTTATCCATGGTACAATTATTGCCCACGACTCAAAAGTGTGTCATGACTGATCTAAGGACATATTATCAAGGTCATAGACCGTAAAAGTTTGATATTGTTAAACAGCCCTTGTCTGGTCCATATAACTTGGTTGGTACAATTATTGCTCATAACTCAAAGGTGTGTTGCAGCTTTTATCCAAGGTCATATCATCAAAGTCACAGGCAGCAAACTTTTAAAGTGTTATACATCCCTTGTCTGGTCCATATAACTTAGTATGATTGACAGATCTTAATCACAGTTGGTACAATTATTGATACTGACTCAAAGGTGTGTCACAACTTTGATCCAAGGTCATATCTTTATGGTCAAGGTCACAGACAGAAAAACTTTCATATTGTTATACAGCTCTTGTCTGACCTGTATAATTATACCCCACGCAATGAAGTTGCGGGGGTATAATGTTTTTGACTGGTCCGTCCGTCCGTCAGTCCGTCAGTCCGTCAGTCTGTCAGTCCGTCAGTCCGTCAGTCAGTCCTACTTGATTTCCGGACTTTTTTTTCTACACGCTTCCAGATTTTGAGCTGATTTTTGGTATGTGAGTTTAACATGGTGGTCTACAGAACAAGTTTGCGTTTTGTTCTGCTCCACTGATTTTTACCAAAATTACGGCCCTTGGACTCTGAAAAATGCATCAAAATTACAGTTTTCCGGACTTTTTTTCTGCAAGCTTCCAGATATTGAGCTGATTTTTGGTATGTTAGTCTGACATGGTGGCCTACAGATCAAGTTTGCATTTTGTTCCGCTCCACTGATTTTTACCGAAATTACGGCCCTTGAACTTTGAAAAGTTCATCAAAATTACAGTTTTGCTGACTTTCTTCCTGCCCGCTTCCAGATATTGAGCTGATTTTTGGTATGTTAGTCTTACATGGTGACCTACAGAACAAGTTTTGGTTTTGTTCCGCTCCACTGATTTTTACCAAAATGACGGCCCCATAGACTTTGGAAAGTTCATCAAAATTACAGTTTTCTGGGCTTTTTTTTCTACATGCTTCCAGATATTGAGCTGATTTTTGGTATGTTTGTCTAACATGGCCTACAGATCAAGTTTGCATTTTGTTCTGCTCCACTGATTTTTACTGAAATTACTGCCCTTCGACTTGGAAAAGTTCATCAAAATTACAGATTTCCGGACTTTTTTTTCTACACTCTTTCAGATATTATCGAAATTACGGCCATTTTAGTATGTGAGTCTACCACAATGACTTACAGATCAAGTTTGTGTTTCATTCTGCTCGGCTGATTTTTGCGGAAATTACGGGCCCTGGACTCTGAAAAATACAAGTAACAGATTTCTGGGTCATTTTCCTAAAAATTACAGTTTTCCGAGCTTGAAATATAAGTGGCGCGTGGGGTATGTGAGCGTGCTCACTAATGTTCTATATTTGAATCTTGTTCACACTTTGCACAATTGTTTCCCATAACCTAACGTGTCATGACCATGACCCATTGTCATATCATGAAGGTTAAGGTCACTAGCAGTAACACTTGGATTCTTGTCTTGTATTTAGCTTCCCCTAAAAGTAGTGACCCTGGGCTGTCTAGGCTGAGAGGCCTCACGTTTTACATTTTCATGCATTTACATTCATGATTTTCGATTAATCAACTTTACATGTCTGTTTTCTACGATAACAAATCCTCTCCTTTTAGCAGAAGGTGACCTCCATATACTCAATCCCAACAATCTGCAGTGCAGAGGTGAACAAGCCATTATATTACTGGGAAATTTTCCTTTGTTGCAGGCAGCTGGGGCCCCAAGTGTCACACACCAATGGCATGAAGGAGAGTATACTTTAGGCCATATAGTCATCATTCCTCTTGACCAGTTGGGGTGGTCATAGTTCTTGTTGCTGTATTTATGTTCATTGCATGGTCATTATGACATAGAACAGTGGAACATTTTACCAATGAAAATTATTCAATTAGCAGTCCTGAGTATACAGTTAACAAAGATTTAGTAACTTATAGCTCGGTCAAACAAGATATAATAGAGTTAATGCCTGTATCAGATGTACTGAGGCAAAATAGTTCTATAAACAAAAGAAATTTGTTGATTGTCAAGGTGATTCCTCGCCATATACACAAGAATTATTTCTTCAGTTAAGAGGAGTTTGCTCTATGAGCTGTATGCAATTGACAGGACAAATTTGTTCTGAAGATATGGTAAATGGTTTTGTGTGAGGAAGTTATTTCAATTAACAGGATTATTCCATTAAGAGATACCTACTGAAGTTGGCTCCACTGTTTTACAAAGGTATTACAAAAGGTATACGACACTCACTGTCGACACAGATTACTTTTCACTGGTAAACTCTGTGTTTTTTAAACTTATTTATCTGGTGCATTTTTGTCCCCCCCCCCCCCCCAATTTTTTGGGGGGGACTATTAAAATAGCCGGTGCCAGTGCGTCCATCCCACTTTTGTTTCCCCGAAAATAACTTCAGTTATAGTTGGCCAAATCAAATGAAATTTGACATGTAGGCGTATCAACATAAAATACACGTCAAGTTCGAATCAGGGTGCGGTCAGACAATTTTTAGAGAGTTATACCCTTTCAGTTATAGTTGGCCAAATCAAATGAAAATGGGTATGTAGGTGTATCAACATAAAATACAGGTCAAGTTCTAATAAGGGTAGGGTGTGGTCCGACAAGTTTTGCCAGTGTTAGAAATTTCTTTTTTTGGGGGGGTTTCCTGATGATAACTTTAGTTGCTGTTGACCAATTCAAATAAAATTTGGTATGTAGGTGTATCAACATAACGTACAGGTCAAGTTCAAATCAGTGTTTGGTCCAACATTTTTAAGCTCAACTTTGACGTAAGTCAAATTTGGGCTTATGCCATGGCCATTCGTCCATCTGTCCGTCTGTCCGTCTGTCCAGTCATCCGTCAACAATTCAATACGGCTCGGGTCGTATTTATGAACCGATCCTTACGAAACTTCTTGGGTACCTTTGTTATCACCGTGGGATGAGAACCAGTGTTTTGGGGTCCGGTCTGAAATTCAAGTTGGCCGCTGGCAGCCAATTTGTGCAAAATTAGGTGCAATCAGATTTTTGCGCAGAACTTCCATATGAAAGCTCTGATTCAAAATTTTTTTTGTATGAATGTTTAGTACCATGGGATACATCACATATAATACGGCTTTTTTTCTCGTGCGTAAATTAAGCAAAATTATTTAGTGTTACTTTCAGCACTGTAAGTGCAAATGCCAATACGGCTCGGGCTGGTGGCCGTATTTATGAACCGATCTTTACGAAACTTCTTGGGTACCTTTGGTATCACCATGGGACGAGAACGAGTGTTTTGGGGTCCGGTCCGAAATTCAAGATGGCCCGATGGCAGCCATTTTGTACAAAATTAGGTGCAATCAGATTTTTGCGCAGAACTTCCACATGAATGCGCTGATTTGAATAATTTTGTGTGTGAATGTTTAGTACCATGGGATACATCACATATAATGCAGGTTTTTTTCTCGTGCAGAAATTATGCAAATTAGATGAACTTTGATTTTTTCAGTGCCACTAACACACAGTAAGTACATATGTCAATATGGCACAGGCTAGGGGCTGTATTATTTATGAACCGATCTTCCCGCAACGTCTTGGGGTACCTTTGTTATCACCTTGGGACAAGAACGACTGTTTCTGGGTGTGGTCCAAAATCAAGATGACTGCCAGTAGCCATTTTGTACCAAAATTAGGTCTAATCATCTTTTCATACACAACTTCTATACGGCTCAGGTGAGAGGCTGTATTTATGAACCGATCTTTACAAAACTTCTTGGGTACCTTTGTTATCACCGTGGGATGAGAATGAGTGCTTTTGGGTGTGGTCCAGATTTCAAGATGGCCACCAGCAGCCATTTTGTACCAAAATTAGTGCAATCAGTTTTTTGTACAGAACTTCTGTATGAAAGTTCTGATTTGAATAAATTTTTGTATGAATGTTTAGTAACATAGAATACATCACATATAATACTGTTTTCTTCTCGTGCAGAAATTATGCAAATTAGATGAATTTTGATTTATTCAGTGCTATTTATACACAGTAAGTGCACATGTCAATACGGCTCGGGCTAGATGCTGTATTTATGAACCGATCTTCACGAAACTTCTTGGGTACCTTTGTTGTCACCTTGGAATGAGAACGAGTGTTTCTGTGTGCGGTCCAAAATTCAAGATGACTGCCAATGGCAATTTTGTACCGAAATCAGGTCCTATCAATTTTTGGTCAACTTATGTACGGCTCGTATTTATGAACTGATCTTCATGAAACTTCTTGGGTACCTTTGTTATCACCTTGGGGCAGGAACAATTGTTTTTGGGTGCCTTTGTTATCACTGTGTTATGAGAACAAATATTTTGGGGTTCAGTCAGACCCAATCTGGGACTCAAAGATTTCTTTTCTAGTTTAGCATCTGACTGTCGCCCACCTTTACAGTACTTTACCTATACATTTGTTACAGGCTACTGTCAGTATTTATGTACAGACCGTTACAATACTTTATATATACCTTTGTTATCAGGTCATTACCTAGATGTTTGTCATTGCTGTGTCACATACTATACATGTACATGTCTTATCAAGTTGAGCTACAGTGTCATTGACACTTTAATTTTTATCAAAAACATAGCATACAGGGACCAGAAATGAACATATTCCCAATTATCACAATTCTTGTCTTATTTCATAATCCTTTCATAAACATTGAACATTATTCTTTTCATCAAATACAACACACAAGTTTAACTACAGTGTCATTGACACTTTCATTATTGATTCTCACAGTTATACTCCACATCACTTTACTTGCTTTGACAGTGACCTCCGTGAAAATAAATCTGATAACCACTGTCTGAAGCACTGTCTGTTCTGTCTCTTCTAAATAACTTCCACTTGCAACTCAACTATATTCCACTGGATGCATTAATTCCCCTTGAAATTGCTGCCCAGCGGGAGACATGAATTCACTGAAGTTGCTTGTTTTTTTCATTAAAATGTACATTGTATGTTTTTTATTCTCCAAAACAAATTTCTCCAAACAAATTTGCAATTGGAGCCATCGCAACATAAATTTTCCCCATGGCCTTGGACCCTTTCAAAAAGAGGACAGAAGAATCCCTGCAATTTGTGAACATCTCTAACCCCTCTTGGGTTCTGTTAATCTCAGAGATAAGGATTTAACGGGTTTAGGGGCCAAGTTAAAAGATAATATGTGCACCCGTATATTCCACCATATACTTGGTTATGACCCTCCAGTGGAAACCCCATTAAGTGGAGCAGTGCTTGTTTACCAGGAGAATCAACTTCTGCTGTACTGGCAAAATGACATTCGGTAATCAATGCCTGAGTTGGATGTCCATCAAAGTGGGCAGGATACAGGTAAAAACGTTTGGCTAAACTTCACATCATACCCATGTTGTTGTCATGAGATAACATTAGAAAGAGACCTTAAACAGCAATAAATAATTAAATTCTTGGGTTATCATGGTTCCTGTGTGAGCAGTATTGACAAGGCAGTTCAGAAACTAATTTCAGTTATTTCCTTCATAAACTTGTTTGAAATAACAGTACACTTAATTCTGAACCCGCTGAGTATTTTCAAAATATTTTTTCATAAAATCTAGTCATGGCTACTCTACAGCAGCCATGACTACATTTGAAGTAAATTTCATCTAAATTTAACTTGAGAAATGATTAGTGAAAAACCCATTTAACTTACAAGGAGATGATTTGCTTAAAAATGCCCAAATTATATTAATTTTAGTGGCAATAGAAATTCTGTCCTCGGCAGGAATATCCACCAGCAGCATGCAAGGCATTAAGCTTAACTCTTTGATACTTTTGTACGTCTTATGACGTACGAAATCAAACAAGCGTTGATACTTTGTGGTCATTTGTTTTGTTATTATTTTTCGTTTTTTTTTAAGTTTTAACCTCAGTTCCTTTTTTCTCTCGAATAGTGCTCAGTGACAACCGTTGAGCCAAATGTTATCGCAGCTTAAGATCAAGACTTCTTAACCGGTAGAGTGCTAGAAGCCACTATCAGGGCTTTCAAAAAATGAGGATACTAGACCAAAAGTCAACACTTTCCTTGCTTTTATTTCATATTCAGTCAAACACAAAGAATATTTTGTTTATGTAAATTTGTTTTATTATAATAATTTGTAATAAAACAAGTTTTCTATAACAAATTCAGACCACCAAAAATAATCTAGCACTCAAAACAATGAAGAAACTGTATTGCTTGGTGACGTTTTAAATAATTAAAGTCTCAAAAGGTTAAAGATATTTACCAATGAATGAGGTGCATATCTTTTTATGTTTGATTGGAAAAATGGCAACTTGCCAAAATCTTTTCAAAATCTTAGGAAATTGCCTATATTCCCTCTGATATGATGACCAGCCAAACTGACTAAGTGTTCAGAACTCCCTGAGCACATTTTTTAATCCAGTTGCCAAAATACATGTTCTGTACTCTTTGGAACGAATTTGACAATAACTTGCCATTCATTTTTACAGGATCTAATTTTGAAAAATTGCTATTCCGAACTTTAATTAGCTCATATATGATTGTTTTTAGTTGCAACAATTTCAGCTGTCAGTGATTGCATGAATAATGAATCCCATAATTAACCCTTTGCACTAAACCCATAATTAATCCCCTGCACTCTGATAGCAAAACACCCAAATTTAAAGCAACAAATTTTCCCCAAATTTCAATTGGAATTTAACCAGTTTAATCACATTTGACAGAGCTCAAGGTGCTCGTGTCAAACAAGATTCAATTTTAACCCTTTACCCAACATAACTGCCAAAACTGGCCAGCGCTATTCACAAAAATCACCAATTTTCATTATTTTTTCATTTTTTGTATCAAAAACATAGGTTATGACAATGAGGGATCATAACCTATGTTTTTGAGACAAAAATTGAAAAAATGAGTTATTCAAGAATTTTGTTTGCAAGTGTCGTCTGCTTTTCATGTTAGGTAAAGGGTTAATTGGTTAAATTCATAGTTGCATTATGGGAAAAAATTACAGTTTGAAATTTTAGAATTTCGACATAGGAGTGTCGGAGGGTTAAATTACAGAACCAATAGTGATTAATAGTGTACTAATGCTTATATCTTATTGGATTCATTTGTGTATTTAATCTGTTTGAACTTTGAGTTCACAATACCCTATTAAGTATTCATCTTTTTCCTTGCTCAAGTTCTTGCTCTTGCCTTCTCTTTGTTGAGTGGAAGTAGGTTATGCTTATTGGTTCTTTGATAAGAAATGAAAATTGCTACTTTTTTTTTGGCTCACCTGGCCCAAAGGGCCATGTGTGCTATTGCCATCACTTGGCATCCGTCGTCCATAAACCTTTCACATTTTTATCTTCTTTGGAACTGCTGAGCTGGTGTGAACCAACCTTGGCAGGAATGGTCTATGAGAGGTCCTCTACAAACGGTCCTCATTTTGTTCCTGTTGGATGAAAAACAAGGCTGCCAGAGGCATTCTTTGATTCTGATTGGTCAATTTTGGAAAAATCTCCTCTGAAACTACAAGGCCAAATTTTTTTAAACTCTGCATGATTGATGACTGGGATGCCCTCTACCAATGTTCCTCATGTAATGTTGATTGGGTTCCAAACATGGCCACAATTGTGGCTTATAGTTACAACAGAACCCTATGAATGGGAAATCACATTTTCATCTTTTGTTCTGCCAGGTGAGCTATTACAGACTCTTTAGAGCTCTTGTTTCTATTTGCCTTTCATAGGCAATAGAAAAGAACTCATGTGCCACTGTCATATCATGGATTTTTCTGCACTCTTCAGGAAAGGGTCCGGGGCCCATGCCATTGGGGAAATTTTTGTGTCATGGGGACTCCATTGGGAATTTGTATTGGAGGGAAAGAAACATACAAGCACGAAGAAATTTTACATTTGAATTGAGCAGAGAAAATAAAAACAGATACCTAACTAAGAATCTGCATGTATACTACAAGTAGTTCTTGCCTGGTCAATGTGAAACCTCCACTAACAGAGTGGAGATAATTACAGTCTCAACCTGTGGTATTTTGTAAACCCTCAAAATGGGCTTCCAGCACACTACGAGTTAAGTAGAACTTATCATTTGCCTTTGAATGTGGACACTTTCTGAGCTCTATTAGGTAAGCAATTTAAATTTTAATGCACAGTTGGTGTTCTGGACTGGGTGGTTGTAAGGCCTCAGAAAACCAATTGTTTTCTGAGGCCTTATGACCACCCAGTTCAGGTTTATGGTGTATAATAATAATGGTAACAGAAAAAAATCTGAGAATCAACAACAATAACTCAAATTTAACTAATCTGAAATAATAATAATAATTATAAAGATAATTTGAAATGAAAATGGTACAAAATCTTCTACACTATTTGGTTTAGAGAAAAATAAAACAAAAATACTTATCAGTTAGTCCATAATAGAGTTCAATGGAATCCAATAATCCAATGATGAAGAAACTTTCCAGCTGGTATTGTAATGTCCAAGAACGTGTCTGCAGAAACAGTATCCAATAAATTGCAATGAAATCTTCACTCAAAACTTCAGCAATCTCCAATAAATTCCCATAATGCTCTCAGCAAAATTCAAATGGAATATCCAATAAGTATTTGCCCCTCATGTAATTTGAAAATTATCCAGTTGAATCCTGGTTTTTCACAAGAATAAATCGTGGGTCACACAAGAAAAATAAATTCTCTTCAAATTTTGGAAACACTTTTCCAATGGAAAATGATGCTCAGATCTCAAAATAATATTCCTTAGAATATATATTAAACTCAGCTGCTTCTATAATAATGTACTATCCTGTACTAATAATCTCCAGTGTTCAAGGAAGACTGAATGAACAAGTCACTTCTCAATGGTGTGTGAGATGAATAGAATGAGGCAGTCTCTTGACAGAGGTTATTATATAGTCTTCAAATAGAAAATTCCAAAATGAGAAATTTCTCCAATGTTCTGTTGTTCCATTAATTATGATTAGCTGAATTAAATCACCTCATTAAGTTTATAGATGACTGTCTGCTTGCAAGTAAACAAGTGTGACCCAAATAAACAATTAGTGAGTTAAAAATAGATACTGAGTAATGTATCTGTAATCATGTTGATAGGTACATTCAAAGATCACTCAATCAAGTGCCTGCTTTTTCTAACATAAAGAATAATTACAGAAAATATTAATTGTTTATAATTATTATCCAAGGACATCTCAATTTTGATATCATAATAGGGGCCTATAACATTTACAAAATCCTCTACCCCAGTAATCAGGCAAAACCTCTTTGCTTGCTCAATCCGACTTGCTCAATCCGACCCATACTAAGGTAAAGGGGTTTGAAAGAAACAAACCCAGGTTCAACAGCAGTTTACTGGCATTGATTGTTTTGAATGCATTCCTTGGAAACACACACCATTTACTGGACATTTAATGGATGCTTCTGAAGAAAAATAGTTCAAGAGTAATTTGCTCTCCTAATTAGCTCTCAGACGAGTGATTTTTGACCTCCCTGGATTTTTCAAAAGGCCAAGTCTTCATAAACTCCATGACATTCAGAACACTATCATCGAATCTGCCAAGAAAGGATATCCAGTATTTTGGAGAGGATACCCAAACTTATCTCATGAGTAACCATGACAAATGTTTATTTGTTGCGATTGGCTTGCCACCAGCAAAAAATAAACATTTTATTGCAGTCATGAATGAGTTTTTAGCTCATCTGACTTTTAGTCACGAGAGCTAAAGTGATCACTCACTGTCCGTCGTCCGTGAACATGGTGTTTGCGTCTTCTCCTCCCAAACCGCTGAACCAATTTAATTGATATTTGAGATAATACTTTGTTATGAAAATCGCAATTTGATTTTGTTAAAATCAAGATGCCTCGCCCCTCGGTAGGGCCACGCCCAAAAAGTGTGCTTAAATCTTAAAAAATCTTCTTCTCATGAACCAGCAGTAGCAGAGACTTGATATTTGGTGTGCAGCTTCCTTTTGATGTGCAGACTCAGATTTGTTCAAGAGAAGTTCGAGGAGCTACATTTGCCTTCATTATGGGAGGGGCAAGAATTTTCGCCCCACTCAAAATTTCTATTTTCCAAACCTAGATGCAGATTTGAACCAAATTTGATATAAGTGCTTATTGGGTCATAAGTACTTATTTATGCCCAAATTTCTTTTCCCCTCGCCCCATGGGAACCGCAGGATCTAAAAATAGAGAAAAAAATTAAAACGCCCATATCTCCAAAACTACACGACACAGAGAATTCTTATTTGGTGTGAAGCTTCCTTAGGACCAACAGAATGGGATTGTAAAAAAAAAAGTGCTATCGGTTTTATCATGGGGTACTTTTTTGGGACTTTGAAAAAGTGCTGTGTCAGAATTTTTTAACACTGTGGGTAATGGGAAAAACATGTAAGACTACTTTTCTCCCAAACCACTGCTCCAAAAGCTTTCAAATTTCACGTATAACATCTTTGGAAGACTGTTTCATACGTTTATTGAAACCAAATCCCTGGGTCCATAGTTGGGCTTTCTATGGGAGCCCAAATGTTTAAATTAGTGCAGTATGAGGAATATTCTTCAAAAATCTTCTTCTTCAGATCTACCAATCAGAATCTTTTGATATTTGGTATGCAGCATGCTTGGGGGGGGGGGGGGGGGGGGGGGGGGGGAGATTCAAGTTTGTTCAAGCCAAGTCCCTGGGTTCAGAGATTCAAGTTTGTTCAAGCCAAGTCCCTGGGTTCATATTTGGGCTCACTGTGGGAGCCCGAATTATAACTTAGTTCAAAATGAGGAATTTTCTTTAAAAATCTTCTTCTTCTGGTCCCTAGGTCCATATTTGGGCTCACTGTGGGTAGTGCTCAAAACGACTATGGAATTTCAAAGTCGACTAGTCAACACCCCAAAGTCGAGTCGACCAATTGGCAAGCCAGACTAACTTCGGAATTCGCGCTTGTAACCGGGCAACAACACCGCGTTACATGAGAAAAAGACTCTTTTTTTTTACTTCCTAACAGGCTACCCCCTGCTTTGTTACAAGGACGAACCATGAGCTATGCGTCGTGGTAAAACAAACGTGTCAAACACATTAACCTCCCTATTTTAGTGTAGAGCTGTTCGGTCCACAAAAAAAGTAATCGGTACTTGGCGCCGTCAAAGTACAGAAAATGGAACCGAGTAATTTTGGAAAAGACTGAAAATGTTGGTTCAGGTGCATCCGGGTTACCACATAAACAAAAGAGGGAAAAAATGAACGTCGAGGGCCAGTTGTATTACGAGAAACATTCAACGATTTATATTTTGATGTTGTGCCTCAGCACTGGAAGAGTCAAACCAAGACACTGAGACACTGCGTGGGAGTCAGGGAGCATGACACAACATGTGCTGCGGACAAACTGTCTATAAAGTTCTTTGAAGTTTATTGAGTTTCCGGTCGGTTGTTACATTGTCGCATCCACTATCTGAAGCCAGCGATCAGCAGCATGTTTTTTTCCAAGCATTTTGTAACCCTATTTCCATGGAGATGTGAATTCATTGATCTTTCTACTGAGATTTTGTTGGCTTGCGAGTCCTCCTACTGTGTTTTGACTAGTCGACAATAGAAACCAGAGTCGACTATAGGCAAAAAAACCATCGACTAGTCGACTAATCGTTTGAGCACTAACTGTGGGAGCTCGAATTGTAACTTAGTTCAAAATGAGGAATTTTCTTAAAAAATCTTCTTCAGATCCAGCAGTCGGAATGTTTTGATATTTGGTATGCACCATGCTTAGGGGGGTGAGATTCAAGTTTGTTCAACCCAAGACCTTGGGTTCATATTTGGGTTCACTGTGGGAGCCCAAATGATAACTTAGTTCAAAATGAGGAATTTTCTTTAAAAATCTTCTTCAGATCCAGCAGTCAGAATGCTTTGATATTTGGTATGAAGCATCCTTTGGGGGGTAAGATTCAAGTTTGTTCAAGCCAATTCCCTGTGGGAGCCCGAATTATAACTTAGGTCAATATGAGGAATATTCTTCAAAAATCTTCTTCTTCACATCCACTGGTTAGAATCTTTTAATATTTGGTATACAGCATCCCACTGGAGGTGAGATTCAAGTTTGTTCAAGCCAAGTCCCTGGGTTCATATTTGGGCTCCCTGTGGGGAGCCCGAATTATTACTTAGTTCAATATGAGGAATATTCTTTAAAAATCTTTTTTTTTTAGATCCACTGGTCAGAATCATTGGATATTTGGTATAAGTTTTCCTTAGGAGGGGCAGATGCAACTTGTTGAAATCAATTGATGGCCGCCAGAGGCATTCTTTGATTCTGATTGGTGAATTTTCAAAAATCTTCTCTGAAACTGCCATGCCAAATGTTTTGATACTTCACATAAATGATGACTGGGACCCCCTCTACCAACGATCCTCATTTAATGTTGATCGGGTTGCAAACATGGTCACAATTGCAGCTTATAGTTACTTTAGAAACCCTATGGGAAATCACATTTTCATCTTCTTCTCCGGAACTACTGAGCCGATGTGAACCAAACTTGGCAGGGATGGTCTATGGGAGGTCCTCTACAAACGATCCTCATTTTGTTCCTGTGGGTTGAAATGGCCGTCAAATGCATTCTGTGATTCTGATTGGTGGATTTTCAAAAATCTTCTCCTCTGAAACTGCCAGGCCAAATGTTTTGATACTTCACATAAGTGATGACTGGGACCCCCTCTACTAACGATTCTCATTTAATGTTGATCGGGTTGTAAACATGGCCACAATTGCAGCTTATAGTTACTATAGAAACCCTATGGGAAGTCACATTTTCATCTTCTCTGGAACTACTGAGCTGACGTGAACCAAATTTAGCAGGAATGGTCTATGCGAGGATGGAAATATGTGGCCACCAGAGGCTATATTCTAATGCTTAACCCAATGCCTCTCCTGTCTGCACGGAGATCGGTACTGTCAGCAAAATACTTGTTTTTTGAGAATCTGGTTAGGGTTGGTTTCAGTTTTTCTCCACTGAGAACTGGGGAAAAAAACCCAAAATATTGTGTATACAGTACAGGTCAAAATAAGCTGTAGCATAACTGCAATAAACTAAGTAAACTGCTGCTCCTGCTCTGACAAGATCAGAATCTGACATTTTCTGGAAAGCTATCAGTGAGAGCTTTCCAGAAAATGGTGTCAGCTTCTGGTCTTATCAGTGTAGGATGAGAAAGATACATAGTTTATAGGATTAACCTAACTTATTTTGACTTGTACTGCAAAACAACTTCAACTGTAAAGTAATTAAACTATTCTCTCTTACTTATCAGGAAAATAGTGACTGATGACAGGTGAGATCAGAAAGAATGGAAGTTTGTTTATATTCTGTTCCCATCATGTCAGCTTAGATGACAGTAATTATATATATCTTTTAAGATCTGACAAAAATTGAGTAAAATGTGTTTCCTGTAACCCTTTACCTATCCAAAAGCTATTTTGAAAGAAAATACTGTCTGAAAAAATTGTAATTTTCAAAATATTTTAAGCCTTTTTAGCTCATCTTGACAAAAGTTTGTTGAAATAAAGCTCATTGGTTCATATTTGGGCTCTCTACAGTAGCCCGAAGTTTTAACATGGGGTAATATGGGGAATATTCTTTAAAAATCTTCTTCTTCAGAACCACCAATCAGAATCTTTTAATATTTGGTATACATCATTGTTATGAGGGTCAGATTCTAGATTATTCAAACCAAGTCCCTAGGTTAATATTTGGGCTTCCTATGGAAGCCCAAATTTTATCTTTGTTCAATATGGAGGGTAATTTAAAAAAATCTTCTTCTTCAGATCCATCAGTCAGAATGCTTTGATATTTGGTATGCAACATCTCTATGGGGGTCAGATTCAAGTTTGTTCAAATCAGATCCCTAGGTATATATTTGGGTTCACTATGGTAGCCCAAATTTTTACTTAGTGCAATATGA
Source organism: Pictodentalium vernedei (assembly GCA_031216915.1). Lineage (NCBI taxonomy): Eukaryota > Metazoa > Mollusca > Scaphopoda > Dentaliida > Dentaliidae > Pictodentalium > Pictodentalium vernedei. The sequence continues at coordinate 232,221,989 of CM062297.1, read as the reverse complement.
GAAAATTTCTTTAAAAATCTTCTTCTTCAGATCCACCAGTCGGAATGCTTTTATATTTGGTATACAACATCTCTAGGGGGTCAGATTCCAGGTTGTTCAATTCAAGTGCCTAGGTTAATATTTGGGCTCCATATGGGAACATGAAATTTAACTTAGTACAGTATGAGGGAATTTCTTCAAAAATCTTCTTCTTCAGATTCACTTGTCAGAATGCTTTCACATTTGGTAAACAACATCTCTAGGGGGGTCAGATTCAAGTTTGTTCAAATCGGATCCATAGGTCAATATTTGGGCTCGCTATGGTAGCCCAAATTTGAACTTAGTGCAATTCAAAGAAATTTCTTTACAATTTCTCTTCTTCAGATCCAATGGTCAGAATGCTTTCATATTCGGTACACAACATCTCTAGGGAAGTCAGATTTAACTGTGTTCAAATCAAGAGCCTGGGTTAATATTTGGGCTCTCTATGGGATCCGGAATTGGCCATTTTGCTGAAGAATTAAAAATTTTGTATTCAATACCCTCTTGAGGTACTAAGATTAATCCACATAGGTTGTATCAAGGGGCTTCATAGGGGAGCTCTACATTTTACTTATGATCAACTGAAGAAAAGGCATGATGCCCAGATTATTTTTGTTACTCCTGAGGGACTCAAGGATTGACAATGTAGCCTATGGAGATGGCTTGCTTAATGTAGACTCATTCTTGGACTCTGTTTAAATTGTGTTCTGTACAAGATGAGCGCTTCAGGCCCTGTGGGGCCTCTTGTTTACTGATTTTTTTTGTTGAAACAGAATTCATATAAATGTGTGCATTTTCAAGAAAATCTGCTTTGAAACTTCAAGGCCAAATGGTTTGAAAAACTTAATGTGACTGATGACTGTAACTTCCTCTACCAATAATCCTCATTTAATCTTCATCGGGTTGCAATTATGGCTGCATTTGTGGCTTATAGTTACTATAGAAACCCTATAGGAAAATCACATTTTCATCATCTTCACTGAAAGTACTGAGCCAATGTGAACCAGACTTGGCAGGTATGGTCTATCAGAGGTTCTCTACAACTGTTACTCATTTTATTCCTGTTGGGTGAATACTATCATGGTTCCTGTAAACCCAAAATGGCTCTCCTGAGGGTCATTTGAGATGAAACAAAAATAACCCTCCTGGGATCATTTTAGGCAAACCATAATGGCTCTCCTGAAATTTTGAAAATGATAGGCCTGGGCGGATTAAGTGCCTTGCCCAAAGAGACTTTGGGCAAGGCACTTAATCCTGATTGCCCTTGGGGGGGGGGGGGGGGGGGGGGGCAGAGTGGTGATGTGTACCAAGACGTAGTGCATGTCGATTTTGCACTTGTCTTCAACCAATGCTAACCTTCTTGTACAGAACTGGTGCATTCAGGAGTCTGACATTACTCACCACAGCTCAGTGGTTCTCTCTTTGGTACTCCAGCTTCCTCCATCTGTGAAACTGTCTGACACGAGGTGACCCTGGCTGTCGAAGGTGCTGTTAAACCCCCGTAAATAAATAAATAAAAAGTTAAGAGATGTTTAGTTGGTGGATACAGTGTCACATGAGGTGAAGTGAGAAAGAGGATTTAGCTGAGCCAAATATATTGTTCTTGTTGAAAACAATATTTCTGCTGAGAACAATAGCAGAATATGAATAACATACATGAACATTACTAGACTAATAAAATTATTGATTTGTTACCTCTGAAAGTTTTGGGTGCATTTACTATTCTGCCTGCTTTGTGAGACGTTGAACGGAAAACAAACTTTCTAAAGTGTCAATAAGTCAAATTTAGGCTGTAATTTTAGTGATAAAAGCAAAATGGTGGACAGTGACAATTAATTAACTGCCAGTGTTGGTATATTGAATTAATACAGGGTCACATTGTCCATAATTGTCAGTGTATGATCATTTTATGAACTTCACAAACTATGAAATTAGTCCAATTTCACATTGATGAATATTCATGAACAATTCATGAATATAGTTCATAAATAATTCATGAACATTCATGAATTGTTCATTATCTTCTTGCAGTGGATTCCTCAGTCCTCGGTCACTAGTTATGACTGTTCAATCTACCTTGCTTGCGAAATATTAACCTGGTAACGGATTACAATGTAAGGTACAGTAGGTCACCATGGACAGGCCGCAATCCATGCGTGGACATTGATGTCTATGCATGTGTTTACCAGGTAATAAAAATCATCAGCAGCAAAATTTTAATTATTGAAGCCCCGGGTTGTGCCCAGTGTTTCATTAATTAAATTTTTGATGATTATTCCTGTTATTAGTGTTTAGAATCTAATATTATTGCATTCGTGAAAATATTGCCCACCTGTGGAAAGTGACCAGTCCTCAGTGGCCATACTGTATTTATTTCCAGGTCTGAAACATACACATGTAATGGACTACAATCATTCAGTTGGTTTAGAATCCCATCACTCTTCTATGCAAGCCAAAATAAAGCACCTTGTCTTTGTAAATGTGACATGCAGTTTTGCTACCAACAATTTTAATACTGTACTGGAAAGCAATGTTCAGAATTTGTTTCTAAAGACAAGCACTTTATTCCATATTTATATGAAACCACCAACCAAATACATCTCAACCAAGAATGTGTAAGCAGATTAACAGACCATGAGCATACCTCCATCTGTGCATAACAAATTGAAACTGGAGTATCACAGTCCTTCAAATGAATCAGCCTACAGTTGGCAGCAGTGCTCCAGGTGTTACAAATTACTAATTGCTGTTAGATTTGTTTGAACATGGAGTACTGTGTTTATTGAGATGGGAATAAAAAAGCCAATATGTGCATAGTTGGTTAACTGGTAGAGTGCTAAGTTTTTTGAGGTGTTAAAATTTGTTCACATGTTATTGCCTTGCTACAATTTATGGGAGAGTGCCTACAGGCACTCTCCCATAAATTGTAGCAGGGCAATTCCATCCAGACTAAATAATATCACATCTAGAATTAATTGAAGCACATCCACAGAATATCAAGCCTTTAAGCCGTGGTACCTGCACTTCAGGATAAAGCCCAAAAATGGGCTTCCAGCACTCTACCAGTTAACCATCAGATGAGCAAGTGTGTTGCATTGGCCAAGTGTTTGAATATTTGTCCAGCAAGCAGGAATGACTCAGGTAAAACATTTCTTGTCTTTGATGAGACAAGACAATCATTTGAAAAATTATTGAAAAACTTTGCAATTGAGAAATTGGCAGTGACTGCTCATTTTAATTTTGGATGACATTTATTGATATTCATTAATTTAAAAACAAGTCCAGTCCTGAAATGATTCATGTTCAGTAGAGCTGGGCAGTTTTTCTTTTTTATGATTCGGTTCCAGTTTTTGTGGCAAACTGGAAAACGGAACTGCAAGACCCCCAGCAAAAAATGGTAGAATGGGTTTGCTGTGTTTGTGCATAAACTGAGCAAACTTCCTTACTGGGAGAGAACTAGACTAATGACCACTATGGACTCTCGTCACTTAGTCTGTCTGGCAAATGGCGAATATGTCATGTTCTCATTGTCACATGATCTCCCTTATTGACCCGTCCAATGGATGAGTTTTCCAGGTTTTTTTCTGACTGAATATGCTTTGCAAGTGATCCCCCAGAACACCTAAGAGTGATCAGAGGGATGTTGAGCTGAATCCACTGGAGATACTTACTGTTAAAACTAGAAGTCCTGTTATGAAATGAGCACAAATAGCATGCCGATCTGCACGTTAATATACGCATTATGACCCTAGTAAGGCTATCAGTTCTGTACATATGGCCTGTGCACATGCAATGTTTCAGCCAATGGACCTCCAGGTAACCCGGAGGTCCATTGGCAGAAACATTGCTTGTGTTTACTATGAGTAACCAGGAGAACCTGCTGTGCTTTGGATGCCATTCGATATGGCAATTGCGCGTAATTCCTATGTGCAATTGAACCTAGATAAACACACAGTTCATGACAGAACTTCCAGTTTTCACTGTACAGACAGATCTTTTGTGTTGAGTGGTGTCTTATTTACTGTTTCTAAACACTTAGAAAAACCATACCAAAACCAAGGTTTTTTCCTGAAAGCAAACCAAAACAATCGGAAAAATCAAAACCTCACAGATCTAATGTTCAGTTCTTGATCAGAGTGTAGGGAATTCACCAATGTCTGTTCAACTGTCTGCACACTGATGTCAAAATACTTAAATTTCAAGTACAATTTTTTCCCACAATGCAACTACAATTTAACACATTCTGTCTTGTTTGTCAGAGCTCAGTTGATGTCCAAATACACTACAGAGTCACTTGTAACCTCAAGTCCTCAACTTGAAATATGACAAGTAGCAATAATTATGGGTTTTCCTGGAACAAGACTTTTTTTCAAACATAAAAGCTCCTGCCAACCTATCTTGTCTGAAGACTAGCCATGTTCTTGGATATCTAAAGCAACTTGATTGTTTGTTACATAACTTGCCTCTGTTCACAGCTATCCAGGCCTGGCATTTTCAGGAAAGCGATTTATTCGCTGGCCTACTGCTCGCCTTAAAAAAACTGAGGAGAGCGAAAAATAGCCCTCCTAGCCTTAGAAAATAATGATTACCACAACATCCTATTCCTAAAACCTACAGGTTTTCAGATCTCTGCTGTGTTAGTGGGCTCTGCAAGGTGGCCACACTGCCCCTCCCACACCTCTGGCTTTGGTAAGGCCCGGAGGTGTGGGAGGGGCAGTGTAGCTGTCTCGCAGAGACTACCTTGTTAGCAGCACCAAATAAAAGGTACAAAGCCTACTAGGCAGAATTCATTAATAGTACAACTTCATTTTGCCACTTTAGCTTTTGTAGGCTTGAGGAAAGCTAATTGCTCTCCTAGGCCTTGTGAGGAGAGCGATTTTTAGCCCCCTTGCATTTTTAAGAATGCCAGGCCTAGCTATCACCAGCAGACTTTCAGGAATCACTGGAGCCCAACTCCACCAGTTTTATTGTATCTAAGTATTAATTCAGTTCCTGTGCACCATGACCTACATTTTGATGTAATATGCCAGTATGATTCTGAGATTAGTCAAATTTCATTATCCAGAAGTTTTGCATATAATATGTTAGCATTACGTGGATTTAACCTTGACGAAATATATTGATCACCCCATTAAAACTCCTTAACAGCAGGCATAATTACATCCTACTAGTTGAGGGACCTATATGCAACACATTTTTTTTTTCAGCGCGACTCATATCGATACAGAAGAGCACAGGATGTGATACAATTTGTGTTCTGTCATACAGCTGAGAAATTCAAGCAAAGTACGAAATAGGCCTCCTCATACTTTCACGTAAAATACGATGTTCATGGGTCTGTTTTAAAGAAATAATTCCCTTACTTTCCGTAATTTGAATCAATCCATCAGTGTTTTTTTTTCTTTGACTCGATGACAAACAGTGATCATATTTTGGAGGTGTGGTTGCATGATAAGGACATACTGACACACAAGATAACTGACATGTGACAACTTACATTGTTTTGTGAGGAAGAAAAGAAAAATGGGAGGAGCTAATAAGCAAGTCAGAACTGTCATTCAATAAGCAATGATTTGTATACCCATCACTGACGTAATTTGCCTTTCAAATCCACAGTTTTCTCACTTTGATGAGCAGATTTATTATGCCCTCGACTTGAAAAGTCAAAGGGATATCTAGTGCAGACCTCTGTCCATCCATCCGTCCGTTCGTCCATCCAGGCTTAACAGAGGTTCATTGTGGGGTTTACAATTTAGGGTCAGTGGTAGTTGTGGGGTGGGGTTGGGTTAGTACAGTGGCCTCTTGTGGGGTTATTTTTTGCACTGTGGGGTTAATTTTTTGACCTTGTGGGGTAAGGTTTAACATGGGAAAAAACGCACAAGTAAGAATGTGTAAGAATGTCCATCTATCCATCCATCTGTCCGTACCAACATTTTCCCTTGTATCTCAGCCACTGCAACTCCGATTTGAATGATATTTGGTGTTGTGATAGAGCATTATGGAGGAACGATACCTGTGTAGTGTGAGTTTCTTCCACACATTTTTAGCTCAATTTTGGGGAAGCCAAATTTGAGCTTTTGTCATGGCCCGTCTGTCCGTACGTCAACAATTGGATAGGGCTCGGGCTAGAGGCCATATTTATGAACCGACCTTTACGAAACTTCTTGGGTACCTTTGTTATGACCATGGGACGAGAACGAGTGTTTTTGGGTGCGGTCCGAAATTCAAGATGGCTGCCAGCCGCCATTTTGTACCGACGATGCAGAAATCTGTTTTTTGTACAGAACTTCCATATGAAAGCTCCGATTTGAATAATTTTTTGTATGAATGTTTAGTACCATGAGATACATTACATATCATACAGTTTTTTTCTCGTGCGTAAATTATGCAAATTAGACTAACTTTGATTTATTTAGTGTTACTTTCAGCACTGTCAGTGCAAATGCCAATACGGCTCGGGCTAGAGGCCGCATTTATGAACCGATCTTTACGAAACTTCTTGGGTACCTTTGTTATCACCGTGGACTTCCTCTGATTTGAATAATTTTTTGTTTGAATGTTTAATACCATGGGATACATCACATATAATACAGGTTTTTTTCTCGTGCAGAAATTATGCAAATTAGATGAACTTTGATTTTTTCAGTGCTACTTACACACAGTAAGTACATATATCAATACGCTCGAGCTAGAGGCTGTTTTTATCAACCGATCTTCACAAAACTTCTTGGGTACCTCTGTTATCACCTTGGGACGAGAACGAGTGTTTCTGAGTGCGGTCCAAAATTCAAGATGGCTGCCAGTGGCCATTTTGTACCGAAATTAGGTCTAATCAGTTTTTTGTACACAACTTCTATACGGCTCAGGCTAGAGGCCGTATTTATGAACCGATCTTTACGAAACTTCTTGGGTACCTTTGTTATCACCGTGGGATGAGAAAGAGTGTATTTGGGTGTGGTCCGAAATTCAAGATGGCCACCAGCAGCCATTTTGTACCAAAATTAGTGCAATCAGTCTTTTGTACAGAACTTCTGTATGAAAGTTCTGATTTGAATAAATTTTTGTATGAATGTTTAGTAAAATGGAATACATCACATACAGTACAGGATTTTTTCTCGTGCAGAAATTATGCAAATTAGATGAATTTTGATTTATCTAGTGCTACTTATACACTGTTAAGTGCACATGTCAATACGGCTCGGGCTAGAGGCTGTTTTTATCAACCGATCTTCACAAAACTTCTTGGGTACCTTTGTTATCACCTTGAGACGAGAACGAGTGTTTTTGAGTGCGGTCCAAAATTCTAGATGGCTACCAGTGGCCATTTTTGTACCGAAATTAGGTCCAATCAGTTTTTTGTCACAACTTCTATACAGCTCGTATTTATGAACTGATCCTCACGAAACTTCTTGGGTACCTTTGTTTTCACCTTGGGACAGGAATGAGTGTGTTTTGGGGTGCCTTTGTTATCACTGTGCTATGAGAATAAATATTTTGGGGTTCAGTCAGACCCACTCTGGGACTCAAAGATTTCTTTTCTAGTTTAGCATCTGACTGTCACCCACCTTTACAATACTTTACCTATACATTTGTTACAGGCAACGGTCAGTATTTATGTACAGACCGTTACAATACTTTATACGTATCTTTGTTATCAGGTCATTACCTAGATGTTTGTCATTGCTGTGTCACATACTATACATGTACATGTCTTGACAAGTTGAGCTACAGTGTCATTGACACTTTCAGAGTTATGGCACTTTTTCACTCTTTCGATTTAGAAAAGTTTTGCCAGGTCAGGGGCATTACCACCTTTACTTTGCATTGCCCCTCTTGTTCTTGAATAAACTGCCTACTGTTTTTTAGCTCACCTGACTGAAAGTCAGGGTGAGCTTTTCTTATCACTCTTCGTCCGTCGTCCTGCGTGAAGGTGGTGTTTGAGCCTCTTTCTCCTAAACCACTGGCCACATTTTAATTAAATTTCATGTAAGTATTGGTTATATAGGGGCATTTTGATTTTTATCCAAAATAGCTTTCGGCTGATATTGAGTAGAGGTGTAGGGAAAAATGGCCAAATTTTTTGAAAATCTTCTTCTAATCAACTACCAGTAGCAGAGACTTGATATGTGGTATACAGAGTCCTTTTGAGGTTTAGAATCAAGTTTGTTCAAGAGAAGTTTGTCGGGCATTATTTGCCTTCGTTATGGGAGGGGCAAAAATTTTGGCCACGCCTAAAATTTCTATTTTCTGAACCGTGAGGTCGATTTGAACCAAATTTGATATGAGATGATAATGGGTCGTAAGTAGTTGATTGATGCAAAAAAAAAATTTCTCATTGCCCTGTGGGAACCTCGGGAGCTAAAAATAGGAAAAACCTTAAAACTGCCATATCTCCAAAACTACACGGCACAGAGAATTCTTATTTTGTATAAAGCTTACTTTTATCCAGTAGAATAGAATGGTTAAAAAAATCCCTATCGGTTTGATCACAAGGTACTTTTTTCAGGACTTTGAAAAAGTGCTGAGTCAGCACTTTTTAACACTGTAGGCAATGGGAAAAAGATTAAAAAATCTTCTTCTCCAGATCCAGCAGGCAGAATCTTTTGATATTTGGGATGCAACATTGTGGGGTGGATCTGATTCAAGTTTGTTCAAATCGGCTCCTTGGATTCATATTTGGGCTCACTATAGAAGCCCGAATTCGAACTTAGTGCATTTCAGGCAAATTTCTTAAAAAATCTTCTTCTCCAGATCCAGCAGGCAGAATCTTTTGATATTTGGTATGCAACATTGTGGGCTGGATCTGATTCACGTTTGTTCAAATCGGCCCCCTGGATTCGTATTTGGGCTCACTATAGAAGCTCGAATTCGAACTTAGTGCATTTCAGGCAAATTTCTTAAAAAAATCTTCTTCTCCAGATTTAGCAGGCAGAATCTGTTGATATTTGGTATGCAACATTGTGGGGTGGATCTGATTCAAGTTTGTTCAAATCGGCCCCCTGGGTTTATATTTGGGCTCAGTATAGAAGCTTGAATTCGAACTTAGTGCATTTTAGGCAAATTTCTTGAAAAATCTTCTCCAGATCCAGCAGGCAGAATCTTTTGATATTTGGTATGCAACATTGTGGGGTGGATCTGATTCAAGTTTGATCAAATCGGCCCCCTGGATTCATATTTGGGCTCACTATAGAAGCCCGAATTCGAACTTAGTGCATTTCAGGCAAATTTCTTAAAAAATCTTCTTCTCCAGATCCAGCAGGCAGAATCTTTTGATATTTGGTATGCAACATTGTGGGGTGGATCTAATTCAAGTTTGTTCAAATCGGCCCCCTGGGTTTATATTTGAGCTAAGTATAGAAGCTCAAATTCGAACTTAGTGCATTTCAGGCAAATTTCTTAAAAAATCTTCTTTTCCAGATTCAGCAGGCAGAATCTATTGATATTTGGTATGCAACATTGTGGGGTGGATCTGATTCAAGTTTGTTCAAATCGGCCCCCTGGATTCATATTTGGGCTCACTATAGAAGCTCGAATTCGAACTTGGTGCATTTCAGGCAAATTTCTTAAAAAATCTTCTCCAGATCCAGCAGGCAGAATCTTTTGATATTTGGTATGCAACATTGTGGGGTGGATCTGATTCAAGTTTGATCAAATCGGCCCCCTGGATTCATATTTGGGCTCACTATAGAAGCCCGAATTCGAACTTAGTGCATTTCAGGCAAATTTCTTAAAAAATCTTCTTCTCCAGATCCAGCAGGCAGAATCTTTTGATATTTGGTATGCAACATTGTGGGGTGGATCTAATTCAAGTTTGTTCAAATCGGCCCCCTGGGTTTATATTTGAGCTAAGTATAGAAGCTCAAATTCGAACTTAGTGCATTTCAGGCAAATTTCTTAAAAAATCTTCTTCTCCAGATTCAGCAGGCAGAATCTATTGATATTTGGTATGCAACATTGTGGGGTGGATCTGATTCAAGTTTGTTCAAATCGGCCCCCTGGATTCATATTTGGGCTCACTATAGAAGCTCGAATTCGAACTTGGTGCATTTCAGGCAAATTTCTTAAAAAATCTTCTCCAGATCCAGCAGGCAGAATCTTTTGATATTTGGTATGCAACATTGTGGGGTGGATCTGATTCAAGTTTGTTCAAATCGGCCCCCTGGGTTTATATTTGGGCTCAGTATAGAAGCCCGAATTCGAACTTAGTGCATTTTAGGCAAATTTCTTGAAAAATCTTCTCCAGATCCAGCAGGCAGAATCTTTTGATATTTGGTATGCAACATTGTGGGGTGGATCTGATTCAAGTTTGTTCAAATCGGCCCCCTGGATTCATATTTGGGCTCACTATAGAAGCCCGAATTCGAACTTAGTGCATTTCAGGCAAATTTTTAAAAAAATCTTCTTCTCCAGATCCAGCAGGCAGAATCTTTTGATATTTGGTATGCAACATTGTGGGGTGGATCTGATTCAAGTTTGTTCAAATCGGCCCCCTGGGTTTATATTTGAGCTTAGTATAGAAGCTCGAATTCGAACTTAGTGCATTTCAGGCAAATTTCTTGAAAAATCTTCTTCTCCAGATTCAGCAGGCAGAATCTATTGATATTTGGTATGCAACATTGTGGGGTGGATCTGATTCAAGTTTGTTCAAATCGGCTCCCTATATTCATATTTGGGCTCACTATAGAAGCTCGAATTCGAACTTAGTGCATTTCAGCCAAATTTCTTTGAAAATCTTCTTCTCAAGATCCAGCAGGCAGAATCTTTTGATATTGGGTATGCACCATGCTTAGGGGGGTGAGATTCAAGTTTGTTCAAACCAAGTCCCTGGGGTCATATTTGGGCTCACTGTGGAAGCCCGAATTATAACTTAGTTCAAAATGAGGAATTTTCTTTAAAAATCTTCTTCAGATCCAGCAGTTGGAATGTTTTGATATTTGATATGCAGCATCCTTAGGGGGGTGAGATTCATGTTTGTTCAAGCCATGTCCCTAGGTCCATATTTGGACTCACTGTGGGAGCTTGAATTCTAACTTGGTTCAAAATGAAGAATTTTCTTTAAAAATCTTCTTCTTCAGATTCAGCAGTTGGAATGTTTTGATATTTGGTGTGCAGCATCCTTGGGGGTGGGGGGGGTGGGGGGGGGTGGGGGGAGATTTAAGTTTGTTAAAGCTAAGTCCCTGGGTTCATATATGGGCTCCCTGTGGGAGCCCGAATTATAACTTAGTTCAATACGAGGAATATTCTTTAAAAATCTTCTTTTTTTTTAGATCCACTGGTCAGAATCTTTGGATATTTGGTATAAGCTTTTCTTAGGAGGAGCAGATGCAACTTGTTGAAATCAATTCTCTGGGTTGATATTCAGGCTACCATGTCAGGTGAGCGCCCTCAGGCCCCTTGGGGCCTCTTGTTTTGTTTTGTTTGTGCTGCCTGATCAACACTTTGCGATACATTATCAGACACCTCTTCAACAGTGGTGAGCAAATTGGAAATTTTGCATAACCCCTGAACGGTTATGCAAAATAATTTAGCACAACCCTTCCTGAATTAGACAAACCCATGTTCAGAGGTCGATAGAAATATGTTTTTCAACCAGAGCTAGAGCTGTGCGGTTAACTGAAAATTTGGTTGAGTTTTGGTTTTGTTTTCAAAACTGAAACCGTAACAATTACAGAAAACCCATCGTCCCGGTTTCCCAATTTAATGTTGAAAATCTCCAATCAGCTCTTCACTTCTCAGAACAAGGAGAGAAACAACATGAAGTTCCCTTTATTTTGAAACTTTTGAGCCATGATACGTACCCCTTTCTCAGAACAGCTACACTAATTGAAATCATGTTCGAGCTTTGCATTTACCTGAATACCATGAAAATAGGTGACAAAATTGACTTCTCATGCATCAGGATTTTACTTGAGTTGATTAAAGTCAATAAACAGTGTTAGAGACAATTTAGACTGGAATGTTTTTCTATGACACACACATAATTAGCTCACCTGACTGAAAGTCAGGGTGAGCTTTTCTTATCACTCTTCGTCTGTCGTCCTGCGTGAAGGTGGTGTTTGAGCCTCTTTCTCCTAAACCACTGGCCACATTTTAATTAAATTTCATGTAAGTAGTGGTTATATAGGAGCATTTTGATTTTTATGCAAATTAGGTTTCGGCTCATATTGAGCAGAGGTGTGGGGAAAAAATGGCAAATTTTTTTGAAAATCTTCTTCTAATGAACCACCAGTAGCAGAGACTTGATATGTGGTATGCAGAGACCTTTTGAGGTTTAGAATCAAGTTTGTTCAAGAGAAGTTTGTCGGGCATTATTTGCCTTCATTATTGGAGGGGCAAGAATTTTACCACTCCCAAAATTTCTGTTTTCCAAACCGAGTGGCAGATTTGAACGAAATTTGATATGAGGGCTTATTGGGTCATAAGTACTTAATTTATGCCCAAATTTTTTTTCCTGTCACCCTATGGGAACCGCAGGAGCTAAAAATAGAAAAAAATTAAAACGCCCATATCTCCAAAACTACACGGCACTGAGAATTCTTATTTGGTGTGAAGCTTCCTTAGGACCAACAGAATGGAATGGTAAAAAAAAATTGCTATCGGTTTTATCATGGGGTACTTTTTGTGGACTTTGAAAAAGTGCTGAGTCAGCATTTTTTAACACTGTGGGTAATGGGAAAAACATGTAAGACTACTTTTCTCCCAAACCACTGCGCCAAAAGCTTTCAAATTTCACATATAACATCTTTGGAAGATTGTTTCACATGTTTATTGAAATCAATTCCCTGTGTCCATATTTGGGCTCTCTATGGGAGCCCAAATGTTTAAATTAATGCAGTATGAGGAATATTCTTCAAAAATTTTCTTCTTCACATCTACCAATAAGAATCTTTTGATATTTGGTATGCAGCATCCTTAGGGGGAGGGGTGGGGGGGGGGGGGGTGGGGGGGGGGTGAGATTCAAGTTTGTTCAAGCCAAGTCCCTGGGTTGATGGGTTCATATTTTGGTTGAAAATTTGGGGCCCTATTCTGAACTTTGAAATTTTGGACCAAAATCTGGAATTTTTTTTGTTTGTTTTTTATGCGTTTTCGTCAATTTTAAGACAAAAATTTTTTTTTTTTTTTACACTGAAAATTTGGGGTCCAGGGTGGGACTTGGAAAATTTTGGACCAAAATCTGGAATTTTTTTTTTGTTTTTTATGCGTTTCGGTCAATTTTAAGACAAAAAAAAAAAATTTTTTTTACACTGAAAATTTGGGGTCTGCGTGGGACTTGGAAATTTTGGACCAAAATCCGGAATTTTTTGTTTTGTTTTTTATGCGTTTCGGTCAGTTTTAAGACAAAAAAATTTATTTTTTTTTACACTGAAAATTTGGGGTCTGGGTGGGACTTAGAAATTTGGACCAAAATCCGGAAATTTGTTTTTTGTTTTTATGCGTTTCGGTCAATTTTAAGACAAAAAATTTTTTTTTTTTTTTACACTGAAAATTTGGGGTCTGGGCGGGACAAATTAAATAGGTGAATAATTAAATGAAACAACTTGAGAAGAATAAAATAGCAAATATCGTCCCCTCAGTTCCAATGTGTTCTTTGTGCCAGAAGAACACATTGGAACTCTGGGGATGGTATGTAAATAAAATACTGTTTACTCATTTCCTTAACAACCCAAGGGATGTAACTCTTTCTGTTGTCTTAGGCATTTGTAAAAACAGAACAGTTATTCATGAATTTGGTCCAACTGATTATGGAGCGTGAGAAACACGTCCACAAATTTTTCTTCACTATGTTTCTATTGTGTTTCAAATGGGACAAAAACGTTATCTCCGCCAACATGTATGGTATATGTATGGTATATGGAGATTTAATACCCGGATGTCTCATTTAAACACCAAGCCACAAACCAACATCCAGGTATTAAATCTCCATATACCATACATGTTGATGAAGATAACATATAGTATTCAACTGGTTATGATTTTGATCCTGGTACCAACTGGTATACCAAAAGATGTGAAGCCCTATCACACAGTTGCCGATTTTCTGGAATAATGCAAAATATTGCCACCAAACATGTTCATTTAATAATTTTGGACAGATATACATTATCGTGACCATGTGCATGTTCTGTAATTTGTATCAGATTCGAGGTCATGTTTACAATCAGATTGCAACGAGCCCGTCAGGGGCTGGCTGTGATCCGATTGTAAACACGACTGAGAATCTGATACAAATTGTAGTACATGCATTTAGTCATGATAATGCATTTATCTAACAATCCCGTTACATAAAGCCCGTTTCCCCCATTTTTCAGTTTAAATTGGGTTTGAATTGGTCAAAATTTTGAATTTCGTATTTTAATGCCTAATAACAATGCATATAATGATATATGTGATAGTGCGGTGTTTACCGGAATTTGAATCTGTCTGATATGGAATCGGAACACATTATGTTATATGTATCATTTCTTGTGATTTTCAGGCCAAAATCTCGATGATTATTAGATAAAAATACATACATCTGCAGGCTTTTAAAAATTTTAATTTTACTTAACCCCAAAAACGGTTTAGCAAAAATAATTTGCTTAACCATTCACAGTTTGGGTTAACCTACTTGCAGAAAATGATGCTTTGAAATGTTTCTGTTTTGAATTTTGCATGAACAAAAAATCAGATATGCAAGGTATGATTTGCTTAACCTTTACTTGAACTAAACTAAAGTTCGTGCAATTTTTGAAAGCCTGCATCTGCCAAGTTTGAAGTCGATTGGGCCCGTAGAGGCTGAGGAGGTGGGAACAGTGCTTGTTCTGTGTTCACTGTGGTAAACAAGTTATGTTTTACTGGTAAAATAGGACCCACTAATCAATGCCTGGGGTGGAAGTCCTCTAAAATGGGTATAATTACCTCGATTTGACTTTATATCCACGTTGTGGTTACGATTGACCATTGTGCAGAAATATGTGACCTTTTTTAAAACACAACTAAATAAATAAATAAAATAGGACCCAGTAACCAATGCCTGAGATGGCAGTCATCTAAAAATGGGTATAAACAATTGGCTGAACTTTACTTTATATCCTTGTGGTTATGATTAGATATTTTGCAGAATTATATGACTGCAAACACCAATAAATAAATAAATAAATAAATAAATAAATAAATAAATAAATAAATAAATAAATATCTGGGATGCAAGACCACTAAAGTGAGCAGCATAATATTAACAAGGGATGTCTTGACTTCACACTTATTTTGTTGTCATGATATCTTGGTCTTAGATGCTGAAAGTCACCTAACACCAATATATTAACACTCAAGTCCCCATACAGCCCCAAACTGCCCCTTTCATATAGTTATGAAAAAGTTGTCCCAACTGTATTCTTCCTTGAGAACTCCACCAGTGAGATTCATTTATCTTCATGCTATTTTTACATCATTGTTGGCTGCCTGTACAGGCAGCCAAAAATAATGTACAAACATTCAAGTCATCTGCAGCTGTGTTCTTGAACATCGGTATTTATTAGCATAAAATTAATTTGCGACTTGGGAGCACGGTGGCTCAGTGGTGGCGGCAGCATTGGACTTTAAAACTAAAGGTCCATGGCTCGATCCCGGCTAGGTGTAACTGCATTGTGTCCTTGGGCAAGGCATTTCATCCTGATTGCCCAGTGGTGCTGTGTACTAAGACATACTGTATGTCAATAGTGCAGTTGTCATCGACCAATGCTAACCCCACTTGTGTGGAGTTAGTTCATTGAGTGGAATTAGTTTGTTGAGTAGTTGGTCGCTGATGCTCGGTGGGGTCTCTCCAGCTTCCTACACCCATAAAATTGTCCGACATGAGGTGACCCTTTCTGTCGAAAGTGTCATTAAACCCCAATAAAAAAATCCCCTCTCAATCTGAGGACTTAAGGGTTAAGAAAGAAATTCAAGAAAACACCCAATATGTTCATGGGTTAATTAGGTAGTTTCTTTACTGTGGGAAAATCATGTAATTGTTTCACAATCTACTGATTGGAGTGGTCATTTGAGAGGTCATTGAGTGCAGAGTGATAGAGTAAACATTGGACCTGTTATATTTATCTGAACTGTATGCAGGAAACTTTTTCATACTTTTCTTGCTTTTTCTAAAATATAGTCATTTTATTGACCCATTCTCATGAGAATGAAAGTAGATGTTTGTGTTGACATCTTTCACAACAATATTGACAGCCATTTGTGTACATATTCTATCATCTGCGCGACTGATTTTCAACTGCCACCAGTTTTGAAGGTAAAATATTTATGTTTTATTCTTGTAATTATTATTCATTCTGTTTTATGTATTCTCTTTATTTCACTAATGTTTCTACATGTTTCTAAGTCAGGCAAAAATGAAAAAAATAGGTGTGTTTCCTATTTCATCACCCATCCTGTTTTTAGGGCCCGACTCAAAATTTTTTTGAGGTCTCAGTTGAAAGAAAAATCGGTAAAGGTGTAGAATAGGGGACTTTTCGTTTTTTAAAAAAAATAACGCTTTTTTCGCTATTTTTTCTCTGTTTTCTTAAAGTAAACTATATTTCGAACAAAATGACACAAAATAACATACTTTTATCGTTTTTTTTTAAGAAATATTAACGATTTTATTGTGACAGCGCCGTCGAACTCACTGCAATCGCTCTGTTCCATTATCGCTATCATAGGGGAGAGTTTAGTAATTGAAATCTCGGCTGACAAACCCTGCCCCCTCACTAAACTGACCCTAGATCAAATTTTAGGGTCAGTCTAGTAAGGGCCAGGGTTAGCTTACCGATTAACTCACCCTGGTCCTAACTGAACTGACCTTAAATCGAGGAACACGCACACAAGCGAAGCGCACCTGCAAAAATGCACACAATCGAAGCGCACCTGCTATTATATAGAATAATTTCTCCCCTGTGACGTCACTCGTAACAACGAATGAAAACAACAGATGCTGCGTAATTTTCAGCGGTTGAAACAAATGGCAACTGAGAAACTAGCAATTCAACGGGATTTAAAATCTATTCTCTGACATGTTAAAACATGATAGAGGTACCTAATTTTGTGTCATTTTGTTCAAAATATAGTTTACTTTAAGAAAACAGAGAAAAAGTAGCGAGAAAATCGTTATTTAAAAAAAAAACCGAAAAGTCCCCTATTCTACACCTTTACCGAAAAATCACTTGTAGGTACAGTGGAAGCCTGTTAAAGTGCTATATAAGTAATGGGAAATTTAGCTGAAAAATAGGTGACATGTTATTTTTTGGTGTTGTCCGAAATCTAAAAAAAAATAATAAGGCCTAAGAAAGTTAAGGGCCTATATAAGTAATGAAATTTTGTTTATTTGAAAAATTCTCACCTCTGATATTTCTTCAATTCAAATTAAATATACACAAAATGTACATCAAAATGAAGGTTGGGATGTATAGAACACGAAACACATATGCAATCAACTCAGTCGACTGCAGGCACCACTGGTTCCTGGAAGTCTGCTGCCGTATTCGCACCAGAACTGATAATTTAATAATAGTTCTCGAAAACAACATGTGGCCAAATGTGCTTTACATATCCAAGAACAAAGCTAGGGGATAAAAATTCTTCAAAACACGGCGACAGAGCTGCATTGGGGAAAATTCCAAAGCTTTGCTTTTGTTTTCGTATGAGTATACTTTCGATTTCCTGTCGACGTCACCAGACACAAAAAGCATTACAAACAACGCCGTCTAAAATCAAATAATGAAAAAGATCGCCTTCATACAGTATACTGTTATTAGATAGAGATTGCACAGTTGCCATATTCAATGCAAGGTATCATGATACCTGTTGAAATTTCTTAGAATTACGATTTTGTTTTTCGATGGAAATTCATGGTATCGAGTGATTTGCGCATGTCTGTCAAGCATGGAAACCATCTTCAATAAAAAAATGTAGACAGTGTTGTCCTTTTCCCAAATGCAGTCCTATCGCTGTATTCGAAAGTGTTTTGAATGCCTAGCTTTGTTCTTGGATATATGAAGCACATTTGGCCACAAGTTGTTCTGATGAAATAGTATTTTATTATCAGTTCTGGTGCGAATATAGTAGCAGACTTCCAGGAACCAGTGGTGCCTGTTGTCAACTCTATGAGTTGATTACATATGTGTTTCGTGTTCTATACATCCCAACCTTCATTTTGATGTATAATTTGTGTATATTTAATTTGAATTTAAGGAATATGAGAGGTGAGAATTTTCAAAATAAACAAAATTTAATTATTTGATTTTAGACGGCGTTGTTTGTAATGCTTTTTGTGTCCGATGACGTCGACAGGAAATCGAAAGTATACTCATACGAAAACAAAAGCAAAGCTTTGGAATTTTCCCCAATGCAGCTCTGTCGCCGTGTTTTGAAGAATTTTTATCCCCTAGCTTTGTTCTTGGATATGTAAAGCACATTTGGCCACATGTCGTTTTCGAGAACTATTATTAAATTATCAGTTCTGGTGCGAATACGGCAGCAGACTTCCAGGAACCAGTGGTGCCTGCAGTCGACTCTATGAGTTGATTACATATGTGTTTCGTGTTCTATACATCCCAACCTTCATTTTGATGTACATTGTTTTCGTGAAATATTATTAAATTATCAGTTCTGGTGCGAATAAGGTAGCAGACTTCCAGGAACTAGTGGTGCCTACAGTCGACTCTATGAGTTGATTACACATGTGTTTCGTGTTCTATACATCTCAATCTTGATTTTGATGAATATTTTGTGTATATTTAATTTGAATTGAAGGAATATCAGAGGTGTGAATTTTCAAAATAAACAAAATTTCATTACTTATATAGGTCCTTAAATTCAAATTAAATATACACAAATTGTACGTCAAAATGAAGATTGAGATGAATAGAACATGAAACACGTGCAATCAAGCCATAGAATACACCGTAGGCACCACTGGTTCCTGGAAGTCTGCTACCATATTTGAACCAGAACTGTGTCGACTCTACATACACAAATTAGCATAAAAATTAAGGATTAGATGTATAGAACACGAAACACATATGTAATCAACTCATAGAGTTGACAGCAGACACCACTGGTTCCCGGAAGTCTGCTACCGTTTTCACACCAGAACTGTAAATAAAATAATATTTCACCAGAACAGCTTGTGGCCAAATGTGCTTCACATATCCAAGAACAAAGCTAGGCATTCAAAACACTTTTAGAGTGCAGCGATAGGACTGCATTTGGGAAAAGGACAACACTGTCTGTATTTTTTATTGAAGATGGATTCCATGTTCGACGGACATGCGCAAATCACTCGATACCACGAAAACACAATCGTAATTCTAAGAAATTTCAACAGGTGTTATGATACCTTGCATAGAATATGGCAACTGCGAAGTCTCTATATAATAATAGCATGCTGTATTAAGGCGATCTTTCTCATTATTTGATTTTACATGGCGTTGTATATTGATGCTTTTTCTGTCTGATGACATTGACCGGAAATCGAAAGTAACATACAATGTCAACAAAGGCAACAGTTTTGGAATCTACCCCCATGCAGCTTTGTTGCTGTGTTTTGAAGAATTTTGATGCTCAAGATTTGTTCTTGGATATGTGAAGTACATTTGGCCTCAAGTTGTTCTCGTGAAATATTATTGTATTACCAGTTCTGGTACGAATACTGTAGCAGACTTCTGTCAACTCTATGAGTTGATTACATATGTGTTTCTTGTTCTATACAGTACATGGAGAGTGGATTGTAACTAAATCACCCGTGGGGGGGAGGTATCACCCAAAGTATCACTTTAAAATTCTGTACATGTGGACAAAAAACACAAGCAATGTTTCAGCCAATGGACCTCCGGGTGTAACCCGGAGGTCCATTGGCTGGAACTTTGCTTGTGCTTGTTATGCTTTGCAACAAATTTGCAATTATGGCTTGGTTGGAATCTCCACTCCGTGGGTGATTTAGTGATAATACACTCTCCACGTACTGTACATCTCATCCTTCATTTGGATGCATAATTTGGGTATATTTACTATGAATTTAAGGAATATCAGAGGTGGGAATTGCAAAATAAACAAAATTCTTTAACTTATATAGCACCTTAACAAAATTGATAAATTTGTCCCTTGAGTGCAACAAGGCAATTGCAAAGCCTTCTTGCACTGAAGGGATGAAATAGTTCAAATACACCACCAGCCATGCTATTCTGTAGAATATGAGACCTAAAGCATGAAACAAACCAAGAAAATAAACTTTTCTTTGCAAAGAAATAATTACAAAAATAAAATAAAAAACTGCCCACCCGCATGCAATTGTATTCGGCCTGAGAAACAGAAGATTTACTTTTGGGGCCTAATTTTTCTTTTTTTGTTGATGAAAATTGTGCAGAATTGTACATAAATATGAATGGACAATAAACAAGTGACAAATTATGATACTGTTTAGATTTTTGACAACACTGAAAATATCCTGTCCCCAATTTTCAAGTTAGTGTGATGTATAAGTAAAGAAAATGAGTTTACTTTGTCTGAATTGAAATTCCCAAGTCTCATATTTCATAAATATAAATTAAAAACACAGAAATTATGCATCAAAATGAAGGTTATGATGTATAGAACACAAAAAATATATTTAAAGCAACCCACAGAGTTGACAGCAGGCACCACTGGTTCCTGGAAATATGCTACCATTTGCGTTCCAGAACATATAATAAAATAATATTTTAGGAGAACAAATCGTGGCAAAATGTGCTTCAGATATCCATTATATAGAGAGTAATCGCTTGACTGGACTGGTTACGTGAAATAATTCATGAGACGTGTGGGACGTTGTACAAACACAAGTGCACGAATGCTCACAAGTGTTTTACAATATAGTCCCTCGCCTCGAAAGAATTATTTCATGTAACCAGTCCAGTCAAGCGATTACTCTGTTTATTACCTATCATTATTAATGATAATTATATTATTTAACCCTTTACCTAACATAACGGCCAGTGCTATTCTCAAAAATCGCCAATTAATTTTCATTATTTCTTCATTTTTTGTCTCTAAAACATAGGTTTTGACCCCTCATTGGAACGAGCTCGTTGAGCTCGCTCCAATGAGGGGTCATAACCTATGTTTTTGAGACAAAAAATGAAAATAGTAGCTTTCAAGAATTTTTTTTGCAAGTGTCGTCTGCTTTTCATATTAGGTAAAGGGTTAAAAAAAACAATGAAGTCCCCATTACATCCACGCAAAGCATCTTCGTTTGTGTGCTCTGATACATGATACAATTGTTGATTGCTTAATTCACTTGTGAAGTTATTGTTTATAATCAAACCCTGAAATCCCACTAAATCACACTTTGGAAAGTGATAAATACATAATATTGATATCTGTTTTGTGACTAACCCAGTGCATACACAGCCTTAGTGAGTGTACATTTTCATGTAGTGTGTGATATTGCAGTTAACAATTTTTTATAACAAGAAAGTGTCCCAAACCCTGTGCTGTCACACTTTCTGTTTTTAAACAAGTTTAAGTATCTAGCCCTGTGCACTGTACAGCCTTGGTGGTCACATACAATACAGTGTTTTTTTTTCCATTGACGACAGTAGTAATCTTTCCTCCTCTCCCCATCTCATCAAGCTGATTTGGGCAAAAACAACCATCTATCCATTTAGTTTATCATCTCATTAAAAAAAGATACTGAAAAAAAATATAGGTCGCCACGTGAATTTTGTCTATACTCCCGTCCAGTTTCGCACTGAATGAAATAGACATATTTTTACCTACCCCCCACCCAATTTTAATCTTCTCTCACACATTTCAGAAGACAGTAGTCACCAATATTTTATATATTTTCCAAAACATGCACTTTAAAAATTTTATTCACACTTACAAGCTCAGTTCATTTTCCACCAATCGGATAATTCCAGGAACTTTTATCCTCCATTAAAGGTTCTAGAGGCGCTGTTTGCACGAAAACGCCGTAATTGTAACCTAAATGGTGTAAATCTCATCTGCAGCAACTCTTTACATGTTGTAATGGCCAAACCCAGCCAGTAATATTCTCAAAAAGGATTCTTATCCAGCTTATGACATGTGATTGGAATGGATTCTGGAAAGATTTTTAGCTCAACTTTGACGAAGTCAAATTTGAGCTATTGTCATGGCCCGTCGTCTGTCGTCCGTCTGTCCGTCTGTCCATCCGTCCTTCTGTCCATCTGTCCGTCTGTCCGTACATCAACAATTGGCTATGGCTCGGGCTAGAGGTCGTATTTATGAACCGATCTTTATGAAACTTCTTGGGTACCTTTGTTATGACCGTGGGCCGAGAACGAGTGTTTTTGGGTGCGGTCCGAAATTCAAGATGGCTGCCAGCCACCATTTTGTACCGATGATGCAGAAATCTGTTTTTTGTACAGAACTTACATATGAAAGCTCTGATTTGAATAATTTTTTGTATGAATGTTTAGTACCATGGGGTACATCACATATAATACAGGTTTTTTTCTCGTGCGTAAATTGTGCAAATTAGACTAATTTTGATGTTTTTTGGTGTTAATTTCAGCACTGTCAGTGCAAATGCCAATACGGCTCGGGCTAGAGGCCGTATTTATGAACCGATCTTTACGAAACTTCTTGGGTACCTTCGGTATCACCGTGGGACGAGAACGAGTGTTTTGGGGTCCGGTCCGAAATTCAAGATGGCCGATGGCAGCCATTTTGTACAAAATTAGGTGCAATCAGATTTTTGCACAGAACTTCCATATGAAAGCGCTGATTTGAATAATTTTTTGTGTGAATGTTTAGTACCATGGGATACATCACATATAATACAGGTTTTTTTCTCGTGCAGAAATTATGCAAATTAGATGAACTTTGATATTTCAGTGCGACTTACACACATTAAGTACACATGTCAATACGGCTCAGACTTGAGTCTGTATTTATGAACTGATCTTCACGAAATGTCTTGGGTACCTTTGTTATCACCTTGGGACGAGAACGAGTGTTTCTGGGTGCGGTCTAAAATTCAGGATGGCTGCCAGTGGCCATTTTGTACCGAAATTAGGTCTAATCAGTTTTTTGTACACAACTTCTATACAGCTCAGACTAGAGGCCATATTTATGAACCAATCTTTACGAACCTTGTTGGGTACCTTTGTTATCACCGTGGGATGAGAGCGAGTGTTTTTGGGTGTGGTCCGAAATTCAAGATGGCCACCAGCAGCCATTTTGTACCAAAATTAGTGCAATCAGTCTTTTGTACAGAACTTCTGTATGAAAGTTCTGATTTGAATAAATTTTTGTATGAATGTTTAGTAACATCACATATTCTAAGGGGTTTTTTTTCGTGCAGAAATTATGCAAATTAGATGAACTTTGACTTATTCAGTGCTACTTGCACAATGTGAGCACACATGTCAATACGGCTCAGGGTAGAGGCTGTATTTATGAACCGATCTTCACAAAACTTCTTGGGTACCTTTGTTATCACCTTGGGACGAGAATGAGTGTTTCTGGGTACGGTCCAAAATTCAAGATGGCTGCCAGTGGCCATTTTGTACCAAAATTAGGTCCAATCAGTTTTTTGTCACAAGTTCTATACAGCTCGTATTTATGAATTGATCTTCACAAAACTTCTTGGGTACCTTTGTTTTCACCTTGGGACAGGAACGAGTGTGTTTTGGGGTGCCTTTGTTATCACTGTGCTATGAGAACAAATATTTTGGGGTTCAGTCAGACCCACTCTGGGACTCAAAGATTTCTTTTCTAGTTTAGCATCTGACTGTCACCCACCTTTACAATACTTTACCTATACATTTGTTACAGGCAACGGTCAGTATTTATGTACAGACCATTACAATACTTTATATGTACCTTTGTTATCAGGTCATTACCTCGATGTTTGTCATTGCTGTGTCATATACTATAGATGTGCATGTCTTTGTCTTGACAAGTTGAGCTACAGTGTCATTGACACTTTCATTTTTCTGTGAATTCGAGAAATGAAAACATTCTATTTTCAATTAATACAGTACCTTGTTTAAATGGGGCTGCATTGATGTAAACAATTGCAGAAAAGTTGACTTTACACTTGTGTTGTGGTCATGATATAGCCATTGATACTGGAAGTAACCTTGTTTCTTACTCTGTGTGCATTGGTTAAGAAATTGGAGTTTCAAAATTTCTCTGGTAATATTGGGTTCATAATGTTCTGCTGCCAGGGACTGGTTGTTATCCATGTGTGGGCAGTGATATCCTCACATGTGTTTACCAGGTAATAAAAATCAGCAGCAGCAAAATTTTGAATTAGTGAAGCACCGGGTTGTACCCAGTGCTTCATTAATTAAATTTTTGATTATTATTCCTGTAATTGGTGTTTGAAATCTAGTATTGTGTGCGTGGAAATATTGCCCATTCGTAGAAAGCGACCAGTCCACGGCTGCCATTCTGTATCTTGGGACATAGAAGATGGAAAATTACCTCAACTGATTTTGCTACTGAAAGCACGGCTGTTGTTTACTTTCTTCCAGTTTGCCAACTGTTTTGTTCCTAATCAGAATTCTTCAGGTAATCTTATTCCTCTTTTATAAGTGTAATAATGAATGGAAATTATCTTGTTGCACATTTTTTGAGAGGCAAGTAATTACGTGTAATACAGTGGAATTCTGGTAATTAAAAACAGTTCCATGGGCCAGAAAATATTCATTTAACA
Organism: Pictodentalium vernedei; assembly: GCA_031216915.1. Classification (NCBI taxonomy): domain Eukaryota; kingdom Metazoa; phylum Mollusca; class Scaphopoda; order Dentaliida; family Dentaliidae; genus Pictodentalium; species Pictodentalium vernedei. The sequence goes on along the minus strand of CM062297.1, from coordinate 232,197,271 downwards.
GGGCTTCTACTTGATTGTCCAGGATTCTTTTTAATTATTAATTATATTAAAAAAACACACCTGAAATTTAATTCATTGTATCTCCACAACTGATCTCCATACAACTTGATAGCCAGAACATCAGTGAAAAATTTCCCAACTCAATCTGCCCTACTCTCACGGTCTCACTTCCAAGATGGCATCAAGTTAATCCAAGCATGTAACTTCCCCCATTGGTAAATTTTGATGATATTAAAGCTCTTACACTGTGACTGCAGCTCCTCATATGAGCCTCAATTTTAACTTGGTCCATTATGAGCAAAATGCTTTAACCCTTTACCCAACACAGACGATATCAAAATTTATTATTTTAATATTTGTTTTTTCAAATTTTTTAACAATTTTCAATGGAACCATATCGTTCCGTTGAAATGTTTTGAAATATATATATTTTTTAACTACTTAATTTGTAAGTTACGTGGGCAGATGCGCCGATTTGTTAAGTAAAGGGTTAAAAAGTTTCTTCATATATCCACCTGACAGAAAAAATTCATATTTGATATACACCATCCTTGTAAGGCCAGATTTAGGCATGTAGTCCAGGCACATTAGACATAAAAATGAGAAAGTAAGGAAAAAAATCGGAGAAAGCTTATTTTTTTTATATGTTTCCGGGACACACATTGCGGATAAAGTGTGAAAAGTCCCCGCGAATCCGAGTTGAGCTTTTTTAGTTATAGCGTTTTTTTGATGAAAAAAATTTTTTTTTTAAAAATTCGACCCAGCTCCATATTTCTCGTTCTTATTCGCCTTAGTAGGGTGAGAATCATAAATATCGTGCTGAATTATATTGAGAATACATATCCCCAACAGAAAATGCCAACTTTGTACCAATCCTCACACTCAATGGTGAAATATTCATGAAAATGTACAAAATTACGAAATTTTTTTTATTGTTTTCATACACACAACGGTACACAATGTCCATTAAATCAAATCTACGACTACTTTGGGAGTTAAATTATATATCAAAAATTGCAGAAAAGCAGTGGCTTTATAATGATATATAACAATAGTCATTTATTCCATAATGAACTGGTGAAACGTGTGAAATATTAACCATACCCCCTAAACTCAAATTCAAACGGCATCGACTTTTCTCATTCAAATACCGTATTATAGCATCATTGTTTCAATTTCCATGTTCAATTAAATCACAGAATGTGGTGTTCGCCTACACTCAAGATGCATTGGCATGTAATGTGTGCACGCCCTTGATGTGTACTCATAAACAAATTTGTATTGTACAGACAACGCTCTTTAATTTGATGCAAAATAGCCTTGAACGACTTTCATCAGGAAACGCTGTTTAATTCCGCATTCCAGGTCTTTATGTACAGACAATGCTCTTTAATTTGATGCAAAATAGCCTTGAACGACTTTCATCAGGAAACGCTGTTTAATTCCGCATTCCAGGTCTGTCCATTGCACAATTTGCTCTGTTCAGTATTGGACACTCCGCATTTGATGCCTAGATATTGAAACCAATGATCCCTTGATAGATATATATGTAATTTTGCCTGTTGTTGATTATTAGAGTCTTGTGTTATTTGTAGAACTGATCAGTTATGTTGTTGGCATATCACTTAGCGTTACCTGTTGATACCTTACGGTGACAGCGAAGCAGGTCCGCACATTGATATCTGTTCTGTGGTATTGTACTTGAGTTTATTGTGTCTATCATCTTTTTTCTGTTGTGACTTTGGCAGTGGATAAATGTATCAAATGTAACGATGAGTTGACCGGCTCGTCTCTATTTGCAGCAGATGAATGAGCTAACAGAAATAATGCAACAGGATGATTTGAAGTTGTTCACTGAGAAAGGTTACTTTACCATAAGGCGCTCAGATAAATTCTGGGACGGGATATATTCTGATCAGACCATAGAGCAGTGTTTAATGAGAATGTTCAAGCTCCCTGGTGGTCTCACACATGGCAGGGGAATAACCGATAGCACTGTTGCGAAATGGGTACATGGACTACCTCTTTGCCTTCCGATATGTAATGCTCTCGAAAATTTTGTTCATGTTCACACTGGTCATGGCGAACAACATCGGGATTGTTCACAATTGACTGATGCCAATGATATCACCAAATTATTGAACTGGCTCAGAGTGCATTCCCCCTTTCAGAATAGAGATCCACTACAATTAGTCTCTATAGCGACCGGGCTTGTGGCCGACAAAACTGTGAACTGTGACCAAGTTCGCAAAATTGGTGAATGTTGCGTATCGAATGTTGTAAGCAAAACGTTCAACAGCATCAAACTACGACGTGTTGACACTGTGAAGTCTTTCGCATCGATGGCAAATAGCATCAAAGTCCGTGGAAGTAAGGTAGTGATTGACCCCACAATTCTGTTCAACCGCATCACATGTGTTATTCAGTCACAAGCAGAGATGGAAGAGTATCTCAAATATGAACTCGCCCCGAAACCACCAGCATTGTTTGATTCTGCTGGAATGAGGAAGACACAGAAAAGCACGCTCGGTAAGATCCTCAAAACATACGGTTCCGAGCAAACTAAAATCCCAGAACATTCTCTGTTTGTTGTAGATGGTGGATTTTTATTGAGGGCAGTTGTATGGCCTAAACAGTCGTCATATAAGGACATATGTACATCATATTCCAATTATCTAGTGAGACATTTTGGGGCGAACGTCGTGGTTGTTTTTGATGGTTATGCTTGTACAATGTCGACAAAGGGCATGGAACAAGCCCGTAGATCTAAAGACAGGTATTCCATTGATATCAATATCTCACCCGAGTTACCAGCCACCACACCCCAATCCGATTTCCTTGCAAATGCCAAGAACAAAACCCAACTGATCGATCTTCTAATGCAGGAGCTATCTGCTATCAATATTCAGTCCAAGCAGGCCGAGGCTGATGCTGATGTACTGATAGCCAAAACTGCACTTGACATCGCTCAAGATGACAACAATGTTGTCGTTGTGGGAACAGACACAGACTTGTTAGTCATTCTTACCTCTCGAGTTCAACCGGGATGTAATATTCACATGATGTATTCCATTACCCCAAACTTACTAGTTTCAGTTAGTGAAATAGCAACCAAAATGGGTGACCATAGAAGCAACCTCCTTGTAGCACATTCTATAAGTGGTTGTGACACTACTTCTGCACTCTTTCGAGTTGGTAAGAAGAAAGTATTCAGTACAGTTGTCTCCGATGTTACTAGCGACTCACAACAGTATGTCAACACAATTTTGGCGGATGACAGTACACCAAGTGCAGTAGCCGCTGCCGGGGAACAACTTCTCCTGATCTTATACGGGAGTAAAACTGTTTCCTCTCTCGACCAATATAGATATGTCACTTACAAGCGTTATGTAGCAAAATCTAAACTGAATAAATCCATCGACCTAGCCTCACTCCCACCAAGCAGCGATGCTGCACAACAACATGTCTACAGATGTTATCTCCAGGTCCAACAATGGCTGGGCACTTCGCTTCCTCCGATGGATTGGGGGTGGTCGCTAGACAATGGACTTCTTGTACCGACTGCAGCCACAAAGCCATGTGCCCCCGATAACCTACTGAATCTGATCAGTTGTGGTTGCAAGAGTGCTTGTACAAAAAGGTGTGGGTGTAAGAAGGCAGGACTCTCTTGCTCAGGTTTGTGTAATTGCAGTTCGGATTCTTGTAACAACCACAGAAACACTGTCCTGTCGGAAATTTCTGAGTTCGATGAATAATATGTATATAGGTCATGTCATTTCTGTATATAGCGTTGATAATAGTCAATGTAACTTAATCCATGTTGATTGATTTGTACATTCTGTAAATATTATTTATTGATTTTTGTACATTCTGTAAATATTATTTATTGATCTAATGCTGCCAGACACAGACGTGTCTGTTCGGTCCCAAGCCCGAAAATAGTTGAGTTATCATGCTGACGAATTTTATGCCAAAAGGGGAACTCGGCCAGAAGCAGAGGGGGTCTTCCATAATGTCTATTTTGTAAGCAATGATAAAAGTCTTCAAATGGTGGTGGATTTTTTATCGTCTGTCCAACTAACATCCCGTTCTGTACTACGACCCTTTGGGCAAATCCGTTAGGAAAATCGTCATTTTTTGCGTAAATCCGATACTTTTTTGTGAATTTTCAATAATTTTTCGCAGAAATTGTCACAGAATGCACATTTTCCTCTAGGTAAATGTATATTAGACATTATGTAGCTCGAAATACGCGTAAACAAAAAATACAGTTGGATCAATTCGAGGTTACAAAGTTCGTGCGATTTTTTAAAATTTTTTTCAAACGCATTTTCGAAAAAAGGCTGTAGAAAAAAAAGCTCAACTGGGATTTTAGGGGACTTTTGTCTAATCGTTCAGTGACATGTACTCGACATTCCCTGAAAAAATCAGCTTTCTCCGATTTTTTTCCCTAGTGAAACCTAATGTTCTTGGGCTAAAGTTCAAATCCAGTGCATGGGATTATATTTCAGCTCTTGTAGTGCAATATGATATTCGGTAAGAAAACTAATTTTATTTTCATAGCATGTTCTATTTTCATTTATGATTACATCAGTCTCTGATTTTATAAAGACACACAACCAGAAAGCCGCAATTTCTCAACAAAAAATCAAAACAAACCCTGTCTCAATCATGCCATGTTGACTAGACCTGAAACGGTTAATCGATTAACTAATGATCAACGTCTTGATCGATCAAAAAAGTAATTGATCGATTAACTGTTACTTTTGAACTATTGTATTATATAGGTTTACAAAGGGACAAACTTGCTCCAGAATAGGCCCATGTTGTCACACAGACTCACATCAGTTATATGAGACAGAGTAAAGCATGCAAGTTATGTGCTGAGATACTTGTTCATGTGCATGATTCAGTAGCTGGAAATGGTCATTCTTAACTCATTACCCAGTAATGATTACCGAATGCGGTTGAAAGACGATACTTGCAAAATAAATTCTTAAATTACTAAAAAAAAATTCAATTTTTGTCTCAAAAACATTGCTTATGACCACTCATTGTGACAAGCTCAACGAGCTTGTCCCAATGAAAGGTCATAAGTTATGATTTTGAGACAAAAATTGAAAATATAATAAAATTTGAATGGAGACTTTTGTATATAGTGCTGGCCGGTTTTTCCCGTTATGTTGGGTAAACAGTTAATATGCTGTAAATCATCAATGGTACAGCAATTATTAAGCTTCCTGTTAGAGTAAGTGATTAATCGATTAACCAAGGTTAGTCCATGTTATGAATCGATCAAGAAAACCCTTGAACCATTTCAGCTCTAATGTTGACTACCATTTCACTCCATTTCTTCACACATCTGATGGCTTCCAGAAACACTGAATATTTCACTGACTTCAACCCAAAATTTTAATGTACCTTGTGTAGTCTTTTCAGAGAGAAGTCCTTCTGTTATTTTTCAACATAACCTCAAGCCTAATATAGGCTCTGTGCTTGGTTTGAAAAATGGACATCATTTTTCAGAACCTTTTTGATGGTAGTCATTACAAGTATGCACTCATGTTTCAGGTGTCACTCCTTTTTGCCTCCATCTTTAATCTTTCTGATCCTTCAGCAGTAATACCCTTATTACTTGCGGGTTAGTTTCACTGAAGCCTCTCGTTTGTCTTTCCATCAGTTTTATGAATTGATTTGAGTATTGAAAAAAAAGCTACCAAGTGAATAATTGACTGATTGGGCATTAGGAGCCACTATCATGGCTTATTGAAAAGTGCAGAAAGCCACTTTAGTGGCTTCACACTGTATGTATGCATTGGTGTTTGTTCAGCAGTAGACAAAAATGTTAAAATACATTTGTTTTGTGGCAATTTATTGGAGGCACTCTCCATTAAATTGTAACAATACAATTTTTTATGAACAAATTCTTGCTGAACTGCAGCAACTCTTGCTGGTAGTGTGGGATCGTTAAAAGAAATAACATGTTACAAATCATCTTTGAAAAATATAACTTAGCACTCTACCAGTTAAACCAAGTAAATAAATATTTTTTTGATTGAATGCTTTTCATACATTTTTGTCAGTATGAAACTCCGTTTAAATGGCAGCGAAAATTATTAGCATAAGTCGCCTATTTACCCTCTGATGCTTGCGAATAGAGCCAAAACATCAACTACCAAATTCCCGAAACATTTTGCCTCCTAGATTTTCTGAGATTTTTAGGTGAAACTGATCTGTTTTCAGAAGGGATTCAGGCATTATCACCGCCATACAATAGTTATTAACCCTTGAGTCTCCATAGATCCACAAACAAACCCTTTTATATTGCTTTGAAAAAGTTGCCCCAAGTGGATTCTTCCCTAAGAACTCGACAGGTAGGATGCCTTTATCGTGACAGTGTTTTTACATCATTGTTGGCTGCCTGTACAGGCAGCCAACAATAATGTAGAAACACTGTTAAGTCATTTATATTCGTGTACATGTTATTATAGTAATAATTAACGTAAAATGAATCCGAGTTTTATCAGTTTTCTGGTTCGGTTACAGTTTTGGTGGCGAACTAGAAAACCAAACAGCAAGACTCGGCAAAAACTGACCAAACGGTTTTACTGCGTCTCTGCATACACTGATCAAACTATCTTACTGGAAGGGAACTGGTCTAGCGACCACTATGAACTGCCATCACTTTATCTATTCAGCAAAGGGGCGAAAACGTCATGTTCTCTTTGTCACATTTTCTCCCTTGTTCAGAGAATAAGAGAGAAAATATGACAATGATAACACAACAAAGTTAAGATGTACCTTGTTCATTTGTTATTCATTTCTTACACTGATTTATATTTTTGACTGAACAGGTTCCCCGTGGGAACCCCGGGAAGTAAGCAGCACTTGTTTACTGCGGTAAACCAGTTCCGCTTTACTAGTAAAATAGGACCCAGTCACCAATGCTTGGGGTGAAGGTCCTCTAAAATGGGCAACATGTTGATCAACGATTGACTATCCTTGACTTCATCGCCATGTTGTGTCACGATTAGCCATTGTGCATAAATATGTGACGTTAACCACCAACAAACAAACAGACTGAACAGGCTTTTAGCAACTGATTCTCAAGAAGGAGCCTGAAGTGATTTTTTAGCTCAACTTGACAAAGTCAAGCTGAGCTATTGCCATCACTTCTCGTCCGTCAGCGTACGTACGTACGTACGTACGTACGTACGTACGTACGTACGTACGTACGTATGTATGTACATACGTCCACAATTTCCTTTGGCACACCTCACAGGTCGCATTTATGATCAGATTACTTTGAAACTAGGTATGCTTGTTTGGGGTGACCTCTAGATGGGAGCTATCGATTTTCTTCAATTTCCGTCAAAAAATGTTGCCGCGGCCAACATTCTTAGAACTTAGTTTAGTCAAACCACAATATTTCCCTTTGGCACACCCTACAGGGCACATTTATGATTTGATTGCTTTGAAACCTGGTATGCTTGTTTAGGGTGACCTCTAGATGGGAGCTATCGATTTTCTTCAATTTCCGGCAAAAAATGTTGCCACGGCCAACGTTCGTAGAACTTAGTTTAGTCAGACCTCAATATTTCCCTTTGGCACACCCTACAGGGCACATTTATGATCAGATTTGTTTGAAACCTGGTATGTTTGTTTGGGGAGACCTCTAGATGGGAGCTATCGATTTTCTTCAATTTCTGTCAAAAAATGTTGCCGCGGCCAACGTTCTTAGAACTTAGTTTAGTCAGAAGACTCAATATTTCCATTTGGCACACCCTACAGGGTACATTTATGATCGGATTGCTTTGAAACCTGGCATGCTTGTTTGGGGTGACCTCTAGATGGGAGCTATCGATTTTCTTCAATTTCCGTCAAAAATGTTGCCGGGGCCAACGTTTTTAGAACTCAGTTTAGTCAGACCACAATATTTCTTTTTGGCACACCCTACAGGGCACATTTATGATCAGATCGGTTTGAAACTTTGTATACTTGTTTGGGGTTACCTCTAGATGGGAGCTATCGATTTTCATTGATTTCCGTCAAAAAATGTTGCCACTGGCAATGACCTTCGATGAACTTAGTAAAAACTTAGTGCAGTTAAGCATCAGGGCACATTTGTGATTGGATTGCTTTGAAACCTGGTATGCTTGTTTGGGGAGACCTCTAGATGGGAGCTATTGATTTTCTTCAATTTCCGTTGAAAAATGTTGCCGCGGCCAACGTTCTTAGAACTTAGTTTAGTCAGAAGACTCAATATTTCCCTTTGGCACACCCTACAGGGCACATTTATGATCGGATTGCTTTTAAACCTGGCATGCTTGTTTAGGGTGACCGGATTGCTTTGAAACCTGACATGCTTGTTTGGGGAGGCCTCTAGATGGGAGCTATCGATTTTCCTCGGTTTCTGTCAAAAAATGTTGCCACTGGCCAAAGAAATGACATTGGTACCAATGATCTTCAATTTTACCGTTTCATTTATAACTTACCAAGTTCAAGTTTGTCAAGTTGAGCTACAGTGTCATTGACACTTTCATTTCTATCTGTTCTTAACATATAGAGAAAGTGAACTGAAGCTGAGGTTTTTACCTGAAACCGGTCCGAAACCGAATCTGAAACATCAAAACCTCCTAGCTCTACTGAGGACTTTGAGGGTTTAACATGTTAACCATCAACAAACCAGTTGTATAGATATCAGGGATCACCAAAGACAGCAAGAGCTTATATATACTGAGTCCAAAAAGAAAGTGTAATAAACTTTGAGGCGCAATTTTTAGCTCAACTTTAACGAAGTCAAATTTGAGCTATTGTCATGGCCCGTCGTCCGTCTGTCCGTCGGTCCGTCCGTCTGTCCGTCTGTCCATACGTCAACAATTGGCTATGGCTAGGGCTAGAGGTCGTATTTATGAACCGATCTTTACAAAACTTCTTGTGTACCTTTGTTATGACCCTGGGACGGGAACGAGTGTTTTTAGGTGTGGTCCGAAATTCAAGATGGCTGCCAGCGGCCATTTTGTACCGATGATGCAAAAATCAGTTTTTTGTACAGAACTTCTGTATGAAAGTTCTGATTTGAATAAAGTTTTGTATAAATGTTTAGTACCATGGGATACATCACATATAATACAGGTTTTTTTCTCGTGCGTAAATTGTGCAAATTAGACTGACTTTGATTTATTTAGTGTTACTTTCAGAGCTGTAAGTGCCAAGCTGCTATGGCTCGGGCTAGAGGCCGTATTTATGAACCGATCTTTACGAAACTTCTTGGGTACCTTTGTTATGACTGTGGGACGAGAACGAGTGTTTTTGGGTGCGGTCCGAAATTCAAGATGGCTGCCAGCTGCCATTTTGTACCGACGATGCAGAAATCTGTTTTTTGTACAGAACTTCCATATGAAAGCTCTGATTTGAATAATTTTTTGTATGAATGTTTAGTACCATGGGATACATCACATATAATACAGGTTTTTTTCTCGTGCGTAAATTATGCAAATTAGACTAACTTTGATGTTTTTTGGTGTTACTTTCAGCACTGTAAGTGCAAATGCCAATACGGCTCAGGCTAGAGGCCGTATTTATGAACCGATCTTTACGAAACTTCTTGGGTACCTTTGTTATCACCGTGGGACGAGAACGAGTGTTTTGGGGTCCGGTCCGAAATTCAAGATGGCCGATGGCAGCCATTTTGTACAAAATTTGGTGCAATCAGATTTTTGCACAGAACTTCCATATGAAAGTGCTGATTTGAATAATTTTTTGTGTGAATGTTTAGTACCATGGGATACATCACATATAATACGGGTTTTTTTCTCGTGCAGAAATTATGCAAATTAGAAGAACTTTGATTTTTTCAGTGCTGCTTACACACAGTAAGTACACATGTCAATACGGCTCGGGCTAGAGTCTGTATTTATGAGCCGATCTTCACGAAACATCTTGGGTACCTTTGTTATCACCTTGGGACGAGAACGAGTGTTTCTGGGTGCGGTCCAAAATTCAAGATGGCTGCCAGTGGCCATTTTGTATCGAAATTAGGTCTAATCAGTTTTTTGTACACAACCTCTATATAGCTCAGGCTAGATGCCGTATTTATGAACCGATCTTTACGAAACTTCATGGGTACCTTTGTTATCACCTTGGGACGAGAACGAGTGTTTCTGGGCGTGGTCCAAAATTCAAGATGGCTGCCAGTGGCCATTTTGTACCGAAATCAGGTCCAATCAGTTTTTTGTCACAACTTCTACACAGCTCATATTTGTGAACTGATCTTCACGAAACTTCTTGGGTACCTTTGTTTTCACCTTGGGACAGGAATGAGTGTGTTTTGGGGTGCCTTTGTTATCACTGTGCTATGAGAACAAGTATTTTGGGGTTCAGTCAGACCCACTCTGGGACTCAGATTTCTTTTCTAGTTTAGCATCTGACTGTCACCCACCTTTACAATACTTTACCTATACATTTGTTACAGGCAACGCTCAGTATTTATGTACAGACCGTTACAATACTTTATATGTACCTTTGTTATCAGGTCATTACCTAGATGTTTGTCATTGCTGTGTCACATACTATACATGTACATGTCTTTGTCTTGACAAGTTGAGCTACAGTGTCATTGACACTTTCATTTTTTAGTATTATCGACTTTAATCCCAAACAAATTATTGTAAATTCATATTTTGAGTCTAGCTGTATGAATTTACATAATTTCATGTTCTTACTGTTGCCAGTGTCACGTAAGGATGTCGCGATTCAGACATGGGGTGAAATGAAAAGTTCACACATGCAGTCAATAGCATGTATGTTCACCATTTGCCTCTTTGATGGCAAGACATGGAAGACACATGGATTTGATAAGTCTGGATGTCACCCTGTGGTTTTGCATTCCACTCCTGCCTTAGAACATTATGTAAATCTCCGAACGTCTGAAGATCATGAAGTCATACCCGACGGTCCAATTGATCCCAAAGATGGTCGATTGGTGACAAATCTGGTGAAAGTGGGGGCCAGGGAAGAAGATACGTGCCACGTCAGATCGAGCATTGTCTTGCTGGAGTAACTGCAATTCGATGTTAGCGTTGAACAATGGGTCAACAACAGCGGTAAGAATTTCGTCCTAATATCTCTGTCCATTCAGATTACCATCGATGAAGTTCAACTGCATTCGATGGTGCAAGTAACTTCCTGCCCAAACCATTATACTACCCTTGCCAAAACGGTCGCTTTCCCGCACGCAAGCATCAGAAAACAATTCTCCTCGTCGGTGATGCACTCTTGCCCTACCATCAGTGTGCTGCAGACAAAATCATGATTCATCACTAAAAAGAACTGCTCCAACGCTGCAGAGTCCAGCGAACACATTGACATACCCATTCCATTCTGATGGTATGATTACGTTTGGTAAGGATTGGTCCGTGGTATGGACGTCTACTTCAGATGCCATGTTCAGTGAGTCTGTTGCGGACAGTTTGTGCACTGATTCTATCGTTAGTTATACCATGAGTAATTGCTGCTGTCCTCTTCGCCGGAAGGAAGCGATCTTGCAAGTGAGATGCCCTGATGTGTCGGTCTTGTGCAGGGGTCGTAACTCTTGGTCGACCTGAACGCGGTCGGTCAACAGTAGATTCAGTGGTTCTATGCCTTCCAATGAGAGGGTAAATAGTGGCCACAGTGACTCCGAACTCAGCAGCGAACTCATCTGGAGGTATCCCAGCCTCATGCATACCAATGGCACGCAACCTCTGATTTTCGGTTAACCTTGGCATTTTTAGCTCAACTTTGGCGAAGCCAAATTTGAGCTTATGCCATGGTCCGTCTGTCCGTCAACAATTGGATATGGCTCGGGCTAGAGGCCGTATTTATGAACCGATCTTTACGAAACTTCTTGGGTACCGTTGTTATGACCGTGGGACGAGAACGAGTGTTTTGGGGTTTGGTCCGAAATTCAAGATGGCTGCCAGCCGCCATTATGTACCGACGATGCAGAAATCTGTTTTTTGTACAGAACTTCCATATGAAAGCTATGATTTGAATAATTTTTTGTATGAATGTTTAGTACCATGGGATACATCACATATAATACAGGTTTTTTTTCTCGTGCGTAAATTATGCAAATTAGACTAACTTTGATGTTTTTTAGTGTTACTTTCAGCACTGTAAGTGCAAATGCCAATACGGCTCGACCGTATTTATGAACCGATCTTTACGAAATTCCTTGGGTACCTTTGTTATCACCGTGGGACGAGAACGAGTGTTTTGGGGTCTGGTCCGAAATTCAAGATGGCCGACGGCAGCCATTTTGTACAAAATTTGGTGCAATCAGATTTTTACACAGAACTTCCATATGAAAGCGCTGATTTGAATAATTTTTTGTGTGAATGTTTAGTACCATGGGATACATCACATATAATACGGGTTTTTTTCTCGTGCAGAAATTATGCAAATTAGATGAACTTTGATTTATTCACTGTTACTTATACACTGTAAGTGCACATGTCAATACGGCTCGGGCTAGAGTCTGTATTTATGAACCGATCTTCACGAAACGTCTTGGGTACCTTTGTTATCACCTTGGGACGAGAACGAGTGTTTCTGGGTGCAGTCCAGAATTCATGATAGCTGCCAGTGGCCATTTTGTACCGAAATTAGGTCCAATCAGTTTTTTGTCACAACTTCTACACAGCTCATATTTGTGAACTGATCTTCACGAAACTTCTTGGGTACCCTTGTTTTCACCTTGGGACAGGAATGAGTGTGTTTTGGGGTGCCTTTGTTATCACTGTGCTATGAGAACAAGTATTTTGGGGTTCAGTCAGACCCACTCTGGGACTCCAAGATTTTTTTCTAGTTTAGCATCTGACTGTCACCCACCTTTACAATACTTTACCTATACATTTGTTACAGGCAACGGTCAGTATTTATGTACAGACCGTTACAATACTTTATATGTACCTTTGTTATCAGGTCATTACCTAGATGTTTGTCATTGCTGTGTCACATACTATACATGTAGATGTCTTTGTCTTGACAAGTTGAGCTACAGTGTCATTGACACTTTCATTTAGCTCAACTTGACAAAGTCAAGCCGAGCTATTGCCATCACTTCTCACGTACATAACGTCCACAATTTCCTTTGGCACACCTCACAGGTCGCATTTATGATCAGAACGCTTTGAAACTTGGTATGCTTGTTTGGGGTGACCTCTAGATGGGAGCTATCGATTTTCTTCAATTTCCGTCAAAAAATGTTGCCACGACCAATGTTCTTAGAACTTAGTTTAGTCAGACCTCAATATTTCCCTTTGGCACACCCTACAGGGCACATTTATGATTGGATTGCTTTGAAACCTGGTATGCTTGTTTGGGGTGACCTCTAGATGGGAGCTATCGATTTTTTTCCATTTCCATCAAAAAATATTGCCACGACCAACGTTCTTCGAACTTATTTTAGTCAGAATACCTCAATATTTCCCTTTGGCACACCCTACAAGGCACATTTATGATCAGATTGCTTTGAATCCTGGCATGCTTGTTTGGGGTGACCTCTAGATGGGAGCTATCGATTTTCTTCCATTTCCACTGAAAAATGTTGCCGCGGCCAACGTTCTCAGAACTTAGTTTAGCCAGACCACAATATTTCCCTTTGGCACACCTTACAGGGCACATTTATGATTGGATTGCTTTGATACCTGGTATGCTTGTTTGGGGTGACCTCTAGATGGGAGCTATCGATTTTTTTCCATTTCCGTCTGAAAATGTTGCCGCGGCCAACATTCTTAGTACTTAGTTTAGTGAGACCTCAATACTTCCCTTTGGGACAGGGTACATTTATGTTCGGATTGCTTTGAAACCTGGCATGCTTGTTTGGGGTGTCCTCTAGATTGGAGCTATCGATTTTCTTCCAATTCTGTCCGTCAAAAGATGTTGCCACTGGCAAGGATCTTTGAACTAAGTTTAGTCAGGCATCAATATATTCCTTTGGCATGCCCTACAGGACACATTTATGATCAGATCGGTTTGAAACTTTGTATGCTTGTTTGGGGTTAGCTCTAGATGGGAGCTATTGATTTTCTTCGATTTCCATCAAAAAATGTTGCCACTGGCAATGACCTTCGATGAACTTTGTAAAAACTTAGTGCAGTTGAGCATCAATATTTCCATTTGACACACCCTGCAGGGCACATTTAAGATTGGATCGCTTGCAAACTTGGTGTGCTTGTGTGGGGTGACATCTGTATGGGAGCTGTTGATTTTCTTCCATTTCTGTCAAAAAATGTTGCTGCTGACCTTTGAACTTAGTTTAGTCAGACCTCAATATTTCCCTTTAACACACCCTTCAGGGCACATTTATGATCGGATCACTTTGAAACTTGGTATGTGTGTTTGGGGTGACTTCTAGATGTGAGCTATTGATTAATTTCCATAAAAAGTTATTGTCGTTATCACCAGCCCTTTGAACTTACTGCATTTGTGCATGAACTTATCCCTTTTGCACTCTCTGTAGGGTATATTTATGAATTTCCATACCCCCCCCCCCCCCAAAAAAAAAAAAAAATCCCCCAAAACATTGCCACAAAGCAATGAATGACCTTCTACTTAGTGCATTTGTGCATTAACATCTTCCTTTGGCATGCCTCGGGGGCACATTCATTATCAGGTTGTTTTGAAACTTTGTATGCTTATACAGGGTGACAAAGATAGGAGCTATTGCTTTTCTTTTCATTTCCATCAAAAACTGTTGCTGTTAGCAACAATCTTCGAAGTTATTGCACTTGTGCATCAAAATTCTTCGACATGGCCAACAGGCCACATTTATCATAGAATTGTTTTGGAACTTGGTGTGCTCATTAGTCAAGAACTCCAGATAAGAGCTGTTGATTAGCATTCATTTCTGTGAAAAAAGTTGCCATTCACAATAACCTCTGAACACACTGCATTTGTGTATCATCATTCTTCCTTTAGCCAGTCTTACAGTTTACATTTAAAAATGCATGGATAACTCTGACGTTGTGCACACACAATGCTGTTATGTTGAAATTTCATCAAATAACATTGGTACCAATGATCTTCAATTTTGCCATTTCATTTATAACTTACCAAGTTCAAGTTGGTCAAGTTGAGCTGCAGTGTCATTGACACTTTCATTTAAAATGTTGGAAGACAAAAACTAGTGTGTTTTCTCAATAACCCAGGCTCGCTAGCACCCATTCAATTTGACATACTTGGGTAGCACATGATATTTTGAAATCCATAGCAAAATTGTATACAACAACAACATGTCATTAAAGTCTTTGCACGACTTCTTGTCCACAAACATGCAACATTAGAACTATTATATTTCTTCCTTTATGCTATTTGTTCACATTTCTTTCTATTATACTTTCTTTTTTGACTCAGTATATGTCACCTAAATTTCGGAGAATCCATTTGGATTCTCGCATAAATGGTTACGAGAATTCATACGGGCTATGAGTGTACAAGGATCTCAAGAGGCAACCATTGTTGAACCCCTATTGTATACTGATAACACATGTTAACCCTCTACCCATCACAGATTTTAACTTTTAAAACATAAACTGAATGTGATAAGATTTTAAAAAATAAACAATATTTACCAATAAAAACTTACAAGTGTGGATGTCATTGGAACCAGCTCATTGAGCCGGGTTCTAATGCTAACCATATTTGTATGTTTTTTTTAGCTCACCGAAGGGAGCTCAACCTATAACTTGCCGTCCATTGTTGTCCGTCGTCGTGAACATTTTTCGAACGACTTCTCCTCTGAAACCACTGGTCCGATTTTCACGAAACTTCATGTGCATGCTCATTACTATATGGCAATTCAGGTTTGTTCAAATGAAATGGCCACGTCCCTTGGGGGCTCTGTATGGGGAATAGCTCTGATAGCACCGTATGAATTATAGAAAAATTATTAAAAAATCTTCTTCTCCAGAACCAGTGGGCAGAATCATTTGATATTTGGTATACAGCATTATGGGGTGGATCTGATTCAAGTTTGTTCAAATCGGCCCCCTGGATTCATTTTTGGGCTCACTATAGAAGCCCAAATTCGAACTTAGTGCATTTCAGGCAAATTTCTTAAAAAATCTTTTTCTCCAGATCCAGCAGGCAGAATCTTTTGATATTTTGTATGCAACATTGTGGGGTGGATCTGAATTAAGTTTGTTCAAATCGGCCCACTGGATTCATATTTGGGGTCACTATAGAAGCTCGAATTGGAACTTAGTACATTTCAGGCAAATTTCTTAAAAAAATCTTCTCCAGATCCAGAGGCAGAATCTTTTGATATTTGGTATGCAACATTGTGGGGTGGATCTGACTGAAGTTTGTTAAAATTGGCCCCCTGGGTTCATATTTGAGCTCAGTATAGGAGCCCAAATTTGAACTTCGTGCATTTCATGCAAATTTCTTTAAAAATCTTCTTCAGATCCAGCAGTCAGAATGTTTTGATATTTGGTATGCAGCATCCTTAGGGGGTGAGATTCAAGTTTGTTCAAACCATGTCCCTAGGTCCATATTTGGGCTCACTGTGGGAGCCTTAATGATAACTTAGTTCAAAATGAGGAATTTTCTTTAAAAATCTTCTTCAGATCCAGCTGTCGGAATGTTTTTTATATTTGGTATGCAGCATCCTTACGGGAGTGAGATTCCAATTTGTTCAAGCCATATCCCTAGGTCCATATTTGGGCTCACTGTGGGAGCTTGAATTGTAACTTAGTTCGAAATGTTGAATTTTCTTAAAAAATTTTCTTCTTCAGATTCAGCAGTCGGAATGTTTTGATATTTGGCATGCAGCATCCTTGGGGGGGGGGGGGGGGGGGGGGGGGGGGGAGGGGGGGTTTAGATTCAAGTTTGTTCAAGCCAAGTCCCTGGGTTCATATTTGGGCTCACTGTGGGAGCCTGAATGATAACTTTGTTCAAAATGAGGAATTTTCTTTAAAAATCTTCTTCAGCTGATGAATGCTTTTGATATTTGGTATGCAGCATCCTTAGGGGAGTAAGATTTATTTATTTATTTATTGGTGTTTAAGGTCACATACTTATGCACAATGGCTAATCGTGACCGTGACAGTTTTATGGGTGGAGGAAGCCGGAGTACCCGGAGAGAACCACCGAGCAACGATGATCAGCTGTCAGCTCTCCAACATCGTAACTCTGAACTCTGCACCGCAGCACAAGCAGGGTTAGATTGGTTGAAGACAGGCGCACCATCGACGTGCAGTACGCCTCAGTACACAGCGTCATCGTGCCCCCAAGT
Organism: Pictodentalium vernedei; assembly: GCA_031216915.1. Classification (NCBI taxonomy): domain Eukaryota; kingdom Metazoa; phylum Mollusca; class Scaphopoda; order Dentaliida; family Dentaliidae; genus Pictodentalium; species Pictodentalium vernedei. The sequence continues at coordinate 232,179,990 of CM062297.1, read as the reverse complement.
AGGCAATCGGGGTGAAGTGTCTTGCCCAAGGACACAACGCGGGTGCCGCAGGTGGGATTCGAACCGAGGACCTCTCGGCTTGCAGCCTGCACCTCTACCAACTGAGCCACTGCACCCCCTAGGGGAGTAAGATTCAAGTTTGTTCAAGCCATGGCCCTAGTTCCATGAAATTTGTCTCTCATGACTTCATTCCTTTGTAGTGTTGATGAACCATGTCTAACTGAATGTGACCCCAAATACTTTGAATCACTTTGCCCGGTGAGCGATTAAGGCTCATTGGGGCCTCTTGTTTTGAAAAAGTGTCAGGATATTTCAGGCCATGCTGGTCTTATATTGGTTAATTTGCTGGTGTTATGTTTGGTAAAGGTTTCAATTTACTCAATTCTTTTCAGGGATTTTATGCAGTATTGTTGCGTGAATTTTAGAGTGAATTGATTATTGGATTCTCATTGAAATATAAACCCTTACAGCTCCAAGACCTTTTGTCATCTGAGACAGGAAACTGCAATAATCCCAGCGTCAGTGACAAATGGATATAAATTTTCCAGGAAATCAGGGATTTTTGATGAGAAAATGATCTTTTTAGATTTTATTTCTGGTGAAAATTTGCCTTTTTTAGTGAAAACCTGTCAGAACATTGAGTTTCAGCACCAGTTTACTAACATCCCTGATAATTTGCCATGTGAAATTCAGATTTAGAAAGTGGTTTCACATCAATTTGCCAGATGAGTAAATTCATTGAACAGAATGCTGTTCTCTTTTAGTTTATACATTTAAAAAAAAAAAAAATTCATTTGTATTACTCTAAACTGAAAAAAATGAGATCAAATCAAATCACATGCTCAGAGATACCAATGAATTGTCCATTCGGCATGCTTACTGAAATCGATATGTAATAATAACTTGTCACAATCATCCTGAGATATTGAGTAAAATCATGTCAAAGGCTTGATATCTGTTTAGGTAGTGACACATTTCAAATGATCTGGTACTGATCTGATCCATATTTAGGCTTTTTCCTTTGGAAAAGACTATTGTTTTTCTACGGATTATTTTTTTTTAATTTTTTTTTTCCCCCCACACATTTTGTCCGTACGATTAATTCAGAAGCCATTTTCGAACCAATATCCACAAAATTTGGCACACGCATAGAGGGGCACAAAATCTAAAAATGTACCGAAGCGGAATTTTTAGCTCATCTTGACAAAGTCAAGCTGAGCTAGTCTCATCGCTCTCCGTCCGTCGTCCGTCAACACCATGTTTTGGTCTTCTCCTCCAAAGCCACTGGGCCAATTCAAGTGAAAGTTTGTGTGAGTGGGGGTAAGATTTTTGGCCCCGCCCATAATTTCTATTTTCTGAACCGATGGTCCAGTATGAACCAAATTTGGTTTGTGGTATTATTGGGTCATAAGTACTTGACCCATGCAAAAAAAAAAATTCTCGCATCCCCATAGGAACCCCTGGAGCTAAAAATAGAAATATTTTCAAACACCCATATTTCCCAAACCACACGGAACAGAGAGCTGTTATTATACCCCCCCCCCCCCCCCCCCCTCCGCAAACAAAGTTTGGGAGGGTATATAGGAATCACCCTGTCCGTCCGTCTGTCCATCTGTCCATCCTTGTAAGCGCAACTCCTCCTAAACCGTATGAAGAATTTTCATGAAACTTTACACAATGGAAGAACTCCATATGAAGATGTGCATGAAGCAATATAATTCTGTTCTGACATTTCCAAGGAGAGATAATCTAACTTATACTGTCTGTCCATCCTTGTAAGCACAACTCCTCCTAAACCGTTTGAAGAATTTTCATGAAACTTTACACAATGGAAGAACTCCATATGAAGATGTGCATGAAGCAATATAATTCCATTCGGACATTTCCAAGGGGAGATAATCTAACTTATACCGTCTGTTCATCCTTGTAAGCGCAACTCCTCCTAAACCATTTGAAGAATTTTCATGAAACTTTACACAATGGAAGAACTCCATATGAAGATGTGCATGAAGCAATATAATTCCGTTCGGACATTTCCAAGGGGTGATAATCTAACTTATACCGTCTGTCCATCCTTGTAAGCGCAACTCCTCCTAAACCATTTGAAGAATCTTCATGAAACTTTACACAATGGAAGAACTCCATATGAAGATGTGCATGAAGCAATATAATTCCGTTCTGACATTTCCAAGGGGAGATAATCTAACTTATACCATCTGTCCATCCTTGTAAGCACAACTCCTCCTGAACCGTTTGAAGAATTTTCAAGAAACTTTACACAATGGAAGAACTCCATATGAAGATGTGCATGAAGCAATATAATTCCGTTCTGACATTTCCAAGGGGAGATAATCTAACTTATACATTTCAGGCGTGGGGGGGGGGGGGGGGGGGATCACTTTGTGAGTTTGCTCACAGTACCTCTAGTTTGGTATGAAGTATCCTTAGGACCAGTAGAATTGAATGGTAAAAAAAAATTGCCATCGGTTATGTTAGGGTGTTATGAGGGTCAGATTCAAGATTGTTCAAACCAAGTCCCTAGGTTAATATTTGGGCTTCCTACGGAAGCCCAAATTTTATCTTTGTTAGCTCACCTGACTGAAAGTCAGGGTGAGCTATTCTGATCACTTTTCGTCCGTCGTCCGGCGTCCGTCGTGAAGGTGGTGTTTGGGCTTTTTCTCCCAAACCACTGGCCGCATATTAATGAAATTTCATGTGAGAAGGGGTTGTGTCTGCGGACACCGATTTTTTGTCAAATTAGGTTTCGGCTCACATTGAGCAGAGGGATGGGGCAAAAATGCTCCAATTCTTAAAAAATCTTCTCAAGAACCAGCAATAGCAGAGACTTGATATATGGTATGCAGCTTCCTTTTGAGGTGTAGACTCAAGTTTGTTCAAGAAAAGTTGGAGGGGCTATATTTGACAATGTTATAGGAGGGGCAAAAATTTTGGCCCCGCCCCAAATTTCTATTTTCCAAACCGTGAGGCCGATTTGAACCAAATTTTACATGAGTGCTTATTGGGTCATAAGTACCTAATTTATGGCGAATTTTTTTTCCCCATAGCCCCGTGGGAACCACAGGAGCTAAAAATAGAAAAAAATGAAAACGCCCATATCTCCAAAACTACACGGCACTGAGAATTCTTATTTGTTGTGAAGCTTCCTTAGGACCAACAGAATGGAATGATAAAAAAAAATTGCCATCGGTTTTATCATGGGGTACTTTTTTGGGACTTTGAAAAAGTGCTGAGTCAGCATTTTTTAACACTGTGGGTAATGGGAAAAACATAAGACTACTTTTCTCTGAAAGCACTGCTCCAAAAGCTTTAAAATTTCACATATAACATCTTTGGAAGATTGTTTCACATGTTTATTGAAATGAATTGCCTGGGTTGATATTTGGGCTCTCTATGGGAGCCCAAATGTTTAAATTAGTGCAGTATGAGGAGTATTTTTTAAAAATCTTCTTCAGATCTAGCAATAAGAATGTTTTGATATTTGGTATGCAGCATCCTTAGTGGGTGAGATTCAAGTTTGTTGAAGCCAATCCCTGGGTTCATATTTAGGCTGAAAATTTGGGGTACGGGTGGGACTTAGAAAATTTTGGACCAAAATCTGAAAAAAAATGTTTTTGTTTTTTCTGCCTTTCGGTCAATTTTAAGACAAAAAAAAAAAAAAATTTTTCCCCTGAAAATTTTGGGTGCGGGTGGGACTTGGAAAATTTTGGACCAAAATCCGAAAAATTTTTTTTTGTTTTTTATGCATTTCTGTCAGTTTTAAGACAAAAAAAAAAAATTTTTTTCCCCCTGAAAATTTGGGGTGCGGGTGGGACTTAGAAAATTTTGGACCAAAATCCGAAAGTTTTTTTTTTGTTTTTTCTGCGTTTCGGTCAATTTTAAGACAAAAAAATTTTTTTTTTTCTTTTCCCCTGAAAATTTGGGGTGCGGGTGGGTCTTAGAAAATTTTGGACGAAAATCCTAAAAATTTTTTTTTTTGTTTTTTATGCATTTATGTCAGTTTTAAGACAAAAAAATTTTTTTTTTTACCCTGAAAATTTTGGGTGCGGGTGGGACTTACAAAATTTTGGACGAAAATCCGAAAAACATTTTTTTTGTTTTTTTTTGCGTTTTGGTCAATTTTAAGACCAAAAAAAAAATTTTTTTTTTTTTACCCTGAAAATTTGGGGTGCGGGTGGGACTTACAAAATTTTGGACAAAAATCCGAAAAAATTTTTTTTTGTTTTTTCTGCGTTTTGGTCAATTTTAAGACAAACAAATTTTTTTTTTTTTTTCCCCTGAAAATTTGGGGTGCGGGTGGGTCATAGAAAATTTTGGACCAAAATGCGGAAATTTTGTTTTTTTGTTTTTTATGCATTTCTGTCAATTTTAAGACAAAAAAAAAAAAAAAAAATTTTTCCCCTGAAAATTTTGGGTCCGGGTGGGACTTAGAAAATTTTGGACCAAAATCCGAAAAAATTTTTTTTTGGTTTTTTCTGCATTTCTGTCAATTTTAAGACAAAAAAAAATTTTCCTCTGAAAATTTTGGGTCCAGGTGGGACTTAGAAAATTTTGGATCAAAATCCGAAAAAATTTTTTTTTTTTGTTTTTTCTGCATTTTGGTCAATTTTAAGACAAAAAAAAATTTTTTTTTTTTTTCCCCTGAAAATTTGGGGTGCGGGTGGGTCATAGAAAATTTTGGACCAAAATGCGGAAATTTTGTTTTTTGTTTTTTATGCATTTCTGTCAATTTTAAGACAAAAAAAAAAAAAAAAAATTTTTCCCCTGAAAATTTTGGGTCCGGGTGGGACTTAGAAAATTTTGGACCAAAATCCGAAAAAATTTTTTTTTGGTTTTTTCTGCATTTCTGTCAATTTTAAGACAAAAAAAAATTTTCCCCTGAAAATTTTGGGTCCAGGTGGGACTTAGAAAATTTTGGACCAAAATCCGAAAAAAAATTTTTTTTGGTTTTTTCTGCATTTTGGTCAATTTTAAGACAAAAAAAAATTTTTTTTTTTTTCCCCTGAAAATTTGGGGTGCGGGTGGGTCATAGAAAATTTTGGACCAAAATGCGGAAATTTTGTTTTTTTGTTTTTTATGCATTTCTGTCAATTTTAAGACAAAAAAAAAAAAAAAAAATTTTTCCCCTGAAAATTTAGGGTCCGGGTGGGACTTAGAAAATTTTGGACCAAAATCTGAAAAAAATTTTTTGGGGTTTTTTCTGCATTTCTGTCAATTTTAAGACAAAAAAAAATTTTCCCCTGAAAATTTTGGGTCCAGGTGGGACTTAGAAAATTTTGGACCAAAATCCGAAAAAAAATTTTTTTTTGTTTTTTCTGCATTTTGGTCAATTTTAAGACAAAAAAAAAATTTTTTTTTTTTACCCTGAAAATTTGGGGTCCGGGTGGGACTTAGAAAATTTTGGACCAAAATCCTGAAATTAGTTTTATTGTTTTTTATGCGTTTTAAGAAGAAGAAAAAAATTTAGGCTGAAAGTATTTTGTTTGGGAAAAAATCTCTGTTTTTTATGTGCTTATCTCAATTTTGGGACGTAAAAGTGCAGGAACTGAAAATAGAAGGAAAATCCTGTGTATTGTGTGGGCACAATCGCTTCATCTAGTTGATATATGCTTTTCTTAGGAGGGGCGTATGCAGCTTATTCACGTCAAGTCCCTGGTTTGATATTTAGACTACCATGTCAGGTGAGCGCCCTCAGGCCCCCTGGGGCCTCTTGTTCAATATAGAGGGTAATTTAAAAAAATCTTCTTCTTCAGATCCACCAGTCAGAATGCTTTGATATTTGGTATGCAACATCTCTAAGGGGGTCAGATTCAAATTTGTTCAAATCAGATCCCTAGGTATATATTTGTAGATTTTCTAGAAAAAATTGTCACTCCCAGGTCTTGGTGTGACAATAGAAGTTGCATGGACAAAATACAGCAGTGAGCGTTTGTTAACCATCCACAGGCTGCTAAAAGTCAAAATTGTGATAAAATGGGCTGTTTTTGGATGCCAACAGCACCCAACAGATACGCCACAAAGAAAGGTGCCTTCTTTTATCGATCGCACAATCTATACGGAAACATTTTTGTAAGTAGTAACGGTATTCAAAAGTCGAAGTCCTAACCCATTATGGGCAGGCAAAAGAGAGAGACCCCTTAAAATCTTGAAATTCCCATTTTCTGGGAATTTCTCTAAAAACATCCTGTAGGTTTTCAAGAAAAATTGACAACTCACAGGTCTTTGTGTGACATTACAAGTTGCATGGACAAAGTATTCCGGTGAGTGTTTATTAACTCTCTAGGCTGCTGCCAAGCATCGTAATTTTGTTGAAATGGGCTGTTTTCGGACACGCATAGCACCCAACGTGTACCTGAGAATAAACATCATCTCCTTTGTTGGAAGTGGAATTCACCGAGGACCATTCTTGTAAGTAATAAGGGTATTCAAAAAACCAAGCGTTAACCCCTTTTGTGGTTGTCAATAGTGATACCTATCAAAAGTTTAACAATTTATGTTTTCCCTGGATTTCTTTACAAACATCTGGTAGGGTTTTCAAGAGAAAATGGCCATTGATAGGTCTTGGTGTCACATTACCAGTTGATTGGATAAATTATTCCGGTAAGCATTTGTTAACCCTCCATGGGCTGCTAAATGTCCAAATTTTGAAAAAATAGTCTGTTTTTGGACATCAACAACATCAAATTGGAATGCAACAGAGAAACATAACTTCTTTTACCGGATGCAAAACTGACAGGGAAACATTTTTGTAAGTAGTAAGTGTGTTCAGAAATCGAGGTCTTAACCCATTTTTTCTAGTTAAGGAGATAAACCCCTTAAAAGCTTAAAATTCCAGTTTTCTGTTGATTTCTCAAAAAATATTTTCAAGAAAAATTGACCATTCGCAGGTCTTGGAGTGACATTACAAGTTGCATGGACAAATTATTTCGGTAAGCATTTGTTAACCCTCCAGAGGCTGCCAAGCCTAGATTTTTTGAGAAAATGGGCTGTTCTTGGGCAACCATAACACCAAATGTGTACCTGCGAGACAAACATAACCTTCATTGGAAGTGGAATTCACCGACAATCATTTTTGTATGTAATGAAGGTCTTCACAAAACCAAGCATTAACCCGTTTAGGGCTGGTTACAGAGCGATACCCCTCAAAACATTAAAAATTCATGTTTTCCAAGGATTTCTCTAAAGCATCTCCTAGATTTTTCAAGAAAAAATGGCCATTCTCAGATCCTAGTGTGACATTACAAGCTGCATGTACAAAATATTCCTGTAAGCATTTGTTAACCCTATGCAGCTTCTCAAATATCAAAATGTTGATAAAATGGGCTGTGTTTGCATACCCACAGCACCCGTAGTTGAGAGGAGAGATCAAAATAAGTGGAAGTAGAATTCACAGAGAATTGCTTTTGGAAGTAATAAGAGTATTCAAAAAACAACACATAACCCGTTTTGGGCTGGATAAACAATGATTCCAATCAAAAGCTTAAAATTCATGTTCTTCCTTGATTTCTCTGAAAACATCTTTTAGATTTTAAAGAAAAAATGGGCATTTGCAGTTCTTGGTGTGACATTACAAGTTGCATGTATAAATATTCCTGTTAGCACTTGTTAACCCTCAACAAGCTGCCAGACATCAATATTTTGGATACATATGAGATAAAATGGACCATTTTCAAATAGACACAGCACTTAGTGGGTATGTGTCAAACAAACATAACTCATTTTGTCGGTCATTAACTTGTCGGACGATGATATTGATATTAACCCTCTCCACCATTAATGATGGTTTTTACCTAAACATTTTTTTTTATCAAACTGAGTCATTTGAGACTACTATACTCACCTTTCTCATAACATCAATGAAGGAACTTCAGTGAGACAGTTAAAAACAATTCATCAGACACTGTGGGATCATGAAAAATCAGGGAATCTCATCGGGAAAGCCATGATTGTCCAGAATCATAAAGTCTAGTCATATGGTAACTCTGTATGTTATTTTTAGTGTGGCATATTTATTTATTTAATGGTGTTTAAGGTCACATATTTTTGCACAATGGCTAATCATGACCACGATAGTTTTATGGGTGGAGGAAGCCGGAGTACCCGGAGAGAACCACCGAGCAACGACGAGCAACTGTCAGCTCCCCAACATACTAACTCCACACAAGCAGGGTTAGCATTGGTTGAAGACAGGTGCACCATCGACATGCAGTATGCCTTAGTACGCAACGTCACCGTGCTCCCCGCTTGGGCGATGGGGGTGAAGTGTCTTGTCCAAGGACACAACATGGTTGCCAAAGGTGGGATTTGAACCGAGGACCTCTTGTCTTTCAACCTGCACCTCTACCTACTGAGCCACAGTGCCCCCGGCATATTCATTACAGCCGCCGTGAACTGGTCACTTTCAATATTTTCTTGGATGCAATAATTTTTGATTCCAAACACTAATTATAGGATTAATCATCTAAAATTTAATTGATGAAGCACCGGGTACAAACCGGTGCTTCATTAATTAAAGTTTTGCTGATGATGATTTTTATTACCTGGTAAACTGGACATAACTTTCCACACATGGATTACGACCAGTTCACAGGAACTGTATTGTACAGTACAGCCTAACATAGTATACCATTAGGCTACATTATTCCCTTAATTATACACTCACTCTTGAAGAGAATGGGGGTTGGGATACTGGATTACATTCATCTGGCCATCTGTGTGTCTACATCCATCCATCTGTCCGTCAGTCCGCAGTGATATCTCAGCAGTGAGTGGATGGATTTCAATTGAATCTGATATGAGGGATCCTTGTTATAAGCCAAATCTGCACATGCAATGTGTTCCCCCATATTCACCAGAGTTATAGTCCTTACTTTGTCAATTTTTCATGATGCTTTTTTCCTTACTTTGTTTTTAATTCATTTATCCTTTATCAGTCCAGAACTGCAGTGAGGGTATAATTGCCTTCAGCAATAGCTCTTATTATGCCAGATTATTGCCTTAATACTGCCAGATTGCTATTGCAACTTTGCAATAATCAGGCATTATGAAGACAAAATATTGTTGCATTTTACACATTTTTACCTTGTTGAAAAAAATAATTTGCAGGAATGTTTTCTCATAATTTATATCAAGTTTCATTTTTTTTTTTTAACATTGTCATATTGTGATAAGAAACATTATGGCCAAAATATGGCATTATTAAGGTGTTTGTTGCATCCTGCCCTCCTCCCCTCTCTGCAGGGACTCTAGGAAGTGGAGCAGTGCTTGTTTACTGTAGTAAACAAGTTCTACTTCACTAGAAAAATAGGATCCAGAACCACATCTTGGGTGGAAGTCCTCTAAAGTGGACAGGCTAGGTATAAATATAAACTTTACTTCACGCCTATGTTGCAGTCCTCATATAGCCCGAAATGCTGAAAGTGACTTTAAACACCAAGATATTTATCCATTTTGCTACCCTTCAACAGTGAACATTCTGTTTCTTTGCAGTTGTGTGCAGCCAAGACTCGCCAAGAAACATCTGCAAAGGTCCTTGGGATATAACTTGCAAATGTATATAAAAACCTCCTGTTGGGGTGCCTGTTTTGTTGCAGTGAAAAAGTGATGAAAGTCAAATAAAGCCTTCAAGAGTTAAGAAAAGCATTAAATTTTTATTTGAATGTCAGGACTAAGATTGGGAAATTTGGGGTTTGTAAAGGGGAAAAATCATGCTGAAATTCCATTGGAAATGGGTTCCATATTCACCCCCTGTAGACACCCAAAAGAATCCCTGCATCAGCTTTTGACTTGATTATAGGCTGTATTGTGTTGCCTTTAACTGGTAGAGTGCTGAATTATTTTTGGTCTTCAAAATTTATCGACATGTCTTTGCCTTGTTAAAATTTATGGGAGAGTGCCCATAGGCACTCTCCCATAAATTGTAACAAGGCAAATCCTCGAAGACTAAATAATTTCACTTCAAACATAATATGAAATACATCCACCGAATGTGAAGTCTTTAAGATGGCTTACCTGCACTTCAGATTAAAGCCCAAATATGGGCTTCCAGCACTCTACCAGTTAACTCCTTACATGCTACCTGCAGATATTTCTGCAAAATTACAGAAATTAGTACAGGAAATCTTTTGACATTAAATTTACATTTATCAATCAATTTTGACGAAACCTTTCAAACATTATCACAACTAAGTGAACATACGCATATTCCCAAATTTTTGATCTGCGACAATTTTAACCAGGTTATCTCCCTTTAACTTGGATTTATTATGGGTTTTCAAATGGGATTCTTGTGTGTGCAACTCCTCCTACATTAATGAACCGATTTTGAATACATGTTGCACATTGTAAATGTGTTTTTCCAAATGTAAACCATATATGTGTGGGCTCTTTAAGTATTCAGTGCTGTTCTGTGGAAGGCCACATGCAAATACAAATTTCAACAACAAAAAATGATCTTTATGTATACATTTCCTTATGGCCTTCGCCTACATGATCAGAAGTGCATTCCTCTAAAAACCCAAAGCGGGGATATTAATCACCTTCAGTGATAGTTCTAGTTTGTCTCAAAAACATGTGTTATTGCCCTCTTTGCAATGCGCTCATAATAAATTGGTTATTGAAGAATTTTGTTTGCAAGTGTGATGCCACAGAACTCAAGAAAACAGTTAGAAATGCAACGAAGTTTGGATGAATTTTGCCAAAAGGGGTGCATATACGTAATGCCAAGGTGGCCGGTTTATTGAAAGAAATATCACTCATGATTTAATAATGAGTTGTGCAGCCATGTGTTGCCACAGAACTCAAGAAAACAGTTAGAAATGCAATGAAGTTTGGACAAATTTTGCCAAAAGGAGCGCATATAATGCCAGTTCTGCAGTCATGTGATGCCACAGAACTCAAGAAAACAGTTAGAAATGCAACAAAGTTCCATCACTGTTATCATTTGGTAACCAATTAGTGCTGCCGCGGTTAAGACTTTTTTCTGACCGGTTAACCAGCGTGTTTGACCGTGGTTAACCGTGGTTAACTGCATTTAAGGTACCTATATTTGTAGTGTGTTCTTGCTTCAACTGTATCTATTATATCGGGCTGGTCAATGTTATTTACATTGACCATAAATAATAATTAAGTATTCTATTTAGTCGTTGTTGTTCAATCGCCCATGTGTTTACATCAGTGCGTGTACCGGAAATTAACAGGTTTGTGGGGCCAATATGGATGAAACCATAAAAAATACAAAACCATTAAAATAACAACGAAAAAATAAATAATAACACATTAAATGTGTGCCAGCAATACCTGGAGAGACGTATTTATTTATTCCATGAACTCCAATTCACTGATGTGTAATGTCCGGTTATAAATTACGCACACGTGCACCAGGTAAAGTTAGTTTCAATAGCACCAACAAAGATGCTTAAGTGCCAATAAGTGGGACAACAATTTGAAAATAATTTGCACTGTAACCTGCGCATTTGTTGTATTTTTATTGGTTTTTCCGGAACAATCTCGCGTTCCGGAAAAACCAACTTAATCACAACAACTGCGCAGGTTACGGCGCAAATGGTGCTCCGATTCTGAAACTGTGAAGTTTCAGTCACAAACGAGAGTTGGATTTCTCGACAGGGATGAAGAAAGACATTGGGGTGATAGACAAACAACGAAAAACAAATAAATGCGAGTATTTTTTAAATCTTTAATAATAATTTTCCTTTATTCTTTTATCTTATTCACCACGTGGTAACTCGTGAAAACTTACCTATTTCCATTGCATCCCAAACTGCCCCAAATTGGCAAAACGTAATTTGCAACCAATTTTTTTTGACTGCATATATTTAAAAATGGGGGTGCAACTTATACATGGGCTTTAGGCAAAAGGGAAGAATTCCAAGTGTGAGTTTGGGGTGCGACTTATACACGGGGCTACTTATACACGGACATATACGGTGAGCATAGTGAATGTAAGGTTAAAACATTTTCTTGACCGGTCAAAGTTTTAACCACAGGTTAACCGGTTATCCGGATAACCGTGGCAGCACTATAACCAATGTAAATTGTTATAGCGTCAAAATCCTTTAAATCCTTGGAGATGTAGCGTAGCATATGCCCCATGTATATCCCCCATTGTGTTTGCATTGTGAATAACTAGTAGAGTTGGAGAAGAGGAAAGAGGGATAGTAGGTTGAAGAGGACAACTGTCCTACACAGAGAAAGAAATTTGAGAAAGAAGGTGGTGAGTGGGGAGGTGGCGGGAAAGATTATGCCACTTGTTGCTTCCAATGGAAGAGTTGAACTGTCCCAAAGAGACGCTAACCTGTTGCACGAAAGTTGGTTCCACCAATGGGAAGTTCTGCAAGTATTCTGAGATTGCATGTTTTGAGACAAAGAGAATATAGTCTGTTCTTGGGAAGTGCCAGATTACGTAAGGGTTGATGAAAGTTACTAAGAAATTATCAGGAGTTTGGTTTTAGAAATAGAGCATGCGAATGATATTGCAACAGGTCAGCTCGAGGTCAGTGGCATGAAAGCAGCTGCCAGAAACAGGCTGAAATTACAGGTGTGCCCTAAACAGAATGACAAGGGTGTTCCCCATAAAACAATTTATGCTAGGGCCTAAATATCCTTTATGGTAGGCCACCCATCTGACGAAATAACTCTTACCCTGCCTACCTGGGGAGAAGCTTTGTTTGGCAAAAAACAACAGCAAATTGTTTGCATCAATGATGATAATGGGCCACCCTCAAGGTAGCCGGTTTATTGAAACAAATATCGCTGATGATTTAATAATGAGTTCTGCAGCCATGTGATGCCACAGAACTAAAAAAAACAAGTTAGAAATGCAACAAAGTTTGGATGAATTCATGTGAACATATCAAACCCGACTAATAGTTTTCTTGAAATCTAGTTGTGGTTGTTGTGAAGCAGCCACGACCAGATTTGCCAAAAATGTTTGAGGAATTTAACCAAACAAGTTATTTGTCAAAAAGTTGATTAATTATATAGAGAAACAATTGGTTTAAAATGTCCATATTGTACTTAGTCTGGTGGCAAGAGATTTGTTGTCCTGAGCAAGAATATCTGCAAGGAGTTAATGAGATTAGGCAAGTTCCCCTCCCCCCCCCTGCTACCAGCACCATCCCCTCCACCACCACATCCACCCCAAAAACAGCCATGACGAGATTTGATGAAAAATTCATCTAAATTTATCACCAGAAATCACTGGTTAACCCTTTACCCAATGTAACGGCCAAAACCGGCCAGCGCTATTCACAAAAAATCGTCAATTAATTTTCATTATTTTTTAATTATTTGTCTCAAAAACATAGGTTATGACCCCTCATTGGAACGAGCTCGATGAGCTCGTTCCAATGAGGGGTCATAACCTATGTTTTTGAGAAAAAAAATGAGTTATTCAAGAATTTTGTTTGCAAGTGTCGTCTGCTTTTCAGGTTAGGTAAAAGGTTAAAAAATCAATCCAGTTTACAGGGTGGAAATAAGTTGGTGTAAATATGCCTTAATTAAACACATTTCAGTAGCAAGAGAAATCCTGACTTCAGCAGGAATATCTGCTAGCAGCAGGTGAGAAGTTCAACACCAGTAAATAAATAATGAGATTAACCCTTTACCTAACATGAAAAGAAGACAACACTTGCAAAAAAAATTCTTGAATAACTAATTCTTTGTCTCAAAAACATAGGCTATGACCCCTCATTGGAACGAGCTTGCTCCAAAGAGGGGCCATAACATATGTTTTTGAGACAAAAAATGAAAACATAATGAAAATTAATTTGGCGATTTTTGAGAATCGCACTTGCTGGTTTTAGCCATTACATTGGGTAACATGAAGGGTTAAAAAATCAATCCAGTTTACAGGGTGCAAATAAATTGGTGTAAATATGCCTTAATTAAACACATTTCAGCAGCAAGAGAAATCCTGTCTTCTGCAGGATATATAAATGAGATTAAGCACTGGACTAGTTCATTGTAGCTGTATGTCATTAATTCTGTTACTTGAGTATAAACAGAATTGTAGTCCTATAACTTTTGTGCAGGGAGATAACCTTCTCTGATTACTTCTTAATATTTGTTTGTTTCTTACTGCAGGTACCACAGTTGTTTTCTTGCATTCGTGAAGCAAGTCGGGAATCAGCATTTTCGTCAGCAATTCTGGAAGAGATGGGAGAGTCTAAAGATGAAGGTAAAGCCTTTTATGAGGTTCTATATGTTGGACAGGCCCAAGTCACAGCAAGAAAAATAACTTCCGTCGATCTTGATAACATCACTGACAAACTAATTGAGAAAGAACATGAAAAACATCAAGGTACAAATCACATAAGTAGTGAGGAAGGTGGTCAAAGGCACAGGCATGCTAGTGATGCGAGCACCAGAAGCTTACCAGCAACATTGGAAGAGACGATAACGATAGCTGAAAATGAGCTAGCTCATCAGAGACTGAATTTGAATCGAGATCACAACCATATTGATAGTGAAGATAGTAGTATTGATGAATTATCCAGCTACACAAGCTCTACTGAAAATGTTTTGGAGGGGTCTGGTGGATCTAGTGATTTCAAAGACAAAGATTTGATACTTGGGGACAAGGATTTCACAACTGTAAGGAATGTGTGCTGTAATGAGAAATCTGCAGTCACCTGTGACTGCAATCGGACTATGGTTTTTCGACTTGGACAGCATGATATTTCAATGATAAGTTTAGACAAAAGAACTGTTTTCTTGGAGACAGATTTCAAAGACATATCTTTTGTGTCACAGGTATAGTTTTAAAAGATTTTTTTTTAACACAAACTGGCCCATTTTTTGGCTCTGAAAAAATTATTTTTCTTTGAGAACTCTACTGGTAAGATTCATTCAGCCAACAATGATGAAGAAACATTGTTAACTCCTTGCATGCTGCTGGTGGATATTCCTGCCCAGGACGGGAAATCTCTTGCCATTAAAATAAGTGTCCTTTAAGGATATGTAACCAAATTTTCCCTTGTAAGTTATACAGACTTTTAACCAATGATTTCTCAAGTCAAATTGTCATGAATTTTTCATCAAATCTTGTCATGGCTGCTGTGAAACGGCCATGACTAGATTTGATGTATAAGAGTTAAGTCATTTGCAGCAGTGTACATGTACATACCCTTAGTTATTAACGTAATATTAATCTGAGGACTGGAGGATTAAACCCAATTCAGTACTCTGCAGTGCCTGTGATAGTAAGTATGTTCTTTTTCTCCATCAGATTGCAATAGAATTTCGATCTGGTGGACTCAGACTTGATAAATAAAATATTACAAATCAAGACTGCAGGACTGTTCTGAAAATCGCAGGAGAGCAACTAACGTCCTTCCAGGAGAAGTTTCAGGGAAGCAACTGCCCCCATAGTATAAGAATCATTTCACTCCTTGATTGCTAATGTGGGGGCATGGTGGTGCTGGGTACTGAGGCATACTGCACGTCAGTATTGCACTAGTCTTCAGCCAGTGATAACCCTGCTTGTGCGAGGGTTAGTATGTTGGGGAGTCTTGACAGTTGCTCACAGCTGCTCAGTGGTTCTCTCAGGGTACTCTGTCTTCCTCCAACACAAGGTGACTCTGGCTATCGAAAGTGTCGTTAAACCCCAATAAAAAAATCTTTTCACTATGGTGGGAAATCCTGTAGCATAGGCTTTTCATTCATACCAGGCATTGGGAACTGCTAACCATCCAGGTCTTTTATCTGACTTTGGCGAACTCAGTACCGGTGTTCTTGGAATATGTACTTCTGCATACAGTCAAAAAGAGATCCTGTGGACATCAGTATCGATTGCCAAGCAGAATTGGACCGAGGTCTGAGACCTTTCCCATTTCAGTACTCAGTCCTGTGATCAAAAACATGTTCTTTCTCCAAATCGCAATAGGATTTTGATCTGGTCGACCAAGACTTTATATTTAAAATATTACAAAATCAAGACTGCAGGCATGTCATTTTGAAATTCGTTGGAGAGCAACTAACGCCCTCCTTGGAAAAGGATCAGGAGGGTGACTGCTCCCAGAGTAAATCATTTCACTGTGATGGGAAACCATGTACTATAGCCTTTTCTTTCATACCAGGCATTGGAAACTGTTAATCGTCAAACATTTTTTATCCCAAAAGGCAGCCAACACTTGGCTAGAAATCACTGCTAAGCCAGTATCCTCACCAGGTGCAGTTTGCAGAAAAAAATGGAAAATTTTCAAACCTGTAATAGAGACTTGGTATGTTTCCATTAGATATTTTATGTGAACACATCTTACAATTCCTTCGGTTAGGCTTGCCGTGATTATGCAAAAAGTTGACTAATCGTCGATCGTGCCGATTGATCGACTTTAAATTTGAAAGTCGACTTTTTCGACTTTTTTCACCCCTGTGTGTATAACGACACTACTGCCTTGCCAGAATGTGATCACGCTGTATATACATGATGGGAACTTTTCTGGATGTATAAACGACAGTGGTAGACCATATGGAGGTAAAGGAGGGTAGTCTCAGGTCCCCCCCCCCCCAAATAAATCGTCATTTTTCTAAGTCCAATTCGGAAATGTTTGAGGTAATTACCTCCCACTTTAATGATTTTTTGTGGGGAAAATATGAAAGTTATTTTCAAGTATTACTGCTCTCGTCATGTCAACAACATGTCATTATTTTAAACAACATCGTTTCCAATGACCATTCTTTGCTCATAAATCTTTTATTTTGACACAAAACTCGCTGTGTTCGATGAAATTTCAGTATTTTGCATCACAAAACTAGAGTTAGCTCCCTTGGGACACTCTTTCGTGTTGGAAATCCAAAAGTCACGTTTCCCACCATTGAAAAATTATCGTGAGTGTGTGTGCAGAATGGGAGGGGGCAGTGTGTGTGACTTTTTACATCCTTAGTTCCCTTACAGGGTCCAGCAGAATTGTCTTTGTAAGTTGTAAAATCCCTCTCCCTCGGATCAGGCCTATTTCCTTCTGGCTGCTCACTGTTATGTTTCATCTGAATTTCGGGTGTCGGTGTATTACTGTTTAATGGTATGGCAAACGATTGACCAACTTAACAGAATATGGTCGATGAAACGTTCATTCCGACGTTCACCAAGCCTTATAATGTGGGAATGATGGATCGTTGACTTTGTCACCACATTATTTGAAATGTACATGGCCACGTGCCCGGTTATACCTACCTTTAGGACCATTCAGCCATCTTGTTTTAGTCGACCCTTTGTTAAAAAAACATGGTCAAAAAAGTCGACTAATCATCGATTTTGGGCGATTAATCAACCATGGAATTTCATAATCACGGCAAGCCTACCTTCAATTATCAAGACTTTTCTCGGTGGGCATTTGCTTCTTTCCTTATTTTCCAATCAGGCAACCTGCAGAGGGCAAGATGATCATTCTCCTTAAATCAGCATGACTGTTTCAAGAAAAACACAAACACTAGCATCTGAGATGCAGTGTGTTTACATTTCTTTTTGACAAGTGAGATTCTAGAGTACTGTTGGCAGAAGAACAGGCAGATAATTTTGACCAAATCGCAACTCTGTTACGATTGTGTCAATAATCTCTGTCCACTTTTATGATTACAGGACTGTAACAGCTTTTGACAAAGCATGTTATTTAAATTCATGGTTCATAGAGGCACCTGCGACTTGCCGATTTTGATCGAATTGACTAAAACAAATCAAATTTATTTCGAATTGAATTTCAATCGAACTTCAAATCGAATCACAGTTAATGTATATGTCATCAAAAGAAAAGTTTTTTTCTAAAAAAATAACCCTGATTATTAAAAGACACACAGTTATGTAGAGTGCATTTTTTGCCGCAACACTTCCCATGCTATAAACTTAGATATAAATGAATATACTAGTTATTGATTGAAACTATTTGAATCATTGACTTTGTTGCTTCGAAACTGAAGCAATAAACATTTTAAATGAACCTGGGTGGATACCTCACTTTTATCACGTTTTCTTGGAAAAAAAACTTTATTTTAAATTGGATCGACCCCATTTGGTCGTGAAGCCATTTGTTTCAAATACACATGTGGAATAACTAAACCAAAATGATAATTCAATGCTGAATGGAGTCAATCCGCTTGTAAATTAAAGCCTGCTCTACTTCTGTTTATATAATAATCAGAGGTATTCTTTAAGAAAACCATTGCTTTTGATGATGTCTCCAGTAACAGTGATCGAACAAAACAATACTCAATATGAAATAATGTGATCAACGTCTGGAACAAATCATTTATTGAAGTTGAACAGCTGTATAACTTTTCAAAGTTCAAAACAGGAAATTTTTTATAAATGGTCACTGGTCATAATGTTCAATAAGTTGAAATGAACAGTTGTAGCAGCAACAGTGTATGTAGCGATGTAGCTACAACTGTTGTACAGTTGTAGGTACATCGCTACAAACACTGCTACAAAGTCAGTTGCATTTCTACTCAGAACAATACTCAATATAAAATAATGTGATCAATTACAATCTGTAAACATTCACGGTTATGGCCAAAGTATATTCGAAAATATTTGAATTTACTTGAATCATATATTGACTTTCGAATTGAATTTTGAATTTTTGCGGGAGCCTAGGTTCAAAAAGGTTCTTAACTGGTGGTAGAGTGCTGGAAGCCCTTATTTGGGCTTTATTCTGAAGTTCAGGTACAACAACTCAAAGGCTTCATTCTCTGTGGGTCTACATCATATTACCTTACAAGTGAAATTATTTCAATTGCATGGATTTGCCTTATTGCAATTTATGGGAGAGTGCCTTTTGGCACTCTCCCATAAACTGCAACATTGCAAAGACCGGTGAATAAATTTTGATGGCTGGAAATAATTTAGCACTCTACCAGTTAAAGTCTTGTTATGTGCTTGAAATTAGCATCTCAGTTTTCAGGGTTTTGAGACCATTGACCCTTAAGGGCCTAATTCCGACTGATCACTTTTACATCAATAGAAGAAGAGCCCCAACATGCAATTTCTGGAATAACTTGCATGTTTTATTCTAAGTATCTTGGCAGTTGTTTTAGGCAAATCTTGGCTGCCTATTTACGCCGTTAAGATTTGCCTAAAAAGAACTGCAATGCCGCAGGATGTAGACAGTCAAAGTGTAGCAATAATGAATAAGGGTCTTCAGTCCCTTAAGGGTTAAAAAGCACTTGTCATGCCACCAACCTCTGCAGGGGGTTATGTTAGGCATGTAGTTGAGTTCTCCATTTGTCCACACAAACATTTTGCATTTTCACTCAAGCATCGGATGGTGGATTTTGATGTCTAATGGAATGGTGACACACCAAGAGACCAGCGTGGGAGAAAGTATATTCGCATATTGCAGCTTTGTCCATGCCAATTTACCAGAGTTATGGCCTTTGTTACACTTAGAAAACTGTCCCTATAAATGTTTTGCGTTATAACTCAAGCATTGTTTGTCCAAATTTGATGTTCTTTGGTATGGTATTGTAATTGGCAAGTAGTGAGGGCAGCATGTACACCAATTGCATATTTCATACATGCCAGATATGTTAAGTTTGGAAAATTCAAAATAGAGATATTTTCAGGCGGTGGTCCTTGTTTATCCATATAAGACAAAAACTGATTCTTCTCCCCCACTCCATCTATCAGTTATGAAGTTCATGCTGAAGAAAAAAAATTAAATAAATATTGGTCATCTTACAACATCCTTAGAGGGGTCAGATTCAAGTCCCTGAATTTTAACTTAGTGCAATATGAGGAAATTTATTTATTTAAAAAATCTTCTCTTGGTCGATACCAAATTTTGTTGGATTTATTAGGAGTTATGCCCCTTTTTGTTGAAAACTTGGCATTTGTCTGTTGATGACTTTATGAGTGCATTCACTTGGAATAATGTAATAAGATTTTCACGAAACTTTCTATAGGCATTCATTGTGAAATGATCTTGGGTTTTTTTCATAAACATTTAGATCCACTTCTTGTTTTGCGGAATATGGATTTTTCCTTTTCTTGGCATGTGCTCAAGTGTTGTTTTTGCAAGCCAACCATTCATCCCTTCTGTGATATTATACATTGAATTAAATTTGATTTGAAAATGGAAAAAAGCATACATGGGCTGAGTTTGAGTATTTTTAGCTCAACTTGACAAAGTCAAGCTGAGCTATTGCCATCACTTCTCGTCCGTCGACGTACGTACGTACGTACATATGTACGTACGTATGTTAGTACATACGTTAGTACGTATGTCCACAATTTCCTTTGGCACACCTCACAGGTCGCATTTATGATCAGATCGTTTCGAAACTTGGTATGCTTGTTTGGGGTGACCTCTAGATGGGAGCTATCGATTTTCTTCAATTTCCATTGAAAAATGTTGCCGCAGCCAACGTTCTTACAACTTAGTTTAGTCAGACCTCAATATTTCTCCTTGGCACACCCTACAGGGCACATTTATGATTGGATTGCTTTGAAACCTGGCATGCTTGTTTGGGGTGACCTCTAGATGGGAACTATCGATTTTCTTCAATTTCCATTGAAAAATGTTGCCGCAGCCAACGTTCTTACAACTTAGTTTAGTCAGACCTCAATATTTCTCCTTGGCACACCCTACAGGGCACATTTATGATCAGATTGCTTTGAAACCTGGCATGCTTGTTTGGGGTGACCTCTAGATGGGAGCTATCGATTTTCTTCCATTTCCGTCCGTCAAAAAATGTTGTCACGGCCAATTAATGTTCTTAGAACTTAGTCAGACCTCAATATTTTCATTTAGCACACCCTACAGGGCACATTTATGATCGGATTGCTTTGAAACCTGGCATGCTTGTTTGGGGTGACCTCTAGATGGGAGCTATCGATTTTCTTCCATTTCTGTCAGTCAAAAAATGTTGCTGCTGGCAACGATCTTTGAACTTAGTTTAGCCAGACCTCAATATTTCCCTTTGGCACACCCTACAGGGCACATTTATGATCAGATCGGTTTGAAACTTTGTATACTTGTTTGGGGTTACCTCTAGATGGGAGCTATCGATTTTCATTGATTTCCGTCAAAAAATGTTGCCACTGGCAATGACCTTCGATGAACTTAGTAAAAACTTAGTGCAGTTAAGCATCAATATTTCCCTTTGACACACCCTGCAGGGCACATTTATGATTGGATCGCTTGCAGACTTGGTGTGCTTGTGTGGGGTGACATTTATATTAGAGCTGAAACGGTTATGAATTTTTTGTAACCGGTTAACCGGGAGCTATAATTGGTTAATGACCGGTGACCAGTTATTTCAATAGTTCATAAGAAAATTGGGGGAAAACATGACCGGGAGTACAGCGCAGCGAGGCCACACAAAGTACAACTCACTCGGACGGCTGGAAAATAAAGAAACGATACGATATCGTAATCGTATTATCGTCAGTGAATACACCTACCTCGTTGTGAGCTGCATGTCACTGTATGAACTGATCAACTGTTGTTCAAAACCGTAATCCAGTAAATCCATGGGTCACTTCCAGGAATACCACTGAACAAAGTGACAAACGTACCTAAACATGCCTTATATTCCATATTCATCGGATGAAAAGGGTGTAAAAAAACGGACGCAGAACACGTGATGCTTTTACCCACTGCCGTAAACCGGTGTTAAAGACAGAAGAATTGACACTGTCGTATTTAGCGATCCTCAAATTAACCTTATTAATCTTCCCCCAGAAATTCATTACGTATGGTAAAGTAAAAACTATTTTAAAATTTAAACCAAAGTTTCAGACTTTTGTGAAGACTGAAGACGAATACTAATTACACCATACACAAAAGAAAGGAAAAACAGTTGCACAGTACGTTCTTGAGAGTTGAGACGTTCATCACTCGTCAGTTTCGGCCCTAGGATGTTTCGACCTTGAGACGATTCGGCCGGTGACGTTTCGGCCTTTCCGAGAGCCGAAATGTCTCCGAGTGAACCGATTCAAGGATGAAATGTCCCAGAGGCCAGAACCACACACATCTAAGAACCAAGGCATATATTACTTGATAAAATGTGATCTCCCTGTCCCTAGCCCAAGTACTGTGCAGACACTGCAGTGTGCAAGCACGACAATTTCTTTTCCCATGGAGTTTATCATTTTCAATACAGACACTCGGGTGCAGCGTATGCGCAGTCACTTTTAAAAAATTCGAGGGGTGGGGTGGGGGGAGGGTATTATGAAACAGCGGTAACAATTCATTCAGAATTTAGACAAGCTATGACGCAATAATACTGACTGCAAATAACTTTGAACCGGTCCCTGAAACATGTGGAATGCGAGTCGGATTATGCGACAGAGTTGCAGAATGACAATGATGCCAGAATCCAAAACTCTTGTCGATTTCTGTCGAATCTTGTCAACTCTCAGCAATAACAATGAAAGGGGTGATATCGGGTTCACCTACAGGCATACAGCTATGCCCAAAGCAATGCTTGAATTACCTTTTACTGTGCTATTATTAGCGTATTAGATACAGCGACATGAAACTTCAGACAAAAACTTACTTTCTATTAATTTCTGCCTGCAGCGCTCATCATAAGATACAGAACGGTTAACCACGGTTACAAAATTTATAACCTGTCATAATCAAAACCGAACCGTCAACGGTTAACCGTTTCAGCTCTAATTTATATGGGAGCTGTCGATTTTCTTCCATTTCCGTCAAAAAATGTTGCCACAGCCAACGTTGTTAGAACGTAGTTTAGTCAGACCTCAATATTTCCCTTTAACACACCCTTCAGGGCACATTTATAATTGGATCACTTTGAAACTTGGTATGTGTGTTCTGGGTGACCTCAAGATGTGAGCTATTGCTTTTAATAATTTCCATAAAAATTATTGTCGTTATCACCAGCCTTTGGACTTACTGCATTTGTGCATCAACTTATCCCTTTTGCACTCTCTGCAGGGTATATTTATGAATTTCCGCACCCCTCCCCCCCCCCCCCCCCAAAAAAAAAAAACAAAACAACAACAACAAAAGCCATTGCCACAAGCAATGACCTTCTACTTAGTGCATTAACATGTTCCTTTGGCATGCCTCAGAGGGCACATTCATTATCAAGTTGTTTTGAAACTTTGTATATGCAGGGTGACAAAGATAGGAGCCATTGATTTTCTTTTCATTTCCATCAAAAACTGTTGCTGTTAGCAACAATCTTTGAATTTATTTCATTTGTGCATGAACATTCTTTGACATGGCCTACAGGCCACATTTATTATAGGATTGTTTTTGAACTTTGTGTGTTCATTAGGCAGGACCTTTAGATAAGAGCTATTGATTAGCATTCGTTTCTGTTAAAAAAAGTTGCCATTTACAATAACTTCTGAACATACTGCATTTGTGTTTCAACATTCTTCCTTTAGCCAGTCTTACAGTTTACATTTAAAAATGGATGGATTACTCTAACGTTGTGCGCACACAATGCTGTTATGTTGAAATTTCATCAAATAACATTGGTACCAATGATCTCCATTTTTGCCATTTCATTTATAACTTTCCAAGTCCAAGTTTGTCAAGTTGAGCTACAGTGTCATTGACACTTTCATTTATCATTGCATGCAATTTCATTCATGTTGAATGAATTTCCTCACATGCTGTTGGGTTAAGAAAATTGAAAACAGAGTTCCATTATTTTGATTAGTTGAATGTAGTTTTTTGTTTGTTAATTTTCGAGAAGTCATGGTTATGGGTTACTCGAGGCTCCACTCATTTTTGGAGATGTACAGCTACTCATCACACAAGTATGACTTGCAGCTACAGTACAAGTCAAAATAAGTTGTAGCATAACCATAATAAACTAAGTATACTGCCACTCTTGCGCCGATAAGATCAGAATCTGACATCATTTTCTGGAAAGTTCTCAGTGAGAGCTTCCCAGAAAATGTCAGCTTCTGGTCTTATCAGTGTAGGAAGAGAAAGATACATAGTTTATAGTGGTTATCCTACAACTTATTTTGACTTCTACTGTATGTGTCTCCCATAACAAGTCTGTACAAGCACTGTGTGTGCATAACACATTTATATGGTTTACCAAAAGCAGGGTTTACAGAATTAATAACTGTCAAAAGTCTCCTCCACATTAAACAACCAACATTTTTAACTCACCTGAGCGAAACTCAAGTGGATGTGGTGGTGGTGTGGTGGGGGGCATGGATATGACTAGCCACATAAATTTGAACCAACAAAGCAGGGTTGTGTGGCTAAAATAGTGGTTTATAAAATGGTTTATGTGGCGACTAAGGGACAGAAAGTGGGTGTTGTATTTTCAAAACCAGAGGCTCAAGTGAGCGTAAAATTCTCACCTGAGTCAAGTTACCTATAGTGCCTTTTGCGAACGGAGATGGTATCAGTGGATCAAGTTACGTATAGCGAATGGAAATGGTGTAAGGGTGACAATGATTTTAAAAGATTAGAGCATTTTTCTAACCAATTGAATCTGCAACTCATGAAGACTCTATAGGATATAACAATATTTATCTCAGGTAGGTTGAAAAAGGCATTTGAAATTATTTTCTGTTTTTAAACTGGTTCCCACCCAGTATTAGTTCATACCAACTTTGGAACAACACCCAGTATTAGTTCATACCAACTTTGGAACAAGTCAATCAATCCACTCCAGAACTTGACATATTAAAAGGGGTGGGTGGGCTGGGGATTCTGCCTCTCCCAAAAAATACAAGTGCAAATAATGCCAGAGAAACTTTCTTTGAACAACCTTGAATCTACACTTTTTAAGTAGACTGCATATCATATATGAATATCAGATAAATGCAGATGGAAGACATTGGAAGTTCAAGAGGAAATCATTGTTCAGTTATTTTCCCCCCAATTACAAACAATGTTAACCCTTTACCTAACATGTAAAGCAGACTACACTTGCAAACAAAATTCTTGAATAACTAATTTTAAGCTCAACTATGACGTAAGTCAAATTTGAGCTTATGCCATGGCCAGTCATCCGTCTGTCTGTCAACAATTCAATACGGCTTGGGCTAGAGACCGTATTTATGAACCGATCTTTACAAAACTTCTTGGGTACCTTTGTTATGACCGTGTGACGAGAACGAGTGTTTTTGGGTCCGATCCGAAATTCAAGTTTGCCGCTGGCAGCCATTTTGTACAAAATTAGGTGCAATCAGATTTTTGTACAGAACTTCTGTTTGTTATCACTGTGCTGTGAGAATAAATATTTTGAGGTTCAGTCAGACCCACTCTTGGACTCAAAGATTTTTTTTCCAGTTTAGCATCTGACTGTCACCCACCTTTACAATACTTTTCCTATGCATTTATTACAGGCTACGGTCAGTATTTATGTACAGACCGTTACAATACTTTATATGTACCTTTGTTATCAGGTCATTACCTAGATGTTTGTCATTGCTGTGTCATATACTATACATGTACATGTCTTAACAATTTGAGCTACAGTGTCATTGACACTTTCATTGTTCATTTTTTGTATCAAAAACTTAGGTTATGACCCCCTCATTGGAATGACCTCGACGAGCTTGTTCCAATGAGGGGTCGTAACCTATGTTTTTGAGACAAAAATGAAAAAATAATGAAAATTAATTGGCAATTTTTTAGAATAGCACTGACCGGTTTTGGCCATTACGTTTGGTGAAGGGTTAAAATGTATGATCCCCTCTCAGGCACCCAAAAGCAGTAAATTCTCAAACTGATTCTTCTCAAAGCAAAGCTTCTGTGTACTTATATGGCATACCGGCCTTCAGTTTGTGCAAACCCACCATGTTTCAGTGAGGGTGGGGGGGGGGGGGGGGGGGGGGGGACTGGGCCAGGGTGTAAATCAGACAGTTATTCGCTGTTGCATAGTGCTTCACCTCAGGTACTCTGACTTTCTCCACCCATAAAATTTTCTGAAATGATATGATCGAAACTGTGGGGATGCTGCTGAACCCCAATAAATGGACAAACACTGGGGCCAGGCTGGAAGCTGAGGGAGAAGTCAGTGGTTAAAGGAGAAGTCAGAAAAAAACATAAAACATATATGACATTGTGACAAAATAAACGTACATAGTGGACACAACAATAGGTAACATGACGAATTGTGGAGAAAAAAATAAAGAAAAGTTTTACAAACATACATACACACACAAAATTAAGTCAGACGGTATACAACAAGAATTAGGTTGTAACCGGTGCTTCGTTAATTGAATTTTTGATGATTATTCCTATAATTGGTGTTTGGAATCTAATATTATTGCGTCTGTGGAAATATTGCCCACCAGTGGAAAGTGACCAGTTTACGGCAGCTGTACTGTAGGGGCAATCCTAAGAAAACTGAGTAATATGTATTGAAAATACAGGTGAAACATTTATGAACAGATACATACACACCCTCATCTACACAGACACACAATCCCTCACCCTCCCTCTTTGACATAACTACACACCCACACACACCGACAGTCTTGTTTAGCCTCTGTTGTGGGGACTTGGTTTTTATACGCTGTTTGAAAAAAACGGTTGTATTATGTGAATGGGTTGTCCGTCCCTGGTGTCCGTCTGCCAAGATTTTGTCTGCCGATTTTCTTGTCTGATCCAGGGCCATTCCCTTTGAAACTTGGTGTGCCTCTTTACCACCTGTGCATGTTCCGGTAGGACTATTTTTGTCAGAGTTATGCCTCTTTTTGACTTAGAATAGTTTGAATCATTGTCTGAATTTTGTCCTGAGATTTTCTTGGAGGTTTACAGAACAATATTATTTTTTTTAAACTTGGCGTGCATGTTCACCATCATGGGAACCTGTGCATGTGCGATTATAGTTCTGGTGGAGCTATTTTTGCCAGAGTTATGCACATTTTTGTCTCACAGTAATTTGCTTCATCGGTCTGAATATTGTATGGAGATTTTCTTGGAGGTTTAAGGACCAAATATTTCGCAACTTGACATGCATGTTTACCACCATGGGAACCTGTGCATGTGCGATTATAGTTCCAGTTAGGCTATTTATGCCAGAGTTATGCACCTTTACAACTTGGAAAGACTAAGAATCGGTCTGAATTTTGTCTGGAGATTTTCTTGGCTGTTCATAGGCTGTTCACCATCATGGGCACCTGTCTACCTATGATTATAATTTCAGTCATACTTTTCTTTCCAGAGTTATGCCGCTTTTTGGCTTTGAAAATTTCACATTTTTGTCAACATTTTGTTAGCTTAACTTGACAAAGTCAAGATAAGCTATTGCCATCAAGCGTGCGGAAGTCTGTTAGTCTGTTAGTCTGTGAATCTGTGAGTCTGTGAGTCTGTGAGTCTGTTCACATTTTCCTTTAGCACGGGTTACACCCCGCAGTTCTTGTCTGATAATCACAAAATTTCATATGCAGGTTTGGGGTCATGTATAGATGAGAACGTCCCCTTTTGGTTGCGATTGGTCAACCGGTATGGCTGCCCGAGCCCAAAACCCGAAAACCATTAGCACAGTCTACAGGTTGTATTTATGAAGGGATTTCATTGTAACTTATAATGTCTAGAAGAGAACATCCCCTTTTGGGCATGATCTGTCAACAGTGATGGCTGCCCAAGCCCGAAACCCAAAAACTTTTAACACAGTCTGCAGGTCATGTTTAATATGGGGGATTTCATTGTAACTTGGTAGGATGACTCCTTATGATGTCTAGATGAGAATTTCCTCATTTGGGCATGATCTGCCAACCGTGACAACTGCCCGAGCCCAAAACTTGAAAACCTTTAGCACAGTCTACAGGTCATATTTATTGAGGAATTTCATTGTATCTTGGTGGGTTGACTTCATATAATGTCTAGATGAGAAAGTCCCCTTTTGAACGTGATTGGGCTACAGGGGCCCGAAGCCCGAAAACCTTTAGCACAGTCTACAGGTCATATTTATGAAGGGAGTTCATTGTAACTTGGTAGGATGACTCCAAATAATGTCTAGATGAGCACATCCCATTTTTATCGCGGTCATTTAGCCCTGGTGGGTGCCCGAGCCCAAAAACCTTTAGCATAGGCAAAAGGTCATATTTATGGAAGGATTTCATTGTAACCTGTTAGGGTGACTCCATATAATGCCTAGATGATGACATCCCCTTTTGGTCATGATTGGTCAACTGTGATGGTTACAGGCGCCCGAAGCCCAAAAATCTTGAGGACAGACTACAGGTCATATTTATGAAGGGATTTCATTGTAACCTCGTAGGATCACTCCAGATGATGCCCAGATGAGAATGTCCCCTTTTGGTTGCGATCATTCAACCATGATGGCTGCCCGAGACCAAAGCCTGAAAACCTTTAACACAGTCTTCAGGTCATATTTATGAAGGGATTTCATTGTAACTTGGTAGGTTGACTTCATATAATGTCTAGATGAGAACAGCCCCTTTTGGACACCATTAGGTAACTGTGACAGCTACAGGGGCCTGAAGCCCGAAAACCTTTAGCACATTCTACAGGTGATATTTATAAAGGGATTTCATTGTACCTTGGTAGGATGACTCCAAATAATGTCTAGATGAGAACGTCCTCTTTTGGTCGCGATCATTCAGCCTTGATGGCTGCCCGAGCCCAAAACCTTTAGCATAGTCTATAGGTCATATTTATGGAAGGATTTCATTGTAACCTTTTAGTTTGACTCCATATAATGCCTAGATGATGACATCCGCTTTTGGTCGTGATTGGTCAACTTTGGCAGTTTCAGGGGCCCAAAAACCTTGAGCACAGTCTACAGGTCATATTTATGAAGGGATTTCATTGTTACTTTGTAGGATCACTCCAGATGATGCCCAGATGAGATTGTCCTCTTTTGGTTGTGATCATTCAACCATGATGGCTGCCCGAGCCCAAAGCCCAAAAACCATTAGCACAGCCTACAGTTCATATTTATGAAGGGATTTCATTGTAACTTGGTAGGTTGACTTCATATAATGTCTAGATGAGAACGTCCCCTTTGGATGCAATTGGGAAACTGACAGTTACATGGGCCCAAAACCCGAAAACCTTTAGCACAGTCTACAGGCCGTATTTATGAAGGGATTTCAATGTAACTTGATAGGATGACTCATTTTGGAATAATTTCACTGCAACTTGGTAACTTTCGCAGATATACGTTAACTGTGGGGGCCACATACATTAACTGTGAGGTCATATTAACCCTCCCCTCAACTCTTGAGTACAGTGTACACCTCATATTATTTTTATCAAAAACAAAGCATACAGGGAACAGAAATGAACATATTCTCAATTATCACAATTCTTGTCTTATTTCATAATCCTTTCATAAACATTGAACATTATCCTTTTCATCAAACACAACACACAAGTTAAGCTACAGTGTCATTGACACTTTCATTTTTAGCTCAACTTTGACGAAGTCAAATTTGAGCTATTGTCATGGCCCGTCGTCCGTCTGTCCGTACGTCAACAATTGGCTATGGCTCGGGCTAGAGGTCGTATTTATGAACCGATCTTTACGAAACTTCTTGTGTACCTTTGTTATGACCCTGGGACGGGAACGAGTGTTTTTAGGTGTGGTCCGAAATTCAAGATGGCTGCCAGCGGCCATTTTGTACCGATGATGCAAAAATCAGTTTTTTGTACAGAACTTCTGTATGAAAGTTCTGATTTGAATAAAGTTTTGTATAAATGTTTAGTACCATGGGATACATCACATATAATACGGGTTTTTTTCTCGTGCGTAAATTATGCAAATTAGACTGACTTTGATTTATTTAGTGTTACTTTCAGAGCGGTAAGTGCCAAGCTGCTATGGCTCGGGCTATAGGCCGTATTTATGAACCGATCTTTACGAAACTTCTTGGGTACCTTTGTTATGACTGTGGGACGAGAACGAGTGTTTTTGGGTGTGGTCCGAAATTCAAGGTGGCTGCCAGCTGCCATTTTGTACCGACGATGCAGAAATCTGTTTTTTGTACAGAACTTCCATATGAAAGCTCTGATTTGAATAATTTTTTGTATGAATGTTTAGTACCATGGGATACATCACATATAATACGGGTTTTTTTCTCGTGCGTAAATTATGCAAATTAGACTAACTTTGATGTTTTTTGGTGTTACTTTCAGCACTGTAAGTGCAAATGCCAATACGGCTCGGGCTAGAGGCCGTATTTATGAACCGATCTTTACGAAACTTCTTGGGTACCTTTGTTATCACCGTGGGACGAGAACGAGTGTTTTGGGTTCCGGTCCGAAATTCAAGATGGCCGATGGCAGCCATTTTGTACGAAATTTGGTGCAATCAGATTTTTGCACAGAACTTCCTTATGAAAGCGCTGATTTGAATAATTTTTTGCGTGAATGTTTAGTACCATGGGATACATCACATATAATACAGGTTTTTTTCTCGTGCAGAAATTATGCAAATTAGATGAACTTTGATTTTTTCAGTGCTGCTTACACACAGTAAGTACACATGTCAATACGGCTCGGGCTAGAGTCTGTATTTATGAACCGATCTTCACGAAATGTCTTGGGTACCTTTGTTATCACCTTGGGACGAGAACGAGTGTTTCTGGGTGCGGTCCAAAATTCAAGATGGCTGCCAGTGGCCATTTTGTATCGAAATTAGGTCTAATCAGTTTTTTGTCACAACTTCTACACAGCTCATATTTGTGAACTGATCTTCACGAAACTTCTTGGGTACCTTTGTTTTCACCTTGGGACAGGAATGAGTGTGTTTTGGGGTGCCTTTGTTATCACTGTGCTATGAGAACAAATATTTTGGGGTTCAGTCAGACCCACTCTGGGACTCAAAGATTTTTTCTAGTTTAGCATCTGACTGTCACCCACCTTTACAATACTTTACCTATACATTTGTTACAGGCAACGCTTAGTATTTATGTACAGACCGTTACAATACTTTATATGTACCTTTGTTATCAGGTCATTACCTAGGTGTTTGTCATTGCTGTGTCGCATACTATACATGTACATGTCTTTGTCTTGACAAGTTGAGCTACAGTGTCATTGACACTTTCATTTTGGATGGTAACCTGAGTTTAGATTTGTGGATCAGTATCAAACTTGGTGTGTGGGTCAGTCATACTACAGTACAGGTGAAGTTCGAATCAGGGATCGGTATGATGTTATCGGTTGGATGAAAACAGTAGTTACGTACAATTCGAAAAAGCCTACCAAGCATATTATGCAATGCTAAGTGGTGCTGTTGTTTGTTCTCTGTGATAAACATGTCCCCACAAAATCGTGAAGACAAACCCCCCTCACACACACATATATAAAGTTTATGAATCCATACATTGAGCCAAGAGACATAATTTATTTGAATAAATGACTTGATTCATACAAAATTTCAAATACCCTTGAAGCCTCCTGCTGGAAACGGCCAAAGAAAATACTAAAGAAGTGTAGAGATGGGAGGTTACCTGCAAATACGGGTCAGTGTCAGTTATAAAAACTACAGAACATTACAACTGCAGCTTCGACTTACAGGACTGCATTTTCAGTTTTCAAATTTTCCTGCATGTAATTTGCTCGAACCAATCAAATGCGATCAGTGACTGGCCTTTTGAGATAATTTTTACCAATGATGAGTGACCACTTTAGTAATATGGTGCTCTCACAGTGAAATAAACTTATTGAAACAATAATTATGAACTCATATGTTCTCGCGGTTCCTTGTTTTCAAGGAATAGCCTTGAATTTGACTAAGGGTCCAGTGCTGGAAATGAACAAAATTGATGGGTGCAGTTTTAAGCTCCCGCAAAATTAAGAGACGAGAGTAAATTGCTCCCGTAAAATGTTAGTATATGAATTTTCGAGGGACTACTGTCACCAAACACGAGAAACCTTAACTCTTTGAACCCAAGTGGACGCTTTTCCAGCCAGGAATATGATATGTCATAACATCATTAACCCTTTACCCAACGAATCGCCCACATCCACCCGTGTAATATGCAAATTCAGCAGTTGAAAAAATATTATTTTTCAAAAATGTCAACAAAACCATATCATGTGACCCCTCGTTGGAACGAGCTCGACGAGCTCGTTCCAACGAGGGGTCACATGATATGGTTTTGTTGGAAATTCTTTGAAAAAATTAAAAAAATGATATTTAAAATAATAAATTTTGATATCGTCTGCGTTGGGTAAAGGGTTTAAACAGGGTGACTGTTTAGTAAATGTGTGGGGTAGACAATCAGTATTTTCAATGTGCAGCCCCGAGGCTGCACGTTGAAAATATCGATTGGTCTACCCCAAATAATGTATATGGGCTCTTCTAATTGCTGCCATTGAACTGGCATGGCACATACCACTAGTGTTCAAAGGGTTAAGTGTACAAGAAATTGCTTAATTATAACAGTAACTTGCCACCGGCCAGTCTGCTGCTTTCTCAAAACAACACGCTTTCATATGCCCTCACAGAATATTAGTGCTCCACAATATTTTTCAACAAGTGCATTTTTTAGCTCCCGTAAAATAGAAATCACGGATGCTGTAGGGAGCAATTGCACTCGCACCCGTCTCATTTCCACGACTGAGGGTCATTCAAGGCCTTGATGTCTTGGAAAATCTGTCAGGATGTCTTGAAATGCCTTCAATATTCACAAAATATAAATTCTAACTAACCACAAAATCATAACAATATAGTTCTATATGCAAGAGTTAGTGAAGGCATAGTCCTAACAAGAACCCTCCGGTCCTTATCCCCTCCACAACTTCCCTTGTAGTGATGTGGTAGGAGGAGTTAAAAGGTTCTGGTGAGGACTTGCGAAGGCAGGGCCTTGAAAATCCTTGAATTTGTCTCTTGCAGGGCCTTGAAAAAAGCAGAAATATATTGAGAAACTGCCTTGAATAGTCTTCTGTCAGTCCCTACTTGGAGGAACCCGGGAGGGCGGTGGATCAGTGGTTATGGCATTGGACTTCAAACCGAGAGGACAACTTTTTTGAGCCCTCAGGGATAACTGTGTTGTGTCCTTGCGCAAGACACTTCATCCTGATTGCCGACGTGGGGGCATAGTGACGCTGTGTACTGAGGCATTCTACAGGGTGATAGGGCCTTTGTCTTCAACCAATGTTAACCCTGCTTGTGTGGAGTTAGTACGTCAGAGAGTCTGACAGTTGCTTGATGGTTCTCTCTGCATACTCCGTCTTCCTTCCACGAGGTGACCCTGGCTGTCAGATGTGTTGTTCAACCCCAATAAATAAATAAATAAATAAATAAATAAATAAATAAATAAATAAATAAATAAATAAATAACCTGCAGAAACCCTCAAACTTCTTCATTATTTATCAGGCCTTTCATTTTCAGGAGAGCGATTTATTCGCTCGCCTGCTGCTCGCCTTAAATTAAGGAGGGCGAAAACTAGCCCTTCTGACTTAGAAAATAATGATTACCATAGCAGCTTGTTCCTAAAATGGGAAAACCCACATCTTTTCAGATCTATGCATTGTTAGTGGTCTCTGTAAGACAGCCACACTGCCCCTCTCATACCTCTGGGCCTTGTCAAGACCCGGAGGTGTGGGAAGGGCAGAGTAGCCATCTCACAGAGACTACCAGACTACCTTGTTAGCAGCACCAAATAAAATGTACAAAGTCCACTGGGCATAATTCATTAATAGCAAATCTTCATTTTGGCTTTTGTAAGCTTGAGGAGTGCTAATCGCTTGCCCAGACCATGTGCAGGAAGCGATTTTTAGCCCTTCTGTATTTTAAGAATGCCAGGCCCGATTTATTAATGAGCATTAAATGTTGTTTTTTGTTGTAGGGACACAGTAAAAAGGATATATTTGGTTTTATAACCAGAGACCATGGTGGTAAATATTTGTGCCATATTTTGAGATGTTATTCTTCCACAGTGGTAAGTATTTGCTTTCTTTTGGCATAATTTAGTTTGATAATGAAGTACATAGAGAGTAATCGCTTGACTGGACTGGTTACGTGAAATAATTTATGAGAGGTGAGGGGCGTTGTACAAACATGAGTGTGCGAATGTGCACAAGTGTTTTACAATATAGTCCCTCGCCTCGAAGGAATTATTTCACGTAACCAGTGCAGTCAAGCAATTACTCTGTTTATTTCTTTTCATTATTAACGATAATTATATTATTTAACCCTTTACCTAATGAAATGGCAAAAACCATCCAGTGCTATTGTAAACAATCGCCAATTAATTTTCATTATTTTTTCATTTTTTGTCTCTAAAACATAGGTTATAACCCCTCATTGGAATGGGCTTGTCAAGCTCGTTCCAATGAGGGGGTCATAACCTAAGTTTTTGAGACAAAAAATGAAAATAATAGTTATTTCAAGAATTTTTTTTGCAAGTGTCATCTGCTTTTCATGTTAAAAAAGCAAAAAACACTGAAGTCCCCATTACACCCACGGCAGAGTGTCTTCGTTTGCACACACGGATACATGACCCAATTGTTTATTACATACTTCACTTAAGTTATCATTTATAATCAAAACCGGGAATCCCAGTAAATCACACTTTGGTAAGTAATAAAGCCAATTAACTGGTTGAGAGCTAGATTATTTTGGGTGATCTGAAGTTGCTATTCAAAGTTTGTTTTATTACAAATTATTTGAAAGTGCCTACAGGCCCCTTCAATAATTTGTAACAGAGCATATTGTTATAAACAAAATATTACTTGCATTTGACTGAATGTGAAACATGAGCAAGGAAAAACATTGGCCTTTCCTCTGGCACCCCCATTTTTAGCTCAACTTTGGCGAAGCCAAATTTGAGCTTTTGTCATGGCCCGTCGTCCATCTGTCCGTACATCAACAATTGGATACGGCTCGGGCTAGAAGCCGTATTTATGAACCGATCTTTACAAAACTTTTTGGGTACCTTTGTTATGACCGTGGGACGAGAACGAGTGTTTTTGGGTCCGGTCCGAAATACAAAATGGCTGCCAGCCGCCATTTTGTACCGACGATGCAGAAATCTGTTTTTTGTACAGAACTTCCATATGAAAGCTCTGATTTGAATAATTTTTTGTATGAATATTTAGTACCATGGGATACATCACATATAATACAGTTTTTTTTCTTTTGCGTAAATTGTGCAAATTAGACTAATTTTGATGTTTTTGGTGTTACTTTCAGCACTGTAAGTGCGAATGCCAATACGGCTCGAGCTAGAGGCCGTATTTATGAACCGATCTTTACGAAACTTCTTGGGTACCTTTGGTATCACTGTGGGACGAGAATGAGTGTTTTTGGGTCCGGTCCGAAATTCAAGATGGCCAATGGCAGCCATTTTGTACAAAATTAGGTGCAATCAGATTTTTGCACAGAACTTCCATATGAAAGTGCTGATTTGAATAATTTTTTGTGTGAATGTTTAGTACCATGGGATACATCACATATAATACAGGTTTTTTTCTCGTGCAGAAATTATGCAAATTAGATGAACTTTGATTTTTTTCAGTGCGACTTACACACAGTAAGTACACATGTCAATACGGCTTGGGCTAGAGTCTGTATTTATAAACTGATCTTCACGAAATGTCTTGGGTACCTTTGTTATCACCTTGGGACGACAACGAGTGTTTCTGGGTGCGGTCTAAAATTCAAGATGTCTGCCAGTGGCCATTTTGTACCGACAATTAGGGCTAATCGGTTTTTTGTACACAACTTCTATACGGCTCAGACTAGAGGCCATATTTATGAACCAATCTTTACGAAACTTCTTGGGTACCTTTGTTATCACCGTGGGATGAGAGCGAGTGTTTTTGGGTATGGTCCGAAATTCAAGATGGCCACCAGCAGCCATTTTGTACCTAAATTAGTGCAATGAGTCTTTTGTACAGAACTTCTGTATGAAAGTTCTGATTTGAATAAATTTTTGTATGAATGTTTAGTAACATGGAATACATCACATATTGTAAGGGTTTTTTTTTTCGTGCAGCAATTATGCAAATTAGATGAACTTTGATTTATTCAATGCTACTTACACAATGTAAGCACACATGTCAATATGGCTCAGGGTAGAGGCTGTATTTATGAACCGATCTTCACAAAACTTCTTGGGTACCTTTGTTATCACCTTGGGATGAGAATGAGTGTTTCTGGGTGCTGTCCAAAATTCAAGATGGCTGCCAGTGGCCATTTTGTACCGAAATTAGGTCCAATCAGTTTTTTGTCACAACTTCTATACAGCTCGTATTTATGAACTGATCCTCACAAAACTTCTTGGGTACCTTTGTTTTCACCGTGGGACAGGAACGAGTGTGTTTTGGGGTGCCTTTGTTATCTCTGTGCTATGAGAACAAATATTTTGGGGTTCAGTCAGACCCACTCTGGGACTCAAAGATTTCTTTTCTAGTTTAGCATCTGACTGTCACCCACCTTTACAATACTTTACCTATATATTTGTTACAGGCAACGGTCAGTATTTATGTACAGACTGTTACAATACTTTATATGTACATTTGTTATCAGGTCATTACCTAGATGTTTGTCATTGCTGTGTCACATACTATACATGTACATGTCTTTGTCTTGACAAGTTAAGCTATAGTGTCATTGACACTTTCATTCTGAAAGCCCTGCTAGTGGTTTCTAGCACTCAACCAGTTAATTATCATAAAACAGTTTGTGCTAAAAGCACAGGATTAACTAACAAATCGTCAGCTGATAGATCATCAAGTGCAAACCTAGCCAGTAGTATATCATCAGAAAATGTGTTCTTATATATAGTGTTTTTCATCAGAAATTGAGAATATTCATATTGATCACATACTCAGCACTAAATAGCTCATTTCGGAAATATCATCTCACAACATGTCTAATATGGGATTGACCTCAGAAGTCGCTGTCGTAAAGTTGTGAGTGAGTTGGTTTGGGAAATGGAATTGAATTAATCTTCTCTAATTTTTAGCTTACCTGACTGAAAGTCAGGGGGCGCTCAAGTGATCACTTTCTGTCTGCCATCTATCTGTCCGTCAGGTGTGAACTTTACATTATCGACTTCTCTAACCCCTGGCCAAATTGAACCAAATTTGATATGCATGGTCATTATCATACGTCAATTCAAGTTTATTCAAATAAAGTTGCCATGCTCCATAGCGAGGGAGAGTGGGGGAAAATGCTCCAAAATTCTAGAAAAATCTCCTCATGAACCAGTGGGTACAATGACTTGATATTTGGTATGAAGCCTCCTTCTGAGGTGTAAAATCAAGGTTCTTTAAACGAAGTTTGTGAAGCAATATTTGCCTTTGTAGTGGGAGGTGCAAGATTTTAGGCCCTGCCCAAAAGTTCTATTTTCTGAACCGATGATCCTCTTTGAACGAAGTTCGGTATGTGGTATTATAGGGTCATAAGTACTTGATTCATGCTAAAAAAAATTCCCATGTTCCCCGTGGGAACCCCAGAAACTAAAAATAGAAAATATTTTCAAACGCCCATATTTTTTCCAAACCACACGGAACAAAGAACCGTTATTTGGTGTGAAGCATCCTTTGGACCAATAGAATCAAATGGTAAAGAAAATTTGCCATCAGTTTTGTTAGCGTGTTCTGTAGGGGAGGGGGGGGGGGGGGGGGAGTCGTCGAAAAAATGCAGAATCAGCATATTTGCATATATTAAAAAAAATTTCTTCTCCAGAACCACTGATCAGAATCTTCTGATATTTGACATACAGCATCCATAGGGGGGGTCAGATACAAGTATGTTCAATTTAAGCCCCTCGTTTTGTACTTGGCTCAATACAGGAGCCCAAATCTTAACTTAGGGCAATATGGGAAATCAGCTTTAAAAATTTTCTTTTTCAGAACTGCTGGTCAGAAGGTTTTCATATTTGGTAAACATCATTGTTATGAGGGTCAGATTCAAGTTTGTTCGCATCAAGTCTCTCAGTTAATGTTTGGGCTTGCTGTGGGGGGCCTGAATTTTAACTTAGTACAATATGAGAAAATTTCTTTAAAAATTTTCTTCTTCAAATCCACCAGTCAGAATCCTTTCGTATTTGGTATGCAGGATCTCTAGGTGGGTCAGATTCAAGATTGTTCAAATCGAATCCTTGGGTTAAAATTTGGGCTCGCTATGGCAGCCCAAATTTTAACTTATTGCAGCATGAGGAAATTTCTTTAGATAATCTTTATTTCAGCTCCAGCTGTCAGAATCCTTTCATATTTGGTGTACAACATCTGGGGGGGGGGGGGGGGGGGATTAAATTTGTTCAAATCGAGTCTGAACTTTAACTTAGTGCAGTATGAGGGACTTTCTTCAAGACTCTTTTTATATTTGTTATATAACATCTCCAGGAAGATGAGATTGTGGGCTCTCTTCAGGTAGAGGGGAGGGGTATAGGCAGGGGGGATAGGGGGGGGTTGGTGGTATAGGTTTTGGGCATCCAAGTTTGTTCAAATCCATTCCTAAGTGGGTTTTTTCCCTAATATTTGCATTTCAAACCCTTGGAAGTTTGGCAGTGCTGGTCTACAGCTGATAGAATTGGAAACAGGAAGACCTATGATAATAATCATCTGACATGGACACTAGTGTTATGAATAATTTCATGACTTCATTTCTCTGTATGTTGATGTACCATGACTAACTGAATGTGATCTTCTTTGAACACTTTATCAGGTGAGCGATTAAGGCCCTTTGGGGCCTCTTGTTCATTAACTGTTTACCTAATACAAAAGCAGGGTGTGCAGTCGCTCAGTGGTTAGAGTATCAGACTTCAAGCTGAGAGGTCCATGCTTCGATCCTGATCAGGGGTAATTGCATTGTATCCTTGGGCAAGGCACTTAATCCTGATTGCCCACTTGTGGGTACGGTTGCACTCTGTACCAAGTCATACTGTATGTCGATGGTGCATTTGCCTTCAACCAATGCTAAACCTGCATGTGCAAAGTTAATATGTTGTGGACTGTGACAGTTTCTTGCCACTGCTTGGTGGTTCTCCCCAGGTACTCTGGCTTCCTCCACCTCTTAAACTGTCCGACACGAGGTGATCCTAGCTGTCCAAAGTGTCATAAATAAATAAATAAATAAATAAATAAATGAATAGACGACGTTTGCAGAAAACATCTGAATAACTGAATATTTTAATTTTTTGTATCGAAAATATAGCTTATTATCCCTCATTGGAATGACATTGACAAGCTTGTTCCAATGAGGGGATCATAATCTATGTTTTTGAGACAAAAATTGAAAAAAAATTGCCTGTGATGTTTATGAACAGCACTGGCTAACTTTGCCTCAGTTCACCTTTCGCATATTAAATTGAATGTTCTAGGACCCAAAATACACAAATGAAAATACAGATAATTTATATCACTTTTTTATTTCATCAAATGTATTCACCATCTCATCTCTTAGCAATTCAGTTCATATTCTAGGTCCTTCTTAAACATTGCAGGTCTTAAACTGGAAACAGGATAAGAAATGGGTACAGAATCAATAAGAAATAAAAATAGGTTCCTCAAGTTCTTGTTGGAACCCAAAAGTAGGTTCCACAGAATTAAAAAAAATAACAACCTATTTGGACACAATTTTCATTTATATTTTTTAGCTCACCTGAGCGAAGCTCAGCGGGAGCTTTACTGATCGTGATCCGTCCGTCGTCTGTCGTCCGTCGTCCGTCCGGCGTTAACTTTACATTATCGACTTCTCCTCCTAAACCACTAGCCCAATTTTATTCAAATGTTGGCTAAATGTTTATTAGCTAATGCCAATTCAGATTTGTTCAAATGAAGTTGCCCCTCCTCCTGGGTGGTGCCATGCCCCCAAGTGGCACCAAAATCTTTGTAAATCTTCTTCTCATGAACCAGCAGTAGCAGAGACTTGAAAATATGGTATGCACCTTCCTTTTGAGGTGTAGACTCAGATTTGTTCAAGAGAAGTTTGAGGGATAATATTTGGTGTTGTTATGGGAGGGGCAAAAATTTTGGCCCCGCCCCTAATTTCTATTTTCTGAACCGAGAAGCCGATTTCAACCAAATTTTATGTGAGGGCTTATTGCGTCATGAGTACTTGATTTATACAAAAAAAAAATTTCCCGCAGCCCCGTGGGAACCGCAGGAGCTAAAAATAGAAAAAATTTAAAACGCCCATATCTCCAAAACTGCACGGCACCGAGAATTTTTATTTGGTGTGCAGCTTCCTTAGGACCAACAGAAAGGATTGGTAAAAAAAAATTGCCATCGTTTTATCATAGGGCACAGTTTCGGGACTTTGAAAAAGTGCAGCACTTTTTAACACTGTAGGCAATGGGAAAAACATTAAAAAATCTTCTTCTCCAGATCCAGCAGACAGAATCTTTTGATATTTGGTATGCAACATTGTAGGGTGGATCTGATTCAAGTTTGTTCAAATCGGCCCCCTGGGTTCATATTTGGGCTCAGTATAGGAGCCCGATTTCGAACTTAGTGCATTTCAGGCAAATTTCTTAAAAAATCTTCTTCTCCAGATCCGGCAGGCAGAAGCTTTTGATATTTGGTATGCAACATTGTGGGGTGGATCTGATTGAAGTTTGTTCAAATTGGCTCCCTGGATTCATATTTGAGCTCACTATAGAAGCTTGAATTCGAACTTAGTGCATTTCAGGCAAATTTCTTAAAAAATCTTCTTCTCCAGATCCAGCAGGCAGAATCTTTTGATATTTGGTATGCAACACTTTGGAGTGGATCTGATTCAAGTTTATTCAAATCGGTCCCCTGGGTTTATATTTGGGCTCAGTATAGAAGCTCGAATTCGAACTTAGTGCATTTCAGGCAAATTTCTTAAAAAATCTTCTTCTCCAGATCCAGCCGGCAGAATCTTTTGATATTTGGTATGCAACATTGCGGGGTGGATCTGATTCAAGTTTGTTCAAATCGCCCCCTGGATTCATATTTGGGCTCACTATAGAAGCTCGAATTCGAACTTAGTGCATTTCAGGCAAATTTCTTAAAAAATCTTCTCCAGATCCAGCAGGCAGAATCTTTTGATATTTGGTATGCAACATTGTGGGGTGGATCTGATTCAAGTTTGTTCAAATCGGCTCCCTAGATTCATATTTGGGCTCACTGTAGAAGCTTGAATTCAAACTTAGTGCATTTCAGACAAATTTCTTTGAAAATCTTTTTCTCAAGATCCAGCAGGCAGAATCTTTTGATATTGGGTATGCACCACGCTTAGGGGGGTGAGATTCAAGTTTGTTCAAGCTAAGTCCCTGGGTTCATATTTGGGCTCAGTATAGAAGCTCGAATTCGAACTTAGTGCATTTCAGGCAAATTTCTTAAAAAATCTTCAAAATGAGGAATTTTCTTTAAAAATCTTCTTCAGATCCAGCAGTTGGAATGTTTTGATATTTGATATGCAGCATTCTTAGGGGGTGAGATGCAAGTTTGTTCAAGCCATGTCCCTAGGTTCATATTTGGACTCACTGTGGGAGCTTGAATTCTAACTTAGTTCAATATGAGGAATTTTCTTTAAAAATCTTCTTCTTCAGATCCAGCAGTTGGAATGTTTTGATATTTGGTGTGCAGCATCCTTAGGGGGGGGTGAGATTCAAGTTTGTTAAAGCCAAGTCCCTGTGGAGCCCGAATTATAACTTAGTTCTATATGAGGAATATTCTTTAAAAATTTTTTTTTTTTTTAGATCCACTGGTCAGAATCTTTGGATATTTGGTATAAGCTTTTCTTAGGAGGAGCAGATGCAACTTGTTGAAATCAATTTTCTGGGTTGATATTTAGGCTACCATGTCAGGTGAGCACCCTCAGGCTCCTTGGGGCCTCTTGTTTCTCTTAGTTAGTCTGTTGCTATACAACTGAAGTACTGGGCATTCTCGTTTTTTATTTGCATGAATATTTATCATCATTTACAACCACATTTATAAATGGGACTAGAAACGAACTGATAAACAAATGTGCAAGAAAAGTAACCACTTGAAAAATAATAAACTCATTGTTTGAATGTTTGTACTGCTTTTTGATTCCTGATTATACCACAGTTGTTACTGCAACTACATCCGACTTGTAGTGTATAGAACAGCAACAAAAAATGCTCAGTTTTCCTTTGTTGATAATTCCAGCACTTGTCATCATTTTATTTATGCAAGTCTTCGAGAATTTTCGGAATAGTTGGAATTATCAACTATGGAAAACTGAAACAATTAAATTTTAGGTGACCGAAATCTCCGAAACTTTTTATAGGCTGGAGATGTTATTTTATTGTAACTGGCTACTTCTTTTTGTATTTTAACGTACTTGGACGAATCTCTTTGTTTTGCCAATTTAGCTGCATTCCAAAGTTTTTTATATACTAAAAATTTGCTAAGCACCAAATATTTGACACATCATTGTGAAATTTGCTTGTGACATATTTGCGATATTTTTGGTGGATATGATTGAGGAATGTATTGAGATAGTCCCCAGTGTTTACATTAGCTCTCTTGACAGGCAGACTTTTCGTGACAGTCATGGAAAGCATGTACCCCTTGATTTTCATGATGTTTTCGTGTACTGTCGACATGTACATGACATG
The DNA here is from genome assembly GCA_031216915.1 of Pictodentalium vernedei. NCBI lineage: Eukaryota > Metazoa > Mollusca > Scaphopoda > Dentaliida > Dentaliidae > Pictodentalium > Pictodentalium vernedei. The sequence goes on along the minus strand of CM062297.1, from coordinate 232,137,523 downwards.
TGTAGGGTATACAATCTTCATTTCAACACAAACCCTTGTGATTTAATGATTGAATATGGCAAATGCAAAGGTAAGAATGTGGCGGGCTGTTGGGATGGTGGAGCAAGGGGCTACCCATCATCAGATTGGTGAAGCCCTTGGTGTGCACCATACAGTGAATACCAGAGCCTGGGCAAGATTTCAGCAGTGTGGCACACCAGTAAGACGGCATGATGGTGGCAGAGACTGGACAACATCTGCAGCTGAAGACTGGTTTTTGATCATTCAGGCCTGTAGGTACCGCTTTGCCACAGCAACCCATTTTCGCAGTGACCTTCAGAATGCATCTGGTGTAAATATTTCGGCACAGACTATCCAGGCAAAGGTTGCACGAAAGGTGGTCTCCGATCGAGAAGACCATGTATTCACATTCCGCTGTCCCAGAACCACCACCAGGCACGATATGAATGGGCCATGGACACCTTGGATGGACCATAGAAGATTGGCAATTAACATTATCCTTTTCATCAAACACAACACACAGACAAGTTAAGCTACAGTGTCATTGACACTTTCATTTCCTGCAGCATCTCTCATGTTAATTTCCTTGGTTTAAACTGGTTTAAACAATTTAAACGCAACTGTATGAGTGTCATTAATCTGATTATATCGTTATATTGTAAATGTCATACATGGAAACGACCTTGTATAAGCTTTCTAGCTTTCTGTCGGATCCACCATCAACTATGTTGTACTTTGTATCTCCTGAAAATGTAGAATAAGTAAATATTGTTTAAACTGAGCCTCCAGCTATCAGACCACCTTAATAATGGATCCTTGTGAACGGCAAGGTAAAAGACTTAGAACGGACAAACCAAAAAAACAATGCCCTTCAAATAAACGCTTTGCAAACTCCCAAACATCCACCAAAAAAGTGGCAAAATTATCTGGAATTCACCCACCCCCATGTGACAGTATTGTCTTTGCTACATGCACAAACCTTCCAAAAAATATATGGTTCTCAAGCACCGTCAGTCGCAAACGTTTCCGTGACCCTTATAAAACTAATTGCATGACTCGCAATTGCATCTATCTGCTAACATGTAGATCATGTCAGAAACAATACACCAGTAAATCTACTGAGAAGATTCTTCGGAAACTGCATTAAGGAACATATTGCGGACATCACACACAAACGTGACCCCCTGTAGCCACACACTTCAATTCTAGTAACTGCTCCCTTTCGGATCTCCATTGCCGCATCATACAGGTACTAGATTCCGACCCTGATGCAAACAATACAACAGAACAAAGCCGTCATATTGAGATGAAATGGATCCTGGAACTGAAAATCCTACAACCCCTAGGCCTGAACAAGAAGGACTTCAGTCAGTTTTTAATATTTATAAATTTTTAAGCCACCTCTTATTCTCTATTACCTCCATAATTGATTTAAATTCATAACAATATTTAAGATATATGCGTCATCATTTCTATCTTTTTACTGAACTCATACATGCTGGTGCAACAATGTCAGCAGTATACAAAGGGAGTATTTCCAGTCCTTGAAGTAAGGACTATTTAACCACAGCACTTAATTACTGTGGCAAACTCCACTTACCATGGCACTACCATGTCATTTTCAAACATGATCAACTACTACTTGTTAAGCACATCACCAATCAAGTGCCAGGAGTGCTCTCTTATATACCTCAAGCTTTGAATATCCTGCCAGTCCTGATATTGAATATTTGAGTTATAAAATTGTGTTAAGATAGGAATTAAAATTTGCTCACCATTACTAAAATATATTACATAAATATTAAGTACCAGTGCTCAGAATAATAAATTGAGGGTTTGGGGAAAAATGTCACCACAGCATTTATGTGCTGTGGTAAAACCATTTTATCACAACATTTACCATGACAGTGCTGATTGCTGTAGCTAATTTCAAGGGCTGGTACTTCTAATCACTGCATAGCGGTCAGCACGAAAGTCAGTCATTACAATGCAGTTGTAATTGTTATAAAAACAAGGCAGACATCCATACATTTGGAATTGTTTTCTAATCACTGCATAGCAGTCAGCATAAAAGAAAGGCAGTCATTACAAAGCAGTTGTAATTGTTATAAAAACAAGGCAAACATCCAACACAGAGATCTGTACATTTGGAATTGTTATAAAACAAAACCACTAAAATTGTACAAAAAATCAAAGAAAACCTTTCAAATGTATTATTTAAATAAAAAAAGTAAACAAAAAAGATAAACTGGGTAAATGTCCCATAAAAAATAAATAAATAATCTGGGGAAATGTCCATTTTTCCAATAAGTAGCCTGGTGAAATATCTACTGGGGGTAATGTCCCACCACTGATATCTGGGTTAATGTTTACCTGGAGAAATGTCCATGTATCGTTAAATCTCAATTTGTTCCAAATTATTTCTATTTCTAATTATTTCTTTTGAGGAGGCAGGGGTTCAGGTGGTGATGACGTGTGCCAAATGTGTCACCAGTCATTGGGAATGAAAAGGCGTGGAGTGGATTTTTTTTTTATTGGGGGAGTCTACATACTGCCATACTCCACTACCCACCTCCATTTGTGTCTTTCAGTTATGTTTCAAGCTCACCGTGAGTGACCAGTACCTGAATGGAACAACTTATTTTTTCCTGATCACCAACACACTTATTTTTTTCATACTCTGGGGGTATAAGGAAACAGAGTAGGGTTTCTGCACAAAGCAATTAGAAAAATCGGTAGGCCTACACAGTGTATTGAGAGAATGTTTACAGGATATTTCAGCACCTGCGACTGAGAATAACACTTTGTTTGTTCTTACTTGGATGAAATATCGTTTTGTTTTAAAGTGTGAATATTCAGTCTGTTATGATAATTCCATAATTGTCCTTTTGTGACATGAAAGCAGAATTTAGGACAGTCAAATTAATTTCAGTTGCTTTGGATGTGACAGGTTGTCTGTGGTAAAATACAGTGGTCATAAATCAATTACATTGTATTCTTTTGTTTTGATGAGTGTTAATTAATTTCACATGTTCACATCCTCTTGTGAGTGCTTGGTAAAGAATTGAGACACTTCCTCTTTAACAGTTGCTGAGTGAATAGGAACTGGCATGGCTATCTTCACAATAAACAATTAATAACCTAAACTCATTGGTCTTTATTGGGAGCAGGTCATGTTTTCCCCTGTAAATTCACCAGGTTCAACAGGGTGTGTAAGCAGGTACCCACAGATATTTTTGATCTTCCATTCCCCAATAACTGCTATGGATTAACTCTTAACAGCTGTGGATCATAGTAACTGCTATGAGCTTTGAACATCCTTCACTCCATCCCTAGAAGTGGTCATCCACCTCCAGGGAGGCAAGCGTTGGTCCTGTGTCCCTCCTGTAGCCCTTTTTAGCTCACCTGACTGCAAGTCAGTGGGAGGTATTGCCATCACTTGGCGTATGTCGTCCATCGTCTGTTAACTTTTGCAAACCTGGCTTCTTCTCCACAGCCATTCAGCCAAATTCAAACATATATTGCACAAACCGTCCCTGAGGTATACCCTTTCTATTTTTGTTCAAATGGAGCGACTGCCTTCTTCGGGCTGTGGGCAATGATGCCAAAGCCTAAAAATCTTTAAAAATCTTCTTCTCATGAACCACCAGAGAGATTGCCTTGATATATGGTAAGTTACGCTCTTTGGTGTTGAGGATTAACATTTGTTCAAGAGAAGTTGGTAGATCAAAATTTGGGCTCTCTGTGGGCACATATCCATTTTGGGCTCTGCCCCAAATTTCAATTTCAAGAACCCATGAGCCAATTTGAACCAAATTTGACATGTAGCATAAGTAGGTCCAACGTACTTGATTGATGCCTGGAATTTTTTTTTTTTTTGCCCTGTGGGTACCCCAGGGGCTAAAAATAGAAAAAATTCAAATGTCCATATTTTCCAAACTACACGGAACAGAGAACTGTTATTAGGTATGAAACATTCTTTTAACCGGTAGAATGGATTAAAAAAAAAATAGCCATCGGTTGTGTTAGGGTGTTCTGTAGGGGCATTTTGAAAAAATTGATGAGTCAGCATATTTGCAAAAATTGAAAAAAAATGTTTTTTCAGAACCGCTGATCAGAATCGTTTGATATTTGGTATACAGCATCTATAGGATGGTCAAATACAAGTGTGTTCAAATCGACTCCCTCGGTTCATATTTGGGCTCAACAGAGGAGCCCAAATAATTAACTTAGGGCGCTATTGGGAATAAGCTTTAAAAATCTTCTTCTTCAGATCATAGTGTCAGATTCTTTTGATACTTGGTATACAGCATCTCTACTGGGGTCAGATTGAAGTTTGTTCAAATTGAGTCTCTGGGTTAATATTTGGGCTTCCTATGTAAACCCGAATATTAACTTGGTGCAATATGGGGAATAATCTTTAAAAATCTTCTTAAGATCCACCAGTCAGATCCTTTTGATATTTGGTATGCAGCATCTCTATGGGGGTTAGATTCAAGTTTGTTCAAATGGGATCCCTGGATAAATATTTGGGCTCTTTATTGGAGCTCAAATTTTAACTTGGTGCAATATGAGGAAATTTCTTAAAAAATATTCTTTTTCAGACCCTATAGTGAGAATCCTTTCATATTTGGTATGTGACATCTCTAGAGGTGTAAGATTTGAATTTGTTCAAATCGACTCCCTGAGTTAATATTTAGGCTTCCTATGGGAGCCTGATTATTAACTTGGTGGAATAGGGGGGATATTTGGTAAAAATCTTCTTCTTCAGATCCACCAGACAGATTCTTTTGATATTTGGTGTGCAGCATCTTTAGGGGGGTTAGATTCAAGTGTGTTCAAATGAGATCCCTGGATGAATATTTGGGCTCTTTATTGGAGCCCAAATTTTTACTATTGCAATATGAGAAAATTTCTTAAAAAATCTTTTTCAGACCTGCTATTGAGAATCTTTTCATATTTGGTATGTGCCATCTCTAGAGGTGTAAGATTCTAATTTGTTCAAATCGAGTCCCTGGGTTAATATTTGGGGTTCCGGTGGGAGCATGAATATTAACTTTGTGCAACATGGGTAATAATCTTTAAAAATCTTCTTCAGATCCACGAGTCAGATTCCTTTGATATTTGGTATGCAGTATCTCTAGGGGGGTTAGATTCAAGTTTTTTCAAATGGGATCCCTGGATGAATATTTGGGCTCTTTATTGGAGCCCAAATTTTAACTTAGTGCAATATGAGAAAATTTCTAAAAAAATCTTCTTTTTCAGACACACTAGTGAGAATCCTTTCATATTTAGTATGTGACATCTCTAGAGGTGTAAGGTTCAAATTTGTTCAAATCAAGTTCCTGGGTTAATATTTGGGTTCCCCAAAGGAGCCCAAATATTTACTTAGTGCAATATGGGGAATTATCGTTTAAAATAATCTCCTTCAGATCCAGCAGTCAGATTCTTTTGATATTTGGTGTACAACACCTCTGGGAGGGTTAGATGGAAGGGTGTTCAAATCAGGTCCCTGGCTTAATATTTGAGCTTTTTATTGAAGCCCAAAGTTTAACTTACCGCAATATGAGAAAATGTCTTGAAAATTCTTCTTCTTCAGATCCACCAATGAGAAGAATCCTTTCATATTTGGTATGTAACATCTCTAGGGGTGTCGAATTCAAATTTGTTCAAATCGATTCGCTTGTTAGTCGAGTTGTGACGAAGTCAAACTCGACTTATAGTTTGGTGAATGGCGGGCGGGCGGGCGGGCGGGCGTCCGGGCGGGCGGGCGGGCGGGTGGGCGGGCGGGCGTAAACAATTGGTTTCCGGATGATAACTTGATAGTGGTTCAACTCACATTCATTAAACTTCATACGTAGGTTGGTCTTGGTGGGAGGAAGAACCCTATTGATTTTGGACATGCTACGTCGAAGGTCAAGGTCACAGTGACCTTGAACGTAGTAAATCTTAAACAATTGGTTTCCGGATGATAACTTGATAATGGTTCAACTCACATTCATGAAACTTCATAGGTAGATTGGCCTTGGTGAGGGGAAGAACACTATTGATTTTGGACTCACTACGTCAAAGGTCAAGGTCAACGTGACCTTGAACATTGTAAATCGCAACAATTCCTTTCCGGATGATAACTTGATAGTAGTTCAACCTACATTCATGAAACTTCATAGGTGGGTTGGCCTTGGTGCGAGGAAGAACTCTATTGATCTTGGACTCACCAGATCAAAGGTCAAGGTCACAGTGACCTTTAACATAGTATATCGCAACAATTGGTTTCCGGATGATAACTTGACAGTGGTTCAACCTAGAGTCATGAAACTTTACAGGCGTGTTGGTCTTGGTGCGAGGAAGAACCCTATTGATGTTGGACTCACCAGGTCAAAGGTCAAGGTCACAGTGACCTTGAACATAGTATATCGCAACAATTGGTTTCCGGATGAGAACTTGATAGTGGTTCAACCTAGAGTCATGAAACTTCATAGGTGTGTTGGCCTTGGTGCGAGGAAGAACCCTATTGACCTTGGACTCGCCAGGTCAAAGGTCAAGGTCACAGTGACCAAATTGCAACAATTGGTTTCCAGACAATAACTTGACAGTGGTTCAGCCTATAGTCATGAAAATTAATAGCTGCATTGGCCTTGCTGTGAGGAAGAACCCTACTGATCTTGAACTCGCCAGGTCAAAGGTCAAGGTCACAGTGACCTTGAACATAGTAAATCGCAACAATTGGTTTGTGGACGATAAATTCATAGTGTCTTAACCTACATTCATGAAGCTCCATAGGTGGGTTGACTTCTTGCAAGGAAAAACCCTATTGATATTGGACTCGCCAGTTCAAAGGTCAAGGTCACAGTGACCTTGAACATAGTAAATCACAACAATTGGTTTCCTTTGAAACAACCAAAGGCAACTTTTTTGGCCATTCATTTCTGCTGGTCCTAGCAAAGCTTCCTAGCAAACTCTGTTGTGTGAAGTATTAAAAAACAACAACTGAAAGAAATTTTTGTTTTTGTTTTGTTCTAAACTACTGTGTTCTCTCTAGCTTCACCCTTATACCCCCCCCCCCCCCCCCCCCCCCCACCCCTCAATTTTTTTTTTTTTTTTTTTAAAAACAAGAAAAAAAAAATGCCGCTCAGGATCACCGATCCAATGTCGAGTTGTGACAACAGAAAAGGTGGGTTTGATCATTATGAAGTTATTGTCTGCAAATGAATTATTGAGTGTGTGCTGGGTCTGTGACCTTTACATTTGACGTACTGAATTCCAAATAAATTGAGTTCCTATGATGAATGACAGACGAGGGTTGAACGATTTTCATGTTATTGTGTAGAAACCAATGGAGTGCAGAGTTCAACAATTTATATCTTGCTTGACAAAAGTGAAAGAACCCTCTGTCTGAAAGAAGATAACAATTGTAGAATTGATGACTATGCAAGGGACTAAAAGCTTGCCGTGAAGAAGGGTTAATATCTCGGACAAGGCGCACATGTTTCTTTAAGTTTCTTTCTCTTCTCATAATTGTATACAGTTTGCGTCGAATGTTTTCTACTTTCGGAGGGAACTGCTCATTTATAAAAAAGGGTTTTCCTTTTAACTTCGGTGCCTTTTTTCTTACTATTTCACGGTCTTTGAAAAACGAGAACTTTGCCACAATATTTCGGGGACGTGCTTCACTTACTATCACCCCAGTTGCCTCACTGTCAACATTACGCACTGTTTGAGGGGGTTGGGTAGGTTTTCCTATTCGATGCACCCGTTCTATTTTAATTTCGGCCTCATTTTCAAGTTTTAGTTCATCTCTCATAAATCCTCGGATAGTTGACTCACAGTCCTCATTAACAATTTCAGGCAATCCAGTAAAAACCAAATTATTCCTCATTGATCGACATTTCAAGTCTACGACTATCTCTCTCAATTCGTCTGTTGACTCCTGCATCTCAGTAATATCGTTTCCAAACTGTGTTTTGGATAGGGTATCATTACTTTGGGACAGTTTAATCTCCGCAATGCATTTTGAATCTTCCTTTACAACCGTTTGAATATCTTCATATTGTTTGGATATGAATTCAGTACTCGCTTCCACAGATTCTACTGTTCTCCTGACCTGATCAACTTCCAACTTTATAGCGGAAACGTTACAAATTGTATTATTCAGTTTTGATTGAATCTCATCTAAGAAGTCTAGCTTAGCAACTTTCTGCTCTATGCCGACCAGGCAGGCTTCAAACTGGTCAACTTTACTGAGTCTATCTTCAAACCTATCAAGCACGTCAAGTCGTTTACAAATTATCTCGTATTGTTCCTTTAAACCTCTCAAAAGAGATATCGTTTCTTCATCGCCCCTATTACCCACATTATATGCGTACCCTACGTCTCTTTGTGAAATAACTTGCGAGTCCATGTTTCTTTGTGGATTAACTAGAGGACCACTAGGACCGCTACTAACAACATTCTGAGGTGAAGGAATCAATTCAGCTGTTTCCGAAAAAGAGGCCATATCGGTACGTTCTGGTTTTGTGAGCACTTTTGTGCACTGAATAGTGGATAGTAACGAAAGGATCTCCAAAATAAGAGTTATTGATTTCCACACCGACGAGTAACACAGAAAAGTACACATAGCCCTTAAAAAATCGATCCAAAAACAACTTCGACACACATGAGTATTGTCATGCTTGTCATGATCTGTATTCAACAGGTAATCAACAGGTAGCACAGGTAACACACAATCTAACAATTGTGTCTGCTGATATACTCATCTGTTTTGACTAGTTGAGCCAGGTGAGCATTTTAGGCTCACTTGAGCCTCTGGTTTGTAAATGCCAGTAGTGTGCAAAAATGTCCCAGCAAAATAGGATAAAGGGTTAATTCATTCTGTGATGTGCAAATTTGCGTCCTCATATGAGTAATGTTCATTGTTACTTATGCTTTAATTTTTCTTTTGAAATGTATTCTTAACCCTCTACCCAACGAATCGGCCGCATCTGCCCACGTAATATGCAAATTCAGCAGTTGAAAAAATAGTATTTTCCCCAAAAATTTCAACAAAACCATATCATGTGACCCCTCGTTGGAACGAGCTCGTCGAGCTCGTTCCAATGAGGGGTCATATGATATGGTTTTGTTGAAATTTTTTGAAAAAAATTAAAAAATGATATTTAAAATAATAAATTTTGATATTGTCTGTGTTGGGTAAAGGGTTAATACTTGAGGCAAATTACTATTTTTATTTTCAGGTAGATGAGATTATGTTAGCTTTACGGGTAGCATTTCATTCAGCATATGAACAAAATAAGCAATCTCACCAAATCTGTACTCAGTGTCCTATTCATCAATTCCACAAACTGTGCCAAGAAATTCATGGTTAGTATACTTGTATATTAATTTTCCATCCAAGGGGTGGTTCCTAGAGTTTTACTAGCCTCTATCATTTTGGTATTTATCAGTACAGTTGAGGCAACTTGACTGTATATCTCTCAACTGTGTAATACTGTTAATTGAGTGGGAGCAAAGTGTCTCAGTTGTTACAGCATTGGATTTCAAACCGAAAGTTCCATGGTTGATCCCTGCCAGGTGTTGTGTCCTTGTGTAAGGCACTTAATCCCAATTGCCCATGTTGGGGCACTGTGTACGAAGGCATACTGCTCGTCGATGGTGCACTTGTCTTCAACCAATGCTAACCCTGCTTGTGCAGAATTAGTACGTTGGGGAGTCTTGACAGTTGCTTGCCTCTGCACACTGTTTTTGTCCAGGTACTCCACCTATAAAACTGTTCGACATGAGGTGACCCTGGCTGTCAGAAGTGTCATTAAACCTGAATAAAAAATAATTAAGGTACATTTGTGTTAAAATATTTACATCTGCACAAAATCAAGAAACACAATCTTGAGACCTGCAGATCAGACATCAGATATTCATTACTTGATATTTGAAAAACAGTGTCATAGTTCATAATTTAATATTAAATAATCGGCTAGATTTTATCACTACAAGATCGAGAGGGTTTGTCCTTCATGCTTCAATTAGCTCTAGGTTCTTAATCCCCTGAACAGTGATGTCAAAATGGTGAAATTTCCAGTAACCATTTTGCCTTTAATGCATCTAGGAATTTAATTCATTCAGTGGGTGGGCAGTGGCATTGCGCTAACCGGTTCTCGTCAGATCACCGAAGTTAAGCAACGTCGAGCCTGGTTAGTCCTTGGATGGGTGACTATCTGTCGATCGATTTGGACTCCCGCGCTGTGTCCTTGGGCAAGCACTTAACCGTGATTGTCCACATGGGGGCACGGTTGCGCAGTGTACTAAGGTGTATTGCATTTCGATGGTGTGCATGTATTCAACCAATCTAACCCTGCCTGTGCTGCAGTGCAGAGTTACGATGTTGGGGAGCTGGCAGCTGCTCATCATTGCTCGGTGGTTCTCTCCGAGTACTCTGGCTTCCTCCCTCCACCTGTAAAACTATCACCAACACGATTTGACTGTGGCTGTTAAAGTGTCATTAAACCTTAATAAATAAATAACTCATTCAGTCTTGTTTGACAGAGCTCGGTGAGCTCTGTCAAACACGATTGAATTGGTTAAATTTTTAGATAAACTTGACAAAGTCAAGATGAGCTATTGCCATCACGCGTGTGGAAGTCTGTGAGTCTGTTCACATTTTCCTTTAGCACATGCTACACCCCGTAGTTGTTGTCCGGATCGACACAAAATTTCATATGCAGGTTTGAGGTCATGTCTAGATTTTAACGTCCCCTTTTGGTCACGATCGGTCAACCGTAATGGCTGCCCGAGCCCAAAACACAAAAACCTTTAGTACAGTCTACAGGTCCATTATGAAGGATTTCATGGTAACTTTGTAGGATGACTCTGTATAATATCTAGATGAGAACATCCCCTTTTGGTCATGATCTGTCAACCATGACGGCTGCCCAAGCCCGAAACCCCAAAACTTTTAGCACAGTCTACAGATCATATTTAATATGGAGGGATTTCATTGTAACTTGATAGGATGACTGTATGATGTCTAGATGAGAACTTCCCCATTTGGTCACGATCTGTCAACCATGATGACTGCCCAAGCCCAAAACCCGAAAACCTTTAGCACAGTCTACAGGTCATATTTATGAAGGGATTTCATGGTAACTTAGTAGGATGACTCTGTATAATATCTAGATGAGAATGTTCCCCTTTGATCATGATCTGTCATCCGTAATGACTGCCCAAGCCTGAAACCCAAAATCTAGCACAATCTACAGGTCATATTTAATATGGAGGGATTTCATTGTAACTTGGTAGGATGACTCTGTATGATGTCTAGATGAGGACGTCCCCTTTTAAAAGGGTGCGATCGGTCAGCCATGATCGCTACACAGGCCCGAAGCCTGAAAACCTTTAGCACAGTCCGTATTTATGAAGGGATTTTGTTGTAACTTGATAGGATGACTCGTTTTGGAATAATTTCACTGTAACTTGGTAACTTTGGTTGACATACATTAACTGTGAGGGCCACATACATGAACTGTGAGGGCCACATTACAGACGTTGCACCACATAAACATATGGAGCACAGAGTACCATTGGTTGCTCAATTCTTTAGTACAGTGTACACCTCAAATTATTTTTTTGAAAACATAGCATACAGGAAACAGAAATTAACATATTCCCAATTCTTGTCTTTTTTCATAATCCTTTCATAAACATTGAACATTATCCTTTTCATCAAACACAACACAGTCAGGTTAAGCTGCAGTGTCATTGACACTTTCATTTTTAGCTTAACTTGACAAAGTCAAGATAAGCTATTGCCATCATGTGTGCGGAAGTCTGTTAGTCTGTGAGTTTGTTCACATTTTCCTTTAGCACAGGCTACACCCTGTAGATCTCGTCTGATCATCACACAATTTCATGCAGGTTTCGGGTCATGTCTAGATGAGAACGTCCCCTTTTGGTCGTGATCAGTCAACCAGTATGGCTGTCCGAACCCAAAACCCGAAAACCATTAGCACAGTCTACAGTTCGTATCTATGAAGGGATTTCATTGTAACTTGCGGTAGGATGCCTCTGTATAATGCCTAGATGAGAACGTCCCCTTTTGGGCATGTTCTGTCAACCGTGATGGCTGCCCAAGCCTGAAACCCAAAAACTTTTGGCACAGTCTGCAGGTCATGTTTAATATGGAGGGATTTCATTGTAACTTGGTAGGATGACTCTGTATGATGTCTAGATGAGAATTTCCCCATTTGGGCATGATCTGTCAACTGTGACGACTGCCCGAGCCCAAAACCCGAAAACCTTTAGCACAGTCTACAGGTCACATTTATGGAGGAATTTCATTGTAACTTGGTAGGTTGACTTAATATAATGTCTAGATGAAAAAGTCCCATTTTGGACATGATTGGGCAACTGTGATGGCTACAGGGGCCCAAAGCCCGAAAACCTTTAGCACAGTCTACAGGTCATATTTATGAAGGGATTTCTTTGTAACTGGTAGGATGACTCCAAATAATGTCTAGATGAGAACGTCCCATTTTGATTGCGATCATTCAGCCTTGATGGCTGCCCAAGCCCAAAAACCTTTAGCATAGGCAAAAGGTCATATTTATGGAAAGATTTCATTGTAACCTGTTAGGTTGACTCCATATAATGCCTATATGATGACATTCCCTTTTGGTCGTGATTGGTCAACTGTGACGTCTACAGGTGCCCGAAGCCCGAAAATCTTGAGTACAGTCTACAGGTCATATTTATGAAGGGATTTCATTGTAACTTCATAGGATCACTCCAGATGATGCCCAGATTAGAATGTCCCCTTTTGGTTGCGATCATTCAGCCATGATGGCTGCCCGAGCCCGAAGCCCGAAAACCTTTTGCACAGTCTACAGGTCATATTTATGAAGGGGTTTCATTGTAACTTGGTAGGTTGACTTCATATAATGTCTAGATGAGAAAGTCCCCTTTTGGACACGATTGGACAACTGTGATGGCTACAGGGGCCTGAAAACCTTTAGAACAGTCTACAGGTCATAATTATGAAGGGATTTCATTGTAGCTTGGTAGGATGACTCCAAATAATGTCTAGATGAGAACATCCCCTTTTGGTCGCGATCATTCAGCCTTGATGGCAGCCCAAGCCCGAAAACCTTTAGCATAGTCTATAGGTCGTATTTATGGAAGAATTTCATTGTAACTTGTTAGGTTGACTCCATATAATGCCTAGATGATGACATCCCCTTTTGGTCATGATTGGTCAGCTGTGACCGCTACAGGGGCCCGCAGCCCGAAAACCTTGAGCACAGTCTACAGGTCATATATTTATGAAGGGATTTCATTGTAACTTTGTAGGATCACTCCAGATGAGAATGTCCCCGTTTGGTTGTGCTGATTCAACCATGATGGCTGCCTGAGCCCAAAACCCGAAAACCTATAGCACAGTCTACAGGTAATATTTATGAAGGGATTTCATTGTAACTTGGTAGGTTGAGTTCATATAATGTCTAGATGAAAACGTCTCCTTTTGGACGCAATTGGGCAACTGTGATGGCTACAGGGGCCCGAAAACCTGTAGCATTGTCTAGAGGTCATATTTATGAAGGGATTTCATTGTAACTTGGTAGGATGACTCCAAATAATATCTAGATGAGAACGTCCCCGTTTGGTCGTGATCATTCAACCTTGAGGCTGCCTGGGCCCAAAACCTTTAGCATAGTCTATAGGTTGCGTTTATGGAAGGACTTCATTGTAACTTGTTAGGTTGACTCCATATAATGCCTTGATGATGACGTCCCCTTTTGGTCAACTGTGATGGCTTCAGGGGCCCAAAGCCCGAAAACCTTGAACACAGTCTACAGGTCATATATATGAAGGGGTTTCATTGTAACTTCGTAGGATCACTCCAGATTATGCCCAGATGAGAACGCCCACTTTTGGTCGCGATCATTCAACCATGATGGCTTCCCGAGCCCAAAATCCGAAAAACTTTAGTACAGACTACAGGTCGTATTTGTGAAAGGATTTCATTGTAACTTAGTAGAATGACTCAGTATAATGACGAGATGAGAATGCTCCCTTTTAGTTGCAATCGGTCTACCGTCATGGCTACACAGGCCTGAATCCTGAAAACCTTTAGCACAGTCTACAGGCCATATTTATGAAGGGAGTTCAATGTAACTTGACAGGATGACTCATTTTGGAATAATTTCACTGTAACTTGGTAACTTTCATTGACATACGTTAACTGTGAGGGCCACATACATTAACTGTGAGGTCATAATAACCCACCCCTCAGCTCTTTAGTACAGTGTACACCTCATATTTTATTAAAAACATAGCATACAGGGAACAGAAATTAACACATTCCCAGTTATCACAATTGGGGGCGCGGTGGCTCAGTTGGTAGAGGTGCAGGCTGCAAGCCGAGAGGTCCTCGGTTCGAATCCCACCTGCGGCAACCGCGTTGTGTCCTTGGGTAAGACACTTCACCCCGATTGCCTACATGGGGGCGCGATGGCTCTGTGTACTGGGGCGTACTGCACGTCGATGGTGCGCATGTCTTCAACCAATCTAACCCTGCCTGTGCTGTGGTGCAGAGTTCAGAGTTACGATGTTGGAGAGCTGACAGCTGCTCGTCGTTGCTCGGTGGTTCTCTCCGGGTACTCCGGCTTCCTCCACCCATAAAACTGTCACGGTCACGATTAGCCATTGTGCATAAGTATGTGACCTTAAACACCAATAAATAAATAAATAAATTATCACAATTCTTGTCTTATTTCATAATCCTTTCATAAACATTGAACATTATCCTTTTCATCAAACACAACACACAGACAAGTTAAGCTACAGTGTCATTGACACTTTCATTTTATGAAAAAAAAATGGGAAAAACTTGCAGCCGAAAACTTGAATATTTTGCCATCAGTATGGAGGTAGTCAAGTGCATGCATACATGTACTCAGGTACATGCACTGAAGCTTGTGTAAACAATGTGTCATGAATAATTAATTGTATCAAATTTTGTCGCCCTGGAATGTGCATATCTAAAACTGACAGTGCAGAATCTTGTTCTCCCCAGCTGCTACTCCCCACCTGTTGATTCAAAAACTGTGTTGGCATTCAGTAATACAGAAGGAATATTGATGTCCAAAAATATGTATGCTTTTGAACAGTCCATTAAATATAACATTTAAGCACCATTGTGGCATCATTATATGTTTTCTTTCTCCTATTGAATATTCTAATGCATGTTGTCAGAGGCTATGACAATCCCACTTCTTAAATTTTTCGACTTGAATATGTATGAAGAGTTTGCTGACAATGTTTCTAATTTTTCTAAAAAAAAAAAAACTGCAAGGGGTACAAACTAATTTCCAGCACATTGACCACTTGGAGCAACCAATGGTACTCTGTGCTACATACTTTATAAATGTCATTCACTAATTTAGTACTATTACATTCAAAATAGAATAAATGCAAAAATAAATATAATTAACTCTTAACTCGCTGAGTATTTTCAAAATATTTTTTCATAAAATCTAGTCATCATTTCTAAATTTGATGAAACATTCCTCTAAATTTAATGCAAGAAATGATTGTTGAAAAATGTATTCAATTTACAAGAAGAAGATTTGATTAAATATGCCCAAATTATACTTATTTCAGTAGAAATAGAAATTTTGTCCATTACAGGAATATCTGCCAGCAGCATGTAAGGAGTTACTGCAATATTTTTTTTCCTGTTTTTAGTGTTTTCCTCTAATTATTAACTCTTAACCGCTGAGTATTTTCATGATATTTTTCATCACATTTAGTCATGGCTGCTGTAAAGCACCCATGACTATATTTGATGAAAAATTATTCTAAATATAACAGAAGAAATCATTGTTGAAAAATTCCATTCAATTTACAGGGTGAAAATATGATTACATGTGCCCAAATTATACTTATTTCAGTGATAAGAGAATCCCTGTGCTGGGCAGGAATATCTGCCGACAGCATGCAAAGAAGTAAGGCCCATTCACTTGCTCCTCCCCTTTTCCATCTTGCTGCAAGAAACCCATTTGTTACATTGATTTTTATTAATAAATTTTAGTGTTAAATGTTCAGCATTCCTATATGGGAAACATTCTTTACAAATCTTCTCCAGGGCCACCAGTCAGACCTTTGGGAGGTCAGATCCACATTTGATCAAATCAAATCCCAGGGTTCATATTTGGTGCGCCCTTTGGGAACCTGAAATGTAATATCAGGAGTATTCTTTAAAAATCTTATTCTCCAGAAGCACCAGTCAGAATCTTTTGATTCTCAGTATACAGCATCCTTGGAAGGAGGGGGGGGGGGGGGGAGGGGGAGACAAGATTTGCATTTGTTTAAATCAAGTCCCTGGGTTCATATTTGGGTGAATTTTATCTTTGTGCAATATGAGGAATATTCCTTAAAAAATTTCTCATGAACCACCAGTCAGAATCTTTGGATATATGGTTTTCACCATACTTATGGAAGTCAGATTAAAGTTGGTTGAAATCAAGTACCTAGTTAATTTTTGTGCTCCCTATTGGGCTCCAAATTTTTATTTAGTCCAATATGAGGAATAATTTTTTAAACTCTGTTTTTTTTCAGACAATGCAGGTCAGAATAATTTAATATTTGGTATACTGCATCCTTGGAGGTGTAAGATTCAATAAATTCTAATCAAGTCTCTGATACCTGCATTGATACTTGAATTTTAGTTTAGTGCTGTATTGGGAATATTCTCCGAAAATCTTCTCCAAAACCACCAGTCATAATCTTGATTTTTAGTATGCAACATCCTTAGGTGGGAGTTGGGGGGAGGGGAAGGGGGGGGGGGGCATTTTCAAGTTTGTTCAGATAAAGGCCCTGTGTTAATATTTAGGCTTCCTATGGGAGCTTGAATTTTAACTTGGTGCAAAAGAGAAATTTATTTTAAAATCTTCTTAAGAGCCACCATTCAGCATGTTATGATATTTGGTATGCAACATCCTAGCTGGGCTCAGATTCAAGTTTGTTCAAAGCAAGTTCCTGGATTCATTTTAACTTCGTGTAATATGACTAATAATCTAAAAGAATTTCCAGTCTACAGCTTGCATTTATGGAGGGATTTCATTTGTGTAAATTGTTAGGATGACTCGGTATAATGTCTAGATGAGAACATCCTGTTTTGGCCACGGTCAACCATGATGGCCACACTGGCATGTGACCTAGATTTGTTTAACACAGTCTACAGTTCATATTTATGAAGCGATTTCATTGTCACGTGGAAGGATGACTCGATACGATGCCTAGATAAGACTGTCCTATTTTGGTCTTGATCGGCCAGCCATTACGGCCACTCGGTCATGTGACCTAGATTCCTTTAGCACTGTCTAGAAGTTGTTCTTATGAAGGGATTTCTTTGTAACTTGGTAGGATAACTTTGTATGATATCTAGATGAGACTGTCCTATTGGGGTCATGATTTGTCAGCCGTGACCGCCGGACCATAACATGACCTAGATTCCTTCAGCAAAGTCTACAAGTTATATTTATGAAGGGATTTCATTGTATCTTTGTAGGATGACACGTTTTGGAATGATTTAACTGTAACTTGGTAATTTGGGCTGACAGACATTAACTGTGAGAGCCACATTAACCCAGGCCTCAGTTCTTTAGTACAGTTAACACCTCAAATTATTCTTATTGAAAACCTAGCATGTTGGGAACAGAAATTATCATATTCTCAATTATCACAATTCTTGTCTTATTTCATAATTATTTCATAAACATTGAACATTATCC
This sequence comes from Pictodentalium vernedei, assembly GCA_031216915.1. Taxonomy (NCBI): domain Eukaryota; kingdom Metazoa; phylum Mollusca; class Scaphopoda; order Dentaliida; family Dentaliidae; genus Pictodentalium; species Pictodentalium vernedei. Next base: position 232,119,740 of record CM062297.1, on the reverse strand, counting down.
TTTTCATCAAACACTACACACATTCAAGTTAAGCAACAGTGTCATTGACACTTTCATTATTTTTTCAAGCTTGTATTGGTTATCAAAAAATAGCATGCGGCAGCCAAAAGGACCATGCGTGTGGGCCGGAGAAACAAATTTTAAACTTTTTTTTAGGTCTTAACAGTGTTATTCAGTTAAAGGATATACAGTAGCTCCACTGTATACTGCAATGTTGTTTTAACCCTTTACTCAATGCTGACGATATCAAAATTTATTATAAATATTTTTTTCAATTTTTCAAACAATTTCAACAAAACCTTATGTGACCCCTCGTTGGAACGAGCTCGACGAGCTCATTCCAACGAGGGGTCACATGATATGGTTTTATTGAAATTTTTGGAAAAATAATATTTTTTCAAATGCAAAATTTGCATATTATGCGGGCGGATGCGGTTGATTCATTGGGTAAAGGGTTAAGCACTTGCCGGTATTCAAAATTAAATTCTGCGAACCCTCACTGCTACTTGTTTGCCAAGTTGAAAAATCTGAGGCACAAGAAGCTTGTCAAATTCTATTCACTGTCAGTCATTAATTATGTTTGGAAAGTACAGATTAAGTGAAGTTGTATGGTTCACATATACAGTAATAGTACTTGGATTACCACAAAAACATATGTTCGAATAAGACTAAAATCCTCACCCTCTGATTGGATGAGAGCTTGCTTAGTTTTATCTGTGTTTATGGCTCCAGTGACATATGTTACCATCTGATGTCACCAAGTGAAATATTTGAAAAGATTGTGACAATGAGAGGAGATTCAAAGTGCATACTGCCTATAAAATCATATTTTTCGAGGCCAGTGATCATTCTATGAATGTATTCTAAAAACCCATTTATAAATATGTCGAGGTTCAGTTTCATGATTTGAACTGAGATGGAGTAACATCGACCTTTATCCATGTGTTTTGTTGTCCAGAGACGTTGTGGGGGTACACAAGAGGTTTATTTACTAAATTTTTATCATTAAAATTGGCTTGTTCATTCAAGTTGCCTTGTTCATTTCACGATGTGGGGTTTGGGCTATGGGTAGGGTCTTATTGGAACATGTATACCATTGTGATGAATTGAAGGTAACAATGTCTGAGGTTTGCCATTCGGAGTGTATGTTAAACCTTGATGCTTTGCAGAACATGTTACTGTCAATTTATCAAAGTAACTTATGTTGTGTGGAATTTCTACAAAGCAAATAACTAATAATCTGAAAGCCTGTAACAAGTTCATTGAAAGTTTCAGCCATCGGACCTCCATGTTGAACACTGAGGTCTGTCAACTTGCTGATTGTTCTAACTGTATACAGGGTCTGTTTATCTACCCCATCCTCAATCAAATTTTGTCATTAGTTTTCCAATTATTAGCTGGAAGTCTACAATCCACCAACCCTTTACCTATCATAATGGCCCCATCCAGCCAGAACTGTTCACAAAAATTGCCATTAAAATTTTATTATTTTTTCAATCAGTTACCTTGGAATTAGCTTATGATCCACCATAAGAATCTGTTAACTTTGTTTCAATGATGGCTCACAAGCTGTGTTTTTGAGGCAGAAATTGAAAACTTTTGTTATACAAACAATGTATTTGGGCTCCACCAACTTGCGGTTCCCCTATAGTGATTGCTTTCTTCATCCATACGACAGTTTCGTTTCTGGATTCTAACTTGATAACACTTTGGCCTTGGATCATGAAACTTCAGTTACACTGCCTAGGGGACAGGGATGAATCCTATCCATTTGGAGGTTAAAAGGTCACAGATCATACAGTACATCATCCAGATTGTACCCGTGCTTCCTAAATTAAATATTTGGTGATTATTCCTATAATTAGTGTGTGGAATTTAATATTATAGCGTCTGTAGAAATGTTGACCACCTGTGGAAAGAGACCAGTCAAAGGCTGTTCTGTAGAGTGCTTCAGTCTGAAAATGGTTTCCAGATTCCAACTTGACAATGCTGTGACCGAGGATCATGACACTACACTGCCAATTGGCACTTAGTTTCAGTCAATGGCCTTCAGAATATCAGGTATTCAGCATTCACTATTTCTGGCACTCCACAGATGCCAAGTATATAGTTAGCAACTGTCATCTTATTTTCATGTTGAGTAAAGGGTAACCTGAAATCGTGCAAGGCTAAAGTTGAGATCTTTGGCTCTGAGAGTATTACTAGACTAAATTGTCAAATTCAGAACTGACTGTTGTCTTCAGAAGACTCAGTCCCTGCCTCCGGCTTTTGTGGACTTGAAGCTCAGACTGGCTTCAGGTGGCACTGAGTCATCCAATCGGCTGCAAATACTATTTCCCAGTTTGACATAACCTGTCAATAGAAGTCCCAATGTGTTGGGACTCAAGATTCTTTCTCAAAATACACATCAAAATCCTTAATTGGTGCTTTGCTTATGTTTCTAATCTTTTTCATAAGATCTGATAGCTGTTGTCTGATTGGAATGTCCACTCTGTGAGTGTTTTGGCAGTCACACACTCAGAAAACCATGTATATGGTTGGATGGTTCGAGCTCTGTTTTCAATAAAGAAATAATGTTTTCTGATTGCAGGACTTTCTTCTCCAGTGGCATATGAACTGGTGCTTAATAGATTCCAAAGACTTCCTGATGCAGATACTCATAATATTTATACCAAAATAAAAGTAAGAAGGACTGCTTTGTTTTAATTTTAATATGTATTTCTGTAAATTTTCCTTGTGATAGATAAACAAATTAAAAACTGAGAGCATACTCTTAATTTTTCCTACATTTTTTTTATCCTACCTCTGATGTTGCACGCGATATCAAAGAGAGATATTTGTTTTATGTCGATGGATTTGAATATTCAGTTTTGTGCCTTTTTAGTCAGTCGAGTTGTGAAACTCAGCCTATGGTATTGAAAAGTAGGAAGGCGACTAACTGTTTGGGCTTTCTTGAATTTTTCTTACAAGAGTTATTACCCTTAGTTTACTAGCTTGATAACATAAATGACAAAGAGGGGTTTCAACAGTTTTCAAGCCATAATTGTTTCCCATAATGCAACATGGAATTTAACCTATTCATTCTTGTCTGGCAGAGCTCATTGGGCTGTATCAAATTTGATTGAATTGGTTAAATTTCTCATTTTATTATTGTCAAATTTTCCAGTCGGAAAGTTTGTTATTTTGACATCAGTTTTCAGATGGTTAATATGTAATTTGTTCAGTCTTGCAACTAGCTTCCATTTATTAAGAGTGAACTTATTTACAAGATTTCTTTTCAACTTTTGCTTAGTGTCAAATACGATAATATTTACTGAATTTAAATTTTGCTTTATAGATAGGAAACATAAATAGTTACGCTTAAAATTAACCCTTTACCCAACGTAACGGCCAAAACCGGTCAGCGCTATTCTCAAAAATGGCCAATTAATATTCATTATTTTTTTCATTTTTTGTCTCATAAACATAGGTTATGACCCCTCGTTGGAACGAGCTCGTCGAGCTCGTTCCAACGAGGGGTCATAACCTATGTTTTTGAGACAAAAAATGAAAAAAATTAGGTATTCAAGAATATGTTTTGCAAGTGTCGTCTGCTTTTCATGTTAGGTAAATGGTTAATACAAGACGTTTTGAACCATTCTCTATGGAAATTATTTGTATAATTGATATTCATCCTGTTTACAGCAGGAAAATCCTCAAAGTTATGATGAAATGTTGGAGTTACTAATGATTGGTATTCGGCACCTGTGTGAAACCAAGCAGTTAGATCATACCCACATATCAGGCAGTTCTAAAAATTCCAAATCAGAGGTAAGTTTTATACCATACCTATTTACATATAGGATTTGTAGAGGTCCCTGAAGTGCTTGAAAGTGCTTTAAGGTTCCTTCATGGTAAAAGTTTGGAAACTAAAAGAATTGAATTTTGGACATTTCAGGGTGCGTGGTGGCTCAGTGGTTATGGCATTGGACTTCAAACCGAAAAGTCTGTGTTCGATCCCTGCCAGGTGTAACTGCATTGTGTTCTTTGGCAAGGCTCTTAATCCTAATTGCCCATGTGGGGGCATTGTAACATTGGGTACTAAGGCGTACTGCATGTCGATGGTGCACTTGTCTTCAGCCAATGCTAACCCTGCTTGTGTCGAGTTACTATGTTGAGGAGTGCTCAGTAGTTCTCCGGGTACTCTGGCTTCCACTGCCCAAAAAGTGCCTGACACTTGGTGACTCTGGTTGTTGAAAGTGTCACTAAACCCCAATAAATAAATGTAAATTTCAGGCCCTTGAAAAGTCTTTAAAATGGAAAATTAAAAAGGTTCAACCCTTAAAGGCCTGGAGATAATTATACATTTTTGCTACACTTTGACAGTCTATATCCTGTGGTATTGTAGTTGTTTCTAGGCAAGTCTTGTCTGCCTATTTAGGCAGCCAAGACTTGCTTAAAAACAACTGGCAAGCAAGTATTCTAACTTTCAAAAGAATGTATTCTAACTTTCAAATAAATTTACCGAGAGACTGCATGTTGGGGTACCAATTTAGTACCAGTAAATTAACTAGTCTTCAACCAAATCTGACCAGAAGCAGGCTGCTGGTCATATTTAGTTGTAGATCAGTTACATGTCTGATAACTGAAGAAAATTGAAGTGGTAGACTGTTGGACTTCTACGCTAGAGGTCCTGAGTTTGATCCCTGGCCGGGACGACCCACGTTGTGTCCTTGGGCAAGGCACTTTATCATGGTTGCCTACATAGGGAATGATGACGACGTGTACTAAGGCGTACTGCATGTCGATGGTGCACATGTCTTCAACCGCTGTAACTCTGCTTGAGCAGAGCTTGAACAGAGTTAGAATGTTGAGGAGCTGACAGCTGCTCGGTGGTTCTCTCTGGGTACTCGGGCTTGTTCCGCCTGTAAAACTGTCACAGTCATGATTAGCCATTGTGCATAAGTATTTGACCTTAAACACCAATAAATAAATAAATAAATAAATAAATGAATGAAGAAAATTAAAAAAAAATAGCATTAAAATCACAAAAAATTGAAATAACACAATTGCAAATTAGAGGTGTACGAAAAAAAAGGTATAATCTCAGTGAATTAGGACAGAACTAAATCACCATGAGGTGGTGTTATCACCCAAACTATCGCTTTCAAATTTTGTACACACAGACAGAAAAAACAAGCAATGTTTCAGCCAATGGACTCCTGGGTTTAATCTGGAGGTCCATTGGCTGGAACTTTGCTTGGGCGTGTTATGCTTTGCAACAAATTTGCAATTGTTGGTTGGGTGGAATATCCACTTTATGGGTGATTTAGTGATAATACACTCGCCACATATTGTATAAACCCTAGGTATAGGTGGATATCCACCAGTGAATAACCAAGTAGCACATGACACATGAGCATGTTGCAAAAGGCTTAGAGCTGAAATGGTTAAGGGGTTTTCTTGATCGATTAATCACGTGGATTAACCTTGGTTAACCGATTAATCACTTCTCCAAATAGATATCTGAAGAGTTGCCATACCATTGATGATTTACAGCATGAACCCTTTACCCAACGTAACAATCAAAATCGACTAGGCCTATACACAAAAATCTCCATTCAGATTTTATTATGTTTTCAATTTTTGTCTCAAAAACATAGCTTATGATCCCTCATTGGAACAAGAATGAGCTCGTTCCAATGAGGGGTCATACGCTTTGTTTTTGAGACAAAAATTGAAATTTTTTTTAGTAATTTATGAATTTATTTTGCAAGTATTGTCTGCTACCTGCAATGTTTAAAGGGTTAAGAATGACCATTTCCAGCCACTGATACAGTATGATGATCATGCAAGTAAACAAGTTTGTCAACAAGTAACTTGCATGCTTTTCTCTGTCTCATATAATTGATGTGAGTCAGTGTGACAATGTTTGCCTGTTTTGGAGCAAGTTTGTTCCTTTGTTAACCCATATAATACAGTAGTTCAAAAGTAATGGTTAATCGATTAATTACTTTTGGATCGATCAAGATGTTGATCATTGATTAATCGATTAACCGTTTCAGCTCTAAGTAGGCTATGTACAACTTGTCAATCAGGCTCTGGAAAACATACTGAAAACAGCCTTCTGTACCTGTATGAACCCAGGACTGGGAATAATTCACGAAAGACCATTCAGGTTACGCGTGGGTTATGCCAGTTGTAAAATACACACAGGTTAGGCAGGTTGTAACAGGTAACGACAAAGTAATACAATATAAATTTATTAAATTGCCATCTCAAAAGAATTTTTTCAAATAAGTACCAACAACTAATGTGCGATCTTGCTTTGGTGAATCCCATTAATACGTTAGGAAAGCTTGACAGGCATACTAAAAACAGAGAAATTGACAATGCACCACAACACTCTTTTCCTATGGGTTATGAGCATGCTATATGGCTAACCTGCCAGTGAACAGGTTACAATAGAAGCCCTTTACTTCCAGGTCTGTTACCCTATTCTTTAACATGCGTGAAAATACCTGGGTTTCCAAAAAGAATACTGCCATTTCTGTTGTCGCTGCATCCTAGCTGAGAGGTTAAAAAATTTATATTTGATAATATTTTGATCAATACTGGAGTGCTTACAGAAAACTTTGAAATGTTTCAATTCAGTGAAATTAACCCCCTGCACACTGATGTCAAAATATCTAAATTTCAGGCAGAAAAAATTTCCCATAATGCAACTAGAAATTTAACGAATTCAATCTCGTTTGACAGAGCTCATTGAATGAGCTCTGTCAAACGAGATTGAATTGGTTAAATTTCTAGTTGCATTATGGGAAAAAACATCTTCCTGAAATTTTGGTATTTGACATCAGTGTGAAGGAGGTTAAATGGAGGTTCTGTTTTATATTTGTAGTTTTCTCTGTTAGACAAGCAGCTATCGAAGTTTGACAATTTCAAAAATAAAGCAAAGAAAAGTCTGACAAGCTCATTTGAAACTCTGTTAAAGGTAGGTTAATGATGCAAGTTAAATCGGATATTAACATTCTCAAACTACAGTTTTCATATGCATAAAAAATATTGAATGTTGTATTTGTCATCAATGTCATGCCTTCAAAACATTTTAGAGGAGCTTATAGTTACTGCATTGTCCATTCATTTGTGCATTCTAACTTTGTCTTGTCAATAAAAATTGATTCAATGGACAGACCGTGTTAACACTTCATCAATTGACTGTTCATGACTCAAGGATTTATCATGACCTTCACCCAGGGTCATAACTCCACTGTCAAGGTCGCAGACCATTTGTGCATTCTAACTTTGTCTGGTCCATTATAATTGATTCAGTGGACAGATTTTGTTCTTTCTTGAGAGTGATTGCTCATGACTCGTGTGCATCATGGCCTTGACCCAAGGTCCTAACTTCCAAATCAAAGTCATAGACCATTAATGCAGTCTAAGTTTGTCTGGTTCATAATTGATTCAGTGTGCAGATCTTGTTTATACTTGACACAGTGCTTGCTTATGACTCAGTGATCTGTGATAACCTTGAGTCAAGGTCACAACTCCAAGGTTAGGCTCACAAACCATTTGTGTATTCTAACTTGGTCTGATCCATAAAAATGATACAATGATCAAATCACAGTCATACTTCCAACAATACTTGTCCAAGGGTGTCCAAAAATTAGATTTGGACCTAAGGTCTTAACTCCTAGATCAAGATCACATTCTTTTCTAACTTTGTCATGTCTATATAAATTATTTAATTATCAAATCACTTTTATACTTAACACAATGCTTTCCCAAAAATGTGTCATGACTGACCGAAGGACGTAATCCTAAGGTCAAGATCACAGTCTGTTCCAGACATGTTAACCTCCAGAATAATTTTTCAGGGAACCTGAGGGTGATTTTCAGGGAAATGGGATAGATTTCAGGGATAAGTCAGCGCGGGTACAAAACAAAAGAAAAAACTTGCCAATTTTCAGCTCATGGACCACCATTAACACCAGGTTATATCCAGATCTAGTTGTCAATTATGCTGATGCATGTATGCTATGTTAAAAAATCATAAAATAATTGTTGATTTTACCCCTCCCCCCATCTTCTTCTTCATGACCCCCACCCACAGAGCACCACCACCTGTGATTTGCTTTTATCAAAGTCTACTAAGCTAATAATTTCCCATGTCTGGAAATGTTAACAGGAAAAGATATTCTAATGTTCAGTTACTGCAAAAAGATTACTACTTGGAAAGTATCTTTTTCAAAATCCTTTTTGTATGTGTGGTCGCTTGTGCCCTGCACAAAACTTTTCTTTTCATCATTGAAGCATTTTTTTTTTAATTCCATTCGAATTTTTCTTAGTACAGATGGCCAACAGTTAACAGTTCTGTAGTCAGCACAACGGAATAAATGTAGTGTTAGAAAATAAGTCCATTGTGTATAAATATGTGGTCATAATTTTTCAGCATCCTAAGTGACTTTAACCTATTTTTAAACTGTGTTAAATAGTTGAGGTCAAGGTGTTGTTTACGTTTTGATTTAGAAAAGTGATGAGGATTAAAGCTTTTCTATGAATAAATAAATATATATTATTTAATTCTTTTCATATATTTTATTTACCAAAAAAACTGCATTGAAGGTGGAGTTTTCAATTTTTTGAAAGTAAGTCACCTATTTTGACTTCGACACTCGCACATTGATCACGAATCTCCGATTACGAAAAAAAAAACCAAATAGAAATAAACATGAACACAGTTGAAATATATATCATAAAATACCCTTTTCTTAAATAAATTTAACATAAATCGATATTTCACTGCTTCGTGAGTTTTTACCAGAGTTTGAAATGCATGTGATTTGACTCCAAAAGTTTTACATAAGTTACAACAGGAAAGAAATATTCAACTGTTGTTTTCCGGGATTTTTGGTCCAAAACTGATTCCTGTCCTGGGGGCCAGGAACTACACTGAAATTTCGGGATTTTTCAAGCCATTCCAGAAGAGTTAACATGTCTGGTCTGTTCTAACTTTGTCCATTCCATAATAATTGATTCAAGGGGCAGATCTTATTTCTTCACATGACTCAGGAGTGTTGAACCAAGGTCATAACTCCAAGGTCAAAGTCATATACAATGTATTCTGAGTTTGTCCTACCCAGAAAAATTGATTCAAGATCATAACTCCAAAATCAGGGTCACAAACCATTTATGCATTCTGACTTTGTCTAGTCCATTATAATTTGTTAATGATCAAATCACTTTCATACTTCACACAATGCTTGCTCAAAGATGTGACATGAGTTGGACCCAGGGTCATAACTCCAAGGTCAAGTTCAGTCAGTTCTAACTTTGACTATTCTATAGAAATGATTCAAAGCACAGATTGTGCTCATACTAAACACAGTGCTTGTTCATGCCTCAGTTGTGTGTCACAACCTTTACCCAAGGTAATAACTCAAAGATTAATGTCATAGACTGTTCATCCTTTCAAACTTTGTCTGATCCCTGAAACATTATTCAATTGGCAAATTTTATTCCTACTAAACACAATTCTTACTCAAGGGTGTGTCATGACCTTGTTCCCACCACAACGACCCCAAAACAAAAATTGCTTGCTGGCTTCTACAAAATCTATATTTTTATACTGTACCAATGACCCAGACTTAGCTGGTGCTAACTCCAACAAAAACCAGGGCCAAACACAAATTTTGCCCCCCAATCCCCAAAATTTGCATCCAAAACAAAAAGAAATCATGTCCTAAAGGACCTCCATAGTACGCCTCTACTGCGCATGCGCAGTGACGCAGTCGTCCCAAAATTGGCGCCAATTATCATTCTCTGTTTGGCCCTTCATCAGTCAACATCTCACTGATCTTTGTGCTTGTAAATCTCAGTTTAAAGGATGCCAGACACGTAATTTTTGGAGAAAATGTGATTCTAAGGAGGATAGGAGGAGGAGAGGAAAAAGAAGTGGCAAAAAATAATCAGGGCTGTACTTAAAATTTTTTATTGAAATTATGTTAAGTTGCCTATTTTCGAGGCATGGGCCTCTTGTTGTCATTCTTGCTAATTGTTGCACTGCTTATTCAGTGTTTCCTCTCCCCTAGCCTTCTAAAGTCCCCCCTTGCAATTCTCCCATGCTTTTGGCATATTTTTGAGAAGTTTCATTTCTAAAATTTCCTGGGAGAGTTGCTTGGTTACAGAATGTTTTCTGTTATTTTCCCCATAGTTACGTTTTCACCCATGGGTGTATAACGTTTGTGTTCTGCATCTTCCATCTGATGTTCTACAGATTCTCCCCTGGGAGTCTCTGTTTTGCATCAGATAGAGTGTAATTGATGACTGATTCCGGGCCAGTTTTTTCAGTGCCTGGAGTCATGTTTTCTAGTGTGTTTACACTGTTTGTTTTCATTGGCAACAGCCTTTTTTGAGGGGGGCTGTTTGCCTTTGTGGTAGTTTATCTCATTATAAGATACATTTATATTATCCGAAAGTGTCTCATTAATTATTTAATATAAATTTAAAATTTTTGACCACACTTTGCCATCGGATCCATCGGGGCTCAACGTTACTTTTCAGCAACTTGGGCTTCTCTGAAAAAATATTTTTTCAAAATTATTTTGTTTTGCAATTGTTTTTTCATTTATTAATGGATCATGTTATTATGTATCTTTGTGTCAGGGGTTTTTGCGAGTAACTAGGACTTATTGTTGTTCTTTCACAATGAAGGGACATTGTTCAAATTGTAATAGGAAGAAATCTTCCTCTGACTTTCATGATCATTGTATTAATTGTAGTCAGTGTTCTCGCATTAATCCCTGTCCTATATGTGAACATTGGGATGAGAAACATTGGAAACGTGTGTCACGATATGTTGTTTCTGGAGAAAGAGCGATGCCGGCTCTTTCTCCACAAGGTCACTCTACTCTCTCAGTTTCTATTTCAGAGGAACCAGAACAGGGTGATGTTTCCATGTTATCTTCTTCAAGTGTGCGTCCGTCGTCACAAATGAATTCAGAGCTAGCGGCAAAAGTGCTCATGGAGATTAGACAAATGTCGTCCGCTAGCTCGCCCGGTGTAGCGTCCATTCACCGAATGGTTCGGCAGCCGGGTTCGTCCGATGCGGTCCAAGAGGAAATTTTGGGTGATGCGAGCACTATAAAAATAATAGATGCACACCCAGTGACGGCGGATAGTAAACGAGAACGGAGGAAGCCTTTTAGTCCGGTTCCTAGCTCGTCCAGGTCCAGCCGGGCCGCGAGCGAGAGAGGCCCCTCTCTCGTACAACAACATCTGGGACCAGATGTTGTGGTACAAAATGTGTCTTTAGCGGAGCATACGTCCGTCGCTCGGGACGCTCCGTTGTATAAGCAGTCCGCAGAGACTGTTAAGGCTTCCTCTTCTCGTCGGCGCACACGACCGCACCTTGGCTGCGTGACCTCCGATATTTTGCCAGCTTCGCCGATGAAGGATTCTTCGGCGACCAGGTCACACCATCCGGCAGCCAGGGATTCGAGACCGATGGACTCCGGACGTTCGCATAGGAAAAGTATGCGGGAGCCATCTGATGCGGAGCTGCCCTCGGCGAAGCAGCGAAAGACCGTGCCTCCGCAGGTCTCGACGTCGGACATTCTAGTGCAGATAGCACAGCTTATCGCAGCATCCCAGCAGCCGACAGAAACGGTGTCGGATCGAGAATTATCCGACGGCGCTGGGTCGGTATGCTCCGCCGAAGCATCGGGGGCGGACGACCGGGAACATCGGGAGGTCCGACCGGATGGTGAAAGGGATACGGATGAATTGGAGCTATCCCTTTCGGAACAACATAAAGCTGCCGTGGACTTCATCCGGCACTTTCTCCCTCAAGTTGTTCCGTCGGGCCAGACTGCTGCGCTTCCGGACAAGAGAATTATAGCGTCATTGGACTCTGAATTTTTTGAGCGGTTCAGGGACATCGCTCCCGAGTTTCCGTCGCAGTCCAATAATGTTGCAAGAACATTTGAATTATTGAACGACGCTATATTTAAACTTGCTTCCAGGACGGGGAAAGCAGGTTTCTTGTCCGCTAATACTCTTAACCTGCCTTTCATTAATGCAAGGAATAAATTCGACACGGCAGGACAGGGTATACCGAGAGTTCCTCTGCGTATGGACGACGAGGCGGAAGACTTAGAGCTATCATTACCGTCGTCAGCTTCTATTCCAACCGCGGTGTTGGAAACAGCTATTGCGTCTAACAGAGCCAATTTAGATGCCTTATCTTACGCAGATCACCTTACTAAGGCGTTATCACTGCGCCTTCAAGGGGAAGAGTTTCAGGATATACAATCCTCTTTAAGACTTCTTTCAAGGGCAGTAGCTTATTCCACGTGTAACTCCGCCCTTTCAGTGGCAAATCTGGAGTTGGTTAGACGTGACGCAGCCCTAGCTACATCCACACTAGTGGATTCTATGGTGAAGAACTCTCTTAGAGTCGCTTCGGTCTCAGGAGAACTTCTCTTTGACGGCAAGCTTTCCGCTATTTATGATAATATTAAAAAGAAAGCTAATGATTCTCTGTTGTTCAGATCCGCTCCTAAAAGGTCGGATACAGCAGACACGAATAAGGCAGGCACTTCTGGGTCTAATGCGCCCAAGAGAGGTTCCTATAGAGGTTCCGGTGCGTCCTCTTGGTCTTATTCGAGAGACCGTCAGGATAGCGACTCTCGTTCGGGACGTCCTTCAGGCCGGGACAATCGGTCGGACGCCCCGAGGTCGACGAGGCGAGGTGCGGGTCGTGGAAGACGTGGTTTCTCCTACCGCAGGCCTCGCAGGTCCAGGAGGTGATGGCTTAAACCTCTATCGCGTTCCGGTTGGCGGAAGGTTGTCGAGTTTTTCACAAGAGTGGGCGTCGATTACGGACGACCCGTGGGTGAGAGGAGTGACTTCGGAAGGTCTAAAGATATCCTTCAAACGAAAGCCTCCATTAACTCGAAGTCCAAAGTGGACTCATCTTCCGTCAAGTCCACAGAAAAGAGACGCTCTGTTATCAGAGGTGCAGTCTCTTTTAATGAAGAACGCGGTAGAGGTCGTAGAAAACCAGGAATCTCTGGGATTCTACAGCCATCTGTTTCTGGTTCCGAAACCAGACGGCTCGTTCCGTCCAGTCATAGATTTGAGCTGGATAAACAAGCTGATCGTCGCTCCGAAGTTTTATATGGAGATGATTCGATCGGTCAGAGCGAGTATTCGGGGTGAACGATTATGCAACGAGCATAGATCTCAAAGATGCGTACTTTCACGTCATGGTACATCCGACATTCCGAAAGTATCTACGCTTCGCAGTCCTAGGAGTGGTGTATCAGTTCCGGGCCATGTGCTTCGGATTGAATCTAGCACCCTGGGCTTTCACTCGGGTAATGAACTCGGTAATGATCTACTTCCGAGCTCATTCGTCTGCGGTAACGTCGGCCTACCTGGACGACATTCTTCAGAGGTACGGCAACGAGTTAACGCTTCAGAACGATGTTCAGAATCTTCTTCTATTGCTCCGACGTCTCGGTTTCATAGTAAACGAGGAGAAGTCGGATCTGGTGCCGTCCAAGTCATTCACTCATCTGGGAATGAGCTTCGAGACGCACAACAATCTCGTTCGTCTGCCGTTAACCAGAGCGAAATTAGTCAGTTGTTACGCTCGCTATTGTCTGCATGCAGACAAAGTCACGGCGAGAGAATTTATGAGACTGATAGGTCTGTGCGGAGCCGCCGCGGATCTCATTCCGATGGGGCGGCTACGCACACGTCCTCTTCAAATTTTCCTGACTCAGAATTGGAGTGTGAAAATTCATTCGCTCGATGTAGACGTTCTCTTGTCAGATCAAGTGAAACAAGAGATTCAGACTTGGGCAAACATTCAGTGGTTAACTCAAGGAGTTCCGCTGCAGTTGCCGGATCCGAGTTTTACCATTATGACGGATGCCAGTCAAACAGGTTGGGGTGCATCATTAATCCCAACGGATTCGAGATGCCAGGGTCTTTGGGATCCGCAATTCCTGTGCAAGCACATAAACATCAAGGAAATGATGTCAATTTGGCTTGCGTTACGTCACTGGATGGACATTATTCACGATGCTCATGTCCAAATCCTATCCGACAATACGACAGTAGTGGCGTATATACGGAATCAGGGAGGCACTCATTCAGTTCCGTTGTTCAATCTAACGGAAAGAATCCTTCTGTTTGCGTTGGAACATCACGTTCTTCTTTCGGTCCGTCACATACCGGGTCGTCTGAATGTGCTAGCAGACTCCCTTTCACGAAAGGGTCGCTTGTTGCCGTCGGAGTGGACTCTCAACAAACAAGTATTCAATCAGATTTGCTACCAATGGGAACGGCCAATGATAGACTTATTTGCGACACATCTCAACAATCAGTTGCAGACGTATGTGTCCCCGTGTCCGGATCCAAGAGCATTTGCAGTAGACGCTCTGTCGATCCCTTGGGACGGAATGATAGGATATGCGTATCCTCCAGCGCCGTTAATTCAACAAGTATTGCTAAAGATAAAACAATCTCAATGCAAGATTCTGTTGGTAGCATCTCTGTCGCCACAGAGACCGTGGATAAATCTACTCAGGTGTCTGTTGTGGGACCTACCGCGGAAGCTTCCTCCACGAGAGGATCTTCTTTCGCAGGGGAAATCGCACCAACTCCATCACAACCCGCAAGGTCTCAACCTTCACGTTTTTCCGTTGTGCGGTCCTTCTTGCATGGCAAGCACTTTACAGGACGAGCAGTGGACGCGATTTCTAACTGTAGGAAGACCTCCTCTTCGCTAAACTATGCGGCTAAGTGGAAGGTTTTTCGTCGTTGGTGTAGGGATCATTCTGTAGATATATTTGATCCCTCTATACCAGACATTGCAAACTTTCTAGTATACTTGTTTGACGAAATCAAACTGCAGCCTGTTACTATAAAGGGTTATAGATCTATGTTATCTGATACCTATGCACATCATGATAGTTTACAAATTGGATCTAATGTCTCTTTATTGTAATTGGTTAGAAACTTTTCGATAAATAGACCCAGAACTCTTAGATTAATTCCTAAGTGGAATTTAGCTTGGGTTCTCCTTAAATTGAAGGAAAAGCCATTTGAACCTCTTGGGACAGTAGATTTCAAATTCTTATCTTATAAGACAGCTTTTCTCTTAGCTTTCTCTTCTGCCAGAAGAGTCAGTGAGCTTCATGCACTATCGGTGGATGATTCTCATTATCGTAGTGTTGGGAACACTATCACCTTCACTACTAATGTGGGTTTTTTAGCTAAGAATCAGGCTCCTAATAAATATCCGGAACCTATTGTTATTAAGGCTCTTCCGTCTTCAGACGGGCGTAGGTCTTTACTCTGTCCTGTTAGAGCACTACGTATCTATAAACAGAGATCTCAGTTCATCAGAAAGGGACGGAAACGTTTCTTTCTGTCTTTGATGCCTAATAGAAAGGACATTTCAGTCCATTCTATTGCTAGATGGATTCAGTTAACTATCCGTACTGCTTATGAAGATTTATCTTCTTCTCAGCAGTCTGTGCTTAAGATTTCTGCTCATGAAGTAAGAGCTCTTTCTACTTCCTGGGCTTATGCTAATAGTGTTGCTATTACAGATTTAATGAAGGCTGCTTATTGGTCTCAGCCATCCACATTTACTAATTTTTATCTCAGAAATATTGAGTCCATTTCTGGAGACCTGCATTGTTTAGGTCCGTTATCTGTTGCTCAGAATGTCGTCCACTAAACAGTTGCAACTATAGTTATGCAGGCTTTCTGTTCCGGCAGTGACTCCGTCCGGCTGCCCTCTTCGCTCTGGGCTATTTGACCCAGGGCAAGGGGAAGGGGGGGGGGGGGGGGGGCGGGTGTTCCCTTAGGTCACCTGCTTTATAGTGAAAAGCAAGGGAATGCCTCCTCCAAGACAGTATTTCTGAGTCGCTTCCGGGATGGTTTTAAAGTGTAATATTAATGTTTAATTTCATTCATGTCTTATTTTTAAAGTGTAGCTCGGTGTGAAGCATTTGTATATGTCAAGTGTCATACGGGCTTTAATATACAATACTCGGACACTTTTAAATGATTATAAAGAGTCTCAATTCTCTGGACTACTTTATTTATTGGCTTGCTTTAAAAATAATTAGTATAAGGGTTATACTGGATGTTAATAGAGAACATGAATGTTATTGTGCTCAATTATTAAGGGTAGTGTATCTTTCTAATTTAATATTAAATAAGAAAGATACATGTAAAGCCTAATACTCCTTTTCTCCTTAAGGGGTTACCTCTTTACTATATAATTGAGCTTATTGGATTTTCCTCTATGTCCTAGGCCCTCCAGCCTGTTTACTATTCAGCTAAGTCTGGGTCATTGGTACAGTATAAAAATGTTAAAAAATTTATAGTAATTTATATATTTTTTATACTTACCAATGACCCAGACGGGGATGGCCCTCCCTGAGTTGGGAACTCTTGCCTCCCCGCTGAGTACATAGCGCTGACCAGGCACTGCCAGTAAGAATGATAATTGGCGCCAATTTCGGGACGACTGCGTCACTGCGCATGCGCAGTAGAGGCGTACTATGGAGGTCCTTTAGGACATGATTTCTTGTTGTTTTGGATGCAAATTTTGGGGATTGGGGGGCAAAATTTGTGTTTGGCCCTGGTTTTTGTTGGAGTTAGCACCAGCTAAGTCTGGGTCATTGGTAAGTATAAAAAATATATAAATTACTATAAATTTTTTAACTTTCAATTAAATTTTGACAGCTATGCTTGTTTGAAGGGGGTTTCTCTCAATTATTCTGATAGTTATCTCAGGGTACGTTTCCGTGAACAATCTGGATTAATCTAGATTGACTTAGCGTGCGCAGTTAAGGTCAGGTTATTAATTGAAGCGTTCCAGTGAACTTTTAATAATCTGGATTGACAATCCGAATAATCCAACTGAAAAGGTGAATTGAAGACCACTCCTGACATGCGTAGTTGTTACAAAAAGAATTCCACCAAAAAACTTCCACCAAAAAACTTCCGATTGCTAAAAAAGGAGAATGACTAGTATAAGATAATCAGTAATAATTTATTGTTAAAATTGAAGTTAATGTCAGAAAATAAAACTTGTTGCCTATACTGTGAAATTTATTAGGCCACTGCGAGACACACTTCTGTCGAAATGATTAAAAATATGACCATTTAATGACTTATTCATTTGTTTTGTCTTGTTGGTACCCAGGGTCCCCCTAAACACTGGAATGACGTGGAATGACACCGGAATGACATAAAAATGATGCGAAATGACATTTATTTTACCAATACGCAAAAGATATAGAGTGGGAATCACTAGAACTTGCAGTATGAAACATCCAGAATGACAGACTCCGACATTGTTATTTCGCACCCTTGTAAGAAAGTAATGTGGTACATTATAGTATAGAATTAGTACACCATGATGTGTCACAATACTTTTCAGCTCACCGAAGAGAGCTCAACTTATCACCTGCCGTCTGTCGTCGTCCGTCGCCCTGAACATTTTTCAAACGACTTCTCCTCTGAAACCACTGGTCCGATTTTCACGAAACTTCATGTGCATGTTCATTACTATTATGGCAATTCATGTTTGTTCAAATGAAATGGCCACATCCCTTGGGGGCTCTGTATGGGGCTTAACTCTGATAGCACCGTATGTATTATAGAAAAATTATTAAAAAATCTTCTTCTCCAGACCCAGTGGGCAGAATCTTTTGATACTTGGTATGCAGCATCTTGGTATGGGTCTGATTCAAGGTTGTTCAAATCTAGTCCATCAACCAATATTGGGGCTCACTATGGGGGCATGAATTTTTACTTAGTGCAATTTAAGAAAAATTCTTTAAAAATCTTCTCCAGAACCAATGGGCAGAATCTTTGGATATTTTGTATGCAGCATCTTGGAGTAGGTCTGATTCAGATTTGTTCAAATCGAGTCCCTTGATCAATATTGGGGCTCCCTATGGGCCGTGAATTTTCACTTAGTGCAATTTAAGAAAAAATTCTTTAAAAATCTTCTCCCCAACCAGTGGGCAAAATCTTTTGATACTTGGTATGTAGCATCTTAGTAAGGTTCTGATTCATGTTTGTTCAAATTGAGTCCCTCGATCAATATTGGGCCTCACTATGGGGGCGTGAATGTTTACTTTGTGCAATTCAAGGAAAATTCTTTAAAAATTTTCTTCAGAACCATCATGCAGAATCTATTGATATTTGATCAGCAGCATTGTCCCATTCAGTCCTGTTGATGTTTTAGTTCCACTGAGAGTATAGATTTACTCTGTAGAACCTTAAGAATAGCCTTTGATAAAATTTGTGACTTAACAATATGGAACATTCGGTGAGCGTCTAAGGCCCCCTGGGGCCTCTTGTTTATTATAAGGATCCGAAATGACAATGACAGATCAGAAATGGAAATAATTAACTCATTGTGTATCTTTCACAAACAGTGCGGTCAGCAATCAGCCACCTCAATGCAATTACGGCCAATGGGGGCGCGGTGGCTCAGTTGGTAGAGGTGCAGGCTGCAAGCCGAGAGGTCCTCGGTTCGAATCCCACCTGCGGCAACCGCGTTGTGTCCTTGGGCAAGACACTTCACCCCGATTGCCTACATGGGGGCACGATGACGCTGTGTACTGAGGCGTACTGCACGTCGATGGTGCGCATGTCTTCAACCAATCTAACCCTGCCTGTGCTGTGGTGCAGAGTTCAGAGTTACGATGTTGGAGAGCTGACAGCTGCTCGTCGTTGCTCGGTGGTTCTCTCCGGGTACTCCGGCTTCCTCCACCCGTAAAACTGTCACGGTCACGATTAGCCATTGTGCATAAGTATGTGACCTTAAACACCAATAAATAAATAATAATAATTACGGCCAATGAAGTTCTGCCTGCTTTATTCAAACATTCTCGCTGAGTATCTATACTTGCCAACTTTTCAGTCTATTTGAAACAAATAAATAAAAAAATGGTCACTTAAGATTAAGATCTCGGCCATGGAATGCATTAAAACCATTTTTAGCTCAACTTGACAAAGTCAAGCTGAGCTATTGCCATCACTTCTCATCCATCGGCGTACGTACATTTCCTTTGGCACACCTTACAGGTTGCATTTATGATCAGATCACTTTGAAACTTGGTTGCATGTTTGGGGTGACCTCTAGATGGGAGCTATCGATTTTCTTCAATTTCTGTCAAAAAATGTTGCCATGACCAACGTTCTTAGAACTTAGTTTAGTCAGACTCAATATTTCCCTTTGGCACACCCTTCAGGGCACATTTATGACTGGATTGCTTTGAATACCAGGATGCTTGTTTGGGGTGACCACTAGATGTGAGCCATCGATTTTCTTCCATTTCCGCAAAAAATGTTGCCGTGGCCAACGTTGTTAGAACTTAGTTTAGTCAGATCTCAATATTTCCCTTTGGCACACCCTACAGGGCACATTTATGATCGGATTGCTTTGAAACCTGGTATGCTTGTTTGGGGTGACCTCTAGATGGGAGCTATTAATTTTCTTCCATTTCCGGTCCTTCAAAAAATGTTCCCACTGGCAACGATCTTTGAACTTAGTTTAGTCAGGTATCAATATATTCATTTGGCATGCCCTACAGGGTACATTTATGAATAGATCAGTTTGAAACATTGTATACTTGTTTGGGGTTACCTCTGGATGGGAGCTATCGATTTTCTTCGATTTCCATCAAAAAATGTTGCCGCTGGCAATGACCTTTGATGAACTTAGTAAAAACTTAGTGCAGTTAAGCATCACTATTTCCCTTTGACACACCCTGAGGGCACCTTTATGATTGGATCGCTTGCAAACTTGGTGTGCTTGTGTGGGGTGACATCTATATGGGAACTGTCGATTTTCTTCCATTTCTGTCGAAAAATGTTGCCGCTGACCTTTGAACTTAGTTTAGTCAGACCTCAATATTTCCCTTTAACACACCCTTCAGGGCACATTTATGATCGGATCCCTTTGAAACTTGGTATGTGTATTCGGGGTGACCTCTAGATGTGAGCTATTGCTTTTTTTCATTTCCCTAAAAAATTATTGTCGTTATCACCAGCCTTTGAACTTACTGCATTTGTGCATCAACTTATCCCTTTTGCAGTCTCTACAGGATATATTTATGAATTTCCATAAAAAAACCCATTGCCACAAGCAATGAATTACCTTCTAATTAGTGTATTTGTGCATTAACATCTTCCTTTGGCATGCCTTAGAGGGCACATTCATTATCAGGTTGTTTTGAAACTTTGTATACTTATGCAGGGTGACAAAGATAGGAGCTATTGATTTTCTTTTCATTTCCATCAAAAACTGTTGCTGTTAGCAACAATCTTTGAATTTATTGCATTTGTGCATCAACATTCTTTGACATGGCCTTCAGGCCACATTTATCATAGGATTGTTTTTGAACTTGGTGTGCTCATTAGGCAAGACCTTTAGATAAGAGCTATTGATTAGCATTCATGTCTGAAAAAAGTTGCCATTTACAATAACCACTGAGCATACTGCATTTGTGTACCAACATTCTTCCTTTAGCCAGTCTTACAGTTTACATTTAAAAATGCATGGACGTTGTGCACACACAATGCTGTTATGTTGAAATTTCATCAAATAACATTGGTACCAATGAATCATGT
Organism: Pictodentalium vernedei; assembly: GCA_031216915.1. NCBI lineage: Eukaryota > Metazoa > Mollusca > Scaphopoda > Dentaliida > Dentaliidae > Pictodentalium > Pictodentalium vernedei. Next base: position 232,099,079 of record CM062297.1, on the reverse strand, counting down.
GAGGAAAAAAATATGAAAATTTTAAATTAAATATTGGAAAGGTTGTCCATTTTTTGCTCATAGTTTCAATAAAGTGTTTTTGATTTGTATGACGTGGTTATTCTTGTTTGTCATCACTGCACAGTTTTACAGGTCCAACTGCCACGAAAAACATGAATTTATCATTATTTTATAAAATGTATTCATGTATTCATTTTTGTATTCATGAATACTTTGTAAAGTATTTGGATTCAAATACACTTGGAATTTTGTGTATTCGTATTCGGATTCGTATTTGTAAAATTTCAATGTATTTGTATTCATATTCAAAACATTTACAATGTATTCACCCCAACTCTGCCAATGATCTTCAATTTTGCCATTTCATTTATAACTTATCAAGTTCAAGTTTGTCAAGTTGAGCTACAGTGTCATTGACACTTTCATTTACAGTAAAAAAATGTTTAATGTCATTACGGTGTCATTCAGTGTCCTTCCATGTAATTCCGATGTTTAAGAGGACTGGGTACCTGAGGTCTCTTGTTCATGTGCGTCTTATGCTGATTGTGACCGTGTCATTGGTGTTGGGATGCGTTTAACTGATCGAAGGTGGCTCTTGAATATACCAGGGAGTTCCATTTCGAGCATTGCCTGTCAGGACCTATTTTGGCCTACTGGTGCAGCAGGATTTGTTTATCACAGTTAACAAGCACTGCTCTACTTCCCACGGCTCTCATGGGGAAGAAAAATTAAAAACAAATTTTGATTTGTGATACTCGACCGTCTTTAAAGCTCGTCAAAGAACTTATCCACACTAACACCCATCCATCCCCACTGTTTACGATGCAGATTATACTACCCGAATTGGACACTGGGGTGCGATGGGGACACTGAAGTTGGCCTACGCAAATAATTTGGGAAAGACTACTGGTATGTTACTAGTAATAAATCAGCCCTGAGCATAACATTCAACTAGATATTACAGAGCGAGAAGGTCCGGAACGTTTTATTATTTATTTATTAAGGTTTCATGACACTTTAACAGCCATGGTCGGTGACAGTTTTATGGTTGGAGGAAGCCTGAGTACCCGGAGAGAACCACCGAGCAACGTCAAGCAGCTGCCAGCTCCCCAACATCAGAACTCCGAACTGCAGCACAAGCAGGTTTAGATTGGTTGAAGACATATGCATCATCGACTTGCAGTACACCATAGTACACGGCGTCATCGTGCCCCATGTGGACAACGTGGTTAAGTGCCTTGCCCAAGGACACAAAGCAGTAGTCCGAATCGATTGCTCAGGTGGTCACCCATCCAAGGACTAATCGGGCTCAACGTTGCTTAACTGACAAGAACAGGTTAGCGCAACACCACTGTGCCCCTTAGGTCCCTAACTAGGCTACCCAAATTGACGGGAGGATATATCGTTGTTCTAGCACAATGCCCTTGTTAAACAAGGTGCCCGATTCAATTACCCACTACTCCCACCTTTACTAGCCTTTTAGCTAAACGCTTTGATTATCAATAAAATGAATGTATATTATGTACTGTACATACTAGCCATCTACCTCAGCTAAACTGTTTAGTTAATGAAGGGGAAATACGAAAGCGTAATACACAAAAAGTTGCCTTTCAAATCAATTTTTAGCTCAACTTTGACGAAGTCAAATTTGAGCTATTGTCATGGCCCGTCGTCCGTCTGTCCGTCCGTCCATCTGTCCGTCTGTCCGTACGTCAACAATTGGCTATGGCTCGGGCTAGAGGTCGTATTTATGAACCGATCTTTACGAAACTTCTTGTGTACCTTTGTTATGACCCTGGGACAGGAACGAGTGTTTTTAGGTGTGGTCCAAAATTCAAGATGGCTGCCAGCGGCCATTTTGTACCGATGATGCAAAAATCAGTTTTTTGTACAGAACTTCTGTATGAAAGTTCTGATTTGAATAAAGTTTTGTATAAATGTTTAGTACCATGGGATACATCACATATAATACGGGTTTTTTTCTCGTGCGTAAATTATGCAAATTAGACTGACTTTGATTTATTTAGTGTTACTTTCAGAGCTGTAAGTGCCAAGCTGCTATGGCTCGGGCTAGAGGCCGTATTTATGAACCGATCTTTACGAAACTTCTTGGGTACCTTTGTTATGACTGTGGGACGAGAACGAGTGTTTTTGAGTGCGGTCCGAAATTCAAGATGGCTGCCAGCTGCCATTTTGTACCGACGATGCAGAAATCTGTTTTTGTACAGAACTTCCATATGAAAGCTCTGATTTGAATAATTTTTTGTATGAATGTTTAGTACCATGGGATACATCACATATAATACGGGTTTTTTCTCGTGCGTAAATTATGCAAATTAGACTAACTTTGATGTTTTTTGGTGTTACTTTCTGCACTGTAAGTGCAAATGCCAATACGGCTCGGGCTAGAGACCGTATTTATGAACCGATCTTTACGAAACTTCTTGGGTACCTTTGTTATCACCGTGGGACGAGAACGAGTGTTTTGGGGTCCGGTCCGAAATTCAAGATGGCCGATGGCAGCCATTTTGTACGAAATTTGGTGCAATCAGATTTTTGCACAGAACTTCCTTATGAAAGCGCTGATTTGAATAATTTTTTGTGTGAATGTTTAGTACCATGGGAAACATCGCATATAATACGTTTTTTTTTCTCGTGCAGAAATTATGCAAATTAGATGAACTTTGATTTTTTCAGTGCTGCTTACACACAGTAAGTACACATGTCAATACAGCTCGGGCTAGAGTCTGTATTTATGAACCGATCTTCACGAAACGTCTTGGGGTACCTTTGTTATCACCTTGGGACGAGAACGAGTGTTTCTGGGTGGGGTCCAAAATTTAAGATGGCTGCCAGTGGCCATTTTGTGTCGAAATTAGGTCTAATCAGTTTTTTGTACACAACTTCTATACGGCTCAGGCTAGATGCCGTATTTATGAACCGATCATTACGAAACTTCTTGGGTACCTTTGTTATTACCGTGCGGTGAGAATGAGTGATTTTGGGTGTGGTCCGAAATTCAAGATGGCCACCAGCAGCCATTTTGTACCAAAATTAGTGCAATCAGTCTTTTGTACAGAACTTCTGTATGAAAGTTCTGATTTTACTAAATTTTTGTATGAATGTTTAGTAACATGGAATACATCACATATAGTACGGGTTTTTTTCTCGTGCAGAAATTATGCAAATTAGATGAACTTTGATTTATTCAGTGCTACTTATACTCTGTAAGTGCACATGTCAATACGGCTCGGGCTAGAGGCTGTATTTATGAACCGATCTTCACAAAACTTCTTGGGTACCTTTGTTATCACCTTGAGACGAGAACGAGTGTTTCTGGGCGCGGTCCAAAATTCAAGATGGCTGCCAGTGGCCATTTTGTACCGAAATTAGGTCCAATCAGTTTTTTGTCACAACTTCTACACAGCTCATATTTGTGAACTGATCTTCACGAAACTTCTTGGGTACCTTTGTTTTCACCTTGGGACAGGAATGAGTGTGTTTTTGGGTGCCTTTGTTGTCACTGTGCTATGAGAACAAATATTTTGGGGTTCAGTCAGACCCACTCTGGGACTCAAAGATTTCTTTTCTAGTTTAGCATCTGACTGTCACCCACCTTTACAATACTTTACCTATACATTTGTTACAGGCTACGGTCAGTATTTATGTACAGACCATTACAATACTTTATATGTACCTTTGTTATCAGGTCATTACCTAGATGTTTGTCATTGCTGTGTCACATACTATACATGTACATGTCTTTGTCTTGACAAGTTGAGCTACAGTGTCATTGACACTTTCATTCATTTTTAGCCTGACTGTTTACAGTGAGGGCTATAGTAATGACTTTCGTTGGTCCGTCCATCCGTCTGTCCGTCCGTCCGTCCGTCCGTCTGTCCGTCTGTTAACTTTTAGAGTTTTGGTTAAAGTTTGTGGTTAAAGTTTTTTACTGAAGGTTCAAGTGGGGTTTTTTTTATTTTTATTTTTTTTCCTGTTTAGTTGACATTTGGAGTTTTGGTTAAAGTTTGTGGTTAAAGTTTTTTATTCAACCTTCAAGTACAGGCTATACCTGGTAGTTCTTGTCTGATCGTCACAAAATTTCATATGCAGGTTTTAGGTCATGTCTACTTGAGAACGTCGCCTTTTGGTCATGATCGGTCAACCGGTATAGCTGCCCGAGCCCAAAACCTGAAAACCATTAGCACAGTCTACAGGTCGTATTTATGAAGGGATTTCATTGCAACTTCATAGAATGCCTCTGTATAATGCCTATAATGCCAAGATGAGAACGTCCCTGTTTGGGCATGATCTGTCAACCGTGACGGCTGCCCCAAGCCCGAAACCCAAAAACTTTTAGGGCAGTCTGCAGGTCATGTTTAATATGGATGGATTTCATTGTAACTTGATACGATGACTCCGTATGATGTCTACATGAGAATTTCCTCATTTGGGCGTGATCTATCAACCGTCATGACTGCCCGAGCCCAAAACCCAAAAACCTTTAGTACTGTCAACAGGTCATATTTATGGAGGGATTTCATAGTAACGTGATAGGTTGACTTCATATAATGTCTACATGAGAAAGTCCCCTTTTGGACTTGATTGGGCAACTGTGACGGCTACAGGTGCCTGAAGCCCGAAAACCTTCAACACAGTGTACAGGTCATATTTATGAAGGGATTTCCTTGTGACTTTGTAGGATCAATCCACATGATGCCCAGATGAGAATGTCCCCTATTGGTTGCGATCATTCAGCCATGATGGCTGCCCAAGCCCGAAGCCCGAAAACCTTTAGCACAGTCTACATGTCATATTTATGAAGGGATTTCATTGTAACTTGATAGGTTGACTCCATATAATGTCTAGATGAGAACATCCCCTTTTGGGCAACTGTGATGGCAACAGGGGCCCGAAACCCGAAAACCTTTAGCACAGTCTATACAGGTCATATTTATGGAGGGATTTCATTGTAACTTGATAGGTTGACTTCAAAAAATGTCTAGATGAGAACGTCCCCTTTTGGGCAACTGTGATGGCAACAGAGGCCCAAACCACAAAAACCTTTAGAATATTCCACAGGCCAAAATTATAAAGGGATTTCATTGTAGCTTGGTAGGATGACTCCAAGTTTGTGGTTATAAACCCAGACAACCCCCCCCCCCCCTCCTCTACCCCCCCTCCCAATTAGGCTTTTTTTTTTTCTCCAATATGCATTTTGAACTATTTACAGTCACTACATGTGGAACCTTTCTTAAAATGTATGTATCCCCCCCCCCCCCTCCTGGGACCAATTAGGCACTTTTTTTTTTTTTTTCGTCAAAAATGCTGGTTTACAGTTTTGGTTAAAAACCCAGACAAACACCACTGCCACCCACCCCCTCCTCCCCCCCACCCACACCCTTCCCCAAATTAGGCATTTTTTTTTTTATTTCCTCCAATATGCATTTTGAACTATTTACACTCACTATCTTTTTTTTCCTTTTGTCAAAAATGCTTTTTTACTGTTTTGGTTAAAGCTTGTGGTAAAAAATCAAGACACAAATTAAAATCCTGTCAAGAGTCAACACTCACGCGACCAGTATTTGTATATATCAAACAATTTAAACCCGTGTTCATGAAACAGTTCATTTCCTCAATCAGGACCAGCCTAACCATCCATGCACTGCCCTGCTAACTGGAGACACAGAGTATTTGCAGAGGGTGCGACCAATTAGGTGGTTACAGTTTTGGTTAAAAACCCAGACAAACACCCCCCCCCCCCCTCCCCCCCACCCACACCTTTCCCCAAATTAGGCATTTTTTTTTTTATTTCCTCCAATATGCATTTTGAACTATTTACACTCACTATCTTTTTTTTCCTTTTGTCAAAAATGCTTTTTTACTGTTTTGGTTAAAGCTTGTGGTAAAAAATCAAGACACAAATTAAAATCCTGTCAAGAGTCAACACTCACGCGACCAGTATTTGTATATATCAAACAATTTAAACCCGTGTTCATGAAACAGTTCATTTCCTCAATCAGGACCAGCCTAACCATCCATGCACTGCCCTGCTAACTGGAGACACAGAGTATTTGCAGAGGGTGCGATACCCCCTCACCCCCCCATCCCCCCCCCCCACCTCCTCCCACTGATTTACGGCTCTGCGAGGGATGATTTCATATATACAGGTTAAAGTTCAAACTTGGTTGACAACGAAATCTGGTAGGCTATAGTTTTTATTTGGTCTGCTTTCGGGTTTTGTAATAGAGATCTTCAATATTTATCCTGTGGACGACCTCTCACATAAACCATGCATTCACGATTTGGGGCTGGATCCACTTTAAACATGGGATTGTGCATGCTAAAAAAATATTGCATTGTGATGTGCGTGTACATAACTAAGCCTACAGTCGATGGCCTGCCAAGGGACATAAATAAGTGGGTGGTGCCACACCCTTTCAAGGACGTTTGATAATAATTGGGGGTGGGGGGGGGGGTGGGTAAAGTCGAGAATATACTCTGGACAATGTATTATTCTGGGAATTGTAACAAGTGATGTATTATCGAGAATGGGCAGATCAGGGGGGGGGGGGGGTAGGGGGTGAGAGAGGGATGGTGTACCTCACCCATAAAAAGGATAAGGGAAGTCAAGATGCCTTATCACTTCTTTCAGAGACCCTCCAGTCTCTGTAAGTCTTCTTACTACCTAGGGCTTATCGGTGTGCAACAAAAGGGTAGACCTGAAGCAGTGAAGAGTATTACATAGACTAGTAGACCGGGATAAAAGAATGTGGTTAGTATAGGGAAACAGTAAATTTCCGAAAATAAGATATGGGACGATGGAGAACAAGTCCCGATAAGGTTGCCAGGAGAATGTTTGCAAACTGTGTAAGCAGGAATGCCGGATGATAAGAGGGCAAGGGCATCAACACAACTGGGGGCTTTTTCGTAAATATTCATCAGAATTAAATCTGATGGATTTCTATGAAATTTGATACTGAAACTTCTCAATTCCGAAACAGTGTCTTTCTGATCTTTGTGACTATTATTAATGTTTCAAAAGTGGTATTCTATTACCAGCCCTTGAAATAATACCATCTTATAATCAATCTCGCAATTATTTCTAGGGTACAACATAGCTTTTGCGAGATGGATTTTCAGTACCCCTCACCCACCCCGGTGCTTGAGTCCTGGGTGGGAGAGAGGCACTATATAGCCATCTTACAGACTAGTATATACCTAGCCCCTTTGTCGAGGACATCAGTACCCACTGTCGGGAAAATACTAGTGCCACCACTGCCAAGAGGTAGGCATTGGGTGATTTATTTTGTACTCTTTTGGCCAATTTTCCACTGAGACACAAGAAACATAAAATGTGACAGTTTAGTTAAATCATACTAATAAACATACATGTAAAATTTCAACCTACAGACCTATCATCTCATTACTTTACCATTACCCTGTTGGTTGTCATGTAGCAGGCATGCCGCATCATTAGTCCAACATTTTCTGGAACATTAATTGTAAGTACATGTATTTTGTCTTGAATTTCTTCCACATTGCAGTTACCATAAATGCGAACATCACAAGCACTCGACGTATTATCGGATTTTATCAGTTTTTATAAAATATATATTTATATTATTTTTTAGTATTGATAATATATATTTTATAAAAATTGATAAAATCTGGTAATACATCGAGTTTCTGTGGCAAATATCACTGCTACAACATTCTATTTCATGGCCAAGTGAGGTCTATTTAATTTTATAATTAAAAAAATCATATCATGGGCATCTGTGGGAAAATGCCCCCCCCCCCCCCCCCACCCCCCCTCCCCCCCCCCCCCCCCAAAAAAAAAGAAAAAAAGAACAAAACAAAAACGAAAACACCCCCCTCCCCCAGATAAAACCAAAACAAAAAGAAAAAAAACCAAAACACACAGACTATACTCCACTGTCGCCAGTCCAGATTTCCACTGAAAATTAAAAAAAAACTAACATCAATTTTTATAAACAGTTTTTTTATTTAATATCGATTAATAAACAGCTCGCTGTTTCAAAGTTTTCCACAATCAGTGTAAAAACAAGTTCAGTATAGTCACTGTTCATAATGTCTTCCATACAGGTTGCAACGACCACTTCCTCATTTGAGGCCATATTCATCCGAACTTCACTTGCAAGGTAACAGATTATCATTCCTTTGAAAAACTGTTTCTCGATTACCAATCCAGATTAATCCAGATTGTTCACAGAAACGTACCATATGTCATGCCTTCTCTCTTCTGTAGGGATATAAGTTTTCTGCAATTTCGGGTTTTCGTTACTGTTTTCCACCTTTCTAAGTCTATGCTCAGAGACATGAATATTCTTGTTGTAGAGTTATTGTTTATGTTTATTGATGTTTAAGGTCACAAATTTATGCACAATGGCTAATCGTGACCGTGACAGTTGTACGGGTGGAGGAAGCCGGAGTACCCGGAGAGAACCACCGAGCAACGACGAGCAGCTGCCAGCTCCCCCAACATCGTAACTCTGCACTACCGCACAGGCAGGGTTAGATTGGTTGAAGACATGCGTACCATCGACGTGCAGTACGCCTTAGTACACGGCGTCATCGTGCCCCCACACGGGCAATGGAGATGAAGTGTCTTGCCCAAGGACACAACGTGGTTGCCGCAGGTGGGATTCGAACCGAGGACCTCTCGGCTTGCAGCCTGCACCTCTACCTACTGAGCCACCGCGCTCCCGTAGAGTTATTTGTACTCTGATTTTTACTCTGAGGAGTTTCATTCTTTGCTATTGAATTTTGTGGTGAGCTGTCTGCTATAAAGCTGAATCATCTGTTGTGCCACAGGTGAAGCCAACATGCTGTGTGCTAGTCTTTGCAAGACTCGACCTCACCTCAGGTTGATCTGGACTTGAATGAACCCAGATTGGTCTGGTGTGTGGCTGAGTCTTACAGTGCCCAGTTATGAACACATCAGGTGTGATTATTTTGGCTTTTTGACCTGTTTCGACTTATATTACCCCTGTTATGAATAGTTTGGCTTTTTGACTTGCTGGAACTTACACTTCTGCTTCTGACATGCCTTCTCACTTTGGCCCATATTCAGGGAATAATTATCAGTTCTGCTGATATGTTCTTGTTTAGTAAATGAAAGTCCTGTTTGTTTGTCTCTCTATTTGTCTGTCTCTTGGCTGTCATCATCCACACATCTGTCAAGCTGTCAATCCACTCATTCCAATGCCTGTCTGTCTGTTTGTGTCAGTCTGTCTGTTTTTCTGTCCATATGTTTTTCTTTTATCCCATCTGAATGCCTGTCTCAAATTTGTTTTAGTATTTCTGCATAAGTTAATTGAAAGTTCACACCTTGATTGTCGGGGGATATGTTTTATTTTCTAGTCTGCCAGTTGTATTTAACCCTTCACCCAATGTAACAACCGAAACCAGCCAGCGCTATTCACAAAAAACACTATTCAGTTTTCATTATTTGTTTTCACTTTTTGTCTCAAGAACATACCTTAGGATCCCTCATTGAGCTTGTTCCAATGACGGGGTCATAACCTATGTTTTTGATGCAAAGAATTAAAAAAATTAGTTAATCAAAAATTTTGTTTGCAAGTGTCGTCTTCCTTTTGGGTTAGGTAAAGGCTTAATCAAAATGTTTTTTTCCTGATAACTGCAGTTTTTCTGTGCCATATTATTACACGCATGGTGGCAAATTGCAGTATATTTCAAGTCTGATTATCAGATATATTCCATTGTGGAACAAGGCACTAGGGTTGGGCGGTATTTCGGTATACCGATTATATTCGGTAATATTTTTAATACCGTTACCGATACCGGCAAATAATTGTTTAATCGGTATACCGAAAACTCGCTTTTACCGCGATATGCAATTCTCAAATTGCCCATCGCGGTTGGATGTGAATAGTTTCACGTCAATCAGGCTCGATACACTTGGCTTAAATTTGGGTAATTATTGTATTCTATTTAGTTTCTTGCTGTGCAAATCATAGTAAAGTTCAAGATACGTGTGTGTTTGCAGGTTCTGCCAAGTCATTTATATTCTGTGGATGCATTTAATGAATAGCTGACTGCTGGAACTGAAGCAATTCTGTTTACCTTGAATTTGAAACAAGTTGAGGTGGAAGGCACGCACTTAGCATGCGTAGTTAGTCACGTGGACACTTTCGGCCAATGGCACTGCCGTCTGCTGAAGTTAAATAAAAATAGGACATTTTCTTTGGGGGAAATATCAGGGGATTCCAAACGGAACTCACAGTGATTGGCTGCTATGACACGCATTACTGCCTCGTGACTTCAGAAATGTGCTTGCAGGATTATTCAACACAAAAAGGACGAAAGTCTTGTCACTATTTCAAAAAAAATAAAAAAGCCCAACTTACTTACATTTTCTACCAAGCAACATTCGCCCCATACGACCTTTTTATTTGAATGGTGATGTGTAATACGGTTATTAATTTTAATCAAACATGAAAATTATTGTGATGAACTGTGGCAATCGCATGCCCTTCTGTTCTGTTGTTACTTGTTGCACACTTCACTTCTCAATCTCATGTTACTGGACGATTCTGATTCGAAGAATTATTATCTCTGGGTTTGATTTTATTTTGAATTTCCTTCGATAAACATCAAATGTGCCTTGTTATATACCCCAAGTTGGCCCAACTGAACTTTGTGCTTAACTAAAATCATTTGTGAGTAAATATTTGAAAAAGTTTTGATTTTTGACGGCCGTCTTGTGCAAAGCTTCAGGCTCAAATTTTACAGTTTCGACACGTTGAAGTTGCCTTTTTTGTTATGGAGAAGACCCCCTTTGATTTTAATCAGTATTTCGGTATACCGCGGTAATATTTTGTGATTACCGCGGTATTTATTTTTCCTAATACCGCCCAACCCTACAAGGCACCACCTTCAATACTCTAGAATTACAGATGGCTCCTTGTTCTACTCAAAGGATGATATTCTCCACTTATTAACATATTTTGGTTTATTAATATCTGTTGTTAAATATCCAAGGAAGACAGTATGAAAGGTTGCCTGTATGCTTGCAATGTCAGTTTTGTTTTGGAAAAGTCTAAACTGATTCAGTGTGATATTTCCACAGTTAAGGGGAGAGAAGTATGCTGACCAGTAAGAGAATTTTTATTTTTGTAGGCATTTATTCTTGTATAACTTGTTTGACAGAGAGCATAGAGCACTGTCAAACAAGATATAATAGTAGTAGTGCTTGCACCTTTCATGCCTTTTTTTGGTGCCCTAGTGGGGGACCTAGGAAGTGATATCATAGTCTTGTGATGTCATATAGGGGTGACAGGGTACCGCATGGCCATGTTGTGATGTCATCATCAAAGTGATATGTGGTGTCATTGCGTATGTGCAGCACTTTTTGTTATGGTGAATGGATGCCGATGCCTAAAATCCAGTTGCGAAAGCCTAAAATTAAATACTAGGGCTTCCATGTTGATTTCTCAAATAGGTTTGTTTTTGTAACAGTGACCATACAACACAAAATCAATATAGAACAACTAAAATGGAGATCAAAAATAATGAGTTTATTAACTGGTTGAGTGCTAGAAGCCACAGTCAGGCCTTTCCAAAAAATGAAGGTACCGGTGCAAAAGCCAGTATATTCCATGCCCATGTTTTGTATTCAGTCAAATGTAAATAATAGTTTGTTTATACAAATTTGTTCTATTACAAACTATTGGAGAATGTCTGTTGGCACTCTTTTTGAAGAACAAATTCAGACCACCAAAAATAATGTAGCCCTCAACCAGTTAAATAAATTTTTTTTTTTTTACATACAGAGAATTGTGTCGCATTTCACGAGGAGAATAACAATTGTTTATGACATATTGCATCGCAAATCGTGATGCTGTACTGTTAACATCACACTCTATGATAGTTTTATACATTTTGAATTTTATCTCTGAAATAAATATGACAAACGTGCACCGTAAAAATGAATGCATCGCTGCCTGGAAATCAAAAGATTATTTTGTTTAGCCTAAAAGATTATTTCATTCCATTTTCTCCTGGAAAATGTTCAAGGTTGGTCATAAATATGTGCATATTTTACATGCAAAAGTCATGGAAATTCTTTTTAAGAGATTTATCAGGAAACCTTGTTCTGGACTACCGACAAAATAGGATCCCAACAGCAATGCATCGTTTCAGGTCCTTAACAATAACAAGCATATATATAATGAATAATCAGTTATACCTAACTGTTCTCAACCTTGTATGCATAAATATATTCATAAAGAAAACTTGGGTAGTGAACCATCATAAATTGGTGGGGCGGATCAGTAAAATTTAATCCGAGAACTCTAGGATTAAATTATTTACAGTACTTTATGCACAATAAAAAAATACATTTCGTTCTCGAGCAATTTTTCAAATCAATGTGAGAGGAAGGCTTTTATTTTTCATTTTTTGTGTTGGATAACTGGTCGAGTGCTAAATTATTTTGGGTCGGAAAAAAATTTGTTCACGTGTTCTTTTGTCTTGTTAAACTTCATGGGAGAGTGGCTATAGGCACTCTCCCATAATTGTAACAAGGCAATTCCATACAGGCTGAATACTTGCATTTCAGAAATATTATGAAGCTCATACAGAATATGAAGCCTTTGAGTTAAAGTGGCTTCTCTTCAAAAACTCAAAAAAAAAAAACAATACGTGGACTTCAAGCACTCAACCAGTAAATAAATAAATATAAAATTCATCTGTGTTAAGTTCCACTTGCGCACATTTTTAAAAAAAAAAATACCATCCACCATAACTTTTGAGTTATTTTCTGCAGAACAGAGGAAACTGAATGCTTACAAAACAAACATAATAAATAGACGCTGTATTTTAATCATGCTTTGTTGAAAATGTGCAGGTAAATATGTATCAATCCAAAAAGGTGAAATTTAAAGCCTCATGATTTGATACTAATTTTGGATGACACTATCAGCCAATAAAAGTGTTCAATGAGGGGTTCAGTTTCAGTGAGGGAGGTACCTGAGAACCAAAACATTTTAGCTCACCTGACTGAAAGTCAGGGTGAGCTTTTCTTATCACTCTTCGTCCGTTGTCCGTCCGTCGTCTGTCGTCCGTTGTCCTGCATGAAGGTGGTGTTTGAGCCTCTTTCTCCTAAACCACTGGCCACATTTTAATTAAATTTCATGTAAGTAGTGGTTATATAGGGGCATTTTGATTTTTACCCAAAATAGGTTGCGGCTCATATTGAGCTGAGGTGTGGGGGGAAAAATGGCCAAATTTTTTGAAAATCTTCTTCTAATGAACCACCAGTAGCAGAGACTTGATATGTGGTATACGGAGTCCTTTTGAGGTTTAGAATCATGTTTGTTCAAGAGAAGTTTGTCGGGCATTATTTGCCTTCGTTATGGGAGGGGCAAAAATTTTGGCCTCGGCTAAAATTTCTATTTTCAGAACCGTGAGGTCGATTTGAACCAAATTTGATATGAGATGATAATGGGTTATAAGTAGTTGATTGATGCAAAAACAATTTTTCTCATTGCCCCGTGGGAACCTTTGGAGCTAAAAATAGGAAAAACCTTAAAACTGCCATATCTCCAAAACTACACGGCACAGAGAATTCTTATTTTGTATAAGTCTTACTTTTATCCAGTAGAATAGAATGGTTAAAAAAATCCCTATCGGTTTGATCACAAGGTACTTTTTTCAGGACTTTGAAAAAGTGCTGAGTCAGCACTTTTTAACACTGTAGGCAATGGGAAAAAGATTAAAAAATCTTTTTCTCCAGATCCAGCAGGCAGAATCTTTTGATATTTGGTATGCAACATTGAGGGGTGGATCTGATTCAAGTTTGTTCAAATCGGCCCCCTGGATTCATATTTGGGCTCAGTATAAAAGCTCGAATTCGAACTTAGTGCATTTCAGGCAAATTTCTTAAAAAATCTTCTTCTCCAGATCCAGCAGGCAGAATCTTTTGATATTTGGTATGCAACATTGTGAGGTGGATCTGATTCAAGTTTGTTCAAATTGGCCCCCTGGGTTTATATTTGGGCTCACTATAGAAGCTCGAATTCGAACTTAATGCATTTCAGGCAAATTTCTTAAAAAATCTTCTCCAGATCCAGCAGGCAGAATCTTTTGATACTTGGTATGCAACATTGTGGGGTAGATCTGATTCAAGTTTGTTCAAATCGGCCCCCTAGATTCATATTTGGGCTCACTATAGAAGTCCGAATTCGAACTTAGTGCATTTCAGGCAAATTTCTTAAAAAATCTTCTTCTCCAGATCCAGCAGGCAGAATCTTTTGATATTTGGTATGCAACATTGTGGGGTGGATCTGATTCAAGTTTGTTCAAATTGGCCCCCCCCCTGGGTTTATATTTGGGCTCAGTATAGAAGCTCGATTTCTAACTTAGTGCATTTCAGGCAAATTTCTTAAAAAATCTTCTTCTCCAGATCCAGCAGGCAGAATCTTTTGATATTTGGTATGCAGCATTGATGGGTGGATCTGATTCAAGTTTGTTCAAATCGGCCCCTGGATTCATATTTGGGCTCAGTATAAAAGCTCGAATTCGAACTTAGTGCATTTCAGGCAAATTTCTTAAAAAATCTTCTTCTCCAGATCCAGCAGGCAGAATCTTTTGATATTTGGTATGCAACATTGTGGGGTGGATCTGATTAAAGTTTGTTCAAATCGGCCCGCTGGATTCATATTTGGGCTCACTATAGAAGCCCAAATTCGAACTTAGTGCATTTCAGGCAAATTTCTTAAAAAATCTTCTTCTCCAGCCAGATTCAGCAGGCAGAATCTTTTGATATTTGGTATGCAACATTGTGGGGTGGATCTGATTCAAGTTTCTTCAAATCGGCTCCCTAGATTCATATTTGGGCTCACTATAGAAGCTTGAATTCGAACTTAGTGCATTTCAGGCAAATTTCTTTGAAAATCTTCTTCTGAAGATCCAGCGGGCAGAATCTTTTGATATTGGGTATGCACCATGCTGAGGGGGGGGGGGGGGGGGGGGGGGGGATTCAAGTTTGTTCAAGCCAAGACCCTGGGTTCATATTTGGGCTCACTGTGGTAGCCCGAATTATAACTTAGTTCAAAATGAGGAATTTTCTTTAAAAATCTTCTTCAGATCCAGCAGTCGGAATGTTTTGATATTTGAAATGCAGCATCCTGAGGGGGGTGAGATTCAAGTTTGTTGAAGCCAAGTCCCTGGCTTCATATATGGGCTCCCTGTGGAGTCTCTTGTTTTTTGTCTTCTTTCAAATACAAAATGGATTTTAGTATTATATTTGACTATTTCATTCAGCATCACTGAAACACAAAACTTAAAATGTTAACATTTGTGATGCCAAATAGATTTGTGTATTTCTTATAGACTTTATTTCCCATGAGAACCCTGTGAAGTTGAGCAGTACTTATTACCCCCCCCCCCCCCCCCCCCCCCACCCCCATGTTTACTACCATGGGAATATCTGCGCACCTGCGATTATAGTTTTGATCAGACTTTTTGGGGCCAGAGTTATGCCCCTTTTCATTTTGAATGCATGAATTTTGTCCTTAGATTTTCTCAGATGTTTATGGGTCAATTTCCTTGAAACTTGGTATGGATGTTCACTACCATGGAGGCCTGTGCACCTACAATTGTAGCTTCAATCGGCCTTTTTTGCCAGAGTTACGCCCTTTTTCATCTTAGAATGCCTGAATTTCGTCCGTAGATTTTCTCAGATGTTTATGGATTGATTCCTTTAAAACTTGGTATGGATGTTCTTTACCATGGAACCTGTGCACCTGAGATTATAGTTTCGATTGTACTTTTCTCTTCCAGAGTTATGCCCCTATTTAGAATGCCTGAATTTTGTCCGGAGATTTTCTCAAATGTTTATGAGCCGATTCCTTTGAAAATTGGTATGGATGTTCACTACCATGACTATAGTTTCGATCACCTGTGATTATAGTTTCGATCAGACTTTTTTTCCCAGAGTTATGCCCCTTTTTACGTAAAATGATCATGGCGGTGGAGGATATGGACAGGCGCATTTGGGACAGTCACACCTCTAGTTTGCATGTGTTGTCTGCCTTTCGTGTTAGGTAAAGGATTAAATTTTCAATTTGTGCATCCCTTTAATATGGGTAGCATAGGAATAAACAATTGGGTAAACTTGACTCCACACTTGTATTATTCTGACACTATTTGATCCTGCCTGTTGAAAGTTTTTTTAAACCCCAATAAATCCTGTGGGATCCTCGGGAAGTGAAGCAGTACTTGCTTACTATGGTAAACAAGCTCGGTTTTTCTGGTAAAATTACCCAGTCACCAATGCTTGGGGTGGAAGTCTTCTAAAATGAGTAACATGGGAATAAACAGTTGGCCAAACTTGACTTTATCTCCATGTTGCCATCATGATTAGTCATTGTGCAGAAATATGTGACCCTTAAACACCAGTAAATAAAAAATAAATAAATAAACAACAAACATGTATTGTGGTCATGATGTAGCCATAGATGCTGAAAGTGATTTTAAACACCACAATAAATTAATAAATAATCTGTGATACAAGATTGATTTGTATATATGTTATAGGCAGTATTATATATGATGATTCTGGTCAGCATGACGAGCTAAAAGTGTTAGCATCAGTGATCATTGGTTAATACTGATAAAGATGCTGGTTGTTGTTGGAATCACCAACTGCTAAGTGCCATAATCTAATAGTTTGTTGAGCCACTGAAGTACATCTTTGTTTTACATATTTTAGGCAAGGAAAAAGGAGGATGCAAGAGATGGCTTTAGGCAACGAAGTTATACTGCTGATAGTGATAGTACATGTAGCTGGTCTCGCTCCATGGTAAGTCTGCCTGTCTGTGACAAGTTGTACAGCTTATAGTGATAGTACATGTAGCTTGTCTTGCTCCATGGTAAGTCTGCCTGCCTTTGACAAGTTGTACAGCTTATAGTGGAAGTACATGTAGCTGGTCTCGCTCCATGGTAAGTCTACCTGCCTGTGACAAGTTGTACAGCTGATAGTCATAGTATATGTAGCTGGTCTCACTCCATGGTAAGTCTGCCTGCCTGCCTGCAAAAAGTTGTACAGCTTATAGTGATAGTGATAGTACATGTAGCTGGTCTTGTTCCATGGTAAGTCTGCCTGCCTGTGACAAGTTGTACAGCTTATAGTGATAGCACATGTAGCTGGTCTCTCACTATGGTATGTCTGCCTGTCTATGTTAAGTTATACTGCTGATAGTATTAGTACAGTATGTGCAGAGTGTATTATCACTAAATCACCTGCGGAGGGGAGATTCCACCCAAGCAATAATTGCAAATTTGTTGCAAAGCATAACAAGCACAAGCACAGTTCCAGCCAATGGAGGTTCATTGGCTCAAACATTGCTTGTGTTGTTTGTCCATATGTAAAGAATTTGAAAGTGATACTTTGGGTGATAACCCCACTCTGCAGCTGATTTTGTTACAGTCCACTCTCCACGTACTGCACATGTAGCTGGTTTTGCTCGATTGTAAGTCTGCCTGCTTGTGGTCAGTTATACAGCTGATATATTAATAATGATAGTACAAGTAGCTGGTCTTGCTCTAAGTTATCCAGCTATATGTTATATAGCAGCAGGGAGTATGGACTGGCCCATCTGGGATAGTTTCACCTCTAGTTTTTCTTTTTCCAATGAGGGATCATAAGCTAAGTTCTTGAGACAAGAAATGAAATATTTGTTTTTTTCAAGAAATTTCTTTTGACATGTCGCCTGCAATTATGTTGAATAAAGAATTAAGAGGTGGTTTCTGCTTTCCTTAGCTGCTATTATGTTATTGAAAATGATGAGTGCTTGAAATCATCATTCTGAATACTTGATTTTTAGCTCACCTTGACAAAGTCAAGCTGAGCTAATCCCATTGCTCTCCGTCTATCATCCGTCTTAGCATCTGTCCATCCATCCATCCATCCATCGTCCGTCAACACCATATTTTGGTCTTCTCCTCCAAAACCACTGGGCCACTTCAAGTTAAAGTTTATGTGAGTAATGGTCCTGAAGGGGCATTGCATCTTTGTTCAACTCAGCATGCCCAGCCCTATAGGCAGAGGGTGGAGGGAAAATGCTCCAAATTATTTTTAAAATCTTCTTCTCATGAACCAGTGAGTACAATGACTTGATATTTGTGATGGAGCTTCCTTTTAAGGTGTAGATTCAAGTTTGTTCAGACGAAGTTCGTGAAGAATATTTGGCTTTGTAATGGGAGGGGTAAGATTTTTGGCCCCGCCCAAAATTTCTATTTTCTGAACCAATGGTCCAATTTGAACGAAATTTGGTATGTGGTATTATTGGGTCATAAGTGCTTGACTCGTACAAAAAAAAATTTTTTTGCCTCCCCACGGGAACCCCAGGAGCTAAAAATAGAAATATTTTCAAATGCTCAGATTTTCCAAACCACCAGGAACAGAGAATTGTTATTTGGTATGAAGCATCCTTAGGACCAGTAGAATTGAATGGTAAAAGTAATTGCCATCAATTATGTTAGGGTGTTCTGTAGAGGGCATCGGAAAAATGCTGAGTCAGCATATTTGCAAAAATTTAAAAAAAAAATCTTTTCTCCAGAACCAATGGTCAGAATCTTTTAATATTCAGTATACAGCATCCATAGGGAGGTCAGATACAAGTTTGTTAAAATAAAACCCATTGGTTCATATTTGTGCTCAATACAGGAGCCCGAATTTTTAACTTAGGGCAATATGGTGAATATCCTTTAAAAATCTTCTTCTTCAGAACCACGCTTCAGAATCTTTTAATGTTTGGTATACATCATTGTTATTAGGGGCAGATTCAAGATTGTTCAAACCAAGTCCCTAGGTTAATATTTGGGTTTCCTATGGAAGCCCAAATTATAACTTCATTCAATATGGGGGATAATATTTAAAAATCTTTTTCTGCAGATCCACCAGTCAGAATGTTTTCATATTTGGTATACAACATTTCTAGGGAGGTCAAAATTTGTTCAAATTGGGTCCCTAGGTATATATTTGGGCTTGCTATGGTAGCCCAAATTTTTAACATAGTGCAATATGAGGAAATTTCTTAAAAAATGTTCTTCTTCAGATCCAGCAGTCGGAATGCTTTCATATTTGGTATACAACATCACTGGGGGTGGGGGGGGGGGGGGGGGGGTGGGGGGTTCACATTCAAGTTTGTTCAATTACAGTGCCTGGATTAATATTTGGGCTCCATTTGGGAACCTGAAATTTAACTTAGTACAATATGAAGGAATTTCTTCAAAAATCTACTTCGGATTCACCTGTCAGAATCCTTTCATATCTCTTTTTACATCTCTAGGAGAGTCAAATTCAAGTTTGCTCAAATTGGTTCCCTGGGTTAATATTTGGGCTCCCTATAGTAGCCCAAATTTTAACTTAGTGCAATATGAGGAAATTTCTTTAAAAATCCAAAGGCATTCATTTATGGCAGTGAAACATTATTACAGTGTCTTTCAATGAAGTTTGAGAACTTGCCACACAAGTCTGGTAGCCACAATATTTGTAAATTTGCTTGTAAAAGTCATATAAATTCCTGTCATTATCACAACCAAATCCACATACTTGAAACAATCATCTGTAGTCATATTGTTTGTAGTTGTATTCTTTGGATCAAGTTAGATTACTAACCAGTCTGGCTTGCGATGACAAAAGTATGCCTCTTGAATTAGTGAATTGCTTATAAAAGCCTTATAAAAACCTGATGCAATCATGGCTTCATAACTCTAACCAGTTATTTGACCTTGAAACAGAGAAAGTTTGTTACAGTGTCTGGCTGTAATCTCGAAACTTTCAGTAACGCCTGGAAACCCAGGAAAGAGTTACACAGCCTGAATCTGTACAATTAATTTCTGGCTGCCAATTGTTAGTTTTCTTTGTATTTTTGTTTTTTTTTGTTCAATATTTTTTTGCTTCTCAGTAGCCAGGGATTCTTTTGAATTAAAGGGATTAAGCTTTAACTTGCCTTATGGGTGGTATATTATATGAAGACCCAAGTTAAACACCTGACCAGTGTCCCTGTGGGAGGTAAGCTTGTTTTCTGCTGTAAACAATCTCTGTTTTACCACTAAATAGAACCCAGTCACCAATGCTTTGGTTGGAAGTCCTGTAAAATGGACCGCATGGGAATAAACGATTGGCTGAACTTGACTTTTTGTTCATGTTGTGGTCATGATTAGCCATTGTGCAGAAATATGTGACATTATACACCAGTAAATAAATAGTTATATACTTGGCCAATGAAGGTTGAAGGGGCAGATTGAGACATCACATTGTACTCGCAAAGGAAGATCAACTGAACAATGCTAAAGATAGACATTTATTTTTCGGAACGTTTCTGTATAAGCAGCCAAGACTTCACTAGATACCACTGCTAAGTTTTACCTTATGATGAGGGAGTGAAAAAAGGCAAAATTCTTCAGGTCCTCAAGGACACTTTCAGAATCTGTGACATTTTTCTTATGAGAATCATTTGCGAGAATTTGATTCTGATTCACGCATGAATTTTAAGCCCTGGTGAAGGTAAGTTCCTTCTAGTCAGGAAGGCATCCTGTTGACTTCATTTTAGTGCATCTATTCCTTTGCCACAATTTTGAAGATAGGCACTTCTGGGTTATTGATAATGATTGTGTAGAGTACTGACAGCAGTTTTCTTATTTATTAGGTAGAAAGTTGAGATCTTGTTGGATAGTTTGATAACACTGACAGCTCAAAATAATTGAGTGTTTATTTTTTTCCCACCAGGATTCATCTTTAGCATCTACTCCAGATGCATCACCTTTACAGTCACCTGTTTCTAAAGAGTTTAGTGATATTAGTGGAATAACAACATCACCCCTCAGTTCTCCACCCCTAGTTAGACGCCAAAGAAGTTCTACATTAGGAGCATTACCAGACACGTCAACATTTCAACAAAAACGCCTAGAGGCTTTCTCTCCAAAGGAAAAATCGAGTCGTCGAGTCAGTATGAACAGTCCAATGAAACAAATGTAAGTTTCTATGAATAGTAATGTTTATTCCAAGACTGACGCATGATCATGTGTGCTTGATGGACAAGTTTTTTTCTTTGTTAATTCTTTGAAACCGAAGCCTGCTTTTCCGGTCCAGAATTGTGATATGACCTGAATTCATAAAGTGGATGGTTGCTCATTGAATTTGTATGGTATACCAATCAATATTTTCAGTGTACAGCCCCCAAGGTTGCACGTTGAATATATTAATTGGTCTACCTCCTAATAACAAAAATGGACTCTTCTTATTAATGCTATTGAACTGATATGGAAGATACCATCGGTGTTCAAACTGTTGAAATGACAGGTTATTCGCTACTTAAAACAGTTTCAAAAATCAGTATTTGTTTATTTATCTGTCGGTTTTGAAATTTTGATTTCTGGAAAGGAGCTGACAATAAAATCACCAAATGAAAGGAACTGGAGCAGGTTCCATCGAAGAGTCCTAAACTGTCTTTTCCTTGATGTAAAACAACATAATATTGGTGGAATTTTAACGTACAGAATCAGCACATTTGGCTGATATGCATGCTGTTTATGGCTTTGGCAATTTTATCTTTTTTGTTATTGTTGGACAGTGGCATAGATAGATAGGGAAGAGAGTGATGTCCACAACAAAAATTCTGTAAAATTATTGATATTTTGTCTGAAATATGTTTTTGGACTGAATTTTTGAGGTGCAAAATTGCAGGAATTTGGTTTCCCAATCGCAAATCTGTCAATATTTTATTGATCTGTCGGAAAGTTTTGGACATGCTCCCCCACCCCACCAGTGAATGACAATCTACACCACTGTTATCAAAGGTTGGGTAGTGTCTCAAATAAAATATTTGCATTCACATAAGGTCTGTAACCAGGCCTGAAAATAAGCAGTCTGACATTTGCAGAATGAGGTCCCCAGAGGGTGAATTTGATGATGTTATCTCATACAGTGGGCCAATTTATCCTCTGGGTACCTCTTTCTGTTTAGTTTTGAGACCCTGATTCAGATTGAGGTTCACATAGGGTAAAATTAGTGATGCTACCCTGCTGTGCAGGGTAGCATCACTAAATTCACCCTCTGGGGACCTCATAACAGTCTGCTTATTTTCTGGCTTGTCTGTAACCAATTCAATATGTTTGTGGTACTACTTGAAAACAGATTGAGAATCAGTCATGCAGGTGAAGTGTTTGTTTCAGGAGAATAAGCAAATGTAATTTTTGTTCACAATTGCAACCTTGCAAAGGTGGTTGATCATGCCCCTTTCTGGCATGTGTGAGTGAACTTACGTCCCCATGTGAACCCCAGGAAGTGAAGCAGTGCTTGTTTACTGTGGTAAACAAGCTCTGTTTTACTGTTAACATAGGACCCAGTCACCAATGCAATGCCTGGTGTGGAAATACTCTGAAATGGGCAACTTGGGTATAAACGATTGACTAAACTTGCCTTCATCTGCATGTTGCGATCACGATTAGCCCTTGTGCAGAAATATGTGACCTCAAACACCAATAAATAAATCAATGTGAATTTTCAGGCTGGTTTCAAACACATGCTTAAACAGAGTTTGGTACATTCTTAACATTTGTCACTACTTCACCAAACAAATCCAACAATTCTATTAACCTCCCATCAATTTTAATTTGTAAGAAGTTATTATTTTACCCTAATTGTTGAGTGAAATGTTCTCAAATTTTGTGAAAATATGTCGAGCCTTTTTTGTGGTGCGCAACACTGGCTAAAACTAAAAAAACAAATGAAAAGCTTTATGCCTGAAAAATTTTGAGGGAAGCAGGGTGAATATATAGCCATCTGTCAGGATATTACACACATTCTTGTGATTGGTTCAGTTATCTTACTGGATTCTAAAGTATTAATGAGCATGCCCCATTAATTGGATATTTCTTCCTTGAAATACTCTATTAATTGCATATACCTTCCAAGCTCCAAACTATTTACCATGCCTTCAGTACAAATTTAACCTGTTAATTGGATATCGGTAGTAGAGTAAACTCCTGTTAATGGAATCAATAATGTGATGAGCCAAAAAAATACCTTGACATCCACTATATTTCCCACAGTTATAGGCCTGTCTAGCCTCAGTAATCTAGTGTAAGCTTTTATTCTATTTGTCCCCCGATAAAAACAATGATTAGGTGTATTCCGAATATCGGCTGGATCCGATAATTTTTGTTGGAGTTATGCCCCTTCTTCGATGCTTTTCCACCCAATTTCGCAACTTTGGAAATTTGATGCCAGGATGATAACTTCAGTTTCAGTTATTGAATCAACACCAAATTCATAGGTTTGTCTTGAGAATATGCAGGTCAAGTTTGAATTTGGGTTCGGTCCAATTTTGGCTGAGTTATGGCCCTTTTACCATTTTTTGGACTTTGAAAATTGGATGTCCGACTGATAACTTTAGTTTGAGTTATTGAGTCAACACCAAATTTTGTACATAGGTTTGTCTCGCAAATACGCAGAAGAGGTTCGAAATCGGATTCAGTCCGACCAATTTTGGCCGAGTTATGACCCTTTTTCCATTTTTCTGACTTGGAAAGTTTGTTGTCTCGATATATGTCCAGTGTTAGAACTTGCTGTTTGGGGACATAGCCCACGTCTGGAAGTGGCCCTGTTTATCTTGTTGGACCCAACAAGATAAAAATGAATAAATATGTTTGGTTTATCATTACAGTAACAGTAGAATTAGAATACTGGAGGATGACCAAATCATTGCTAATGGTATGCTGCTGTTAGCATATTATTTCATTGCCAGTTGGGGCCAGCTGTTCATGAAATGAACTCTGACATTACATCTGTGGTAAACAACCTGTGTTTCACTGGTAAAATAGGCCCTGGTAACTGATACCTGGGGTGGAAGACATCTAAAATGGGCAAGATGCATGTAAATGATTGGCTGGAGTTGACTTTATATCCACTTGCAGTCATTGATTAGCAATTGTGCAGAAATACGGAGCCTTAAACACCAATAAATAAATAAATACATCACTTGGTGGGTTGTGCACTGCAAAAATGTTTATTTCATAATTTCTTCCGATACAAAAAGGTTGATACCCAACCCAAATAATTTTTTATTATGAATCAAATGTGCAACTCGCATCTGTTAAGACACTATTATCTGATTAATTCTGTATATTATGTGATTATTTTTAAGTCTGTTTTTTTGTTTTTTTGTTTTTCATATTTAGAAGTTTTCATTGCAGGTTTATTGACTACTATTGGAGGTTGGTTTTCCAACTTTTGTACTGCATGATCACATTATATGAAATCTGTCTGTTTCTGTTTTATGTCTATCCAAATTCAGATTATGTACCTTGATGAGCCTATCTTACTGCAGTTTTTTGTAGCACAGTCAGAAGGAAATTAGATGATGGGTGCAGGGGGTATTGCAAAAATTAGCGATTGGGTGTATGAACCTGATTTTGTCTCGACTGATAATGTATTCCAACTGTGTCATCAAGGCATGCCTTCGTTGAAGGCATGCCTTTATGACGTGGTTGGAATATTAGTCAACCTGGATTGTAATAAAAAAATCCAAACTTCTTGCCAATTTATTTGTGGATAAATAAAATACCTATTCAGTAGAGGTGGGGAGGGGGGTGGTCAGTGGCATTGCTGTAACTGGTTCTCGTCAGATCACAGAAGTTAAGCATTGTCAAACCCAGTTAGTCCTTGGATGGATGAGCAATCGATGCGGACTCCCGTGTTGTGTCCTTGGGCAAAGCACTTAACCCCGATTGTCCACATGGGGGCACGATGGCGCCGTGTACTAAGGCATACAGCACATCGATGGTGCTCATGTCTTCAACCAATCTAACCCTGCCTGTGCTGCAGCGCGGAGTTACTATGTTGGGGAGCTGGCAGCTGCTCGTTGCTCGGTGGTTCTCTCTGGGTACTCCAGCTTCCTCCACCCGTAAAACTGCCACAGACACGATATGACCTTGGCTGTTAATGTGTCATTAAACCTTAATAAATAAATATAGATGCAACTTCTTATTTAATTAATATGTACCATATTTCAAATTGTTCATGCTGGGCCCCCCAATGACACGAATCAATACAGTGGAGCCCACTTAATTGGATATCTCTTAACTGAATAATCCAGTTAATTGAATATAATTTCCCAACACAAAATCATTTACCATACCTCCAGTACAAATTTGACCTGTTAATTGAATACAGGTTATAGAGTAAACTTCTGTTAATTGAATAAAAAATCTTGTAACCTGTCAAGATATTACCCTGATTCTTCCCAGTTTTCCTTTGTTTATAGACCTGTATGGCCTCAGTACATACAATACAAGCATTTAATCTATTATATCTTGTTTGACAGAGTTCATTGAGCTCTGTCAAACAAGATATAATAGCATAAATGCTAAGTTTGTGTCTAGAGTGCAGGAAAGTGACACAATCCCTGTTAATTGAATACTCCTGTTAACTGAATAATTTTCATTGGCAAAGTGGCTTTTCAATTAACAGGGTTCTACTGTATTAGCAAAAATTCACATTCAAATTTTTACTTCACTTTTTACCCCTTCATCTCATCATTGGGACATGCTTGAGTGGTCATAAGTTAGGTTTTTAAGGCAAAAAATGATAAATTTAAAGTAATTTGTACATTTGTTTGACCAACTATGTGTGTAACATAAGTCCATGTAATGAATCTAGTCTCGTAAGAAATTACATGATTACTAGCAAGAGCGAATTGACATCTAAGTCTCCAATCCCAAGGAAAATATCTGATCTGCAAAAATGATTGGTGGTGTGTCACCCCCTCCCCTCCCAAACAAGGCTGGATATAAGTGGTCGAACACGGACAAAGTCCGACTCAGTTATGCATTTGTCAGGCGGGCAGTTGCTTGTGCCCGTCACTCTGTTCGAGGCCAATTTTCATAGTTAAGTGGACAGTGACATGTGAGAATGGTGGGTGAATTATCGTTCACCTCTATTTTTGTTCATTTAAAGTACAAATCCATAACAGTTTATTTCCTTTCATCATAATACATGACAATCATTTACGAATTCCGTATACCACGTTATAAAATTCAATGCAAAACAAAAACATAAAACAAGGATTTCGTAGATGGACACTTTCCCAGGGGATTACTCCGACAACGTATCGAACATGCAGTGCTTCCCCTTGATTTGAATTTCCGTATTCACAATTGTCAAAAGCAACCCGAATGCAGTGTTTTCAATTGAAGTACTTTCGTCACACTGACTTATCAATGATATGGTATAAACCCTTCAAGGTATGTGTAAATTCTCATTAAACAGCTTTAAATAGACTGAAAATTACTGATTGCGACTGATGCTGAAAAAATGTCCAGCAGGGTCTCTAATTGTCTGACAGGAGTCAGTTTGTACCTGTCATTTTGTCCAGCATCCCCCAAAAAATTATATCCAGGCTTGCTCCCAAACCCAGCTTCTCTACCTCCCTGAGTGGGCGTTCTTCTGTTTTTGTGAAAAAGTCACTTTGTAAAAGATCATTGATTGATTTACAGTAACTGAGGAGTGGATTATCACTACAACACCCACAGAGTGGTGTTTCCACCCAGACAACATTTCTCAAATCCTGCATGAGAAGCCACAACAGGGTTTTATCACTGTTTTTTAAATTAAGATTTCTTAGGACTGCTAGCTTATAATTTTGAAGGTCCGACTGGATAGTATCCATGTCCTCACAACTAATATTGTTTGTGTGTTATCTTTGGTGGATGAGTTTTTGAGTAAGCTTGCCAATTGCATTGATGAAGTCTGTAGACTAGTGGTTGTCTACAAATGGCTATAACTTAAACAATTATGGATAGATTTTTAAAAGTTTGGCTATACAGGTTGAGATCCATAACCATCCTGTTGAGATGAATTGGGTCTACTCACCCTTTTTTCCAAAAGTTACGGCCTTTTGTGAAAATTCACAAATTTTCAGCCTTTTAGCATGGTAACTCGAACAATTGTTAACTGGTTTGACTAATATTTGGTATTTTTGTCTTCCAGAACAATAGCTTCATCGAGTGAACAAACTAGTACATTACAGCATTTCCAACAGTTATTACCCATAATTACCATAGTTTTAAGTTCATTAGTGCGGTAACTTGAAGAAACATCAACTGATTAGATTGATATTTGTTATATGAATCTCACAACAATATCTTGATCAAGTTTGAAACCCAGAGCAGTCTTAATTTTTGTTTTTTCGCATAGTGGTGGCCTTTACTTTGTGTTTTTTTTAATGAATTTTGAGCTCTTTAACACAATAACTAAAACAAGCATGAACCAATTTTATTGGTATTTGATGTACAAGTTCTCCAGAAAACATATCTTGATAGTTTTAGAAACCCAGTATGGTCTGACTTTTCTTAAGAGTTATGGTCCTTAGTTCATTTTCACAAATTTTGAACCTGTTAATGTGATAATTATACCCCCCCCCCCCCACCCCCCGCAAACAAAGTTTGGGAGGGTATATAGGAATCACTCTGTCCGTCCGTCTGTCCATCCTTATAAGCGCAACTCCTTCTAAACCGTTTGAAGAATTTTCATGAAACTTTACACAATGGAAGAACTCCATATGAAGATGTGCATGAAGCAATATAATTCCGTTCTGACATTTCCAAGGAGAGATAATCTAACTTATACATTTCAGGTGCGGAGGTATCACTTTGTGAGCTTGATCACAGTACCTCTAGTTCAAACAAGTATCACCTGATTTAATTGAGGTTTGGTATATGAGTCATTAATCCTTTAACATCGCAGATGATATCAAAATTTATTATTTTAATATTTGCCTTTACAAATTTTTCAAAAATTTTCTACATATCCATATCATGTGACCCCCTCATTGAAACAACAAGCTCGAAAGCTCATTCAAATGAGGGGATCATATATGGTTTTGTTCAAATTTTTTTTTTTTAGCCGCTTAATTTGTAACTTAGAAGGGCAGATGCGACCAATTCATTAGCTAAAGGGTTAACAACAGTATCTACCAGTGTGGCCGCTGAAAACTTGACCCATCATCTTCAATGCAAACCCTTTGTTGCTGAATAACTATTCTACTCACTGTAACCCATGTCGTACTTTTTCTGTTGTCAGTTGGTTTAGGTGTGCCCAAAAAACTCTTCATGCATCTGTTATTGACATTAACAACTGTCAAGAGTAGTTTCCCCAGTCCCTGTTGGCTCGAAATGAGAATGTGCATAAACAGTTTTTTTAAAAGTATTTTATGTCGAACTCGGCATCGAGAGAATCCCACAGCAAAGGTTCAGCACATATAGCACCAGGTTCATCCTGGAGATTCATTGGAGAAACGTTATTTCTGCTGCTTTTTATCCTATTTGTCACAGATCCAATGCTTCATTCCTGATATTCGCTGCTGAACTTGCACGCCTGCAGTGCACTGTATTTCTTTACGAGGTACATTTTTTAAGCACTGCTAAATACCAATAGAACAATGTATCAGATAATTCAGTCAGTATTTTTTTATTGATTTAGTCTTGCTTTTTCAAATGAATAAACACAACCTTCACAAGAGAACAATATCATGTGATTATATCATTAATCACAACCTTGTTTCCAAAAAAAACCACCACAAATATTATTTTGGTTAATATTGTCCAGCACTGAACATGCATAGTCTGAGAACTTATTTGCTATTAAACTTTCATAATTGTTGATTTATCAACAAAATATAATGGTATAATAGGCAACAACAGATTTTTTTCTGTGCCCTATTCAAACCATCGGAATCGGTATCAGAATTGGCTTAATCCTTTACCCAAGTTAACGGCCAGAACCAGCCAGTGCTATTCACAAAAATCACCATTCAATATTTTTATACTGTACCAATGACCCAGACATAGCTGGTGCTAACTCTTAAAAATCAAGGGCCAAACACAAATTTTGCCCCCCAATCCCCAAAATTTGCATCTAAAACCAAAGAAATCATGTCCTGAATGGCCCTCCATACTTCGCCTCTACTGCGCATGCGCAGTGTCAAGGACGTCCCAAAATTGGCGCCATTAATCATTCTTTGTTTGGCCCTTCATCAGTTAACATCTGACTGATCTTTGTGCTTGTAAATCTCAGTTTAAATGATACCAGACACATAAATATTTGAGAAATGGTGGTTCTAAGGAGGATATAGAAGGAGGAGAGGAAAAATGAGTGACAGAAAATAATCAGGTCTGTAACTTAAAATTTTTTAATGAAATTGTGTTAAGTTACCTATTTTCGAGGCAACGGCCTGTTGTGGTCATTCTTGCTATAAAGTTACACTGCTTGTTCAGTGTTTTCCTCTCTCCCTTTCCTTGAAGTCCCCCCTTGCTATTCTCCCATGCTTTTGGCTTATTTTCTGTAATATTATTACTAAAATTTCTTGGGAGTTTTAGCTGGATAACAGAATGAATTCTGTTCTTTTCCCCATGTTTACGTCTTCACCCTTGGGTGTTTAGGCGTAGTGTTCTGCATCTACCATCTGATGTTCTGTAGTTTCTTCCCTGGAAGTGTCTGTTTTGCATCAGATAGTGTATTATTGGTAACTGATTTCGGGCCAGGGTTATCAGTGCCTGGAGTCATGTTTCTGGTGTTTTTACACTTCTTGTTTGCATTGACAACAGCCTCTGTGTGAGGGGGATTTCTTGAAAATAATATCTTGATGTTAGTTTAATCATAACTAGATACATTATTATTATTCGTAAGTGTTGCATTAATTTTTTAAAATATTTTTAAAATTTTTGTCCACACTTAGGCTTGGGATCCATTGGGGCTCAACGTTACTTTTCAGAAACATGGGCTTTTCTGAAAAAATATTTTTTCAAAAAATTTTTTGATTTCAATTATTTTTTCTATGTTGATGGATCATGTTATGTATTTTGATTTTCAGGGGTTGGTGCGAGTACTAGGACTTTGTATTCTTTTCACAATGAAAGAATATTGTTCAATTGTATTAAGAGGAAATCTTCCTCTGACTTTCATAATCATTGTATAAATGTAGTCAGTGTACTCGCACTAACTCCTGTTCAGTATGTGTTATTTTCGATGACAACATGGGAAGCGTGTGTCACGGTATGTTAGCGGGGAAATGGCCATGCCAGTCCTTTCCCCGCAGGGTCACTCTAGTTTATCAATCTCTATTTCAGACGATCAAGAACAGGGTGATGTATCCGTGATGTCTTCCAAAAGTGTGCCTCCGTTGGTCAGGGTCACGCCATCCGGTAGCCAGGGACACGAGGCCTGTAGACTCCGGCCGTTCGCATAAGAAAAGTATGCAGGAGTCAACGTACACGGAGCTTCCAGTGGCAAAGCATCGGAAGACCGCTACTGCACAGGCCTCAGTGACGGACGTGCTATCTCAAATAGCACAACTTATCGCAGCATCCCAGCAACGACAGAATCTCTGTCGCATCATGTAATATCTAACGACGCTGGGTCGGGACGCTCTGCTGAAGCATCAGGTACGGACATCTGAAAACTTCATAGGGTCCGACAGGATGGCAAAAGGGATTCGGAGGATTTCGAGCTTTCCCCTTGGAACAACATAAGCTGCTGTATATGTCATCCGGCTTTATCTTCTAGAGGTTGTTTCGTCGGACCAGAATGCTGCGATGCCGGATAAGAGGCTGATAGCGTCGGTGGACACAAAAATTTTTGGATCGGTTCAGGGACATTGTCCCTCAGTTCCGACACAGTCCAATAATGTCACAGGAACTTTCGAATTATTGAACGACGCTATTTATATATATATGCTTGCTATTAACAAGCAAGTCTGGTTTCTTGTTCGCAAAGTTACTGAGATGTCTTTCAAAAGTGTGCCTCTGTCGTCATAGTTAAATGATGAGCTAGCGGCAATAAGTGCTCATGGAATACGTCAATTGCCTAAGAGGTCCCTAGTAGGATCGATGACGTTGACATTCGCTAGCTCACCCGGTGTAGCGTCCATTCTTCGAATGGTTCGGTAGCCGGGTTCGTCTGTTGCGGTCCAGGAAGGAGATTTGGGTGATGCAAGCACTATAATATACAATAGTACACACCCAGTGACGACGGATTAGAGGAGAGATCGGAGGAAGCCTGTTAGTCCGGTTCCTTGCTCGTCCAGGTCCGTCCGGGCTGCGAGCGAGAGAGGTCCCTCTCTCGTACAACAACATCTGGGACCGGATGTTGTGGTACAAATGTTTCGCATTCGGAGCATATGTCCGCCGCTCGGGACGCTCCGTTATCTAGATAGTCCGAGAGACTGTCGATAATACTTCCTCATCCTCACGGCAGCGCACACGACTGCAACTTGGCTACGTGACCTCGAGTATCCTACCAGCTTCGTCATTCAGTGATTCCACGGTGAACAGGTCACGCCATCTGGTAGCCAAGGGACACGAGGCCTGTACACTCCGGTCGCTCACATAATAGAAGTATACATGGGGTAACGAACACGGAGCTTCCAGCAGCAAAGCATCGTAAGACCGCTTCTCCACAGGCCTCAGTGACGGACGTGCTATCCAAAATAGCACAGCTTATCGCAGCATCCCAGCAAACGACAGAATCTCTGTCGGATGAGGAATAATCCGACGAAGCTGGGTCGGTTCGCTCCGCTGATGCATCAGGTACGGACGACCGAACACTTCATAGGGTCCGACAGGATGGCGAAAGGGATTCGGACGATTTCGAGCTTTCCCTTTCGGAACAACAAAGGCTGCCATACATTTCTTCCGGCATTATCTTCCAGAGGTTGTTCCGTCGGACTAGAATGCTGCGATGCTGGATAAGAGACTAATAGCGTCATTGGACACAGAATTTTTGATCGGTTCAGGGACATCGACCCTGAGTTGCCGACACAGTCCAATAATGTCACTAGAACTTTCGAATTATTGAACGACGCTATATATATAAGCTTGCTACCAAAACACGCTAGTCTAGTTTCTTGTCCGCAAATGCTCTAATCTGCCTTTCATCAATTCTAGGAATAAATTTGAAATGGCAGGACAGGGCATACTGAGAGTTCCTCTGCGTCTAAACGACGAGGCTGAAGACTGGGAATTGTCTTTTTCGCCGTCTATGTCAATTCCAACCACGACGTTGGAAACGACAATGATGTCTAATAGACTTAACTTAGACGCTTTATCATATGTAGACCACCTTACTGAGGCTTTATCATTACGTCTTCAAGAGAAAGAATTCCAGGATATGATTCTTAATGAGATTTCTTTCAAGGGCAGTAGTTTTCCACGTATAACTCTGCCCTTCAGTGGCAACCTGGAGTTGGTTAGACGTAACGCAGCCCTAGCTACATCCACGCGCGTGGATAGTAAGGTGAAGAACTCTCTCAGAGTCGCTTCGGTCTCGGAGAAGCTTCTCTTCGACGACAACCTTTCAGCAATCTATGAATTGCTCGATATACACGTTCTCTTGTCAATCAAGTGTAACAAGAGATTCAGACTTGGGCAAACATTCGGTGGTTGACTCAGAGAGTTCCACTGTAGTTGCCGGATCCGAGTTTTTCGATTATGACGGATGCCAGTCAAACAGGTTGGGGCACAATATTTTTCCCAACGGATTCGAAGTGCCAGGGTCTTTGGGTTCCGCAGTTTTTAGGCAAGCACTTAACTTCCAAGAAATGATATTATTTTGGCTTGCACTACGTCATTGGATGAACATTATTCAGAAACGCATGTCCAAATCCTGTCCGATAATACGACAGTAGTTGCGTATATCCGGAACCAGGAAGGCACTCATTCGGTTCCGTTATTGAATTTAACGGAAAGAATCCTTCTGTTTGTTATAGAACACCAAGTTCTGTTTCGGTCCGTCATATTCTGGGTCGTCTGATTGTATTAGCAGACTCCCTTTCACGTAAGGGTCGATTGTTGCCCTCAGAATGGACTCTCAACAAACAGGTATTCAATCAGATTTGCTACCAATGGGAGCGCCCAATGATAAATTTATTTGCGACACAACTCACCAATCAATTGCAGACGTATGTGTCACCATGTCCGGATCCCCGAGCATATGTAGTTTACGCTCTATCGATCTAGTAGGACGGAATGATAGGATATGCGTATCCTCCAGCGCTGTTGATTCAGCAAGTATTGTTTAGATAATACATTCACAATACAATTCTGTTGGTAGCATCTCTGTCTCCACAGAGGCCGTGGATAAATTTACTTAGGTGTCTGCTGTGGGACTTACCGCGAAAACTTCCTCCACGAGAGGATCTTCTTTCGCTGGGGAAATCGTGTCAACTTAATCACTACCCGCAAGGTCTCAACCTTCACGTATTCCATTGTGCGGTCCTTCTTGCACGGCAAGCATTGTACAGGACGAGCAGTGGACGCGATTTCTAACTGTAGGAGGACCTCCTCTTCGCTATACTATGCGGCTAAAGTGGAGGGTCTTCCGTTGTTGGTGTAGGGATCATTATGTTTGATATTTTTGATCCCTCCATACCAGACATTGCAAACTTTCTAGTATACTTGTTTGACGAGATCAACTGCAGCCAGTTACTATTAAAGGTTATAGGTCTATGTTATCTGATACCTATGCACACCATGATAGTTTACAATTGAGCCTAATGTCTCTTTATCTAAGTTAGTTTGAAACTTTTCGATAAATAGACCCAGAATCCTTAGATTAATTCCTATACGGAATTTAGCTTGGGTTCTTATTAACTAAAGCAACCATTTGAACCTCTTGAGACAGTAGTTTCAAATTCTGGCCTTTTAAGACAGCAATTCTCTTAGTCTTCTCTTCTGCTGAAGAGTCAGTGAGCTTCATGCACTATCGGTGGACGATTCTCACTTTCGTAGTATCGGAAACTCTATTACCTTTACTACTAATGTTGGATTTTTGGTTAAGAATCGGGCCCCTAATAAATATCCGGAACCTATTGTTTTTAAGGTCCTTCCGTCTTCGAACGGGCATAGGCCTTTACTCTGTCCGGCTAGACCTTTATGTATTTATTAACAGATCTCAGTTTATCAGTAATGACGTAAAGCTTCTTCTGTCTCTGATGCCTAATAGAAAGGTCATTACGGTTTATTCTATTGCTAAAGGGATTCAATTAACTATCGGTACTGCTTAGGATAATCTATCCTTAACTCAGCAGTCTGTGCTTAAGATTTCGGCTCATGAAGTAAGAGCTCTTCTACATCTTGGGCTTACATAAATAGTGTTGCTATTATAGATTTAATGAAGGCTGCATATTGGTCTCAGCCATCCACATTCACAAATTTTTATCTCAGAAATATCGAGTCCATTTCTGGAGGCCTGCATTGTTTAGGTCCATTATCGGCTGCTCAGAATGTCGTTAACTTAACAATTGCAACTATAGCTATGTAGGCTTTCTGTTCCGGCACTGACTCCGTCCTGCTGCCCTCTTCGCTCTGGGCTATTTGACCCAGGGCAAGGGGAAGGGGGGGGGGGGGGTGTTCCCTTGGGTCACCTGTTTTATTATGAAAACAAGGGGATACCTCCTCCGGAGTCAGTAATTCTGAGCTGTTACTGGGATGGTTTTAAAGTGAAAAGTTTATGTTTTTAAAATTCATTCATGTCATAGTTTTAAAGTATAGCATTTGAATATGTCACGTGTCAAACGGGCGTTATTATACTATCCTCGGACACTTTTAAAAGAGTATAAAGAGTCTCAATTCTCTGGACTAACTTTATTTATTGGCTTACTTTAAAAATAATTAGTATAAGGATTATACTGGATGTTAATAGAGAATATGGATGTTATGATGCTCAATTATAGAAGGTATTGTGTCTTTCTAATTTATCATAAATAAGAAAGATACATGTAAAGCCTAATACTCCTTTTCTCCTCGAGGGGATGACTCTATTTTATATAGTTGAGCTTATTGGATTTTCCTCTATGTCCTAGGCCCTCCAGCCTTTTTACTATTCAGCTATGTGTGGGTCATTGGTACAGTATAAAAATGTTAAAAAATTTATAGTAATTTATATATTTTTTATACTTACCAATGACCCAGACAGGGATGGCCCTCCCAGGAGTTGGGAACTCATACCTCCCCGCTGAGGACATAGCGCTTACCAGGCACTGATTGTAAGAATGATTAATGGTGCCAATTTCGGGACGTCCTTGACACTGCGCATTTGCAGTAGAGGCGAAGTATGGAGGGCCATTCAGGACATGATTTCTTTGGTTTTAGATGTAAATTTTGGGGATTGGGGGGCAAAATTTGTGTTTGGCCCTAGATTTTTAAGAGTTAGCACCAGCTATGTCTGGGTCATTGGTAAGCATAAAAAATATATAAATTACTATAAATTTTTTAACTTTCATTATTTTTTTCATTTTTTTGTCTCAAAAACATAGCTTATGACCCCTCATTGGAACGAGCTCATTGAGCTTGTTCCATTGAGTGGTCATACGCTATTTTTTTGATGTAAAAATGAAAATATTTAGATATTCATGAATTTTATTTGCAAGTGTCGTCTGCTTTTTGTGTTAGGTAAAGGGTTAATAATAATGTTTAGTAAAATAATCAGTAATCAGATCATAGCAAGTTTTTATAATCGGTTCATCACTATCCAATGAGAGGTAATAAGCTATGTCTGAGGCAAAAATGAAAAAAAATTAAAAAAGGTCTGGAAGTGACCCCTGAATAATCATTTAGGTTGTACAGTGGTTACTTAAATTTTAAAACATGCAAACAAACTACATGTGACAACAAAATAATGCAACATTAATTACATTCCCCAACTTTAATTTTAAAACATGCAAACAAAATACAGGTTACAACAAAATAATACAGAATAAATTACATTCCCCAGCTACAACATTAAAACATGCAAACGAACTACAAATTAATACAACATAAATTATCTTTCCCAACTTCAATTTTAAAACATGCAGACAAACTACAGACTACAACAAAATAATATTTCATAAATTACATTCCCTATCCAGCCTGTTTTGCCTGTCAGAGCTGACATTCTTTCGTGCTGCAAAGGTTGTGAATTGCATCCACATATGAATAGATTAGATTACGTTCAGATCTTAATAGAATTTCTGCCAAAATAAATAGCAACTACTAATGTACGATCTTGCCAACATGAGTTTGTGCTTGTGTTGTAGCTACTTATTCTGATGAAATCTGTAAACACGTAAACAGTATGGTTGGCATAGTAAATACACAGAATGACACATGCGTGCAAATGGGTTAATCGATATGGCACAAGTGCCAGCTCAGAATGATAAAACGAGAGGCCACATTCACACGCGTGTGTCATTCTATGTTTATTACATGCCTTCATGTCTATAAAACCAATTGTTAGAAGGACACTCGGTAATTCATTTGACAACTTGTCCCCTGAGTTCCAAGGTGTTCATTTGACAACTTGTCACCTGAGTTCCAAGGTGTTCTGTGTGCCAGTAGGCACATAGAACACCTTGGAACTCAGGGGACGAACTATCAACAAAAAGAACACATTTTATCGCAACCAAATTTGCAAGGAGAACACATGTTACTATTATAGCTATCGCTAGCGAGTCAAATTGTAAGTGCGGCGCACGCTTTGTAAAAAATTCCATTGAAAATTTGCTTGTATTTAAAAATAGTCTGTCAACAATTTCCGTTCCACGTATTATCTTTCTTGCATGGTTTAGTGTTGCTCTAGATGGGGATTTCGTAGAACAGGCGTGTAATAAAACGGAGAAGGCAAAAAAGCATTACAACACTTTATTTCGAGAGATTCTGCCATGTTATACAGTGTGACATGCAAAGAGGTTACATGTAAGCTCTTTTTTTTAAAAACCTGTTAAATGTTTGTACTGACCCGTGTAGAAGGGAAATCAGATAATTACTGCTCTTTGTCTATGATACATCTGTTGTCTAATATTGTTCATTTTCCATTTGTCCATATGTGCATCCATCTCTCGGACCATCCTTCTGCTGTTTCTTCATCCAGTTGTGTCTGTCTATCCTGCATTGTGATATAATATAATCATCTTCAGAAGTTTCAGGAAAGATTTGGGGAAAGAATATTCTGATGATTTTAGTTCTAAGTATATACAAAACAAGTTTTTTTCGTTTTATTTAGATATCAGGTTTGTCTTTGTGTTCAGGGCAGGCTTTTAACTGGTCGAGTGCTAAATAAATTTTCAAAAGTGATTTGTAACATGAGTATTTATTTCCAAGATACCATGCTACCAGCAACGGGGATCTTTAGTTTAGCAAAGTATTATTTATTAATAATTGTTTTATAACCATTTATTGTAGAGTGACTGTTGGCACTCTCCAATAAATAGTAATAAAACAGTTTTATGTAAAAAAACAAACATTTTTTCCACTGCTGAGCAAACGAGCTAATGCTTACAATGTAAAACACAAAACTGGCTTTCAGCACTTTTCAGAAGAGCCATGATGTCACTCTACCAGTTAAATTCCTCCAAATAGTGACAGTAAACACTGTGCCCAAATAATGTAATTGTGCTCACATTAAGCTTTGTTTAAAACTAAGTTTGAAAGTTTTTCAGTGTTTAGGCCATACATGTATATAGTTTGGTCCATTTTCCCTAATGAATGCATTATAATTTAGTACCCACCTGTCGAATCAAAACAATGCAACTGATAAATAAGTTTTACAAAAACGCTGAGTTGGGCAGTGAAACACAATCTGTATACAACACTGTTCCTGTAGATTGCGTTTCACTCAGGAACTCATTATGAGTATGTTCTTAAAACTTGTGGTCTAATATATTCATATTTCTGAGATTTTCTATTAAATGTCATGCATAATTTACATTTAAATGGGATTTTGCCTTGGCACAAGTAAACTGAGAAACCTTCTTGAGTAAACTTTAGCTCAAGGATGAGAACCAATAAAAAAGACCTGTAAGAGCAGAGACATTGCTGTAGGGTCTTTGAGGGGGTAGGGGGGTGTGGTCCACCTCTAGATTTCCAATTACTCACCCCACACATCCCCAGTAGGCAAAATTCTGACTATCACTGGGAAATTCCATTAGCAACCCTCTCCCCTCCCAAGCCATAGTTGCTGACTGTGACCTTGAACACCAAAGAGAAAATGCCCCCCCCCCCAAATTTTTTTTTAAATTTGTGTAACAAAAATTTGACAATGGTTGGGCAAATTATAGTGCGAGGAAAAAGATTTGTAGTGAGGTTAAGAAATAATTCAACCCTGCAGCATTACTGAGCTTCAGGGGGGCGCGGTGGCTTAGTTGGTAGAGGCGCAGGCTGCAAGCAGAGAGGTCCTCGGTTCGAATCCCACCTGCGGCAACCGCGTTGTGTCCTTGGGCAAGACACTTCACCCCGATAGCCTACATGGGGGCACGATGACGCTGTGTACTGAGGCGTACTGCACGTCGATTGTGCGCATGTCTTCAACCAATCTAACCCTGCCTGTGCTGCGGTGCAGAGTTCAGAGTTACGATGTTGGAGAGCTGACAGCTGTTTGTCGTTGCTCGGTGGTTCTCTCCGGGTACTCCGGCTTCCTCCACACGTAAAACTGTCACGGTCACGATTAGCCATTGTGCATAAGTATGTGACCTTAAACACCAATAAATAAATAATAATACTGAGCTTCAGAATTAAATTATTACTGAACATCCCTATGAATGCAGTTCTCAGGTACGTGGCCAGGATTCTGCTGTAAAGGGTGCCTCTACAGTTTTTTGGGTGCGTCAATTTTGATATTCAGAAGGCTGTTTTGGGGTGGCGGGGGCAAGAAAATTTTGCAAAATTCAGTGCTCAATGAGTGAATCTGGGGCCTTTATAGAGTGTGTAGGTCTATATGAGATCATTTGGGGGCCATATGTTATGTTGTGAAACTTTAATTAGGCCAATGTTTTGGGGTTTTTTTGGGTGGGGGGCGAAAATTTGTGGGAAATTATTGTGAAATAAAAATTTTAATCCATGAGATGCTCGTGTCCAATTGTTTACCTGAAATCAGGCTTTTGAAAGGTTATCTTCAGTAGGTAAATTGAAAATAACACCGTGTCATGTCTGAAAGTGTGAAATTTAACAGTATCACTCTAAACAAGCTATTAGTTGAAAATAGAATGTGTTTTCATTTTTGGAATTCACTAAAAAAAATCAAATGAGGAATCTTAAGCTGAGTTTGAATGGTACTAGCCGGTTTTGGCCATTACGTTGGGTAAAGATTTAATTTAGATGAGATTTAAAAGGGTTAGTTGCTCAGTTAATAATGAATTTTTTTTTATAACCAGAATGTGTGACACAGTGCACAGGGTTAGTCACACTTTCTGATTATAAAAAACTGGTAACTGCCATTACATATAGAATATACTGATAGTAGCTTGGTGTACCAAATGTTCACCATGAGTGGTGAAGTGGTGTTAACCACGAGCCTTCGGCATGCGGTTAACATCACTTCACCATGAGTGGTGAACATTTGGTACACCAAGCTACTTTGGGCATATTTTATTTATACCATGATCGTCAGATTATTAAGAGTCGCTATTATTTTTTCGCTATTTTACTGAGCAGCAGCCATACATACATGCAAATTTGTTTTTGTTTACATGAGAATCGGTGGGTGGTACCTCTGCTGTCAGTTTTTATCACCGAAATGAAATCGAAAAAGAAATAGGACCCTTTTCATTTTAATAACATAATAACATACTATTTCAAGTTCTGGATACTTTATTAACATGAGACAAAGTATGTTTGTTAATTTTTGGTGTTTTATGGGGTAAACTCATTTAAAAACGTAATAAATAATTGCCACTTTCATTTCGCTCTTTGCAAGGTGACGTGCGATAAATTTAGACAAGTTTGCATTCAGATCTCTGTCACCAAAGGTCAACTTAGATGTAGTTGTAGGTGTAAAATTTAACTTATGAAATCCCATTGCTGGCATGTTCACCATGTTTGGTGTGTAAAGCTAAAATTTATGTCATAGGCTTTTCATATATAGTACAATAGGTAATTATGGTATAAATGAAAATATACACTGACTGAGGCTGTAATAAAGCAGTTAGTTGGTTGCCTGCTGTTACACAGGGTGCAGGAGTCAAGAAACTAATGGAAATACTTATACATGTTTGTGGACAATTTTTTTAAAGTGATTTCTGAAAATGAAAACATATTCTATTTTCAGTTAATATCTTATTTCTGGTAGGCATAACTTTTTGCGTAAAGCAAACGTCAGTCACTGAGTTGACAACATGAATTAAATTATTATGGAACATACCCACATATTCAAGATTGAAGAAAGACTCCCATTTTACACCATACTGACGTGTGTAAGGTGAGACTATTCAGGATATCGGGGGTTGAATAGGCTAAGTGTAATGCAATGTCAAGAATGGAATTGGACTTCCAACCCTGCAAATGATTTTTCTCTCAGTCCCAGTCATAGTGACAGGTACCAACAGTTTTGTTTGTGCCTGTCATCCAAAACTTTGTACCTGTCGCAAGGTTTGGCACCCAAATAAATCTTGTACTATTACGCTAACAAATGTTATTTATTTTTGTATAAGGTGTATAAAGCAGCATTATTCAATTGGGCAGTACTCTTGTAAAATTTGATTCAATTATTAAAGTCTATAATCTTTCACCAAGAGGGGCAAAGAAAAGTTCACCATATCACTTTCCCTTTCAAAATTCAGGGTTCGTACGGGTCATGGAATCCTGGAAAAAGTTATGGAAAACAGAAGTAGTTTTTCTAGGCCTGGAAATTTTGGAAAAATGCTTATTTTTAGCTCAACTTTGGCGAAGCCAAATTTGAGCTTTTGTCATGGCCCGTCGTCCGTCTGTCCATCTGTTCATCTGTCTGTCTGTCCATCTGTCTGTCTGTCCATACGTCAACAATTGGATATGGCTCGGGCTAGAGGCCGTATTTATGAACTGATCTTTACGAAACTTCTTGGGTACCTTTGTTATGACTGTGGGACGAGAACGAGTGTTTTTGGGTGCGGTCCAAAATTCAAGATGGCTGCCAGCCACCATTTTGTACCGACGATGCAGAAATCTGTTTTTTGTACAGAACTTCCATATGAAAGCTCTGATTTGAATAATTTTTTGTATGAATGTTTAGTACCATGGGATACATCACATATAATACGGGTTTTTTTCTCGTGCGTAAATTGTGCAAATTAGACTAATTTTGATGTTTTTTGGTGTTACTTTCAGCACTGTAAGTGCAAATGCCAATACGGCTCGGGCTAGAGGCCGTATTTATGAACCGATCTTTACGAAACTTCTTGGGTACCTTTGGTATCACCGTGGGAACGAGTGTTTTTGGGTCCAGTCCGAAATTCAAGATGGCCGATGGCAGCCATTTTGCACAAAATTAGGTGCAATCAGATTTTTGCACAGAACTTCCATATGAAAGCGCTGATTTGAATAATTTTTTGCGTGAATGTTTAGTACCATGGGATACATCACATATAATACAGGTTTTTTTCTCGTGCAGAAATTATGCAAATTAGATGAACTTTGATTTTTTCAGTGCGACTTACACACAGTAAGTACACATGTCAATACGGCTCAGACTAGAGTCTGTATTTATGAACTGATCTTCACGAAATGTCTTGGGTACCTTTGTTATCACCTTGGGACGAGAACGAGTGTTTCTGGGTGCGGTCTAAAATTCAAGATGGCTGCCAGTGACCATTTTGTACCAAAATTAAGTCCAATCAGTTTTTTGTACACAACTTCTATACAGCTCAGACTAGAGGCCATATTTATGAACCAATCTTTACGAAACTTCTTGGGTACCTTTGTTATCACCGTGGGATGAGAACGAGTGTTTTGGGGTGTGGTCCAAAATTCAAGATGGCCACCAGCAGCCATTTTGTACCAAAATTAGTGCAATCAGTCTTTTGTACAGAACTTCTGTATGAAAGTTCTGATTTGAATAAATTTTTGTATGAATGTTTAGTAACATGGAATACATCACATATTGTAAGGGGTTTTTTTTCGTGCAGAAATTATGCAAATTAGATGAACTTTGATTTATTCAGTGCTACTTACACAATGTAAGCACACATGTCAATACGGCTCAGGGTAGAGGCTGTATTTATGAACCGATCTTCACAAAACTTCTTGGGTACCTTTGTTATCACCTTGGGATGAGAATGAGTGTTTCTGGGTACGGTCCAAAATTCAAGATGGCTGCCAGTGGCCATTTTGTACCAAAATTAAGTCCAATCAGTTTTTTGTCACAAGTTCTATACAGCTCGTATTTATGAACTGATCTTCACAAAACTTCTTGGGTACTTTTGTTTTCACCTTGGGACAGGAACGAGGGTGTTTTGGGGTGCCTTTGTTATCACTGTGCTATGAGAACAAATATTTTGTGGTTCAGTCAGACCCACTCTGGGACTCAAAGATTTTTTTCTAGTTTAGCATCTGAC
Organism: Pictodentalium vernedei; assembly: GCA_031216915.1. Taxonomy (NCBI): domain Eukaryota; kingdom Metazoa; phylum Mollusca; class Scaphopoda; order Dentaliida; family Dentaliidae; genus Pictodentalium; species Pictodentalium vernedei. The sequence continues at coordinate 232,056,687 of CM062297.1, read as the reverse complement.
TGTTACCCACCTTTACAATACTTTACCTATACATTTGTTACAGGCAACGGTCAGTATTTATGTACAGACTGTTACAATACTTTATATGTACCTTTGTTATCAGGTCATTACCTAGATGTTTGTCATTGCTGTGTCACATACTATACATGTACATGTCTTTGTCTTGACAAGTTGAGCTACAGTGTCATTGACACTTTCATTTTTTTTCTGTAGTCTGCAAAAGTCATGGAAATTCGTTGTGATAACAATGCATTATTCCATTTCCCCCATAATCATGCTAAAAAATCACGAAAAAGAGAGCGTGGTGGTCAAACTAACGAGGGAAAGGTCAAGGAAATTGGGTAGAAAGTTTGAAATTTTATTTTCCAAAAAGTGTACGAACCCTGTAAATTCCAAGGGTTGATTTGAAACATGATAAGTTTATAATATATTATGAAGATGTGTATTAATTATATATGTAGATCTAACAATAATCTTGACTTATCATTTACTGGAAAGCTCTCTTAAAGAGAGCTTTCCAATAAATGATATAAGTCAAGAATTTGGTGTTAGTAAAGCTTTCTAAAATTGAACATTTAATTGTTATAGATTCACCTTTAACTCCACGAAATTGTGCTACTCATTGTTGCGAGCACAAGTGAATTGGTGCTAGAGCTGGGAGGTTTTGATTTTTCGGATTTGGTTTTGGTTCCATTTCAGGAAAAAACCTCAGTTTTGATATTTGTTTTTCTATGTTTTGAAAACACAGTAAATAACACTCTGCTTCTCCTTAATTTAGAAAAAAAATGCAATAGTTTGTATGACACCACTCACAACAAAAGCCCTGTAAGTCTCTCCATTGGGTTCAGCCTAACTTCCCTTAGATCACTCTTAGAGGTTCTAGGAGTACAGCTACTAAGCCCATTCAATCAGTAAAAAAAAACATAAATAGGATAAGGCCACACAAAGTAGATCTTCTGTTTCTCAGGCCATTATTTGTGAAATTGCATGCGGGCGAGCGGTTTTTTATTTTATTTTTTATTTCAGTAGTTACTTCTTAGCCATCAAAAGTTCATGTTCTTGGTTCAAGTTTTAGGCCTCATAATCTACAGAATAGCATGGGTGGTGGTGTATTTCATCCCTTGAGTGCAAGAAGGCTTTGCAATGCTAAAGCATTGCAAAGCCTTCTTGCCCTCAAGGGACAAATTCATCAATTTTTTTAACTTGGGTAAAATATCAGACCTAAACCATTTAATTTTAATTTTTTTAAGTTTAAATTGGTTATAAAAAGAGAGCATGCGGCAGCCAAAAGGACCATGTGGGAGGGCCTGAGAAACAGATTTTTTATTTTTTTAGGCCCAACAAATATAAAGTTCATCAAATCTGTGTTGTGGGAGTGTGGAGGCTCTGTTGTTACTTCAAACTAAAAGGTCAATGGTTCAATCCCCAGCAGGGGTAACTGTGTTGTGTCCTTGGGCAAGGCACTTCATCTTGAGTGCCATCGTGGAGGCACAGTGGCGCTGTGTAGAAGGGCAAATTGCACATCGATGATGCACATGTCTTCAACCAATGGTAACCCTGCTTGTGTGGAGTTAGTATGTTGGGGAGTCTGACATTTGCTCATCGATGCTCATTGCTTCTCTCTGGGTACTCTGGCTTCCTCCACCTGTAACACTGTCCCAACACAAAGGGACCCTGAGTTTGAAAGTGTCATTAAACCCCAATAAATAAATAAGTCTATGTTGTATTCTCATTGTCACATTTTCTCTCTTATTGACTTGTTAATAACTGCAAAAATGTGACAGTGAGAACATAACATATTTAACCCCTTTACCGGATAGACTGACGAGAATCCACAAGGACCACCAGGGCACTTCCCTCCCAATAAGATAGTTTAATCAGTTTATGCACAAACACAGTAAAACCATTCAGCCGTCTTTTTGCTGGAGATTGCAGTTTGGTTTTCCGTTTTGCTGCAAAAACAAGAACTGAACTGTAAACCCCACCAAAAATGACCAGCCCAAATTGGTGACTGTCAAACATGCATGTTGTGCCTGGCAGTTACCATGACCTCCTGCTTATTTGCAGACTCTTGGAAGCTGCTTCATCATTCCTCATATTTTGAAATCTCCTTGTAACTCCTTTTCATTAACTGAAGTGTGATTTAGATTGAAGACTGAATTCAAGATTGAAGAAAGATTCCCATTTCACCAACACAGTTGTTTTATAAGGTGATGCTATTAAGGGTATCTGTGTTGAAAGGCAAGAAATGGAATCTGACTGCTAGAACCTCCTTCATGAATCCTCGTATTTTGAAATATTTTGTGACTTTTTTTTGTGAACTGAAATGTGATAAGCTAAGAGCATGTGTAAAGGGTAATAGTGGATTAACCCTTTAACCAATGTAATAGCCAAAACCGGCCAGTGCTATTCTAAAAAAACGCCAATTAATTTTCATTATTTTTTTCATTTTTTGTCTCAAAAACATGGGTTATGACCCCTTTGGAGCTCATCAATCTTGTTCCAATGAGGGGTCATAACCTATGTTTTTGATACAAAAAATGAAAAAAATTAGTTATTAAGAATTTTTTTGTTGCAATTTGTCGTCTGCTTTTCATGTTAGGTAAAGGGTTAAGTATGGCCCAGCACATCTGAAATTCTGTATCAAATTGAATCAGATAGAGGATTTTGAATGAAATTTAACCTAATTTCTAATCAAATCTTATGGCTCTTTAAGGCCTGAAATAGTCGATGGATTTTTGACGCGTCAAATCTGCTTGTATTAAATCCGTAGCTGATGCGACACAGAGAAGTTTTGAAATATACAAAGTTACTTACTGCAATTCAGGAACTTACTGCAATTCAGGAACTTACTGCAAATAGACCGATACAAACTTAAGACTGAAATGGTGCTGCACCAAATAGTTCACCTGTTGGTTGCTGTTTTGCCATGTTATTGCAAGCAATCGATAACAGTATTTTATAATTTATTCGGATTTTATTTGGTGGTGATGTGGCATAAATAATGTTGCCTTTCACAACTTATTAACTAATTATGGACACAAACAGACTTTGAGTCAAAGAAATTGCTGTTTTTGTCTCGAATTTCAAATTTTTTCCTGGGGAAACCTCACCCGGGACCACTCCAATGGCCCACGCCTGGGGGACACCCCCTCTCATGCTTGTACCCCTCTCGCCGCTGTGCTGCTCAGATGATGCTGCAAATCATATTCAGTACGCCCCTTAGATATTACTCTTGTCCCCCCCCCCCCCCTCCCCCCCCCCCCCCCCCCCCCCCCCCCACACACACACACACACCTTTGATATTGTATATGTGCCTGCCATGATCCTACTTGGACAAAGGGATGCATCCTGTTTTATCTCCCCGCCACCTTCCCTAGAATGACTGAAATATTTTTGTGACATGTGTTCTGCTTGTACTGAGAAATGTTCACAAACATATTCTGACTGAAAGAAAAACACATCCCTGCAGAAATCACAATTATTGATTCAGCTTATTGTGACTCAGGACACTGGGGGAAATTGGAGGCTGCAGAGTTAATGCTCATGCTTTGATCAGCCATCTAAAGACCGGTGGAAAGGCTGAGCACTGAGGAATACCCCCCATCCACATCCCCCTCAGAGAAAAACATAAAATTAATAGCACATTTATCCATGCGATGACCTGTTTAACCCTCATCCCCCACCTAAAAACATTGGTACACATGCCTTCAGTCGCATTCAAACCCTAGTTAGCGCGTTGAGGAGTTTGATAGTTACATGCCGATTGATCGGTGGTTCTCTCCAGCTCCCCCCCCCCCCCCCACGCAAGTAAAACTACCTGACACGACATGACACTGGCAATTGAAACTCGTAAAACCCCAATAAACAAACAACTGAATTCGATGTGAGCTTCAGCAAACCGAGGGCCCAAATCAAATTTTGTGAATCCAGTTTAAAAAATCACGTTTGAGTCGGAAACACATTAAAGCCAGAGAGAGAGAGGCTTGGCTTTTCTGAACGAGAATATTTAATATTTAACATACGAAGTTACGTTACCCATAGAAACAACAATACCACAAACATCGAAGGTTGAAACTATCAACGTAGTTTGTAGGCAAGCCTGATGCTGTTTGTTTAAAACTGATCTTTGCACTCACCTATCAACTTTTTATTCAGTCATTTCGAAAAATTTCGTTTTCACCTGTGCTTCAGTCATTTTGAAAAACCTCGAACCAAGCTTTGAGAAATCAACACTGAAATGACGTAAGATGGGTATTTCCAGTGACTGACATGTGCTTTCCTCATTACCGTATGATTTGCATTCGGCTGATCGGTCATGCTCGTTTGTTTTCGCACTTTGTAGTAGATTCGATGCATCAAAAATCCGTCGACTTTTTCAAACACGTATTTCAGACGCATCACTGACAGAGATTCATCTCAGTTGGACTGAGATTCATCGGTGATGCATCTGACTCGCAACCAATTGAAATAGTCGACGCATCACCGACAAAAATAATTCATTTTATGCTCTGGTATTAGGTTCGACGCGTCAAAAATCCATCGACTATTTCAGGTCTAAGTTGTAAATATTGTACATTCTTGCATTTTGTACCTATTGCCAAACTCCACTAAAGTATTATGTTCAACAGTAACTTATCTGTTTGTTGCAGTCAGTCAAAAAAAGCAGAATGTTCCAGAATGGAATCAAAGTAGCATTTTCAGAAGTGTAATGTCCTTGAACTCAATCACACAATCATCATCAAATAGATCATTATGGAAGATATCGTTCACAACATGTCTAATATGGGAATGACGTCAGAAATCAATCAGTTGCTTTCTGAAGCAGAATTGAATTAATCTTCTCTTATATTTCATTAACTGCTTACCTAACACAAATAGCAGATGACAATTGCAAAAAAAACAGCATTTTCTGAATAATAGAGCTGTAGGTTAACCGAAACCGAACCAAGGTTTTTTTTTTTTTTTTTAAACCGAAACCAAAACTTCCGACATCCCGTAATCTAAGGTTTTTCATTTTTTATTAAATACTCTCTTGCTGCAGAAATTCACAGAATGTAGCCATCCCAGAGTGGTGAGAGTACCCAGACACTGCCGCTGGCAGTGTCTGGGTACTCTCACTACTCTGGGAAGGCTACATTTTGTGAATTTCCGACATTTCAGTTTAGTTGTGTTTGCAGCTTTCCTCAAGTTGCGTGTAGGTGTCAGACCTCGAAAAATGGCCAAGCACAATAAAAGTTCTGTATATTTAGGTAATTATTATATTGGCCTTCCTGATTCTTCATGTATTATAGCTTATTTCGGGCATTCATTGAATTTCTCTCAATTTCACTGCCATTCAGTTTGAAAACCGAACCGAACCGACGTTTTTTTCCACCTGATAAACCAAAACCGAAACCCAACAAGAAATTTAAAAACCTTCAGCTCTACTGAATAACTAAACATTTTCATCATTTGCCTTGGAACCATAGCTTGTGACCCCTCATTGGAACAAGCTCATTCCAATAAGGGAATATAAGCTATATCTTCAAGACAAAGGTTGAAAAAATAATACAATTTGTTTGCCGATTTTTGTGAAAGCACTGGCCAGTTTAGTTGTTATATTAGGTAAAAGGTTAAATTACACATTGTATGATAACAGGATTCTCAATTCGTCATGATTTGACATGAAATTTCTACCTTCGTCCACTAAAATCGATCTGAGCCTCGATGAACCTCGGCATAGGTCAGTTTTAGTGAACTCAGTTCATAAATTTCATATGAAATTGTGACTCATTAAAGATCCTGTATTTCTGTCACTATGTCTCCAAGACAGGAGACCTGGAGAGTAAGTATGGAACAAGAGGAGGAGACATCTTGAGGATTTGAAAATTTACAAATCAGCATGACAAAAATCGAACCAAATTCAAACATCAGGAAGATTTTGAATCGAATTTCAAAGCTTTGCTGGGCCCTAGGATTAAGCAACAGAAATTCTGTTTCATTTCCTGCATTTGCTACTGTTCTGTTTTGCACATTGTACTGCACATCTGCCAATGCCCAAGGAACACTGTGACAAATTCAGAGTAAACAAAGGCAAGGCAGTGTGTGTATTCAGAAGAGAAACAGAAATACTTCTTGTCACAAAAACAATAACTGGACAGGTGGTTCTAAACATGATACTGAAGTTTAGGGATTCAGTGACTCCTCGGCTGACATTTCTTTTGGTTTACTTTTGCAGCACAGACTGTAAAGCAAAAGCTTTGTTTGTTTTTCGGATCATTTTATTGTCAAATTTTATTATTTCCAATATAAAAACAGATTATTTTGGGTGTCTACAGGGGCCGAATATTGGCCTCTCTCATAATGGCATTTGGGCATGATTTTTCCCAATTCCCAACCCAAATTTCCGAATCTCCATCCCCACTAACAGAAAAATTTAATTTGCAATTTGTGTCCTGAACTGGGTGGTCATAAGGCCTCAGAAAACCATTGGTTTTCTAAGGCCTTATGCCCACTCAGTTCAGGACACAAACTGTGTGTTAAAATTTAAATTGCTTTCCTAACAAAGCTTAGAAAGTGTCTGAATTCAAAGGCAAATGACAAGTTCTTCTTTAATAGTGTACAAATAGTTAAATAGAGAATAAAGAGAGTGGGGGGAACATGATTCCATGTGACTTGTTGTTCTAAGAATTACTTGTAGTACACCTGCAGTTGCGTAATTGGGAATCAGTATTTATGTTCTCTGTTCAATTCAGATATAAAATTTCTTTTCAACCTACTCACAATTGTTTACAATTGTTTACAATTGGCTGTAACATAAGTGCAAGCCCTACTTTGGAACTAACTCAAGCTTATAGAAACTTTTCCAAACGAGCTGGAAAAGTACTAGAGTGCAAAAGCACGAAAAAGATCGAAAAAAAGGTCGAGCGAGACCAGCGCTCGAAATTACAGGTACACCTGCACACCTCTTGCGTTTACCGAGCGCATGCGCAACAACCGTGACGTCAATTCCTTTTATTTCTGCCATTTGTACATGGTCGGAAATTTTTGTGACTCATGCTACTTTGTTGTTTTTTTCTTCGTGAACAACTTATTAAATGTGTTTTCTACATTATTTGTGTGCAAGTGGATTGTATCCTTTTGTCAAGCTATCCAAATTATTATTGATTCATGTTAATTTTTATCATTATTGCTTGTTTCTTCACACTTCATCTTGGGTTTTTCCCCCACGTGTGAACACGACCTTTGTGCTGTTTTCCGTTGGCGGGAAGCTTGATTACATTATTTTCATTAATATAATGCCAAAGACTATTTCTTGTACCTCTTGCTTGCAAGTGAAGATGTGGACGACTCTCATTCCACATGTGTCACTTGCAACAATTGCACTCAGGCCCAATCATGTGGTATTTGTGGGGTTTGGTCCTCAAAATTCTGGGCTTCTGTTAAGGTGGTTCTGTCCATAGCTAGAACCCCTCGTTCTCGGGGTAAGGGTAGCCGTGCCGTAGCAGACATTTCTGCTGGTGCACGTGGTGACTTTGTCACACAGGATTCTGATCTGTCTTCTGTGGCGAGTTCCTCTGCAACTGTTGATGGTGCTAGTTCAGTGATACCTGACGGGGAGACCGTGGTCTCTTTGTCTTTTGATGTCACTCTTGAGGCGTCTGTTTTTGTAGAGAGCTTCTCCGAGGTCAGCTCGGTGACACTCTCCGATCTGCCTCCTACACTGTCGACTGTTGCTGAGGAAGTTGTTACTCCAGATCCTATTCTGTCTGATGGTGGCTCTTCCATCACCTCTGGGGAGTTGGGCTACGTCTCCTCTGCTACGGAGGATGACGAGTATCTTGAAGGTGATGGGCCCCCCTCGTCAGTCTTGGGGCAGGCTTTGGATTTTGTCTTTAGCTTATTGCCGGATGTTCAACCTTCCGACCAGCCTTCTGTGACCGTCCGGCCGTGGTCCACTGTGGAGCGCCGTAACCCTGTTGAGCCTTTTAGCTCTGGTGCTTTGCGTCCTCTGCAATCGGCTCAGGTTGTTGAGTCCTTCCAGGGCTTAGACGCCAAAATGCGTTCTAAGGCCCTCAAGGGTTCCTTCTTTTCTAGAGCTGATGCCTTTCTGCCTCCATCGTGGTTTCATGTTTACGATTCCGTCCGTCCACCAGTCTTCCAAGGGATGACTACTGTGGATGAGGATTCTTCTTCCCTCGGGTTAACTAAGCCTAAGTCAGCAGTTCTCCCGATGTCGGTAGTTGAATCTATGGTGGGCCTGTCCCGAGAGATGCTGGGTATGTTATCTCTCGCGGGCCATGTCGTCGCTGCCCTGGCTGAATATTTTCCACCAGGGGAGTTTGATGACGCTCAGGCACCTTTTCGTGTTTTGTCACAGGCTCTTATTAACTTGACACACGCTCACGCCTGTAACATGGCTAATTTGAAACTGGCACGCCGGGATGCGGTGTTGGGTTCTTCTTCATCCCTTCCTTCTGAGCAACGTGCTGTTCTGAGGCCTGCCTCTTTGGTGGGACCTCAGTTGTTCGATGGTTCCGTGGAAGCTGTTCGTGGCGAAGTTCTTCGTCATTCGAAGGACCAGCTTTTGCTACGACAGCTTGACCAACCTGCTGCTGCGGGTTGTGGTCGTTACAGGCCCGCCAAGCGTGCTGCTGTGTCTGCCTCGTCGGCTACGCCTTCAGCTCCGCCTGCTCCTTCTGCACATAAGAAGCGCCGACGTGGCCAGGTTCGCTGGCAGCCTCAGGCAGGAAAGTCTCAGGACTCTGTCACTTCCTGAGGTGGTTTCTCCTCTCGGGGGCCTCGTCGAGGCTGCAAGTGAAGGTTCTCACCTCGATTCGCCTCCAGTCGAATCGAGGTGAGAACCTTCACTTGCGGCCTTGACGACCGTTGGACAGAGATAACGTCGGACCCTTGGGTCTCTGCGTCGGGACCTTCTGGTGCAGGAGATCGACAATCTTCTCTCCAAAGGGGCGATCGAGGTGGTCAGGAACACCCTTTCACCGGGGTTTTACTCGAGACTTTTCTTGGTGCCGAAGAAAAACGGCCAATATCGTCCTGTCATCGATCTGAGTATCCTGAACGAGTACATAATAGCTCCTCGTTTCAGTATGGAGACTTTCCGGTCAGTTCGACGTTCAGTTCATCAGGGCGATTTTGCTGCCAGTATCGACCTGAAGGATGCCTACTTCCATGTATCCATTCAACTGGCGTCACAGAAATACCTTCGGTTCTCATTTCGGGATCGAGTTTATCAATTCAGAGCTCTCCTGTTCGGTTTGAACCTGGCTCCTTGGGCCTTCACCCAACTGATGTCACATGTGCTTGCTTTCCACCGCACTCAGTCAGCTGTGACTTCGTCAGCCTACCTAGACGACATCCTCCAATGGCACCATGATGCTGCTGTTCTGGAGTTCGATGTCTGGCAGTTTCTTTGCCTGCTAGCGTCGCTGGGTTTCAGAGTCAATCGCAAGAAGTCGGATCTCCTTCCTTCTCAGCGATTCCGTCATTTGGGGATGGATTTCGACACTCTTCACAATGTAGTGTCGGTCCCCCAGGCTCGGGCGGCGATTCTTTCCGCCTTGACTCGGAACCTGCTTCAATCTTCCTCGGTCTCGGCCAGGACTTTCCTTCGGATGCTGGGCCTTTGCAGTTCGATGACAGATCTCATTCCGCTCGGTCGCTTGTTTGTCAGACCTCTCCAACACTTCCTGTTGGATCATGGGCGTCCGAATGTAGATCTGCTGGACCTGGAACTCACTATTCCTCGGTCTCTGCTTTGTCACCTCCACACTTGGGGCGATATTCCCTGGCTGACACAGGGTGTTCCGTTGGATCTTCCTCTGGCCGATCGCATCCTTACTGCGGATGCCAGCGATCGGGGCTGGGGTGCGTCGTTGGATCCTCTCGGTCTGTCTACTCACAGCGAGTGGGACAGCGAGCAGGTGGGCCTTCATATCAACCAGAAGGAGCTTCTTGCTCTTCTGTTGAGTTTTCGGCTTTGGATCCCTCATCTGTCGGACCATATTGTCCTACTTCTTTCGGACAATTCGACAGTAGTGGCCTACATAAGGAATCAAGGAGGCACACATTCGATTCCCATGTATCGGCTGTCTCGGGATCTTCTTCTGTTGGCGCGGGACGTGAACGCTCAGGTGTCCATTCGACACATTCCCGGGCGTCTCAACGTCCTAGCAGACTCCCTGTCTCGACGCGACAGTGTCCTTCTAACCGAATGGATGCTACATCGGTCAGTGTTTCAGGCGATTTGCGAGCAGTGGGGCCGTCCTCAGGTCAACCTTTTCGCTACTCGCTGGAATCATCAGGTAGAGACCTTTGTCTCCCCTTGTCCAGATCCTCTGGCATTTGCAGTAGACACTCTGTCTCTGGACTGGACAGGTTGGATCGGCTATGCCTTTCCTCCTGCACCGATTCTTCCTCAGGTATTAGCGAAGATTCATGCTTGCAGTTGCAGGATCATTCTGATTGCACCCCTGTCTCCACAGAGGGTGTGGATCAATCTGCTGCGGCCTCTACTGGCCGATCGACCGTTTCGTCTACCTCTATGTCTCGATCTTTTTTCCCAGGGTTGTCCCAGGAAGTATCACAACAGCCTGGCGAGCCTGTCTCTTCACGCCTGTCTTTTATCAGGTCCAGTCTCCGACGTAGAGATTCTTCGCGACGATCAGTGGAGTGCATTTCTGCATCGCGGCGACATTCCACTGGCATGACTTATGCTGCCAAGTGGAAGGTTTTCTGCCGCTGGTGTGCAGATCACGATGTGAATTACCGTGATCCGTCAATCGCTCAAATTGCGGATTTTCTGGTATTTCTTTTTGACTCCAAGGGCCTCCAGCCTATTACGATTAAGGGCTATCGGTCTATGCTGTCTGATACTTTCTCTTATGTGGGAAAGCGGTGCATCGGTCGTCATTTTTTTTCTCCAAACTCATTCGGCACTTTTCTTTGAAGAGGCCATGAGTTTTGCATCTTACACCCAAGTGGAACTTGGCATGGGTGTTGCACTGTTTGGAGGAGGCACCATTCGAGCCTTTATCTGAGACCGATATGCGTTTTCTCACCTATAAGACGGCTTTTCTTCTAGCGCATGCTTCTGCTCGACGAGTCAGTGAGCTTCATGCGCTATCTGTTGATTCTGCCTTCTTCCGAAATGAGGCTAACAGTGTCACCTTCACTACTGATTGCTCTTTTCTGGCTAAGAATCAACTTCCTGATTCAGTACCTCCTTCCATCTGCATTCGGGCTCTCCCTGCTGTCGATGGCCGGAGGTCTCTTCTTTATCCTGTTCGTGCGATCAAGACTTACATTACTCGCACTCAGTTCATTAGGAGGGATCGGAAGAGATTCTTTCTGTCTCTCATTCCTAAGAGGCAGTCTGTCTCTTCCCATTCTATTTCCAGGTGAATCTGTCTTGCAATCAAGTTGGCTTATTCCCGCTTGTCTGCGTCAGATCTTGTTTCGAACCGGTTTAATGCTCATGAGGTTCGTGCCATTTCTACATCCTGGGCGTTCTCCAATTCTGTTTCGCTCCGGGATGTTATGAATGCGGCTTACTGGAGGAATGCTTCTACCTTCTCCTCCTTTTATCTCTGTCACCTTCAGCAGCAATCTGAGGACCTTTATTCTTTAGGCCCTCTCGTTGCTGCTCAGGCTGTTGTGCACCCTCGTTAAAATTGTTTTTATCGAGGTTGTGCTTCGCTCAGCCTTGTTCTTTTCAGGCGCCTTCTCTCTATCTTCATTACAGGTTTCGCTATTGTTCCCAGCCCTCCTTGCTTTTCTTTCTGCTACTCTTCTTGGTATTGGTTATGTGATTCACCTCCTCCTATTGTTTATTCAGCCAATTGTAAACAATTGTGAGTAGGTTGAAAAGAAATTAAAATTTTTTAGTAAATTTTGTTTCTTAACATACCTACCACAATTGATTACCAGAGGCCCACCCTCCTTGGGGATATCTTTGATATCGATGCCTCCCCGCTAAATCACAAACTTCTCGTTGGCGGAAATACAGAATTGACGTCACGGTTGTTGCGCATGCGCTCGTTAAACGCAAGAGGTGTGCAGAGAGAGAGTACCTGTAATTTCGAGCGCTGGTTTCACTCGACCCTTTTTTCGATCTTTTTCGTGCTTTTGCACTCGAGTACTTTTCCAGCTTGTTAGTTCTGAAGTAGGGCTTGCACTTATGTTACAGCAGGGTTTGCATTTTCACCAGGCCTATCAGCCCAGGCCTGGTAATCAGCCTCAAAACATTTCTCACCAGGCTGATCAGTCAGCCTGGTCGCCAATCTATCAAGCCGGCAAATGCATCTGCCACAGTTTATGTAATCTGCGAAATCAGCCCTGAACAGTACAAATCAGGCCTGGTGGCCCTTTTTAAATGGCCTATTCATCAGCCTGGCCACGGTTCTAAAATGCAAGCCCTGTTACAGCCAATTGTAAACAATTGTAAACAATTGTGGTAGGTATGTTAAGAAACAAAATTTGCTAAAAAATTTTAATTTCTTAGTCTTAGTATGTTTCTTACCCCTCCAAAACAACTTCTCAATTGGAGCTGCCATGACACAGTTTTTCCCAATGACATTGACCCCTGGCCCTTTCCCAAAAGGTGCAGAAAGATCCCTGCAGTTTCTTGTTATTTAAAATCGAAGACGATTGTGTTTTATTATAAAGTTCTGTAAATACTCATACCCTGTTCACTAATGTCAGACTTAACTGGTTGAGTGCTAGAAGCCACTATAATGGCTCTACTGAAAAGTGTTAAAAGTCTCTTTACCCTTATAAGGGTAGTTGCTTTACTTTGTTTGCAATTGCTTGTTGTTTTCTCAGTGGTAAGAAAAAAATATAAAATTTTAATTTGTTTTTAATTGTCACAGAGTAATTATTTATGAACAAAATCTTAATCAACTAAGGTTTCCTTTGATGGTTGCCTGGTTTCTTTGAAAAAATACATGTTACAAATCACCTTTGAAAAATAATGTAGCACTCCACCAGTTGATTATTTATTTGCTGTTCCTGTGATCTTAATCTTACCCCAACATAACAACTAAAACCTGTCAGGGCTATTCACAGATATCTTCTTTCAACTATTATTTTGTTTTTATTTTTTGTGTTAAAAACATAGCATAGAACCTCTCATTGAACCCTCATTGGAACAAGCTCGTTGCACTATTTCCATTGAGTGATCATAAGCTATGTTTTGGGGGCTAAAACTAAACATTTTTAGTTACTCAAACTTTTTGCAAGTGTCACCTGCTATTCAAGTAGGATAAAAGATTACACTGAATCAGAAACATAAACCCATGATATCTTAAATATTTAAATATTTGACAGAGATCTGTCGGACAAGATGCAATTAGTTACATTTTCATACACATGTTTCTTGTAGGTTATGGTAACTTCTGTGTTTTTATATGGCTGCCCCCCCCCCCCCTCCCCCCATCCATGTGAATGCTGGGAATTGGTGCCGTGCTTGTTTACTATGGTAAACAAATTTTATGTCTTTGGTGGAAGTCATCTGAAGTGGGCAGCATGTGTATAAAATAATTGGCAAAACTTACACCAAATGTGCCAGTCAGCCCAATGAACGGTGCCATAATTAACAGATGCAAATTAGCAACTTGCTTCCCATGTGGAGATTCAGACTATCTTCATTCCTTATACCATGCTGTCCTGTACATTCACCTTGTGAAGGGTGACTGGTCATTTACCATACCATTAGTACATATTTGACATGTTTAAATTGCATATGGGCTATAGAGGAGTAAACCTCTGTTAACTGAATAAAAAAAATTCAAATCTTGTAACCTGTGAACAAATTTCTCCCAACATCCACTGAACTCCCCACAGTTACAGACATGTTGTCTTCTCTGGAACCACTGGATCCAAAGAACAGTTCCATAATTAACAGGTGCAAACTGAAGAACTTTTAGCCACAAGTTGTTCTCAAGACATATTATTTGATATTGGTTCTGGTATAAATACGATAGCAGACTTCCAGGAACCATTGATGCCTCCTGTCAACTCCGGGAGTTGAATTTATATATTTTTCATGTTCTGTACATCACAAACTTTATTTTGATGTATAGTTTGTGTATATGTTATTTGACTTTATGAAATATCAGAGTTGGGAATTTCAAAGAAAACTAATTGTCCTTGCTTCAAAAGCACTTTAAAAATGTTTTTTTCAGATCCACCAATCAGAATCATTTTATATTTGGTATACAACATCCTTAAAGGGAGACAGATTAAAATTTGGTCAAATCAAGTCTGAGAGTTCATATTTGGGTTCCCCATGTGCACCTGATTTCAGTTAAGTGTAATATGAGGAATATCATTTAAAACTTTTCCTCTTCAAACATACCACTCAGAATCTTTTGATATTTGGTATACATCAACCTCACAGAGGCCAGATTCAAATCAAGTCAGTGGGTTCATATTTTAGTTCCTTACTTATGAGGACCTAAATTTTAACTAAGTTCAGTATGTGAAAAACTATTTGAAAATCATCTTCAGATCCATCAGGCAGAAACTTTTCATATTTGATATTCAGCATTCTTAAGGGGGATGGTTTCAAATTTGTTCCAACCAGGTCCTTGGGTTCAGATTTGTGCTCTGTATGAGAGCCCGAATTTTAACTAAGTATGAGAAAATGTTCTTTAAAAATCTTCCTAAATTTTAACTCTGCGCAATTTGAAGAAAATGCTTTATAAATCTTCTTCAGGTCCACCTGGCAGAAACTTTTCATTTGTGGTATACACCATCACTGTGGGGACAGTTTCAAATATGTTCAAATCAAGTCCATGGGTTCATATTTTGGCTCCCTCTGAAGCCAAATTTTGACTTAGTTCAATGTGAGGAGTATTTCTCCGAGATCTTTTTTTAGAACCACCGAACAGAATTTATTGATATTTGTGAAGATTTTGTCAACATTGTGGCCGCCAAACAACACTTTTTGTGGCTGCCAAAAATAACTACGCATTATGGCCGCCACAACTTGTGGCCGCCAAATTGGTGTAGAAGTAACATACAAAGGAGAGCCGAACAGCAGTGCTTTCACCTCTGATGAAGTTCAAATAAGAACAAACCTGGTTAGGCCTTTATACAGGATCTCTGAAGTATCCGGCCCTCTCGCACTCCTGGAGTCGTCCTTTCAGATATTTGTGAAGAACACAAATTTTGTTTTAATTGAATATTCTGTTTTCATTAATATAATAATTCCATCTGTTTATGAGTATATAAGGACACACAACCAGAAAGCACTAATTTGTCAAAAAAATCCTGTCTAAATAAAAATAAAACGATTCAAGAATTTTTTATGCAAGCTTTGTCCTCTTTATGTGCTACATAAAGGGTTAATTGGCATACTGTGGGTTTTCAAAGTTTCTTTCAGAATGAAGGATGTATAAGCAATGTTGATAATGATGTTAACCCCCCCACCACCACCACACATAAACACACTGATATCAAAATGTCAAGGTGCAATTTTTTCTTATTGCAACAAGTTAACCAATTCATTCTTTTTCACAGAGCTCATTGAGGTCTGTCAAACAATATTGAGTTGGTTTAAATTCCTTGTTGCATTATGGAAACATGCTGCTTGGAATGGTGGCATTTTGACCTAGGCGTGCAGAGAGTTAATTTGATGTCCAGAAATAAAACATCTTTTGACATTTTTCAGGTTTTTAATGGCAGGTACACAGTGTGGTGCTGTAATGGATTCAACATTGACAGAGAACTCATTCTCACCATCTCAAAGGAGGCATTCATGGAGACAAGAAATCTTCAATCGGGTGGTGACACCTGTTAGTCTAAAGAAATCTCTATCTGGTTAGTTGATCATACTTCTTGTTGATTTACGCAGAAATTTAAACCAGCCACATTTTCTGAGGAAAGTGCATGAAAGGATATTTTTGTCTTGGCTAGGGACAGTAAACAGTTAGTTTCCAGGCATTAACTGGTAGAGTGCTGGAAGCCCTATTTTGGGCTTTACTAAAAGTAACAGGCAATAACTGTCTGTAGCTACATTCTGCCCGAGGAAGCCTTTATTTTCCCTGATATGAATCAGATTTTTTATACAATACCTTACTCTCTGACATTTAATTGGATAGTGCCTATAAGGCACTATCCAATTAAATGTAATAGAGCAGTATATGATGAGCTTTGATTTGTTGTCAGAAAAAAACTCAGCACTTTACCAGTTAACCTTTTGATAAACCTATCGATTTTTAGGCATGTGAAATAGAACGCCCTCTTTTGGTTAGTTTATTTGAAGCTTAGTTAAAATGATTGGCGAGCATGTTCTATAACTTACATTAACCCTCTGCACACTCATGTCGAAATATAAAAAATTTCTACCTGCATTTTTTCCCATTATGCAACTTGGAATTTAACCAATTCAATGAACTTACGGTTTGCTTTTCTAGTGAACTAAAATATTCCAGATGATTGAATCTAAAAAATATCATAAACATTCATTTTATTACATGCCTGTTCTATGAAATCCCCCATCTATAGCAAAACTTAAACCATGCGGAAAATGAAAATCTGTTCTGCACATATGTGTGGAAAGAAAATCGTTGACAGACTATTTTTAAATAGAAGTGAAATTTCACTGGGATTTTCTACAAATCATGCACCGTGATTACAATTTGAATCGCTAGCAATAGCTAAACAAAGTAACAAGGGTTCTCCTCGCAAATTTGGTTAGCAATAAAATGTGTTCTTTTTGTTGATAGTGCGTTTCCTGAGTCCCAATGTGTTCTATGTGCCTACACATTGGAACTCAGGGGGCGAGTTGTCAAATGAATTGCTGAGTGTCCTTCTAATAATTGCTTTCATAGACGTGAAGACATAATAAACACAGAACGACACGCATGTGAACAGGTTAAATCGATATGTCACTTGTGCCATCGGGGAAGGATAAAACTCCAGGCCTGCAGCCTCTCGTTTTATCCTTTCGTGCTGGCACTCATGCCATGTCGATTAACCCATTCCCATGCATGTGTCATTTTGTGTATATCTTTGAATCAGTACAAGAAATGTTTCTCATTCAAGACTTGGATATTTTCGAATCTTTATTGACTTTATCATTATGAATGAACACTCAACACTGCTGTAGTTTTTTGATTACACCACATAGTTCCATTGATTGTGTTCATATCTTATCGTTTCAATTTGAATTAAATACTAATTGATCGGAATATCTATAACTGGATCATGAAAGAATACCTAGTTGCGAGTAAAGAGACGTCATATTATATGAACAGTGGTAGTGTGCGTGCAAACTCCACAGAAAGTGTGTAAACAAATAGACTTTAACAGTTTAGAGTTCTTAACAGAATTAGACTGGTAGCGTAAGAGCTTGCATTGTTTGCTGATCTAATCTATCCTGCATATATCTAATCTATCCTGCATATACAGTCTTTCCTCTTTAGACTCAAATGGCTCAGACCATTTCAGAAAACTGTGAAGAAGTTGCCAATTCAAACAAGATCAAGTTAGGCTTATTAAAAAAGTTTCTTGTTTCTCAGGCAATTTTCTCTCAATTTCATGATGAGGGAGTGAGGCTTTTTAAATTTTAAAATTTTTGTTAATCCATAAACAGTCCTGAAAATACTTCCAATTAGAAATTTTGCATCTCACACTATTATGTGAAATAAAACTTCTTTTCAGCAGTGACAACTTTGCCTAGTGCAGTTGCAAATTTAACCAACTATGTCTTGTTTGACCGAGCTCAAGCTAAATGTTCCATGCTGGCTACAGCTGTGTGTTGAGAACCCATTCGTAAATGGCGCTCATTGCACAACTATGGATGACTCAGGTCATTCCCTTACTCCTCAATTTCAGAGACCTTATTGGTCTCCAAGGTAACCATGGGTGCTGAAGCAGTGCTTGTTAACTGTAGTATACAGGTTCTGCTTTGCTGATGAAATAGAACCTGGTGGGGGGGGGGGTGCCGTGGCATTGCAGTAACCAGTTCTCGTCAGATCACCGAAGTTAAGCAATGTCGAGCCCGGTTAGTCCTCGGATGGGTGACCGTCTGAGCGATCGATTCGGACTCCCGCGTTGTGTCCTTGGGCAAGGCACTTAACCCCGATTGTTCACATGGAGGCACGATGACGCCATGTTCTAAGGCGTACTGCACATCGATGGTGCGCATGTCTTCAACCAATCTAACCCTGCCTGTGCTGCAGTGCGGAGTTATGATGTTGGGGAGCTGGCAGCTGCTCGTCATTGCTCGGTGGTTTTCCCTGGGTACTCCGGCTTCCTCCACCCGTAAAACTGCCACGGTCATGATTAGCCATTGTGCATAAGTATGTGACCTTGAACACCAATAAATAAATAATAAATAGAACCTGGTAATCAACATGTGATGGAAGTGTTTTAAAGTTGACACCATAGTTATAAATGATTGGCTAAAGTTAGCATTATGCTTGAATTGCAGTTATGATATAGGCTTAGATGCTGAAAATTATCTTAAACACCAATAACGAATATGACCCTCATTAAAATGACTTCATTGATCTCATTCAGTGAGGGAGTCATATAAAGCAAAAAATGAAAGTATTAAGCTATTCAAGAAAAATCTTTTACAAGTGTCTTCTAGTCTTGTTAGGTAAAGTGTTAACCCTTAAGGGACTGGAGATTTTTATACAGTTTTACTACACTTTGACAGTCTGCATCCTGTGGCTTTGCAGTTGTTTTTAGGCATGTCTTGGCTGTCTATATAGGCAGCCAAAACTTACCTAAAAAACAACTGCCAAGGTACTTAGAATGTAAGTTGGGAGTTAACCCAGATACTGCATTTTGGGGCACCTGTTCTGTTTTAGTAAAAAGTGATCCAACTTGAATTAGGCCCTTAGGGCTTTATAATCCTGAGTGATTTCTACTATTAATCTGTTGTATTTATATTCAAGATCAGTTTGAAGAAAGTCAAGGACCCAGGAAAAGGACTCCTCAAGAGATAAGACTGCTGTGGAAAAAGGCATACTTACAAACATTATTGTTATTGCGGATGGATAAAGAGAACCAGTCACTACAAGGTATATACTATTCTGTTTTTTCACTCTTCGTTTATGGTGTCAAGGAAATGCTTTGAGATTGTGTTTGTAAGTTCATTCATCCTTGTCAAAGATGAGAGTATTGATTTCAACTAATTCAAGGAAACATTTGATATTTTGTTATCGTCCGTCATGTAGTGGGAAATTGGCTATCCTATGGCTTTGCATTAGTTCTTTAACCCTTAACTGGTAGAATGCTGGAAGCCCATATTTAGGCTTTATTCTTTATTGCCGGTACCACAATTTAATGGCTTCATATTCTGTGGATGTGCTTCATATTATCTTTGAAGTGATATTATTTTATCTGTTAGGATTGGCCTTGTTACAATTTATAGGAGAGTGCCTACTGGCACTCTCCTATAAATTGTAACAAGGCAAAGATGCACAAAGAAATTTTAAGGACAAAAAATAATTTAGCACTCTTCCAGTTAATGGTCTGGATATTTTTATACATTTTCTCTTTACATTGAAAGTCTACCTCCTGTGGCTTTGCAATTGTTTCTAGTCAAGTCTTGGCTGCCTACAGAGGCATCCAAGACTTGCCAAGAAACAACTGACAAGGCACTTAGAAAACAAGTTTTGAGTTTACCCAAACAATGCATGTTGGGGCACTTGTTCCTTTGCATTAAAGAGTTATCAAAGACGGAATTATGCCCTGAAGGTTAATTTTGCGTAAAGTTGTCTTTAGATACCATAGCCAAAGATTCAAAAAAAGACTTTCAAATCCCTGTGAAAAAGCAATGAGAGTGTTGCTTTATATGAAATGTTTTGAACTAGTTTAAAAAGACTTTGATTTGTTGAAAATGACGAGTAATTACTCTCTTTGTACTTTTTTATTTGAAATGTAATGTTGATGGTATAAACTGAAAGAATGTTCATTGGATCTCCTAGTTTTCAATGTATTTATCTTTTGATAGTGTCAGGGACATGTTCCAGAATCACCATGAAAAGGCAGAGTATGAAGAGTTATTGTTCTTCATTTATTTTGATTTTATTGTTTGGTGCATAACTTGAATAATATTTATTGTCATACCACAGTGGAAATTTGTTGAATTGCAATTGTCCAGTTTGTCTGGGTACATATAGCTATGTTTGGTAAAGCTGGGCTATTTTGATTTTTCAAATTCGGTTTCAGTTTTTTTTCTATATGTTAAGAATAGATAGTAAATAAAACTTTAGGCTCCTTAACCCCCTACACACTGATGTCAAAATATCTAAATTTCAGGCTGCAATTTTTTCCCATCATGCAACTAGGAATTTAATCAATTCAGTCTTATTTGACATAGCTCAATGAGCTCTGTCAAACAAGATTGAATTGGTTAAATTTCTAGTTGCATTATGGGTATAATGGCTACTTGAATTATTGATATTTTGACACCAGAGTGCAGGGAGTTAATTTGGAAAAAATCTGCAATAGTATGTCACCACTCGCTACAAAAGCCCTGTGTGTAAGTGTGTCAGCTGGGTTCAGTTTAACCTCCCTTTGATCATCCTTTGGTGTTCTAGTGGATCAGTTGTTGAGCCTATTCATTCATAAAGAGGCCCATAAATCAGCGTAATAAATGAATAACATTCATTTAATCTATTAAAAAATTTCATATTTTCTCTCTTATTGACTCATCCGGTGGGTAAGACAATAAGGGAGAAAATATGACACGGAGAACACGGCATATTCACACTTTTGCCAGATAGATCAAGAAATGAGAGTCCATAATGGCCACTAGTCCAGTTCTCTCCCCGTAAGATAGTTTTATCAGTTTTGCACAAATGCAGGAAAACTGTTAGATTGGTTTTTGCTGGGTCTTGTGGTTCGGTTTTTTGATTTGCAGCAAGAACCACAACCAAACCAGAAAACCAAAAACCATCTTGCCCTAATGTTTGGGTTTTTGCCAGGGAACATAAAAACGTGATGTTCTATTTGGCAAGGGGCACACAGAGAATAAAATCTCTAATTTTGAGATAACCTATTTACTGTTCATCTGGATATAACAAAGAGGTCCGATTACACTACAGCCATTGTGGATGGGTCAAAATATATGGGTGGGCATTTTTGATCCGTCCACAATGGCCCTACTGTATGACAGTTCACAGATTTCAAAAGCATCTGCAGCAAGCACAGAGTCCATCAGCTGTCTTAGGGAGTTCGTTTTTTTCATTTAGATAACTATCTGTTTTTTTTTCATTTAGATAACCATCGGAGGGATGATAAAATCGTTTCTCTCAAAGGTTATGGATTCTTGCAACCATTTTCACGAGAATCCAAATGGATTCTCACAAATTTAGACGAAATATAAGCCCTGGTCCGTGTTATGTGTGTTATATGAATATTTTATATTTTAATGAACCAGAAGAATATCAAGAAGTATCTATATGCACCATTTTTTGCACTCAAGATTTAAATTTTTTTTATTCTTATTAGGTTTTGTGTTTAACTATCTCACTATCTCATTGGATGAAGCGAGTCTTAGAGCTATAATGAAATTATGTGTACCATAATGTATACCTCATATTTTTGCATGAGCCTCATATTCTGCTGGAATGTGTCATTTTGCTCACCAAGGCATGTATTGTTACAATTTGTTGGAGAGTACCTGTGGGCACACTCAATAAATTATAAACTGTAACAGTTTTTATTCAATATTGACTAATTATTGCTATCTAAAATAATCTCAGTATTTTTCTTCTAACCATATGACTCTATCTTTTCATTTTAACCTCCAGGTTATTTCATTTTCTATGGATCTCGATCTGTAGTTATGTTTAAAGGTAAGAGCAAACATATATGGTGTCAGTGGCTTGCTAATGTAGCTTGAAATTAAAGTCAAAATAAGAAATGGATTTTCTACATGTGAGATTTATCCACCACCAGCTAGACCTTTTTCACTGAGTATTTATCTTTCCAGTTGTTCCATTACTAAAGACACCACACTACAGGCCTGTACAAATCAGAAATGGTGAAAGAGAAAAGACTTAAATGTTTTTTTTTACCTTTGGGGGTAGGGGGCTATTTCTCACTTGGATAAATTTTACTACCTTAGAACAAGTGCCCCAACATGTGATCTTTTTTCTCATCATGGGAACCCCAGAATTTGAAGTAGTGCCTGTTTACTGTGATAAACAAGCTCTGTTTTGCAGGTAAAATAGGATCCAGTCACCGATGCTTGGGGTGGAAGTCCTCCAAAATGGGCAACAAGAGTGTAAACAATTGACTAAACTTGACTTTATCTCCATGTTGTGGTCACGATTAGCCATTGTGCAGAAATAAATTAATAAATAAATAATGTTGACTTTTGGAAAATTTGCAAGGTACTTTCTATGTATTTTAGCAATAGTTTCGAGACTAGTCCTGGCTTCTAAAATAGGCTACCAAGATTTGTCTAGTAACCAGTTTTCGATAGAGCGAGAGAAATGGCAATATATTGATGATATGTATTGCACCAACCATATGTCATTGTAAAGGCTGAGATGAGAAAACCAGTATACTGGATCTTATTTTACAAGTTTCCTCATAAGGCTGATATTCTGTGTTGTTGTGCACTGTTGGAAAGTGCTCATAAACCCCTTTAAGTGTTCATATCAGGCCTTGAAATTTGTCTCAATTCAAGAGTATTGGTTTTGATTCTCACAAACTGCTACTGCCTTATATTGTCAGTTCTTGAGGGGGGACAGTAAGCCACGATATTGAAAAAAATATGTTGACCATTTAACAAAACCATAATTTCTGTTATGCAAAAGTACCCTCATGTTTTATGTATCTTTCCTTTTGAAAGCGTCCGATTCGATTAAATAAATTAACTTTTAGGTGAGAATTTATCTGATATTTGAAAAATGCTGGATAATTTTTCAATCCTAACTGGTTATCAGATCACTTTTGTAAAATTCTGATGCAGTGATATTTTCCATATTCGTCAAAATAAGCTTTCTTTATAGCTTGTGCATCAATGAAATCTCTTCAGATTGCCATTGTTGATAAATATGCTCTGTGTTTTATTGGATACATAACTGCAGTTTATTTGAAACTGTACAAAGTATTTTATCTAATTTTGCCCAGTTAGTGCTAAAATAATGCACAATTGTTGTCCGTTGCAGTCATTTATTCAAACAGCAGCAGAGTTAAAATTAGAAGCTGTGTCTATTCAGAAATGATATCACTGGGATTTCCCAGATTTTTTTACCTCCGATAACATTCTGGTAACTTCGTTTATATCTTTGCAGTGTCATGTTTTCTTAAATTTCATCTTCAATAAAGCTTTTTGCATTGCTTCTGATGTCTTACACTTTGTATGCAGTGTTTGTTATTTTTATGCTCTTTCACTTTCAGGCAAAATCTAAGAGTCAATATTTTTTTTCTCAAATTAGTGGCTTATTGTCCTTTTTAATGATTTAGATTTGAGAAAACTGTTATACACTTGTGGGTGCTATCAGAACATTTCATAGTAAATAACAAAACCTAAGGATTATATATATTTACTGGAGTTTAACCATAAAGGGCCGCCTTCAAATTTACTTGAGTTTTTATACCCCCACAAAATGAAGTTTTAGGGGGGTATATGGGAGTCAACTTGTCCATCGGTCGGTCTGTCATCGTCAGTCCATTGCACATGTAAACTTGTGGAGTGAACTACTTCCACAGTTTTAGCCGCATTTTCATGAAACTTCACAAAAATGATCAACATGATTAGAGGAAGTGAGTGACAAAATTTTTTTTCCCCGCTCGGTTTCAAGATGGCTGACTGGTGGCCATATTGGATTTTTTTTTACTAAACTTGTGGAGCAAACTACTTCCACAGTTTTAGCCGCTTTTTCATGAAACTTCACCAAAATGATGAACATGATGAGGGAAAGTGCATGACAAAATTTTTATCCCGCTCAGTTTCAAGATGGCCGACTGGTGGCCATATTGGATTTTTTTTTTTACTTAGAAAAATTGAATGCCCCTTTTCAGTCACCCACACTAGGCAGTATGCCACTGTGGGGGTATACCGGGCGACAGACCATCTCTAGTTTGTCTTACGTGTACATGGAGAACACTTGGTTTAACATGCAGCAGGCTTTGAAGGAAGTAAGAGATCCTTGGCAGTAGTTTCTAGTGAAGTTTTGGCTGCCTCTCTTGGCAGCCAAGACTTCACTAGACACCTCTTCAGTGTCAAAGTGTCACCAAATTATGATGGCACATAAAATTTATGTTTAAAATGAAACAAACAAACATTTGAATGGTCTATTAGCAAGGAAATCATGCAGTCAACACCAGGAGAGTGCATTTTACATCATTCGTGGTTTGAAAAGAAGCATGTTTGTTGTGTAGTTAGTGCCGGTAGCTCCTGAAACATGCATTTTGCAATTGATACATACTCAAATTTTTGTTATTTATTACTGAAATTTTTCTCATAAAAATGTGTAAGATCCTTGACCATTCCAACGGTGTACAATATTATTGTATTCCATTGGCAGAGCCAAAAGATGCTTAGTTTAGTCATTATAGGATTGAGCATTGCTCGGAAAGAGCTAACAGAATACCAAAGGCAATTCATGTAAACTTTCTCATCTCGGTATTTGTATGAGTCTTGAGACATAATAATTTGACCAGGTAAAAAATTATTCTATTTTGTTGAGGCTATAACTATCATGGAATGGTTGGTGAAAGATCAGCAAACAAAATGTCTTTTCACCCAATTTGTACAGGCTAGTTTTAGTTCTTGAAGTAGAAATATTTGACACAATATAGGAGAATTATTTAAAAATATAATAATCTCATATTACATCTTTGTTATAAACAAAATACTAAAATGAAATTCATCTCGAGCTGGTTCTGTGCTGTAAGCTTTATGTGATCACCATAGAGTGAGCATGTGGCAGTCAAAAGGACCATGCGGGAGGGCCTGAGAAACAGATTTTTAACTTTTTTAGGCATCATTAGTTGTGATGACATGGATATTATTCAGTTGGACCCTCAAAATTATAGGCCAGCAGTTCGAAGAACTCTGAGTTTGAAAAACCGCAGGAAAACCCTGTTGTGGTTTCTCATGCAGGACTTGAGAAATGTTGGCTGGGTGGAAACACCACTCTGTGGGCGTTGTGGTGATAATCCACCCTCCACATATTATAAAAAAGAGAGCATGCGGCAGCCAAAAGGACCATGCTGGGGGGGGGGGGGGGGGGGCGGGTGTCAGAGAAACAGATTCTTAACTTTCTTTGGCCTTAGTCATGAAGGTACTTGATTTGTAAGGTTACTTCAAGATTTTAACTCATAGAAACCTGGGTCGTAAGAGAATTTATTGAACATTTAAAGGTATCAAGACTTATGACCTGGCAGTTATTTTTCGTTAAGTGTCTGCCTGAATATCCCTCATATTATTATGCTGCATTGCTACGTGCTGTTTTCTGCTAGTCATATCACTTTGATTATTAAACGAGATGTTATCTTTGTATTTGCAACTAATCTCAAAAGTTTTAATTAGACTGATTTGGTATTTTATATTTCGGACAACCATGCTTAAAACTTATGCTGATTTTTAGGCCAAATTTTTGGCCAGTTACTGTCCTTTGTAGTTTTATTGACTGGGGTACAACCAGGGTTAGACTTGATGCCGAAAACTTCAATTAATTCAAAAACCTACATTTTTTTGCACAGTTTTCAATGGAATGACCTCTGGTCAAAGTTCTTCTTATGGGCTAGTGGATGCTTTTTTTAATTCCTGCAGAAAATTTAAATGTCCATGAGCAACCATCAAAATAGACCCTAAATTGGGGAAAAGGATTAGTAATATTTAATTAAAATCTAAAAGCTCTAAATTATTATTAAACTTTATTGCAAATACAAAAAACACTCTATTTCCTATTGACAGTAGTGTGTAAGCTTACCGGTATACCCCTTACAGCATCAGGGTTAAAGGGTTAACATATCCATGCCTGTGTCAGACAGGCGTGAACTTGACACATTTCACTAGTATCCTTTAACCCTCAGCACACTATCAAAATACTGTAGTTTCAAGCAGCAAAATTTCCCCAAATGCAGCCAGGAATTCAACTAATTTAATTCAATGCTTTAATTAGTCCCCTATCGGCATCGCCGGAGGGGACTATAGGTTTTTACTCTGTCAGTCTGTCAGTCACACTTTAGTTTTCCGGAGTTTTTTTGGAAACGCTTCAACAGAATGATTTCATTTTTGGTAAACTACTATACAACGATGACTTACAGATCAAGTTTGAGTTTCATGCTGATTGCATTATTCTTGTGTGAGTTACGGCCCTTGGAAATATGGGAAAAAGCACCAAAATATATCCGTTTTCCAGAGTTTTTTTGGAAACCCTTCAACAGAATGATTTCATTTTTGGTAACCTACTATAGAACAATGACTTACAGATCAAGTTTGAGTTTCATGCTGATTGCCTTATTCTTGTGTGAGTTATGACCCTTGGCAATATGGAAAAGCGCCAAAATATCAGTATTTTTATACTGTACCAATGACCCAGACTTAGCTGGTGCTAACTCTAACAAAACCAGGGCCAAACACAAATTTTGCCCCCCAATCCCCAAAATTTGCATCCAAAACCCAAAGAAATCATGTCCTATAGGACCTCCATACTACGCCCCCACTGCGCATGCGCAGTGTCAAGGACGTCCCGAAATTGGCGCCAATTATCATTCTCTGTTTGGCCCTTCATCAGTCAACATCTCACTGATCTTTGTGCTTGTAAATCTCAGTTTAAAGGATGCCAGACACGTAATTTTTGGAGAAATGGTGATTCTAAGGAGGATATAGAAGGAGGAGAGGAAAAAGAAGTGACAAAAAATAATCAGGGCTGTACTTAAAATTTTTTATGAAATTATGTTAAGTTGCCTATTTTCGAGGCATGGGCCTCTTGTTGTCATTCTTGCTAAATGTTGCACTGCTTATTCAGTGTTTCCTCTCCCCTAGCCTTCTAAGTCCCCCCTTGCAATTCTCCCATGCTTTTGGCATATTTTTGAGAAAGTTCATTTCTAAAATTTTCTTGGGAGAGTTGCTTGGATACAGAATGTTTTCTGTTATTTTCCCCATAGTTACGTTTTCACCCATGGGTGTATAAACGTTGTGTTCTGCATCTTCCATCTGATGTTCTGCAGATTCTCCCCTGGGAGTCTCTGTCTTGCATCAGATAGAGTGTAATTTTGATGACTGATTTCGGGCCAGTTTTTTCAGTGCCTGGAGTCATGTTTTCTGGTGTTTTACACTGTTTGTTTACATTGGCAACAGCCTTTTTTGAGGGGGGCTGTTTGCCTTTGGTGTAGTTTATCTCACTATAAGATACATTTATATTATCCGTAAGTGTCTCATTAATTATTTAATATAAATTTAAAATTTTTGACCACACTTTGACATCGGATCCATCAGGGCTCAACGTTACTTTTCAGAAACTTGGGCTTCGCTGAAAAAATATTTTTTCAAAATTATTTTGATTTGCAATTGTTTTTTCATTTATTAATGGATCATGTTATTATGTATCTTTGTGTCAGGGGTTTGTGCGAGTAACTAGGACTTGTTGTTGACTTTTCACAATGAAAGGATATTGTTCAAATTGTAATGGGAAGAAATCTTCCTCTGACTTTCATGATCATTGTATTAATTGTAGTCAGTGTTCTCGCACTAATCCCTGTTCTATATGTCAATATTGGGATGACAAACATTGGAAACGTGTGTCACGGTATGTTGTTACTGGAGAAAGGGCTATGCCGGCTCTTTCTCCGCAAGGTCACTCTACTCTCTCAGTTTCTGTCTCAGAGGAACAAGAACAGGGTGATGTTTCCATGTTATCTTCTGCAAGTGCGCTTCCGTCGTCACAAATGAATTCAGAGCTAGCGGCAAAAGTGCTCATGGAGATTAGACAAATGTCGTCCGCTAGCTCGCCCGGTGTAGCGTCCATTCACCGAATGGTTCGGCAGCCGGGTTCGTCCGATGCGGTCCAGGAGGAAATGTTCGGTGATGCGAGCACTATAAACATTCAATGTGCACACCCAGTGACGGCGGATAGTAAGCGAGATCGGAGGAAGCCTTTGAGTCCGGTTCCTAGCTCGTCCAGGTCCAGCCGGGCCGCGAGCGAGAGTGGCCCCTCTCTCGTACAACAACATCTGGGACCAGATGTTGTGGTACAAAATGTGTCGCAAGCGGAGCATACGTCCTTCGCTCGGGACGCTCCGTTGTATAGGCAGTCCGCGGAGACTGCTAAGGCTTCTTCTTCTCGTCAGCGCACCTTGGCTGCGTGACCGCCGATATCTTACCAGCTTCGCCGATCAAGGATTCTTCGGCGACCAGATCACACCATCCGGCAGCCAGGGACTCGAGGCCGATGGACTCCGGACGTTTGCATAGAAAAAGTATGCGGGAGCCATCTGATGCGGAGCTGCCCTCGGCGAAGCAGCGAAAGACTGCGCCTCCGCAGGTCTCGACGCCTGACATTCTTGTGCAGATAGCACAGCTTATCGCAGCATCCCAGCAGCCGACAGAAACGGTGTCGGATCGAGAATTATCCGACGACGCTGGGTCGGTACGCTCCACCGAAGCATCGGGGGCGGACGACCGGGAGCATCATGAGGTCCGACAGGATGGTGAAAGGAATACGGATGATTTGGAGCTATCCCTTTCGGAACAACATAAAGCTGCCGTGGACTTCATCCGGCACTTTCTCCCTCAAGTTGTTCCGTCGGGCCAGACTGCTGCGGTTCCGGACAAGAGGATTATAGCGTCATTGGACTCTGAATTTTTTGAGCGGTTCAGGGACATCGCTCCCGAGTTTCCGTCGCAGTCCAATAATGTTGCTAGAACATTTGAATTATTGAACGACGCTATATTTAAACTTGCTTCCAAGACGGGGAAAGCAGGTTTCTTGTCCGCCAATACTCTCAACCTGCCTTTCATTAATGCAAGGAATAAATTCGACACGGCAGGACAGGGTATCCCGAGAGTTCCTCTGCTTCCTTACCGATGTCGGCTTCTATTCCAACCGCGGTGTTGGAAACAGCTATTTCGTCTAACAGAGCCAATTTAGATGCCTTATCTTACGCAGATCACCTTACTAAGGCGTTATCACTGCGCCTTCAAGGGAAAGAATTTCAGGATATACAATCCTCTTTAAGACTTCTTTCAAGGGCAGTAGCTTATTCCACGTGTAACTCCGCCCTTTCTGTGGCAAACCTGGAGTTGGTTAGATGTGACGCAGCCCTAGCTACATCCACACTTGTGGATTCTAAGGTGAAGAACTCTCTTAGAGTCACTTCGGTCTCCGGAGAACTTCTCTTTGACGGCAAGCTTTCTGCTATTTATGATAAAATTACAAAGAAAGCTTCGGATTCTCTGTTGTTCAAATCTGCTTCTAAGAAGTCGGATACAGCAGACAAGAATAAGACAGGCACTTCTGGGTCTAATGCGCCCAAGAGAGGTTCCTATAGAGGTTCCGGTGCATCCTCTTGGTCTTATTCGAGAGACCGTCAGGGTAGCGACTCTCGTTCGGGACGTCCTTCGGGCCGGGACAACCGGTCGGACGCCCCGAGGTCGACGGGGCGAGGTGCGAGTCGTGGAGGACGTTTCTCCTACCGCAGGCCTCGCAGGTCCAGGAGGTGATGGCTTAAACCTCTATCGCGTACCGGTTGGCGGAAGGTTGTCGAGCTTTTCACAAGAATGGGCGTCGATTACGGACGACCCTTGGGTGAGAGGAGTGACTTCGGAAGGCCTAAAGATATCCTTCAAACGAAAGCCTCCATTAACTCGAAGTCCAAAGTGGACTCAACTTCCGTCAAATCCGCAGAAAAGAGACGCTCTGTTATCAGAGGTGCAGTCTCTTTTAATGAAGAACGCGGTAGAGGTCGTAGAAAACCAGGAGACTCCGGGATTCTACAGCCATCTGTTTATGGTTCCGAAACCAGATGGCTCGTTCCGTCCAGTCATAGATTTGAGCCGGATAAACAAGCTGATCGTCGCTCCGAAATTTTATATGGAGACGATTCGGTCGGTCAGAGCGAGTATTCGGGTGAACGATTATGCAACAAGCATAGATCTCAAAGATGCGTACTTTCACGTCATGGTACATCCGACATTCAGAAAGTATCTACGCTTCGCAGTCCTAGGAGTGGTGTATCAATTCCGGGCGATGTGCTTCGGACTGAATCTAGCACCCTGCGCTTTCACTCGGGTAATGAACTCGGTAATGATCTATTTCCGAGCTCATTCGTCTGCGGTAACGTCGGCCTACCTGGACGACATTCTTCAGAGGTACGACAACGAGTTAACGCTTCAGAACGATGTTCAGAATCTACTTCTATTGCTCCGACGTCTCGGTTTTATAGTAAACGAGGAGATGTCGGATCTGGTGCCGTCCAAGTCATTCACTCATCTGGGAATGAGCTTCGAGACGCACAACAATCTCGTTCGTCTGCCGTTAACCAGAGCGAAATTAGTCAGTTGTTACGCTCGCTATTGTCTGCACGCAGACAAAGTCACAGCGAGAGAATTTATGAGACTGATAGGTCTGTGCGGAGCCGCTGCGGATCTCATTCCGATGGGGCGGTTAGGCACGCGTCCTCTCCAAATTTTCTTGACTCAGAATTGGAGTGTGAAAATTCATTCGCTCGACGTTGACGTTCTCTTTTCAGATCAAGTGAAACAAGAGATTCAGACTTGGGCAAACATTCAGTGGTTAACTCAGGGAGTTCCGCTGCAGTTGCCGGATCCGAGTTTTACCATTATGACGGATGCCAGTCAAACAGGTTGGGGTGCATCATTGATCCCAACGGCTTCGAGATGCCAGGGTCTTTGGGATCCGCAATTCCTGTGCAAGCACATAAACATCAAGGAAATGATGTCAATTTGGCTTGCGTTACGTCATTGGATGGACATTATTCACAATGCTCATGTCCAAATCCTATCCGACAATACGACAGTAGTGGCGTATATACGGAATCAGGGAGGCACTCATTCAGTTCCATTGTTCAATCTAACGGAAAGAATCCTTCTGTTTGCACTAGAACATCAGGTTCTTCTTTCGGTCCGTCACATACCGGGTCGTCTGAATGTGCTAGCAGACTCCCTTTCACGAAAGGGTCGCTTGTTGCCGTCGGAGTGGACTCTCAACAAACAAGTATTCAATCAGATTTGCTACCAATGGGAACGGCCAATGATAGACTTATTTGCGACACATCTCAACAATCAGTTGCAGACGTATGTGTCTCCGTGTCCGGATCCAAGAGCATTTGCAGTAGACGCTCTGTCGATCCCTTGGGACGGAATGATAGGATATGCGTATCCTCCAGCGCCGTTAATTCAACAAGTATTGCTAAAGATAAAACAATCTCAATGCAAGATTCTGTTGGTAGCATCTCTGTCGCCGCAGAGACCGTGGATAAATCTACTCAGGTGTCTGTTGTGGGACCTACCGCGAAAGCTTCCTCCATGGGAGGATCTTCTTTCGCAGGGGAAATCGCGTCAGCTCCATCACAACCCGCAAGGTCTCAACCTTCACGTTTTTCCGTTGTGCGGTCCTTCTTGCATGGCAAGCACTTTACAGGACGAGCAGTGGACGCGATTTCTAACTGTAGGAGGACCTCCTCTTTGCTAAACTATGCGGCTAAGTGGAAGGTTTTTCGTCATTGGTGTAGGGATAATTCTGTAGATATTTTTGATCCCTCTATACCAGACATTGCAAACTTTCTAGTATACTTGTTTGACGAAATCAAACTGCAGCCTGTTACTATTAAGGGTTATAGGTCTATGTTATCTGATATCTATGCACATCATGATAGTTTACAAATTGGATCTCATGTCTCTTTATCTAAGTTGGTTAGAAACTTCTCGATAAATAGACCCAGAACTCTTGGATTAATTCCTAAATGGAATTTAGCTTGGGTTCTTCTTAAATTGAAGGAAAAGCCATTTGAACCTCTTGGGACAGTAGATTTCAAATTCTTATCTTGTAAGACAGCTTTTCTCTTAGCTTTCTCTTCTGCTAGAAGAGTCAGTGAGCTTCATGCACTGTCGGTGGATGATTCTCACTATCGTAGTGTCGGGAACACTATCACCTTCACTACTAATGTGGGTTTTTTAGCTAAGAATCAGGCTCCTAATAAATATCCGGAACCTATTGTTATTAAGGCTCTTCCGTCTTCAGACGGGCGTAGGCCTTTACTCTGTCCTGTTAGAGCGTTACGTATCTATAAACAGAGATCTCAGTTTATCAGAAAGGGACGGAAACGTTTCTTTCTGTCTTTGATGCCTAATAGAAGGGACATTTCGGTCCATTCTATTGCTAGATGGCTTCAATTAACTATCCGTGCTGCTTATGAGAGTTTATCTTCTTCTCAGCAGTCTGTGCTTAAGATTTCCGCTCATGAAGTAAGAGCTCTTGCTACTTCTTGGGCTTATGCTAATAGTGTTGCTATTACAGATTTAATGAAGGCTGCTTATTGGTCTCAGCCATCCACATTCACGAATTTTTATCTCAGAAATATTGAGTCCATTTCTGGAGACCTGCATTGTTTAGGTCCGTTATCTGTTGCTCAGAATGTCGTCCACTAAACAGTTGCAACTATAGTTATGCAGGCTTTCTGTTCCGGCAGTGACTCCGTCCGGCTGCCCTCTTCGCTCTGGACTATTTGACCCAGGGGAAGGGGGGGGGGGGGTTCCCTTAGGTCACCTGCTTTATAGTGAAAAGCAAGGGAATGCCTCCTCCAAAGTCAGTATTTCTGAGTCGCTTCCGGGATGGTTTTAAAGTGTAATATTAATGTTAAAATTCATTCATGTCTTATTTTTAAAGTGTAGCTCGGTGTGAAGCATTTGTATATGTCAAGTGTCAAACGGGCTTTAATATACAATACTCGGACACTTTTAAAAGATTATAAAGAGTCTCAATTCTCTGGACTACTTTATTTATTGGCTTACTTTAAAAATAATTAGTATAAGGGTTATACTGGATGTTAATAGAGAACATGAATATTATTGTGCTCAATTATTAAGGGTATTGTATCTTTCTAATTTAATATTAAATAAGAAAGATACATGTAAAGCCTAATACTCCTTTTCTCCTTAAGGGGTTACCTCTTTATTATATAGTTGAGCTTATTGGATTTTCCTCTATGTCCTAGGCCCTCCAGCCTGTTTGCTATTCAGCTAAGTCTGGGTCATTGGTACAATATAAAAATGTTAAAAAATTTATAGTAATTTATATATTTTTTATACTTACCAATGACCCAGACGGGGATGGCCCTCCCAGGAGTTGGGAACTCTTGCCTCCCCGCTGAGTACATAGCGCTGACCAGGCACTGCCAGCAAGAATGATAATTGGCGCCAATTTCGGGACGTCCTTGACACTGCGCATGCGCAGTGGGGGCGTAGTATGGAGGTCCTATAGGACATGATTTCTTTTGGTTTTGGATGCAAATTTTGGGGATTGGGGGGCAAAATTTGTGTTTGGCCCTGGTTTTGTTAGAGTTAGCACCTGCTAAGTCTGGGTCATTGGTAAGTATAAAAAATATATAAATTACTATAAATTTTTTAACTTTCCAGACTTTTTCTGGAAACGCTTCAATGGAATGATTGCATTTTTGGTAACCTACTATAGAACGATGACTTACAGATCAAGTTTCATTTACACTCTGTCCATCCATCCATCTGTCAGTCTGTCAGTCAGTCTGTCGGTGATACTTTAGTTTTCCGGATTTTTTTTGGAAACTCTTCAACGGAATGATTTCATTTTTGGTAACCTACTATAGAACGATGACTTACAGATTAAGTTTCATTTGCACTCTGTCCATCCGTCAGTCTGTCAGTCAGTCTGTCAGTCATACTTTAGTTTTCTGGACTTTTTTTGGAAATGCTTCAACCGAATGATTTCATTCTTGGTAACCTACTATAAAACGATGACTTACAGATCAAGTTTGAGTTTCATGCTGATTGCATTATTCTTGTGTGAGTTATGGCCCTTGGAAATATGGAAAAGCGCCAAAATATCAGTTTTCTGGACTTTTTTTGGAAATGCTTCAACGGAATTCATGCTGATCACATCTAGGTTATAACATTTGTATAATTATTAATGCTCATTAGTCTGGTGGGGGACATTGTATTGCTTCTGCACTCTTGTTTACAGTAGACACGAAAAACACAACAAAAAAAATAAAAAACAGTACTTGTATACTGCAGGGGTCCATAGCCTAATTGGCTGTCTTCCTGACACTTCCTATAAGCCATTTGATCATGCTTGGTAGCATTTCACTCATTTAGCAGTGTGAGTGTCACACTTAAGAAATCCCCTTGGGAATCCCAGGAAGTAAGGCAGTGCTTTTGTTTACTGTGGTAAAGAAGCTCTGTTTTACTGGTAAAATAGGACCCGGTAACCATTGCCTGGGGTGGAAGTCTCCTAAAATGGGCAACTTTGGTATAAAAGATTAACTGGACTTGACTTAAAAGCCATGCTGCGGTCGCGATTAGCCATTTTGCAGAAGTATGTGACCTAAAACCAATAAATAAATACATTTTGAAAGGCTTAGGTCTATGGCTGAACTGGCTACAAGGCAGAAAGAAATGTATAAAATAGATTCCACACACGAATCAAATTCAATCATTAGGTGCAATCATATAGGAATAATAAATGACAAAATGTCTAAACCCCAAGCAGCAAACCACTTAGGCAGTTCAGTGTGTACAATTCTTGTATTTAATCTGTAGGAAAGAATGAAAGGGAAAACGGAATGAGTGAAAATTGAAAAGCAGTTAATAAGTTTTAGGCCTAGAGCTGCTAGAGTGGCTTAGATGCCTTGCATGTCCTGTGTTTTCACTAAGCCTTGAAAGGCATTTTGTTTGTATAAATTTTATTACAAGTTGGACTGCTCCTCCCCGTGGGAATTATTATGGTTCAATTCTTTACCTAACGCTACTTGTGAATGTGGGGAAACATAGCACAGGAAATAATGGCACAGAATATCTATCACTTTCTGATTGGGTGAGAAAATCTGCATGGGAGGTATGTAGCAATGCCCTTAGAAATAAAAGTTGCAAAATGTAATAATTATTACAAAATGCAACTATATGGGTGAGAAAAAGTTGCAAAATGTAATAATCATTACAAAATGCAACTACGTGGATGGGAAAAATGCTGTAAAATGTAATAATTGTTACACACCGCAAAGAAATAGACTCGACAAGAGTTGCATTATGTGATAAACTTTTTTTTCAAGCATGGCAGTCAGAAACTAAAATTCATTTTACAAACACACTTCATATTGTAAGAAGATTCGAACCTAAAATCACACACTAACAGCATTTAATTAAGAAATACAGACTCAAAGTTATTTTAGTATTTGTATAAGATAAATAATGTCCTGATTGCCCTGTTCGAACAAAAAAATGTTTATTACATAATGCAACTCTTGTTGAGTCTATTTCATTGCATTGTGTAATATTTATTACATTTTGCAATGTTTTTCCAGTCCATGTAGATACATTTTGTAACAAAACTTTGAGAATAAACAAAAACTGCTCACATGCGTAAACAACATGCAATACACCTCCAAACAGTCATACGGACATACAGAAACAAATTTATTTTAGTACTTGTACAATAAAATAAGTGAATTCCTGATTGCCCTGCTTGAAAAAAAGTTTATTACATAATGCAACTATTGTTGAGTCTATTTCGTTGCAGTTTTTAACAATTATTACATTTTGTAGCATTTTTCCCATCCATGTAGTTCCATTTTGTAATAATTATTACATTTTACAACTTTTATTATAAAGTGCGTTGTAACACAGGTATGTCACATTCTCATCAGATGCCACCAAGTTAAGTCTACACATGAGGCAAATTCAATTATTAAGTGCAATGATAAATGCAGACTTGAGAACTTTAACTGTAGGCTGACTTTATCTTTGCAGTGTTTTTAATATCATTGTTGGCTGCCTGTATAGGCAGCCAACAATGATGTAAAAACACTGCCAAGACAATACGTAGAAACACTGTAAAGTCATCTGCAGCTCTTTACAAGGATATAGTAAAAATGAATTGGGGGCTTTAAGGGTTAACATCAGAAAGTTAAGCTAATTGAGTACTGGAAAGTAATATTTTTTTTAATAAAAAAAGACAAGTAAATAATAAAAAATAAATGAAATGAAATACATCAAAACAGATAAAAACTTAGTAGCAAAATAAAAATAAAGAAATTTATTCTCTGTGAAAACATTATTAATTTCGTAACTTAAAAAAAAGGGAGAAAAACTAAAAAAACAAAAAAAAAAATTAACCAGAATGCCCTTTTTAGTGATGAACTGATTATCAAAACTTGCTATGAACCGAGGTACCGAGTATTTCTCTGCCGATTATGCTGATATCGATTCAGATGGTTGATATAGGACCCAGAAGAAAATCTGTTAATGCCCGGTATACTGCAGAATTTCGTTGATAAATCACCAATTAGGAAAGCTTAATTCCACATAAGTTCTCAGAGTATGTATGTTTAGTGCTGGGCAATATTAGCTAAAATAATATTTGCATTTTTGGGAGTTGGGGTGGGGAAAATCATTATAAACGATACAATCACACGATATTGCTCTCTTGTGATGATTGTGTGTTATTCTGGTAAATAGTGTTAATACAGTTTTGTGGAAGAATACAATACACTTGGCTGTATTAACCTGTAAGATACTGAGCACACATACTTTGTGTCATAATTGAATAATAACTTTGATGTTAATGTGTGTTGTGAAGTTTTATGGCGCATTGTTTACAGATACACACACAACATCAGAATATATCAACATTGGAGAAAAACATCAGGGGAGGTAACTGAATTAAAAAATGAATTTGACAAACTGAAAATTTGTTTGTGACAGTCATTCGACTTACATGTTGCGTAATAATCATCTACCATCGGAAAAAGAATTTTTTTTTTAGTTTTTCTCCAATTTTAATTTCTGGTTGTATTGTGATGCTTGCATCATGAAGTACTACAGACTTCTGGCAGAACACATTTTATTTATACATGTACCCAATGTAACATTGTACAGCACCAGGATTGAAGACCAGTGACTTCAATCAGCTGGGAATAGTGGTGATCTCGTACCGATTGCAGATGGTAAATTTTGTAATATCTCAGCTCCACAAAACCCTAAATATTCTGAAATGCACTACACACGTTTTTAATGGGGAAACTTTATTGAAATGGCCAGACAGATATCAAAGAGATTTTAACAGTCAGTGTTAAATAAAGAATAACCTCTGCTGGTTTTTAACTGCCGGTTGTCATAATTGGCCGATTCCCCATAACTGGCCGTTTCTGATTGCCGATTCCAGTTATCGGTTCATCACTAGCCCTTTTGGAAACAAATGTGTGCCATATTTTCCTATCTCCCAGCCGCCATCTTTTCCTACCCACAAGTGCAATTTTTCCGGGGATGCTTGAAAAGTGTGGACATATTTTCCTGTGCCATTTTTTCAGGAAACACTACTAGTGGACAACACATTCAAAAATTATTTCTTGAATAGCTATAGATTCTCATATTTTTGCCTCAAAAACACAGCTTATGACTCATTTCATTGGAGGGTGGGGGTGGTCACTGACTATGTCTTTGAGGCAATAACCAAAAATTGATTGGGGGAGGGGAGTGGGAAGGCTGTTTGGAGAATAGCTCTTACCAGTTATGTACTTTACATTAGGTAAAGGGTTATCACCCAGTAACCTGAAGTGAATGTAACATGATAGGTACACTGTCATTGAAGAATTAGATGTTGATGAAGAGAGTTTGAAAGACTTTGTTTGGTCTTCCTAAATAAGCAAATTTGGATATTTTTTCAATAAATTCACAATGTTAATCATGTGGTGTGCTTGATACAGTTCATGCCATACTTGATCCTCACAAACCAGAACAGAGATTGCTGTATATTTATGAAAATTGTTCCAAGATTAAGTGTTAATCCTAATCTTATTTTGACTGTATTTTGAGTACTTTGGGTAAACTTATAACTGGTGAGATATAATTTGTTTTATCATTTTTCTTTCTTTATTACTAGGTTGTTGTTGTAGTACAGGTTGCTCGAGATACAATTCATGTCATATGTAGTAATTGTGTAGGGTAATTGTAATACAGTCGTTGTGAGATTATTTTTTATTGATTTCTTGAATGTTTAACAGTGTTTTTACTCAGATAAGATTCAATTTATAAATTTTTAAGAATATTTTCAAACTAATAATGTGATGAAAAGTATGGCCATTAATAAACTCTTTGTTTTACTTCAGTCCTTGGTTAGGATAGACAGACTTTAAACAACTGGTATGAAGTACCAAAGGGTGGCTTAATGCTGGCACTAACCTGTGTATAAATAAAATTTTGTACATGTGTGTACTCATCAGAGGCATTAGTTGTTATTGCTGTTCGTATATATAGGTTTTCGTCTAGCAGTTAACTGTACAAATATGTACAAATATGTGGTGGGTAACTGGCAATGTGTTCCTGTACGAGGTAGTGATTGCACTGTTAGGCAGGTTACCAAGAGAGGTGAGGCACACCTAAGTGTCTGTCCTTAATATTAAATTGCTTCATAATGATAGACAGATGCAAAATGTGCTAATTATTAATTATCTGCAGGCAAGTATCCATGCTTGACATCAAAGTTAAAAAAATAATTGGAGTTGCAAATGTACCAATACAATCAGTTTAGTTTTGATACTTTAAAATGCCGAAATCAGAAATTTGTATTAAATTCTTCTGCCATATTAGTCCAGACTGGGACCATTGTTCCAGTGGTGCCTTGGAATCAAGGCACAGTCTTGAATTTGCCTAAGGGTCATTCAAGTACTTGAAACCCTGGAAAATGTGTCAGGAGGCCATGAAAAACCTTGAATATTCCCAAAATAAAATGCTGATGATGCATGTAATCATAATTATATTGTTTTTTATATTCCATAACTAGGACCCTTCAGTCATTACTCTGCTTCCTCCCACTTCCCAGGGAAATGGGAGGAGGGGGTAATCTGAGGTCATAGTTAGGACTAGTGAATTCAGGGCTTTGAAAATCCTTGAATTTTGCTATTGTAAGGCCTTAAAAAATGCTGAAGTATATCGAGAAATGGCCTTGAATAGCCTTGAATTTTAGTAGTGCTTGCCTGCAGGAACCATGAGGATCCTAAGTCTGTAAAATAATTTTTTGGTGTTGTACGTTCTTTGGAGCAGTTATAAATCAAAGACCATAGTTGATTTAGTCGACGATAGTCATTTGACGAGTACTGTTATGATGAAAAGCATGTTGTTGCCCATAATTAACTAAAGTGTACATGTACTATTATTTCATGTTTACAATAAATGTTCTCATTTGATGTAACCCTAAGTACAGTGGAGCCCACTTAATTGGATATCTCTTAACTGAATAACCCTGTTAATTGAATATAATTTCCCAACACAAAACCATTTACCATACCTCCAGTACAAATTTGACCTGTTAGTTGAATATAGGTTATAGAGTAAACTCCTGTTAACTGAATAAAAAATCTTGTAACGTGTCGAGAAATTACCCTCATTCGCCCAGTTTTCCTTTGTTTATAGACCTATTTGACCTCCATACATCCAATACAGGCATTTAATCTATTATATCTTGTTTGACAGAGCTCATGGAGCTCTGTCAAACAAGATATAATAGAATAAATGCTAAGTTTATTTCTAGAATACAGGAAAGTGACACAATCCCTGTTAATTGAATACTCCTGTTAATTGAATAATTTTCATTGGCAAAGTGGCTATTCAATTAACAGGGTTCCACTGTATTAATCAACAGAGGCCTAACTGGGAGCACAGTGGCTCATTGGTTACGGCATTTAACTTCAAACCAAAAGGTTCACAGTTCGATCGCTCCTAGGTGTAACTGCATTGTGTCCTTGGGCAAGGCACTTAATCCCAGTTGCTCATGTGGGGGCTTATTGGCACTGTGTACCAAAGTGTATTGCATGTCGATGCTAATCCTGAGTGTGCAGAGTTAGTATGTTGGGAGTCAGACAGTTTCTTGTCACTCTAAATGGTGCTCTCCAGGTACTCCTGCTTCCTCCACCCAAAAAACTCTGATACGAGGTGACCAGAGCTTTCAAAGTGTCATTAAACCCCAGTAAGTAAATAAATAAATAAGAGGCCTAACTATAATATAAGTATAAACAGAAGACCGAGTCACGAGTTTATGGTAAAATTATGAAATGTGATCAGTAAATTAGATCTGGCTGAGGTCCAGCCCTAAGTTACTGGACAAGTTTTGTATATTTAATTATTAACTAGGGTCATGTTAAAAGTTTTATTTTTCACTTGATTCCAAACCTGATAAAAGATGTATAATTTGGACCAAGAAATAAACATAGCTTTTTGTATGACCTTGAATTATGCTGTTTAAAACAATCTTGTTTGACATGATGTTCTCTCCAAACAATAGTCTCAGTGATATGGGATATTTTGAAACATTCGGTAAATGAATTTTATTGAAACCGTGGTCTAAATCTCATTAAATGATGTCACTGTTTCAAACAGACAAATCCCCATGGGAATCCTGAGAAGTTTTAAACAAGTTCTGTTTTACTAGTAGAGTAGGACCAGGTCACTAATACCCATGATGGAAGGTCTATGAAGTAAAGTAGCTGAAATTGATTTGTTGTGGTCATTAGATAGCCATACATGCGAAAATTGTTCCCATAATGCAGCTAGGAATTTAACCAATTCAGTCTTGTTTGACAGAGCTCAAAGAGCTCTGTCAAACATGATTGAATTGTTTTAATTCCTAGCTGCTTACTGTTGAATGGTTGGAAAATGGGTCAGATCATGTGGTACAATAGTAGTATTATTGTTAGATTCACACTGCAAAATCACACTACATTCACATACTCCCCCATAACATTGACTCCAGGACAGTTACAGACAGACACTGTGACCACACCAAAGTCGATACGGATAGGCAGTAGTGACAAGCTGTGTAAACTCTGTTTTTCCCTCTCCCCCCCCCCCCCCCCCCCCCCCCCAATAAAACCTTAATGACTGCTGGGTGTTACCTGTGGCTTGAACCTGCTCCGTTCGATTCATAAGAATCACACAGCAAAATCACACTACGCTTGTGCACACTTTGCCAACATCAGTTTCAGAACAGCTACAAAGCACACATGCAGTCGCACCAGAATACATATGGATAGGCAGTAACGATGAGAGCATAAACTCTGTCCATTGCAAAACTCCAAGGTAGGTCACAGATGTGCTTATGTATTAGTTAACAATGTAAGCACAACATGTAAAACACATGAAGACATGCCTGAAAGACTAATATCGTCTTTGGTGAAAATACACAATGCGTCACAAAAACATATAGCACATAGGTACATACGATAAAAAATCGCGGTGGCTCAGTGGTAGACTGGTGGACTTCTATTCTAGAGGTCCCGAGTTTGATCTGCATCCAGGATGACCCACGTTGTGTCCTTGGGCAAGGCACTTTATCCTGGTTGCCTACATGGGGGCACCATGGTGCCATGTACTCAGGCGTACTGCACGTCAATGATGCACATGTCTTCATCCGCTGTAACCCTGCCTGAGCGGTGCTTGAACAGAGTTAGAATGTTCAGGAGCTGTCAGTTGCTCGTCGATGCTCGGTGGTTCTCTCCGGGTACTCCGGCTTCCTTCACCCGTAAAACTGTCACGGTCATGATTAGCCATTGTGCATAAGTATGCAACCTTAAACACTAATAAATAAATAAATAATATGATGAAAAATGGAATCTGTAGGTATACACAGATGATAGAAGGGATATATCACAGGAGATAGGACTGGAGTTTGATGGAATGTGCTTGTGTGTTACTTCACAATGTGTAACTATATGTACACATCACATGTAGCACTTGGGCACATGTTGGATATGCCAATATCTTCTTGTGTGTAAGTGCACATTGTGCACACAACACATGTATCACATACCCTCATATGCTGAAAAAGGGAAGAGGCATACTACGATTCTGTAAGTGGGATTCTTGGCCAATTCCGAGGAATGGGATTATGCTAGCAGCATTCTCTAGGCTTCTATAAGTCAATTACTTCTATATCCAGGCTTCTGCCACTGTCAGTTTCATGACAGGCTCTTTAGTACCTATCCTACTACTAGTGGGTTCCTGTTCATATAACTCATACTTGGCTTCCACTATTGCTGTCCGGCGAATACACGCTGCTTGCTCTTGCAACTTTTGGACTCATCTCAGAAAAAGGGATGTCGTGGGATGGGATTCTACAAGCAGTATTCTCTAGCTTCTATTATAGCTGATGGCTTCTACATATTCTACCACTGTGAATTCTGTAGTTAGTTCAAAGTACCTGTCACTACAAATATTATCCTTGTGTTTTCCAGGGTGTATGGGAATTTACACCGGTTTGATTCCCAGACCGGTGTGAACTCCCATACACCCTGGAAAACACAAGGATGACAGATTTATTTCCATGAATTTTGGTGCACTTTAACCTAAATTGTGGGAAAAACATATCAGAAAATTTGTACTTTGTAAGTTTTTTAATAAAACCAAACAAATATGGGTACCATCCATATCTGTAATATTTTATTACATGTAAATATTAAATTTCCTGTATTTTTAGCTCACCTGGCCTAAAAGGCCATGTGAGCTTTTCTCATCACTTGGCATCCGTCGTCGTCCGGCATCCATAAACTTTTCACATTTTTATCTTCTTCTCTGTAACTGCTGAGCCGGTGTGAACCAAACTTGGCAGGAATGGTCTATGGGAGGTC
Source organism: Pictodentalium vernedei (assembly GCA_031216915.1). Classification (NCBI taxonomy): domain Eukaryota; kingdom Metazoa; phylum Mollusca; class Scaphopoda; order Dentaliida; family Dentaliidae; genus Pictodentalium; species Pictodentalium vernedei. Next base: position 232,013,868 of record CM062297.1, on the reverse strand, counting down.
CTCTACAAACGATCCTCATTTTTGTTCCCGTCGGATGAAAAACTTCCAGAGGCATTCTTTGATTTCTGGTTGGTGGATTTTAAAAAATCTTCTCCTCCGAAACTGCCAGGCCAAATGTTTTGAAACTTCACATCAATGATGACTGGGACCCCCTCTACCAATGATCCTCATTTAATGTTGATCGGGTTGTAAACATGGCCACAATTGCAGCTTATAGTTACTATAGAAACCCTATGGAAATCACATTTTCATCTTCTCTGAAACTAGTGAGCCAACATGAACCAAATTTTGCAGGAATGGTCTGAGAGGATGGAAATATGTGGCCACCAGAGGCTATATTCTAATGCTTAACCCAATGCCTCTCCTGTCTGCACGAAGATCAGTACTGTCAGCAAGATACTTGTTTTTTGAGAATCTGGTAAGGGTTGGTTCCAGTTTATCTCCACTGAGAACTGAGGAAAAAAACTCCAAAATAGTGTGTATACAGTACAGGTCAAAATAAGCTGTAGCATAACTGCAAAAAACTAAGTAAACTGCTGCTCCTGCACATACAAGATCAGAATCTGACATTTTCTGGAAAGCTATCAGTGAGAGCTTTCCAGAAAATGGTGTCAGCTTCTGTTCTTATCAGTGTAGGAAGAGAAAGATACATAGTTTATAGGATTAACCTACAACTTATTTTGACTTGTACTGTAAAACAACTTCAACTGTAAACTAATTATCTATTCTCTCTAACTTATCAGAAAAATACTGATTATTGACAGGTGTTTGGAAAAAATGGAAGTTTGTTTATATTCTGTACCCATCATGTCAGCTTAGATGACAGTAATTATATATATCTTTCAAGATATGACAAAAATTGGAGTAAAATGTGTTTCCTGTAACCCTTTACCTATCCAAAAGCTATTTTGAAAGAGAATACTGTCTGAAAAAATTGTAATTTTCAAAATATTTTAACCCTTTTTTACTGATTTTTTTTGTTGAAACAGAATTCATAAATGTGTGCATTTTCAAGAAAATCTTTGAAACTACAAGGCCAAATGGTCTGAAAAACTTAATGTGACTGATGACTGTAACCCCCTCTACCAATGATCCTCTTGTGATCTTCATCGGGTTGCAATTATGGCTGCATTTGTGACTTATAGTTACTATAGAAACCCTATTGGAAAATCACATTTTCATCATCTTCACTGAAAGTACTGAGTCAATGTGAACCAGGTAGGTATGGTCTATGAGAGGTTCTCTACAATTGTTACTCATTTTATTCCTGTTGGGTGAAAAATGTGGCTGCCAGAAGCATTCTTTGATTAGTGCTGTGCTCCTTTTCTTCCCACGGCACTTATATTCATCATACATGTTCCTCAGTATCATTGTTCCATGATTAACCCCGCATACCCTGCATTGTAACCATTTTTCTTGACATTTTTAGTTGCGTTTAGTTTTCTGTTTAGCTCGGTATTTCATGTTTAACTTAGTGTTTAGGTCAGCTGCTGTGCTCCTTCTCTTCCCATGGCACTTATATTCATCATACATGTTCCTCAGTATCATTGCGTTTAGTTTTCTGTTTAGCTCAGAATTTCATGCTTAACTTAGTGTTTATGTCAGTTTTTGTGTTTTACTTTTAAGAGGTTGTGTTTAGGTAAGCTTTGTCGCATGTTATGAGCCTGTTTGATACAGTTCTTGTGTTTGCCAAAGTTGCTATCAAAGAGGAATGTTGGCGAGCTATAGGGCGTTGGCATCCTTCTTGTTTTATTCAGATTGGTGGATTTTCAAAAAAAATCTTCTCCTCTGAAACTGCCATGTTTTGATACTTCACATAAATGACTGAGACCCCCTCTACCAACGCTCCTCATTTAATGTTGATCGGGTTGCAAACATGGCCACAATTGCAGTTTATAGTTACTATAGAAAAACGCTATGGGAAATCACATTTTCATCTTCTCTCTGGAACTACTGAGCCAACGTGAACCAAAAACTTGGCAAGAATGGTCTATACGAGGCCCTCTATAAACGATCCTCTTTTTGTTCCTGTTGGTTGGAAAATATGGCCGACAGAGACATTCTATGATTCTGTTTGGTGGACTAAAATGTTTTGAAACTTCACGTCATTGAAGACTGGGACACCTACCAATGATCCTCATGTAATGTTGATTTAATGTTGCAAACATGTCCACAATTGCAGCTCATAGTTACCATGGAAAGACTATGGGAAATCACATTTTTATATGTAGTTCCAGGTGAGCGATTATAGGCTCTGTAGAGCCTCTAGTTATTTTTGTTCGAACATAACCGAGCAGAAGATATGAATTAATAATTAAAAATGGGTACTTCTTTTTAGCCATATACCCTGCTATTGTGTAAAAAAAAAAGCTACTCAGGTGTGCAAGTTATATCGTCCCTCTCAGTCAATCAAAATGTAGTATTTTGTTTCATTTGGAAATAATGGTTCATATCACTACCATACTTGGCTTCCACAACTACTAGCAGTTGAATACAGAATGCTTGTGACTCTTCAACTTATCTCGGGTGCCAACATCCAGTTGGTTGTGGGATGGAGGTACTGTAAGTGGTCTGCCAAGTAACATGAATGATGATTTCATCAAATGAGCTAAAAAGCAACAAGAACATTTGCTTCTAGGAATAATTACTTGTATGGCTCTTCAACTCATGACAGTATTAGAGGATACTTAAGACCTTATTGTATATTGTTGGAAGATATATTTCAGAGGGTAATTATTGGAGGATAGCTATGGCTCCTACAGCGTGTTTGGCTTCTGGGTTTTAGAACACACATAGCCTTCATGGCACAGCAGACTATAGCTGACTTGTCCACTGTCATTGCCATCCATTCTGTGATCAGTTTCCACTTTCTCCACTAGATATTCTAGACATCAACCACCACTGGCTAACATGATCTCTTCCATGATAGAGTCATCCACCATTACGACTGAGTTGATTGCTATCTCTGATCGTACCTTGACTGCTACCTTCTGTCAAATCTTAGAATGTCCATTTGACCACAAAACTAAACATACACCACACAACCACATGACCTAGAATAATTCTGAATGAGCCATTGGATAGTACAAAGCATCAGGTGGATTAGTCATACTAGTGGCTAACAGTAGACCAATTGGCTATAGAAATCCATCCTATAGTACTGCACGAGACAACCAAAAATACCAGACAACACCACAAGTCCAGTAGTCCAACAACATGCAGTATGCCATATACTGTTGTACCAGCAGTCAAGCATACTATACTATTAAAAAAAAGTAGGGGATATTTGATAAAAGTGAGATATATGAAGAAATATATTTATATTTTCATCACAAAGACAGTTGGGGCATTGTACTGTGACATCTGGTGAATGATTTCAGTGATAGTTGGGTGTCTTGACAAGCACACATTCCACAAACTGTGCTGTAGAAGACATGGATGGTCAGTCAGAGAATTTACCACGTTCAGTCCAAGACCTCAGTAGCTTGTAAATCCTCCTCGGTTTGTGAGACTAGTGCGGATCCGATGTGGCATACTCATCACCAAACGTCCAATATCATCTTGACTGATGTTATTCCATTCTTTCTGCAGTGCAGCGGCGAGTTCCTGGACATTGGTAGTGGGCTGTTGTCATTGTCGTTGGTGCCTGCCAAGCATATCCTAGATGTGCTCGATTGGTGGAAGCTCTGGACTTAGTGCTGGCCAAGGCAGGGTAGTGATGTTCTGCTCCTGGAGAAACACGGGCCCTGTGTGCTCTTGCATTGTTATCTTGGGAAATTAATTGACGGCCGTGACATCATGCAAATGGCCCCACATGAGCTGCTAACATGTCATAGTAGTACTGCCCTGTGACACACCCTTGGATGACATGTAATGCTGTTCTGCTTGTCATGGTTAAGCCTCCCCACACCATAACCGATCCACCACCAAAACGATCGTGCTGCCTAACTGTTACGTCATGGTATCGTTCGTTCTGCCGACGCCACTCTCTGTTTCGCCTGTCATGGAAACCGAGAGTGAACCTCAATTCATGTATAGTGGATTAGTAATACTATGGCCTAACAGCAGACCAACAGAGGAACAGACCATACACTTACATGCCCACATCAGACAACCAAACATAATACCGTTAATATTTGGGCTTCCTCCAGGGACCCGCATTTTAACTTAGTGCAATATGGGGGAAAATATTTTTAAAATATCTTCTTCCCACCTGTCAGAATCTTAAATTTGACTTACAGCATTCTTATAGAGATTAGATCTCATTTCGTTCAAACCAAGTCCCTGGGTTAATATTTGGGCTCCCCATTGGAGCCTGAATTTAACTTAGTCCAATACAAGGAGTAATCTTTAAAACTCGTCTTCTCCAGAAACACCAGTCAGAATCATTTAATATATGGCATGCAGAAGCCTTACAAGGGCTGGATTCAGTTTGTTCAACTGAAGTCCATCATTTGATAATTGGGCTCTCTTAGGGAGCCCGAATTTTAACTTGGTGCAATATGAGGAATAATCTTTGAAAATCTGCTTCTTGACATACAATCAGCATCTATTGATATCTGGTATACAGCATCCTTAGATGGTTCAGATTCACTTTGTTAAAATAAAGTTCCTGGGTTGATAATTGCCTTCCCTATGAGAGGGTGGGGGGGGGGGGGGGTGGGGGGGTTGGGGCAAATTTTAACATAGTCCAAAATTGGTAATGTTCTCAAAATCTTCCCCACAACCAGCAGTCAGAATCTTTTGATATATGGTATACCTTCTTGTTTTGTGTGCTAGAGCTTTACCCATTGAACCCTGATGGTATCTTCTACACCAGTTAAGTGCCAGCAGTTGGAAGAGTCCATATTAATTATTTGGGGTAGACCACTTAATATTTTCAATGTGCAGACTTGGGACTGCACGTTGAAAATATTGATATTCACGGAGGGGGGGGGGGGGGGATCGTGGTGGTGTCACGGTTACGGTCCGAAGTTAAGCAATGTCGAGCACAGTTAGTAGTAGTTGGATGGGTGACCATTTCAGCAACTGATTTGCACTCCCGCATTGTGTCCTTGGGCAACGCACTTAACCCTGATTGCCTACATGGGGGCACGATGAAACTGTGTACTAATGCACATCGATGGTACGCATTTCTTCAGCCAATCTAACCCTGCCTGTGCCATGGTGCAGAGTTCAGAAGAATTACGATGTTGGAGAGCTGACCGCTGCTCGTCGTTGCTCGGTGGTTCTCTCCGGGTATTCCGGCTTCCTTCACCCTTAAAACTGTCACCGACATGATATGACCCTAGCTGTTAAAGTGTCATTAATCCCTAATAAATAAATAAATAATTCACGGAGGATCCATCTACATCATTTCAATTCAGGTCATGTCACGATCATGGCCAGAAAACCAAAAGGTTAAGAGTTTCAAGTGGCTTCTGCATTTCTTTCTCCATCCAGTTACACAAGTACAGAGGCTAAACTAATTGGATGCACTTATTATATATGACTATGCAGCTAATTACACTGATTCCAGTTAATCTACACCAACTATCGAATTACTTGATGTGCCTTGCAAGGAAATTTCTCTCTTGTTTTTCATTGATCATACAACTCTTGGACATTGATTCCTCTAAAACTGTGGCAGCTTTTCAAAAATCAGTTTTCAAGGCAGGTATTTTCAGAATAAAATCCCTGTCAGAGCCCCAGAAAGTCTTAACCTCACACATTGACAATTCTTGCGGTATGTTTTTAAATAACTGCAAATATTAATCATACCCCCATTCTCGAAGAGATTGAGGTGTATACTGGATTAAATGCATCCATCCATCCATCCATCCATCCATCCATCCATCCATCCATCCATCCATCCATCCATCCATCCATCCATCCATCCATCCATCCATCTGTCAATCCATCTATCCTCTGTCCATCCATCCAGATCCATATTTCAGCTATGACTGGATGGATTTCTACGAAATTTGGTATGCAGTATCCCTTGGATGACCCGCTGCTGTCACATGTTGAACAGAATTGCTCACTATTTTCACTTGAGTTACGGCCCTTACTTTGTCAAATTTTCAGTGATTTTTGTTGGTCACCTATGTCTGTCTGGAGCCATTTCTCAGCTGTGAGTGAATGGATTTTAACAAAATTGGGTATGCAGTGTCCTTGAGATGACCCGCTTCTGCCACATGTTGAATTGGATTACATGCATCTGTCCATCCATCCATCTGACTCTATGTCCATCTGTCCATCCTTCCACCCAGATCCTTATCTCAGCTGGGAGTGGATGGATTTCAACAAAATTGCCTCTAAAACGGGTAACATGGGTATAAATGTATATTGACTAAACTGGACTTGATCTCCATGCTGTGGTCATGATGAACCACTGTGAATTTACATTTATTATTGAGTGATGCATTAAATGAACAAATTAAATTATTAAATACACCCCTGCCCCTTTCTACTGAATCAAGTGTATGCTGGAGTGTTAATCACCTCAAGTTGATAGTTCGTTCTAGTTGTGAATTCAGCTTTGCACCCTGTAATTATCCCCGCATTTTAAAAAATGCGGGGATATTGTCATGATCTCCGTCCGTACGTCCGTACGTCTGTACGTCCGTACGTCCGTACTTCCGTACGTCCGGTTTTGTAATTCGAAACGCTGTAACTTTCTACAGTTGTTCGATAGGGTCTGTGCAACCCAAAAATACAACTTTTAAATTTTTGTGCCACCAGGTGGCTTCTGTGGAGCCACTTAAAAAATGCGTTATTTTTTTCACTTTTTTGCTGAATAGTCCCAACCTATGTAATTCGGAGTTCTAAAATTACACTAGGGTGTTGCTAAATGATCTGTAGATATGTAGGAAGATTTCGGATTTTTCGGGCGCCACGTGGCTGTGCCACCGTAGCCACTTTTGTGTTTTTTTAGACCGTTTCCGGCAAAAGGCTCGAAGGATATGTAATTCGAAATGCTAAATCCATGCTCAGATGTTGCAGTAGGGTCTATAGATGCGCACGAAGGTTTCGGATTTTTCGGGTGCCATGTGGCTGTGCCACCGTAGCCACTTTTGTGTTTTCTTAGACCGTTTCCGGCAAAAGGCTCGTAGGATATGTAATTCGAAACGCTAAATTCATGCTCAGATGTTGCAGTAGGGACTATAGATGCGCAGGAAGGTTTTGGATTTTTCAGGTGCCACGTGGCTGTGCCACCGTAGCCACTTTTGTGTTTTCTTGAACCGTTTCCGGCGAAAGGCTCGTAGGGTATGTAATTCGAAATGCTAAAACCATGCTCATATGTTGCAGTAGGGTCTATAGATGCACACAAAGGTTTCGGATTTGTCGGGTGCCACGTGGCTGTGCCACCGTAGCCACTTTCGTGTTTTCTTAGATCCTTTCCGGCGAAAGGCTCGTAGGGAATGTAATTCGAAATGCTCAAACCATGCTCATATGTTGCAGTAGGGACTATAGATGTGCACAAAGGTTTCGGATTTTTCGTGTGCTACGTGGCTGTGCCACTTTAGCCACTTTTGTGTGTTCTTAGACCTTTTCCGGCGAAAGGCTCCTAGAGTATGTAATTCGAAACGCTAAAACCATGCTCAAATGTTGCAGTGGGGTCTGTAGATGCGCATGAAGGCTTCGGATTTTTCAGCTGCCACGTGGCTGCACCACCATTGCCACTTTCGGGTTTTCTTAGACCGTTTCCGGCGAAAGGCTCCTAGGGTATGTAATTCGAAACGCTAAAACCATGCTCAAATGTTGCAGTAGGGTCTCTAGATGTGCACGAAGGTTTCAGATTTTTTAGGTGCCACGTGGCTGTGCCACCGTTGCCACTTTTGTGTTTTCTTAGACCGTTTCCGTCAAAAGGCTCCTAGGGTATGTAATTCGAAACGCTAAAACCATGCTCAAATGTTGCAGTGGGGTCTGTAGATGCGCACGAAGGTTTCCGATTTTTCAGGTGCCACATGGCTGTGCCACCGTTGCCACTTTTGTGTGTTCTTAGACCATTTCGGGCGAAAGGCTCCTAGAGTATGTAATTCGAAACGCTAAAACCATGCTCAAATGTTGCAGTGGGGTCTGTAGATGCGCACGAAGGCTTCGGATTTTTCAGCTGCCACGTGGTTGCGCCACCATTTCCACTTTCGGGTTTTCTTAGACCGTTTCCGGCGAAAGGTTCCTAGGGTATGTAATTCGAAACGCTAAAACCATGCTCAAATGTTGCAGTAGGGTCTCTAGATGTGCACGAAGGTTTCAGATTTTTTAGGTGCCACGTGACTGTGCCACCGTTTCCACTTTTGTGTTTTCTTAGACCGTTTCCGTCAAAAGGCTCCTAGGGTATGTAATTCGAAACGCTAAAACCATGCTCAAATGTTGCAGTAGGGTCTATAGATGTGCACGAAGGTTTCGGATTTTTCAGGTGCCACGTGGCTGTGCCACCGTTGCCACTTTTGTGTTTTCTTAGACCGTTTCTGGCGAAAGGCTCCTAGGGTATGTAATTTGAAACACTAAAACCATGCTCAAATGTTGCAGTGGGGTCTGTAGATGCGCACGAAGGTTTCGGATTTTTCAGGTTCCATGTGGCTGTGCCACCGTTGCCACTTTTGTATTTTCTTAGACCGTTTCCGGCGAAAGGCTCCTAGGGTATGTAATTCGAAACACTAAAACCATGCTCAAATGTTGCAGTGGGGTCTGTAGATGCGCACGAAGGTTTCAGATTTCTCAGCTGCCATGTGGTTGCGCCACCATTGCCACTTTCGTGTTTTCTTAGACCGTTTCCGGCGAAAGGCTCCTAGGGTATGTAATTCAAAATGCTAAAAACACACTCAGATGTTGCAGTAGGGTCTGTAGATGCGCACGAAGGTTTCGGATTTTTCAGGTACCACGTGGCTGTGCCACCGTTGCCACTTTTGTGTTTTCTTAGACCGTTTCCGGCGAAAGGCTCCTAGGGTATGTAATTCGAAATGCTAAAACCATGCTCAAATGTTGCAGTGGGGTCTGTAGATGCACACAGAGGTTTAAGATTTTTCAGCTGCCACATGGCTGCGACACCATTGCCACTTTCGTGTTTTCTTAGACCGTTTCCGGCGAAAGGCTGCAAGGGTATGTAATTCGAAATGCTAAAACCATGCTCAAATGTTGCAGTAGGGTCTGTAGATGTGCACAAATGTTTCCGATTTTTCAGGTGCCACATGGCTGTGCCACCGTTGCCACTTTTGTGTTTTCTTAGACCGTTTCTGGCGAAAGGCTCCTAGGGTATGTAATTCGAAACGCTAAAACCATGCTCAAATGTTGCAGTGGGGTCTGTAGATGCGCACGAAGGTTTCGGATTTTTCAGATGCCACGTGGCTGTGCCACCGTTGCCACTTTTGTGTTTTCTTAGACCGTCTCCGGCGAAAGGCTCCTAGGGTATGTAATTCGAAACGCTAAAACCATGCTCAAATGTTTCAGTGGGGTCTGTAGATGTGCACGAAGGTTTCAGATTTTTCAGCTGCCTAGTGGCTGTGCTGTTGCCACTTTCACGTTTTCTTAGACCGTTTCTGGCAAAAGGCTCCTAGTGTATGTAATTCGAAATCCTAAAACCATGCTCAAATGTTGCAGTAGGGTCTGTAGATGCGCACGAAGGTTTTGGATTTTTGGGGTGCCACGTGGCTGTGCTACCGTTACCTCTTTCATGTTCTCTTAGACCATTTCTGGCAAAAGGCTCCTACAGTATGTATTTTGAAATGGTAAAACCATGCTCAAATGTTGCAGTAGGGTCTGTAGATGTGCTCAAAGATTTCGGATTTTTCAGGTGCCACGTGGCTGTGCCACCATTGCCACTTTCGTGTTTTCTTAGACCGTTTCCGGCGAAAGGCTCCTAGAGTATGTAATTCGAAACGCTAAAACCATGCTGAGATGTTGCAGTAGAGTCTGTAAATGCGTAGGAAGGTTTTGGATTTTTTGGGTGCTAAGTGGCTGTGTCACCGTTGCCACTTTTGTGTTTTCTTAGACCGTTTCTGGCAAAAGGCTCCTAAGGTATGTAATTCGAAATGCTAAACGCATGCTCAAATGTTGCAGTAAGGTCTGTAGATGCATACAAAGGTTTCAGATTTTTCAGATGCCACGTGGCGGTGCCACCGTTTTTCTTTCATATTTTCTTAGATCATTTCCGGCGAAAAGCTCCCAGAGTATGTAATTTGAAAGCTAAAACTATGCTCAAAAGCTGCCGTAGGGTCTGTAGATGTGCACGAAGGTTTCGGATTTTTGGGGTGCCACGGTTGCCACTTTCATGTTTTCTTAGACCGTTTCCGCCGAAAGGCTCCCAGGGTACATGTATGTAATTCGAAATGCTAAAACCATGCCCAAATGTTGCAGTGGAGTCTGTAGGTGCGCACGAAGCTGTGTCACCTGTGCCACTCAATATGATTTTAGTGTGTCATATAATACATTTCATCTTTGTATCAAGCATTCATACAAAGTCAAGGATGCAAATGCGGGGATACACTATAGTGTGCTTTGCACACAAGTGACACCATCTAGTTCTTGTTTTCTGTTGTCAAACTAGTTCATCAGTATACAATTCACCTTCTCTAAATTTGAATTTGTAATAATTATGTAAGAATTAAAATGAATTATCTGTTACTTTATTGGTGTATGAACCATATTGCAGTCATGATTAGCCATTGCACCGAAATATGTGACTTTAAACACCAATAAATAAATAAATGGGGGAAAGCATGTTAAGTTGCATAAGTGCAAAGCTTTCCAACTTTCATACTCTGTTAAAGTGGCAGATAATTCATTTCAAATGTTATAATTTAATTGAGAGTGGTTGCTTGTATCATAATATACTCTTAGGTGTCCGAAGTCTCCTCCATTTGTTATTGAAGCCATATCAAGTTAAGTGCTGATGACAGTTTTATAGTTCGCACTCTCGAATATAGAGTAGTGTATATGTAGTATATATTTTGTATTTTGTAAGAAAATATTGGGTTCTGTGCTTTATTAAATTTCCGTCAAAATAAGGTGGTTAAAACATAGTACATCTAAAATTGTTAACCCTTTGAACCCTTGTTTCCTAGAATGATATCGCCTTTGTGTACATTTACAGTTAGATGGGTCAGTCCAATATCAATATACAGGGAGGATAAAATAATAACTGCTGTCTGCAGCCGCTTGGCTGCAGGCTGCAGTTATTATTTTATCATCAATATGCCGTGTATAGACCTCTTACAGCCAGAAAAAGTGGGATGAAATTATGCCTTGGACTTCCCCACGGGAACCCCGGAAAGTGAAGCAGTGGCTGTTCACTGTGGTAAACAGGCTCTGTTTTACTGGTAAAATAGGACCCAGCCACCAATGCTTGGGAGGTGCAAACCCTCTCTAAAATGGGCAACATGGCTTATTAACACTCACCCCTGTCTTGAGTTGATACTCATGTTGTGGTCACGATTAGCCATTGTGCAAAAATATGTGACCTTAAGGCCAAAAAAAAAAAATCAATTGATTCTCAGGCAATTTTTTTTTCAAATCAATGAGGGAGGGAGGATTTTATTTTTATTTTTTATTTTTATTTCTTCCAGATGGTGAGAAAGGATTGAGAGGCAAAAGTCACTTTCTGATGTCTGTTTTTACCTGAAAAGCATGGAAAGTGCATATTGTAAAATGATATACAAATAAAACTATTTTTATTGAAAACTAAAACTGTTTTTCTTTATTTTCTGATATCACCACTTTTTGTATTTGGAAACAGAACTCTGACTTCACTTTTAAACTTTTACAAAGCAGAACTATTTTATGAATACTAGATATTATTGACCACCCTCGTATTATTTTGGTATCATTGTGAGTTATTTTGATTTTTAGTATGACCCATGGTGAGAGTGTTCTTCTCTGTAACAGAAGGTATATTCTTTTTAAAATAATATTTAAAGTGTTTAAAATAAATTTCAAGTTCATATAAGAAGCTGGGTCATTCATGGTTTCTGAATACCCTAACTGAGTTGAAAAGCGTAGTTAAAAAAGTTTTCGATATCCTTCGTAAATTAAGCGTTATTAACAATTTGAGTTAATTAATTTCTTTGGTAAATGACAAAACATTTCAGTTGTCTCCCTTTCCGGCTGCGCTGGGTAATAATACACTGTTCAGAAAACTGACAATTTCTGCCAACCATCTTTCACTGACACGTGCGATTGGTGCTTTGAAGGTCTGCCATTCTTATCCATCTAAATACCTGTGATTTCTATTGTAGCCTTATTACATTTAACCCCCTTCCAACAAACTTCACAAGTTTTCAAAGAAAAACATCAATGCAAATTGCGGGGCGAATTTCAATGCAGCCAATTTTTCAGTGGAACAGAGCGTAACCGCAAGCAATTTCGATATGGACGAACTGTCTCCAATACATTTTTTTTGTTTTGAAACGGTGGTTAACTTTTAATAAATTCTAATTAACTCGATGCGTGTCTTGTGTGATTCGTTGTTTTGTCTGGTACTTTGTTTTTAAATAGCCATTTTGTGCTGGTTGCTATCAGTTGGGGCGAATTGTTCGAACGACTACGCCATTGCAATTCTTTTCAGAAATATAAAATTGGGCTAGTTTAGGCTATTTTCATAGCCGTGTGACGGACTTTAACAGCAACCGTATTTACTGTTTTTTGCGGAAGCGTGTGTTTTTAAAAAATAAAACATAAGAAAATACAGTAAACTGCCATGTCTCCCAAGGAAGTTTAGAAGGGCGACTTGAATTTCGCCCCAATGTAAGCCAAGGCCAGAGGCTCTCACACTTAACACACGCCTGTGTATATTTACCTGTTTATTCGTTGGTTTTGGGCCTTAAAACCAATAGTCCCTTTTCAATTTCCCTGTTTCCTATTTTCTTGCAATGACGGTCCAAATAAAAAGGCCCAACGCGGGCCATTTTTTTCAACGCGGCGGTGCCTGAGAATCAATTCCTTTTTTTTTTTTGGCCTAATACATACCACCAAATTTATTGAAACAATTTTTACCCAATAATTAACTGTTCATAAAATACATGTGAAGTTGTTATATTGTAAACAAAGAATGTTTCCGAAATTGTGACACATTGCAGCCGGGGGAAATGAAACCAGCTTTTAAAACAGACTATAATTCCAGAAACTGCTGCAGTGATAAGAGGAAACTGAATTGCCATGTGCTTTGTTAAAAATAAACAACTAAGATTAACATTACGTGTACACTCCATACGAAAAAATTATCAAAAAATCGACTGAGTGTGTTATGTGTAATTACATAATGTCAGACGTCCACTCACTAATCAGTGTTGATTGGACTGTATTGGGAAAAGATTCGCCAATTAACATATTAATTTCTGTTCACTAAATCTTTTTTTTTGTACCTGATACATTTTGTTTAGGAATTTTGTATATCAAATAAAATCTTCAAAGGTGAAAATCGGTTCGGTAAATACCATTATTTTGTGTGATAAATTTGATGCAAAATATTAGAATTTCGCCGATCACGAGCAACAGTGTGGCTCTTCCGTCAAATGGATTTACATTGCATGAAATATTCTGATGTCATTGGAGACCGGCGAACAAACTCAGGGGGGAATCCAAATCATATATCAGCGAAAATGTTATTTTAATATGAAAAAAAATCGAAAATCTCACGAATTAACGAACAGATTTTTTCAATTCCTATATTAAACTGCAGTACAGAGTTCTGGAAATGAAAGATATGGCATTTGTATCTGAATATTTTATTAAATGTAGGTTTTAGAAATTTTGTGACTGAACAATATAATTGCTAATCAGGGACAGTCTCTGAAAGATTTTTCTCGCGAAACATTAATTGGTTATGTAATCCTTCTCACGTGACCGCACTAAAACAGCTTTTTATACCCAGTCATTTCTACACAAACGACGGGATATTAACAAGTGCGATTTTGTATGCAATGTACACGTAATGATGGAGTGACCAACGTCTTTTTTATTGTACTAAACTTGAATTTGTATTACTTAGTTTTGATATTGATTATCACTCAACCTTCTGACATCAATTTACTAGATGAAAACTTTGATCAAAGAATCAAACATTGTCAAGAATAAGTTGTGTTGTTTAATCAAAACAGAAGCAGGACACTTTGCACATTTGCATTGCACTGGAGTCATGAAACTGTGACTGGCTACTGATTTGTTGCAGTTCTTTTGTAGGCATGTTCTATGCTAAATTTGATGACTGAAGTGACAAGCAGGCCTGAAAATAAACAGTCTGACATTTGCAGAACGAGGTCCCCAGAGGGTGAATTTGATGATGCTATCCCATACAATGGGCCAATGTATCCTCTGGGTACCTCTTTCCATTTAGATTTGAGACCCTGATTCAGATTGAGGTTGGGGGCACGGTGGCTCAGTAGGTACAGGCGCAGGCTGCAAGCCGAGAGGTCCTCGGTTCGAATCCCACCTGCGGCAACCGCGTTGTGTCCTTGGGCAAGACCCTTCACCCCCATTGCCCATGCGGGGGCATGATGACGCCGTGTACTAAGGCGTGCTGCACGTCGATGGTACGCATGTCTTCAACCAATCTAACCCTGCCTGTGCTGCAGTGCAGAGTTACGATGTTGGGGAGCTGGCAGCTGCTCGTCGTTGCTCGGTGGTTCTCTCCAGGTACTCCGGCTTCCTCCACCCGTAAAACTGTCACGGTCATGATTAGCCATTCTGCATAAGTATGTGATCTTCAACACCAATAAATAAATAAATAATCCATACAAAAACTGATAGCCTTGGAATGAATGTTGCATCTAGTTTCCCTCAACCTAATTACATGTTACAGAGAATTGCATGATCAAATACATAAACAATTCATCATGCAAAACTGGAGAGCAAAAAAAAAAAAGAAGACAAATCGCAATATAATCAAAAGTGATTGGGCAAACATTTTGAAGCGTAACACTAATCTCATTGAGGTTTTCACGCTTCTAAAAATTTTGAATGAAGTGACATCATCAGGCATCATACAGGCTTGAAACATCCTTGAATTGTCAACCCTGGCCCTAAAACCTGTAATTGTCTTGAAAAGCCCTTGAAAATTGGCAAACTACCTTGAAAAGTCCTTAAATTTTAATAAATCTGCAATATGGGCACCTGTTATGAGGGCAATGTAACTGTATAATTCGTTGAGCCTGTAAATAAAGTGAATATTAAACAGCAGTTTATGTATGTTTTGAAATGAATTTCCACCGATTCCCCAAATTAAATTTGTTAAAATTGACATTGCTGTTCTCTAAAAGTCTCTACCCCAGCTAATAATAAACTACAACTAACAGACTTGCCATGTAATCAGCCAAAAATAGCTGTTGTGGGAGTAATAGAAAGTGTTTTTGCTCCTGTAGTAGTAATTAATAATAAATACTATATGTGATTGTCATATTTGTTTTTATGCTTCCCCAAATAATTCATCTCTTGAGTGCAACAAGGTGCCATCTTCCATGCTAGAGCATTGCAGATGCCACCTTGTGCCACTTGAGGGTTGGATAAAAACAAATAAAATACAACAACCAAGAATCAAGAAACTTAATTTTTACATGCATAATGTTTTTGTGAGGAATTAATTGGGAAATTCAGGTGGATTAAAACATGTAATGAATGGCCCTAAATTTTTGTACGTCTGGCCATAAAAAGCCTTAAAAAGACCTTGATTTTAAAAATGATAATTCTGTACGAACCCTGGTCATGCATTTACAGTTATCCATGAGTACTATACCTATCCCTTGGGTGACCTCATGAATTGAATTTAATTTCGTTAGAAATATCATTGCCCGACTGAAAAGGCATACTTGTGCTGAGTTTGATTATTTTTTATCACTTTGTACATAAGTGATTCTGTCATTTGAACTGGGTGAATAAGACAAAAACAGTTTTCTCTCGGGTCGATCACAAACATTTATGCATGGGGACGCTAGAAGCGTGGTGAAGTGGAACAGTGTTTGGTCAGATAATCAGTTCACGTGCGACCACTTGCCAGTTCAGCTGGGTTTATGACATTGTCAAATTTTTTGTATGTCTATTTGTTCATTAGCTTAACTTGACAAAGTCAGGATAAGCTATTGCCATCACGCGTGCGGAAGTCTGTTCATCTGTTCATATTTTCCTTTAGCACAGGCTACACCCCATAGTTCTTGTCTGATCGTCACGAAATTTCATATGCAGGTTTGGGGTCATGTCTAGATGAGAACGTCCCCTTTTGGTTGCGATTGGTCAACCAGTATGGCTGCCCGGGCCCAAAACCCGAAAACCATTAGCACAGTCTACAGGTCGTATTTATGAAGGGATTTCATTGTAACTTGGTAGGATGCCTTTGTATAATATCTAGATGAGAACGTCCCCTTTTGGTCATGATCTGTCAACCGTGATGGCTGCCCAAGCCTGAAACCCAAAAACTTTTACCACAGTCTGCAGGTCATATTTAATATGGAGGGATTTCATTGTAACTTGGTAGGGTGACTCTGTATGATGTCTAGATGAGAACTTCCCCATTTGGTCAGGATCGGTCAACTGTGACGACTGCCCGAGCCCAAAACCTGAAAACCTTTAGCACAGTCTACAGGTCATATTTATGGAGGGATTTCATTGTAACTTTGTAGGTTGACTTCATATAATGTCTAGATGAGAGCATCCCCTTTTGGACACGATTGGGCAACTGTGACAACTCCAGGGGCCTGAAGCCCAAAACCCTTTAGCGCAGTCTACAGATCATATTTATGAAGGGATTTCATTGTAACTTGGTAGGATGACTCCAAATAATGTCTAAATGAGAACGTCCCCTTTTGGTCACGATCATTCAACTTTGATGGCTGTTCGAGCCCAAAACCCCAAAACCTTTAGCATAGCCAATAGGTTGTATTTATGGTAGGATTTTATTGTAACTTGTTAGGTTGACTCCATATAATGCCTTGATGATGACATTCCCTGTTGGTTGTGATTGGTAAACTGTGACGGCTACAGGGGCCCGAAGCTCAAAAACCTTGAGCACATTCTACAGGCCATATTTATGAAGGGATTTCAATGTAACTTGATAGGATGACTCGTTTTGGAATAATTTCACTGTAACTAGGTAACTTTGATTGACATACGTTAACTGTGAGGGCCACATACATTAACTGTGAGGTCCACATTAACCCACCCCTCAGTTGTTTAGTACAGTCTACACCTCATATTATTTTTATTAAAAACATAGCATACAGGTAACAGAAATTAACATATTCCCAATTATCACAATTCTTGTCTTATTTCATAATCCTTTCATAAACATTGAACATTATCCTTTTCATCAAACACAACACTCAGGCAAGTTAAGCTACCGTGTCATTGACACTTTCATTTTAAGACTTTCCATTACCATCATTTAAGGGTGTATATGAGAGATGTTTTGTGAATTGCTATTTGTATTAAAAAAAAAGAAGAAAAGTGTTTGAAGTAAAGAACATTATTATTATCAGCAAAATATACGGCGTAGCGCACATAACACAGCATGTATGTGTTTTGTTGTTTATGCTTAAATGTTTGTGATGTGATTCCGAGGGAAATTTAATTCTTGTTGAAGGAATTATCTCACATGCTGTTGGGTTGAGAGAATTGAAAATGGATTCCCAATTGTTTTGATAAGTTGGTTTTGATGAATAAAGAGTAGATAAAAGTGTTATGTGCTCTTTGTGCATGCATAGAATCTTTTATCACGACTCGACACGTTTATGGGGCGGCAAAGCTACTTATCATATCGACTCGTAGCTATTTGTTCCCCAAAACAGGTCATGTTACTATAAAAGATTCTGTATAAGCACAGTGTGCTGCTCTCGGCCAGTATGAACTTAGCTAGAGTTGTTTCTCTTGATGTGTAACAACACGCAAACCTATTTGTTGACATCAAAATGTTCAGCTATTTGTTGAATGCAATCAGGAGGAAAATGGGTGTTACCAGACATGGTGGAGTGGTTTGACTCTAAGTTTTGTATGATGTGGAATTAATGGTGGCAATAAGTAATGATTGGGTGGATGAAGAGAAGAAAGAAAAGAATTGCCCAGAAAATTCATCGCAAACTCAAACTCAGTTATAAGCAGAGAATCATTGAAGTCGGAGAAGAGGAGGTGGTTCAGCTATCCGAACGTCACGGCTTCCCCAGTGGGGAAGCCGAGACATTCGGACAGCTGAACAAAGAGAAGAGGAATATTAGACTTTGTGAAAAGAATGAGAAACAATAAAACATTGTCAGAAAACTAAAGGATCTATGACTTTTTAGCTGTGACTAGCAGCTCTGTAAGTGGCAATGTCTGTCTGTCGGTCTGTCTGTGACCAACGAGTTTCATGTCCGTCTGTCTGTGACCAACGAGTTTCAAAACTCAATAACTTTTGAAATACTTGATGGAATGACTTTATATTTGGCATGTAAGTGTATCTTATTGTTGTCTAGCCACTGTTCAATGCATGTGTTGTTCCAATTATTTTTCTTGGAGTTATGGCCCTTGATGAACTTAGTATTTTGTGAGATTGCACCACCCGTCGCAGCTACGGCGTCGATGTCGTGATTTTTTGTTAATTGTTTTGGTTTAATAAATGAAGAGGTTATTAGTTGGTTAGTTTCATATCAGCCGAGATAATAGCCCTCAGTAGCTTCATATCAGCCTTGACCTTAGGTCTCACGCCGATGCGAAATTACCTCAGGTTGATATCTCGGCTGATAAGAAACTAACCATGTAATATAACCTCTTAAGTAAGCCACAGATATTGACTAAAAATAAATCCCCATACTGTATCACATTGGCTTGCTGTACCATTAAAACATAAGTTATTGTGATGAATTGACGGTAACATGGTCTGAGGTTTGTGGCTTAGAGTTTATTTTCAACTCAGACAAGGATAAACAATGGCTAATAATCTTGACTGTTTTACTTAAGTTGTGATATACCCAAAGATACCTCAAGTAACTTTGACCATCTACTGTATGTAACAGCCATATCCAGCCAGTTTTCTTTCACAAAAATTTCCATTTTAAATTTATTAATTTTTAATATTTCCTCAAAAATTTAGCTTATGACCCCTCAATGGAATGAGCTCATTCCAATGGAGGGTCTTAAACCATGTTTTTGAAGTAAAAAATCATTTTTTGTATTCAATTGTTTTTTTCAAGTGTCATCATGTTAGATAAGGAATTATATACAGTAGAACCTGTCTTGAGAGACCACCCTTTGGGCCACACAAAAGTGGTCTCTCAAGACAGGTGGTCTCTCATAACAGGTTTCAGGTTTTCTCAAGTCAGTGAATAACCAACCACAAAATTCAGAAATGGAGAAGAATAATTACTTTGTAGTTGTTCTTTTTTATGAAGTTTTTGTAACAAATTGAAATGGACTGTTATAAAAATTATCAAAATAAATTAGTGTTGAAAATCTTCTTTGAAGATTTTCAACACTAATTTATTTTTATAAAAAATTTTTTATAACAGTCTATTTCAATTTGTTACAAAAAGATTTTCAAAACAAATTTATTTTTATTCCTATCTGTCACATTTCTGGTATGTATGAAATTGTTTATTCAGCAATAATCCTAATCTTTTCACAGGGGTCTTATAAGAACATCTCAAAATGTAATGAGTTAACAATTGAAACCCAATTAAGAGCTTTTAATACCTTTAATTATGTTAGTATAACCACAATGGATTTTCCAATTCCAGAACAGGTAAAAAGTTTTTGTCATGGTTTCAGTCTTCAAAAGGGCGGTCTCTCAAGACAGGTCCATTATGGCATAAAAATACAAGTTGGTACCAGGTCATAGTGGTCTCTCAAGACAGGTGGTCTCCCATAGCAGGTCCATTATACAGTAAAACCTATCGGTGCCTGGCAGATGTGGTCTCTCAAGACAGGTGGTCTCTCAAGACAGTGGTCTCTCAAGACAGGTGTTACTGTATCATTAAATAGATGGGTGCACAGTGGCATTTGTATACTAAGATGTACTGCACAATGCGATGGTACACCTGTCTTCAACCAATGTTAACCTTGCATGTGTGGAGTTAATACGTTGGTGAGTGACAGTTACTCACCACTGCATGGTGGTACTAAGGCTTCCTCCACCCATAAAATTGTCCGACACGAGGTGACACCGGGTGTCGAAAGTGTCATTAAACCCCAATAATTCAATAAATAAATCAATGAATAGATACTATCTGGGCTGCATGTCATTCAAGTTGGTAAACACAGATGAACTCAGGCTTTAATTTTATCTCTAATATCAGTGATCGAGACTTGAGGCTGAGGAAAAAATTGAATGGTTTAGGTTTCCTGACCATACCAAATTTTTATGCCCTACCCTAATCTTTTTATAAGCACTTAACAAAAATGTTATCTCTGCATTTAAAATAGATCTGAAAATTTCAACTCTTAATCTGGCCCAAATGGCAGACGACACTTTTAAGAAATTTGACTAAAAATTTTCATGTTTTGCCTAAAAAAACATAGGTTATGACCCTCATTGGAACAAGCTCTGTGAGCTTGTTCCAGTGAGGGATCATGAGCTATGTTTTTGAGATGAAAAAGTAATAAATATTTGAATGGCATTTTTTGTAAATGATTCTGGCCGGTTTTATTTGTTACTTTGGTAAAAGGTGAAGCAACTGCTTCAAAAAATAAAATATCAAATAAAAAAAAAATCCCAAACAGCCGACCAATCCCTTTTTTCTTCTGCATGTAACCTGAATCAAACCATTTATTTTTTTTTGCCTAAGGACTAAAAACTATAAATCCTGTAAAGAGAGATAAACAGTTATTTTACAGTAGAATGTCAAACTATTTATATATACAGCAGTTCACTGGTAAGAAAGCCAAACAAGAGACATTCATCTGGTAGCTGCTTATAGAAATTCAGTGTTTGAACAGTTTTCTATTTTTATCTTGGTGCATACTAATTTCACAGCAAAGAATGATGACCACAAGAAAGATACACATGAAAATAGGCTTAATTCGGGTAGCAGGTCGGAGCAATGTACAATGTATTTGAAGGGCACTTTCATTTACGGACATGCATGCATGGGAAGAAATGGTGAAAGAAATGTGTACTATTCTAATATTCTAGGAAATATATTTAACATCTATCTAACTCATGGCTGTGACTATTTCTTCAGGTATAGTGTAATATCATATGTAAAATTTGTGTGAATAACAAAATCATTTCAGGTGTTATTATTTGGATAAATGTCTCCTTGCAGGTAAGATGCAATGAACTCTTCATAAACTGTCACAATGCTCAAATCTGTTATACTTTTACATTAGATAGCTCTGAGATTATAGCAACAAATCTTCCTCACTAATTAATACAAAGAAGAATTTTTCGCTCAACTTTACAATGTCCAATATGATCTGTTGGGATGGGTTGCGATCCGTCGTCTGTCTGTCTGTCTGTCCATCTGTATGTCTGTCCGTCTACATCCATCCATCCGTACATACATGCCTCTGTCCATCCACAATTCCTTTTGTGCACCCTACAGTACCTGATCAGTTTCAGATTTCATACATGGCTTTGGGTTAATGTCTAGATGGGAGCTATCAAATTTTTCCGAATTTCCTTGAAAAACATGGCTGCCAGCAGCCATCGTGGATTTGGCATACAAATTGTCAGCAATTCAATTACCGCACCCCACATCAGATCAGTTTCAAATTTCATATGTAGCTTTGGTGTGATGTCTAGATGCGAGATACAGAATTTTTCTAAATTTCGTTGAAAAATATGGCCGGGAGTGGCCATCTTGGATTTGGCATATAAATTGTCAACAATTCCATAAGCACACTCTACAGGCTGCAGGCCTCAATGAATCTTTTTTCTGATTTCATATGTAGCTTTGTTGTGATATCGTTTCTGTAGAAACTAGGGCGAATGACTTGGCATTACTGGAACTTTCTATTGAGTTCAGTCCCTTCTTGGTCAAGTTGAGCTGCAGTGTCATTGACAGTTTTATTTAAAAATCACTTTTATATTTTGGAAAAAGTCCATGAAACACATTTCATGGAAGAGCCATAAGCTATGGTTTATTTTTATTTCCCCTCCCCTAAGGAGCGTGGTGGATCAGTGATGACGGCAATGGACTTCAAACCTAATGGTCCATGGATCGATCCCCACCTGGGGTAACAGTTTGGAGTCCATGGGCAAGGCACTTCATCCCGATTGCCCACATTGGGTCATGGTGGTGCTGTGCACTATGGGGTTAGTACATTGGGGAATCTGTCATTTGCTCACCATTGCTTGGTGGTTCTCTCTGTGTACTCCGGCTTCCTCCACCCATAAAATTGTCCGTCCCCAGATGACCCTGGTTGTGGAAAGTATCATTAAAACTGCATTAAAAAAAATAAAATATTTCTCCTCTCTGTTATTCATCAGCAAATTTAATGATTTTTCCAACACTCCAGTTTGCACTCATAAAATAGGGTTTGTGTGACTTTTTAAAAAGACTTTTTATCACACCAAAATGTCTTATTGTCTGTCCATCCATCTCTACATTAGGGGAGTGCAGTGGCTCAGTGGTAGACTTGGACTTCTATGCTAGAGGTGCTGAGTTCGATCCCCTTCCGGGATGAACCACGTTGTGTCCTCTGGCAAGGCACTCTATCCTGGATTTCCTACATGGGAGCACGTTGATGCCATGTACTAAGGTGTAGTGCACGTCGATGGTGCACATGTCTTAAACCGCTGTAACCCAATTCCGGCGGAGCTTGAATAGAGTTAGAATGTTGAGGAGCTGACAGTTTCTCGACAATGCTCAGTGATTCTCTCCTGTTACTCCGGCTTCCTCCACTCGAAAAATTGTCACAGTCACGACTAACCATTGTGCATAAGTATGTGACCTTAAACACAAATAAATAACTAAAGAAATAAATCTCTACATTAATCTAGCAATTCATACATCAACAGGGTTCGCATTGGCTCATCGGTTAGCACATTGGACTTCAGATTAACAGGTCGATGGTTCGATTCTGACTCATTACATCTGTATTATATCCTTGTGCAAGACACATTATCCCAACTGTCCAGGTGGAAGCACAATTGTGCCATGTGCTAAAGCCTACACCACATTGATGGTACACTTGCCTCCAATCCATGCGTACCCTGCCTGTGCTAGGTTTGTAAGTTGAATAGACAGACTGCTCAGTGGTGATCTCCGGGTACTCCAACCAGCCCCATCCATGAAACTGTTCCAACACAGTATGGCACTAAACATATCTCAAGTTTATTCAGTTGGTAGCACCACCTTGTGGTTGGAACATTTTGAGAACCTTTCAGCACTTGAAAGTGCCGATTTCAGTGCCTAACTAGTAGAGAGCGAAATTATTTTTCAATTGTTTCCAAAATGATTGATTTGTCTCAATTTATTGGAGAGAACCTGTTGGCACTCCCCCAATAAATTGTTACAAAATTTAATAGTTTATTCCACTGCCATGGATTGTTTTGAGTGTCTGCAGGGGCCGAATATGGGACCCTTTCCCAATGACATTTAGGTGTGATTTTTTTTCCCAATTCACAACCTCAAATTTTTTAATCTCAGTCCCCACTTGAACAAAAATTTAATGCATCATTGGTGCCCTGAACTGGGTGATCATAAGGCCTCAATGGCCTTTTGACCGCCCAGTTCAGGTCACCAGTTGTGTATTAAATTTAATAACTTACCCATCAATTTAAATTCCTTACCCAAGGAAGCGTGGAAAGTGTCTGAATCCAAAGGCGATTTACAAGTTCTTCTTGAATAGTATAAGTCTACAGAGACTGGAGATGAACATGATTCCATGTGACTGTTTGTTATAAAACGTACTTGTTCACTTTGATTTAATTACATTGTTAATGTAGTTATATGTTTTGGGTCCAAATACTCAATTCCCATTGGTCAGCTGGATGAAAACATCATGACCAAATGTAATTCTTTTTCAATGAATAGATTTGGTCGAACTTTGACCTGCATTTACGTTCAAGCTAATAATTTGTGATATCTCAAACAACTTACAAGAAATGTCAATCGACAGTGTGAAATTATTTCAGTGATTTTATTCTTGAACTTGTTGTCGTTTCATAGGTGATTATAGTTTACTGATATGTTAAATAAATGGTTTTGAACATTCCAAGTTTCGTTGCGAAAGATGGCAATTTGACAAATTTGGGTCAATGCCGAAAACCGGTGCTCAACTCAGAGTTGTGCGCTTTGTCTTTTGTGTGAGGGTGGTTTTTCGCCTCGTTCGTACATGTTTTATTTCGTCTTTCTGCTTTGTTGTTTGCTAAAAAGTAGTTTAAAGAGTTACAGAATTATAATTATAAGAATTGAATGAAATTTTTATAATCTTTATTGGAGTATGAACGTGTGGGAATGGCTACAAATTATGTATGAATCCCGAAGGGATTCATACAATTTGTACCCATTCCCACACGTTCATACTCCAATAAAGATTATAAAAATTGCATTCAATTCTTAAATAAAATTTCTTAGTATTGGGTATGTTTCTTCCCCTCCAAATCAAATTTCCAATTGGAACCCCATGACGCAAATTTTCCCTTCCCAATGCCGTGCCCCCAGGACATTTTCCCAAAGAGGGTAGAAGAAGCCCTGACTGCTAAGTAAACAACAAGTTGATTTCATTACTTTTCAGTAGAGCTATGATAGTGGCTTCTAGTACTCAACCTGTTTAGTATTGCAGTTTGCATCTTTATACTTTAAAGTTGTGATACTATCACTTCACAGTAAATCCCATTTTGGGGGCACAGTGGTGCTGTGTACTAAGGTGTACTGCACATCTGTGGGACACTTCGCTTCAACCAATGCTAGCCCTGCTTGTGCAGAGTTTGTACATTGGGGTGTCTTATATTTGCTTGCCGCTGCTTTCTGGTTCTCTCTGGGTACTCCAGCTTCCTCCACCTGTAAAACTGTTTGACATGAAGTGATCCTGGCTGTCAAAAGAGTCGTTATACCCCAACAAATAAGTAAATAAATAGTAAAGTCCAAATTTTAGTTTTGAGCACTTAACCCTCTGCACTCTGATGTCTAAATATCAAATTTCAAGTTACAAATATTTCCCGTAATGCACTATATAATTTAACCAATTCAGTCTTGTTTGACAGAGCTCATTGAGCTCTGTCAAACAAGACTGAATTGGTTAATTTCCTAGGTAGGTGCATTATAGGAAAAATTTGCTGTGGGAAATATTGGTATTTTTGACATTACATTGTAGCGTGCAGAGTAAATTGTGTTAAATAAATAAATAGTAAAGCCCAAATTTTAGTTTTGAGCACTTAACCCTCTGCACTCTGATGTCTAAATATCAAAATTTCAAGTTACAAATATTTCCCGTAATGCACTATATATATAATTTAACCAATTCAGTCTTGTTTGACAGAGCACATTGAGCTCTTTCAAACAAGACTGAATTGGTTCAATTCCTAGGTAGGTGCATTATAGGAAAAATTTGCTGTTGGAAATATTGATATTTTTGACATCAGAGTGCAGAGGATTAATCACCTTCAGTGATAGTGATAGTTTTATCAGTTATTGTTGTTTTACTTGCAGCTCGTCAAGATGAGATGGAGATCCAAAGGCAAAAGTTACACTATGATGAGATAACGCCTTGCTTAAGAGAAGTATCCAAGTCATGGGATGAAATGCTGGAGAAATCTGCAGTTATTTCTGAAAAAATTGACAAAGAAAAATTACTACATTGTGTTAAACAAGGTTGGTTACATTTTTGTAAGGTTTACTATTTTGGGAGAACAATTCAACCTTTTTTCTCCCCCAACTTCCTATGCAAGATATGTGTGTCCCATGTGAGAAGGCCATATGAGATAGATATCTATCTCACATGACCCATTTGACCATCTTATTAGCATATTTAATGAGCACAAGACTATTCAATCATCAAATTTTCTTCTGTAAACAAGCAGCATGGTGTCACATTTCGGAAATATTATCAGATGAACATTTGTCGAAGAAAGCAAATAAAAACACAGACCACAAAACCAAAGGACACTTGAATCTTTTATATGAATTTTTGGGTGAACGCCGTTATGAGTGGAGAGAGTTGCACGAAATTCCCGTCGAAAAATTATGCGAATACATTGCAGAATTCATATACATCAGTATTCAAATCGTTCACCCCTGTCTTGCCAGCATTTGAAATTAATTTTGTGGTATATACCTGTGGTATATACAAAACTGTTGTGCTCTCGATAAGCAAATCAGTTTTTTCAGAAATGGACAACAAAATTGTTCGATATAGCTGCACTTGCCCCTGAATTACTTTTGATGACCTCGGGGTGTTTTGGTCGGGGTGAAAAATATATTATCCCTGATGGGGGTGGTTGTGAGATGGGGAAATTCTACCCTTGGTACAAGATATTTGGGTCAGACACTCGGCAAGCCTAGCATCTGGCCCAAATATCTTACCATCGGGTGAGATTTCCCCATCTCACATCTCACTCATCAGGGATAATAAAAATCTCTGTCTTATTATCGTGGGAAGAGAATTTTATTTCCCTCTTATAAGTTTCAGGAAACAGTGGGACATTCCTAAATTGCTAAAAAGCACTTTCTTTTTTTTTTCTTTTGAAACAGTCATTTTGCAGTGTAGAGACTTCCGGAGGGACAATTGAAATATGATTTTCATCCTCTGCCAGATAGAAACTGAGTGTGGGGGGAGAGGGGGATTCAACAGTCAGTATTGCATCCTTCCTTCCATCCTTGAAGAAACAAAAATCACCATAACTGAAGTAATTCAAGGCTAATTGTTATGAAACTTAATACAAAGGTGCATAGTGACCAGGCAGAAGAGGATGTTGCCTTATAGGTTTAGTCAGCCATGTAATAGGGCAACCATCAGCCATTTTGTTCCGTCTTGTGCATCTATCCAATGTATATTACCCGAACTCAATTAATTCAAAGCCATTTTGTTTTGAAACTTAATACAATGGTGTAAATTTAAAAGAGGAAGAAGATATTACATTTTGGGATTTGAGTCTTCGAAAATAAGGGCTATCATCCATTTTGATAACACTTTTTAAGCATTTAAGTCCAAACAGTAATTCAGATTTTGCAGATTTTGATTATTTGTAGTATGGAAAACAACCTGACACAGGTATATAATACAGGGATGCACAAACTGGATAACCCTGCGTTAAGTTCTTCCAAAGGTTATCCCAAATTTTCTAGGATGACTTTTTCACATACCTCTAAAATCATCTGGTTCAAATTAGTTTCAAGCAATTTTCTTTCTAGTTTTGTTTTTGGATCTTTTTTTGTTTGATATTTGTTGCTTGTCAGTAGTTGGTGATTACTCAGAATTTAAGGGATTATGGTCTCACTTGCCTTTACTGGTGACATGGGTGCTGCAAGCATTCAAGGGCAATGGTGGGGAAGGGGAATGAAAAAGGGCACTCAACCAGTCCTGGAAATGAGACAGGTGCGAGTGCACCCCTGATTTCTATTTTACGGGAGCTCAAAAATGCACTTGTTGAAAAATTATTGAGCACTAATATACTGTAAGGGCATATAAATGTCTTGTTTTGAGAAAGCAGCTCTCTGCGGTCAGTGGCAAGTTACTGTCATAATTCAGCAATTCCTTATACATTTAACCCCTTAAACCCCGACTGGCCACTTTTCTAGCCAGAAACATGATACGTCATAACGTCATTAAATAGGATGGCTGTTCAGTAAATGTGTGACCAATCAGTATTTTCAGTGTGCAGCCCGGACTCTTCTGATTGTTGCCATTGAACCGGCATGGAAGATACCACAAGAGTTCAGTGGGTTAAGGTGTTTGGTGATGGTATTCCCTCGAAAATTCATATACTAACTTTTTACGGGTGCAATTTACTCCCATCTCTGAATTTACGGGAGCATAAAACTGCACCCGTCAATATTGTTCATTTCCTGCACTGACTCAACTCGAGATGAGTGAAGACTGGGAGTTTACAACATATCATAAATTATAATGTGACACTCGATAGTACTGACATATCTATATATCATCCATTCAGTGCAACAAGGCACCATCTGCAATGCCTTTGAATTGCAGATGGCACCTTGTTGCACCCAGGGGTTGATATAAAGCCTTCAAGCTCCGTCGTTATACCCAATGCATCCTCACCTCCCCCCCCCCCCCCCCCCCCCCCCCCCCCCCCCCCCCCCGCCATTGGCACAGGTAAAATACATTGGAAACAAATACACAAGAGTTTCTTAGTTACAGTGCTCAGATAGTAAAGTCTTTTCCACTAGTTCTCTTCTTGCAAAAGAGGGCATGTATTGCCCTACTTTCCTCCTTAGCCTTCGGGCAAGGGGGCAGCTGTCTCCTTACTTCTAGCGCCCAAGTTATACATCTGAACAAATATATTCTTTGTCAATGAAGGTCGAAGGGGTAGGTGGTGTAGACATCACAATGTACTCTTGGAAGGAAGATGAACTAAATAGTGCTAAAGATAGACATTTTATTTTTGTGTATATTTGCTGGGAGAGTGATGCAAGCCCATATTTGAGCTTTTTTCTGAATTGTGGGTCCTGCAACTTAAAGACATGACATTTTGTGGACCTGCTTCATATAATCTTTGAAGTGAGATTATTAAGTCTGTGTGAATTTTTCTTGTCACAATTTGTGGGAGAGTGCCAAGAGTCTTGCTCCCATAAATACACAGAACGACACATGCATGTGAGTGGGTTAATCGATATGGCATGAGTGCCAGTGCGGAAGAATAAAACGAGAAGCCACAGGCCTCAAGCGGGGTTTCCACTAGGGGAAAGGGAATGAGGCTGTTTGGGTGGCGATCGATGATCGTTGGTACCATGGGCCGACCATGGTTCAGCCCGTGGTAGAAAAATTTTGAATTCCGGAATCCCAAAACCCCATTTCTCTGCATCTTAGAGGATATTTTGCGTCTTTTCACGGAGATATATCTGTCCGATTTTTACACACTGACAGCCAATTTTATACACTGACAGCCAGTAATTTCCGATGAATAAGACGTGAATAAGAGAAAATGGTTGCTCAACAGAAAAATAATTTGAAATGTACGTGACTTTCTATTCGCCCAGGTCGTTTCGTCCCAATAAAACTGTCAAGCCTTGGCATTTCTTATCAACCTACCTTTACAAATGTTTACTACATGCGCCCCTTACAAATGTTTACTACATCGGCGCACACCCAGTATGGGGCGCTCTTCCCTTAGTACAAATTCACGACTTCCGTTAACCAATGCACAGTGCGTCATCAATTCATCATTCTATTTATCCGAGACACGTGAAAGATGTGTCTCCGCCATTTACAATACGAAACAGTGATAATTCAACTCGTCAATAATGGTTTTCCTGTGACTGGAATTATGGATCTGAAGATCATATAATAACAGGACTGTGTTTTATATATTCTCGTTAATATTTTCAACCACATTGTCATTAAATTTTATTTATATATTCCGTTCTCGCGAATGTTTTTTCAACATCGTGTCAACGCGGTTCGGCAATAAAAGTTTTCGGTTGATAAATTTTATTATTATTGGAGTTAGGTGTCAATGAGGGACTGTATGGACAGGATTTCTTCACTCTGTTGAGGGCTGAATTTCTGTTTTTTTTAGGTCCCTGTCGGCCGTCTGGGTTCTGTCGTGTACCCACTGGTTATTTTTTTTGCCACCTTCTCTCATAGTTGGGGGTGTTCTACTTTATGTATCTGTTGAGTTCACCTTTTTCTTCTACTGCTTTTACCTCTGTTATTTCCAGTTCAGTTCCTTTAGGGCAATTCCTTTTGCCCTCGCTTTTGGTGCGTTCTCGTAGCTGTTCCTCCCACACCTGCAGGGGGGGGGGGGGGGGGGAACGATGTCGTTTTGGGGCCTTCCGACACGACCACGTCTGTTTAGAGTTACAACCCCCACCGTGGGGGATGTGCAGCTCCTCCAGCACCTGCGTGGGGTGGGAAACGCTGTCGTTTCGTGGCCTCCCAACACAACCACATCTGGTGTGAGTTATCCCCCCTCCGTGGGGGATGTTCAGCTCCTCCCACACCCGCAGGGGGTAGGGAACGCTGTCGTTTCGGGGCCTCTCGACACGACCACGTCTGGTGAGAGTTATTCCCCATCCATGGGGGATGTGCAGTTTTTTTTACTGTGGTAAATACTGCGGGAGCTGTTGGATTTCTGGTGAAGAGATGCCTGGTTCCAGGACTATGCGCCCTCTCCAGTCGACATCTGAGGCTGTCACTAGGGTTGTGACTCCTCCTTTGGAGGCCGAGCTAGGTGGCTCTCTCCCCTTTCCGCCAGTTCCATCAGCTCCCGTCGCATCTGCTGCTACTGCTGTTCCGTCTACAGCGTCATTGGTCACCGTTTTAGCCGGCCTTTGCAGGAGTCTGCAGTGATGTCTGTAATGTGGTTGTGGGGTATCGGCCTCAGCCTTCCCTGACTTCAACTCGGCAAAGTTGGAAGTGGCTGCCGACAGAACCCCCATGCTGTGTCCTTTCAGCCGTTAAGCTCAGCAGTTTTATCCCTGCAGGGGTCTGCAGGGATGTCTGGTAGTGTAGACATGGGGTATTGGCCTCAGCCTTCCCTGACTTCAACTTGGCGAAGTTGGAAGGGGCTGCCGGCCAAACCCTCTACTGTGGTCTCTCATCCGTTGAGTACCTCAGTTTTTCTCATTGGATGTTCATGGTGGGGTCACCATGAGCTCCATGGCGTTTCCGTCCACGCACTCTGGTCCCATGGCCAGTTTTGTTTGACCAACGCTTTTTGTGCAGCCTGGACCTTCTGTCCCACAGAGGTCCGCGGCGACTCTCCTGAGTTTCCGATCTGTTGATCCTCGGGGTATGTGATACCCCACTACACATCTGCCTTCAGATGTTTTCGGCTGCAGCCCGTCGCCCTGCGTCGGGTATATTTGAGGATCGTGACCCTTCGCTGGTTAATGGGTCAGGAGTGAAGCCACTTTGTTGGTTCGTTCCCACATTGTTCCTGTTCCGACAGTCAGTAAGCTTAGGGAGGCCCTCTCCTTGCTCTCTTAGGTTCTGTCCAAGAGCCTTTTCCGTTGCTTCCAGCGAGGCTACAAGTGGTTTCCGGGCGTCCCCTGTGGTGCCGCCTCCCGGGATTGGAAACAGGTCGCTTTCTGATCCCCTGGTGTGCCCACACCATGGGAGGTGTCGGCTGGTTTGCCCATGATGGGCTATGTGTCTTGCGACTCATGGGATGAGTCTAACATTCCTGACGTCGAGAGCCAACAGTCTTCTGACTTGGGGGCAACTCTTGACTTTGTGTTTGGGTTCCTTCCAGGTCTCAAACTGTCAAACCAGCCGACAGTGTCAGTCTGGCTCCGATCATCGGTCGCACACCAACAGCCGGTGGAGCAACATGCTTCTGGGCGCCTTCGACCGTGCCTGACGGTACAGATGATTGAAACATTTACCGCTTTGGACTCTAAGCTGAGTTCCAAGGCTATGAAGACGTCCATCTTCATCAAGGTTGACACTTTTTGCCTCTGGTGCCTTATCGTTCCTACGATTTTGCCAATCCGTCAGTCTGCCAGACTTTGACAGTCTTGGATCGGGACTCCAACTCCTCAGCCATATGGAGACTCTGGAGTCCAGGTTGGGCTTATCGAGAGGGATGCTGGCATGCGTTCTCTCTTCGATCACGTCATCTCAGCTTTATTGCTTATCTGCTCCCAGATGAGTTTGGTGACAAACAAGTTTTTGTTTCATGTGTGCTGTTCAAGACGCTCATGCATCTTCTCACACACATGCCTGTTACGCAGCTAGCTTGGAATTAGTTTGCAGGTACGCTGTGCTGGACACAAGACATCCCCTTCTTGATGGGCAGTGAGCTGCTCTTCGAACTGCCTCTTTCGATGGGTCCGCGACTATTCCATGGTTCTGTGGCAACGGTCAGGGATGGCTCCCTTTGTCATTCCATTGTTCTGCTGCTGCTTAGTCAGCTTGATCGGCCTTCTGTTGGAGGCAGGCACCGTCCAAAGCCTAACAAGTACCCTTCTGCTTCCTCTGCGAAGCTAAGGGCTGATCCTCCTATTGCCACTTCTACTCACTCACAGGGTGGAGTAGGCGTCGGCAGTTGTCACCTCGATTTTGTCCCAGGTTGAGGCTCTCCACTAAGTGTAGAGTGCCTCTTCCAACATGAGTCCCTTTCAATGTTACATGTTGAGAACTTTTGACCACGGAGATAGGCGATCTCCTGTCAAAGGGGACAATCGTGGTGATCAAGAACTTTCTTTGAGTGGGATTTTGTTCCTGCATGTTCTTGGTGCCGAAGAAGGATGGCCGACTTAGATAGGTTATCGATCTGAGTATTCTGACGCAATGTATCATTGCTCCTCAGTTCAGCATGGAGGCTTTCAGATCAGTTCGCCGCTCCATTCCCCAAGATGTCCATTCCCTTTGGCCTCGGCCTGGATCCTTGGGCCTTGACCTGTCTGATGTCGCCTGTGTTAGTCTTGCATCGCACACAGTCCAAGGTGTCTTCTTCGGCTTGTCTAGTTGATATCCTCCAGAGGCAATCCAATGCTGCTTCTCGGAGTCTGATGTCATCACACTGTTGAGCCTACTCACATCACTAGGGTTCAGAGTCAACAGAGAGAAGTCGGACCTGGTCCCTTCTCCGTCTTTTCATCTGGGATGGACTTCATCAGCTTGGAGTCTTCCCCGACTGCTTGGTCTCTGCGTTTCGGTGACGGATCTCATTCCTCTGGGTCAACTGCATGTCTGACCTATCCAACACTTATTGCTCAGTCGTCGGAGGCTGAATGTCGATCCTCTGGTTCTGGTGCTTCTGTTACCGGAGTCTCTTTCTCGTCACCTTCTCCCCTGACATATGTTCAGTGGATTATGCAGGGAGTTCCGTTGGACTTCCCCACATCTGATTGTGTTCTGACGGTAATCGCCAGCGATCTCGGATGGGGTGTGACGTTGGATCCTCTTGGTCTTTTCCTTCACGGGTCATGGGACCAGGATCTAGGAGCTCTTCATGTCACCCAGAAGGAGCTTCTTGCTCTTCTTCTGTGTTTCCAACAGTGGATCCCCCGCTTTTCGAATTGTCAGGTTCTTCTGTGGTCTGACAATTCTACGGTGGTTGTTTACATCCAGAACCAGGGCGGAACGCACTATGTTCCCATGTACGATTTGGTTCGGGATCTTCTACTGCTCGCTCAGAATGTCAATGCCGGAGTGGTGGTTCGTCACATTCCCGGTTGTCTGAACGTCCTAGCCGACTCCCTGCCCCAACGGGGCAGGTTCTTTTCCACCGAGTGGATGCTCCACATGGCGGTGTTCCAGTCTCTTTGCGATCTCTGGGGTCGTCCCCACAGCGATCTCTTTGCAACTCGTTGGAACCATCAGGGGTCCTCCTTTGGGACGGTCTTGTCGGCTACGCCTTCCTGCGGGTTCCGATTCTGCCTCAGGTTCTAGCCCAAATATGAACCTGCAGTTGTCGAATCCTTTCGATCACACCCCTGTCTCCTCGGTGGGTGTGGATCAATCTGCTCCGCTCTCTGTTAGCGGCGGTTCCGGCATGTCTCCCTCTACGTTGCAACTTTCTTTGCCAAAGTCGCCCGAGGAGGTTTCAGGTTCACCCGACTTCATTGTGCCTTCGCGCATGTCTTTTATCGGGTCCTGTCTCCTCCGTAGTGGTTTTTAGAGATGAGCAGTGGAGTTGCTTTCCTTCTTCAAGGAGACACTCACTCCACTGGTTTAACCTCTGTGGCTAAGTGGAAGGTTCTTCTGTCGATGGTGTGCGATCACTCTGTTGCTTCTGTCACTCCTTCGATCACACCGATTGCGGAGTTTCTGGTATATGTTTGTTTCTGGGGGTCTCCAGCAATGGGTACAAGTCCATGCTTCGGAGACCTTTTTCATATGTGGTACTGCATTGTTTCGGCACTCATCCTTGCCCCTCCAAGCTTGTTGAGCTCTTTTCCTTGAAAAGGCCTAGGACTTTGCAGTTTACTCCAAGATGGACACTTTCTTGGGCGCTGCTCTGCTTGAGGGGGTAGGGGGGGCGTTCGCGCCTTTATCCTGGGTGGATATGCGTTTTCTCACATGCCAGATCTCTCCTGAATCCATTTCTCGATGGATTTGTCTTGCTATTCGTGCAGCTTCCGCTCGTCTAGCTACTGGCGATTGTATTACCAATCGTTTTTCTGCCATGAGGTGCATGCATTGTCTTCCTCTCAGGGCTTATACTAACTCCGTCATGTTGTCGGATGTTATGCTGGCAGCTTACTGGAGAAATGCTACCTTCTCCATTTATCTGTGACAGTTGCAGGAGCAGACAGAGGACCTTTGACCTACAGGCCCTCTTTCTTCTGCTCAGGCTGTTGTCTATCCCAGCCATTAAGCTTCTTACAGGGTCAGTTCCAGCTCTGTGCTGTTACTGCCCTTTCTGTCTGTGTGTCGCACATCACCATACGCCTCATCTTTCATTGTCTTTTACTAATGTTTGTGATGCTATGGTTTGATAGGACTAGGGATCTCTTCCTCTGTCCACGGTTCC
This sequence comes from Pictodentalium vernedei, assembly GCA_031216915.1. NCBI lineage: Eukaryota > Metazoa > Mollusca > Scaphopoda > Dentaliida > Dentaliidae > Pictodentalium > Pictodentalium vernedei. Next base: position 231,979,385 of record CM062297.1, on the reverse strand, counting down.
AGTGCAATTGAGTTATGTGTGGGTTGGTTATGTGATTCCCTCCATCCTATTGTCTATTCAGCCTGTAGTAAACAATTGTAAGGTAGGTTGATAAGAAATATAAACTTTTATAGTAAATTTCCTTTCTTATTATACCTACTGCAATTGTTTACATGGAGGCCCTCCTGTCTTCCTATTCGGGTAAGAATATTTCCTCCCCGCTGATCACATAGCTCCTATGTTGGCGGACTCAAAGGAATGATGAATTGATGACGCACTGCGCATTGGTTAACGGAAGTCATGGATTTGTACTAAGGGAAGAGCGTCCCATACTGGGTGTGCGCATGGCGCTCGGCCCAGTTTTGGCTTATTTTTTCGTGGTGTTTTTTACACCACTTTTCTTTCCCACATCTCTTGGGAAAGATTAAAATAGAGAGTATTTTATCCAAGTTAGGGTCTTCCACTGTAGAGCAAGCCTGTAGTAAACATTTGCAGTAGGTATAATAAGAAAGGAAATTTACTATAAAATTTATATTTTCATTGGGACTAAACGTCCAGGACGAATAGAAAGTGTGAATAAGAAGGGAAGATTCGCCCATAATTAAAAAATTCAATTTTAAATTAGGGGCGAAACGGCGCTTGTGAGATATTTTAGCAGACACAAGCACTGCGCAAAAATCTCATGGTACAAATTTTGACGTTTGCGGCCACTGTGAAAACGAATACTAAAGTAGACTTGGATTCGGTACATGTAAATCTCTACGTTAGAAAAACATTGCGGGAAAATAGCTAGGATCTTACCAATTTTTCCCGACAAACACACCAAATTTCAATCTGTGCAGAATTTCTGAACTTCTGATTCTCGCGGTAAAGTCGAAAAAAGGCAGAGGCTGGTCTTTTTCTGTGTTCTCTGATTCCAATTGGCTAATCCCGGTCACATGAGGCCTTGAGTGGTGGAATTCGTCTTCACAGCTGGAACAGGTTCCGGAGAGTTCTGGAAGTCTTTCCTGGTTCACAGACTGTCTCTGGTGACATCACGCGAGTGGAATTATATAGCAATTCTACAACAATACTCGATATTACTATTGTTTGATGTCTTTGATGTTGAAAAACCGCTTTGAAATCAATTACTCTCCAGGTGCTGCGACACAACGGTGAAACGGACATGCGTTTTGTTTTCAATGAAATATGTGTACGGAAATCGGCAAAAGAAGTTTAGAAATGGCAATTCTACAAGCTAGGAACTAAATGTATTTTCGGGGGAAGGGCAGATCATGGCGAATTTTAAAAATTCTGTGATGTCGGGAAGGTGGCCTGGCAGGGGAATCAGCCATTGGACGCCGCTGTACCGGTATAGCAGAAACCCTGCCTCAAGTATTATCTGTACACAATGGCACAAATGCCATATTGATTAACCCATTCACACATGTGTGTCGTCGTGTGTTTATTACATGCCTTCACATTAATAAAAACAATTATTAGAAGGACACTCAGCAATTCATTTGACAACTATCAACAAAATCAACACATTTTATCGCCAACCAAATTTGCGAGGAGAACCTGTGTTACTATTTCGTCCCGAGTTCCAATGTTCTCTATGTGCCAACTGGCACATAGAACACATTGGAACACAAGGGACAATTTTTAGCTATCACTAGCAATTCAAATTGCAATTGTGTTGCACGATTTGTAGAAAATTCCAGTGGAATTTCGCTTCTATTTAAAAATAGTCTGTCAACGATTTCCGTTCCGCACATATGTGCGGAACAGATTTTCATTTTCCTCAGGGTTTAATGTTGCTGTAGATTGTAATTTTGCAGAACAAGCGTGTAATAAATGATAAGTTAAAGATAAGTGAGCAAATTATGATGACTCAAAAAATAAGCACGCTACCCCTTGAAAAACACTGACAAAAGAGAAGTAATGGGATTGGAGTTGTCTTAGCCTAAAAGGGTAATGCAATTTTTTAACCTTTGTGGGGTTATCTTTGAATTTTCAGTTTGTGCATCTCTGATAATATACTAAATAAGTTTTTCTCTCCTGCTAAAAGTGAGCAAATTAGTCATCTTGGGTTCTAAAATAGAATAGACAAAAAACAAAAATCTCCTTAAATCATTTAATTTAAGACCAGTTGTTATGAAACTTAATACAATGGTGCAAGAGGGAGAAGATATTATATTTTGAGGTTTGAAAGCTATTTTAAAAAAAATTACTTCAGACAGCCATTTTGTTCCCTACAAAAATAAACGTGCACCAATCTTGCAATTTTCTGTGTGACCACTGTGCATGTTGGGGGATCTGCCACTTCTCAGATGGCTATTTTTTAGCTTAACTTGACAAAGTCAAGATAAGCTTTTGCCATCATGCGTACGGAAGTTTGTTAGTCTGTGAGACTGGACGTCTGTTCACATTTTCTTTGTCACAGGCTACACCCTGTAGTTCTTGTCCGATCATCACAAAATTTCATATGCAGGTTCGAGGTCATGTCTACATAAGAACATCCCCTTTTGGTTGTGATCAGGTAACTGTTACGGCTGCGAGAACACGAAACCCTAAAACCTTCAGCACAGTCTACAGGTCGTATTTATGAAGGAATTTCATTGTAACTTGGTAGGATGGCTGTGTATAATGTCTAGATGAGAATGTCTCCTTTTGGTCGTGATTGGTCAACTGTGACAGCTGCAAGAGACCAAAAACCTTCAGCACAGTCAACAGGTCATCGTATTCATGAAGGGATTTCATTGTAACTTGGTATGATGACTTCATATAAGGTCTAGATGAGAACGCCCCCTTTTGGTTGCAATCAGTCAACCATGACAGCTGTGAGAGCCCAAAACCTGATAACCTCTAGCACAGTCTACAGGTCGTATTTATGAAGGGATTTCATTGTAACTTGGTAGAATGACTATATAATGTCCAGATGAGAACGTTCCCTTTGGTCACAATTAGTGAACCGTGATGACTATGAGAGCCTGAAACCTGAAAACCTTTAGCACATTCTACAGGTCGTATTTATAAAGGGATTTCATTGTAACTTGGTTGGATGACTCCAAATAATGTCTAGATGGGAACGTCCCCTTTTGGTCGCGATCGCTGAACTGTGATGGCTATGTGGGCCCGAAGCCCAAAAAACTTTAGCAGTCTACAGGTCGTATTTATGAAGGGATTTTATTGTAACTTGGTATGGTGACTCTGTATAATATCTAGATGAGAATGTCCTATTTTGGCTGTGATCGTTCAACCGTGACAGCCGCACAGACATGTGACCTAGATTTGTACAGCACAGTCTGCAGTTCATATTTATGAAGCAAATTCATTGTAACTTGGAAGGATAACTTGGTATGATGTCTCGATGAGACTGTCGTATTTTGGTCACAATCGGTCAGCCATTACCTCTGCCTGGTCCCTTGACCTAGATTCCTTTAGCACTGCTTACAGGTTGTTTTTATGAAGGGTTTTCATTGCAACTTGGTTGGATAACTTGATATGATATCTAGATGAGACTCTCCTATTTTGGTCATTATTGGTCAACCGTGATCGCCAAACCATCACATGAACTAGATTCCTTTAGCAAAGTCTACAAGTTATATTTATAAAGGAATTTCATTGTAACTTGGTAGGATGACTAGTTTTGGAATTATTTTACTGTAACTTGGAAACTTTTGTTGACATACATTAATTGTTAGGGCCACATCAACCCAGGCCTTAATTCTTAAGTACAGTCTACACTCAAATTATTCTTATTGAAAACATAGCATACAGGAACAGAAATTAACATATTCTCAATTATCATAATTCTTGTCTTATTCCATAATCCTTTCATAAACATTGGAACATTATCCTTTTCATCAAACACTACACACAGTCAAGTTAAGCTGCAGTGTCATTGACACTTTCATTTGCAAGTATCCCTTACAGGTTGAGTTAGGTAAAGGGTTAGCTTTTTCTGAGGAATGTACACTAAGTGTACTAGACTTCTTTTCACTCAGTTTTTTAGAATTTTCTACACTACAATGTTCTTGTCAATTTTGCAGGTGTTCCGCAGTATAAAAGAGGAGATATTTGGCTCTTTTTAGTGGAGCAACATCGGTTAAGAATTCACAAGAAGAGTCATGAAACAGATTTGAAAGAATATCGAGATCTTCTTAAACAGTTGACAAATCACCAGCATTCTATTCTTATAGATCTTAGTGAGTTTCTTTCATTTTATACCATGCTTGCCTATATTACTACCTGTGAAAAGCCTGTATGTTAAATTTTAGCATTTAACCCCACTACCGGTGTAAAGCTTCTACTGCAGTTAAAAAAAATTTACACCCGTAGTCGGAAATTCATCCAACTTGACCTTTGGCATGACGCAATTTACCACCTTTGATACATTCACACTTCGCAATCTTTCATTCAAACATACAACATTTTTGGTACGATCTACTACATGTAAATGATTTATTATTAAGTTTAAAATACCTACAATTAAATATTTAAAATATAATTTAAGAATTGTTAATCATAATTTGACTGAAAAAAGCAAAGTAAATTCAATCAACCTTGACGATGTGTCTAGCTTCCAATCAAGCATTCACGTACAGCCGGTAGTACCCACCAGCACAGATGTAAACAAAACATACCTGTGTGTTTGCGACAGAAAGTGTTGTTTTTTTCTCCATTTTAAGTGACAAAGTCGATTATTTATTAAGAGCATGGTATAAATAAAACAAATAGGTACTCGTGGTTTAAATCTGATTACCGGCCCTAGTACCTATTTATTCTATGTATTCATTATCAGTTCATAAGATCTGAAGATTGTAAACAAGCTATTAATGGAAAATAAAATATGTTTTCAGTTTTGGAATTCACTAAAAAAAAACCTTTCCACAATTGACTCCAATGAGGGCTCATACAGTTAAAACTAGAAGTCCTGTCACGAACTGTGCGCTTATCTAGGCTTTATTGCACGTCGGAATTACACGCAATTGCTATATCGAATGGCATCCAAGGCACGGCAGGTTCTCCTGGTTACTCATAGCAAACACAGGCAGTGTTTCTGTTACCCGGACGTCCATTGGCTGAAACATTGCTTGTGCACATGCCATATGTACAGAATTTGATAGCTTTACTATGGTCATAAAGCACAGATTAATGTGCAGATTGACGTGCTATTTGTGCGCATTTCATGACAGGACTTCCAGTTTTAACTGTAAACCGACTGGTTTGGGCCATTATGTTGGATAAAGAGTTGCTTTTGATGAGATTTAACCATAGGCTGCACGGTGCACAGGTACACAGGGTCAGTTACTCTATTAATAATGCAATTTTTTTATAACCAAAAAGTGTGACTAACTCTGTGCAATGCACAGGATTTGTGACATTTTCAGTTTAAAAAAAATTTGTAATTGCCATATCACACATCACACACTACATGAAAAAGTACTATCACTAAGGTTGTGTAATGCACAGGGTTAGAAAAATTTGTAATTGCCATATCACACATCACACACTACATGAAAAAGTACTATCACTAATGCTGTGTAATGCACAGGGTTAGTTGCATGATAGAGAGGTTGTTGTGAAAATTGAATTTTATATTCTCTGAAATAGTACATATACTTGACACTGATCTTGGGAAGCTCTCTCCGAGAGGTTCCCAAAGAGCTTTGTCAGGTTCAGGTATTATTGATTTGGAATACATGTATGAAACTTATTAACCCTTTATCTAACGAATCTGCCGCATCTGCGTATGTAATATACAAATTCAGCAGACATATAATTTCCAAACACCAACTTATTTACTACATCTTCAGTACAAATTTGACCAACTTTGTCAGCATCTGCTAAACAAATTGTGATGGAAAGAAAGGAAAAACACCATCAGTACATGAAGTAATTTTACAAAAAGATTGAAATAGTGATGAACCGATAATCGGAATCGGCAATCAGAACCAGCTGGTTATGTGGCATCGGCCGATTATGACAACTGGCAGTTAAAAAACGGCAGTTTCCAATTATTCTATATTTAACACTGATTATTAAAATCTCATATCTGGCCATTTCAGTAAAGTTTCTGCATTAAAAACGTGTGTAGTGCATATCATAATATTTAGGGTTTTGTGGAGCTGAGATATTACAGAATTTACCATCTGCAATCGGTATGAGATCGCCACTATTCCCAGCTGATCGAAGTCACTGGTCTTCAGTGATGGCACTGTGCAATGTTGCATTGAGTACATGTATAAATAAAATGTGTTCAGCTGGTAGTCTGTAGTACTTCATGATGCATGCATCACAATACAATAAGAAATTAAAATTGGAGACAAACTAAAAAAACACTCTTTTTTCGATGGTAGATAATTGTTATGCAACATGTAAGTCGCATGATTATCACAAACACGTTTTCAGTTTGTCAAGTTCATTTTTTAATTCAGTTACTTCCCTTGATGTTTTTCTCCAATGTTGATTGTAGAGAACATGTAAACACTGAAGAAACACATCAAGAGAGGTAACAAGTTGAACAATGAACATTAAATAATATATTCTGATGTCGTGTGTGTTTTTGTAAACAATGCACCATACAACTTCACAACACACATTAACATCGAAGTTATTATTCAGTTAAGACACAATGTATGTGTGCTCAGTATCTTCCTGGCTAATACAGCCAAGTGTATTGTATTATTACACAAAACCATATTAACACTATTTACCGGAATAACACAAAATCATCACAAGACAACAATATCGTGTGATTGTATCATTTATAACAATCTTCATCTACCCCAGCACCCAAAAATGCAAATATTATTAGCTCACCTGGCCTAAAAGGCCATCTGAGCTTTTCTCATCACTTGTCGTCCGGCATCCGTCGTCCGTAAACTTTTCACATTTTCATCATCTTCTCCGTAAATGCTGAGCCGGTGTGAACCAAACTTGGCAGGAATGATCTATGGGAGGTCCTCTACAAACGATCCTCATTTTATTCCCGTCGGATGAAAAACGTGGCTTCCAGAGGCATTCTTTGATTCTGGTTGGTGGATTTTCAAAAATCTTCTCCTCTGAAACTGCCAGGCCAAATGTTTTAAACTTCACAAAAATGATGACTGGTACCCCCTCTACCAACGATCCTCATTTAATGTTGATTGGGTCACAAACATGGCCACAATTGCGGCTTATAGTTACTGTAGAAACCGTATGAGAAATCACATTTGCATCATCTTCTCTGGAACTTCTGAGCTGACATGAACCAAACCTGGCAGGGTTAGTCTATGGGAGATCCTCTACAAACGATTCTCATTTTGATCCCATTGGTTTGAAAACGTGGCCGCCAGAGGCATTCTTTGATTCTGATTGCTAGATTTTGAAAAATCTTCTCCTCTGAAACCACAGGGCCAAATGTTTTGAAACTTTGCATGGTTGATGACTGGGAACCCCTCTACCAACGATCCTCATTTAATGTTGATCGGGTTGCAAACATGGCTTCAGTTGCAGCTTATAGTTACTATAGAAATCCTATGGGAAATCACATTTTCATCTTCTCTGGAACTACTGAGCTGACATGAACCAAACCTCGCAGGAATTGTCTATGGGAGGTCCTCTAGAAACGATCCTCATTTTGTTCCCGTGGGTTGAAAAATATGGCCGCCAGAGGCATTCTTTGATTTTGGTTGGTGGATTTTCAAAAATCTTCTCTGAAACTGTACTCATTTTATTTTCGTTGGATGAAAAGTGTGGCCGCCAGAAGCATTCTTTGATTCTGATTGGTCAATTTTGAAAACTCTTCTCCTCTGAAACCACAGGGCCAAATGTTTTGAAACACTTTGCATGGTTGATGAGTGGGACACCCTCTACCAACGTTCCTCATGTAATGTTGATTGTGTTTCAAACTTTGCCACACTTGCAGTTTATAGTTACTATAGAAAAACCCTTTGGGAAATCACATTTTCATCTTCTCTCTGGAACTACTGAGCCGACATGAACCAAAACTCGGCAGGAATGGTCTATAGGAGGCCCTCTACAAACGATCCTCTTTTTGTTCCTGTTGGTTGGAAAATATGGCCACCAGAGACATTCTATGATTCTGTTTGATGGATTCAAATGCTTTGAAACTTCACGTGATTGAGGACTGGGACACCTGCCAATGATCCTCATCTAATGTTGATGTAATGTTGCAAACATGGCCACAATTGCAGCTCTTAGTTACCATGGAAAGCCTATGGGAAATCACATGTTTATATGTAGTTCCAGGTGAGTAATTACAGGCTCTTTAGAGCCTCTAGTTTTGGCAAATATTTCCCAGCACTCAACATGCATACTCTGATAACTTATGTAGTATTAAGCTTTTGTAATTGATGATTTGTAAACGAAATTCTGCAGTGTAACAGGCACTAACAGATTTTCTTCTGGGTCTTATTTCAACCATTGGAATTGGCATAATTGGCAGAGAAATAATCGGTAATCGGTTCATAGCAAGTTTTGAGAGTAGTTGCCTTGGTCCTGTTCTGTTTTTATTCTATATTTCAAAAATGTTCACCATCATTGAATCTCACCTGCCTGACGTCCATGGTTATGCTGATGACACACAGGTCTATTTCTCTTTTCGAACATCAATCAAGGATCAAACTAAAGCTCTAGAAACTATTGAATCCTGTATTTTTATACTGTACCAATGACCCAGACATAGCTGGTGCTAACTCTTAAAAATATAGGGCCAAACACAAATTTTGCCCCCCAATCCCCAAAATTTGCATCTAAAACCAAAGAAATCATGTCCTGAATGGCCCTCCATACTTCACCTCTACTGCGCATGCGCAGTGTCAAGGACGTCCCGAAATTGGCACCATTAACCATTCTTTGTTTGGCCCTTCATCAGTTAACATCTGACTGATCTTTGTGCTTGTAAATCTCAGTTTAAATGATGCCAGACACATAAATATTAGTGAAATGGTGATTCTAAGGAGGATATAGAAGGAGGAGAGGAAAAATGAGTGACAGAAAATAATCAGGCCTGTAACTTAAAATTTTTTGATGAAATTATGTTAAGTTACCTATTTTCGAGGCAACAGCCTGTTGTGGTCATTCTCGATATCAAGATTACACTGCTTATTCAGTGTTTTCCTCTCTCCCTTTCCTTTAAGTCCCCTCTTGCTATTCTCCCATGCTTTTGGCATATTTTCTGTAATATTATTACTAAAATTTCTTGGGAGTTTTAGCTGGATAACAGAATGAATTCTGTTCTTTTCCCCATGTTTACGTCTTCACCTATGGGTGGTTAGGCGTAGTGTTCTGCATCTACCATCTGATGTTCTGCAGTTTCTTCCCTGGAAGTCTCTGTTTTGCATCAGATAGTGTATTATTGGTAACTGATTTCGGGCCAGGGTGCCTGGAGTCTTGTTCTAGTGTTTTTACACTTATTGTTTACATTTCCAACAGCCCTCTGTGTGAGGGGGGATTTCTTGAAAATAATATCTTGATGTTAATTTAATCATAACTAGATACATTATTATTGTTCGTAAGTGTTGCATAAATTGTTTAAAATATTTCTAGAATTTTTGTCCACACTTAGGCTTGGGATCCATTGGGGCTCAACGTTACTTTTCAGAAACTTGGGCTGTTCTGAAAAAATATTTTTTCAAAAGTTTTTGATTCAATTATTTTTTCTATGTTAATGGATCTTGTTATTATGTATTTTGATTGTCCGGGGTTGGTGCGAGTACTAGGACTTTGTTTTCTTTTCACAATGAAAGGATTTTGTTCAATTGTAATAAGAGGGAATCTTCCTCTGACTTTCATAATCATTGCATAATGTAGTCAGTGTACTCGCACTAACTCCTGTTCTGTTTGTGTTGATTTCGATGACAACATGGGAAGCGTGTGTCACGGTATGTTAGTGGGGAATTGGCCATTCCGGTCCTTTCCCTGCAGGGTCACTCTACTTTATCAATCTCTATTTCAGACGATCATGATCAGGGTGATGTATCCGTGATGTCTTCCAAAAAAGTGTGCCTCCGTCGTCACAATTAATGAAGAGCTAGTGGAAAAGTGCTCATGTTATACTTCAATTGCCTAAGAGGACCCTAGTAGGTTCGACGGCCTTTGACGTCTGCTAGCTCGCCCGGTGTAGCGTCCATTCATCGAATGGTTCGGCAGCCGGGTTCATCCGTTGCGGTCTAGAAAGGAGTTTTGGGTGATGCGAGCACTATAAAATAACCAAGTGCACACCCAGTGACTGTGGATTAGAGGGGAGAACGGAGGAAGCCTTTTAGTCCGGTTCATAGCTCGTCCAGGCCCATCCGGGCTGCGAGCGAGAGAGGCCCCTCTCTCGTACATCAACATCTGGCCCCAGATGTTGTGGTACGAAATGTCTCGCATTCGGAGCATACGTCCGCCGCTCGGGACGCTCCGTTATATAGACAGTCCGGAGAGACTGTCAATAAGGCTTCCTCATTCTCATGGCAGCGCACACGACCGCACCTTGGCTACGTGACCTCCAATATCCAGTCAACTTCGCCAATCAGAGAATCCTCGGCGACCAGGTCATGCCATCCGATAGCCAGGGACACAAGGCCTGGAGACTCCGGACGTTCGCATAAGAAAGTATGCGGGAGTCAACGTACACGGAGCTTCCAGTGGCAAAGCATCGTAAGACCGCTTCTGCACAGGCCTCGGTGACGGACATGCTATCCCAAATAGCACAACTTATCGCAGCATCCCAGCAACAACAGAATCTCTGTCGCATAATGTAATATCCGACGACGCTGGGTCGGGACGCTCCGCGGAAGCATCAGGTGCGGACGTCCAAAAATTTCATACGGTCCGATGGGATGCCGAAAGGGATTCGGAGGTTTTTGAGCTTTCCCTTTCGGAACAACATAAGCTGCTGTATATGTCATCCGACTTCATCTTCTAGAGGTTCTTCGTCAGACCAGAATGCTGCGATACCGGATAAGAAACTGATAGCGTCGGTGGACTTAGAAATTTTTGGTTCGGTTCAGGGACATCGTCCCTCAGTTCCGACACAGTCCAATAATGTCTCAGATACTTTCGATTTATTGAACGACGCTATATATATTTTTTATATGCTTGCTATTTACAAGCATGTCTGGTTTCTTGTTCGCAAAATTACTGAGATGTCTTTCAAAAGTGTGCCTCTGTCGTCTTAGTTAATGAAGAGCTAGCGGCAATTAGTGCTCATGGATTACGTCAATCGCCTAAGAGGTCCCTAGTAGGATCGACGGAGTTGACATTCGCTAGCTCACCCGGTGTAGCGTCCATTCATCGAATGGTTCGGCAGTCGGGTTCGTCCGTTGCGGTCTAGGAAGGAGATTTGGGTGATGCGAGCACTATAATAGACTTTAGTACTCACCCAGTGACGACGGATTAGAGGAGAGATTGGAGGAAGCCTGTTAGTCCGGTTCCTAGCTCGTCCGGTCCGTCCGGGCGGCGAGCGAGAGAGGTCCCTCTCTCGTGCAACAACATATGGGACCGGATGTTGTGGTACAGACATTTCACCTTCGGAGCGTATGTCCGCCACTCGGGACGCTCCGTTATATAGACAGTCCGAGTGACTGTCGATAATGCTTCCTCATCCTCACAGCAGCGCACACGACCGCACATTGGCTACGTGACCTCGAATATCCGGCCAGCTTCGTCATTCAGTGATTCCATGGCGAACAGGTCACGCCATCCGGTAGCCAAGGGATATGAGGCCTGCACACTCCGGTCGCTCGCATAAAAGTATGCACCGGGTAACGAACACGGAGCTTCCAGCGGCAATGCATCGTAAGACCGCTTCTCCACAGGCCTCAGTGACAGACGTGCTATCTAAAATAGCACAGCTTATCGTAGCATCCCAGCAAACGACAGATTCTCGGTCGGATCAGGAATAATCCGATGGCGCTGGGTCGGTGCGCTCCGCTGTTGCATCAGGTACGGACGACCGAACATTTCGTGGGGTCCGACAGGATGGCGAAAGGGATTCGGACGATTTCGAGCTTTCCCTTTCGGAACAACAGAAGCTGCCATACATTTCTTCTGGCATTATCTTCCAGAGGTTGTTCCGTCGGACTACATTGCTGCTATGCTGGATAAGAGACTAATAGATTGGACACGGAGTTTTGGATCGGTTCAGGGACATTGTCCCTGAGTTGCCGACGCAGTCCAATAATGTCTTAGAACATTCGAATTATTGAACGACGCTATATATAAGCTTGCTATCAACATGCTAGTCTAGTTTCTTGTCCGTAATGCTCTATTCTGCCTTTCGTGAATTCTAGGAAATAATTGTTTATTGGCAGAACTGGGCTTACCGAGAGTTCCTTTGCGTCTAAGACGGCGAGACTGAAGACTGCAAATTATCTTTTTTGCCGTCTATGTCAATTCCAACCACGATGTTGGAAACGACAATGATGTATACTAGACTTAACTTAGACGCTTTATCATATGTACACCACCTTACTGAGACGTTATCATTATGTCTTCAAGAGAAAGAATTCCAGGATATGATCCTCAATGAGATTTCTTTCAGGGGCAGTAGTTTTTCCACGTAGAACTCCGCCCTTCAGTGGCAACCTGGAGTTCGTTAGACGTGACGCAGCCCTAGCTACATCCACGCGCGTGGATAGTAAGGTGAAGAACTCTCTCAGAGTCGCTTCCGAGAAGCTTCTCTTCGACGGCAACCTTTCAGCAATCTTGAATTGCTCGATATACACGTTCTCTTGTCTATCAAGTGTAACAAGAGATTCAGACTTGAGCAAACATTCGGTGGTTGACTCAGAGAGTTCCACTGTAGTTGCCGGATCCGGGTTTTTCGATTATGACGGATGCCAGTCAAACAGGTTGGGACACAATTTTGATCCCAACGGATTCGAAGTGCCAGGGTCTTTGGGTTCCGCAGTTTTTAGGCAAGCTCTTTACTTCCAAGGAAGAATATTATGTTGGCTTGCACTACGTCATTGGATGAACTTTATTCAGAAATGCATGTTCAATCCTGTCCGATAATACGACAGTAGTTGCGTATATCCGGAACCAGGGAGGCACTCATTCGGTTCCGTTATTGATTTTAGCGGAAAGAATCCTTCTGTTTGTTATAGAACACCAAGTTCTGTTTCGGTTCGTCATATTCTCGGTTGTCGGATCGTAATAGCAGACTCCCTTTCACGTAAGGGTCGTTTGTTGCCGTCGGAATGGACTATCAACAAACAAGTATTCAATCAGATTTGCTATCAATGGGAGCGCCCAGTGATAAATTTATTTGCGACACAACTCTCCAATCAATTGTAGACGTATGTGTCACCGTGTCCGGATCCCCGAGCATATGTAGTTAACGCTCTATCGATCTAGTAGGACGCGATGATAGGATATGCGTATCCTCCAGCGCTGTTGATTCAGCAAGTATTGCTAGGATTATTCATTCACAATACAATTCTGTTGGTAGCATCTCTGTCTCCACAGAGACGGTGGATAAATTTACTTAGATGTCTACTGTGGGGCTTATCGCGGAAACTTCCTCCACGAGAGGATCTTTTTTTCGCTGGGGAAATCGTGCCAACTCTATCACAACCCGCAAGGTCTCAACCTTCACGTATTCTGTTGTGCGGTCCTTCTTGCATGGCAAGCATTGTACAGGACGAGCAGTGGACGCGATTCCTAACTGTAGAAGGACCTCCTCTTCGCTATACTATGCGGCTAAAGTGGAGGGTCTTCCGTCGTTGGTGTAGGGATCTTTATGTTGATATTTTTGATCCCTCCATACCAGACATTGCAACTTTCTAGTATACTTGTTTAATGAGATCATCTGCAGCCAGTTACTTTTAAAGGTTATAGGTCTATGTTATCTGATACCTATGCACACCATGATAGTTTACAATGGAGCCTAATGTCTCTTTATCTAAGTTAGTTTGAAACTTTTCGATAAGAGACCTAGAATCGTTAGATTAATTCCTATTCGGAATTTAGCTTGGGTTCTTATTAACTAAAGCAACCATTTGAACCCCTTGAGACAGTAGTTTCAAATTCTGGCCTTTTAAGGCAGCAATTCTCTTAGTCTTCTCTTCTGCTGAAGACTCAGTGAGCTTCATGCACTATCGGTGGACGATTCTCACTTTCGTAGTATCGGGAACTCTATTACCTTTACTACTAATGTTGTATTTTTGGTTAAGAATCAGGCTCCTAATGATATCCGGAACCTATTGTTTTTAAGGTCCTTCCATCTTCGAGCGGGCATAGGCCTTTACTCTGTCCGGATAGACCTTTATGTATTTATTAACAGATCTCAGTTTATCAGTAGGACGTAAAGCTTCTTCTGGCTCTGATGCCTAATAGAAAGGTCATTACGGTCCATTCTATTACTTAATGCATTCAGTTAACTATCGGTACTGCGTTGAGGCAAATACAAAATCAACTGCATGGTAACCTTAGTCATCACTGTTAGGCAAAGAGTTAGGGGGTATTCAGAAACCATGAACGACACAGTTTTTTGTGGGGTGGATGGGGGGGGGGGGGGGGAGGTGGGATTTTAACCTACATTCTGTTATATACCATCTGACTTAGGTTTGTGTGTGTATGTATGTTTGTATAACTTTTATTTATTTTTATCTCCACAATTGTGTCCTCTATGTTCATTTATTTTATCACGATGTCATATACGTTTTATGTTTTTTTTCTGATTTCTCCTTCATGTCCACTGACTTCTCCCTCCTGGGTCCTGACTTCTCCCTAAAGTCTCTGAAGGGAGAAGTCACTTCTCCCTAAACTCAGCTGCCAGGCTGACCCCTGCCCGTATTCATCGATTTTGAAATTGTAGTCGATAAGGGGTGTTTCCAATGATTTGTCGACTTCTCGATTAATCAGGACAGGCCTAATTCCTATTTTGTTTCGTTATCTAGAAGCAGTGGAAGCAAAACATGAATATTTAACTCATACTGTAGCCTGCAGGCACAAGTGATACAAGTCTCCTACTTGTTTTCTGTGAGGTCTTCACTCTGCAGAATGTTTGTCTCATAAGAATCAAGGATAAAAGGCTTTACCACATTTCAGTTGTTAGCTGATTGAACTTCAAACCCAGGGCTTATATTTCGTCTAAATTTGTGAGAATCCATTTGGATTCTCATGAAAATGGTTGCGAGAATCCGTACTTACTATGAGTGTTCCAGGATCCCATGACGCCACCATGGTTGAACCACTGTTGTATACTGATAACACATGTTAACCTTTTACCCAACACACCTTTTTAATTTTGAAAACTAAATTTGATAATTTTTAAACAATAAATAATAAATAAATGATAAAATAATTAGATGAACAATATTTACCAATAAAATCTTACAAATATGGCTGTCGTTGGAACTGGCTCAATGAGGCGGTTCCAATGACAGCCATATTTGTGCAATTTTATTGACAAAGTGTCAGGATATTTCTGGTCATGTTAGCCTTCTATTGGTTAATTTGTTGCCGCTGTGTTAGTTAAAGGGTTAACTTGACTCAATTTTTTTCATGCGAATCCTAACAGAGGTTCAGCAAAAATTTACACGGATTCTTGCCGGTTTTATTGCGTGAATCTTTGTGCGAATCGATTCTCGGATTCTCGTCGAAATATAAGTCCTGAAACCAAAAGGTTGGCTGTTCGATCCAGACCAGCAGTAACTGCATTAAGACTTAGGCTAAGACAGGGCCTGAAAATCAAGGAACAGAGATGACGGACCGTCATTCAAGGTCTTGAAATCCTGGAAAATGTGTCAGGAGACCTTGAAAAGCCTTGAATATTCACAAAATAAAAATGCTATCGAAGCATGTAATCATAACTATATAGTTTTATATGCCCAAGTTTATGAATGCGTATTCCTAATTAGGACCTCTGGTAATTATCCCCTCCTCCCACTTCCCTTTCACAGAAGTGGGAGGAGGGGACAATGACTGGAGGATCCTAGTTAGGACCAGTTAAGACTGGTCTTGAAAATCCTTGAATTTGGCTATTGTTGGACCTTGAAAAATGCTGAAATATGTTGAAAAACAGCCTTAAATTTAATCAGTCCTGGCCTGCAGGAATTCAATAAAAACCTTAATACCAATTGCCCATGTAGGATCACACTTGATGTTGTGTACTAAGACATACAACATATCGATTTTGCAATTGCCTTCGACCAGTGCTATCTCAATTTGTTGGAGAGTCTTGAAAGTTGCTGGTTGATGATTCTCTCCACCATCCACTACCCACAAAACTAACTGGATGTGATGATGTGACCAAGGCTGTTGAAAATATTGTTAAACCCCAATAAATAAAGAAACAAACAAGATTTTCCCTGTTCATTGAATATATTTTGTCTGAAAATAGTAATATTTATCCAATAAAAGTTTCATTTTATATTTTACATATATTTTAGGTCGAACATTTCCTGGCCATCCATATTTTGCAACCCAACTGGGTCCAGGGCAGTTATCGCTGTTTAATGCTCTGAAAGCATACAGCTTGTTGGACCAAGATGTGGGATATTGTCAGGGATTAAGTTTCATTGCTGGAATCCTGTTGATGCACGTATGTATATTCCATCTCATTTATTGGATAAAGTAACAACTCGAAGTAAGCCAAGTGAAGGCATTAAGAGAATTGATTTTTAGCAAAAATGCATTAGAAATAATTTTGAGGTATCAAAATACACTTGAACTGATTGAGTACCAGTGCTACCATACAGGGATTCTTCTACCCTCTTTGGGAAATTGTCCAGGGCCCATGTCATTGGGAAAATTTGCATCCTATGGGCTCCAATTGGGAATTTAATAACCCTTTACCCAATGTAACGGCCAAAACCAGCCAGCACTTTTCACAAAAATTGCCAATTAATTTTCATTATTTTTTTAATTTTTTGTCTCAAAAACATAGGTTATGACCCCTGTTTGGAATGAGCTCTCCGAGCTCATTCCAAAGAGGGGCCATAACCTATGTTTTTGAGACAAAAAATGAAACAAATTAGTTATTTAAGAATTTTGTTTGCAAGTGCCGTCTGCTTGTCATGTTAGGTAAAGGGTTAACCCTTTACCAAACGCAGACAATTTCAAAATTTATTATTTTAAATTTAATTTTTAAATTTTTTCAAAAAATTTCAACAAAACCATATCATGTGACCCCTCTTTGGAACGAGCTCGTCGAGCTCGTTCCAAAGAGGGGTCACATGATATGGTTTTGTGGAAATTTTTCGAAAAATAATATTTTTTCAGCTGCTGAATTTGCATATTACGCGGGCGGATGCGGGCGATTCGTTGGGTAAAGGGTTAATGAGGGGAACATACAAAGACTATGAAACTTTACATTCGAATTGAGCAGAAACATTAAGCTACCTAAGCATCTGTATGTATACTACAAATAAGTTTTATAACAAACACGTCACATGGTATCATGTTCATGCAGTCTCTGCAGTCTCTGTTGAACTGTTCTTATACTATTAAAGAAGAGACTGTCATCTGTCTTTGAATTAAGAGACTTCGTTAGGCAAGCAATTTAAATTTGATGTACAGTTGGTGTCCTGAACTTGCTGTTCATAAGGCCAGTGGATTTCTGAGTCCTCAAGATTACCCAGTTCAGGGCACCAATTGTGCATTGAATTTTTGTTCGGGTGGGAACTGAGATTCGGAATTCTGAGTTTAAGAATTGGGAAAAATCATGTCCAAATGTCATTGGGAAAGGTTCCCAAAAATGGCCCCTGTAAATACCCCCCAAAATACCTGCCATGGCTCTATTGAAAAGTTCTGAAAGCCACTTCAGTGGCTTAACACTCAATGTATTTTCTTTGTTTTTGCTCAGCAGTAAAAAAAAATGTGTATATGAAATTGTTTTGTTACAATTTATTGGAGAGTGCCAACAGGCACTTTACAGTAAGATTTAACACACCATTCATGAACAAAATCCTGCAGAAGTAATACTGAAAAAGCAAACCGAACCAATCATTAAATACCAAAACTGACTGAATTTTCAAATTTTCCTGCATTCACAATTTATAAGGCCCCATTGAGGCTTGATATCAGTTGAAGTTGTTGAAAGAAGTGGCAGATTTTCTTTTCAGTTTTGTTAACACTCAGGAACCTTGACAATTGTCCTGATTTCTTACTAGACTGCAACCTGTATATGTTCAGTTGCTTAGCAGTGATTTCTTAACAGGCAGCCTAGAAACTTTCTAGAAATCACTGCCCTTGGGGTTTGTCTGTTGTCAGAGAACCTCTTGAAGATGGTGTGGTCAGGACCCATGCTCTGAGATTGAATATGCCTGAAATAGGGCTTTAAATGTTAAGGTGTGTATTTAGAACAAGTCACAAAAGTTACTGTAGATATGATTTGTTTTCGTAAAAGAATGCCACTATTGAGCTCATTAGCAGTGGCATTTGTGGCACTGTGGTAGAATAATACAAGAACAACTTATTCTGTATTTTCCTGATGTGAATTCCCCTTTGGTACTATCAGCAAATCTCAGTCAAGTCAAATACCGAATAGCAAACCGATACCAAAGTATACCCCCTTAAAAACACTGATATCAAACTCAAAATTCCAAAACATCCCATCTGTAGAAAATGTGTTCTGAGAATTTTACTGTGGAAGCTGTTAACTAACATAACATTGGACGTAAAACAGAAACTGAACCGGCTTGTTGAGCTGGTTTGAGGTGTGGCTCACGATTTTTCACATGTAGATTCCATTTTAATGTGGCAGACATAAACGCGACTTGACACAAGCAGTGTTAGTTGCTATTTGCAGGGATATCATTACATCAGAACCAACTGCGAGTGACCTAGCAACTTATCTTTAACTTGTCAGTGTGAGCTTTGTTATGTAATTGCAACGTCATCTCTCATCGTGCAGGTGCAGCTCACACCAAACTGTGTCAGCCGAATCCTCCTGATTTTTAGCTTAACTTGACAAAGTCAAGATAAGCTATTGCCATAACGCATGCGGAAATCTGTGAATCTTTTAGTCTGTTTGTCTGTCAGTCTGTTCACATTTTCCTTTAGCACAGGCTACACCCCGTAGTTCTTGTCTGATCGTCTCAAAATTTCGGTTTTGGGGTCATGTCTAGATGAGAACATCCCCTTTTGGTCGTGATTGGTCAACCGGTATGGCTGCCCGAGCCCAAAACCTGAAAACCATTAGCACAAGCTACAGGTCGTATTTATGAAGGGATTTCATTGTAACTTGGTAGGATGCCTCTGTATAATGCCTAGATGAGAACATCCCCTTTTGGTCATGATCTGTCAACCATGATGGCTGCCAAAGCCCGAAACCCAAAAACTTATAGCACAGTCTGCAGGTCATGTTTAATATGGAGGGATTTCATTTTAACTTGGTATGATGTCTAGATGAGAATTTCCCCATTTGGGTGCGATCTGTCAACCGTGACAACTGCCAGAGCCCAAAACCCAAAAACTTTTAGCACAGTCTACAGGTCATATTTATGGAGGGATTTCATTGTAACTTGGTAGGTTGACTTCATATAATGTCTAGATGAGAAAGTCCCCTTTTGGACATGATTGGGCACCTGTGAAGACTAGAGGGGCCTGAAGCCCGAAAACTTTCAGCTACACCCCGTAGTTCTTGTCTGATCGTCTCAAAATTTCGGTTTTGGGGTCATGTCTAGATGAGAACATCCCCTTTTGGTCATGATTGGTCAACCGGTATGGCTGCCCGAGCCCAAAACCCGAAAACCATTAGCACAAGCTACAGGTCATATTTATGAAGGGATTTCATTGTAACTTGGTAGGATCACTCCAAATAATGTCTAAATGAGAACGTCCCCTTTTGATCGTGATCATTCAGCCTTAGTGGCTGCCCGAGCACAAAAACCTTTAGCATAGTCTATAGGTCATATTTATGGAAGGATTTCATTGTAACTTGTTAGGTTGACTCCATATATTGCCAAGATGATGACATCCCCATTTGGTCGTGACAGGTGCCCGAAGCCCAAAAACCTTGAGCACAGTCTACAGGTCATATTTATGAAAGGATTTCATTGTAACTTCGTAGGATCACTCCAGATGATGCCCAGATGAGAATGTCCCCTTTTGGTTGTGATCATTCAACCATGATGGCTGCCCGAAGCCTGAAAACCTTTAGCACAATCTACAGGTCATATTTATGAAGGGATTTCATTGTAACTTGGTAGGTTGACTTCATATAATGTCTAGATGAGAACATCCCCTTTTGGACACGATTGGGCAACTGTGATGGCTACAGGGGCCCGAAGCCCGAAACCTTTAGCACAGTCTACAGGTAATAATTATGAAGGGATTTCATTGTAGCTTGGTAGGATGATTCCAAATAATGTCCAGATGAAAATGTCCCCTTTTGGTCGCGATCATTCTAGCTTTGATGGCTGCCCGAGCCATGAACCTTTAGCATAGTCTGTAAGTTGTATTTATGAAAGAATTTCATTGTAACTTGTTAGGTTGACTCCATATATTGCCAAGATGATGACATCCGCTTTTGGTCGTGATTGGTCAACTGTGACGGCTACAGGTGCCCGAAGCCCGAAAACCTTGAGCACAGGTCATATTTATGAAGAGATTTCATTGTAACTTCATAGGATCACTCCAGATGATGCCCAGATGAGAATGTCCCCTTTTGGTTGTGATCATTCAACCATGATGGCTGCCCGAGCCCGAAGCCAGAAAACCTTTAGCACAGTCTTCAGGTCATATTTATGAAGGGATTTCATTGTAACTTGGTATGTTGACTTCATATAATGTCTAGATGAGAACAGTCCCTTTTGGACACGATTGGGCAACTGTGACAGCTACAGGGGCCCAAAGCCCGAAAACCTTTAGCACAGTCTACAGGTCATTAGCTCACCTGACTGAAAGTCAGGGTGAGCTTTTCTGATCACTTTTCGTCCGTCATCCGTCATGAAGGTGGTGTTTGGGCCTTTTTCTCCCAAACCACTGGCCGCATATTAATGAAATTTCATGTGAGTAGGGGTTATATAAGGGCATTTTGATTTTTTGTCAAATTAGGTTTCGGCTCATATTGAGCAGAGGGATGGGGCAAAAACACTCCAATTCTTAAAAAATCGTCTTCTCAAGAACCAGCAATAGCAGAGACCGATATTTGGTATGCAGCTTCCTTTTGAGGTGTAGACTCAAGTTTGTTCAAGAGAAGTTTGTCGGGCATTATTTGCCTTCGTTATGAGAGGGGCAAACATTTTGGCCACGCCTAAAATTTCTATTTTCAGAACCGTGAGGTCGATTTGAACCAAATTTGATATGAGATGATAATGGGTCATAAGTAGTTGATTGATGCCAAAAAAAATAATTTTCTCATTGCCCCATGGGAACCTAGGGAGCTAAAAATAGGAAAAACCTTAAAACTGCCATATCTTCAAAACTACACGGCACAGAGAATTCTTATTTTGTATAAAGC
Source organism: Pictodentalium vernedei (assembly GCA_031216915.1). Classification (NCBI taxonomy): domain Eukaryota; kingdom Metazoa; phylum Mollusca; class Scaphopoda; order Dentaliida; family Dentaliidae; genus Pictodentalium; species Pictodentalium vernedei. The sequence goes on along the minus strand of CM062297.1, from coordinate 231,958,021 downwards.
TTACTTTTATCCAGTAGAATAGAATAGTTAAAAAAAATCCCTATCGGTTTGATCACAAGGTACTTTTTTCAGGACTTTGAAAAAGTGCTGAGTCTGCACTTTTTAACACTGTTGGCAATGGGAAAAAGATTAAAAAATCTTCTTCTTCAGATCCAGCAGGCAGAATCTTTTGATATTTGGTATGCAACATTGTAGGGTGGATCTGATTCATGTTTATTCAAATCGGCCCCCTGGGTTCATATTTGGGCTCAGCATAGGAGCCCGATTTCGAACTTCGTGCATTTCAGGCAAATTTCTTAAAAAATCTTCTTCTCCAGATCCAACAGGCAGAATCTTTTGATATTTGGTATGCAACATTGTGGGGTGGATCTGATTGAAGTTTGTTCAAATCGGCTCCCTGGATTCATATTTGGGCTCACTATAGAAGCCCGAATTCGAACTTAGTGCATTTCAGGTAAATTTCTTAAAAATATTCTTCTCGAGATCCAGCAGGCAGAATCTTTTGATATTTGGTATGCAACATTGTGGGGTGGATCTGATTAAGTTTGTTCAAATCGGCTCCCTGGATTCATATTTGGGCTCACTATAGAAGCCCGAATTCGAACTTAGTGCATTTCAGGTAAATTTCTTAAAAAATCTTCTTCTCCAGATCCAGAAGACAGAATCTTTTGATATTTGGCATGCAACATTGTGGGGTGGATCTGATTCAAGTTTGTTCAAATCGGCCCCCTGGGTTTATATTTGGGCTCAGTATAGAAGCTCGAATTCGAACTTACTGCATTTCAGGCAAATTTATTTAAAAATCTTTTTCTCCAGATCCAGCAGGCAGAATCTTTTGATATTTGGTATGCAGCATTGTGGGGTGAATCTGATTCAAGTTTGTTCAAATCGGCCCCCTGGATTCATATTTGGGCTCACTATAGAAGCCCGAATTAGAACTTAGTGCATTTTAGGCAAATTTCTTAAAAAATCTTCTTTTCCAGATCCAGCAGGCAGAATCTTTTGATATTTGGTATGCAACATTGTGGGGTAGATCTGATTCAAGTTTGTTCAAATCGGCCCCCTGGGTTTATATTTGGGCTCAGTATAGAAGCTCGAATTCGAACTTAGTGCATTTCAGGCAAATTTCTTAAAAAATCTTCTCCAGATTCAGCAGGCAGAATCTTTTGATATTTGGTATGCAACATTGTGGGGTGAATCTGATTCAAGTTTGTTCAAATCGGCCACCTGGATTCATATTTGGGCTCACTATAGAAGCCCGAATTCGAACTTAGTGCATTTCAGGCAAATTTCTTTAAAAATCTTCTTCTCAAGATCCAGCAGGCAGAATCTTTTGATATTTGGTATGCAACATTGTGGGGTGGATCTGATTCAAGTTTGTTCAAATCGCCCCCTGGGTTTATATTTGGGCTCACTATAGAAGCTCGAATTCGAACTTATTGCATTTCAGGCAAATTTCGTAAAAAATCTTCTTCTCCAGATCCAGCAGGCAGAATCTTTTGATATTTGGTATGCAACATTGAGGGGTGGATCTGATTCAAGTTTGTTCAAATCGGTCCCCTGGATTCATATTTGGGCTCACTATAGAAGCTCGAATTCGAACTTAGTGCATTTCAGGTAAATTTCTTCAAAAATCTTCTTCTCCAGATCCAGCAGGCAGAATCTTTTGATATTTGGTATGCAACATTGAGGGGTGGATCTGATTCAAGTTTGTTCAAATCGGCCCCCTGGATTCATATTTGGGCTCACTATAGAAGCCCGAATTCGAACTTAGTGCATTTCAGGCAAATTTCTTTGAAAATCTTCTTCTCAAGATCAAGCAGGCAGAATCTTTTGATATTAGGTATGCACCATGCTTGGGGGGTGAGATTCAAGTTTGTTCAAGCCAAGTCCCTAGGTCCATATTTGGACTCACTGTGGGAGCTTGAATGGTAACTTAGTTTAAAATGAGGAATTTTCTTTAAAAATCTTCTTCAGATCCAGCATTCGGAATGTTTTGATATTTGGTGTGCAGCATCCTTAGGGGGGTGAGATTCAAGTTTGTTAAAGCCAAGTCCATGTGGGAGCCCGAATTATAACTTAGTTCAATATGAGGAATTTTCTTTAAAAATCTTCTCTTTTTTTTAGATCCACTGGTCAGAATCTTTGGATATTTGGTATAAGCTTTTCTTAGGAGGAGCAGATGCAACTTGTTGAAATCAATTCTCTGGGTTGATATTAGGCTACCATGTCAGGTGAGTGCCCTCAGGCCCCTTGGGGCCTCTTGTATTTATGTTGTATTTATGAAGGGATTTCATTGTAACTTGGTAGGATGACTCCAAATTATGTCTAGATGAGCACATCCCCTTCTGGTCGCGATCATTTAGCCTTGATGGCCGCCCGAGCCCAAAAATGTTTAGCATAGTCTATAAGTCGTATTTATGGAAGGATTTCATTGTAACTTGTTAGGTTGACTCCATATAATGCCAGGATGATGACATCTCCTTTTGGTCATGATTGGTCAACTGTGACCGCTACAGGGGCCCAAAGCCCGAAAACCTTGAGCACAGTCTACAGGTCATACTTATGAAGGGTTTTCATTGTAACTTCATCGGATCACTCCAGATGATGCCCAGATGAGAATGTCTCCTTTTGGTTGTGCTCATTCAACCATGATGGCTGCCCGAGCCCAAAGCCCAAAAACCTAGAGCACAGTCTACAGGTCATATTTATGAAGGGATTTCATTGTAACTTGGTAGGTTGACTTCATATAATGTGTAGATGAAAATGTCTCCTTTTGGACGCAATTGGGCAACTGTGACGGCTACAGGGGCCCGAAGCCTGAAAACCTTTAGCATGGTCTAGAGGTTATATTTATGAAGGGATTTCATTGTAACTTGGTAGGATGACTCCAAATAATGTCTAGATGAGAACGTCCCCTTTTGGTCGCGATCATTCAGCCTTGATGGCTTCCAGAGCCCAAAACCTTTAACATAGTCTATAGATCGTATTTATGGAAGGATTTCATTGTAACTTGTTAGGTTGACTCCATATAATGCCTAGATGATGACATCCCCTTTTGGTCGTGTTTGGTCAACTGTGATGGCTTCAGGGGCCCAAAGCCTGAAAACCTTGAGCACAGTCTACAGGTCATATATATGAAGGGATTTCATTGTAACTTCGTAGGATCTCTCCAGATTATGTCCAGATGACAACGCCCCTTATAGTCACGATCATTCAACCTTGATGGCTTCCCGAGCCCAAAACCCGAAAAACTTTAGTACAGACTACAGGTCATATTTGTGAAGCGATTTCATTGTAACTTAGTAGAATGACTCAGTATAATGTCGAGATGAGGACATCCCCTTTTAGTTGCAATCAGTCTACCATCATGGCTTCACAGGCCTGAAGTCCAAAAACCTTTAGCACAGGCCATATTTATGAAGAGATTTCAATTTAACTTGATAGGATGACTCGTTTTGGAATAATTTCACTGTAACTTGGTAAACTTTCGTTGACATACGTTAACTGTGAGGGCCACATACATTAACTGTGAGATCATATTAACCCACCCCTCAGCTCTTTAGTACAGTGTACACCTCATATTATTTTTATCAAAAACATAGCATACAGGGAACAGAAATGAACATATTCCCAATTATCACAATTCTTGTCTTATTTCATAATCCTTTCATAAACATTGAACATTATCCTTCTCATCAAACACAACACACAAGTTAAGCTACAGTGTCCTTGACACTTTCATTGTGATTATTATCTGATATTCAGCCACCAAGGCTACACTTTTTATTGTGAACACGGATTGGTCATCTCGAGAAAGAAATCATAGCCGTTGGTGGCTGGATTCTAAAGTACAGTTGGAAAATTCTTGAGTAGAAAATTATTGTTGAAGACCAAGAACCACAAGAAGACAAAAGAGTTAAATAATGCAAAACTCCTTGCCATAAGTTACAAGATTTGAAACCAGGTTATATTTTATTGTGTGCCTTCAGTTTTCAAAATCAAGAGTGTGTGTTGATGTGCTCTAAATTAAATATCTTACTATGTGTTAAAATGAAATCTTCATTTCAAGAGTGTCAGTTTAAAATTGCCACTTGCATGCTTTGTGAATAACAAAATTTAAAGCAGGGATATAAGCTTGTCTTATCTTTTTTTCTCAGATGGATGAGCTGGATGCATTTAGAACATTACGTTACATGATGTTTGATCTTGGATTAAGAAATCAATTTCGTCCAAACATGATAAACTTACAGGTGAGCCCATTTTACATATCTTATTATGAATTTAAGCACTTTATTGGGTGTTAAGACATGTTAATGCCAAATTCCCAGGCAGTTTATTAACCCGTAAGTCCTCAGATTAATTATACCCCCCCCCCCCCTGCAGACAAAGTTTGGCGGGGTATATAGGAATCACCCTGTCCATCCGTCCGTCTGTCCATCCTTATAAGCACAACTCTTCTTAAACCGTTTGAAGAATTTTCATGAAACTTTACACAATGGAAGAACTCCATATGAAGATGTGCATGAAGCAATATAATTCCATTCTGACAGGCGCGGGGGGGGGATCACTTTGTGAGCTTGCTCACAGTACCTCTAGTTTTACTTTAACAACTACCTTATATACATGTACACAGCTGCAGATGACTAAAGTGTTTCTACATTATTGTTGGTTGGCTGCCTGCACAGTCCACAGTGATGTAAATATAATGTCAAGATAAAAGCATCCTACCAATGGATTTCTCTAGGAAGAATATACTTGGGCAACTTTTTCAGAGCAATATAAAAGGGGCAGTTTGTGGCTGTATGGAGACTTAAGGGTTAACCCTTTACCCAATGATTTGACCACATCCGCCCGCAAATTCAGTAGCTGAAAAAATATTTTTCAAAAAATTTCAACAAAATCATATCATGTGACTCCCCTTTGGAACGAGCTCGTTCCAATGAGGGGTCACATGATATGATTTTGTTGAAATTTTTTGAAAAATGTTTTAAAATGATTTTTAAAATAATAAATTTTGATATCGCCTGCATTGGGTCAAGGGTTAAACTCAACCTTGAATGAATCTAATCCAAAATGTATTTTCTGTCTTTCAGAAATCTTTTACAAATGGTTACTGTGTCTGATTTGATCTACATCACAAACAGCTTTCAGCAGCTGTCAACCTTTTGTTGGGACAAGCTACCAACAACCTTCGTGTTTTAATTGATTTTTTAGAATCGTGATACAAGACTGTAGCTGCAGACAGATACAAGAGCTGAACTGCTTCTATTTGGCATGTCAACAAGCAGAGTACAAAATAATAATTTGCTTATGGCTGCTCATACAAAAATGCCATATTATGGTATTTCTATCATTGTCTGTCCATTCACTTACTTTTGCTTGCATATTCAATGTGGATTTTTCATGATTTTTTCTTGTCCGAGCATTAACTTGAAAAAAGAAGGGTCGGTGTATCCCATTTTTAGCTCACCAATGAAGTTGTGTGAGCTTATGAACTAAAAAAATGATTCATTTCAACTCTTATTCTCTGAAACTCCACATAAAAAACCTTCCCACTCTGCATTTCTCTGGGAGAATCAGCCCTGAAACTTCATTATAAGCACGGTCACGATTAGCCATTGGGCAGAAATATGTGACCGTAAACACCAATAAATAAATAATTCATTAGGTTTCTTGTCAAAAGTTATGCCTTTCCTAACCAGGAAACATATTCCTGTCATCAAGTATATTTTATGACAATTTGTGGCTTCTGTGGGGTGATACATTAAAAACTAAAGCAAAGTATTTCCTCAGACATCTTCCGAAAATTCCAATACAATTTTTTCTTTGCATCGATTCATGACTTATAACCCTTCATAATCATTGGAGCCTGCTCGACAAGCTCATTCTATTGAGGGGTGAAAGCAATACTTGAAACTACAATTAAAAAGATAAAATTTGAAATCGGATGTAAAATTTCAAATTTGCAGAACCTGAAAACAGCTCCTGCAAAAATGTTATTGCAGACCCAGTTTCATCCATGTAACATGATTTTTTTTATAATAAAATTCATCAACTATTGTTAAGTGTACTCAAATAGTGATACTTTAATAATGGTTAGACTTACTGACCTTGACCCTGGAACTCCTGAACCAGAAGTCCACAGGTACAGTGGAACCCTGTTAATTGAATAGCCACTTTGCCAATGAAAATTATTCAATTAACAGGAGTTTTCAATTAACAGGGATTGAGTCTCTTTCCAGTATTCCAGAGATAAACTTAGCATTTATTCTATTATATCTTGTTTGACAGAGCTCTATGAGCTCTGTCACACAAGATATAATAGATTAAATGCCTGTATTGGATTTACTGAGGCTAAATAGGTCTATAAACGAAGAAAAACTGGGGAGAGTAAAGATAATTTCTCGACAGGTTACTAGATTTTTTATTCAATTAACAGGTGTTTACTCTATAACCTATATTCAATTAACAGGTCAAATTTGTACTGGATGTATGGTAAATGGTTTTGTGTTTGGAAATTATATTCAGTTAACAGGGTTATTCAGTTAAGAGATCTCTAACTTAGTGGGCTCCACTGAACTAGGGACAAGGCTGAGTAGGAGCACCATTTCCTCCTTAACCCTGTACACTCTAATGTCAAAAGTGAAAAGTTTTCAGCAGCAAATATTTCTCATAATGCGGTTTGATATTTAACCAGATATACATTGCATGACAGAGCTCAATGAGCTCAAGATATAATTGGGTAAATTCATAGTTGAACAAGAGAAAAACAGAGTGATCGGCGAGAAAATTCTGTTGCACTACCCGAGCTCTAGGGGTTATGTACCATTGATGTAGAAGTATCCCATCTGATTGTGTAACTTAACTAAGGAAATAATTTCAAATACAAATGGACATGATAAATGTATTGGGCCTCACCCTATTAATTCACACACAAGTGGACCAACCTCGCCCATAATTTTATGATAAAAAAAGATTTTTCCCACCACAGATGCATTTCTCAAAAAAAAATTTCCCAACATGGGAGTTGAAATTTAACCTTTTCAAAATTTAGTGTCTTAATCTTTTGAAAAATACTTAGCAGGTTAAGAGTTAAAAGTTCATTTATTTCTGCATTTCTTATTAAATAATTTATGTTTTTAGATAAAGTTGTATCAGTTGACAAGATTAATTCATGACAACTACAAAGATTTATACGAACATCTAGAAGAAAATGAGATAGCACCTACATTGTATGCAGCACCATGGTTTCTCACATTGTATGCTTCACAATACCCACTGGGATTTGTAGCCAGAGTGTTTGGTTTGTATCTTATTCAGCTAGTTTAGTCAATCTCCAACAACATATAAAAAATAAAGAACTGTTTGTTAATGCTTTATCTGACATAACCAGAAGAGGACACTTGCAAAACACTTTTTTGAATAAATAGAAATTGTAATTTTTCCCTCACAATTATAGCCTTTGACCCATCCTGGCAATGAGCTGCATGATAGTGTCATAATTAGGGCCTGGTGAATATCATTTTTAGCTTAACTTGACAAAGTCAAGATAAGCTATTGCCATCACACGTGCGGAAGTCTGTTAGTCTGTGAGTCTGTTCACATTTTCCTTTAGCACAGGCTACACCCTGTAGTTCTTGTCTGATCGTCACAAAATTTCATATGCAGGTTTGGGGTCATGTCTAGATGAGAACGTCCCCTTTTGGTTGGGATCAGTCAACCGGTATAGCTGCCCGAGCCCAAAACCCAAGAACCATTAGCACAGTCTACAGGACATATTTATGAAGGGATTTCATTGTAACTTCGTAGGATGCCTCTGTATAATGCCTAGATGAGAACGTCCCCTTTTGGTCATGATCTGTCAACCGTGATGGCTGCCCAAGCCCGAAACCCAAAAACTTTTAGCACAGTCTGCAGGTCCTATTTAATATGGAGGGATTTCATTGTAACTTGGTAGGATGACTCCGGATGATGTCGAGATGAGAACTTCCCCATATGGTCGCGATGTGTCAACCGTGACGACTGCCGAGCCCAAAACCCGAAAACCTTTAGCATAGTCTACAGGTCATATTTATGGAGGGATTTCGTTGTAACTTGGTAGGTTGACTTCATATAATGTCTAGATGAGAACACCCCCTTTTGGCCGTGATTGGGCAACTGTGACGGCTACAGGGGCCCGAAGCCCGAAAACCTTTAGCACAGTCTGCAGGTCATATTTATGAAGGGATTTCATTGTAACTTTGTAGGATCACTCCAGATGATGCCGAGATGAGAATTTCCCTTTTGGTTGCGATCATTCAACCATGATGGCTGCCAGAGCCCGAAGCCCAAAAACTTTTAGCACAGTCAACAGATCATATTTATGAAGGGATTTCATTGTAACTTGGTAGGTTGACTTCATATAATATCTAGATGAGAACGTTCCCTTTTGGACACGATTGGGCAACTGTGACGGCTACAGGGGCCCGAAGCCCGAAAACCTTTAGTATAGTCTACAGGTCATATTTATGAAGGGATTTCATAGTAGCTTGGTAGGATGACCTCAAATAATGTCTAGATGAGAACGTCCTCTTTTGGTCGCAATCATTGAGCCTTGATGGCTGCCCGAGCCCAAAACCCAAAAACCTTTAGCATAGTCTATAGGTCATATTTATGTAAGGATTTCTTATCAACCTACTCACAATTGTTTACTACAGGCTTGCACTACAGTGGAAGTCCCTAACTCGGATAAAATACTCTCTATTTTTGTCTTTCCCAAGCAAGTTGGGAAAGAAAAGTGGTGCAAAAGCACCAATAAAAATAAGCCAAAACTGGGTCGAGTGCAACCGGCGCAGACCCAGTACGGGACGCTCTCTCCCAAGTACAACTCCACGACTTCCGTTGCCAGTGCGCATATACCGTCTCTAAAGACTCATTCTTTTTAAAATCCGCTTCGTGTCGAGATGTTTTTGCACGCTTATCAGTGTTCCACCAGCTCGATGTTTGATGATTCCTGATTCATTATACCACAGTGTATCCTTTGTATTCTCAGGAACAGTGTTTTATATTCTCTTTTTTTCTATTATATGTCCATAATGTATATTTTTTTGCTCTCTCTCGAGTCGCGCGTGAATTTTGCGGGCCACGCGGTTCGGACTTAGATTATTTCACAATTATTGTTAATGCTTTTTTTGCAAAATTTTCTAATTGTGTTAGAGTTAGGTGTCAGCGGGGTACCACCCCTACAGTGTTCCTTCTTTCTGTTGAGAGTAGTCTTCCTGTTGGGTGGTTCCCGGTCGACCATCTGGGGTCTTTGTTTCTGTCACCTTTCTCTCTTTGGGGGTGTTCTGTTTTCTGATCTCACCTTCTCTGCTCCTCTCACCTCTTTCATGCCTAGGACAATTCCTTGTGGGCAGTGTCTGCTGCCTAAGCATGTGGACGATGTACATTCGTCGTGTTCCTCCTGTAATGGGTGTCTGTGGAACTTGGTCTTCCACCTTTTGGGCGTCTGTAAATCGTGTCGTTCGTTCTCGTGGCCGTGCCTCCCGCTCCCGCGGGAAAGGAGAACGTGGTCGTTCGGGGCCTCCCGAGCCGACTTTGTCTGGTGAGAGTTATTCCTTCTCCGTGGGGGATGTGCAGTCTTTTCCTGTGGTGGATACTGCGGGAGCCGTTGAGTGTTCTGGTGAAGAGATGCCTGGTTCCGGGACTACGGTCCCCCTCCAGTCGACATCTGAGGCTGTCACTAGGGTTGTGACTTCTCCTTCGGAGCCGAGCCGGTGTGCTCTCTCCACTATTTCACCAGCCTCAACGACTCTCGACGTATCTACTACTGCTGCTGGTCCGTCTGCTTCGTTGTCTGTTTCAGCCGGCCTCGGCTTTTCGCTGCAGGGGACTGCAGAACTGTCCGATACTGTAGACGTGGGATATCGGCCCCAGCCTTCCCTGACTTCAACTCGGCGAAGTCGGAAGGGGCTGCCGGCAGAGCCCATCGCTGTGGTCTCGTCGCCGTCGAGTACCACAGTTGTGTCTTTGGATTCGGATGTTCGTAGTGGAAACACTATGAACTCCGTGGCGTTTCCGTCCACTCACTCTGGTCACACGACCAGTTTTGGGGGACCAACGCTTTTTGTGCAGCCTGGACCTTCTGCCCCGCAGAGGTCCGCGGTGACTCTCATGAGTTCTCACAATATTGATCCTCGGGGTGCATCGTACCCCTATACACGTCTGCCTTCAGATGTTTTGGCTGCCGCCCGTCGTCCCGCGTTGGGTGTTTTGGAGGATCGTGACCCTTCGCTGGTTAAGAGGGTCAGAGGTGAAGCCACTTTGCCGGTTCGCTCCCCTGTCGAACCGGTCGGGAAAGGCAGTGAGCTTAGGGAGGCCCTCTTCTTACTCACTCAGGTTCTCTCTAAGAGCCTTCCTGTTGCTTCCAGCGAGGCTATGGGTGGTTTCCAGGCGCCTCCTATGGCGCCGCCTCCCGGGATTGGAAACAGGCCGGTTTCCGATTCCTCTGGTGTCCCGACACCGTGGGAGGCGTCGGCTGGTTTGCCCACGATGGGCTATGTGTCTTCTGACTCTGGGGAGGAGTCCGACATGCTTGAGGTCGAGGGCCAGCAGTCTTCGGACTTGGGGGCGGCTCTTGACTTTGTGTTTGGGTTTCTGCCTGAGCTCAAACCTGCTAACCAGCCGACAGTGTCAGCCTGGCCGCGATCATCGGTCGCGCGCCAACAGCCTATGGAGCAACCTGCTTCTGGGCGCCTTCGACCATGCCAGTCGGTACAGGTGGTTGAGGCTTTTTCAGCATTGGATGCCAAGCTGAATTCCAAGGCTTTGAAGACTTCGTTCTTCACCAGGGTTGACACCTTTTTGCCTCCTGTGCGTTATCGTTCCTACGATTCTGCCAGACTTTGACGGTTCTGGATCAGGACTCCACTTCCCTCGGGCTTTCCAAGCCCAAGTCTGCCGTCATTCCAATGACGACTCTGGAGTCCACGTTGGGCTTATCTAGAGAGATGCTTGGCATGCTTTCTCTCTCAGATCACGTCGTCTCAGCTTTGGCTGCTTATCTGCCTCCAGATAAGTTTGACGAGGTACAGGCTCCTTTGCGTGTGCTGTCCAAGGTGCTTATGCACCTTACTCACACCCATGCCTGTAACACGGCCAATTTGGAATTAGTTCGAAGGGACGCTGTGCTGGACACAGGACGATCCCTTCCCGAGGAGCAGCGTGCTACTCTTCGATCTGCTTCTTTGGCAGGTCCGCAACTTTTCCATGGTTCCGTGTTGACGGTCCGGAATGACGTCCTACGTCATTCCAAAGATCAGCTGCTGTTTGGTCAGCTTGATCAGCCTTCTCGGGGAGGCAAGGGCCGTTCCAAGCCTAACAAGTACCCTTCTGCTTCCTCTGTGAAGCAAAAGGCTGGTCCTTCTGCCGCCGCCTCTACTTCTTACTCACGGGGTAAAGGTAGGGGTCGGCAGAATCGAGGGAAGTCTCAGGATTCTTCATTTAGCAGAGGAGGTGGTTTCTCCTCTCGCGGGCCTCGTCGAGGCTCGAAATGAAGGTCCTCACCTCGACTCGTCCCAGGTTGGAGGAAGGATAGCAGAGTTCGCAGACCATTGGACCACCATCAAATCCGATCCATGGGTGTTAGATGTTGTTCGGTCCGGGCTGCGCATATCCTTCCGACGGCAGCCCACTCTGTCAAGGGTGCCTCTTCCAACCACAGTTCCTTCAGACGTTTTACGTCGGGAACTTTTGTCCACGGAGATTGCCAGTCTCCTGGCAAAGGGGGCGATCAAGGTCGTCAAGAACGTTCAGTCAGTGGGTTTCTATTCCCGCCTGTTCTTGGTGCCGAAGAAGGACGGCCGACTCCGACCGGTTATCGATCTGAGCATCCTGAACCAGTCTATCATTGCTCCCAAGTTCAGCATGGAGACTTTCAGGTCGGTCCGCCAATCAATTCACCAGGGAGATTTCGCAGCCAGCATCGACCTGCGAGACGCTTACTTCCACGTTCCGATGCATCGGGCGTCACGGAAGTATCTCAGGTTCGCTTTTCTGGGGCGAGTTTTCCAGTTCAAGGCCATGCCTTTCGGCCTCAACCTGGCTCCTTGGGCGTTCACCAGACTGATGTCGCATGTGATAGCGTTCCATCGCACACAGTCCAGGGTGACTACTTCGGCATATCTGGACGATATCCTCCAGAGGCATTCCATTGCTGCCTTACTGGAATCGGATGTCGCCACTCTGTTGAGCTTGCTCATGTCGCTAGGATTCAGAGTCAACGAGGAGAAGTCGGACCTGGTCCCTTCTCAGTCGTTTTGTCATCTGGGGATGTCTTTCCAAACCAAATTCAATTTGGTGGCTGTTCCCCAGGCCAAGGCTGTGATTCTCTCAGCTTTTGCTCTGACTCTGTCCCAGTCCAGGTCCGCGACCGCTCGGAGTTTTCTCCGGCTGATCGGTCTCTGCGGTTCGGTGACGGATCTCATTCCTCTAGGTCGGCTGCGTGTCAGACCTCTCCAACACTTTCTGCTCAGTCGTTGGAGACCGAATGTAGATTCTCTGGATCAGGTGCTTCCGTTTCCGGACTCTCTGTATCCTCACCTTCTTCCCTGGACAGATGTTCAGTGGATTACGCAGGGTGTTCCGCTGGACTTACCCACGTCCGATCGCGTTCTGACGGCAGATGCCAGCGATCTTGGATGGGGTGCGACATTGGATCCTCTCGGTATTTCCCTACACGGGATGTGGGACCAGGATCAAGCAGCTCTACACATCAACCAGAAGGAGCTTCTTGCTCTTCTTCTGAGTTTCAGGCAGTGGATCCCTCACCTGTCGAATCGCCAGGTCCTTCTACTATCCGACAATTCGACAGTGGTTGCTTACATTCGGAACCAGGGCGGCACGCACTCGCTTCCGATGTACGAGTTAGCTCGGGATCTTTTACTGCTCGCTCAGGAGGTTCACGCCGGAGTGGTTGTTCGTCACATTCCCGGTCGTCTGAACGTCCTAGCCGACTCCCTGTCCCGACAGGGCAGGGTTATTTCCACCGAGTGGATGCTTCACAGGGCAGTGTTCCAGTCGCTTTGCGATCTCTGGGGACGTCCCCACATCGATCTCTTTGCGACTCGTTGGAACCATCAGGTGGACACTTTCGTGTCCCCGTGTCCAGATCCTCTGGCTTTTGCCGTGGACGCTCTGTCACTCGATTGGAACGGTCTAGTCGGCTACGCCTTCCCGCCGGTTCCGATTCTTCCTCAGGTTCTCGCCAAAATTCGAACCTGCAGTTGTCGAATCATTCTGATCGCTCCCCTGTCGCCTCAGCGGGTGTGGATCAATCAGCTCCGATCGCTGATGGCGGCGGTTCCGGCACGTCTCCCGCTACGTCGCGACCTTCTTTGTCAAGGTCGCCCGAGGAGGTTTCACGTCGACCCGACTTCATTGTGCCTTCACGCATATCTTTTGTCAGGTCCTGTCTCCTCCGTAGAGGTTTTTCGAGACGAGCAGTGGAGTGCATTTCTTCTTCAAGGAGGCACTCCACTGGTTTAGCTTATGCAGCTAAATGGAAGGTCTTCTGTCGATGGTGTGCTGATCACTTTGTTGATTATGCCAATCCTTCGATTTCACAGATTGCGGAGTTTCTGGTATATCTGTTTGATTCTCGGGGTCTCCAGCCTGTTACCATCAAGGGTTACAGGTCTATGCTTTCAGAGACTTTTTCTTATGTGGGGAAGCGTCGTATCGGCACTAATCCTTACCTCTCCAAGCTTGTTCGGCACTTTTCTTTGAAAAGGCCTCGGACTTTGCAGCTTACTCCACGATGGAATCTTTCGTGGGTGCTGCTTTGCTTGGGGGGGGGGGGGGGGGGGGGGCGCCGTTCGAACCTTTATCCCAGGTGGATAAGCATTTTCTCACATACAAGACGGCTTTTCTGATGGCATTTGCTTCGGCCAGACGGGTTAGTGAGCTTCACGCCCTCTCGGTTGACCCGGCCTTTTTTAGGAGTTCTCCCAACAGTGTTACTTTTACCACTGATTGCTCCTTTTTGGCTAAGAATCAGTTACCAGATACTACTCCTCCTCCTATCTGTATCAGGGCTCTTCCCTCTGTTGAGGGTACTCGCCCTTTGCTCTGTCCGGTCCGTGCTATTCGCATTTATCTTGATCGGACACGCTTCATTCGGAAGGGCAGAAAACGTTTTTTTCTGTCTCTCATTCCGGGTCGACAGAAGATCTCTCCTCAATCCATTTCTCGATGGATTTGTCTTGCTATTCGTACGGCTTATAGTCGTTTAGCAGCTGGCGATTGTATTACCAATCGTATTTCTGCCCACGAGGTGCGGGCACTGTCTACCTCTTGGGCTTATTCTAACTCCGTCAAGTTGTCGGATGTTATGCAGGCAGCCTACTGGAGAAATGCTTCTACTTTCTCCACCTTTTATTTACGCCAGTTGCAGGAGCAGTCGGAGGACCTTTTTGCCTTGGGTCCTCTTTCTTCTGCTCAGGCTGTTGCCTGCCATAGCCATTAGGCTTCTTGAAGGTCAGTTTCAGCCTTGTGCTGTTACTGCCCTTTTTCTGTCTGTGTGTCACACAGGCTCATATGTCTCTTTTCATTGTCCTTTACCAATGATTGCGACATTATGGTTGATAAGCCTCGGGACCTCTTCCTTCTGCTTCACGGTTCCAGTGCACTAGGGTTATGTGGGGGTTGGTTATGCGATTCCCTCCAGCCTTTTGTCTATTCAGCCTGTAGTAAACAATTGTGAGTAGGTTGATAAGAAATCTAAATTTTATAGTAAATTTCCTTTCTTATTATACCTACCACAATTGTTTACATGGAGGCCCTCCCGTCTTCTTTACGGGTAAAGAATCTTTCCTCCCCGCTGATCACATAACTCTAACGTTTACGGATTCAAAAAGAATGAGTCTTTAGAGACGGTATATGCGCACTGGCAACGGAAGTCGTGGAGTTGTACTTGGGAGAGAGCGTCCCGTACTGGGTCTGCGCCGGTTGCACTCGACCCAGTTTTGGCTTATTTTTATTGGTGCTTTTGCACCACTTTTCTTTCCCAACTTGCTTGGGAAAGACAAAAATAGAGAGTATTTTATCCGAGTTAGGGACTTCCACTGTAGTGCAAGCCTGTAATAAACAATTGTGGTAGGTATAATAAGAAAGGAAATTTACTATAAAATTTAGATTTCATTGTAACTTGTTAGGTTGACTCCATATAATGCCTAGATGATGACATCCCCTTTTGGTCATGATTGGTCAGCTGTGACGGCTTCAGGGGCCCAAAGCCGGAAAACCTTGAGCACAGTGTGCAGGTCATATTTATGAAGGGATTTCTTTGTAACTTCGTAGGATCACTCCAGATGATGCCCAGATGACAACCTCCCCTTTTGGTTGCGATCATTCAACCATAATGGTTTCCCGAGCCCAAAACCCGAAAAACTTGAGTACAGACTACAGGTCGTATTTGTGAAGGGATTTCATTGTAACTTCGTTGAATGACTTAGTATAATGTCGAGATGAGGACGTCCCGTTTTAGTAGTAATTGGTCAACCATCATGGCTTCACAGGCCTGAAGCCCAAAAACCTTTAGCACAGTCTACGGGCCATATTTATGAAGGGATTTCAATGTAACTTGATAGGATGACTCGTTTTGGAATAATTTCACTGTAACTTGGTAACTTCCGTTGACATACGTTAACTGTGAGGGCCACATACATTAACTGTGAGGTCATATTAACCTCCCCCCCCCCACACCCCCATCCTTTAGTACAGTGTACACCTCATATTATTTTTATTAAAAACATAGCATACAGAGAACAGAAATTAACATATTCCCAATTATCACAATTCTTGTCTTATTCCATAATCCTTTCATAAACATTGAACATTATCCTTTTCATCAAACACAACACACAGACAAGTTAAGCTACAGTGTCATTGACACTTTCATTTCATACAAATCGAATATCGAATTGAATATGGTTATGGTTTTCACATCGAATATCGACTCAAATACAATTCTTGTTGTCTGTGGCGAAAATATTGTTTCAGAACATCAAACTGATGGTTTGTTGTCGTGTTTTTCGGGATTTTTATTAGTTGGTCTATAAAGTGCTCTTAAAATGCGACAGTTTACCTTACTAGAGTGTACAGTACAGTCGCCGTGGACAGGTCGTAATCCATGCGTGGGCTGTGATGCACACGTTTACCAGGTAATAAAAATCAACAGCAACAAAATTTTAATTAATGATTGTACCCGGTGCTTCATCAATTAAATTTTTGATGATTTTTCCTATAATTGGTGTTTGGAATCCAATATTATTGCGTCCGTGGAAATATTGCCCACCCTTGAAAAGTGACCAATCCACAGCGACTGTACTGTATCTGCCTGACCGATCGCAGGTAATTTGGTTGGATGTGTCCACGGTCCAGTGGGTACACATTATGTACATGAAGTGTGTGATGTATGATAATGAGTGATCATGCGTAAGGAAAAACAATATTTGTTCAAATTATAAGATAAAGTACTTTCCCCTATGCAAGGGTATCTGAAAACTTTCGGATTGTTATCTTGTAGTTGCACTTGGGTCAGTCACTCCCCTGAACTACATGAGAGTTGTCTGTCCTGCTCTCAGAAAAGTGCATGAACTTGTTTTGTTTTGTTTCCGTCATCATTCAGACTGTTTGCTTTGCCATATGGTCATGATTCAAAATGCTTAAAGAGTCAGATTGACTGTTGAAAAATTGAAATGGAATGGACAATGACAGAATGAGAACACTAAAATATTTTAGGTGGAGCTGTGGAGCTGGAGCTGTTGAGTTGTCTGGTGAAGAGATGCCTGGTTCCGGGACTATGGACCCTCTCCAGTCGACATCTAAGCAGTCGACATCTGAGCCTGTCAGTAGGGTTGTGACTCCTCCTTTGGAGCTGAGCTTGGTTGCTCTCACCCCTTTTCCACCAGTTTCAACAGCTCCCGTCATATCTGCTGCTACTGCTGTTCCGTCTGCAACGTCATCGGTCACCGTTTCAGCCAGCCTCGTTTATCCTTGCAGGGGTTTGCAGTGATGTCTGGTAGTGTGGACGTGGGGTTTCGGCCTCAGCCTAGGGCTGCACGATATTCAAAACTGAATACTGATATCGGTATTCAAAAAAATACTGCGGTATATCGAAAACTGTTCAGATATATGAACATAAGCACCACAATCGAGAATTCAGAAATCACAGTCGGAACGAATTAGCATGCCTTGATGATGCGGTTCGAAAAACCTTTACCCAACGCAGACAATATCAAATTTATTATTTTAAAAATTAGTTTACCAGATTTTTGAAAAAAATGCAACAAAACCATATCATGTGACCCCCTTCTTTGGAGGGGTCACATGATATGGTTTTGTTGAATTTTTAAAAAAATAATATTTTTTCTACAGCTCAGTTTATATATTACCCGGGTGGATGTGGGCGATTCATTAGGTAAATGGACGAGCTCGTTCCAATGAGTGCAGCCCTACCTCAGCCTTCCCTGACTTCAATTCGGCGAAGTCGGAGGGGGCTGCTGACCGAACCCTCTGCTGTGGCCTCTCAGCCGTTGAGCACAGCAGTTTTATCCCTGCAGGGGTCTGCAGAGATGTCTGGTAGTGTGGACGTGGGGTAACGGCCTCAGCCTTCCCTGACTTCAACTCGGCGAAGTTGGAAGGGGCTGCCGGCTGAACACTCTGCTGTGATCTCTCAGCCGTCGAGCACCACAGTTTTCTCATTGGTTTCGGATGTTCATGGTGGGGCCACCATGAACTCCATGACATTTTTGTCCACGCTCTCTGGTCCTATGGCCAGTTTTGCAGGACCAACGCCTTTTGTGCAGCCTGGACCTTCTGTCCCTCAGTGGTCCGTGGCGACTCTCCTGAGTTCCCGCTCTGTAGATCCTTGGGGTATGTCATACCCCTATACACATCTGCCTTCAGATGTTTCGGCTGCCACCTGTTGTGCCATGTCGGGTGTATTTGAGGATCGTGACCCTTCGCTGTTTAAAAGGGTCAGGAGTGAAACCACTTTGCCGGTTCGTTCCCACGGGCCGTGAGGTTAGGGAGGCCCTCTCCTTGCTCACTCAGGTTCTTTCCAAGAGCCTTCCCGTTGCTTCCAGCAAGGCTACTAATGGTTTTCAGGCGCCGCCTCCCAAGATTGGAAGCAGGCCACTTTCTGATCCCTCAGGTGTGCCTACACCATGAGAAGCATCAGCTGGTTTGCCCATGATGGGCTATGTGTCTTCCGACTCAGAGGATGAGTCCGACATACCTGACGTTGAGAGCCAACAGTCTTCTGACTTGGGGGCAGCTCTTGACTTTGTGTTTGGGTTCCTTCCAGATCTCAAGCCGTCAAACCAGCCGGCAGTGTCAGCCAGGCCGCGATCATCGGTCGTGCCCCTACAGCCTGTGGAGCAACCTGCTTCTGGGTTCCTTCAGCCATGCCAGTCGGTACAGGTGATTGAAGCGTTTTCAGCTTTGGACTCTAAGCTGAGTTCCAAGGCTATGAACACTTCATTCTTCACCAGGGTTGACACTTTTTTGCCTCCAGTGCGTTATCGTTCCTACGATTCCACCAATCCGTCAGTCTGCCAGACTTTGACGGTCTTGGATCAGGACTCCACCTCCTGGCCGTTATTCCTATGGCGACTCTGGAGTTCCTGTTGGGCTTATCGAGAGAGATGCTGGGCATGCTTTCTCTCTCGGATCATGTCGTCTCTGCCTTAGCTGCTTATCTGCCTCCAGATAAGTTTGACGATGTACAGGCTCATATGCGTTTGCTTTCAAAGGCGCTCATGCACACGCATGCCTGTAACATGGCTAACTTGGAATTAGTTTGCAGGGACACTGTGTTGGACACATGCCGTTCCCTTCCTGAAGGGCAGCACGCTGCTCTTCGATCTGCTTCTTCAGCAGGTCCGCAACTATTCCATGGTTCCATGGCGATGGTCCGGGATGGCATCCTACGTCATTCCATAGATCAGCTGCTGCTTCGTCAGCTTGATCAGCCTTCTGTTTGAGGCTGGGTCCGTCCAAAGCCTAACAAGCACCCTTCTGCTTCCTCTGCAAAGCTATGAGCTGATCCTCCTGCCGCCACTTCTACTTACTCACGGGGTATGGGTAAGCATCGGCAGGCTAGAGGGAGGACTCAGGATTCTCCATATAGTAGAGGAGGTGGTTTCTACTCTCATGGGCCTTGCGGAGGCTCAAAATGAAGGTCCTCACCTCGGTTCATCCCAGGTTGGAGGAAATATATCAGAATTTGCAGACCATTGGTCCGCAATCACATCCGATCCTTGGGTGTTAGATGGTGTTTGGTCCGGACTGCAGATATCCTTCCGGAGGCATCCAAGTCCGTCGGGAGTGCCTCTTCCAACACAAGTTCCTTTAGACGTTACACGTTGGGAACTTTTGATCACGGAGATAGACAATCTCCTGTCAAAGGGGGCGATCGGGGTCGTCGAGAACATTCATTCAGTGGGATTTTATTCCCGCCTGTTCTTGGTGCTGGAGAAGGACAGCCGACTCCGGCTGGTTATCGATCTGAGTTTCCTGAACCAGTCTATCATTGCTCCTAAGTTCAGCATGGAGACTTTCAGGTCAGTTCGCCGCTCCATTCACCATGGAGTTTTCGCTTCCAGCATCGACCTGCGAGATGCGTACTTTCATGTTCCGATTCATCCGACATCGCGAAAGTATCTCAGATTCGCTTTTCTGGGGTGAGTTTACCAGTTCAAGGCCATGCCCTTCGGCCTCAACCTGGCTCCTTGGGCCTTCACTCGACTGCGATTCGACCATTATCCCAGATGGATATGCGTTTTCTCACATGTAAGACGGCTTTTCTGATGGGTTTTGCCTCAGCCAGACAGGTTAATGAGCTTCACGCCCTCTCGGTTGACCCAGCCTTTTTCAGGAGCTCTCCCAACCGTGTTACGTTTACCACTGATTGCTCCTTTCTGGCCAAGAATCAGATACCAGAAACAACTCCACCTCCTATCTGTATCAGGGCTCTTCCTTCTGCTGAGGGTAACCGCCCTTTGCTCTGTCCAGTTCGTGCCATTCGCATTTATCTCAATCGGACGCAGTTCATTAGGAAAGGCCGGAAACAATTTTTTTTCCTGTCTCTTATTCCTGGCCGACAGAAGATCTCTTCTCTGTCCATTTCTCGATGGATTTGTCTTGTTATTTGTGTGGCTTACGCTCATCTAGCGACTGACGATTGTGTTACTAATCCTATTTCTGCCCACGAGGTGCGTGCATTGTCTACCTCTTTGTCTTATACTAACTCTGTCATGTTGTCGGATGTTATGTAGGCAGCCTACTGGAGAAATGCTACTTTCTCCACCTATCTGCGTCAGTTGCAGGAGCAGTCAGAGGACCTTTTTACTATGGGCCCTCTTTCTTCTGCTCAGGCTGTTGTCTACCCTGGCCATTAGGCTTCTTACAAGGTCAGTTCCAGCTCTGTGCTGTTACTGCCCTTTCCGTCTGTGCATCGCACAGAACCATATACCTCATCTCTCATTGTCTTTTACTAATGATTGTGATGCTATGGTTTGATAGGCCTTGGGACCTCTTCCTCTGTCCACGGTTCCAGTGCAGTTGGGTTATGTGGGGGTTGGTTATGTGATTCCCTCCATCCTATTGTCTATTCAGCCTGTAGTAAACAATTGTAAGGTAGGTTGATAAGAAATTTAAATTTTATAGTAAATTTCCTTTCTTATTATACCTACCACAATTGTTTACATGGAGGGCCTCCCGTCTTATTCGGGTAAGAATCCTTCCTCCCCGCTGATCACATAACTCCAATGTTGGCGGATTCAAAAGAATGGTTCATTAGATACTGCCTGCACACTGGTTTCCGGAAGCTGTGGATTTGTACTAAGAGAAGAGCATCCCCTACTGTGTGTGCACCAGTGGCACTCAACCCAGTTTTGGCTTATTTTTTTCTTGGTGCTTTTGCACCACTTTTCTTTCCCAAATCGCTTGGGAAAGATCACATTAGAGAGTACATTTTCTGAGTTAGGGTCTTCCACTGTAGTGCAAGCCTGTAGTAAACAATTGTGGTTGGTATAATAAGAAAGGAAATTTACTATAAAATTTAAATTTTTCTGAATTTGGTAATGCAAGTCAAATACATTGTTAGGTGAAGGATTAATAGATGCTTGCTTCAATTGAAAACTTGTGTAAGATAGAGGTTAACAAGATTTAATGTTTCAGTTGTTTTTTCAGATCACCAGCATATTCAGTGCAAAAGTTGGCCTTTAACTGGGAGAGTGCTGGAAGGCCAAATATGAGCTTTACTAGATATTACAGGTTGTGGCTCTAAAGTCTACACTCTGTTAGAGGAACTTACGTATTGACCCAGACATTTGGCCATTTGGCACTATCCAATCAAATACAACAGGGCAAAACATAGTGATTTGAAAGCTGTGGTTAACCCTTTACTTAACGTAACAGCCAAACCCGGTCAGCGCTATTCACAAAAATTTCCATTAAATTTTCATTATATTTTTATACTGTACCAATGACCCAGACATAGCTGGTGCTAACTCTTAAAAATATAGGGCCAAACACAAATTTTGCCCCCCAATCCCCAAAATTTGCATCTAAAACCAAAGAAATCATGTCCTGAATGGCCCTCCATACTTCACCTCCACTGCGCATGCGCAGTGTCAAGGGCGTCCCGAAATTGGCGCCATTAATCATTCTTTGTTTGGCCCTTCATCAGTTAACATCTGACTGATCTTTGTGCTTGTAAATCTCAGTTTAAATGATGCCAGACACATAAATATTAGTGAAATGGTGATTCTAAGGAGGATATAGAAGGAGGAGAGGAAAAATGAGTGACAGAAAATAATCAGGGCTGTAACTTAAAATTTTTTGATGAAATTATGTTGAGTTACCTATTTTTGAGGCAACAGCCTGTTGTGGTCATTCTTGTTATGAGTTACACTGCTTGTTCAGTGTTTTCCTCTCTCCCTTTCCTTTAAGTCCCCTCTTGCTATTCTCCCATGCTTTTGGCATATTTTCTGTAATATTATTACTGAAATTTCTTGGGAGTTTTAGCTGGATAACAGAATGAATTCTGTTCTTTTCCCCATGTTTACGTCTTCACCTATGGGTGGTTAGGTGTAGTGTTCTGCATCTACCATCTGATGTTCTGCAGTTTCTTCCCTGGAAGTCTCTGTTTTGCATCAGATAGTGTATTATTGGTAACTGATTTAGGGCCAGGGTGCCTGGAGTCTTGATCTGGTGTTTTTACACTTATTGTTTACATTTCCAACAGCCCTCTGTGTGAGGGGGGATTTCTTGAAAATAATATCTTGATGTTAATTTAATCATAACTAGATACATTATTATTGTTCGTAAGTGTTGCATAAATTGTTTAAAATATTTTTAGAATTTTTGTCCACACTTAGGCTTGGGATCCATTGGGGCTCAACGTTACTTTTCAGAAACTTGGGCTGTTCTGAAAAAATATATTTTCAAAAATTTTTGATTCAGTTATTTTTTCTATGTTAATGGATCTTGTTATTATGTATTTTGATTGTCAGGGGTTGGTGCGAGTACTAGGACTTTGTTTTCTTTTCACAATGAAAGGATATTGTTCAATTGTAATAAGAGGAAATCTTCCTCTGACTTTCATAATCATTGTATAATGTTGTCAGTGTACTCGCACTAACTCCTGTTCTGTATGTGTAAATTTCGATGACAACATGGGAAGCGTGTGTCATGGTATGTTAGTGGGGAATTGGCCATTCCGGTCCTTTCCCCGCAGGGTCACTCTACTTTATCAATCTCTATTTCAGACGATCATGATCAGGGTGATGTATCCGTGATGTCTTCCAAAAACTGTGCCTCCGTCGTCACAATTAATGAAGAGCTAGCGGAAAAGTGCTCATGTAAAACGTCAATTGCCTAAGAGGACCCTAGTAGGTTCGACGGCCTTTGATGTCCGCTAGCTCGCCTGGTGTAGCGTCCATTCATCGAATGGTTCGGCAGCCGGGTTCGTCCGTTGCGGTCTAGAAAGGAGTTTTGGGTGATGCGAGCACTATAAAATAACCAAGTGCACACCCAGTGACGGCGGATTAGAGAGGAGAACGGAGAAAGCCTTTTAGTCCGGGTCATAGCTCGTCCAGGCCCTCCGGGCTGCGAGCGAGAGAGGCCCCTCTCTCGTACATCAACATCTGGCCCCAGATGTTGTGGTACAAAATGTCTCGCATTCGGAGCATACGTCCGCCGCTCGGGACGCTCCGTTATATAGACAGTCCGGAGAGACTGTCAATAAGGCTTCCTCATTCTCATGGCAGCGCACACGACCGCACCTTGGCTACGTGACCTCCGATATCCAGTCAACTTCGCCAATCAGAGAATCCTCGGCGAACAGGTCACGCCAACCGATAGCCAGGGACACGAGGCCTGGAGACTCCGGACGTTCGCATAAAGTATGCGGGAGTCAACGTACACGGAGCTTCCAGCGGCAAAGCATCGTAAGACCGCTTCTGCACAGGCCTTGGTGACGGACGTGCTATCCCAAATAGCACAACTTATCGCAGCATCCCAGCAACGACAGAATCTCTGTCGCATAATGTAATATCCGACAACGCTGGGTCAGGACGCTCCGCGGAAGCATCAGGTGCGGACGTCCGGAAATTTCATACGGTCCGACGGGATGCCGAAAGGGATTCGAGCTTTCCCTTTCGGAACAACATAAGCTGCTGTATATGTCATCTGACTTCATCTTCTAGAGGTTCTTCGTCGGACCAGAATGCTGCGATACCGGATAAGAAACTGATAGCGTCGGTGGACTTAGAAATTTTTGGTTCGGTTTAGGGACATCGTCCCTCAGTTCCGACACAGTCCAATAATGTCTCAGATACTTTCGATTTATTGAACGACGCTATATATATTTTTTATATGCTTGCTATTTACAAGCATGTCTGGTTTCTTGTTCGCAAAATTACTGAGATGTCTTTCAAAAGTGTGCCTCTGTCGTCATAGTTAATGAAGAGCTAGCGGCAATTAGTGCTCATGGATTACGTCAATCGCCTAAGAGGTCCCTAGTAGGATCGACGGAGTTGACATTCGCTAGCTCATCCGGTGTAGCGTCCATTCATCGAATGGTTCGGCACTCAGGTTCGTCCGTTGCGGTCTAGGAAGGAGATTTGGGTGATGCGAGCACTATAATAGACTTTAGTACACATCCAGTGACGACGGATTAGAGGAGAGATCTGAGGGAGCCTGTTAGTCCGGTTCCTAGCTCGTCCGGTCCGTCCGGGCGGCAAGCGAGAGAGGTCCCTCTCTCGTGCAACAACATATGGGACCGGATGTTGTGGTACAGACATTTCACATTCGGAGCGTATGTCTGCCGCTCGGGACGCTCCGTTATATAGACAGTCCGAGTGACTGTCGATAATGCTTCCTCATCCTCACAGCAGCGCACACGACCGCACATTGGCTACGTGACCTCGAATATCCGGCCAGCTTTGTCATTCAGTGATTCTATGGCGAACAGGTCACGCCATCCGATAGCCAAGGGACACGAGGCCTGCACACTCCGGTTGCTCGCATAATAGAAGTATGCACGGGGTAACGAAAACGGAGCTCCCAGCGGCAATGCATTGTAAGACCACTTCTCCACAGGCCTCAGTGACGGACGTGCTATCCAAAATAGCACAGCTTATCGTAGCATCCCTTGGTCGGATCAGGAATAATCCGACGGCGCTGGGTCGGTGCGCTCCGCTGTTGCATCAGGTACGGACGACCGAACATTTCATAGGGTCCGACAGGATGGCGAAAGGGATTCGGACGATTTCGAGCTTTCCCTTTCGGAACAACAGAAGCTGCCATACATTTCTTCCGGCATTATCTTCCAGAGGTTGTTCCGTCGGACTACATTGCTGCGATGCTGGATAAGAGACTAATAGCGTCATTGGACACGGAGTTTTGGATCGGTTCAGGGACATTGTCCCTGAGTTGCCGACGCAGTCCAATAATGTCTTTAGAACATTCAAATTATTGAACGACGCTATATATAAGCTTGCTATCAACATGCTAGTCTAGTTTCTTGTCCGCAATGCTCTATTCTGCCTTTTGTAATTCTAGGAAATAATTTTTTATTGGCAGAACTGGGCTTTCCGAGAGTTCTTTTGCGTCTAAGACGGCGAGGCTGAAGACTGGGAATTATCTTTTTCGCCGTCTATGTCAATTCCAACCACGATGTTGGAAACGACAATGATGTATAATAGACTTAACTTAGACGCTTTATCATACGTACACCACCTTACTGAGACGTTATCATTACGTCTTCAAGAGAAAGAATTCCAGGATATGATCCTCAATGAGATTTCTTTCAGGGGCAGTAGTTTTTCCACGTATAACTCCGCCCTTCAGTGGCAACCTGGAGTTGGTTGGACGTGACGCAGCCCTAGCTACATCCACGCGCATGGATAGTAAGGTGAAGAACTCTCTCAGAGTCGCTTCGGTCTCGGAGAAGCTTCTCTTCGATGGCAACCTTTCAGCAATCTTGAATTGCTCGAGATACACGTTCTCTTGTCTATCAAGTGTAACAAGAGATTCAGACGTGGGCAAACATTTGGTGGTTGACTCAGAGAGTTCCACTGTAGTTGCCGGATCCGAGTTTTTTGATTATGACGGATGCCAATCAAACAGGTTGGGACACAATTTTGATCCCAATGGATTCGAAGTGCCAGGGTCTTTGGGTTCCGCAGTTTTTAGGCAAGCTCTTAACTTCCATGGAAGAATATTATGTTGGCTTGCACTACGTCATTGGATGAATTTTATTCAGAACGCATGTTCAATCCTGTCCGATAATTCGACAGTAGTTGCGTATATCCGGAACCAGGGAGGCACTCTTTCGGTTCTGTTATTGATTTTAACGGAAAGAATCCTTCTGTTTGTTATAGAACACCAAGTTCTGTTTCGGTTCGTCATATTCTCGGTCGTCGGATCGTATTAGCAGACTCCCTTTCACGTAAGGGTCGTTTGTTGCCGTCGGAATGGACTATCAACAAACAGGTATTCAATCAGATTTGCTATCAATGGGAGCGCCCAGTGATAATTTATTTGCGACACAACTCTCCAATCAATTGTAGACGTATGTGTCACCGTGTCCGGATCCCCGAGCATATGTAGTTAACGCTCTATCGATCTAGTAGGACGCGATGATAGGATATGCGTATCCTCCAGCGCTGTTGATTCAGCAAGTATTTCTAGGATTATTGATTCACAATACAATTCTGTTGGTAGCATCTCTGTCTCCACAGAGACGGTGGATAAATTTACTTAGATGTCTGCTGTGGGACTTACCACGGAAACTTCCTCCACGAGAGGATCTTTTTTCGCTGGGGAAATCGTGTCAACTCTATCACAACCCGCAAGGTCTCAACCTTCACGTATTCCGTTGTGCGGTCCTTCTTGCATGGCAAGCATTGTACAGGACGAGCAGTGGACACGATTTCTAACTGTAGAAGGACCTCCTCTTCGCTATACAATGCGGCTAAAGTGGAGGGTCTTCCGTCATTGGTGTAGGGATCTTTATGTTGATATTTTTGATCCCTCCATACCAGACATTGCAAACTTTCTAGTATACTTGTTTGATGAGATCAACTGCAGCCAGTTACTTTTAAAGGTTATAGGTCTTTGTTATCTGATACCTATGCACACCATGATAGTTTACAATTGAGCCTAATGTCTCTTTATCCAAGTTAGTTTGAAACTTTTCGATAAGAGACCTAGAATAGTTAGATTAATTCCTATTCGGAATTTAGCTTGGGTTCTTATTAACTAAAGCAACCATTTGAACCTCTTGAGACAGTAGTTTCAATTCTGACCTTTTAAGGCAGCAGTTCTGTTAGTCTTCTCTTCTGCTGAAGAGTCAGTGAGCTTCATGCACTATCGGTGGACGATTCTCACTTTCGTAGTATCGGAAACTCTATTCCTTTACTACTAATGTTGTATTTTTGGTTAAGAATCAGGCTCCAAATAATATCCGGAACCTATTGTTTTTAAGGTCCTTCTGTCTTCGAGCGGGCATAGGCCTTTACACTGTCCGGATAGACCTTTATGTATTTATTAACAGATCTCAGTTTATCAGTAAGGACGTAAAGCTTCTTCTGGCTCTGATGCCTAATAGAAAGGCCATTACGGTCCATTCTATTACTTAGTGCATTCAATTAACTATCGGTACTGCTTAGGATAATCTATCCTTAACTCAGCAGTCTGTGCTTAAGATTTCGGCTCATGAAGTAAGAGCCCTTCTACATCTTTGGCTGACGTATAGTATTGCTATTATAGATTAAAGTAGACTGCATATTGGTCTCAGCCATCCACATTCACGAATTTTTATCTCAGAAATATTGTATCCATTTCTGGAGACCTGCATTATTTAGGTCCATTATCAGCTGCTCAGAATGTCGATCACTTAACAATTGCAACTATAGCTGTGTAGGCTTTATGTTCCGGCAGTGACTCCATCCTGCTGCCCTCTTCGCTCTGGGCTATTTGACCCAGGGCAAGAAAAAGGGGGGGGGGAGGGTGTTCCCTTGGGTCACCTGTTTTATTATGAAAACAAGGGGATACCTCCTCCGGAGTTAGTAATTCTGAGCTGTTACTGGGATGGTTTCTTAAGTGAAAATTATGTTTTAAAATTCATTCATGTCATAGTTTTAAAGTATAGCATTTGAATATGTCAAGTGTCAAACGGGTGTTATTATACTATCCTCGGACACTTTTAAAAGAGTATAAAGAGTCTCAATTCTTTGGACTAACTTTATTTATTGGCTTACTTTAAAAATAATTAGTATAAGAATTATACTGGATATTAATAGAGAACATGGATGTTATGATGCTCAATTATAGAAGGTATTGTGTCTTTCTAATTTGTCATAAATAAGAAAGATACACGTGAAGCCTATTTCTCCTTTTCTCCTCCAGGAGATGACTCTATTTTATATAGTTGAGCTTATTGGATTTTCCTCTATGTCCTGGGCCCTCCAGCCTTTTTACTATTCAGCTATGTCTGGGTCATTGGTACAGTATAAAAATCTTAAAAAATTTATAGTAATTTATATATTTTTTATACTTACCAATGACCCAGACGGGGATGGCCCTCCCAGGAGTTGGGAACTCATACCTCCCCGCTGAGGACATAGCGCTTACCAGGCACTGATGGTAAGAATGATTAATGGCGCCAATTTCGGGACGTCCTTGACACTGCGCATGCGCAGTGGAGGTGAAGTATGGAGGGCCATTCAGGACATGATTTCTTTGGTTTTAGATGCAAATTTTGGGGATTGGGGGGCAAAATTTGTGTTTGGCCCTATATTTTTAAGAGTTAGCACCAGCTATGTCTGGGTCATTGGTAAGTATAAAAAATATCTAAATTACTATAAATTTTTTAAGTTTTTTCATTTTTAGCTCAACTTTGGCGAAGCCAAATTTGAGCTTTTGTCATGGCCCGTCATCCATCTGTCCGTACGTCAACAATTGGATACGGCTCGGGCTAGAGGCCGTATTTATGAACCGATCTTTACGAAACTTCTTGGGTACCTTTGTTATGACCGTGGGACGAGAACGAGTGTTTTTGGGTGCGGTCCGAAATTCAAGATGGCTGCCAGCTGCCATTTTGTACCGACGATGCAGAAATCTGTTTTTTGTACAGAACTTCCATATGAAAGCTCTGATTTGAATAATTTTTTGTATGAATGTTTAGTACCATGGGATACATCACACATAATACTGGTTTTTTTCTCGTGCGTAAATTGTGCAAATTGGACTAATTTTGATGTTTTTTGGTGTTACTTTCAGCACTGTAAGCGCAAATGCCAATACGGCTCGGGCTAGAGGCCGTATTTATGAACTGATCTTTACGAAACTTCTTTGGTACCTTTGGTATCACCGTGGGACGAGAACGAGTGTTTTTGGGGCCGGTCCGAAATTCAAGATGGCCGATGGCAGCCATTTTGTACAAAATTAGGTGCAATCAGATTTTTGCACAGAACTTCCATATGAAAGCGCTCATTTGAATAATTTTTTGTGTGAATGTTTAGTACCATGGGATACATCACATATAATACGGGTTTTTTTCTTGTGCAGAAATTATGCAAATTAGATGAAATTTGATTTTTTCAGTGCGACTTACACACAGTAAGTACACATGTCAATACGGCTCAGGATAGAGTCTGTATTTATGAACTGATCTTCACGAAATGTCTTGGGTACCTTTATTATCACCTTGGGACGAGAACGAGTGTTTCTGGGTGCCGTCTAAAATTCAAGATGCCTGCCAGTGGCCATTTTGTACCGAAATTAGGTCTAATCAGTTTTTTGTACACAACTTCTATACGGCTCAGACTAGAGGCCATATTTATGAACCAATCTTTACGAAACTTCTTGGGTACCTTTGTTATCACCGTGGGATGAGAGCGAGTGTTTTTGGGTGTGGTCCGAAATTCAAGATAGCCACCAGCAGCCATTTTGTACCAAAATTAGTGCAATCAGTCTTTTGTACAGAACTTCTGTATGAAAATTCTGATTTGAATAAATTTTTGTATAGTTGTTTAGTAACATGGAATACATCACATATTGTAAGGGTTTTTTTTTTCGTGCAGAAATTATGCAAATTAGATGAACTTTGACTTATTCAGTGCTACTTACACAATGTAAGCACACATGTCAATACGGCTCAGGGTAGAGGCTGTATTTATGAACCGATCTTCACAAAACTTCTTGGGTACCTTTGTTATCACCGTGGGACGAGAATGAGTATTTCTGGGTACGGTCCAAAATTCAAGATGGCTGCCAGTGGCCATTTTGTACCGAAATTAGGTCCAATCAGTTTTTTGTCACAAGTTCTATACAGCTCGTATTTATGAACTGATCTTCACAAAACTTCTTGGGTACCTTTGTTTTCACCTTGGGACAGGAACGAGTGTGTTTTGGGGTGCCTTTGCTATCACTGTGCTATGAGAACAAATATTTTGGGGTTCAGTCAGACCCACTCTGGGACTGAAAGATTTTTTTCTAGTTTAGCATCTGACTGTCACCCACCTTTACAATACTTTACCTACACATTTGTTACAGGCAATGGTCAGTATTTATGTACAGACCGTTACAGTACTTTATATGTACCTTTGTTATCAGGTCATTACCTAGATGTTTGTCATTGCTGTGTCACATACTATACATGTACATGTCTTTGTTCTGACAAGTTGAGCTACAGTGTCATTGACACTTTCATTTACCTCAAAAAGATAACTTATGACCCTCATTGGAATGAGCTTGTTCCAATTACCCTCATTGGAATGAGCTCGATGAGCTTGTTCCAATGACGGGTCATAAGCTGTGTTCTGGCCTCCCCAAAAGTGAAGTAATTAAGTATTCAATAATTTTATTTGCAAGTGTCGTCGGCTTTTCATGTTAGGTAAAGGGTTAAGAAAATGTAGCAATCTACCAGTTAAAGCAGAATTTTGTTTTTCATTGTCATTTTCTTTCTTGAAAGACGTACCATACTATACTGGAACAATCTGCAGCAGTTCATCAAGTCCAGTCTGTTGGAAAATCTGCTAAGCATTATGAGAGACTATATAAGGCTGAAGAAAGTCCAACAGATTTGTGTGGTCTTATATAGCTGATATTATGGCCTGTCAGCACAATAACATGAACAAACAACAATTTTATTCAATTGTCTTACCAGAGTTTAGGCCCTTAGTTTATGTGTCCACCCTAAATTTTTATTCCCCCCCCCCCCCCCCCCCAAATTAAGGGATATAGCCATGGTGCAGTGCATGTGTATGCCCATCTGTAGACAGTGATGGTTTCCACTATCTAATTTAAGTTCTGCTTGACATGTGGGTTGGGTATAATGAGAAGAACCCTATTTATTTTGGGGTCTTTGTACCAAAGTTCAAGGTCACAATGACCTTGAACTTGAAAATTTTCTGGGAGTTGGTTTTGATTTTCTGATTATAATTCAAGTCCTGGTTTCCCCTCACTAATTAAAGCTCTGATGGGTCAATCGAAACCCAACTGGACATATTGGTTCGGTATGATTTGAGGAAGAACCCTATTTAATTTGGGGCCATTGCACCAACGTTGATAGTCACAGTGACCTTTAACATATAAATTTTACTGGTTTCTGCTCTACATGCCACCTTTGTTGTCTATCTCTTATCATTATTTTGTCGCACCATTGGAATTGGTTCACCTCTAACCCATTATCTTTCATTTATTATTTCCTTTCAGATCTGTTGTTCATACAAGGTCCAGATGTACTTTTCAAGGTTGCAATAGTTTTGCTTGGAAATCATAAGGAACTAATCATGCATTGTGACTGCTTTGAGTCAGTGGTAGAATTTTTGAAGACAACATTACCAGAAATGAGCATGATTCAGATGGAGAGGATTATCAACCAGGTACTCATAACAGATACCCCCCCCCCCCACCACCCTCCCCCCCCCCCTTCACTATGATGGGAAACTCTGCACCCTAGGCCTTTCTTTAATACCATCCTTTGCAAAATGTTAACATTTAATGGCCAGTATTTGACATTTACAAACCTAGGGGTTAAAATTCGTGCAAGAATCCGAATCGATTCTCGCTTGGAAAACAATGAGAATCAATTTTGATTCTCGCAGAATGTCCATTTGTTTCTTGTCATAGATCTGAAAGTGTCCTTGAAGGCACGTTGAATTATACTTTGGTATATGTCTCTATAGCAACAATGTCTATGCCATTTCGATGACCACCAATATCTGATGGGAGTTATTGCCCTTCGTTTAAAATATATTGTGTATTCCTTGTTTATGGCATAATTTGAACAATAGTAACCAGATCTCAATTCTTTTTCAGTATATGTCTCTACAGTAACAATGTCCATGTCACGTTTGATGTATTCAAGATTCCATCGCGTAATGTTGAATATGCCAAGTAATCTTGGTATACTGTATTTGCTCCTTGTGTTGAGACAGGTAAAATAAATATTTTCCCAGGTGTCCCATTATAAAAGAAATGAATAATCCAAGCCTTTGGCAGGTATGATGCACCTGGATACAATTGAGAAAATAGGTTTTCTCCTCAAATTTTATTGTACTGATGGCAGGTTGTTAGTGTGTCTCATAGTTAGAGGGTAAATAAAAAATATTTTTGTGGCAAAAATATGGTGTCCCAATGCTTCAAGTGTCCCTAAACATAGAGTAAATATGGGTAGACTGGTGAACTTGTAGAGGGCTAAATTACTTTTCAATGGTCATTTGTAATACAAGTATTTTTAGCTGCGACTAGCAGCTCTATAAGTGGCAATGTCTGTCTGTCTGTCTGTCTGTCTGTCTGTCTGTCTGTCTGTCTGTCTGTCTGTCTGTCTGTCTGTCTGTCTGTCTGTCTGTCTGTCTGTCTGTCTGTCTGTCTGTCTGTCTGTCTGTCTGTCACAGGTCTGTGACCAACGAGTTTGTCTGTGACCAACAAGTTTCAAAACTCAATAACTTTTGAAATACTTGATGGAATGACTTTATATTTGGCATGTAAGTGTATCTTATTGATGTCTAGCCACTGTTCAATGCATGTGATGTTCCACGTATTTTTCTTGGAGTTATGACCCTTGATGAACTTAGAATTTTGTGAATTTTGTGAAATTGCACCACCCGTCGCGATATTTTTCAAAGATATCACACTACCAGCAAAAGGAGCCATAGTTTACCAAGGTGTTGCTCATAAATGTTTTGTTGCAATTTATTGGAGAGTGCCGATTGGCACTCCATTAAATTGTAACAAAATAATTTTGTTTAAATATTTTTCTTCCAGTGTTGAGCCAACAACAAATTAGTGCAATCTGTGTAAAGCTACTATAGTGGCTTTCAACATTTTTCAGTAGAGCCCTGATAGTGGCTTCTAGCACTCAACCAGTTAATTAGAACTGAAACGGTTACACATTTTTCATAACCAGTTAACCGTTTGGGAAACTGGTTAATATGACTGGATAACGGTTCTTTGATAGAGTCAGTAATAAATTTGGGTAAGAACATCCCACCCTACAGGACTACGCAACGCGCAATAAAAGATGATTGTTGGAAGAAATTAAAGCGACCTGTACATGCCTACCTCGGTGTTCGTGACTTTGCGAACGACATCTGTATTCCTTTTAAGTCATAATTCCACAATACAATCCACTGGTCTCAAGAATTTCATTCAACAATTATGCATTATATTTCATATTCAGACGGGGTAAACAGTCAACTCTTGTGACATTGAAAACTGGACAGTGTTACTGTCGCTGAAAGCATGATATGTCAAGCAGATAATTTTGTCTCTGACCCACTGTGAACAGTACTGAAATCACCGGAACTGAGAAATTGAAAACCAGTGAATTATCTATGGCTCAAGCTATTTGCTACATTTATCTCTGTCCTCTTCCAATAGCTCTGTACATGCTGTTTTGGCAGACGGAAGTTCTTGTATGTTGGCAGGAGGGTTGCTGTAGGTACTCTTAGCTCTCACAGAAATGAACTGGTTTTCGGAGACATTCCATATGAGATTCAGACTACGATTTTCCCTGACAAATATAAGCTTGTCCGGGAATCCAAGGTATTTCCGAGTAAGTTTTGCAACTCTTGGGAATCTTTCTGCATCCAAGTGCCACCACCTCAAAGGTGGTTTTTCAAGGGGAACTCTCATTTCCCTAAAGGAAGTTAACTCCTGACAGATACCATGCTCAGAATTATCATCAGCATCAGTTTCATCACTGTAATTATCTCCCAGTAAGAAACGCATGGTATATGTTGATAATTCCAGATTAGATTGTTTTACCACCAGTGCGAATTCCCTGACTGTTATAGATCTTGGAAAATTGTCTGTTGAAGATTGACCGCCAGAATTTGCAGAATGTGATACAGAAACTTTTGATGAGCTAGTCGATTGAGTTGCATTCTTTTTGACTTTATCAACAAGATCAGACTTAGTGGGTTTACTGGGGCCAGTACCTGACTGAAAAGACATGAGAGCCAGAATACCATCAAATACCTCCTCCTGCTGCTTTCCATCCAAGAAAGGCATCCCTTTATAATGAGGATTCAAGGCAGTCACAATAACAAGACAGTCTTCTGACAAATTATCATTCTAGGCATATCTGTTCTTTATATCAGCAGAAAAAACTCTTTTAACTGGTAGAGTGCTAAATTATTTTTGAACATCAAAATTTGTTCACATGTCTTTGCCTTGTTACAATTTATGGGAGAGTGCCTGTAGGCACTCTCCCATAAATTGTAACAAGGCAAATCTACACAGTTTAAATAAGTTCACTTCGAAGATAATATGAAGCATATCTACAGAGTATGAGGCCTTTATACTACAGTCCCTGCACATCAGACTAAAGCCCAAATATGGGCTTCCAGCACTCTACCAGTTAAAGTCTTTCACTACCTTGCTGCCATTTTCTTTTTCTGCTAAATGTGTGTTCAGTAGACGAGCAACTACAGGGCATATCATGCTCAATGTTGGAAACTCGTCTGTACTCCAACAGTAATGTTGTTGCCAACTGGAGGGGTTTTGAAATTGGCATAATGTCTTCATTTATGTGCTATACATCATTGCCAATTTCTAGTACACGTCCTTGTGATGGGGCTGTTATTTTTGGATCGAGTACTACAGCCAAAACAGCAACACCCACCCAATTCCAAGACCCTCTCAAAGATAAAAAAGGTTGAATTCCAACAAATGAAAACATCCGGAAGTAAACTGTGCTTGGGTATATTCATATTTTTACACTATAAACCAATGGCCCAGACAAGCTGCTGCTTAACTCAAAGTTATTAAGTGCCAAACACAAATTTTGAACCCCCAATCCCAAAAATTTGCTTGCAAAACCAAAAATTAAAAGTCTTATCTGGCCTTTCATACATTTACTCTCTGCGCATGCGCAGACGTCAAGAAGTGACCGGAATTGGTGCCAACATTCTTTGTTTGGCCCTGAAGTCATCAACGGTGAAATGACATCTGTGCTTTAAAATCTCCTTTTTTTGAGGATGACAGACACAAATCAATGCAAGAATTGGTGGATACAAGGCTGTTATTGGATGAAGGAAGTGTTCAACAGTGGTTTTGGACATTCAGGGCTGTAACTTAATAATATTTATAAAAAAAATTTATGTTTCCCAATTTCGGGACATATGCCTGATGTCATCATTTTTAAAAATGATTATTCCACTGTTTGTTAAGTATTCCTTCCCTATCCTTCCATGAACCCTTCCTGTTAAACTCTTAAGCTTTTTGGCTATTTTTTATTGAAATTTTTTATTAAATTTCTTGGGAGTTTAACATTTATTACAGAATTTTATTCTGTTTCTTCCCCAGGGTTACATCCTCACCCTAGGGTTGTTGGGCCGTTTAGTCTTGCATATTCTATCCAATGTATTCTTTTTCTTCGTATCAAGATCTAGCTTTGCATCTGATAGCATTTCAATTGGTTCTGACTTTGGGCCTTTTTGTGTGCCTGATATCTTGTTTACCTTGACGTTGTTTACATTGTCAACGTCCTCATATATAGGTAGTTTTTATATTCTATTACTGTAGTATACTGTAGGATACATGGATTGCTATTCCGGTAGTGTAGCTCAAAAATTTTGGATTTTGTCCACACGTAGGCTCTATCGGGATGCTCTTGGGCTCTTAATGTTCCCTTTGGGAACTTGAGCGTTTTTTCAAAACATTTTTTGTTTACAAAAAATATTTTGAATTTAATTATAATTGCTATTATTCATGTATCTCATTTATATTTATATATTGTTCTGGAGTTTGGAGGACTGATATCGACTTTAGTTGATACACTTCTGCGGACTCTTGTCATTCTTGTGTTGCACTGGGATGACTGATGTTGGAGTTGGGTGTCATTGTACGTTGTTGGCGGTGAGGTTCTGAGGATCAGACCCTCTCACTGCATTTTAATTCATTCTGTCAATTTCTATTTCAGAGGAACATGAACATGGTGATGATATTCTGACACCCATCCAAGTGTGCTACTGTCATTGCGCTCCGTGGAGCATATAGAGCTAGCTGCAGTGCTCATTATTGCAAGAGTTAGGGCCTTATGTTAAAGCTTTTAATCTCTTGCAAGCAGCTAGCTCGACCGGTGAAGCGGTGCTCCATCCATGGGTGCCAGGTAAGTCCGTTGCAGTCCAAGAAGTGAATTGGGTAGAGCGAGCACTATAATATAAATAGCTCACCCAGCGATGACAGAAATAGGGAGGAAATAGGAAGTTAGCTGTACTCGGCGAGGTCTGATAGACCGTGAGCGGGAGAGGCCCCCCCCCCCTCTCTAATCTAGCAACGTCTGGGGTCAGATGTTGTTTTGAGAAACTTGCACAAGCCAGAGCATATGTCCGCCCTCCACTCGGAACGCTCTGTTTGGTCTGCAGCCGGGTTCGGCTTCAGTCAAGGCTTCCTCCTCCGAAATGAAGTTTTCTGGTTGGAAACTTGCACGAGAAGAAGGAACCACTCTTTGCCCGTGAAGTCGGACCATCCGGTAGCTAGGGAGATGAGACCTTGATCATCGGGACGTTCAGAGAAGGGATCCGTTTCCGACACACCATCCCAGGAGCAGCATGCGGCTGAGGAACGGAAGACCACTGCTCCTCAGGCCTCGATGAAGGACTTGTTGTCGCAGATTGCGCAGCTGATCGCAGCATCCCAGCAAGTGCAGTTACAGCCTCCCTCAGACTCAGAATCTGAGCTGTTGGACGATGCTGGGTCGGTCGAGCCGTCTATTCACACAGATGCAATGGACCGAGATTCGCAACTGATGGTGAAAGGGATAAGGAAGAGGACTACCCTTCCCTTTCGGAACAGTACATGGTTGCGATGGCTTTCATCCATCAATACAACCGTGAATTTATTCCGCCAAATCAGAATGCTGCGACGAAAAGAGAGAAACCGCTGGCATTGTTAGGCTCGGACAAAGTCTTTTCTTTTCCGGTTCAGTTTATGCAGTTGTTGCAGGTCTTCGGCCATATAGACAATGCCGTATTTATCCTCTTGAGTGCAAGGAAGAAGGCGGTTTCTTATCTTCATGTTCTGTATACATACCCTTTTTGGGGACCACGTTCATTTAAAAATGGTCAGGGAATATGTTTAGAGAGATTTTATGCGTTTGGATGAGCAGACCGGGAATCTAGAGTTATCCTTACCTGTATCATTCATTATTCGCTCAAGACACAATTGAGATGGCAATTTCTTCAAATAGAGCGAATTTGGACGTTATGTCTTACGCAGATCACCTTGCAAGAGCTATGGCGCAACGTCTCAAGGGAAAGGAATTTGAGGACGTTCGTACCTCTTGGAGTTCTTTCCAGGGCAATTATGTATACCACGTACAACTCAGCCCTAACAGTGGCTAATCTGGAGTTAATCAGACGTGATGCTGCCCTTGCATCATCATCACTGATAAGATGACAAGGTGAAAAGCTCTCTCTGAGTCGCTCCGGTTTCTGGACATTTTATTTTCGACGACTAGCTTTCGTTAGTCTATGAACAGGCTACTACGAGAGCATCTAGTGTTCTGCTTTTGAAGTCGGCGTATCAATGACCCACTTCAGCAGACAAGAGTAAGGAGGGCATTCCAGACAAAAATTGTCAAAAGGAAACTCCTCACGAGGATACAAGAAACCCTCTTATAATTACTCTGGAGGTCGTCAGTATTGTGAATCGGGAAAAGGGCGTAGATCTGATCGGGACTATAGGTCAGACGCTTCTAGGCCGACGAGATGAGGTTTTTTGTGGGGAGGACGTGGTTCCTCCTCCCATAAGCCTTGCAGGTCATACAGGTGATGGTTTAGACCTCTATTGCTGGCCAGTTGGCGGAAGTTTATCTAGATCCACAAGAAACTGGATAAAAATCACGGAAGATCAGTGGGTGAGAAGTGTAGTCTCGGATGGCTTATGGCTATCATTCCGAGTAATAACCCAACTAACAAGTTGTCCGCGTTGGACAAATCTTCCATCAAATTCTTGCATAAGAGAGTTTCTCCTACCGGAGGCATACGCTCTCTTATCAAAGGAAGCAATACAGGTCATCGAGAATCAGGATTCTCAAGATTTTTACAGTCACCTGTTCCTCATACCGAAGCCAGACGGCTCATTCCGACCGGTAATAGACTTGAGCTGGATAACAAGCTTATCATGGCTCCAAAAGTTTATTTATGGAAATCATTCAGTTGGTAAAAGCGAGCGTTCGAGTGATCGACTATGCGGCAAGCATAAATCTAAGGATGCGTACTTTCATGTCCTGGTGCATCTGGCATTCTAAAAGTACCTGCGGTTCACCGTACAAGGGAAGGTGTATCAGTTCAGAACAATGTGCTTTGGTCTGAATCTGGCCCCCTGGGCGTTTCACTCGAATAATGAACTCAGTAATGTCTTACTTATGAGCTCATTTGTCTGCGGTAACATCTGCTTACTTGGACGATCTTCTACAGGGATACGGCAACAAAATTATTCTTCAGAACGATGTTCAGAGTCTGCTTCTATTACTCCAACATCTCGGTTTCATCGTAAATGAGAAAAAGTCGGATCTAGCTCCATACAAGCTATGCATACAAGTCTGCCGTTACCCAGAGCAAAGTTAGTCAGTTGTTATGCTCACTTTTGTCTACACTCAGACACATTAATAGTGAGGGAATTCATGCGACTGTTGGAGCTTTGCGGAGCGGCTGTGGATCTCATTCCGATGGGTCGCCTGTGTGCACGTCCCCTCCAGATATTCTTTACCCAGAACTGGAGTGTGATGACGCTTTCGCTTGAGCCAGTATTGTTTTAACAGACCTAGTAAAACAAGGGTTCAAATTGGGCAGTGGTTAACTCATGGAGTTCTGCTGCAACTGCCGGATCTGGTTTTCACGATTATTGACGGATGTGAGTCAGACGGGTTGGGGCACGACCCTAAGTCCCGCAGTCTGGAAGTGTCAGGGTCTATTGGACCCTCGGTTCCAGGAAAAACACATAAACATCAAAGAGATGATGTCAGTATGGCTAGCACTACAACATTGGATTCACATAATCACGGACGTCCATGTTCAAATTTGGTTGGACAACTCGACAACAGTAGCGTACATCGAGAACCAGGGCAGCACCCATTCATTTCCATTACGTCATGAATCATCATGTTCATCTTTCCTGTGTTTGTTCGTCTATATGTCATATACGAGCGCATAATTCATCATAAATAAATTGCTTGTTTTAGGGTACCTCGGAGGCTGCATAGCCAGTTAACTGGTATTCAGATGATTACATGCAGGTT
Source organism: Pictodentalium vernedei (assembly GCA_031216915.1). Lineage (NCBI taxonomy): Eukaryota > Metazoa > Mollusca > Scaphopoda > Dentaliida > Dentaliidae > Pictodentalium > Pictodentalium vernedei. Next base: position 231,918,714 of record CM062297.1, on the reverse strand, counting down.
TTCAATGCTCACACGCATAATAAGGATTTATTAGGCAGACGCATTATTGCATGTTATGGACCTTAGAAATTATTAATTATTTCAGGGGCGGTCTGGTTCGAGCCTGTTAATCATACCTACTTCCATTTCTAGATCCAGGTTTCTATTAATGTCAATACACCTTGTTTACACTCTCGTATATTCGTATGTTTATAGTGTCATAGATATCGGATAGTACACGTCGGGGAGTGTTGTTACTGGAATTTATTGTATGCCTGAATGGGGTCGTCTGTGTGTTACCTCGGAAGTGTGTCACTTTCCAGAGATCGTTCATTGTGGTTCTATTGGACATGTGTATGTTATATATTATATCTCCGGTTTTCGACCTATTTGCGTATGCCGAGTCCGGTGTACGTTATATAGCGGGCGATATTAATTACAGGGATCGTCGCTATAGCCTTAGCCTCTGAAGTGACGTTAAGCACAATTTATTAATAATAATTAATACCTGAGTGCCTGTTCGACGAATATTTATATTGTTTTTTGGTTCCACTTTTTACTGATTCCAGAGCGCTCCCCTCTTTCTTTTTGAAGATTCCTTCAAAAGAAAAGGGGGGGGGGGGGGGGTGATTTTTTACCTCTCCTCTGGCTTGATAGGTATGTAACTATGAAGGGGTGGGTGGCACGGTGGCTCAGTTCGTAGAGGTGCAGGCTGCAAGCCGAGAGGTCCTCGGTTCGAATCCCACCTGCGGCAACTGCGTTGTGTCCTTGGGCAAGACACTTCACCCCCCATTGCCCACGTGGGGGCACTGTGACGTTGTGTACTAAGGCTTACTGCACGTCGATGGTGCACCTGTCTTCAACCAATGCTAACCCTGCTTGTGTGGAGTTGTTATGTTGGGGAGCTGACAGTTGCTCGCTGTTGCTCGGTGGTTCTCTCCGGGTACTCCGGCTTCCTCCACCCGTGAAACTGTCACGGTCATGGTTAGCCATTGTGCAGAAATATGTGACCTTAACCACCAATAAATAAATAAATAACTATGAAGGAAGCTGTTTTGTCCATAATTATATCCTGCATACAGCTGGAGGTTTATTGTATATGGCGTATGTTTGTGGGGGATATTTTCTCTGATTCTCATATACGCCATCCTAATTTTTGGGCCTTAGTCCGGGCTAACCTTAAAAATTGAGATCTCGTTACATCCAATTAGCATAGTCTTCATGCTAAGTATACGGAATTACTTGAACTGGGCTCCTTTTTGTATGATATGTCTTCTCTATTACTGTATAGAGAGACATACATGTAATTCCTAATAACTTTAATTTCCTTTCACCTTGGATTACAGGATTGGAACTATGTTGATCTAATTCTGAAGTCCTAGGCCCTCCACCTTTTTATGATTCTGCTAGTCTGGGCCATTGGTTTACAGTGTAAAAATATTATAAATTTAAAGTAATTTGTAATCCCCAGATGAAGATGGCCATCCCATTAGTGGGCACTCATACCTCCCCGCTGAATTTTTATGTAGTAATCTCTTCTACAAAGAATGATGTTGGCGCCAATTCCGGTCACTTCCTGACGTCTGTGTATGCGCGGAGAGTAAATGTATGGAGGGCCAGATAGGACTTTTAATTTTCGGTTTTGCAAGCAAATTTTGGGGTTTGGGGGGTTCAAAATTTGTGCTTGGCCCTTAATAACTTTGAGTTAAGCACCAGCTAGTCTGGGCCATTGGTAAGTATAAAAATATACAAATTACTTTAAATTTATAATTTGTTTTTGGCATTTTTTAAGTTCCATGGTCGCAACATTTGATATTTTTATACTGTACCAATGACCCAGACTTAGCTGGTGCTAACTCTTAAAATTCTAGGGCCAAACACAAATTTTGCCCCCCCCCCCAGTCCCCAAAATTTGCATCTAAAACCAAAAGAAATCATGTCCTGAAGGACCTCCATACTTTGCCCTCACTGCGCATGCGCAGTGTCAAGGACGTCCCGAAATTGGCGCCAATTACCATTCTTTGTTTGGCCCTTCATCAGTTAACATCTCACTGATCTTTGTGCTTGTAAATCTCAGTTTAAATGATGCCAGACACATAAATATTGGAGAAATGGTGATTCTAAGGAGGATATAGAAGGAGGAGAGGAAAAAGGAGTGACAGAAAATATTCAGGGCTGTAACTTAAAATTTTGTAATGAAATTATGTTAAGTTGCCTATTTTCGAGGCATGGGCCTGTTGTTGTCATTCTTGCTATGAAGTTGCACTGCTTATTCAGTGTTTCCTCTCCCCTTGTCCTTTAAGTCCCCCCTTGCTATTCTCTCATGCTTTTGGCATATTTTTGGGTAAGATTACTACTAAAATTTCTTGGAAGATTTAGCTTGGTAACAGAATGAATTCTGTTATTTTCCCCATGTTTACGTTCTCACCCATGGGTGTTTAGACGTAGTGTTCTGCATCTACCATCTGATGTTCTGCAGATTCTTCCCTGGAAGTCTCTGTTTTGCATCAGATAGTGTATATTTTGGTAACTGATTTTGGGCCAGGATTGTCAGTGCCTGGAGTCATGTTTTCTGGTGTTTATACACTTCTTGTTTACATTGGCAACAGTCTCTTTTGAGGGGGGCTTTTTGCCTTTGTACTAGTTTATCTTATTACAAGATACATTATTATTATTTGTAAGTGTTGCATTAATTATTTAAAATAATTTTAAAATTTTTGTTTACACTTAGGCTTGGGATCCATTGGGGCTCAACGTTACTTTTCAGAAACTTGGGCTTTGCTGAAAAAAAAATTTTCAAAATTTATTTTTGATTCCAATTGTTTTTTCAATGTTAATGGATCATGTTATTATGTATCTTTGTTTTCAGGAGTTCGTGCGAGTACTAGGACTTATTGTTGTCTTTTCACAATGAAAGGATATTGTTCAAATTGTAATGAGAGGAAATCTTCCTCTGACTTTCATGATTATGGTATTAATTGTAGTCAGTGTACTCGCACTAACTCCTGTTCAGTATGTGAATATTGGGATGACAAACATTGGAAACGTGTGTCACGGTATGTTGTTAGCGGGGAAAGGGCTATGCCGGTCCTTTCTCCGCGGGGTCACTCTAGTTTATCAGTTTCTATTTCAGAGGAACAAGAACAGGGTGATGTTTCCATGTTATCTTCCAAAGGTGCGCTTCCGTCGTCACAATCAAATGAGGAGCTAGCGGCAAAAGTGCTCATGGAGATATGCCGGTTGCCTAAGAGGTCCCTAGTAGGATCGACGGCGCTGTCGTCCGCTAGCTCGCCCGGTGTAGCGTCCATTCACCGAATGGTTCGGCAGCCGGGTTCGTCCGTTGCGGTCCAGGAAGGAGTTTTGGGTGATGCGAGCACTATAAGCATACTAGGTGCACACCCAGTGACGGCGGATAAGAGGCGAGATTGGAGGAAGCCTTGTAGTCCGGTTCCTAGCTTGTCCAGGTCCAGCCGGGCCGCGAGCGAGAGAGGCCCCTCTCTCGTACAACAACATCTGGGACCAGATGTTGTGATACAAAATGTTTCGCAAGCGGAGCATACGTCCGCCGCTCGGGACGCTCCGTTATATAGGCAGTCCGGAGAGACTGTACAGGCTTCCTCATCCTCTCAGCAGCGCACACGACCGCACCTTGGCTACGTGACCACGGATATTCAGCCAGCTTCGCCGAACAGGGATTCAACAGCGACCAGGTCACGCCATCCGGTAGCCAGGGACAAGAGGCCAGTAGACTCCGGACGTTCGCATAAGAGAAGTATGCGGGAGTCAGTTGATGCGGAGCTTCCGGCGGCTAAGCAGCGAAAGACCGCTACTCCGCAGGCCTCGATTACGGAGGTGCTTGCTCAGATAGCACAAATTATCACAGCATCCCAGCAAACGAAAGAATCGTTGTCGGATCAGGAATTATCCGAAGGCGCTGGGTCGGTACGCTCCGCCGAAGCATCAGGTGTGGACGACCGGGAGCATCATGAGGTCCGACCGGATGGGGAAAGGGATACTGAGGACTTGGAGCCATCCCTTTCGGAACAACATGAAGCTGCCGTAGATTTCATCCGGCACTACCTTCAAGTTGTTCCGTCGGGCCAGACTGCTGCGATGCCGGACAAGAGACTGATAGCGTCATTGGACACTGAATTTTTTGAGCGTTTCAGAGACATCGTCCCGGAGTTTCCGTCACAGTCCAATAATGTCACAAGAACATTCGAATTATTGAACGACGCTATCTTTAAGCTTGCTTCCAAAACAGGCAAAGCTGGTTTCTTGTCCGCCAGTGCTCTTAACCTGCCTTTCATCAATTCAAGGAATAAATTCGATACGGCAGGACAGGGCATACCGAGAGTTCCTCTGCGTCTAGACGACGTGGCGGAAGACTTGGAAATGTCATTACCGTCGTCTATGTCCATTCCAACCGCGGCGTTGGAATCGACAATTACGTCTAACAGAGCCAGCTTAGACGCTTTATCATACGCAGACTACCTTACAAAGGCATTATCACTGCGTCTTCAAGGGAAAGAATTCCAGGATATACAATCCTCATTAAGACTTCTTTGAAGGGCAGTGGCTTATTCCACGTATAACTCTGCCCTTTCAGTGGCAAACCTGGAGTTAGTTAGATGTGACGCAGCCCTAGCTACATCCACACACGTGGATAGTAAGGTGAAGAACTCTCTCAGAGTCGCTTCGGTCTCCGGAGAGCTTCTCTTCGATGGCAAGCTTTCAGCAATCTATGATAAAATAACTAAGAAAGCTTCGGATTCTCTGCTTTTTAAATCCGCTTCCAAAAAGTCGGATTCAGCAGATAAGAGTAAGACAGGCACTTCTGGGACAAATACACCCAAGAGAGGTTCCTATAGAGGTTCCTTTGCGTCCTCTTGGTCTTATTCAAGAGGCCGTCAAGGCAGCGACTCACGTGCGGGACGTTCTTCGGGCCGAGACAACCGGTCTGATGTCCCGAGGTCGACGGGACGAGGTGCGGGTCGTGGAGGACGTGGTTTCTTCTCCCGCAGGCCTCGCAGGTCCAGGAGGTGATGGTTTGAACCTCTATCGTGTTCCGGTTGGCGGAAGGTTGTCGAGTTTTACAGAAGAGTGGGCGTCAATTACGGACGACCCTTGGGTGAGAGGGGTGATTTCGGAAGGACTAAGAATATCCTTCAAACGAAAGCCTCCATTAACTCGAAGTCCAAAATGGACTCAACTTCCGTCAAATCCGCAGAAAAGAGACGCTCTTTTATCGGAGGTACAGTCTCTTTTGATGAAGAACGCGGTAGAGGTCATAGAAGACCAGGAATCACCGGGGTTCTACAGCCATCTATTTCTGGTTCCGAAACCAGACGGCTCGTTCCGTCCAGTCATCGATTTGAGCTGGATAAACAAGCTGATCGTCGCTCCGAAGTTCTATATGGAGACGATTCGATCGGTCAGAGCGAGTATTCGGGTGAACGATTATGCTACAAGCATAGATCTCAAAGATGCGTACTTTCACGTCATGGTACATCCGACATTCAGAAAGTATCTATGCTTCGCAGTCCTAGGAGTTGTATATCAATTCCGGGCGATGTGCTTCGGATTGAACCTAGCGCCCTGGGCTTTCACTCGAGTAATGAACTCGGTAATGATGTATTTCCGAGCTCATTCGTCTGCGGTAATGTCGGCCTACCTGGACGACATTCTTCAGAGGTACGGCAACGAGTTAACGCTTCAGAACGATATGCAGAATCTGCTTCTATTGCTCCGACATCTCGGTTTTGTTATAAACGAGGAGAAGTCGGATCTGGTGCCGTCCAAGTCATTCACTCATCTGGGAATGAGCTTCGAGACGCACAACAATCTCGTTCGTCTGCCGTTAACCAGAGCAAAGTTAATCAGTTGTTACGCTCGCTATTGTCTTCATGCAGACAAAGTCACAGCGGGGGAGTTCATGAGACTGATAGGTCTGTGCGGAACCGCTGCGGATCTCATTCCGATGGGGCGGTTGCGCACTCATCCTCTCCAAATTTTCTTGACTCAGGATTGGAGTGTGAAGATTCATTCGCTCGATATAGACGTTCTCTTGTCAGATCAAGTGAAACAAGAGATTCAGACTTGGGCAAACATTCAGTGGTTGACTCAGGGAGTTCCGCTGCAGTTGCCGGATCCGAGTTTTACGATTATGACGGATGCCAGTCAAACAGGTTGGGGTGCAACATTGATCCCAACGGATTCGAGGTGCCAGGGTCTTTGGGATCCACAGTTTTTAAGCAAGCACATAAACATCAAGGAAATGATGTCAATTTAGCTTGCGTTACGCCATTGGATGGACATTATTCACAAAGCTCATGTCCAAATCCTGTCCGACAATACGACAGTAGTGGCGTATATCCAGAACCAGGGAGGCACCCATTCCGTTTCGTTATTCAATTTAACGGAAAGAATCCTTCTGTTTGCTCTAGAACACCAAGTTCTACTTTCGGTCCGTCATATACCGGGTCGTCTGAATGTTCTAGCAGACTCCCTTTCACGGAAGGGTCGCTTGTTGCCGTCAGAGTGGACTCTCAACAAACAGGTATTCAATCAGATTTGCTACCAATGGGAACGGCCAATGATAGACTTATTTGCGACACATCTCAACAATCAGTTGCAGACGTATGTGTCACCATGTCCGGATCCACGAGCATATGCAGTAGACGCTCTATCGATCTCGTGGGACGGAATGATAGGATATGCGTATCCTCCAGCGCCGTTAATACAGCAAGTATTGCTGAAGATAAAACAATCTCAATGCAGGATTCTGTTGGTAGCATCTCTGTCTCCACAGAGACCGTGGATAATCTACTCAGATGTCTGCTGTGGGACTTACCGCGAAAGCTTCCTCCACGGGAGGATCTTCTTTCGCAGGGGAAATCGCGTCAACTTCATCACAACCCGCAAGGTCTCAACCTTCACGTATTTCCATTGTGCAGTCCTTCTTGCATGGCAAGCATTTTACAGGACGAGCAATGGACGCGATTTCTAACTGTAGGAGGACCTCCTCTTCACTAAATTATGCGGCTAAGTGGAAGGTCTTTCGTCGTTGGTGTAGGGATCATTCTGTTGATATTTTTGATCCCTCCATACCAGACATTGCAAACTTTCTAATATACTTGTTTGACGAGATCAAACTGCAGCCTGTTACTATTAAAGGTTATAGGTCTATGTTATCTGATACCTATGCACACAATGATAGTTTACAAATTGGATCTAATGTCTCTTTATCTAAGTTAGTTAGAAACTTCTCGATAAATAGACCTAGAACTCTTAGATTAATTCCTAAATGGAATTTAGCTTGGGTTCTTCTTAAACTGAAAGAAAAGCCATTTGAGCCTCTTGGGACAGTAGATTTCAAATTCTTGTCTTATAAGACAGCTTTTCTCTTAGCTTTCTCCTCTGCTAGAAGAGTCAGTGAGCTTCATGCACTTTCGGTGGATGATTCTCACTATCGTAGTGTCGGGAACACTATTACCTTTACTACTAATGTTGGATTTTTAGCTAAGAATCAGGCTCCTAATAAATACCCAGAACCTATTCTTATTAAGGCTCTTCCGTCTTCGGACGGGCGTAGGCCTTTACTCTGGCCTGTTAGAGCTTTACGTATTTATAAACAAAGATCTCAGTTTATCAGAAAGGGACGGAAACGCTTCTTTCTGTCTCTGATGCCTAATAGAAAGGACATTTCGGTCCATTCTATTGCTAGATGGATTCAATTAACTATCCGTACTGCTTATGATAATATATCTTCTACTCAGCAGTCTGTGCTTAAGATTTTGGCTCATGAAGTAAGAGCTCTTTCTACATCTTGGGCTTACGCAAATAGTGTTGCTATTACAGATTTAATGAAGGCTGCTTATTGGTCTCAGCCATCCACATTCACAAATTTTTATCTCAGAAATATTGAGTCCATTTCTGGAGACCTGCATTGTTTAGGTCCGTTATCTGTTGCTCAAAATGTCGTCCACTAAACAGTTGCAACTATGGTTATGCAGGCTTTCTGTTCCGGCAGTGACTCCATCCTGCTGCCCTCTTCGCTCTGGGCTATTTGACCCAGGGCAAGGGGGAAGGGGGGGGGGGAGGGTGTTCCCTTAGGTCACCATGCTTTATAGTGAAAAGCTAGGGGATTCCTCCTCCGGAGTCAGTAATTCTGAGTCGTTACCGGGATGGTTTTAAAGTGTAATATTAATGTTAAAAATTCATTCATGTCTTATTTTTAAAGTGTAGCTCGGGGTGAAGCATTTGTATATGTCAAGTGTCAAACGGGCGTTAATATACAATCCTCGAACACTTTTATAAGAATATAAAGAGTCTCATTTCTCTGGACTAACTTTATTTATTGGCTTACTTTAAAAATAATTAGTATAAGGGGTTATACTGGATGTTAATAGAGAACATGAATGTTATTATGCTCAATTATGAAGGGTATTGTATCTTTCTAATTTAATATAAAATAAGAAAGATACATGTAAAACCTAATACTCCTTTTCTCCTTGAGGGGTTTGACTCTATTTATATAGTTGAGCTTATTGGATTTTCCTCTGTGTCCTAGGCCCTCCAGCCTTTTTACTATTCAGCTAAGTCTGGGTCATTGGTACAGTATAAAAATGTTAAAAAATTTATAGTAATTTATATATTTTTTATACTTACCAATGACCCAGACGGGGATGGCCCTCCCAGGAGTTGGGAACTCATACCTCCCCGCTGAGTACATAGCACTGACCAGGCACTGCTTGTAAGAATGGTAATTGGCACCAATTTCGGGACGTCCTTGACACTGCACATGCGCAGTGAGGGCAAAATATGGAGGTCCTTCAGGACATGATTTCTTTTGGTTTTAGATGCAAATTTTGGGGATTGGGGGGCAAAATTTATGTTTGGCCCTAGAATTTTAAGAGTTAGCACCAGCTAAGTCTGGGTCATTGGTAAGTATAAAAAATATATAAATTACTATAAATTTTTTAACTTTTTAAAATGCCCTACCAGATGCCATCTTGCCTTTGTCATAGCCTTAGGTCGGTCAAAAGATCACTTAATTTGATCACACTTGCGATGACCTGAGTTTCTGTATCTCCACCGCCCATACATTGAGAACACTGTTCAACTTCACCCCTGACTGTCCAAATGGGTTTTTTTCTGCATGAGTTTTCATGGTGGAAGTCATGCCCGAGTATGCCAAATGCACTCTACATATCTTGTTCGCATCACATTTTTTTATTTTGATCCTCGACAAGAATAAAATTATTCCAAACTTCTGATCTTCTCTTCTCCATATTTCACATTTTCACATTTTTATTTTCAGTTGTTATTCTGACTTACTCTTATGACACTTCAACTTCAGATTGAAATTTTTCAAGGGGTTACTGGAATAATTCTACAAAATTACATATTTGTACATTACAAAAAGAAACAGCGCCCTCGTAACACAACTCGGACAATTTAACATACTGGTGAACTACAAATCACTGTCAGCTACTTCAGAGGTGCCAAATGGAACAATGTCGCAGAGTTCAAATTTTTGTTTTTGTTTGTTTATATAAATTTACTTTATTACAAATTATTGGAGAATGCCCACAGCCACTCTCAAATAATTTGTAATAAAACAAATGATGATTGAATTCAGACAACCAAAAATAATCTGCCCCAACCAGTTATCATAGACTGGACCGAAAAATTTGTTTTGTTGAAAAAGGTAAATTTCTGTCTGCCGAATGTCCTTCATTCATATGAAACATCTTTTGGCAAATAGAGAAAATAATCAACAATTTTCAACAATACTCAACTTGAAGCCAACCAAGACTGCTACCTGTCAACATGAAACTGATTGAAAGATCCTCTCTAGCACCACATATCCTTTAGTTTCAGTACCTGAGCCTGTGTTAAATAGTTGCTGGACACCATATTTGTAGTGTTCAACTGATTACCTAAAATATTTGCTGACTGATTACTGGTTATTTGAGCTCACAATTGGACGATTCTGATGCCGATTTCGATTTTAATACCGTGCACTACAAGACAAGTCGAGGCTCGACAGAACTACATTAAACTAAACATTTTTCACAGTGTTAAACTTCGTTGACTGGGGTCACAGTAAAATTACCAGTCGCACACACTTGGACCAGAAATGTGGCGTTTACCACCCAAGTGCGTACGACTGGTAATTTTACTGCAACCTGAGTCAAAGGAGTGCAACCTTCACTTTTCCGGTATGAACTGGCTATTGCCGCAAGTATGCTCAATTGTAAACTTTACATGTCGTTTAACTTGTATATCGTGTAAAGGGTCATGTAGAGAGATTAAGAATACACATTGTGGTTGTTTCTCAACTTTATTGAATGGTATCATTGACATCATTTTACGCGACAATTGAACAATTGTAAAAGATAATAAAATTCGGTTACTGAATCATCACAAAATGCTTGGCAACAATCGGTTGAACCGATGTTCCAGGAGCTGTTGCCGTTGTCATCTGATTGCCCACAATCGGTCAAGTGTGGTGGCCGGTTCCGATCATCGGTTGAACACTACATATTTGTGGAATCTGACTTTTAGAATATGAATCTGGAAGCAGAAGACAGTTTTGTGTAACCCTTTACCTAACATGAAAAGCAGATGACACTTGCAAAAAAAATTCACTAACTAATTTTTTTCATTTTTTGTCCCAAAAACATAGGTTATGACCCCTTGTTGGAATGAGCTCATTCCAACAAGGGGTCGTAACCTATGTTTTTATTCTGAAGTGCGGGTCTGCAACTTAAAGGCTTCATATTCATTGGCTATCATTCACATTTTCTCCCCCCACTTCCCATGCAAGATATTCGTGTCTCATGTGAGAAGGCCGTGTGAGATAGATATCTATCTCACCTGACCCACGTGATCGGCTTATTAGCATATTTAATGAGTGCGGGACTAAATTCAGTCATCTCACATTCTGTAAACAAACAACATAGTGTCACATTTAGGAAATATTAGCAGATGAACGTTTGTCGAAGAAAATAGAAATAAAAACACAGGCTGCAAAACCAAAGGATACTTGAATCTTTTATATGAATTTTTGGGTAGAGAGTGGAGAGAGTTGCACGAAATTCCCATCGAAAGGTAATGTGAATACATTGCAAAATTCATAATATGACGTCATCGGAATGTGTCTGTGTTCATTTCACTACCAATCTCTAACCCCTGTCTGGCCGGCATTGGGATTTAATTTCGTGGTATGTACCTGTGGTATATACAGAACTTTTCTGCACTCTTTCCGATAAGCAAAGCAGTTTTTTTCATAAATGGACAACAAAATTGTTCGATATAGCTGCATTTATCCCTGAACTTCTTTTGATGAGGTGGGGGTGAAAAATTATCCCAGATTGGGTGGGTGTGAGATGGGGAAATCTCACCCTCGGGACAAGATATTTGGTCCAGACACTCTGCAAGCCTATTGTCTGGCTCAAATATCTTGCCCTCATGTGAGATTTCCCCCATCTCACACCCTCACCCACATCAAGGATAAGAATAATCTTTGAAGTGATATTATTTATTCGGTAAGGATTTGACTTGTTACAATTTATGGGAGAGTGCCCAAAGGCACTCTCCCATAAATTGTAACAAGTCGAAGACATGTGAACAAATTTTGATGGTAAAAGATAATTTAACACTCTACCAGTTAATAAACCACAATGCCCTCAAAAATCATGTTATTGTTATATTAATCAATATGTTGATACTTTATTTCAGGCATTTGAAATGGACATTAGTAAGCAGTTACAAGCATATGAAGTGGAATATCATGTGTTAAGAGAAGAAATGTTATATTCTCCACAAAGAGGAGATGTTGACTTGATGCGGAAACTAGAACAGGCTAATTACAATCTGAAGCAGCAAAACATGGAACTGTTAGAAAAGCTACAGCAGGCCAACAGTCAGCATCATAGTTTAGATATTGCAATTAACAACTACCAGTCCAATGAAAACAAACTCAAGTCCAGAATACAGACATTAGAGATAGAGAGAAATGCTCTTCTCAACTCGATAGCAAAGTTAAGGCAAATTATACCTCAAGAACAGATAGACCAGCTGGACTTATCTCTTCCTTTATCACCCACACTTCCAACTTCCCCTTTGCCAAGGCTGAAAAACATTACTGCCTCAAGAGATAAAGAAGGCGAAAACAAGAAGAACAATAACCTCAGTTCAAGTGCGAAACAACGGCAGTCTCCTAGTCATAAAGCAATTAATTTAAACAATCGTTTTGAATGAGATATTCTGGAGCAAGAAATTGGCTTCTTTTAGTTTAAATTCTATTAAATCTGGATGAAACACCAAAGAAAAATATTCTAAACTTCCATGCTCTATGGAATAAAGATGTAAGACAGTCAGAATGGTAAGGCCATTGACTCTTCACCCTATGTAATTGCAAAATCCGGCCAGAACTATACACAAAAGTCAATATTCAAATTTTATTATTTCATTGCTTACGTCTCTGAAACATAGCTTATGTCCCCTCACTGGAACAAGCTTATTGGGATCGTTCCAGTGAGAAGGCAAATACCATGTTTAAAGGCAGTAAATGAAAATATTTAGTTATTCAAAGAATAGTTTTGCATTTGTGATCCCATAGTCGTTTTAGGTTAAGGATTAAATATATCTGGTTTCTCAGGCATACCTCTCATTAAAATTCTTCCTCCCCCCACCCCCCCATATTATTTTACCTATTTTGTTTTTAGTAATTAAAAATCTATTCTACACTGACTCCAAGTCAGTTCTTTTCAAAGTTTGATGTGTAAATCAGTAGAACCCTGTTAATTGAATATCCACTTTGCAGGGGGAAAATTTTTCAATTTACAGGAGTATTCATTTAGCAGGAATTGGGTAATTTCTCTGTATTCTGGTATTAAACTGGGCATTTATTCTTCTACATCTTGTTTGACAGAGTGCATTGAGCTCTGCCAAGCAAGATATAATAGACTAACTGCCTGTATTTGATCTGGTGAGGCCAAATTGGTCTATTTATAAACAAGGGGAATTCAGTGATTCTTGCAACGATATTGCCTTAGCTGCCAATGTGGCATTAACCCTTTACCCAATGAAATTGCCAAAACCAGCCAGCGCTATTCTCAAAAATCGCAAAGTAATTTTCATTATTTTTTCATTTTTTGTCTCAAAACATAGGTTATGTCACCCTCGTTGGAACAAGCGCGTCAAGATCATTCCAATGGGGGGTCATAAACTATGTTTTTGAGACAAAAAATGGAAAAAAAGAGTTATTCAAGAATTGTTTTTGCAAGTGTCGTCTGCTTTTCATGTTAGGTAAAGGGTTAAGCACCAATAAATAAATAAATTCAGTGATTATCAGGATAATTTCTTTACATATTACAAGATTTTTTATTCAGTGAATAGGAGTGGACGACCCACATTGTGTCCTTGGACAACATTTCTATAAATTTCTCACACATGCAGAACACTTTCAGTGTAGGAAAAAATTCAAGATAAATTTCCTGAGATACAAGAATATATTTTTATATGCCTTATTTGCAAGTGGTAATAGTTTTAGAACTGTTGACCAGCTTTAATTAGTTTTGTATGTTGGATTCCAGATTAGTAAAGCATTGCTCATCTTCTATGGATGGTCAGTTCTACTGGTAGAGCAGAATGCCTGATCATCAAGTTCTGAACAAGCCAAAAAATAAGCAGACTGTCATCTGCAAAATGAGGTCCCCAGAGGCAGAATTTTGTGATGCTACCCTGCACAGCAGGGTAGTATCACTGAATTTACCCTCTGTGAACCTCAATCTGAATCAAGGTCTTAAACCTAAACAGAAGAAAGAGGTACCCAGAGAATAAATTGGCCCACTGTATGGGATAGAATCAGCAAATTCACCCTCTGGGGACGTCATTTTGCAAATGACAGATTGCTTATTTTTAGGCTTGGTTCTCTAAATGGCAACAAAAGTATCATGTGTTAACCCTTAAAACCTGAGATTAATGTTAATGTTAATAAGTACTGTATATATATATTACACAACTGCAGGTGACTCAACAGTGCTTTTACATCATTGTTCAGCCAACAATGTTGTAAAAACATTGTCACAATAAATGCAGTCAACCGGTACATTTCTCGAGGAAGAATACACTTGGACAAATGTTTTTCAAACTAATATAAAAAATTATTGGCTGTATGAGGCCTTAGAGGTTAAGTAAGTACATAGTTGTTTATTATTGTGACATGTACTTCATAACAGTACTAATTACTTGCTGTCACATTATAGTCACAAAAAGGAAATTGACTTTATACCTCAACTAGTCTTCATTCCACTCCCCCAAAATGCTTACAGTTTCAGATTCATTCCAAAAAAGATTTACTTCAACAAAGAGTGGAAGTCCTATTTGTTAATTGATATCATGATTCTCGCCAGTTTATTGAATGGTGGAGGCAGGTTGCATATTTATTGAAACTAATCTAATATCATATAGAAATTTTTTTATTGGATATTATCCCTTTACCCAATGTAATGTCCCAAACTGGCTGGCTCTTTTCACAAAACTTGCTACTCAAATTTTGTCATTTATTCTATTCTATTGCTATTCTGTAGATTATGAGGCCTAAAACATAAAACAAACCGAGAACATGAATTTTTGATGGCAATGATATAATAATTACAAAAATAAATAAAATAAAAAAACGCCTGCCCAATTGCAATTTTACAAAAAATGACCTGAGAAACAAGATTCACTTTGTGGGGCCTAATGGTCCCTTCTTTAAAATTTGAAATAGGTGTGATCGATAATTTAACCCTTTACCCAACGCACGCATCAAAATTTATTAGGCTTTCCCAAACCCAGTTTGGGAAAGACTCTTGTTATTCTTTTTCAAAATTTTTCTTCTCTATTTTTTTTTTTTTTTTTTCTTCTTTTTGTCTGTTGAAGTGCTCGAAAACAAGCTGTACGATTTTGACCAAATTTGGCACACTTATGTAATGTCATAAAATCTAATGAAATGCGGTATCAACATATCTGTGAAAACGCGTATTTTCAAAATATTCTGCCAAAACCTTCAAAATTTCTCCATTTTTCAAATGTCTCAAAATTGTTAACAGTTATTTAGCTCAAATTTTCCACACATTTAGAGCATAATATGATACACCACAATCACCACTCAAATCTTTCAACATTAACCCTCACTGGCCTAAAATGACATGAATATAGATTTTTTCTTCAAAATTGACCAAGTTCAAGGGCAAATTTCTGTAATAACAAGGTTGTAGTAACAGTTATTTTGGTTTGGATAGATGCAACAATGATTGCGGAAGAAAGTTACTGTTTACTTTTTAATCTCAGATTTAACCCTCAAGCACAATGAGGGCGAGGATAAGAGTACCATTTGAAAATGCCCAAATTAGCCAACTTTGGTTGCTTTTTCTATCATTTTGGAAAGGGTTAATTTCAAACACTTTTCATGTACGTATTTACAATTGACTACCGAGCATATTTGCTGTTGTAAGTTTGGTTGTAAAGTTTAACCCTATCCCATTCTGGTTGCTTAAAAGTAGGTACCGTCCAAAAAATCTCCAATTTTTTCAGAATGTGGTAAGTTTAGGTGGCGATTTACTCCATTTTTAATTGCTTGAGCTCTGATTGTTTTTTGTAGCTGCTTGCAGCAGTCAAAGTATGACAAATTTTGTTCTATATGTTATTATTAAAAGTTTAACCCTTGGCAGATTTGAGACTTCCCATAAGGGTACTGTTGGAATACTTGTTATTTTCGCCAACTTCAAGGGCAATTTTCTCAAATTACAAGGTAGTTGTAACAATTATTTTGGTATGGCTGGATGCAACAACGATTGTGGAAGAAAGTTACTGTTTACTTCTTAATCTCAGATTTAACCCTCAAGCACAATGAGGGCGAGAATAAGAGTACCATTTGAAAATGCCAAAATTAGCCATCTTTTCTTGCTTTTTCTATCATTTTGGAAAGGGTTAATTTCAAAAACTTTTCATGTACGTATTCACAATTGACTACCGAGCATATTTGCTGTTGTAAGTTTGGTTGTAAAGTTTAACCCTATCCCATTCTGGTTGCATAAAACTAGGTACCGTCCAAAAAAACTCCAATTTTTCAGAATTTGGTAAGTTTAGGTGGCGATTTACTCCATTTTTAATTGCTTGAGCTCTGAATGTTTTCTATATCTGCTTGCAGCAGTCAAAGTATGACCAATTTTGTTCTATATGTTATTATTAAAAGTTTAACCCTTAGCAGATTTGAGACTTCCCATAAGGGTACTGTCAGAACAATTGTTATTTTCGCCAACGTTTACATGCACTTTCTCAGCACTGGGGCCATATCGTCTCAAAACCTTTTCCATGAGAGGATTGGGCCTTCATCCAAGAACAAGTTTGTTGTTATATATTTTATTCAAAGTTTTAACCTTCACCCAGTTTTCGAGCCTTGAATTTGAGTGCCCTAAAATTCTTCATAAAATTGGCTAATTTGGAGCTCACTTTTCTTCCATTTTCGAAAGGAATATCGAAAAATAATTTACATGTTCGTATTTACAATTGCCTACCGAACATATTTGCTGTTGTAAGTTTGGTTGTAAAGTTTAACCCTATGCTCATTCTGTTTCCATAAAGATAGGTGCAGTCCAAAAAAAACTCTCGTTTTTGAGAATTTGGTAAGTTTAAGTGATGATTTACTCCATTGCTAATTGATTGAACGCTGAACATTTTCTATGGCTGTATGCAGTAGTCATAGTATGACAACTTTTGTTTTATATGTCATTATTAAAAGTTTAACCGTTGGGAGATTCGAGACTGCCCATATGGGTTCGGTTGGAATAATTGATATTTTCATAAAATCACTGAATATTGATAAGCGTGCAGTGGTAGTTTGGAATAGAATATCCGAAAATGCTTTCGAACTTCGGATTCACAGTTCAATTCCAAAAATATTTTCTGTTATAAGGTTGCTGTAAAGTTTAACGCCATCCCTGTCTCAGATGCATAAAGATTGGTGCCATCAAAAAAACTCTTCATTTTTTTCAGAATTCCGTAGGTTTAAGTGACAATTTACTCCATTCCTAATTCATTGAGTGCTGAATGTTTTCTATGCCTGCATACAGAAAGCATAGAATGACAACTTCTGTTTTATACGTTATTATCAAAAGTTTAACACTTGGCATATTTAGGAGTTCCCATGTGGGTATAGTCAGAATAATTATTTTCATAAAATCAATCCCTGAATATATAGGTAACCGTGCAGTGGCCTTTCGGTGGTGCTACATGAAGCCGCAAATAGTTAAGATTGAAAAGTTCATCAAATAGACAGATATAATGCCTAACTCATCCGGTGACAGGTAAATAATGAATGGAAAAGTCGTTGAATTGAGAATAAAGTAGGGACGAAACGTGCCCGCGGTTTCCACCTGATCCGCGGTTTTTCCACGTGGTCTCCGCACTTGACAAAGATACTAAACTGTCGGGCAGGGACAGTAGAAAACATTCTGAGAATTTCAAGTTGCTGCCTTGCATGGTCGTGACGTAATTGGCGTATATCTGACATTGTATCTGTTCAATTTGAATGTCAAATTAGCCAGATGACGGCTTTTTCTCCACCGCATCCAGTTGTGAGTTTCTGCCGGGACGGTCTAAAATAAGCAGTTGAACTATAAACTTTCTGTCCCATATGAATGTGCGGACTGTCTGAAAAAAATTGATTTTCGGTGAATTTTGCAAACATCTGTACTCATTTCCTCTAATTGTAAGGTTGTTGTAGCAATTATTTTGGTATGGATAGATACAGCAATGATTGCAGAAGAAAGTTTCTGTTTACTTTTTAATGTCAAGATTTAACCCCCTAGCACAAAAGGGCGAGAATAAGAGTACCGTTACAGAATGCCAAAATTAGCCAACTTTGAATGCTTTTTGTCTATCATTTGTCTATCCTTTTGGAAAAGGTTAATTTCAATCACTTTGCTTTGCTATATGTAGTCTGCATTTTCACATTGAAAAGTTGGGATAGCCCGTAATTTGTCCAACAAATTACAATTCTCTAGTTTTAAGTATTATTTTTTCAAATTTTTTAAACAAATTCAACAAAACCATATTGTGTGCTCCTCAATTGGAACGAGCTCATCAAGGTCACATGATATGGTTTTGTTGAAATGTTTGGAAAAATAATATTTATTCAACTGCTCAATTTGCATATTACATGGGCAGATGCGACCAATTTGTTAGGTAAAGGCTTAAATACCATGGTATTATTTTGAAGGATATGATGCAGGAGCACACAGTGAATTGAGTAACTTTGTCCCACACTGGATTAAATATGTTCTTTTCTTAGAATTACTTTCAGACTATTACATATATTTATGAAGGAAACCTCTTTCTCTGTACCTCCCCACCACCCCACAAAAATGTTTTTTACAAAATGACTGCATACCTGTAGAAATTATATTTGGCTTCATGACATGCTAAATTCAAATTGTTTATGTAAATACAACAATTGGAAAACACACCTCCATATCTAGAAATTTATTTTTCTAAAAGCATAATATTGTCCAAACAATTCTCAATTAATTTTATGTGCCATTTTGTTATAGATAATATTTTTTGTTTATTATATGTGTATGAAATTAATAGTCATTTATGCGCACATAAATTTTTTGTTTACTTTTATTGTTTATTCTGTCATGAATACAGATTCGTAATATTAGGCCCAGGAGGTCTAAAAAGGAGGATGGGAAATATTTATCATGTTATTGTTTATCCCATTTACTGGTTGCTGTCACTATATTGTATTAGATGTAACACTACAAGGAAAAATATTTATCTTGCAGAATAACCATAGGAAAATTTATCTTCTGTTCTTCTTAACCCTTATCCTGCCAAGCACACTTTTACCATAGATCATGAATAGAAAATTTAAATATTTTCAGGTACCCCATGCATAGCCATGTTTTTGAAATCTGGTAACACAAACTGATTAATATGTGGTACTGTAAAAAAAAATTAACCTCATTGTAGAGTATGAAAATGCTTCTCAAAACACACTATAACACACTGAACTATCAACAACCAAGTTATTAATTTGTGAATCCCCTGTGGGTACTCTGGGAAGTGAAACAGTGTTTTTATGCTCCCTGAAAAAACTTTACTTTGAGTGAACGAAATGAAACCAAATTTTATACATAGGTTTATAAGCACATAAAACAGGTTGGGATTGATAGTGGGCTTAGTCCAATATTTTTTGGCAGAGTTATGGTCCTTCTCCCACTTAGAAGACATGTTGATATTGGTTTCTGGATGATAACTTTAGTTTGACTGAACGAAATGAAATAAAATGTTATACACAGGTTGATAACCACATAATAGCAGTTGAGATTAATAGTGGGCTTAGTCCAGTATTTTTTGGCAGAGTTATGGCCCTTTTCTGACTTGGAAGACATGTTGATATTGGTTTCCAGTTGATAACTTTAGTTTGCCTGAACAAAATGAAACAAAATTGTATACATAGGTTTATAACCACATAATACAGGTTGGGATTGATAGTGGGCTTAGTCCAATATTTTTTTGGCAGAGTTATGGCTCTTTTCTGACTTGGAAGACATGTTGATATTGGTTTCCGGTTGATAACTTTAATTTGACTGAACAAAATGAAACAAAATATTTTACATAGGTTTATAACCACATAATACAGGTTGGGATTGATAGTGGGCTTGATCCAATATCTTTTGGCAGAGTTATGGTCCTTTTCCGACTTAGAAGACATGTTGATATTGGTTTCTGGATGGTAACTTGAGTTTCAGGAGTCCCGCATTCAAGCAAGCTTAGAATATTGCTTACTGTAAATAATATACCAGACTGGTATGATTTTGAGTGTGGTGTGATAATTTTTATCTGAGTTATAGCCCCTAGGGTTTTTGACTTTGTTAACCACTAACATATAGTTTTTTCATAAAGCGAGCGGATTAATGCCCCATGGACAATTTGGTGGCCTGCTATATTGATGCTATGGTTTAATGGAGATAAGATAAGATATTTATTAATTCAATATCGGCTAAGACAAATGACTAGAAACTCCTGCTTGGCAGTGGCGGGCGGGGGTATAGCCACCCTTGGCATTCAGGGAGCATCTGTTGGCTGTGCCAATTTATTGCCTTATTTTACTGTGGTAAACAAGCTCTATTTTACTGGGAAAATTGGATCCATTCACCAATGCTTTGGGTGGAAGTCCTCTGAAATGAGCAACATGGGTATAAACGATTGACTGAACTTGACTTTATCACTATGTTGCTGTCACGATTAGCCATTGTCAACAAGTATGTGACCAATAAATAAATTAATTGTGAAGACTTGAAAATGTATAATTGATAATAAATTGAACAGTTTTGCGATCTGAATGTAGTGACCATCCACTCATGGATGGTAACTACATTTATATTGCTAATCAATCATACTTGTTTCAGCCTACAATGCCAAGGAGATTCTCTAGGATGGAGTATCTGAGAAATTTTGCCGAATTCAAGTGGAAAATTGTGTCAAAAAATTCAGGTAATACCATTCATTAGTTTAAGGTAGAGCAAAGTGATTTTCAGTGCTGTAGCATTACTGCAATACTAGTTTTTTGCACCTCATGATTATATGAAAGGTCTAGCTATATTTGGCTGTATGTTGGGAAGTGCAATAAATTTTACAACCCATTTGTAACACTATCATCTGATTAACTGTTGGAAAGACATTGATGTGCTCTCTCCAACAATACATCAAATAATAGTGTTAATCTGTACATGCCCAAAAGTTAAAAATATCAAAATGAAATAGTTGTGATTGGCAGGGAATAGGTTAACTGATAATACCTGTCTTTGGCACCAATCCTTCAAAAGCTCTTAGCTTTCCAAGAATTACCGACAAAGGTTGGTTTTATCAGTGCATGATAAAGAAGAAATAATTTTTTTTATTTAGTTATCATTCACTGTTATTGTAAATGTGACAGTATGCGTGAATAATTTTGGATGTTTGGTAGAATATCAAATTTGAATTCCAATTGTTTTCAAGTGGAGAATTATAGTCTACTCAGCATGTACAGATCCTGAAAATGCACTTTCAAAAAAATTACTGCTCTTGTCATCAAATAGATTTCTGGAAAGTTTGTTTGTTGGTGTGTATGTAGAATATGATACCCCTTCTTACCACTGAAAGACTAATAAAATTGACCCTTTTTTGGTTTTTCCCCCTTGGGAATCCCAGGAAGTGAAGCGGTGCTTATTTACTATGGTAAACAAACTCTGTTTTACTGGTAAAATAGGACCCGCTAACCAGTGCTGGGGTGGCAAATGACAATTTTGGTATTAATAATTGGCTGGACTTTATATAAATATGTGACCTTAAAAACACCAATAAATAAATAAATATTTTAGGTTTTTTACCAACTGTCTAAATAAAAGTACAAAACACGGCATAACTGGATCACACTCGGTTAAATCAAATCATTCTTTTGAAAGTTTAATATCGCCAACAAAAAAATATTACACAGTTGCTAATACATTGTATTGTCAGGCTCACACCCACCCATGAATTTCTGTTCCATTTTACATTAAATAAATGTTGTTTAACTTTACTTTTTCTCATAGGAATCCTACAATTGGATGTTTTGAAAACAGCTTATATGAAGAACAGCTGTTTGCTTTATGAATAGTGGAAAACCTATCATACCCCTCTAATAGAGGTACAATATTATAATCCATGCACTTACCTAATCAGCAGAACTGTACTTGCCTTAGTTTGTTAGCCATCTGTCTGTTGACCATGAACATTTTCATTTTAACGTTACAAATATGCCCCTATTATTAGGGGTGCCTTTTATTCATTTCTCTAGATCTTCTTGAGGTCTCCAAAATAGAAAGATTCAACAAATGGATAGAAGGTTGGGTTTGGGGGCAAGGGGTATCAGACAGTTTATTTGATTCATAGAGTGATTCACTATCAGCATCTACTTGCATCTGAAACTGGGGATGCCTGAGAGACGCAGATCAACAGCATACACCAAACAAATGCAAATGAAGATCTAGATGTCTTCTGGAGAGATAAAGGGCCCTAATGCTGGGCTGGATATCAAATGCTAAAGCCAAATATGCAACAAAGTAATATAAATTTAGAGATGTACATTTTGTTCACATCTTGTAAGGAATCAAAAGATTTTTTTCAGTAATATTTCATAAAAATAAGGCATTGCTGATTGAACTGGCCTATTCAGTAGAGAGACTTTGAAAGTATAGATTAATTATTATTGTGGGGAAAGGAATCGATGCACAAAAACAGGCATTATGCCAGGATTTCCCCCAAAAGGGGGCTTTCTCTCTCTGTCATTTTCACCAATGACACTGTATTAGATAAGTAAGAATTAATGACAGGTGTACTCTTCCTCATCTACATCACTTCTGGCGATTGCGATATAACCCAAAGTCCCAAACATGACTTGTATTAATACTTTACAGCTCATAATGTCAACAGCATGATGAAATATTGCTTCAATTTATGAGGCTTGGAGGAATTATATCAATAAAAATATCATTGTGCCACAAGACAATACCATGTTAATTCATTGGTCCTGTTTCTTTTTCTTCATTTCAAGGTATATAAGGGTGTTCCGCTTTTGATAAGTTCTGGACCTGTCAGTCATATACTAATTAAAAACAGATGGATGAAATTTGTCAGTCAAATTTTTGAAGATTCAGAGGTGAATAATATGGCTAATAAACAGAATACAGTGGAACTATGTTAATTCAAGAGCCACATTGCCAATAAAAAATTTCAATTAACAGGAGTATTCAATTAACAGGGATTGTGTCACTTTCCTGTAGTCTAGAGATAAACTTAGCATTTATTCTATTATATCTTGTTTGACAGAGCTCCATGAGCTCCATCAAACAAGATATAATAAATTAAATGCCTGCATTTGATGTACTGAGGCCAAATGGGCCAAGAAACAAAGGAAAACTGGGGAGAGTCACAGTAATTACACAACAGGTTAAAAGATTTTTTATTCAGTTAACAGGAGTTTACTCTATGACCTATATTCAGTTAACAGGTCTAATTTGTATTGGAGGTATGTTAAATTGTTTTGTGTTGGGAAATTATATTCAATTAACAGGTATCTACAATTAAGAGCTATCCAATTAAGTGGGCTCCACTGTACTTACCAGTGCAAAATATTAATTATCTTGACCAAAATTGGTGTGCCAAAAAAACCTGTTCATGACAATAAATTTTGTTACCACATTTTTGTGTCACTGTCATAAAAACAACATTTTAGAACTTCCTAGACAGCAATAAAAGAATTGTTTTTATTCATACCCTTAATTATGATCTTCAGTGATGACTGGGGTAAGAAATTCGGAATTCCTTACCTCTGTTCTGAGTAGGACATTATTTAAAATGCATTTTTTTTCATATTGGTCAATGATCTGTATTAGCTGGGTTGACTGTATATGTGTACCAATTTGATTAAGCTCATATCTTGGGTTTTTATTGTCCTCATAAAAATGGATCATAATATGTTATGTTACTGTTTGTCTGTCCAACATTCCAACTATTTGTTAATTTTCTGATAAGAAGTCTGAGAAGTGGAGCTGGGCTTACTTACTGTGGAAGATAAGTTCTGCCTTATTGGTATAATGGGTCTTGTCAACTGGTAGAGAGCTAGAAGCCAATGTAAAGACTCTACTGAAAAATGCTGAAAGCCATTTTGGTAGCCTTGCACTATTTGTTTGTTTATGTAAAAGTGTATGTTGCAAGTTATTGGAGAGTGCCTTGTGGCACTCTCCAATAAATTGTAACAAAACAATTTATGAATAATATCTTGCAAAGACAAGACCACTCTTGCTGGAAGCATGACATCTTTGAAAAAATACTCATGTTAGGCCCCACAAAGTCGATCTTTTTCTCAGGTCATTTGTTTTGTAAAATTGCATGTGGGTGGGTGGTTTTTAGCTCATCTTGACAAAGTCAAGCTGAGCTAATCTCTTCGCTCTCAATCTATCGTCCGTCAACACCATGTTTGGGTCTTCTCATCCAAAGCCACTGGGCCAATTCAAGTGAAAGTTTGTGTGAGTGATGGTCCCAAAGGGGCATTTCATTTTTGTTCAACTCGAGATGCCCAGCCCCATGGGGGGGGAGTGGGGGAAAATGCTCCAAAATATTTTAAAAATCTTCTTCTCAAGAACCAATGTGTACAATGACTTGATATTTGCTATGGAGCTTCCATATGAGGTGTAGAATCAAGTTTGTTCAAACAAAGTTTGTGAATTAATATTTGGCTTTGTAACAGGAGGGGTAAAACTTTTGGCCCAGCCCAAAATTTCTATTTTCTGAACCGATGGTCCGGTATGAACCAAATTTGGTTTGTGGTATTATTGGGTCATAAGTACTTGACCCATGCAAAAAAAAAAAATTCCAGCATCCCCATGGGAACCCTGGGAGCTAAAAATAGAAATATTTTCAAACGCCCATATTTTCCAAACAACACAGAACAGAGAGCTGTTATTTGGTATGAAGTATCCATAGGACCAGTAGAATTGAATGGTAAAACAAAATTGCCATCGGCTATGTTAGGGTGTTCTGTAATGGGCATCGAAAAAATGCTGAGTCAGCATATTTGCAAAAATTTAAAAAAATCTTTTCTCCAGAATCAATCATCAGAATCTTTTGATATTTGGTATACAGCATTCATAGGGGGGTCAGATAAAAGTTTGTTGAAATAAAGCTCATTGGTTCATATTTGGGCTCTCTACAGGAGCCCGAAGTTTTAACATAGTGTAATATGGGGAATATTCTTTAAAAATCTTCTTATTCAGAACCACCAGTCAGAATCTTTTAATGTTTGGTATACATCATTGTTATGAGGATCAGATTCAAGATTGTTCAAACCAAGTCCCTTGGTTAATATTTGGGTTTCCTACGGAATCACAAATTTTATCTTTGTTCAATATTGAGGGTAATTTAAAAAAATCTTCTTCAGATCCACCAGTCAGAATGCTTTGATATTTGGTATGCAACATCTCTAAGGGGGTCAGATTCAAGTTTGTTCAAATCAAATCCCTAGGTATATATTTGGGCTCACTATGGTAGCCCAAATTTTTACTTTGTGCAATATGAGGACATTTCTTTAAAAATCTTCTTTTTCAGATCCACCAGTCGGAATGCTTTCATATTTGGTATACCACATCTCTAGGGGGGTAAGATTCCAGGTTGTTCAATTCGAGTGCCTATGTTAATATTTGGGCTCCATATGGGAACATGAAATTTAACTTAGTACAATATGAGGGAATTTCTTCAAAAATCTTCTTCTTCAGATCCACTCATCAGAATGCTTTCATATTTGGTATACAACATCTCTAGGGGGGTCAGATTCAAGTTTGTTCAAATCGGATCCATAGGTTAATATTTGGGTTCGCTATGGTAGCCCAAATTTGAACTTAGTGCAATTCAAAGAAATTTCTTTACAATTTCTCTTCTTCAGATTCAACAGTCAGAATGCTTTCATATTCAGTACACAACATCTCTAGGGAAGTCCGATTCAAATCAAGAGCCTGGGTTAATATTTGGGCTCTCTATGGGAGCCGGAATTGGCCATTTTGCAGAAGAATTAAAAATTTTGTATTCAGTACCCTCTAGAGGTGTGTAACTAAGATTAATCCACATAGGTTGTATCAAAGGGCTTCATAGGGGAGCTCTACATTTTACTTAATGATCAACTGAAGAAAAGGCATGATGCTCAGATTATTTTTGTCACTCCTGAGGGACTCAAGGATTGACAGTGTAGCCTAAGGAGATGGTTTGCTTAATGTAGACTCATTCTTATTCTGTTCAAGATGAGCACTTCAGGCCCCATGGGGCCTCTTGTTTATTTTATTTTTAATTTTTGTAATTATTTTTTTGCCATCGAAAAGTTCATGTTCTTGGTTTGTTTTATGTGTTATGCCTAACACATAAATTATTCATTTATTTATTGGTGTTTAAGTATGTGACCTTAAACACCAATAAATAAATAAATACTTTATGTGTTAGGTGTCATAATCTACAGAGTAGCATGGGTGGTGGTGTATTTTGTCCCTTGAGTGCAAGAAGGCTTTGCAGTGCTAAAGCATTGCAAAGCCTTGTTGCACTCAAGGAACAAATTTATCAATTTTATTAACTTGGGTAAAATATCGTGCATAAACCATTTAATTTTTACTTTTTTAAAGTTTTCATTGGTTATAAAAAAAAGAGCAGCCAAAATAACCATGTACGAGGTCCTGAGAAACAGATTTTTAACTTTTTTAAGCCTTACAAATCAAATTTAAAAAATAATTTAACACTTGACCAACTAAACAATGCCTGGGGTGGGGTATAAGTCTTCCAAACTGTGCAACATATTATAACTATAAACAATTGGCTAACTTATTTTTTTTACACTTGTTTTGTCATTGTGACATGGATAAAGATGCTGAAAGTGACATTTAACCCCAATAAACAAATAGTCTGTTAATAATTCTTTGTTCAAAGGAGATCTCCAGTGTTATTTGTTGCAAGAAATTGCAATTTTTGTGAATTGCATTGGTCAGATATTCTCATCAGATTACTTATTTATTTATTTATTGGTGGTTAAGGTCACATATTTCTGCACAATGGCTAATCATGACCGTGACAGTTTGACGGGTGGAGGAAGCCGGAGTACCCGGAGAGAACCACCGAGCAACGGCGAGCAACTGTCAGCTCCCCAACATACCAACTCCACATAAGCAGGGTTAGCATTGGTTGAAGACAGGTGCACCATCGACGTGCAGTACGCCTTAGTACACAGCGTCACCGTGCCCCCACGTGGGCAGTGGGGGTGAAGTGTCTTACCCAAGGACACAACGCAGTTGCCGCAGGTGGGATTCGAACCGAGGACCTCTCAGCTTGCAGCCTGCACCTCTACCAACTGAGCCACCACGCCTCCTTCTCATTAGATAAATGTTAACAGAAGTATTCCATCAACAAGAATTTAGTAATTTTTCTGGGTTTTTTTTAGAAATGAACTGAAAATTAATTCCATGATATCTTGACAGAGCTTGTGGACATTTTGTGTTAGAACTGAAGCATCAATAGCCCAATTTGAATGTTTGGTCTGGTGTTAGCCCTTTACCTAACCTAAAAAGCAGACAACACTTGCCAAAACTTTTTTTGAGTAACTAATTTTTTGAGCTCGCTCCAACGAGGGGTCATAACCTATGTTTTTGAGACAAAAAATGAAAAAATAATGAAAATTAATTGGAGATTTTTGAGAATAGCGTGGCTGGTTTTGGCCATTACATTGGATGAAGGGTTAGACCAACATGAAGGTAAGGTTATCTGCATAGGGTGGGTCTTGTTTCCTAGTATTTACCACAGTTATTGTTTTTGTTTGACTTTAAAATATTGTAAAATTTCTTGTTCATACAGACATATTGTGTCTTAATTCAACCATTAACACCTTATATGCTGCTAGTGGATATTTCTACCCAGGGCAGGATTTTTCTTGTCACTGAAATAAATATAATTTAGGCACATGTTATCAAAATTTCCCTCTGTGAATTGAATGATTTCTTGAGTCAAATATGGATGAATGTTTCATCAGATCTCGTCATCGCTGCTTCAGAGCAGCCGTGACTAGATTTGGTGAGAAATATCTTGAAAATACTCAGTGGGTTTGGAGTTGATGGCCCTATTTGAATGTCTTTTAGCATAATGATAGGTCAGCATGGGGAAAGGTTATCAACATAGGGTAGACCTCTATCAGAACTTGTGTTACAATGAAATATAGTTAAATTTCTTGGCTGCACAGACATTTTGTATCATAACTCCTTAACCCTTTGATTGGCTCAACGTTTGTACCTGTGATGCAGTCATGGTATAGCCATGGATGCTGAAAATGACCTTGAACACCAATAAAGAAATAAAGGACTTGAGCATATATAGCCCAGTTTAAAATTTCTTTGGTATGATGATACACCAACATGGGCAAAGAACCATGAACATATTGTGGGTCTTAATAGCTGATTTTTAATGGAGTTATTCAATGTAGTTTCCGTTGATAAACAGAACACTCGGGACTTCAGTTCCTGGTAACAAGCCTGGAAATAAGCAATCTGTCATTTGCAGAATGAGGTCTCCAGTGGGCGAATTTGCTGATGCTATCCCATGGTCCAATTTATCTTTAGGGTACCTCTTTCTGTTTAGGCCTGAGACTTTGATTCAGATTGAGGTTCACGGAGGATAAATTTAGTGAGGCTACCCTGCTGTGTAGGGTAGCCTCACCAAATTCACCCTCTGGGGACCTCATTCTGCTGGTGACAGTCGGCTTATTTCCAGGCTTGCCAGGTTAGCAGTTAAAGTTGCTTTGTGGTTCTTTCTGAGTAGCGCAACTTCCTCCACCACCACCACATAACTATCCAACCAAGAACCTAATATCTAGGCCCCTGGGAACCTTAAATTTTGGGTCACATCGAATCAGGCAGAGGATTTCAAATTGAATCTCACCGCACTTCAAGTTGGACACATCTGTTACAGCATTCTCCTCTCAAATGCTGTATTTAATGGCAACTTTTATCCATTTTACATCCATGTTGCAGTCACAATTATCCATTGTGCAGAAATATGTGACCTTAAACACCAATAAGTAAATAAATAAATAATTCTGTCAATAAATAAATAAATAAATAATAGCTCTCAGAGAGGAGATTCCCTGTTTCTTCCCCAGAACAGTCTTGAAAACTATTGAATTTCTCATATCTGGCTGGCAAGGTCCTTGAAATGAATATTCTTTCAAATGCAGAAACTTTACTGGATATTAATATGGATTTCTTTTTCTCATCACTCCTTGGCTATTGGTGATGTCTGTTCTTTTTTGTTTAACCCTTAACCCTTTACCCAACGCAGACGATATCAAAATTTATTATTTTAAATAACATTTTTTTTAATTTTTCAAAAAATTTCAACAAAACCATATCATATGAGCCCTCGTTGGAACGAGCTCGTTCCAACGAGGGGTCACATGATATGGTTTTGTTGAAATTTTTTGAAATATAATATTTTTTCAACTGCTGAATTTGCATATTACGTGGGCAGATGCGGCCGATTTGTTGGGTAAAGGGTTAAAAGAACAGAGGAGAAATTGTCAGTGCACATGTCCAGTGGCTAAGTGATATCTAGTCAAGTCTTGGCTGCCTGTTCAGGCAGCAAAGACTTTACTAGAAGCCATTGCCAAGGTAATCTGTCTATTGCCAGCTGGACGTCCTCATGATTGCATGTTAAGGGCACATGTTCTGAGGTCTTGAAAGTCAGAAATAGGCCCTCAAGGGTTAAAGGAATGGACAACTTTTCAGTGTTTGTTCCTCCTGTGCATGTCAAGTTTTGTCCAACAGATTTCCAGTGATTTCTAGTCAAGTCTGGACTGCCTATGAAAGCAGCCAAGATTTGGCCACAAATTACTGCTTGAGAACCTTGAATTTAAGTGTCAACACAATGGCTTGGAGCATAGTGGCTCAGTGGCTAGAGCATTGAACTTCAAGCCAATAGGTCGACTGTTCAACCCTGACCAGTGGTAACTGCATTGTGTCCTTGGGCATGATACTTAATCCTGATTGCCCACATGATGACACTGTGTACTAAGGTGACTAAACGTCAGTGGTGAACTTGTCTTCAAGTGTTGCTAACTCTTTGTACAGAGTATAGTCGGGAGTCAGGTGGTTCTCTCCAGGTACTCTGGCTCTTCCACCTGAAAGTTGTCCAACATGTTGCGACTGGCTGTCAACGATGTCATTAAATCAAAAAAAAACAAAAACTAACAAACACAATGGCAGCAGGTTGGGTCAAAATTCTTCCACCAAAGTGATTAACCCTCTGCACACTGTTGTCAAAATACCAAAATAGCAAGGAGAAAATTTTTATCTGTGACTGGCAGCTCTGTATCTGGTAATGTTGGTGTATCAGTTGGTCTGTCTGTCAGTCAGTCTGTGACCAACAAGTTTTTTAGCCCCCTACGGGAACCGTAAGGGGACTATAGGATTTCACTCCGTCCGTCCGTCTGTCTGTCCGTCCATCTGTCTGTCTGTCTGTTTTTTATGTTACCACCTCTCCCTCCAACATGCTTTAAGCTGCACCTTTCATATTTGGTACATGGATAAATGGTTCTGAGGGGATGATGCACTCTCAAATTTTTTTTTTCAAAATCCAAGATGGTGGAATGGAGGCCATTTTTGTTGTGTTTTTTAAGCTTTTTTTCTCGATTTTCATGTTACCTCCCCTCCCACCAACATGGTTGAAGCTACACTTCGCATATTTGGCACATGGATAGAGGGTTGGGAGGGGATGATGCATGTTCAATTTTTTTTTTTCAGACTCCAAGATGGCGGCATGGCGACCATTTTTGTTGTGTTTTTTAAGCTTTTTTCTCTATTTTATGTTACCACCCCTCACTCCAACATGGTTCAAGCTACACTTTTCATATCTGGCACATGGATAGAGGGTTGTAATGGGATGTCGCACGTTCAATATTTTTTTTCCAAAATTCAAGATGGTGCCATGGTGGTCATTTTTGATGTGTTTTTTAAGGTTTTTTCTCTATTTTATGTTACCACCCCTCACTCCAACATGGTTCAAGGTACACTTTTTATATGTGGCACATGGATAGAGGGTTGTAATGGGATGTTGCACGCTCAATATTTTTTTTCAAAATCTAACATCTGTCTGTCTGTCCGTCTGTCTCTGTTTTTATGTTACCACCTCTCCCTCCAATATGCTTCAAGCTACACCTTTCATATTTGGTACATGGATAAACGGTTCTGAGGGGATGATGCACAGTCAATATTTATTTTCAAAATCCAAGATGGCAGAATGGCGGCCATTTTTGTTATGTTTTTTAAGCTTTTTTCTCTATTTTATGTTACCACCCCTCCCTCCAACATGGTTCAAGCTACGCCTTTCATATATGGTACATGGATAAAGGGTTGTGAGGGGATTATGCATGCTCAATACTTTTTTTTCAAAATCCAAGATGCTTATATACTCTAGTGTCTTCTGTGACAAAAACACCTTATGTCACAAAAGCGACGTAGGGGACTAATACCACCTCGGTGGTCAAACACTTGTTAAACTCTTGTAACTTTTAAAATACTGTCAATTGCAATCAAAATTGAATTGGGTAAATTCCTTGTTGAATTATGAGAAACATTTGCACCTTCTCAGATATTTTGAAATCATTGTTGGATTTAAGTACTGTAAGTTGTCAACAGTGCCTTCATTAAGGTGTTTATAGTACAGACCAAACTTTCTTTAGAGGTGCTTCATATATTGTAAGCATCTGATATTTTGTTCATAAGGAACAGTTTTATTGGTCGAGTTTTTAAAAAAAATACTCAACCTGTAGTTTGTTGTCGGGCGGTCTGGAGGCCGATGAGCGAGCGGGCATTACCTTTCTTCTATTTTTTTCAAATATCAATGGATTTGGTCAGTATTCAGTAAGTGAGACTTTATGTCTTGAATGAGTTTAAAAGCCAGTGCGGTTTGGCCATACTGAGCAGAGTTATGGCCATTAATTAGTTAATGTTTGCCTGTTTTTACCCTTTGATACTTCTGTATGTCTTATGATGTACAAAATCAAACAGCGCATTGATACTTTTGTACGCCTTATGACATACAAAAGCAAACAGCACCTTGATACTTTGTGGTCATTTGTTTTGTTAATATTTTTCGATTTTTTAAAGTTTTAACCTCAATTCCTATTTACTCCTGAATAGTGCTCAGTGACAACCATTGAGCCAAATGTTATCGCAGCTTAAAATACTAATATAATCCTGCTGTCAAGACTTCTTAACTGGTTAAGTGCAAAAAGCCACTATCAGAGCTTTCAAAAAATAAGGATACCAGAGCAAAAGGCAACACTTCCCTTGCTTATATTTCATACTCAGTCAAACACAAATAATATTTTGTTTATATATATTTGTTTTATTACAAATTATTGGAGAGTGCCCATAGGCACTCTCCAATAATTTGTAATAAAACAAGTTTTGAATAACAAATTCAGACCACCAAAAATAATCTAGTCTTCAACCAGATAATCACTAAATGTGAAAAATATCTTGTTATTTGTACTTTCCAACGTTTGACATTGCATTTTGAAAAACATTGAAGAAACTGAATTCCCAGTGACATTTGAAAGTCATGATAATTAAAGTCTCAAAGGGTTAAGCTCATTAGCATGAGAACTTTAACAAATATCAACAAATTTGGTCAATATTTGGTATGTGAGACTTTCTTAACAAAATACAATGTTTTGAGCAAGTTTGAAAAGTGAATTTTATGGCTCCAGGGAATACCCTGACCTTCACCTATGGGGTTTTCATACTTAACTCAGCACAACATGAAATGAAGTTGGGAGGGAGGGAAATATTTTGCTCCCCTCTCACGTCATAAAAACCTCAGTAAGGAAAGGTATGCTCCCAGTTCTAATGTTCAAAAATTAATCCTGCTTTAGGAGTAAACTGGTGCAAAATTAGTAATTTTTTTAATATGTACATAAGCAGTATCAATCCCTTCATGCAGTTTTGGTGGAAGCCAATTGCTTTATGCTCAAGTATTGTTTTTTAATTTCATTGTTTATGAGTTATTTACTTATGCTATTGTCATTGTACCTCTTATTAAATTTATTTTTTACTCAAAGAATATTTGTGATTTTTTTTTTTGTTCTTTCATTTAAGGCTTTTACAACACTATATGTCAGTGGGGGTGGTTTTTCAGTTTTTTATCCGAGTTCAGTTTTTTTTTTTCTTGCCCAGCTACATATTTTCATTTCTTTGAATTTACATGAAAATGGACCATCAGACCATTTTCCTGTAAATTTAAAGAAATAAAATGCAACCAAAAGCTTTATTTCTGTAAGATATCATTTATATGGAGATATAAAGCTTGATTTTGAAACTTTTCCTCCATGCAAACATGATTTCAGTTTTTTTTTGTCTGGTCCCAATCACGCCCCTGATATGTGATGCAAGCATTCTGGCTGTTGCTTTACAGTATTAACCCTTTACCCAACGCAGACGATTTCAAAATTTATTATTTTAAATGTCATTTTTTAAATTTTTTCAAAAAATTTCAACAAAACCATATCATGTGACCCCACTTTGGAACGAGCTCGGCAAGCTCGTTCCAAAGAGGGGTCACATGATATGGTTTTGTTGAAATTTTTTGAAAAATGATATTTTTTCAGCTGCTGAATTTGCATATTATGCGGGCGGATGCGGGCGATTCTTTGGGTAAAGGGTTAATGATATTTTTTCTCATTTTACAATTTCAACACCATGTTTTGGCTCTTGATTCTTTATTCACTATAGAAAATAAGCATCTCAATTTAGTCCAGGGTCATATACGGAATATAAAATCACCGAATTTTGATTTTGTTGCACTGATCATTGTATCAAACTTACATTCTGTAATTTAATATTTCAGTCTACACATTGGTCTCATTGTGGTTACTATTTGTGTATGTTTCACAGAAAGGCTCACATTCAAGAAATTTGAAATTGTAATGAAAATTTGATGTTTATCACTTGATTGGAACGTTCGCATCACATTTAGTGCGTAATTGTCTTGATACCAACAACATTTTGGGGCAGAACTGTTCAGGTCTTTTTATCAAACGTAACTAGTGACTTACCTCACACTATATTTTTGTGCTGTTTTGAGTGAATTATGTAATAATTTTATGTTTTTATCTTCTAGTCCACAAACAGGAGGCACGCCAGATTATATTTGCCCACTCTGATTGGTGTGGCGGCTTCAAGTTCTTGTTTTGAATTGAGTAAATAATACCCCAAAATATTCAGTAATGATGAAAAAGTTATAATTTAGATATGATTTCATGCTGTTATAATTATCCATGGTGTAGCCATTCCTTGTAGGTACGTGGAAAGTGGAGCTGTGCTTATGTACTGTGGTAGACAATTCCACTGTCCTGGCAAAATGTCCCTATTAACCCTTTATCCAATGCACATGATATCAAAATTTATTATTTTAATTTATTTTTTCAAATTAAAAAAAAAATTCTATCAAAACCATACTACGTGACAAGTAGTGGTACCAGGATTTTCCCGAAAGAGGGGCTTGTGCTCCCCTACAGTGGGACTAGTGTATTCCCTGATGGGGTGAAAGGGGTAGACCTCCTGACATGTGGACTCGAATCCCCCCCCCCCCCCTCCTGTCAGACCAATGCATGTTACCATTCATTGGAATGAGCTCAAGAAACTTGTCAAGTGTGTGTGTGTGACTAGTGCATTCCCTGATGGGGTGAAGGGGGTAGACCTCCTGACATGTGGACTCTACTCCCCCCCCCCCCCTCCTGTCAGACCAATGCATGTTACCATTCATTGGAATGAGCTCAAGAAGCTCGTTAAGTGTGTGTGGGGGGATAACATATGGTTTTGTTGAAAAAAAAAAGTTTAAATTTTTTCCAACAACTCAGTTTGTAAATTATGTGGGTGGGTATTCCCAATTTGTTAAGTAAAGGGTTAACCATTCCTTGGTGAGAGAGTGCTGTAACACAAGTACTATTATTATAAACGGGGGGACAAAAGTTTGGAATGTTTGCAATTGCAACCAAACATTTTACACTGGAAGCCAATAATAATGAAAATCAAATAACAAACTGAAGGATCAGACATTACTCCGTGCATTTGAATTGTTGACATCCTCAAGCATAGTGTATAGAGTTCATTGAAGCATGACTTGTGAGATGTGGGTTAGTGAAAAAATTGACAAATCGTCCCAGAGTTCCAGTATAGAACACATTGGAACTCAGAGGAGAAAATGCAAGTTTAGTGTGACATATGCTTGGTGGTCTACAATATTGTGTCAACATGATTAGGTTAACAGAAGGACAAAAATGGGAGCTTGTGAGTCTTGGGCCAAGTGGAGAAGCAAAAACATTTCGCTGATGAATTCCATGTCATCATCTCAAAGAGGACATTTCATAGATGAGTCCATGCATCAAATTTTTGCTTCTATCCTCCTCTTTTCCCAAGACTCACAAGATCCCATTTTTTGTCTTTCTGTTAACCTAACCATATTGACACAGTATTGTAGACCAACAGGCATTTGCCACACTAAGCTTGTATTTGTCAGTTATTTTCACTGACCTACATCTCACAAGACAAATTACCTAGGCCGTGGTTTCTAGTCAAGTCTTGGCTGCTTTTTTAGGCAGCCAAGACTCAACTATAAATCACTGCAAGGCCATTAGATGTATAGAGACTGCAGAATGGTGGGAACCCTTGTCCAGGCCCTCAAGGGTTAAAACTGCTGCTCTCGACACAACTGAATTGTTTGACTGTAGGCAAAAAAACATTACAACTCAATACGACCCAGATGTCGTTGATTTAATCTCTGTTTGTAACTTCTCCCATCAGTAACGTTTGATGACGTGAAAGCTGTTTGGCTGTGACTGCAGTCACAGTGTAATGGCTTTCAGATCAAACTAGATTGTGTTCAACAAAGAGTCTAGCATAAAGAGTAGTAACACAATATCAGCTTTGTAGTATCAGCACTTGTTCTTTGTTAACTGATAGTGTGCTGGAAGCCCATATTTGGGCTTTGGGCTTTATTCAGAAGTGTAGGTACTGTGACTTGAAGTGCCAGTACCACAAATTAAAGGATTCATATTCAGTAGATGTGCTTCATATTATCTTTGAAGTGAAATTATTTCATCTGTAAGGATTTGTCTTGTTATAATTTATGGGAGAGTGCCTCGAGTCACTCTCCCATAAATGGTAACTAGGCAAAGACAGGTGAACAAGTTTCAATAAATAAATAATAAATAATAATAATTTATAAGCCTAAAATCCACAAAAGTGCTCTTTGGCTTTACAGTTGCTAATAGAATGCCTGTTGAAAGAGATGTGTTTTAATGCTTTTCTTAAAAGAACTGAGGGTATAAATGGTTTTTAAACTTTTGGGGAGCGAGTTCCACACAATGGGAGCAGCATCAGAGAATGCTCTGTCGCCTGCAGTTTTCAGTTTTGCCCTTGGCAGTGAAAGCAAAATTTCATTACTGGACCTTTGGATTCTGGCAGGTTCATACCAATTCAGAAGTTCAGAGAGGTAAGAAGGTGCAAGGCCATGAAGGCACTTGAAGATGATCAAAAATAATGTAGCCCTCTACCAGTTAATAAGTAAAATATGTTGTGAATATTCAGTCTGCATTGTCATGAAAATGTTTGTGATAATTGCATTAATTTTTCAACATGGACATCAAACTATTTTCATTTAACCCTTTGATACTTCTGTATGTCTTATCACGTATGAAATCAAACAACGCGTTGATACTTTGTGGTCATTTGTTTTGTTATTATTTTTTGATTTGTTAAAGTTTTATTTCCCCCGTGGGAACCCCGGGAAGTGAAGCAGTGCTTGTTTACTGTGGTAAACAAGCTCTGTTTCACTGGTAAAATAGGACCCAGTCACTAATGTTTGGGGTGCGAGTCCTCTAAAATAGGCAACATGGGGTATAAACGATTGACTGACCTTGACTTCATCTCCATGTTGTGGTCATGATTAGCCATTGTGCAGAAGTATGTGACCTTAAACAACAATAAATAAATAAATAAATAAATAAAGTTTTATTTAACCTCAATTTCAATTTTCTCCCGAA
Source organism: Pictodentalium vernedei (assembly GCA_031216915.1). NCBI lineage: Eukaryota > Metazoa > Mollusca > Scaphopoda > Dentaliida > Dentaliidae > Pictodentalium > Pictodentalium vernedei. The sequence goes on along the minus strand of CM062297.1, from coordinate 231,882,029 downwards.
TAGTGCTCAATGACAACCATTGAGCCAAATGTTATCACAGCTTAAAATACTAATTAATTATGCTGACAAGACTTCTTAACTGGTTGAGTGCAAGAAGCCACTGTCAGGGTTTTCAAAGAATGAGGATACCAGAGCAAAAGCCAACACTTTACTTACTTATATTTCATATTCAGTCAAACACAAATAATATTTTGTTTATAAAAATTTTTGTTACAAATTATTGGAGAGTGCTTGTGGACACTCTCCAATAATTTGTAATAAAACAAGTTTTTAAAAAATTAATTCATTCAGACCACCACAAATAATCTAGCCCTCAACCAGATAATCACTAATGTGAAAAATATCTTATTATTTGTACTTTCTGACGTTTGACGTCGCATTTTGAAAAATGTTGAAGAAACTGAATTCCCAGTGTCGTTTGAACGTCAGGATACTTTAAGCCTCAAAGCGTTAAAAGCAGTCTGCAATTGCAAGGCATTGGAACATTGAACATTTGGAGAATAAAAGATTTTGTGTAGCACTCACTATTTATAGGAACAAATGCCCCCTCAAGATTGTTGTTTCTATTTGTGACCAATCAGCTTTCCAACAATCCAGTTGTACCGAGATCGGTGATCCAACATCAGAGTGTGACCAAGCATGAAATCTGCCAAAGTATCTGCATGAAAAGAATCCCAAAACTTGTGAAATCATCTGTGTGATAAATTTCAAAATTCCAATTGGTCATTTATGTTAGCAGTTTATAGCATAATATTTGTTTCTTGCAATACCATATCAGTTTTTGAGTAAGTTTTTTTTTATTGTTGATATAATTATTTTCTTGCAATGTGTTTTAAAGGATTTGCATACACTTTCCCCAATTGAAACCAAAATATTTTTGTAAACATAGAATAATTGTTAATAAGCGAAGAGCAAGAATGAAATGCGAAATGAATTAGAATGGTATGAATGAAGTGTTTCCACCCTTTGGAATCGAAGACACAGCTCTATGAAAGGAAGTGGGGAGGTGTGTGTGGGCAGCACTTCATTTTCTAACTCTTAAGATGCACCTGACCTTCCAAGTTGAAGACCGGTGGAAGAAAACTTGAAAGATGGATCCGCAGAAATGCCATTTCCTTGTTCAGTCTGGACAAAGCCAACATAAGATGTTACCAAGTGTGTATGTTAGGGGGGGTGGGGGACCAGTGAATATACCACACATTCAGTGTGACTAACGATCACTTTTCGTGCCATGCCAGTGACACCTCAGATAATAATCCTGAACAGTGGAATCCTGATAACTAAATAGCTTCTTAGCTTGTGAAACATATTCATTTAACCCTTTACCCAATGTAATGGCCAAAACCAGTCAGCACTATTCACAAAAATCGCCAGTTAATTTTCATTATATTTTCATTTTTTGTCTCAAAAACATAGGTTATGACCCCTCTTTGGGACGAGCTTGTCGAGCTCGTTCCAATGAGGGGTCATAACCTATGTTTTTAAGACAAAAAATTAAAAAAAAATAGACATTCAAGAATTTTGTTTGCAAGTGTCGTCTGCTTTTCATGTTAGATAAGGGTTAACAGGAGTATACATACAATTAACAGGAATTTGGTAATTTTCTATTCCAGTGTTAAAATGATCATTTATTCTATTATATCTTGTTCGACAGTCATTGAGCTCTATCAAACAAGATATAATGGCTGAAATACCTAAATTGGATGTACTAATGCTAAATCGATCTGTAAACATAGGGAATGCAGTGGTTGTCAGAGTAATTCTTTCATGTGATAGAAAATTTTTTATTCAGTTTTCTCACATGTCTCTCTTTCTGATCTGCATATAATGAACTGGTCTGATTTCAGTCTATTTCATCGACCCTCGACCTATAGCCCCCCCCCCCCCCCCCCCACCCACCATGGGAACCCCGGGAAGTGAAGCAGTGCTTGTTTAGTGTGGTAAACTAGTTCTGATTTACTGGTAAAATAGGACCCAGTATTCAATGTCTGGAGTGCAATTCCTCTAAAGTATGCAACATGGATATAAATGAGTGGCTGGACTGGACATTATATCCATGTTGTGGATCTGCTTATTTATATTTATTTATTAAGGTTTAACGACACTTTAACAGCCAAGGCCATATTTTGTTGGTGACAGTTTTACGGGTGAAAGAAGCCAGAGTACCCGGAGAGAACCACTGAGCAACTGCCCGCTCCCCAACATTGTAACTCCGCACTGCAGCACAGGCAGGGTTAGATTGGTTGAAGACATGCGCACCACTGACGTGCAGTACGCCTTAGTACACAGCGTCATCGTACCCCCATGTGGACAATCAGCTGGTTCTGATTTATCATTGTCCAGAAATATGTGACTGTAAACCCCAATAAATAAATAATTCTTGCACCTTGGCCCGCTTTCAACCTAAAGACTAGCCTTTGTGTTAGAAGATGGTTGTAGTAGCAGAAATTAACACAATTAGCACTTGACAAACTAGATACAGTGTAACCCTGTTAAATGAATCCCCACTTTGCTATTGAGAATTATTCACATAACAGGAATATTCAATTAGGCCTAAAAAAATAAAAAATCTGTTTCTCAGGCCCTCCCGCATGGTCCTTTTGGCTGCCGCATGCTCTCTTTTTATAACCAATTTAAACTTTAAAAAAATAAAAATTAAATGGTTTATGTCTGATATTTTACCTGAGTTAAAAAAATTGATGAATTTGTCCCTTGAGTGCAAGAAGGCTTTGCAATGCTTTAGCATTGCAAAGTCTTCTAGCACTCAAGGGATGAAATACACCACCACCCATGCTATTCTGTAGATTATGAGGCCTAAAACTTGAACCGAGAACATGAACTTTTGATGGCAAAAAAGTAATTACTGAAATAAAAAATGAAATAAAAAAACGCTCGCCCGCATGCAATTTCACAAATAATGGCCTGAGAAACAGAAGATCTACTTTGTGTGGCCTTAACAGGGATTTTGTGACTTTCCTGTATTTTAGAAATAAACTTGGCATTTATTCTGTTATATCTTGTTTGACAAAGCTCCTGAAGCTCTGTCAAGCCAGATATAATAGCTTAAATGTTTAAATCAGATGTACTCAGGCCGAATAGATCTGTAAATATAGGGAATGTGGCGGTGGTCAGAGTTATTCTTTGATTTATTACATATTACAAGATTTTTTATTCAGTTAAAAGGAGTATACTCACAAGTCTATCTTTTTGGTCTGTATGAATGGTCTGGTCTGATTCCAGTCTATTTCTTTGACCCCCTCCACCCCCATGGGAACCTTGGGTAGTGAAGCAATGCTTGTAAGTACAAGTTTTGTTTTACTGATAAAATAGGATCCCATAACCAATGCCTGGGGTGGAAGTCCTCTAAAATGGGCGGCATGGGTATAAACAATTGGCAGGCCTTGACTTTAAATCCATGATGTCACAATTAGTCATAGTGCAGAAATATGTGACCTCAAACACTAATAAATAAATAAATATTACTTTGGTGGATAGCCAATAAAGGTAAATGGTCACTTACATGTATTTTAGAAATAAACTTAGCATTTATTCTATTGTGTCTCGTTTGACGGAGCTCTGTCAAACGAGATATACCCTAATAGATTAAATGCCTGTATTGGATTTCCTGAGGCCAAATGGGTTGATAAAGAAGGGAAATTTGTTAGCAGTCGGGGTAATTTCTCAACATACTACAGGATTTTTTATTCAATTAACCCTTTGCTTAATACAGCTTCTTTTTTTTTTAAATAAATTAAATTTCCAATTTTTCAAAAAAAATTGTCACAATTTTTCAATAAAATCATATGGATAACATTAGAACTGGCTTGGCAAGCTGGTTCTAATGATATCCATATTTGTAAGGTTTTATCAAGACATTTGTAAGATATTTTAGGTTCTGGTAGACTTATTTTGGTCAATTTCCTGGCCTTTTTTTTGCCGCTATGTTAGGTAAAGGGTTAACAGATTACTCTATAACCAACATGCAATCAACAGGTCAAAATTGTACTGAAAGTGTGGTAAATGGGTTTGTGTTTGGAAGTTATATTCAATTAAGTGTTTTCAATTAAGAGATATCCAGTTAAGTGGGCTCCACTGTGTATACCCTCATAAATGGGAATAGTCCTTTTATCAGTATTTTCTGAGTCAACTTGATGGTGTTTTTCATCAAATCAAGTCATAGCACACCCTGCAGGTCAAGAATTCAAAGCATTGCTGAACCAAAAAAATGGTGAATGCAGTGCTGGTATGAAGGCTTGCAGCAGTGTTGATTGAGGGGTAAGTCAACACCTCTGAGAGTATAGAGAACTTGCTGGATGTAAACCTGCCATGGCAATATAAGGTCACATGATATGGTTTTGTTGAAAGTTTTGGTAATTTTTCTTTTCTACTTCCCAATCTGTACATTACATGGGTTTTCCCGAGGGAACCCTGGGAAGTGAAGCTGTGCTTGTTTACTCTGGTAAATAAGCTCTGTTTTATTGGTGAAATAGGACCCAGTAACCAATGCCTGGGGTACAGTTAAAACTAGAAGTCCTGTTATGAACTGTGCACTTATCTAGCAGGGTTCCTGCACCTGACCTGACATGAAATTCCAGGCTTTTCCAGGACATATACACCCCCCAAATTCAAGGAGTTTCAAGGCTAATAGAAAGTTAAATTCAAGGTTTTTCCAGGCTTATCGTAGTTGAACCACTTCTGACAGGCCTTTGAGAGGAAAGTCAAATATGCTAAATTTTCCCAACCTGAATGATGCCTATTAAATCATTAATACATGCTGAATTATAGGGGCAGGTGATTTGGTACTTCACCTCGGAAAGAGTGAACTGTCAATAACAGTCCACTCTCTGAGTCACTCAGAGAGACTGGTGTGTCTTGAAGAGGGTGTCATAAACCCACTGTTCGTCCCCTCCCCCCACCCCAAATACTACATCACTCAATCTTCTCAAAATGTTTTGAGGGGGACGTGAACCCCAAACAAACACATTGCCAGAGATAGGTGCAAGCCCGGCAATGCCTTTAAACTTTTCAAAACATGCCTGCTTTCTTGCTTTCAAAACATTGAGTAACAAATAAATTCTTGTACTGTCGTGGTTATACTCGAAATGGAAATTATAAAACCTGAATTATAAATTTTATAAAAGCATGATCTCTCAGCTATAATTCACTTCAGATGTCACCCATTATGTATTTTGTTTATGGTTTATACCAAATTTATCAGTTTGGTGTAAAAAATAAATAGAGTTGAAAGTTTGTTGAAAAGTTTGTTGAAAACTGGAAATGGTTTTCTGAAAATACACAAGAATTAAGTTATCTCCCCTTAATACAGTTAATAGCAAATTGAAAATCTACCAGTTTCTGGATAAAACCCTGAGAGTGGACTGCTTTTGACAATTCACTCTTTCAGTGTTCAAGTCCCTCTGTAATTCATGTACACTACCATGAGCTTAATGTGGGGGAAATGGCAAGAAGACTGGGCCATATCAGATCAAATTTGGAATTAAATGGAATAGTTAAGTAAAGTAAAACTTACATAACAGAAGTGTTTGAAAACTGCTTCTGGATCCATGTTATATGATATTTGAATCAAATGTTTTGCCACACCTTTTCAAAAACTTCTGAATAAATTTCAGAGTATATATTTAGCTCAACTTTGACGTAAGTCAGATTTGAGCTTATGCCATGGCCAGTCATCCGTCTGTCCATCAAGAATTCAATACGGCTCGGGCTAGAGGCCATATTTATGAACAGATCTTTACAAAACTTCTTGGGTACCTGTCTTATCACCGTGGGACAAGAACGAGTGTTTTGGGGTTAAAAAATTAGGTGCAATCAGATTTTTGCGCAGAACTTACATATGAAAGCTCTCATTTGAAATTTTTTTTGTATGTTTAGTACCTTGGGATACATCACATATAATACAGGTTTTTTCTCGTGCATAAATAATGCAAATTAGACTAACTTTGATGTATTTAGTGTTACTTTCAGCACTGTCAGTGCAAATGCCAATACGGCTCGGGCTAAATTCAAGATGACTGCCAGTGGCCATTTTGTACCGAAATTAGGTCCAATCAGTTTTTGTCAACTTCTATGTGGCTCGTATTTATGAACTGATCTTCATGAAACTTCTTGGGTACCTTTGTTATCACCTTGGGACAGGAACAAGTGTTTTTGGGTGCCTTTGTTATCGCTGTGCTATGAGAACAAATATTTTTGGGTTCAGTCAGACCCACTCTGGGACTCAAAAGATTTCTTTTCTAGTTTAGCATCTGACTGTCACCCACCTTTACAATACTTTACCTATACATTTGTTATGTATGTAGAATAATTTGTATGCTTCATTTCAGCTCCGCTTCATACTTTTCAATTTTCTCATCAAGGGTTCGGCACAAATCCTGCTTTTGCTTAGCAGCTTTTCGCAAAGCATTTGATTCAATTATCATTTCTTTCATTTTTTGTCCACGACATCTGCCTTCTCATCTGCTGAGTGCAAAAGTGATGAAATATCTTCTTTCAAATTTCTTCTCTGTTATTTGCATACAATTATTTCTTCCATAACATGTTTTCTCTTTTCTGGGACTGCCTGTTTTGAAGAGTGAACCTGTTGTTCTTTTAAATGGTGTCTGTACTTTTGCCTTGCAGCTGATGAATGCTGCAAGAGAGCAGGGTCACTTTAAAGTTTGCCATTCCACCTATTTCATTCAAATGATGGATAATTCTCCTTTGGGCTATTAGTGCCTCGGGTTTCATATTCTCAATTAGAATTTCTCGATTTATTGAAAAACCCCTCTCGACCGTTGCCTGTCCATGCGAGATGATCAGAAGTAGACGTACAACATCCCAAAGATGTGCATGTTGTTTACCTCTCAGTCTTTCAAAGAAAAAATTATCAAGTGGGACATTTTTTAAGGGGTCATACGATTTGAAAGCTTCTCGGGCACTTCCAGTTGTTTTACTACCAGAATCCATAAAGTGTTGAAATTCTTCAAAAACAATGTCATCTGTACCCTCATCAAGTTTTTAGCTCATCTTGACGAAGTCAAGCTGAGCTAATCTCATCGCTCTCCGTCCGTCGTCCATCAACACCATGTTTTGCTCTTCTCCTCCAAAGCCACTGGGCCAATTCAAGTGAAAGTTTGTGTGAGTGATGGTCCCAAAGGGGCATTTCATTTTTGGTCAACTCGGCATGCCCAGCCCCATAGGGAGGGAGTGGGGGAAAATGCTCCAAAATATTTTTAAAATCTTCTTCTCAAGAACCAGTGTGTGCAATGACTTGATATTTGCTATGGAGCTTCCATATGAGGTGTAGAATCAAGTTTGTTCAAACGAAGTTCGTGAAGTAATATTTGGCTTTGTAATAGGAGGGGTAAGATTTTTGACCCGCCCAAAATTTCTGTTTTCTGAACCGATGGTCCGGTATGAACCAAATTTGGTTTGTGGTAGTATTGGGTCATAAGTACTTGACCCATGCAAAAAAAAAATTCCCGCATCCCCATGGGAACCCTGGGCGCTAAAAATAGAAATATTTTCAAACGCCCATATTTCCCAAACCCCACGGAACAGAGAGCTTTTATTTGGTATGAAGTATCCTTATGACCAGTAGAATTGAATGGTAAAAAAAAATTGCCATCGGTTATGTTAGGGTATTCTGTAATGGGCATCAAAAAAATGCTGAGTCAGCATATTTGCAAAAATTTTTAAAAATCTTTTCTCCAGAACCAATCATCAGAACCTTTTGATATTTGGTATACAGCATTCATAGGGGGTCAGATAAAAGTTGTTGAAATAAAGCTCATTGGTTCATATTTGGGCTCTCTACAGGAGCCCGAAGTTTTAACATAGGGTAATATGGGGAATATTCTTTAAAAATCTTCATTTCAGAACCACCAGTCAGACTCTTTTAATATTTGGTATACATCATTGTTATGAGGGTCAGATTCTAGATTGTTCAAATCAAGTCCCTAGGTTAATATTTGGGCTTCCTATGGAAGCCCAAATTTTATCTTTGTTCAATATGGAGGGTAATTTAAAAAAATCTTCTTCAGATCCATCAGTCAGAATGCTTTGATATTTGGTATGCAACATCTCTATGGGAGTCAGATTCAAGTTTGTTCAAATCAGATCTCGAGGTATATATTTGGGCTCACTATGGTAGCCCAAATTTTTACTTAGAGCAATATGAGGAAATTTGTTTAAAAATCTTCTTCTTCAGATCCACCAGTCGGAATGCTTTTATATTTGGTATACAACATCTCTAGGGGGGTCAGATTCCAGGTTGTTCAATTCGAGTGCCTAGGTTAATATTTGGGCTCCATATGGGAACATGAAATTTAACTTAGTACAATATGAGGGAATTTCTTCAAAAGTCTTCTTCTTCAGATTCTCTTGTCAGAATGCTTTCACATTTGGTATACAACATCTCTAGGGGGGTCAGATTCAAGTTTGTTCAAATCTGATCCATAGGTTAATATTTGGGCTCGCTATGGTAGCCCAAATTTGAACTTAGTGCAATTCGAAGAAATTTCTTTACAATTTTTCTTCTTCAGATCCAACAGTCAGAATGCTTTCATATTCGGTACACAACATCTCTAGGGAAGTCAGATTTAACTGTGTTCAAATCAAGAGCCTGGGTTAATATTTGGGCTCTCTATGGGAGCCGAAATTGGCCATTTTGCTGAAGAATTAAAAATTTTGTATTCAGTACCTTCTGGAGGTGTGTAACTAAGATTAATCCACATAGGTTGTATCAAGGGGCTTCATACGGGCACTCTACATTTTACTTATGATCAACTGAAGAAAAGGCATGATGCCCAGATTATTTTTGTCACTCCTGAGGGACTCAGTGATTGACAGTGTAGCCTATGGAGATGGCTTGCTTAATGTAGACTCATTCTTGGACTCTATTTAAATTGTGTTCTGTACAAGATGAGCGCTTCAGGTCCCGTGGGGCCTCTTGTTTTTGCTTCTATCAACTTGCCCAAAACTATTTAAAATGTGATTTTGCAGTGTCAGGATGGAGTAAAATAATGTTTGGATTTAAACAGTCCAGATTTATTGCCAATGTGAAGGTTATAGGTGTTTTCTCCATGAGATATTTAACAGTTGCACGAATGAAATCTCTACAAGACATTCGCAACTCCATATGGTCTCTTATCAGATATGCATTTGCTTGAAAGATTTTTAACAATATTGTCAGTCTTGAAACCCAAGTCCACTTTCTTATAATCAACTAGATTGTCCAAATCAATTTTTAGTAACTTAGTGACTGTGGCTGCATTTTTAGCTCACCTGAGCAAAGCTCAAGGGGAACTATACTAATCACTTTCTGTCCGGCGTCCGTCGTCGTCCGTCCGGCGTTAAATTTACATTATCGACTTCTCCTCCTAAACCACTAGCCCAATTTTATTCAAATGTTGGCTAAATGTTTATTACCTAATGCCAATTCAGATTTGTTCAAATGAAGCTGCCCCTCCTCCTGGGTGGTGCCACGCCCCCAAGGGGCACCAAAATCTTTGTAAATCTTCTTCTCAAGAACCAGCAGTAGCAGAGACTTGATATTTGGTGTGCAGCTTCCTTTTGAGGTGTAGACTCAGATTTGTTCAAGAGAAGTTTGTAGGGCTATACTTGGCGTCGTTATGGGAGGGGCAAAATTTTTTGCCCCGCCCAAAATTTCTATTTTCCAAACCGAGAGGCTGATTTGAACCAAATTTTATGTGAGGGCTTATTGGGTCATGAGTACTTGATTTATGCAAAAAAAAATTTTCCCGCAGCCCCGTGGGAACCGCAGGAGCTAAAAATAGAAAAAATTTAAAACGCCCATATCTCCAAAACTGCACGGCACTGAGAATTTTTATTTGGTGTGCAGCTTCCTTAGGACCAACAGAAAGGATTGGTAAAAAAAAATTGCCATCGGTTTTATCATAGGGTACAGTTTCGGGACTTTGAAAAAGTGCTGAGTCAGCACTTTTTAACACTGTAGGCAATGGGAAAAACATTAAAAAATCTTCTTCTCCAGATCCAGCAGGCAGAATCTTTTGATATTTGGTATGCAACATTGTAGGGTGGATCTGATTCAGGTTTGTTCAAATCGGCCCCCTGGGTTCATATTTGGGCTCAGTATAGGAGCCCAATTTCGAACTTAGTGCATTTCAGGCAAATTTCTTAAAAAATCTTCTTCTCCAGATCCAGCAGGCAGAATCTTTTGATATTTGGTATGCAACATTGTGGGGTGGATCTGATTCAAGTTTGTTCAAATCGGCCCCCTGGGTTTATATTTGGGCTCAGTATAGGAGCCCAAATTTGAACTTACTGCATTTCAGGCAAATTTCTTTGAAAATCTTCTTCTCCAGATCCAGCAGGCAGAATCTTTTGATATTTGGTATGCAACATTGTAGGGTGGATCTGATTCAAGTTTGTTCAAATCGGCCCCCTGGGTTCATATTTGGGCTCAGTATAGGAGCCCAAATTTGAACTTATTGCATTTCAGGCAAATTTCGTAAAAAATCTTCTTCTCCAGATCCAGCAGGCAGAATCTTTTGATATTTGGTATGCAACATTGAGGGGTGGATCTGATTCAAGTTTGTTCAAATCGGCCCCCTGGAATCATATTTGGGCTCACTATAGAAGCTTGAATTCGAACTTAGTGCATTTCAGGTAAATTTCTTAAAAAATCTTCTTTTCCAGATCCAGCAGGCAGAATCTTTTGATATTTGGTATACAACATTGTGGGGTGGATCTGATTCAAGTTTGTTCAAATCGGCCCCCTGGGTTCATATTTGGGCTCAGTACAGGAGCCCGATTTCGAACTTAGTGCATTTAGGCAAATTTCTTAAAAAATCTTCTTCTCCAGATCCAGCAGGCAGAATCTTTTGATATTTGGTATGCAACATTGTGGGGTGGATCTGATTCAAGATTGTTCAAATCGGCTTCCTAGATTCATATTTGGGCTCACTATAGAAGCTCGAATTTGAACTTAGTGCATTTCATGCAAATTTCTTAAAAAATCTTCTTCTCCAGATCCAGCAGGCAGAATCTTTTCATATTTGGTAAGCAACATTGTGGGGTGGATCTGATTCAAGTTTGTTCAAATCGGCCCCCTGGGTTTATATTTGGGCTCAGTATAGGAGCCCAAATTTGAACTTAGTGCATTTCAAGCAAATTTATTAAAAAAAACATCTTCTCCAGATCCAGCAGGCAGAATCTTTTGATATTTGGTATGCAACATTGTGGGGTGGATCGGATTCAAGTTTGTTCAAATCGGCTTCCTAGATTCATATTTGGGCTCACTATAGAAGCTCGAATTCGAACTTAGTGCATTTCAGGCAAATTTCTTAAAAAAATTTCTTCTCCAGATCCAGCAGGCAGAATCTTTTGATATTTGGTATGCAACATTGTGGGATGGATCTGAAGCAAATTTGTTCAAATCGGCTTCCTAGATTCATATTTGGGCTTACTATAGAAGCTCGAATTCGAACTTAGTGCATTTCAGGCAAATTTCTTAAAAAATCATCTTCTCCAGATCCAGCTGGCAGAATCTTTTGATATTTGGTATGCAACATTGCGGGGTGGATCTGATTCAAGTTTGTTCAAATCGGCCCCCTGGATTCATATTTGGGCTCACTATAGAAGCTCGAATTCAAACTTAGTGCATTTCGGGCAAATTTCTTCAAAAATCTTCTTCTCCAGATCCAGCAGGCAGAATCTTTTGATATTTGGTATGCAACATTGCAGGGTGGATCTGATTCAAGTTTGTTCAAATCGGCCCCCTGGATTCATATTTGGGCTTAATATAGAAGCCCGAATTTGGACTTAGTGCATTTCGGGCAAATTTCTTAAAAAATCTTCTTCTCCAGATCCAGCAGGCAGAATCTTTTGATATTTGGTATGCAACATTGTGGGGTGGATCTGATTCAAGTTTGTTCAAATCGGCTTCCTAGATTCATATTTTGGCTCACTATAGAAGCTCGAATTCGAACTTAGTGCATTTCAGGCAAATTTCTTAAAAAATCTTCTTCTCCAGATCCAGCTTCAGAATCTTTTCATATTTGGTAAGCAACATTGTGGGGTGGATCTGATTCAAGTTTGTTCAAACCGGCCCCCTGGGTTTATATTTGGGCTCCGTATAGGAGCCCAAATTTTAACTTAGTGCATTTCAGGCATATTTCTTAAAAAATCTTCCTTCTCCAGATCCAGCAGGCAGAATCTTTTGATATTTGGTATGCAACATTGTGGGGTGGATCTGATTCAAGTTTGTTCAAATCGGCCCCCTGGGTTTATATTTGGGCTCAGAATATTGCATTTCAGGCAAATTTCTTTGAAAATCTTCTTCTCAAGATCCAGCAGGCAGAATCTTCTGATATTGGGTATGCACCATGCTTAGGGGGTGAGATTCAAGTTTGTTCAAGCCAAGTCCCTGGGTTCATATTTGGGCTCACTGTGGTAGCCCGAATTATAACTTAGTTCAAAATGAGGAATTTTGTTTAAAAATCTTCTTCAGATCCAGCAGTCGGAATGTTTTGATATTTGGTATGCAGCATCCTTAGGGGGTGAGATTCAAGTTTGTTCAAGCCATGTCCCTAGGTCCATATTTGGACTCACTGTGGGAGCTCGAATTGTAACTTAGTTCAAAATGAGGACTTATCTTTAAAAATCTTCTTCTTCAGATCCAGCAGTCGGAATGTTTTGATATTTGGTGTGCAGCATCCTTAGGGGGGTGAGATTCAAGTTTGTTAAAGCCAAGTCCCTGGGTTCATATATGGGCTCCCTGTGGGAGCCTGAATTATAACTTAGTTCAATATGAGGAATATTCTTTAAAAATCTTTTTTTTTTTGATCCACTGGTCAGAATCTTTGGATATTTGGTATAAGCTTTTCTCAGGAGGAGCAGATGCAACTTGTTGAAATCAATTCTCTGGGTTGATATAAATTTAGGCTACCATGTCAGGTGAGCGCCCTCAGGCCCCTTGGGGCCTCTTGTTTAGAACAGAGTCTTTCACAAATATTCTCAGAAGTCGAAGTATCATTTGTTGTAAATGAGAACATAGGAAAGATACAAGTGGTTTCTCACTCTAAAACATATCTGAAAAGGGGGTCAGTATACCAGAAACGTATTAAAAAAAAGCAAGAAGTGATGGAAGTGTTTTATCTTTGACTACACCTTTAATTGTAACATAGGACTGACAGGTAGCCTCTTTGTATAATTTTTCCTGTTGTACAGTTTCCACATGCTTCACTATATCTGGCCATATTTCAAGAGCTCGCTTTGCAATGGGTTTGTTTTCGATCCACCGATGACCGCAAAATTGTCAAGGAAAAGTGTCTGAGCCTGTGGTAGAAGTGAAATCTGATCGCCGAGCTAGGGTTTCTTTAAATAGCCAATGTAGTGCTTTCAGAACTTTAATAATAGTAAAATTAGATTTATTTGCACCATTTTTAAATGCATTATGCACTGTGTGCAAGCCACAACAACCTATATTTAATAAAGAATAATGGTTCAGTTCACACAGCAGCAGCTTCCATAGCTTCCAATTTACCGCAGGCCCGTCCATCGAAACTTGTAACACTTTTGACAGACCAACTTCAGACAGGCTTTTCATAATAAAAGGCAACAAATACACTGCCCTGCCATGCCCAAGAAAATCAGATGTTAAGTATCTGTCTACAACACAGTTTTGAACAGAATCCCAAAATCTGAGGTGAATATCTGTTTTTTTTCCAAGGCACTGTTGTGGGACTCATCAAACATCAGGACAAAATTGTCAATATCTTTCATTCTGTCAGATACTAGACCCTTCAAGTAAGGCCCGATTCCAAATGCAATTAAATATGCACATTTGTTTTCTCCGCAGGTAAACTGTTTTGCGATTTCGCTGTCGGGCAATATTGTTTTGAAAACATCCGAAATGTCATGACATGCATTGTAACTGATGTGAGCGCTAACACATTTTACAGCCCACCTTATTTCAGCTCTGAGTACGTCAGTAGAAGACTTACAGAAGAAATTTGAAACATTTTTCTGCTGCACAAGTTCATTCGAAGTTCCCTGACTCGACTCATTTTTCTTGACAAATGTCAAAATTGATAAATTTTTGTATGCATCCTTTTTGGAAGTCACATGTTTCTGTGACTGCATGTGAGAATGCAGGGCAGCTTTGCCCATATTTCCAAGTGAAAAACTTCTCATGCACACTCTGCAGCGTGCAGAATAAGCATCGCTCAATATGGCCTGTATCCGATCCATGTAATCCGGATTTTTAGTCCACATTTCTTGAAACTGACACTTTCCATGTTTAATAATAGAAAGATTTATCAATGATTCATTAAGACGCCACGATGAAAAATCAGACTCACTTATATTCTCATATGAAACGCGTACAATGATTGGTTCAAACTGATGTTGAAAACGAAATTCACATCAAACGACCAATATGATTGGAGGATTGAGAACCACCTCTAAAACTCTGGCCTGTTTTCAAACCACATTACGGGATGCCACAGAATTCACCGAGGAATTGTACAAATCAACAACTGTCTTGGACGTATTTCATTCATCTCAACTCCGTGCGCAATGCTTAATTTTTCAAGGCTTTTCCAGGCCCAGGGAGCCAAATCAAGGCTTTTCAAGGTCATGAATTTCATTTTTGAAATTTCAGGCTTTTCATGGTCCTCGGGAACCCTGTCTAGGCTCAATTGCGCTTAGGAATTGCATGCAATTGCCATATCGAATGACAACCAAAGCACGGCAGGTTCTCCTGGTTACTCATCGCCAATACAGGCAATGTTTCTGCCAGTGGACCTCTGGGTTACCCGGAGGTCCTTTGGCTGAAAGATTGCTTGTGCACAGGCCATATGTACAGAATTTGATAGCCTTACTACGGTTATAACGCGTAGATCAACATGCCATTTGTGCACATTTCATGACAGGACTTCTAGTTTTAACTGCAGAAGTCCTCTAAAATGGGCAACATGGGTATAAATGATTGGCTGGACATTACTTTCTCTTCATATTGCGGTCATGCTCAGCCATTGTGCAGAAATATGTGATGTTAAACAGCAATAAATAAATAAATATTACTTTGGCAGATATGGCCAATAAAGGTAAATGGTTAAGTTTTTAATAAATCAAGCAGAGCGCTGGTCGCCTCTTTTCAACCATGCCTTGATTTTAGTGCATGCTCTTCAAGTTACTATTATTATAAATTTATTTCGTATGATTTGGGTAACAACACAATATTATTTTTGTATTATGAGGATATTTCAGCAGTTTTGTCTGATAAATGGTTCCCACAATCATGTTTAAAATATATCCCAGAATGCCATTTATGTATGTTTATTGTTATTTACCTTATACATATATTATGGAAATGGAATGATATAAAACCAATTGTTGTTAATATTGTTAAATATGTATTATATTAGAAATAAAAATACACAATATTTCAAGTTGGTTATTTATCTTGTTTTATTTTTTTACGCTCCCTGAAAAAATTCTGGGGGAGCATATAGTCGCTGTGCTGCCCATCTGAAATAAATGGTTTCCGGACGCTAAATTTAGTTTGACTGAAGGAAATGAAACAAAATTTTATACATAGGTTTATAACCACATAATAAGTTTGGGATTGATATTGAGCGGGGTCTGATATTTTTGGGTAGAATTATGGCCCTTTTCCTACTTAAAGACATGTATATAGGTTTATCATAAAGTTTGGGGGGGGGGGGGGGGCATTAGTGTCCCATGGACACATTTGGTGGCCTGCTGTATTGGTGCTATAGTTTAACCCTTTACCTAACGCAAACTATCAAAATCTATTATTTTAAATAGAATTTTTTCAGATTTTACAAAAAAAATTTAACAAAGCCAAATCATGTGACCCCCCTCACTGGAATGAGCTGAATGAGCTCATTCCAATGAGGGGTCACGTGAAATGGTTTTATTGAATTTTTTTGAAAAATAAATATGTTCCAATGGTTCATTTGGTAAATTATGTGGGCGGATGTGGCCAATTCGTTAGGTAAAGGGTTAATGGAGATAAGATATTTATTAATTCAATTTCACCGAAGATGAATGACTAAAAATACATGCTTGGCAGTGGGGGCAGGGGCATAACCACCCTTGGTGTTGCACTTGTACAGCCTGAAATCCACACATGGGTGCTCTACAAAATTGCAAATGCCACGAGCAGCAGCCAATGCTGGCATCTATTCTAGAGGGGTGCGATGAACAGAGTTTGTGCAGCACATTGCTATTACCTGTCCTTAACCACTCTAGCATGACTGTAACTGTGTGTTTGTAGCTGTTCTGGAGTCGATGATGTCAAGAGTGTGCAAGAGTGTAGTGTGATGTTGCACTGTGACTCTTACGAGTTGGTTGGGGCAGAGTCAAACCACGAGCAGCACCCAGCCGTGTTCTGGGGGTTGGGGAGTGAACAGAGTTGGGTAAAGGAATAACATGATTATTCTATTATGCAATATTCAGTTAACCCTTTACCCAACACACAGAGTATCAATTGTTTTTCTCCAAATTTTTCAAACAATTTCAATCAAACTATATCATGTGACCCCTCACTGGAACGAGCTCTGGTTCCAATGAGGGGGTCACATGATATGGTTTTGTTGACATTTTTTAATAATATATTTTTTTTCAACAACTTAATTTGTAAATTATGTGTCAGATAAGACTGATTAGTTTGGTAAAGCATGGGACTCGTTACATATGTTTGGCTAGTTGATTATATTCTGCATAAAATCTAAATGTACTTTCATAACTGACAATCAATACCAATATTTCTCATAAATAATTTATTTTCAACAATATATTAATAAAATTTAAAAATACATTGACAACTTGAGAATAACATACAATGTTAAAAAGGATATATCGATACAAAGAATTGAAGAAAAAAGGTATTTCCTCCATTCAGAATTTTGGGAAATCGATTCAAATCTGCAAAATAGAATAGATTTTAGCACTCACACACCAACCACTGGCCTTATTTCAGTCTGTGTGCATAAGTGCCTTAACAACAACAAAAATTTTTGTCGCTATATTATCTTCAGATAATAACAAATCAGACATCTTTTCAAATTTTCCAAAAATATTATGATGATCATGTTTTATAAAAGAAAAAAAAATGAAAAAATCCCCAAGAAGACTGTCTCACATTACTGACTGCTGACTGAATTAACGTAAATTGAAACATGAGTATTTTTTTAAGGACATTGTTCAGCCAAATTCTGTTTATAAAATTATTCTGTTGCAATTCATTGGAGACTGTCTTCTGCAGAATGAGATCCCCAGTGGGTGAATTTGGTGATGCTACCCTGCTGTGGTAAATTGAAACATGAGTATTTTTTTTAAGGACATTGTTCAGCCAAATTCTGTTTATAAAATTATTCTGTTACAATTCATTGGAGACTGTCTTCTGCAGAATGAGATCCCCAGTGGGTGAATTTGGTGATGCTACCCTACACAGCAGGGTAGCATCACTAAATTTACCCTCTGTGAACCTCAATCTGAATCAAGATCTTAGGCCTAAACAGAAAGAGGTACCCAAAGGCTAAACTGGCCCATTGTATGGGACATCATCAGTAAATTCACTCTCTGGGGACCTCATTGTACAAACTAGAGGTACTGTGAGCAAGCTCACAAAGTGATACCCTCAGCGCCTGTCAGAATGGAATTATATTGCTTCATGCACATCTTCATATGGAGTTCTTCCATTGTGTAAAGTTTCATGAAAATGCTTCAAACGGTTTAGGAGGAGTTGCACTTATAAGGATGGACAGACGGACGGACAGGGTGATTCCTATATACCCCCAAACTTTGTTTGCAAAGGGGGGGGGGGGGGGGGGTATAATGATAGATTGCTTATTTCCAGATTTGGTTATGAGGCACTCATCCATAAAATGTAACAAATGTTTATATGAAAAAAAATTGTTCATTTGTTGGGGTTTTGTAACCCTTTCAGTGGACAGGGTCACATTGTGTTGGACAGTTTTATAGGTGGAAAAAGCCAGAGAGAACCACTGAGCAGCAATCAGCAACTGTCAGACTCTCCAATTTACTAACCCAACACAAGCAAACTTAGTAGTTAAAGGCAATTGCACCTTCAACATGCAGTATGCATCAGGATTTTATGTCTTATTCAAGGACACAGTGCACATGGCATGGGTCAGGATTGAACAGTCAACATTTCGGTTTAAAGGCTAATGCCCTAACCAATGAGCCACCGTGCTCCTGAAAAAATGTTTACATTATCTGATCACAAAATACATAAAAAGAAAATTTTATTTATTTCTTTTATCGAGCTCGTTCAAATGAGGGGACACATGATATGGTTTTGTTGATATTTTTTTAAAAATATTTAAAATAAATTTTGATATCCTGTGCACTGGGTAAAGAGTTATGGTCACATATTTCTGCACAATGGCTAATCGTGACTGCAACCTGGATATAAGTCAAGCCAATCGTTTATACCCCTGTTGCCCATTTTAAAGGACTTCCACCCTAAGCATTGGTAACAGGGTGCTATTTTAATTGTAAAACAGAGCTTGTTTATTACTATATTGGTCTCACTTCCCAGGGTACAAAGAATACAAAATCACTTAAGTTATCCATTGAACATTTCAAATGACGCCAGATAATAGCTACGATATTATACGATAAAGTGAGAAAAAATGGCAAGTGCAAGTGAAGCTGTGACCATGGAAAAAGTTTGCTCACAGACAAAGAAACAATCATGCAAACAGAGAACTAACACTGGTCCACTACTATAAACACAAAAAATGGGCAGAAATGTTTGACTGACTTGTGACTAGGTTGCAGCCGCAATCCAGTCAAAATTCTAAAAAATCTCAACTGTCAAAAAAGAAATGTGAGAATACGCTATTTTTGTTTGTTTGATTCAGTCTTGAATATAGTAAAGTCGCCGTGGACTGGTCGTAATCCACGCGAGGGCAGTGATGTCCATGTATGCATTTACCAGGTAATAAATATCATCGGCAGCAAAATTTTAATTAATGAAGCACCGGGTTGTACCCGGTGCTTCATTAATTAATTTTTTTAGGAATATTCCTATAATTAGTGTTTGCAATTTAATGTTATTGCATCTGTGGAAATACTGCCCACCTGTGAAAAGTGACCAGTCCACGGCAACCAAACTGAAAAAAATATTATTAATGAAATCCTTACCACTCTAGTACCACTGAGAGTGTGTAACAATCAGATTGCGATCCAATTGAAAAGAGACCACTTTTGCAATCACAGTTCTTTATCCCATGATTGTTGTATGTATTCAACATTATCCGATAGAATACAGGCAAAGAAGAATGTGTTAGGAAAATCATGCATGGAATCCAGCTTATAGCATCTCATTGGTTGTTATGCATCTGACTGATGTAATGAAATGCTTTGTCACCAAACAACAGTGTCATGCAAGAATGTAAACAGACCGCTGAATGTGATATTTTTTCTTTAAAAATCTAAGCTTCATTCACTTGATTTATGTTTAATCGTGGTACAAATATAGAACACATCTCAGGTGGAGTACAGGGGAAGGAATCAACGATGCTTCCTTTTTTTCATAAACACCTGAAAAACTCCAAATCAGGCTGTGGATTCCTGTCCCCACATACTCCACCCTTGTTGTGTGCTTCTCAGTTCTGTATCTGCAGATTTTTTGGACACAACAAAAAAGTGTAGACAGATTTTCTTTGCAATATATATTGGATGACTTGAATGTTCCAGACCAGTGTACAATATTTTGGGGTAGGAAGTGCAGTTTTGTCACATACTGTTGGAAAGAACTCTCTGAGAGCCCTTTCAAAAAGTGTGCCACACAACAATTGGATAGTTTAACCCTTATGTCCTGTTACAGCCAAAAACTCCCACTTTTATATTGCATTGAAAAAGTTTCTACCAAGTGTATTCTTCCTTGAAAACTCTACCTGTGGGCTGCATTTATCTTGACTATGTTTTTACGTCATTGTTGGCTGCTTGAAAGGCAGCCAACAATGATGTGCAAACATGGTTAAGTCATCTGCATCTGTGTCCTTGTATATAGGGTAGCTGTTAGCAAAACAATAGCTATGCCTGGCGTTGCATAATATGCCTGATAGGCTTTTTCGAATCATACATAACATGATAATTCATCTGAGTCGAAAAGGTCCATAACTCTTGTACAAATCATCAGACCAAACCCCAATTTGAACTCGACCTGTATTTAGATATAACTGAGGCACACTCCAAGTTTGACCCTGATCTATTAATCCAAACTCAAGTTTATCAACCGGAAATCAATACATAGATGGAAATGTGCAATTTCTAAGTCGAAAAGACCCATAACTCTTGTAAAAGTCATCAGACCAGGCCCCAATTCGAACTCAATCGGTATTTTTATATAACTGAGGCACAAACCAAGTTTGGTCCTGATCTGTAAATCCAAACTCAAGTTATCATCCAGAAACGGAAAAGTTTATGGACTGATGGACGAAAATATGGACAGACAGGTGGACCAATTACATAATGTCCTGTTTTTTTTCAAAACAGGCGTATAAAAATTAATCTGAGGATTTAAGGGTTCATGTGTAAAGCTCGAGATTTGGTCTGGAGTATTTAAGGTCAAAAAGATTGATCAATGCATAAAAATTATTTTGATAAAGAGGATTTACATTTGAAATAAAATTATTTCTGGTACTGAACTACCGAGATGAAGGAAATTCAAGAAACAAGAGGCCCCAAGGGGCCTGAGGGCGTTGACCTGACACTGACAACTATCAACCAAGGGTCCTGATTTGAACAAACTTGCATTTGCCCCATTAAGAAAACCATATACCAAATATCAAAACATTCTACCGGTGGATCTGAAAATTAAAAAAAAAAAAATTTCCTCACTTTGAGCTAAGTTATTATTCGGGCTCCCAAAGGGGCCCAAATATGAACCCAGGGACTTGGCTTTAACAATTTGAATCTCACCTCCCTAACGATACAGTACACCAAATATCAAAAGATTCTTACTGGTGGTGGAGAAGATTTTTAATGTTCCTCATATTGAACTAAGTTACAATTCGGTCTCCCGCAGGGAGCCCAAATATGGCCTCAGAGACTTGGCTTGAACAAACTTGAATCACACCTCCCTAAGGATGCTGTATACCAAATATCAAAATCTGAATAAGAAAATTTTTAAAGAAAATTCCTCATTTTGAACTTAGTTATAATTCGGGCTCCCACAGTGAGCCCAAATATGAACTCAGAGACTTGGCTTCAACAAACGAGAATCTCACCCCACTAAGGATGCTGCATATTGAATATCAAAAGATTCTTACTGGTGGATGTGAAGAAGCAGATTTTTAAAGAATGTTCCTCATATTGAACTAAGTTACAATTCGGTCTCCCACAGGGAGCCTAAATATGGACTCAAGAGACATGGCTTGAACAAACATGAATCACACCTCCCTAAGGATGCTGTATACCAAATATCAAAACATTTCGACTACTGGATCTGAACAAGATTTTTAAAGAAAATTCCTCATATTGAACTAAGTTATAATTCGGGCTCCCACGGGGAGCCCAAATATGAACCCAGAGACTTGGCTTGAACAAACATGAATCTCACTCCCCTATGGATGCTGCATACCAAATATCAAAAGATTCTGATTCGTGGATCTGAAGAAGATTTTTAAAGAATATTCCTCATACTGCACTAATTTAAACATTTGGGCTCCCATGAGAGCCCAAATATGGACCCAGGGATTTGATTTTAGCAAGCATGTGAAACAAGATGTTATATGTGAAATTTGAAACCTTTTGGAGCAGTGGTTTGGGAGAAGAAGAGTCTTAAATGTTTTCCCCATTACCCACAGTGTTAAAAAATGCTGACTCAGCTTTTTTTCAAAGTCCTGAAAAAGTACCCTATGATAAAACAGATAGCAATTTTTTTGGACCACTCCATTCTGTTGGCCCTAAGAAAGCTTCACACCAATAAGAATTCTTAGAGCTGTGTAGTTTTGGAGATATGGGCGTTTGAAATGTTTTCCATTTTTAGCTCCCGGGGTATTTTGAAAAAATATTTTTGCCTAAATCAAGTACTTATGACCCATTAATGCTTTGTATCAAATTTGGTTCAATCGGCCCCTCAGTTTGAAAAATAGAAATTTTGGGTGGGGCAAAAATTCTTGTCCCCCCCCCCACCCCCCGTAACAACGACAAATATTGTCCCTCAAATTTCTCTTGAACAAACTTGAGGGGGGGGGGGGGGGGCACATCTATCACATCTCCTCCCCACCCCCTTATTTTTGTAACTCCAATCTTGTTTACAAGCACCAAGACCAGGGAACATGGTATTACAGGGACCCCTGTTAATTGTGTGTTAACTGAATATACTTTCCCAACACAAAACCATTTACAATACCTCCAGTACAAATTTAACCTGTTAATTGAATATAGGTTATAGAGTAAACTCCTGTTAATTGAATAAAAAATCTTGCAACCTGTCGAAAAATTACCCTGACTCGACCCAGTTTTCCTTTGTTTATAGACCTATATGGCCTCAGTACATCCAAGACAGGCATTTAATCTATTATATCTTGTTTGACTGAGCTCCTGGAGCTCTGTCAAACAAGATATAATAGAATAAATGCTAAGTTTATCTCTAGAATACAGGAAAGTGACACAATCCCTGTTAATTGAATATTCCTGTTAATTGAATAATTTTCCTTGGCAAAGTGGCTATTCAATTAACAGGGTTCCACTGTATTAAAACAAGTATAATTTGGGCACATTTAATAATATTTCTTCCCTGTAAATCGAATGTTTTACCAATGAGTTCTTGAGTTAAATTTTTCATCAAATCTAGTCATGGCTGCTGTGAAAAATAGTTTGAAAATACTCAGTGGGTTAAGAGTTGAAGAAGCCATCTATGAGACACAATGACCTTACATTTTCAAAAATTCTCGCAGGAAAGGTCCTTGGACCTTATCCACTAGAGTGGGATACCATCTCTCATTCTTACCCCCCAATCACTGCTGGATTCCATTTTAGGTTAATACAGTGGAACCCTATTAACTGAACATCAACTTTGCCATTAGAAAATATTCAAGGGACAAAAATGTTCAATAAATTAGTCAAATCTCTTTACTTTGATCATAAAAGTTCAGAGAGCTCTTTCAAACACGATATAATGAATGGAATGCTTACACTGGGGGTTTCTACAGCAGAAAATATATACAATGCTGCCATATTTTGTGGCTGGCAACATAAATTCTGAAAAAAACCCAGATTCTTTAACAGATCAAATTTGTATTCACATTTGATAACAAGGACAATGCAAAAGCATGGGCCACTACCCCCGACCCTTATGCAAGTTCGAAGTAACCTTGAAGGCATTGTGGGACAGAAAATATTTTGGTTTTCACTCTTTCCACTTGGAAAATTTTTCTATGTTAAAAAAGTGCCATAACTCTGGGAAAAATTAGTGGACAGAACCAGTTTCTTGTGCATATCCTTTCCCCAATGCTTGTCTATTAGCATACCAAAGGAGATCCAAATCTGAGCAATGGCTTTGAAATTACAATGCAAAACATCTGTACGGACAGACAGATGGACAGACAGATGGATGGATGGATGGACGGAGGGCTTCACTAGATAAAATAGTTTTTTGTATTGAGGTTTACGTTTACTTGCAGTAACTAGCTACAAAGTGGAACCCTGTTAACTCTTTCAACACGAGAGGCCGCTTTTCTGGTCCAGGAACATGATACATAATTTCATTAAGTAGGATGGCTACTAAGTGAACAAGTGTGGCAGAACAATTAATATTTTCAGTGTGCAGCCTGAAGGCTGCACGTTGGAAATATTAATTGCTCTACCCCCAAATAATGGATATGGACTCTTCCAATTTCTGCCATTACTGGCATGGAAGATACCACCAGTGTTGAAGGGTTAATTTAAAAGTCACTTAGCCAGTGAAAAACATTCAATTAACAGGAGTATATAATTAACAGGAATTATTTATTTATTTATTTATTGATGTTTAAGGTCACATATTTATGCACAATGGATAATCATGACCATGACAGTTTTATGGGTGGAGGAAGCCGGAGTACCCGGAGAGAACCACCGAGCAACGACGAGCAGCTGCCAGCTCCCCAACATCGTAACTCCGCACTGCAGCACAGGCAGGGTTAGATTGGTTGAAGACATGCGTACCATCGACGTGCAGTACGCCTTAGTACACGGCGTCATCGTGCCCCCACGCGGGCAATGGAGATGAAGTGTCTTGCCCAAGGACACAACGCGGTTGCCGCAGGTGGGATTCGAACCGAGGACCTCTCAGCTTGCAGCCTGCACCTCTACCTACTGAGCCACCGCGCTCCCTAACAGGAATTGGGTCATATTTATGTATTATAGTGATAAACTGAGCATTTGATTTATTATATCTTATCTGACAGAGCTCATTGATCATAAAAGCACCATGGTGGTTGAGATGAGAAATAACTTGACAGTCATGACACTAATGATTGACAATATCGCCCACAACTTGACAAAATTTAATTCTACTGTCAATTTTTTTTTATAGTTCAGTGCTCAGCTATTTGGACTCCATTCTGAAGTGCAGGCACCACTTTTAAAAGGCCCTATATTCTGTGGATGAACATCATATTCTTTCAGAAGAGACATTATTCAGTCTGTTTGGATTTGTCTTGTTACAATCCATAGGAGAGTCCCTTTAGGCCCTCTCCAATGAATTGAAAAAAAGCAAGGATGTGAACAAATTTTGTCAACCAAATATAATTTAGCACTCTACAAGTTACTGGCATTGTTCTACCATAGATATCTACTGCATTAGAGACAAGATTGTTCAAAGATCTTGTTCTACTCATGTGAAAGCAATGACATGTGAAACAATTTTGGCAACCAAATATAATTTAGCACTCTGCTAGTTACTGGCATTGTTCTACCATGCATGGAGACAAGCTATGTTCAAAGATCTTGTTCTACTCCAATCCATAATTATGTGGTTATGTTTCAGAAGATTCTAATTAGGTCTCGGTGAAGCCTTGAAATTCTATTTGATTCAAAACTGTCCTGATGATTTGATTTGATTCCAAATCCCACTGATGTGGAAATTTTTGAACTCATCAAGATATTCTCAAAATCCTAAAAGTGTTTTCTCTTGAAATTTTCTTCTTTCATCAGGTCTCCGATAGGAGACCTGATGGGAGAAGGAAATTTCAAGGAGGTTCTGTTGCCAAATCTACTTTGTTTCCATTTCTGAAATATTCCGCTCCTTGATTGATATTTATTTATTTATTTATTGGTGTTTAAGGTCACATATTTCTGCACAATGGCTAATCATGACCTCGACGGTTTTACGGGTGGAAGAAGCCGGAGTATCCGGAGAGAACCACCGAGCAATGGCGAGCAACTGTCAGTTCCCCAACATACTAACTCCATACAAGCAGGGTTAGCATTGGTTGGAAACAGGTGCACCATCGACGTACAGTACGCCTTAGTACACAGCGTCGCCATGCCCCCATGTGGGCAATGGGGGTGAAGTGTCTTGCCCAAGGACACAACGCAATTCCCGCAAGTGGAATTCAAACCGAGGACCTCACGGCTTGCAGCCTGCACCTCTACCTATTGAGCCACCGCGCCCCCTCCTTGATTGATTTGACTAAACAGACTAACCCATGTTGAATACAATACTTGAGTGGAAATTGGCAATATTTATTGTTGTAAGAAGGTGCATTATCGATTCAATTCAAAATCCTCTGCTTGATTCAATTTTGGCCTTGATTAATCAAAAATCTGAGATTCGACGACCTTTAATTTAATATAAATTTAGGAAATTTAATTAGGTTTATTTTTGTATTATTTAAAGTTTGTACTGGTATAAGGACCCAGGCCTGGCATTCTGAAAAATGCAGGAGGGCAAAAAATCGCTCTCCTCATTCAGCTTAGGAGAGCAATTAGCTTTACACAGCATTTTAAGTATCCAGATGAACGAACTCATTGAAACTGAAACCAACAGACCACATCAGTGATTTTATTAACTTTACTAAGGTAAAGCGAAATCTCTTAGACATCTAGATGTCTCACTCAACAAAACCGAACACACACTTGACAAGACCTGTGTGTGTACCCAGACCTGTTGTCCAAGAAAGTCATACGCCTACCACTACCACCTTCAACCCCCCAAGGGGGGCTGAAGGTGGTAGTGGTAGGCGTATGACTTTCTTGGACAACAGGTCTGCCTGAATCTACAGTCACATCCTGGTGCAAGTGCTTCAAGTGACAGGATAGTAGTAATGGTAGTATATTATAGTGTCAATATTCCTTGAATAATTACCCCTCAAACTGTGATGTCAGTTGTTGAACTTGAAACTGACAGAAAAAAAAATATTGCTGTGACCCATTTTGCTTCAAATGATTGCAACTGTGTTTGGGTATGGTTGCAGACATTACCTTTTACCACGAAACCACTTTCAAAATGAAATTACGTGATGTTATGTGACTTCGAAGTTAAATTACATTTTTGCTTTACAACAAAAATTTAATGTGAGCATAATATCTCAATCATCCCAGACTAAAATATTTAGGAGGGCAATTTTTCGCTCTCCTTAATTCTTTCAGGAGGGCAGTAAGGAGAGCTAAAAAATCACTCTCCTGAAATTGCCAAGCCTGAGGACAAATTACTTGCCAGTTCTTTGCCACACTTAAATACTGGTGAGTTAAGGTTTTCTTGCCTTCAATTCATTCATGAAGAGGCCTGCAGACCCACAACTTTATCATTTGGAAGAGCTCACAGATTATCTTCTGGCCACCCACAATTTTTAAACACATCCAAAACATCCCCCAGGAAAGCAAAATGAAAAATAATACAAAGTGTGCATTTTTCGACAAAATTATAAAAATGAACTTCATAATACTGTTATGAGGAACCCTGCAAATAATATTTCTTTTGATGCTTGGGAATGTGGTGGCGCAGTGGGTACAGCGTTAGACTTCAAACCAAAAGGTCCAAGGTTCAATCCCTGCCAGGGGTAACTGCGTTGTGTCCTTTGGCAAATCACTGAATCCTGATTGCCCAGATTGGGGGCATGGTGGCACTGTGTACTGAGACATACTGCAAATCAATGGTGCACTTGCAATCAACCAATGATAACCCTGCTGGTGCAGAGTTGGTGCATTGAGGTGTCTGACATTACCTGTTACAGCTCGGTGGTTCTCTACAGGTACTCCGGTTTTGTCCACCCGTAAAACTGTCTGACACGAGGTGACCCTGGCTGTCAAAATTGTCATTAAACTCTCGTAAATAAATAAATTTGTACTCATCCTTATGACAGGTACAAACATTTGATACTGGTCATATCAAACTGGGTACCCATCACAGGAATTAGAACCAATTAGGAACCAATGGTGTGGTAAACCATTACTGTCAGACAAGTCACAATGTTATGCAGTGGAACTCTGTTAATCGAATAGCCAGTTTGCCAGTGAAAATTATTCAATTGACAGGAGTATTTGATTAACAAGGATTAGGTTACTTTCATGTATTCTAGTGATTAACCAAGCACTTGTTCTATAATATCTGGTTTGACAGATCTCCAAGAGCTCTGTCTAACAAGATATCATAGGATACATGTATGTACTTTTTTATTCTATTAACAGGGGCTCACTCTACCTATATGCAAATAACAAAGGTCAAATTTGTACTGAAGCTATGATAAATGGTTTTGTGCTTGGAAATTATATTCTATTAACAGGATTATTCAATTAAGAGATATCACATTAATTGGGCTCCATGGTATATTTCTCTGTAGGCATATAAAACAGCATTACTTTGTTGGGAAGTGTACCCTGTAGAAGGTAGGTTTTGATTCATTAATTCCTGGCTTTTAATAGTTTTAATGCTTAAAGGCCTGGAGACTTGCCTAGAAACAACAGCCAATGTACTTGGAAAGATTCAGAGTTTACCCAGAAACTACATGTTGGGGCACTGTTCTTTTGCAGCCAAAGCTGATTAAAACTGGAATTATGCCCATAAGGGTTAAAGGTGTATCTGTCACCATGAGAGGCAAAGAATAGTTTATGCTTGTCAAATTCAGCTGATCTCTTTTTTCTTCCTGAATTCAGAGGGTGAATTTAAGATGAGTTTTTGAAATGTATGTATGATATGTGAGCATGCATATCTTACAATAACCTTACTTTCTTACCAGTTACTGGAAATATTTGTGTAAGAGAGTTTTCCAGTACATGATAAGAAGTCAATAATTTGGCATTGTTACAGAACATGTTTTAAAGTTACAG
The DNA here is from genome assembly GCA_031216915.1 of Pictodentalium vernedei. NCBI lineage: Eukaryota > Metazoa > Mollusca > Scaphopoda > Dentaliida > Dentaliidae > Pictodentalium > Pictodentalium vernedei. The sequence continues at coordinate 231,853,727 of CM062297.1, read as the reverse complement.
ACTCAAATACAACTCCAGGAAATTGTACTGGTCATTATATCATGCACGAGTGAATTTGTGCCCATTCAACATGCGAGTTGCACCTGTCATTGACCATGATGGGCTGCTTATTTGCAGGCTTGGTTAAGAGGACATGAAATGACAATTGAATACCAAAACTTTTAAAAATTATTAATAATTCTAAATAAATTATTACATTAAAATGTGTGATTTACAAGTTTAAACACCACTTATATCATGTGAAGAAGTAGTATAACCAATCTGTACATAAAACATCCTTCTGTGTCCCCTGTATTTCAGGTTTATAATATTGAAACATGTTAACAATGAGTTATATCCATTTGGAATAAAGGCAGTTCTGGAAAGACAAAGTGATTAGGATGCTAAAGGCTGTCAGGATACCAAACAGCTGGATTTATTCTCTGTCTGTGCTTGCTGCTACAAGAGAAAATGGGACATGTTGTACACACTCTCTCTTATGCCATCAATTTCATAACCTAAATTAAAAATTGATAAATATTATTAGATATGAGATGTATTTTTAATATGTTACCCCAATACAATTTATAAAATGTCTCTGTAATAAGACATTCTGAAATAATGGTAAAGGGTAAAAAATTTTTGCCTACGTAAACCAGCATTTCATGCGAGCCTAAAATGCTCATTTGGAAAAAAAGTTGTTTACATGGAATAGAGGTTTGGTTGAGATGGAGTAAGTGTGGGGATGGGCAGCCAAAAAAGGATGGAGGTTTGGGAGGGGGAGAGGGGGGGAGGGGGTGATAGAGAGCTTTTGCTGATTTGTTAACCCTTTACCTAATGCAACAGCCAAAATCGGCCAGTGCTATTCACAAACATTGACATTCAATTTTCATTATTTTTTTTATTTTTTGCCTCAAAAACTTAGCTTATGGCCCCTCATGGGAACGAGCTCGATGAGCTTGTTCCAATGAGGAGTCATAAGCTATGTTTTGACGCAAAAAATGAAAAAATTAGTTATTCAATAATTTTGTTTACAAGTGTCGTCTGCTTTTCATGTTAGGTAAAGGGTTAACAGGGTTCCTGCAGGCAAGGGCGGATCAAATTCAAGGCTATTCAAGGCCGTTTTTTGACATTCTTCAGCATTTGTAAAGCCCTACAACAGCCAAATGCAAGGATTGCTAAGGTCCCTGCCTTCACTAGACCTTAGGAGCACCCTTCAGTCATTAATCCCTCCTCCCACTTCCCTTGAAAATACTGTACACCAAAATGGATGAAATCGGCCAAACAATTCCTATTATAAAAATTTAGTGAGGGGCTGGAATATTGTCCTTCTAGTAACAAGCCGAAATACAGTAGAACCCTGTTGAATAATCACTTTGTCAGTGAAAATTATTCAATTAACAGGAGTATTCATTTAACCGGGATTTGTCATTTTCCTGTTCTCTAGAGATAAACTGAGCATTTATTCCATTATATCATGTTTGACAGTGCTCAAGGAGCTCTGTCAAACAAGATATAATCGATTAAATGCCCGTAATGGATGTACTGAGGCCAAGTATGTCTATAAAGAAGGAGAATTGGTCATCTTCAGGGTAATTCCATGTCATACTGCAAGATTTTTATTCAATTAACAGGAGTTTACTCTATACCCATATGCATTTAACAGGGCAAATTTGCACTGAAAGTATGGTAAATGGTTTGGTTTTTGGAAAAAAATATTCAATTAACAGGGTTATTCAATTAAGAGATATTCAATTAAGTGGGCTTCAAAGTATTACAAGAGAAACTTTCTTCAAACTTGAATCAATTCCATTAAAAGAGAGTACATGCCATATAACAAACCATTCTGAGTGCTCAGGGAAAACTGTTCAGGCCACACAAAGTAGATCTTCTGTTTCTCAGGCCATTATTTGTGAAACTGCATGCGGGCAAGCGGTTTTTTATTTTACTTTTTATTTCAGTAATTTCTTCTTTGCCATCAAAAGTTCATGTTCTTGGTTGAAGTTTTAGGCCTCATAATCTACAGAATAGCATGGGTGGTGGTGTATTTCATCCCTTGAGTGCAAGAAGGCTTTGCAATGCTTCTTGCACTCAAGGGACAAATTCATCAATTTTTTTAACTTCGGTAAAATATCAGACATAAACCTTTTAATTTTTATTTTTTTTAAGTTTAAATTGGTTATAAAAAGAGAGCATGCGGCAGCCAAAAGGACCATGCGGGAGGGCCTGAGAAACCGATTTATTATTTTTTTAGGCCTTAGTATATTCCATATTACCAAGTGGTAACCCTTTATATAACCCACAGGATATCAAAATTTATTATTTCAAACATTGTTTTTTTAAGATTTTTCCAAAATTAACCAGCTACCTAACAAATTGGCTGCATCTGCCCATGTAATATACAAATTAAGCAGTTGAAAAAACATATATTTTTCCAAACATTTCAACAAAACAATATCATGTGACCCTTTCATTGGAACAGGCATGATGAGCTCATTCCAATGATGGGCACATGATATGGTTTTGTTGAAATGTTTTGAAAAATATATATTTTTTCAACTGCTTAATCCTTTACCCAACGTAACGTTCAAAACCGACCAGTGCTATTCACAAACAATCGGCAATTAATTTTCATTATTTTTTTCATTTTTTGTCTCAAAAACATAGGTCATAACCCCTCTTTGGAACGAGCTCATAGAGCTCGTTCCAATGAGGGGTCATAACCTAGGTTTTTGAGACAAAAAAATCAGTTATTCAAGAATTTTATTTGCAAGTGTCATCTGCTTTTCATGTTAGATAAAGGGTTAATTTTTAAATTATGCAGGTGGATGTGACTGATGCGTTAGGCAAAGGGTTAATTTGAAAATTAGGGGGGCAGGGTGGCATTGCGGTAACCGGTTCTCATCAGATCACCGAAGTTAAGCAACGTCGAGCCCGGTTAGTCCTTGGATGGGTGACCATGTGAGCGATCGACTCGTGGACTCCCGCATTGTGTCTTTGGGCAAGGCACTTAACCCCAATTGTCCACACGGGGGCACGATGACGCCTTGTACTAAGGTGCACTGCATGTCAATGGTGCGCATGCATGTCTCCAACCAATCTAACGATGCCCGTGCTGCAGTGCAGAGTTCTGATGTTAGGGAGCTGGCAGCTGCTCGTCATTGCTCAGTGGTTCTCTCTGGGTACTCTGGCTTCCTTCAGCCATAAAACTGTCACTGACCCGATATGACCTTGGCTGTTAAATTGTCATTAAACTCTTAATAAATAAATAAATAATTTGTAAATTATGCAGGTGGAGGTATAGGGTTAAATGAGGGTCTCCATATGGCCCATATGGTGCAACTGATAGCAGTTTTCTTATTTAGTTGATTCTACTGCTTGTTAGGAAGATTCATACCAAATAACAAGTATCTATCTTGTGCAAAATAGAAAATATGGGCATTATATATTTTTGATGAATCATATAAGATGTACCGCTTGTGAGAAAGGGTAATGAACTGACTGTCGATTGTTTAAGACCACAATCAACTGATTATAATTCCAACTGTCTGCACATTTCGTTTCAAACAGGGGAATGCACTAAAATAGCCCTACCAGTCTTGGTTTATCATAGTTTCTCTGATCCTATTTCGGAGATAATGTCAAAGGTGCCGGCAGCGGAAATACATGAACAATCAGACTTGTTTCATCTCTTGGCTGTGAAGTCACTACCATTTATTTATTTATTTATTAGTGTTTAACCCTTTATCCAACGCAGATGATTTCAAAATTTATTATTTTAAATATCATTTTTTAAATTTTTTCAGAAAATTTCAACAAAACCATATCATGTGACCCCTCTTTGGAACGAGCTCGATGGGCTCGTTCCAAACAGGGGGTCACATGATATGGTTTTGTTGAAATTTTTTGAAAAATAATATTTTTTCAGCTGTTGAATTTGCATATTACGTGGGCGGATGCGGGCGATTCGTTTGGTAAAGGGCTAAGGTAACATTTTTCTACATGATAACTAATCATGACCACAACATGGAGATAAAGTCACGTTTAGTTAGTCATTTATATCCATGTAGCCCATTTTACAGGACTTCCATCCCAGGCATTGGTGACTGCATCCTATTTTACCAGTAAAACAAAGCTTGTTTACTTCACAGTAAATAAGTATTGCTTCACTTCCCATGGTTGCCACAGGGGTACAATTTCTTGAATCCATGCCAATGCCAATAACACTAACAGAAAAACAATACATAGTGTTAAGAGTCACAGAAACCATCCATTGTCACCTCAATAGGTGGCTAAACCTAAACAATGAAGCAAACTACTGCATCAGTTCGGCAGTCAATATCAAGTGACCCTTGGAACAACAAATGTGAAATATAAAACAATTATATTACTAATTACAGATGGAGGCCCAGTAATGTTGCCAAATGACACCTGAGAAAATCATGTTATTATTATTACGGTGGAACCCTGTTGATTGAATAGCCACTTTGCCAATGAAAATGATTCAATTGACATGAGTATTCAATTAACAGGGATTGTGTCACTTTCCTGTATTCTAGAGATAAACTTAGCATTTATTCTGTTATATCTTGTTTGACAGAGCTCCATGAGCCCTGTCAAACAAGATATAATGAATTAACGAACTGTACTAGATGAACTGAGGCCAAATAGGTCTGTAAAGAAAAGGAAACTGGGGCGAGTCATGGTAACTTCTCGACAGGTTACAAGATTTTTTATTCAATTAACAGGTGTTTACTCTATAACCTTTATTCAATTAACAGGTCAAATTTATACTGGAGGTATGGTAAATGGTTTTGTGATGGGAAATTATATTCAATTAATAGTGTTATTCAGTTAAGAGATATCCAATTACGTGGGCTCCACTATATTATCAATACTTAGAAATCATAAGAATGATGTTTGTCCCTTTTGGATTTATATTATTTCGTGAAAACAATCAATGTGAAACACTATTTATTAAGCAATGTGAGGCAGAACACTTTATATTTATCCGAATAAACACCAATGTAAACAGATTTCCAGATAGGAGAAATTACATCATGCACAAAACGTCAGCAGGTGCTAGCCAGTCCGCAGGTGCTAATGACTAAAAATAGCCATTAGTGACTGGCTATGCTTTACAACCTTTGTTTCAAGTTTATTATGCTCCCTTACTGGCTGCGTAAATTAGTATTAACATGAAGGTAACACACAATGAATTGACAATAATAGTCCTTATGATTACTTTTCACACCATCATTAGTTTAACCCTTTACCCAACAAAGAGATATTAAAATTTATTATTTTAATTACTAGTTTTTTTATTTTTCAAAACAAATTCAACAAAACCATATTATGTGAACCCTCATTGGAACGAGCTCAATGAGCTCGTTCCAATGGGGGTCACATGATATGGTTTTGTTGAAATATTTTGAAACATTTATTTTTTTCAACTGCTCAATTTGCAAATTACGCAGGTGGAAGAGGGAGATTCGTTAGGTAAAGGGTTAATAAACTGCACATTGGAAGAAAAACAACATAAACTTAAGAGAAATAAGAGAAATGATCATGCTTTTTACATGTCTGACTGGGTTCTCTATTTTTTTGGCTGAAGAGCAAGAGCTAAAAACAACTATATACCAACCTGTCTTGTACGCTGCCTTCTAGCCTCTTCTTCACTTGCAGCTAATGCTTGTGCTAACTGTAAATCTTCTTGCTCTTGCCTGGTTAAACTAAAATATGACACATTCAACAATTTAGTGAATAAATTGAATTACATATTAACACCATGAACATTGATCTGATGACAAAACACAATGGAACACTGTTAACTGAAAACCCACTTGGCCAGACAAAATTATTCAGTTGACAGGAATATTCAATAAACACAGATTTGGTCCCTTTCCAGAATTTTTTTAGATAAATTGAGGATTTATCCTATTATATCTTGTTTGAGAAAGCTCATGGAGCTATGTCAACCAAGATATAATAGATTAAAGCCTGTATTGAATGTTCCTAGGCCAAACAGGTCTATAAACAAGGGTGCTCCGATGATTGTCATGGTATCTTTTCGAAATATTGAAAGATTATTTATTCATTTAGCAGGAGTTACTCTATAGCCCATATGCAACTAAAAGATCAAATTTTTACTGAAGCTATGGTAAATGGTTTTGTTTGAAATTCAATTAAAAGACATTCAATTAACAGATATCCAATTAACGGGGCTTCATTGTACCAAAATTTCAACTTTTTGTTTCATAATACTACAAGAAATATAACCAATTAAATCTTGTTTGTCAGAGCTCATACAGCTCTGTCCAACAAGAATGAATTTATTTATTTATTTATTGGGGTTTAACGACACTTTTGAAAGCCGGGTCACCTCGTGTCGGACAGTTTTACGGGTGGAGGAACCTGGAGAGAACCATCGAGCAACTGCAAGCAACTGCCAGACACTGAATTAATTACATTTCTAGGTGAATTATTGGAATAATCTGTTGCATGAATTTCGATATTTCAATATCAGTGAGCAGGGAGTTAAATATGTTTACAGGAGGTGAAAAACTTATTTCAAATCATGTATAATTAAAATAAGAACTGAACAAGTGCACCACCAGGCGGTGGATCAATATACGGCTGCCTATGAAGAAATTGCGTTTGTGAAGAAATTTTAGTTGAACAAAAGGTCAATAATTCCTTCAAAAATAATGGTACATTCCTGGCTTATGATCCATTAAAGTTGAATATATTATTTTCAAGTTATTGTGTGGAGAATCAAAAATCACCGAAACTCCTAGACGGTTGCCAAGGTGGCCATATTGGATATGTCAGAATGCTGGTTATCGAAAAGAACCACCCTCTAGTCATTACTAATTAACCATAAAAAAACAGTATCTGTTGTATGTGTTGTTTTCAAGTTATCACATGGACAAACAAATGTTGATGGACAGACAGATGGACGGGCATTGCCATACCATAATACGGCCCGCTCATATGATCGGCCGTATAAATCGCATGGACAAACAAAAGTTAATGGACGGATGGACGGACGGATAGTTGGATGGATGGACATTGATGCTGGTTATCAAAAGGAACCATCCTCTAGTCATGAATGATCAACCATAAAAAACATTATCTGTTGATTATCACTTGGACAATCAAGTCACTGAAAATCCAAGATGGCTGCCATGGCAGCCATATTGGATATGCCAGAATGCTGGTTATCGAAAGGAACCATCTTCTAGTCTTGCTTAAACAACCATAAAAAAGCAGTATCTGTTGGATCTAGAGTTTTCAAGTTACCGCATGGACAATTAAAAGTCCCTGAAAATCCAAGATGGCTGCTGTGGTGGCCACATTGGATATGCCAGAATACTGGTTATCGGAAGGAACCATCCTCTAGTCATGACTAATCAATCATAAAGAAACAGTATCTGTTGGATGTATTGTTTTCAAGTTAGCGCGTGGACAAACAAATGTTAACCGATGGACAGAGGGACAGATGGACGGATGGACATTGCCATACCATAATACGGCCCACTCATATGAACGGCCGTATAATAATATATGTCGCTTTATCGGATTATGAATGTGGGAAGAGACATGCTAAGCTCTATGATGTGTTTAGCACTTCAAACTAAAGTTGACCTGTCTCATCCCACATTTATACACAAATAAAACAAATAATTTATTTCAAATTTTATAATTTATTTCAGAATACTTGAATGTCTGGTTTATTTATAATTGCAAATTGTGGGTGAATATATACATAATCTGACTCCACTTATACCACATAAAAGTTTTAACATATTAGTTGATGAGAACACCTACACTATCATGCCCTCTTCTATGAAATCTGTTCATACCTTCTTGTCACCCAAAACAGGTATATCTCAAGTACTCATACACGAGGACCACTCTTATCAAGAGAATGCACAAAAGGCAACAAACCAATATTTTCAAACCAATATAAATGCTAATTTGAAAATAAGTGTAGTCTTGTTTACTTTTTAACTGGTTGAGTGCTGGAAGCCCATTCTGAAGTTCATATTCTTTGGAGGTGTTCCATCTTGCCTTTCAAGTCAAATTATTCTATCAGCTAATAATGATCCACGTTTTAGTGGACAGGTATGAATAATTGTTTTATGATAGCCTGTGTGTGTAATGAACAAACATTTCCTGGTCACCTGGTGTAATTACAGTTTGATTACAATGCTAGATACACCCACAATTATTTTATTTATTTATTTATTTATTTATTTGTTTATTTATTTATTGATTCATTTATTTATTTATTGGGGTTTACTGACACTTTTGACAGCCAGGCTCTCCTCATGTCAGACAGTTTTATGGGTGAAGGAAGCCAGAGTACCCAGAGAGAACCACTGAGGAATGGTGAGCAACCATCAGACTCCCCAACATACTTACTCCACATAAGTATTTATTTATTTATTGATGTTTAAGGTCACATATTTATGCACAATGGTTAATCATGACCGTGACAGTTTTACGGGTGGAGGAAGCCGGAGTACCCAGAGAGAACCACCGAGCAACGACGAGCAGCTGCCAGCTCCCCAACATCGTAACTCCGCACTGCAGCACAGGCAGGGTTAGATTGGTTGAAGACATGCGTACCATCGACGTATAGTACGCCTTAGTACACGGCGTCATCGCGCCCCCACGTGGGCAATGGAGATGAAGTGTCTTGCCCAAGGACACAACGCGGTTGCCGCAGGTGGGATTCGAACCGAGGACCTCTCGGCTTGCAGCCTGCACCTCTACCTACTGAGCCACCGCGCTCCCCCTCCACATAAGTAGGGGCAGCATTAGTTGAAGACAAGTGTACTATTGACATGCAGTACACCATAGTACACAGCATCACTGTGCCCCCACATAGGCAATAGATTTGCCTTGCCCAAGGACACTATTAGTTATCCTTGTGTTTACTGTTTTCCAGGGTGTATGGGAATTTACACCGGTTTGGGAAGTCATACACGCTCAGGCAAAGCCGAAGGGTGGATGAGTTCCCAAACCGGTGTAAATTCCCATACACCCTGTAAAACACAATGATAACAGATTTATTTCCAAGAATTTTGGTGTACTTAATACTTTAACATATTGCAGGCAAAAACTGACAGAAAATTTGTACTTTGTAAGTTTCTTAATAAACAAGAGACCCCAGGGGGGCTTAAGCGCTCACCGAATGTTCCATACTGTGAAGACACAAATTGTATCAAAAGCTATTCTTAAGGTCCTACAGAGTAAATCTATACTCTCTGTGGAGCTAAAACATGAACAGGACTGAATGGGACAATGCTGCTGATCAAATATCAAAAGATTCTGCATGATGGTTCTGAAGAAGATTTTTAAAGAATTTTCCTTGAATTGCACAAAGTAAACATTCACGCCCCCATAGGGAGCCCCAATATTGATGAAAAGACTCAATTTGAACAAACGTGAATCCAACCCATACCAAGATACTGCATACCAAATATCTAAAGATTCTGCCCACTGGTTCTGGTGAAGAAGTAAAAATTCACACCCCCATAGTGATCCCCTGTTCAATATTATCAATACAGGGGATTCAATTTGAACAAACTTGAATCAAACCCATACCAAGATGCTGTATACCAAATATCAAAAGATTCTGCCCATCGGTTCCGGAAAAGAAGATTTTTAAACAAATTTTCTTAATTGCACTAAGTAAAAATTCACACCCCTTTAGTAAGCCCCAATAATGATCGAGGGACTCAATTTGAACAAATTTGAATTAGACCCATACCAAGGTGCTGTATACCAAATATGAAAAGATCCTGCCCATTGGTTCTGGAGAAGAAGATTTGAAAAAATTTTTTCTTTAATTGCACTAAGTAAAAATTCAGGTCCCCATAGTGAGCCCCAAAATTGATCAAGGGACTCCATTTGAACAAACTTGAATCGGACCCATACCAAGATGCTGTATACCAAATATCAAAAGATTCTGCCCACTGGTTCTGGAGAAGAAGATTTTTCCTTAAATTGCACTAAGAAAAAATTCATGCCCATATAGGGAGCCCCAATATTGATCAAGGGACTCGATTTGAACAAACTTGAATCAGACCCACACCTACATGCTGCATACCAAATATCAAAAGATTCTGCCTATTGGTTCTGGAGAAGAAGATTTTTAAAGAATTTTTCTTAAATTGCACTAAGTAAAAATTCACGCCCCCATAGTGAGCCGCAATATTGGTTGAGGGACTCGATTTGAACAAACTTGAATCAGACCCATACCAAGATGCTGCATACCAAGTATCAAAAGATTCTGCCCACTGGTTCTGGAGAAGAAGATTTTTAAATAATTTTTCTATAATTCATACGGTGCTATCAGAGTTATGCCCCATACAGAGCACCCATGGGACATGGCCATTTCATTTGACCAAACCTGAATTGCCATATAGTAATGAACATCCACATGAAGTTTCGTGAAAATCGGACCAGAGGTTTCAGAGAAGTCGTTAAAAAAATGTTCACGACAACGGACGGCAAGTGATAAGTTGAGCTCCCTTCGGTGAGCTAAAAATTCCTCATATTGACCAAGTTATAATTCGGGCTCCCACAGGGAGCCCAAATATGGACCCAGGGACTTGGCTTTAACAAATTTGAATCTCACCCCCCTAAGGATGTTGCACACCACATATCAAAACATTCCGACTGCTGGATCTGAAGAAGAAGATTTTTTAAGAAAATTCCTCATTTCGAACTAAGTTACAATTCAAGCTCCCACAGTGAGCCCAAATATGGACTTAGGGACATGACTTGAACAAACTTGAATCTCACCCCCTAAGGATGCTGCATACCAAATATCAAAACATTCCAACTGCTGGATCTGAAGAAGAAGATTTTTAAAGAAAATTCCTCATTTTGAACTAAGTTATCATTCGGGCTACCACAGTGAGCCCAAATATGGACCTAGGGACATGGCTTGAACAAACTTGAATCACACCCCCTAAGGATGCTGCATACCAAATATCAAAACATTCCGACTGCTGGATCTGAAGAAGATTTTTAAAGAAAATTCCTCATTTTGAACTAAGTTATAATTCGGGCTACCACAGTGAGCCCAAATATGAACCCAGGGACTTGGCTTGAACAAACTTGAATCTCACCCCCCTAAGCATGCTGCATACCCAATATCAAAAGATTCTGGCTGCTGGATCTTGAGAAGAAGATTTCTAAAGAAATTTGCCTGAAATGCACTAAGTTCAAATTGGGCTCCTATACTGAGCCCAAATATGAACCCAGGGGGTTGATTTGAACACACTTGAATCAGATCCACCCCACAATCTTGCATACTAAATATCGAAAGATTCTGCCTGCTGGATCTGGAGAAGAAGATTTTTTAGAAATTTGCCTGAAATGCACTAAGTTCGAATTCAAGCTTTTATAGTGAGCCCAAATATGAATCTAGAGGCCGATTTGAACAAACTTGAATCAGATCCACCCCACAATGTTGCATACCAAATATCAAAAGCTTCTGCCTGCTGGATCTTGAGTAGAAGATTTTTTAAGAAATTTGCCTGAAATGCACGAAGTTTGAATTCGGGCTTCTATACCGAGCCCAAATGTGAATCCAGGGGGCCGATTTGAACAAACTTGAATCAGATCCACCCCACAATGTTGCATACCAAATATCAAAAGATTCTGCCTGCTGGATCTGGAGAAGAAGATTTTTTAAGAAATTTGCCCGAAAGTTCGAATTTGGGCTTCTGTAGTGAATCCAAATATGAATCCAGGGGGCCAATTTGAACAAACTTGAATCAGACCCATACCAAGATGCTGCATACCAAGTATCAACAGATTCTGCCCACTGGTTCTGGAGAAGAAGATTTTTTAATAATTTTTCTATAATTCACATGGTGCTATCAGAGTTATGTCTCATATAGAGCCTCCAAAGGACGTGGCCATTTCATTTGAACAAACATGAATTGCCATATAGTAATGAACATCCACATGAAGTTTCGTGAAAATCGGACCAGTGGTTTCAGAGGAGAAGTCGTTTGAAAAATGTTCATGACGATGGGCGACGACGGACGATGACGACGGACGGCAAGTGATAAGTTAAACTCCCTTCGGTGACCAAATAAAACCAGTCAAATATGGATGTCACTGGAACTGGCTCAATGAGCCAGTTCCAATGACATCCATATCTGTAATATTTTATTGCACATAAATATTAAATTTCCTGTATTTTTATTTTTGTTCTAATATAACTGAGCAGAAGGTAGGAATTAATAATTAAAAATTGATACTTTTTTTAAGCCATATAGCCTGCTATTGTATATTCTTGTTTTTAAACCGTGGTTAACCACAGTGTAAAAAAACCCCTCTGTGGATTGCAAGTTACACCGCACTTCTCAGCCAATCAAAACACAGTATTTTGTTTCATTTGGAAATAAAATGCAGTTACTCCTGGTGGGGATCGAACTGAGGATCTTTCAGTTTGAAGTCCAATGTCATAACCACTGAGCCACCTTGCTCCCGCCCACAATTGTATCATCATGTGAGTGAGGAAATACATGTATACTATTGAAAAAATATTTATCAAGTGATGAAAAATGTGCATTATAATCAGTTGTATGGAAATTAAATTTGAATGATTGAAAGACCAAGACATTATAACATTGGGTTCAGATATGACAAATCAAATTTGTTACATATCATCAGAAAGCAGGTAATTAACAAACTTCTGTTCTATGAGATATTTTATTCCAATTTAAGTTTTGAACCACACCAAACATTTTGGTGTAAATGACAAAAAACTGAAGCAATAATGTAAAATACTTCAAAGCTTATCCTTTTTTGAAAAATAAATGATCGTTTTGGACAAATTCATTAACTGGTTGAGTGCTAAATTATTTTTGAAAGGTGATTTAAAACATGGGTATTTTTTTTTCAAAGATACCACACTATCAGCAAGAGTAGCCTTTGTTTAGCAGCAATTTGTTCATAAATAATTGTTTTGTTACAATTTATTGGAGAGTGCCAATAGGCACTCTCCAATAAATTGTAACAATACAATTTTATATGAACATTTCTTTATCTACTGTTGAACAAACAATAAGCTAATGCACACAGCGTAAAGCCATTAAAGTGGCTTCCAGCACATTTCAATAGAGCAATGATTGTGGCTTCTTGCACTCAACCAGTTAAAGAATGTTTGTGGTCACACCTGTCATGGGCACGACTGGTTGGTACCGACATGTTCAAAATGTATAAAAGTCACACAAGAAACAGATCTAATGACGAAATGCACCGAGATCTCATGCAATATATGTTGCTAGTCAATTTGTGATTTTCAATACACTACCCCTAGCCTATTTAGTGGCCTTCACAGGTTTTGTAGACCAACTTCAAATATAACATTTTCTTGTAAATCTATTGGGATTCATATCTATAAATCTATTGGGATTCATGTCTTAGCAAATTATCGCACTCGATTGCTTTGGCCCAGGATATATCCTGGGCCAAAGCAATCTTGTGTGATAATTCTTTTCCCATTCAAACATATGCGCGGTTCTGTATTTATCACACAACAAGTCTAATCAACCAGTCTACACAAAAATTGATCAAAAAGCACTTTCTGAGTTGATAATTGCTGATTTTCCTTCATTGCCAAGAAGACATCACTGTTAACGGGCAAGGTACTAATCCTAATTTGCTTTTTAATTTTTGCGGCATTCAATTGGTCGAAACCAAATGACAGCGATCAGTGTCACGGACACAATGATCGAGTTTCAAACATTGACTAAACTGCTGGGAATAACATGACAAAAAGTTTTTAAACTGTCAAGGAACAAGCAGTCAGAATGTTATTTTTATTTTGAATTTTTTTTACTCAAATTTGATTGTTTAAATATCCCAGGTAAACAAATCTAAATGAGGAACTTGGAAATTCCAAGCGATCTCGACTCTGGTGCATTCATGATTTATTCACAGGGTTCTGTCTCTGTTTACATTGGAAACAAAATCGAACGTGTTTTGTATCACCACATGTGAGATACAACTTTATTTTTATCATACAGGCAGAACAGTGGAAATCTTGTGTTTCACATTAACAGCTGTGTGATGAAACATAAAGCCAAACATACTTTCGAAAAAGTTGGTAAAACTGGGGTGGTTCAAACTTTTTTGTGCAGTATATTTGCTCATAAACAGAATTCCGCTCTTCACTACAAATTAACAGACATCAGCTAATTATCGGAACAGTCTCAAATCTCAGTTTTGATTTCAAATAAAGGAAACAATAAAAGATACCCCAGCAAAAGTGTCATAAGCATCCCACCTACAAGAATTTTATATCTGCTATCTCTCAAATAAAATAGAGACTCATCATTTTTGAATTTGTTCCTGGCAGTGAGTACAGTGGAACCCTGTTAATTGAATAGCCACTTTGCCTATGAAAATTATTCAATTAACAGAAATTGTGTCACTTTCCTGTTATCTGGAGATAAACTTTGCATTTATTCTATTACATCTTGTTTGACAGAGCTCCATGAGCTCTGTCAAACAAGATATAATAGATTAAATGCCTGTGTTGGATGTACTGAGGCCAAATAGGTCTATAAGCAAAGGAAAACTGGGGAGAGTCAGGATAATTTCTCGACAGGTTACAAGATTTTTTATTCAATTAACAGGAGTTTACTCTATAACGTATATTCAATTAACAGGTCAAATTTGTACTGGATGTATGATAAATGGTATTGTGTTGAGAAATTATATACAATTAACAGGGTTATTCAGTTAAGGGATATCCGATTGAGTGGGCTCCAATGTATTACCTTTTCTTTGGTTGTTGTGGTTGACTAGATTCTGCTAATGACATCTGGATAGCTCTTGCTAAAGCTTCATCTTCTGACTGAAATAACATACAACAACTTGAATATGATGCACATAATCACACGTTTCTACAGTGAAAAATATACAAGACAGAGTTTGTACACATTTGAGAGAAATAAATTCTGGGACTTTCCACAGCCATTTTTAGAAATTGTTCAAGCACTTTCTAGGACCTCTACTAGGAATTAATAAAATAATCTCTGATCTTTAATACATGTTGATACGACACTGTCAACGTTGATTGCTTTTCCCTGGAGAACTCCATATGGGCATGTACTTAAAGCTTGAGATCCGAGACATTTCCAATTAAATATAATGCATAATTTAAATTTAAGTAGGATTTTGGTTTGACAATGGAAAACTGAGAAGCCTTCTTGGGTAAACTTTAAGTCAAGGAGCAGAACCAATGATAATGGGGAAGACCTATAACAATAGGCTGTAAACTATGATCCAAAGGTAAAAAACCCTGAAACATGTAAAACAGATGCCAAGAAGGAGAATACCGGCACTTTTATCTCCAACCAGGCCACAATACAGTAGGTCTGTATATTCTGTTGTGCCCAAATTATACTAATCTAAAAGCCTACATCAGCCACTGACATCAATACCTCATGCGGCTTTCTTGTGGGTGAATTGTTCTTCATATGTGATTGAGGTTTACAGAAGATTCAATGTTTACTCCAACAGTACTAGGATCAGGCCATGATTGTGTTCGAGTCACTCATTCTGCTATGATTTTCTCTCTGATGCAGGTCTGAAAATAACCCGAGAGCAATTGTTCAGGTTACATGAGGGTTACAGTAATTGAAAAAATACATGAATGAACTACAGGTTGTGACAAAATAAAACAACATGAGCTCAATTCCAAATCCCAAATATTTTCCAGTCAAATCTGCAGAGCTCTCAGGACTAACTCGACTCAAAAGGTTGGGCAATGTATCCACATATGAAAAGAGTGGCATGCCGTTTAAATCTTAACAAATCTCTGCCAAAATAATTAGCAACAACTAATGCACGATATCACCATAGCGAGATTGCGCTTTAGTTGCTATTTATTTTGGCAGAAATTCTGTTAAGAAAATTCTGTTAAGTTGAAAACAGCATAGCTGGCCTGGTCTACCATAGTAAAGACAGAAAAGACACGAAAGCATTATATTTGTTCTCCCGGGTTACAATCATGCTATATATCATAATCTGATGTGAGAATTTCTAGGCCTGTTGATGCTGGTGATACAGATTGTTTATTCACAATGTGATTATTCGCCTAGTGTTCAAAAACTTATGTTAATATTCTGGTATGGTGTCAGACACTTGTAATGGCACATTATGACTGGTCACTTTATATTTAAGGAAAAGTAAATTATCAACTAAATAATATCTTTATTTCATTGACCCTTTACCTAACATGAAAGGAAGACAGCATTTGAAAACAAAGCGTTTAAATAATTAATTTTTTTCATTTTTGTATAAAAAAACATAGCTTATGATCCCTCATTAGAATGAGCTCATTCCAACAAGGGGCCATAAACTATGTTTTTGAGACAAAAATGAAAAAATAATGAAAACTGAATGGTGATTCTTGTGAATAGTGCTGGCCATTTGGTTACGCTTGGTAAAGGGTTAACAGCCATTCACTAAATGTTAACAATAAAACAATAATTATAAAAGGGTACACGTCAAGGTCTGTGGAAGCAATCTAACTTACCATCCCAGCTGGGACTTGTCCTGCTGTGGAACTTTGACCTTGCCTTTCTCTTCTCTCCCTGAAAAATATGACAAAAATCTAGTGGGAGTTAATCACAACAGAGATTACAGGCAGTAGGACTATATTTGCAAGTCTTTCTAATTTGTCTTCCCAAGTTCAGTCAACCAAAGAAACCTGAAGTGAGGAAAGAAAATTAGCGAGAGAGAAAGCTGCTATGATACAACTATTTATCTTACAATATATATGTAATAAGTCCATAATAACATGAATATGTTATGTATCGGGGGCCTCTGATACAAAATCTGTATGCTGTAACTTCTGTATACAAGGGCATTCTTAGTTACGATTTGTTCACATTTCTGGTTAAAGAATATTACACACTTCTGAAAGATTAGCGAGTGACCGTGTACATTTCTATATATGAAAGGGGACAAAAACTCTTCCCAAAAGTATAATTATTAAACTAAATTATTTTTATGTTTCAATATCTGAATCATTGGAAGAATTCAAGTTGAAACAACATGTTTACAGTGCACAGTCATGTTGAAATGTTGAACAAACACTCTCATTAAGTTTATCTAGGGATAAGGACAGTTGAAGGCAGTTATATAAAGTTTCCAGTAAAATGACTTGCCTTTTATGAGTGTGAGAATAAAATCTGAAACTAAAGGCAAGTAAATTCTAATCAAGTTATTGACACTACATTCTAGAATTATAAGGTAAATCTATCGTCACCATAATGTTGATGGACAAAATGTATCAGAGTCTCACTCATGTTTTTAAGGACAAGGATGAGAATGGACGCGGTGTCATAATTATATGAAATAAGAAGAAACTCTCATAATTTAACCTGAATATTTTTGAAAATGATATTTCTTTAGACAGAGGACATAAGGTTAAGGCATAGATTGGTAGACATTTTATTTCTATAAATGTACATGAAAATGGTCTCAAAGACCATTTTCATGTACACTTATAGAAAATAAAATGTCAGTAATTTGGTCATAAATTATCTGAAATCAGCTAATTAACTGAACTCCCTCATCCCTGTAAGGCTATATCTCAACTCGTGTAAGACCCTGATACAACACTTTGTACATTAACATAATATTGCCAATATATATAGAGCATAATGCTGTTTTGTGCTCTGGTTTGTTGGATACAGAATTGGACTCGGAATTGAAAGGTTGACAGTTTGATTCATGATCACATGGCAGATTCTTGTAGACAAAATAACTGCACTTCAAGGAAAATATGAAGCACCTCCACAGAATATGGAGACTTTAATTTGTGGAGCCTGCACTTTAGAATAAAGTTCCAAATATGGGTTTCCAGCATTCTACCAGTTAATAAGCTGGAGAGTCTGACAGTTACACGCTGTTGCTCAGTGGTTCTCTCTAGCTTTATCCACCTGTAAAACTCTTCCACACAAGAGGACCCTGGCTGTTAAAAATGTCATTAAACACCAATAAAAAAAAACAAACAAAATATAGAAGGCCTTGCATTTCCCAAACTGGTGCATGTCTGTCTGCCTCCAAAACACAGCTTATGATCCATCATTGGAATGAGCTCATCATTCTACCACAGAAAATATTAATTCAATTCTACTTCCTAAACCAACTCACTCACACAGTTATGATGCCATGTTGACTTAAAATGTCACATGTTTATTGGATGTGTTTCCAACAAATTTCCGTAATGGGCTTTATGATCAAAATTGTGATGGGATATCTTTACATATATTATAGGGTAGATTTTACCTGTCAAGATCTCTGCCCACATTCGACATAGCTGTCTTTTGAGGTTTGGTTGGACCAGAGGAGGTATTTGGTTTCTGTAATCTTGCTAGAGCAGCAGCACTAGAATTAATAATTAAAAAAAGACACTATTTCAACTAATATTCAGATCAGTTGCAGTGCAAGTTTGTGAAGGTTTTGTATTAAATCCGGTGAGGACAATGGTTGCACACTCTATATTATATTTTGACAAATAATTTACTTCTCAATGGCCTAGCCACACATTAACCATTCAATTCTTCAGTGAAAATCCAAGTCCACCTGGCCGTAACTTTGAAAGGTAGTACTGAAATGGTTAACCGGATAACCGGTTTGAAACCAGTTACCTACCTAACTGATTTGAAAAAAAAAGTCAACCTGTGAACCGAAATATCGATAGTGATAGTCATTCCACAGTTAAAATGTAGTAAATCTGCAGCTTCTCCTTTGAGATAGATTACACCTCGAAGCAGCGATGTATATGTTTAGAAATAATCAACTTTGGCGATCAAGACTTCTTTAATAATCAGCAATTTCCGTGAGTACTGAGAAACCACAGAAATATTCAGTAGTATGAATACAAACGAACGTTCGTTTGTATACACACTACAGAATAGTTTCTGAGAATACTGCTTTCCAATTCCAATAGTTTTGATCCCAGATTTGGTGAAATAATGGCTACAGATAACCAGATATTATCCGGTTATAGCTGGCGGTTAGTCAGTTGTGAAAATGAGCCAACCGCTTCAGTGCTATTGAAAGGGTTAATCAGTACAGCCTCCAAAGCGCATGTTTACAGATTCCTGTTGTGGTTATTATTCATGCCAAGTTTGGAGATGATCTGTTACAACACGACTGAGAAAACCACCGGACAACAAATATTTATAGACTTCAGAGAGTAGTTAAAAGTCCATAGGGCCACAACAATGGAATGATTAATCCGATCATCCCCCAAATTGTCGAAGCACAGGTTCCTACTGTGATTACTACTCATGCCCAGTTTGGAAATGATTGGTTGAAAGACAACAGAGAAAACATCCCGACAAAAAAAAAAGTTTACTGATGGACAGACAGACCAATCACATAATACATCCTGTTTTTCAATGGGCATATAAAAATGTTATCTCCATTTAAAATAATATCAAAAGATATATATGGACCAAACTCAAATACATGTGCACTGTGAAAATAGGCCATACATTTCAACCATTCCCCAAACCCAAACAGCAGCGGACACTTTAAAAAAAAATAAATAACTAAACATTTTCATTTTCTGTCTCCAAAACATAAGGCTATGTGTTATAAGCTATGCTTTTGAGACAAAAAATGGAAAAGGCCTAAAAAAATAAAAAATCTGTTTCTCAGGCCCTCCCGCATGGTCCTTTTGGCTGCCTCATGCTCTGTTTTTATAACCAATTTAAACTTAGAAAAAATAAAAATTAAATGGTTTATGTCTGATATTTTACCCAAGTTGAAAAAATTGATAAATTTGTCCCTTGAGTGGAAGAAGGCTTTGCAATGCTTTAGCATTGCAAAGCCTTCTTGCACTCAAGGGATGAAATATACCACCACCCATGCTATTCTGTAGATTATGAGGCCTAAAACTTTAACCAAGAACATGAACTTTTGATGGCAAAGAAGTAATTACTGAAATAAAAAATAAAATAAAAAACTGCTCGCCCGCATGCAATTTTACAAATAATGGCCTGAGAAACAGAAGATCTACTTTGTGTGGCCAAAGAAAAATTTAAATGACAATTTTTGTAAATGGCGCTGGCCTGTTTTGGTTGTTACTTTGGTCGAGAGGTTAAGCAACTGTATGAGAAAATAAAATATAAAACAAGGCCAGAGCAAGGAGTGGGCTCTGTCCCCTAACAGCAAGTTCTTACATCAGACATACTGAAGACTAAAACAAATTTTCAAAGTTGAAAAAATGGAAAAAGGGCCATATCTCAGCCAAAATTGGTCAGACTGAACCCAAACTGACCTGTGTATTCATGAGACAAACCTATGTACAAAATTTGGTGTTGATTCAATATCATAAACTAAATTTATCACTCGTACATCAAATTTTCAAAGTAAAAAAAAATGAAAAAAGGGTCATAACTCAGCAACTCGGCCAGAATTGGTAGGCCAACTGCAAAAAAAAAACGGCTACAAAAAATGATTTTAAACTCACCCAGCTCTTGTTCCAGCATGTCCCGAGCCTTCAAAACCATGACAATCATGATCACGTTCCAGTCGATGTTTCAAGCAAAAATTTTTCTGGCACTTATCACATAATACTGGAATCAACTACAAGAATGATAATTCAAATATCATATCATGGATATCTATAGAGAAATCCAGTTTGACAAAACAGTACACATATGAGAAATTGAATTGTTCTGCAATAGGGCTGAGAGGTTTTGATTTTTCAGATTTGGCTTGAGTTTTCGTTCAGTTTCAGAAAAACACCCTTGGTTTCAGTTCATTTTTTTTCTTTGTTTTAACTGGTAGAGTGCTGAATTTTTGGGGGTCATAAAAATTTGTTCACATGTCTTTGCCTTGTTATAATTTATGGCAGAGTGCCTACAAGCACTCTCCCATAAACTGTAGCAAGGCAAGTCCAAAGAGTCAAAGTAATTTTAAAGATAATATGAAGCACATCCACTAACTATAAAGTCTCTATGTTGTGGCACCTGCACTTCAGAATAAAGCCCAAATATGGGCTTCCAGCACTCTACCAGTTAAGAACATATATAACAGCAAATAACACGTCACTCTCCCTAACCCTTTTCCCAACACACGATATCAAAATTTTATTATTTTAATTATTGATTTTTAAAATTTTTCAAAATTAAAAAAACCCAAAACATATCATGTCATGTGACCCTTCATTGGAACGTGTTCGACAAGCTCATTCCAATGAGGGGTCACATGATGTGGTTTTGTTGACATTTCTGGAAAAATACCACTTTTTTTATTGTTTAATTTTAAAATTATGTGGGCGGATGTGGCCGATTCGTTGGGTAAAGGGTTAACTTGGAACAAATCTGCAATAGTTTATATGACCCCACAAACCACAAAAACCCCTGAGTTACAGAAAGACATAAATTAAGGTAACAAATGAAAAAAGTTCACCTAATTTATGTTGTGTTCTCATTGTCTTATTTTCACCAGGTGGCGAGCCAATAGGGGAGAAAATATGACGATGAGAACACTACATATTCACCATTTTGCCGGATAGACTAAGTAACAAGAGTCCATAAGGATCACTAGTCCAGTTCCCTCCCAGTAAGACAGTTTAATTAGTTTATACACAAACACATTAAAACTGTTCAGACGGTTTTTGCTGGGTTTTGTGGTTTGATTTTCTGGTTTGTCTCAAAAACTGGAACCAAACCAAAAAACAAAATGAAAGTGTCAATGACACTGTAGCTCAACTTGTCAAGACAAAGACATGCACATGTATAGTATGTGACACAGCAATGACAAACATCTAGGTAATGACCTGATAACAAAGGTACATATAAAGTATTGTAACGGTCTGTACATAAATACTGACCGTTGCCTGTAACAAATGTATAGGTAAAGTATTGTAAAGGAGGGTGACAGTCAGATGCTAAACTAGAAAAGAAAACTTTGAGTCCCAGAGTGGGTCTGACTGAACCCCAAAATATTTGTTCTCATAGCACAGTGATAACAAAGGCACCCCAAAACACACTCGTTTGTGTCCCAAGGTGAAAACAAAGGTACCCAAGAAGTTTTGTGAAGATCAATTCATAAATACGAGCTGTATAGAACTTGTGACAAAAAACTGATTGGACCTAATTTTGGTACAAAATGGCCACTGGCAGCCATCTTGAATTTTGGACCGTACCCAGAAACACTCATTCTTGTCCCAAGGTGATAACAAAGGTACCCAAGAAGTTTTGTGAAGATCGGTTCATAAATACAGCCTCTACCCTGAGCCGTATTGACATGTGTGCTCACACTGTGCAAGTAGCACTGAATAAGTCAAAGTTCATCTAATTTGCATAATTTCTGCACGAAAAAAAACCCCTTAGAATATGTGATGTATTCCATGTTACTAAACATTCATACAAAAATTTATTCAAATCAGAACTTTCATACAGAAGTTCTGTACAAAAGACTGATTGCACTAATTTTGGTACAAAATGGCTGCTGGTGGCCATCTTGAATTTCGGACCACACCCAAAAACACTCGCTCTCATCCCACGGTGATAACAAAGGTACCCAACAAGGTTCGTAAAGATTGGTTCATAAATATGGCCCCTATTCTGAGCTGTATAGAGTTGTGTACAAAAAACTGATTAGACCTAATTTCGGTACAAAATGGCCACTGGCAGCCATCTTGAATTTTAGACCGCACCCAGAAACACTCGTTCTCGTCCCAAGGTGATAACAAAGGTACCCAAGACATTTTGTGAAGATCAGTTCATAAATACAGACTCAAGTCTGAGCCGTATTGACATGTGTACTTAATGTGTGTAAGTCGCACGGAAATATCAAAGTTCATCTAATTTGCATAATTTCTGCACGAGAAAAAAACCCGTATTATATGTGATGTATCCCATGGTACTAAACATTCACACAAAAAATTATTCAAATCAGCGCTTTCATATGGAAGTTCTGTGCAAAAATCTGATTGCACCTAATTTTGTACAAAATGGCTGCCATCGGCCATCTTGAATTTCGGACCGGACCCAAAAACACTCGTTCTCGTCCCACGGTGATACCAAAGGTACCCAAGAAGTTTCGTAAAGATCGATTCATAAATACGGCCTCTAGCCCGAGCCGTATTGGCATTTGCACTTACAGTGCTGAAATTAACACCAAAAAACATCAAAATTAGTCTAATTTGCACAATTTACGCACGAGAAAAAAACCTGTATTATATGTGATGCACCCCATGGTACTAAACATTCATACAAAAAATTATTCAAATCAGAGCTTTCATATGGAAGTTCTGTACAAAAAGTTAAAAAATTTATAGTAATTTATATATTTTTTATACTTACCAATGACCCAGACTTAGCTGGTGCTAACTCCACAAAAACCAGGGCCAAACACAAATTTTGCCCCCCAATCCCCAAAATTTGCATCCAAAACAAAAAGAAATCATGTCCTAAAGGACCTCCATAGTACGACTCTACTGCGCATGCGCAGTGACGCAGTCGTCCCGAAATTGGCGCCAAATATCATTCTTACTGGCAGTGCCTGGTCAGCGCTATGTACTCAGCGGGGAGGCAAGAGTTCCCAACTCAGGGAGGGCCATCCCCGTCTGGGTCATTGGTAAGTATAAAAAATATATAAATTACTATAAATTTTTTAACATTTTTATACTGTACCAATGACCCAGACTTAGCTGAATAGTAAACAGGCTGGAGGGCCTAGGACATAGAGGAAAATCCAATAAGCTCAATTATAAAATAAAGAGGTAACCCCTTAAGGAGAAAAGGAGTATTAGGCTTTACATGTATCTTTCTTATTTAATATTTAAATTAGAAAGATACACTACCCTTAATAATTGAGCACAATAACATTCATGTTCTCTATTAACATCCAGTATAACCCTTATACTAATTATTTTTAAAGCAAGCCAATAAATAAAGTAGTCCAGAGAATTGAGACTCTTTATAATCATTTAAAAGTGTCCGAGTATTGTATATTAAAGCCCGTTTGACACTTGACATATACAAATGCTTCACACCGAGCTACACTTTAAAAATAAGACATGAATGAAATTAAACATTAATATTACACTTTAAAACCATCCCGGAAGCGACTCAGAAATACTGTCTTGGAGGAGGCATTCCCTTGCTTTTCACTATAACGCAGGTGACCTAAGGGAACACCCGCCCCCCCCCTTCCCCTTGCCCTGGGTCAAATAGCCCAGAGCGAAGAGGGCAGTCGGACGGAGTCACTGCCGGAACAGAAAGCCTGCATAACTATAGTTGCAACTGTTTAGTGGACGACATTCTGAGCAACAGATAACGGACCTAAACAATGCAGGTCTCCAGAAATGGACTCAATATTTCTGAGATAAAAATTAGTAAATGTGGATGGCTGAGACCAATAAGCAGCCTTCATTAAATCTGTAATAGCAACACTATTAGCATAAGCCCAGGAAGTAGAAAGAGCTCTTACTTCATGAGCAGAAATCTTAAGCACAGACTGCTGAGAAGAAGATAAATCTTCATACGCAGTACGGATAGTTAACTGAATCCATCTAGCAATAGAATGGACTGAAATGTCCTTTCTATTAGGCATCAAAGACAGAAAGAAACGTTTCCGTCCCTTTCTGATGAACTGAGATCTCTGTTTATAGATACGTAGTGCTCTAACAGGACAGAGTAAAGGCCTACGCCCGTCTGAAGACGGAAGAGCCTTAATAACAATAGGTTCCGGATATTTATTAGGAGCCTGATTCTTAGCTAAAAAACCGACATTAGTAGTGAAGGTGATAGTGTTCCCAACACTACGATAATGAGAATCATCCACCGATAGTGCATGAAGCTCACTGACTCTTCTGGCAGAAGAGAAAGCTAAGAGAAAAGCTGTCTTATAAGATAAGAATTTGAAATCTACTGTCCCAAGAGGTTCAAATGGCTTTTCCTTCAATTTAAGGAGAACCCAAGCTAAATTCCACTTAGGAATTAATCTAAGAGTTCTGGGTCTATTTATCGAAAAGTTTCTAACCAATTTCGATAAAGAGACATTAGATCCAATTTGTAAACTATCATGATGTGCATAGGTATCAGATAACATAGATCTATAACCCTTTATAGTAACAGGTTGCAGTTTGATTTCGTCAAACAAGTATACTAGAAAGTTAGCAATGTCTGGTATAGAGGGATCAAATATATCTACAGAATGATCCCTACACCAACGACGGAAAACCTTCCACTTAGCCGCATAGTTTAGCGAAGAGGAGGTCCTCCTACAGTTAGAAATCGCGTCCACTGCTCGTCCTGTAAAGTGCTTGCCATGCAAGAAGGACCGCACAACGGAAAAACGTGAAGGTTGAGACCTTGCGGGTTGTGATGTAGTTGGCGCGATTTCCCCTGCCAAAGAAGATCCTCTCGTGGAGGGAGCTTCCGCGGTAGGTCCCACAACAGACACCTGAGTAGATTTATCCACGGTCTCTGTGGCGACAGAGATGCTACCAACAGAATCTTGCATTGAGATTGTTTTATCTTTAGCAATACTTGTTGAATTAACGGCGCTGGAGGATACGCATATCCTATCATTCCGTCCCAAAGGATCGACAGAGCGTCTACTGCAAATGCTCTTGGATCCGGACACGGGGACACATACGTTTGCAACTGATTGTTGAGATGTGTCGCAAATAAGTCTATCATTGGCCGTTCCCATTGGTAGCAAATCTGATTGAATACTTGTTTGTTGAGAGTCCACTCCGACGGCAACAAGCGACCCTTTCGTGAAAGGGAGTCTGCTAGCACATTCAGACGACCCGGTATGTGACGGACCGAAAGAAGAACGTGATGTTCCAACGCAAACAGAAGGATTCTTTCCGTTAGATTGAACAACGGAACTGAATGAGTGCCTCCCTGATTCCGTATATACGCCACTACTGTCGTATTGTCGGATAGGATTTGGACATGAGCATCGTGAATAATGTCCATCCAGTGACGTAACGCAAGCCAAATTGACATCATTTCCTTGATGTTTATGTGCTTGCACAGGAATTGCGGATCCCAAAGACCCTGGCATCTCGAATCCGTTGGGATTAATGATGCACCCCAACCTGTTTGACTGGCATCCGTCATAATGGTAAAACTCGGATCCGGCAACTGCAGCGGAACTCCTTGAGTTAACCACTGAATGTTTGCCCAAGTCTGAATCTCTTGTTTCACTTGATCTGACAAGAGAACGTCTACATCGAGCGAATGAATTTTCACACTCCAATTCTGAGTCAGGAAAATTTGAAGAGGCCGTGTGCGTAGCCGTCCCATCGGAATGAGATCCGCGGCGGCTCCGCACAGACCTATCAGTCTCATAAATTCTCTCGCCGTGACTTTGTCTGTATTCAGACAATAGCGAGCGTAACAACTGACTAATTTCGCTCTGGTTAACGGCAGACGAACGAGATTGTTGTGCGTCTCGAAGCTCATTCCCAGATGAGTGAATGACTTGGACGGCACCAGATCCGACTTCTCCTCGTTTACTATGAAACCGAGACGTCGGAGCAATAGAAGAAGATTCTCAACATCGTTCTGAAGCGTTAACTCGTTGCCGTACCTCTGAAGAATGTCGTCCAGGTAGGCCGACGTTACCGCAGACGAATGAGCTCGGAAGTAGATCATTACCGAGTTCATTACCCGAGTGAAAGCCCAGGATGCTAGATTCAATCCGAAGCACATGGCCCGGAACTGATACACCACTCCTAGGACTGCGAAGCGTAGATACTTTCGGAATGTCGGATGTACCATGACGTGAAAGTACGCATCTTTGAGATCTATGCTCGTTGCATAATCGTTCACCCGAATACTCGCTCTGACCGATCGAATCGTCTCCATATAAAACTTCGGAGCGACGATCAGCTTGTTTATCCAGCTCAAATCTATGACTGGACGGAACGAGCCGTCTGGTTTCGGAACCAGAAACAGATGGCTGTAGAATCCCAGCGATTCCTGGTTTTCTACGACCTCTACCGCGTTCTTCATTAAAAGAGACTGCACCTCTGATAGCAGAGCGTCTCTTTTCTGAGGGTTTGACGGAAGATGAGTCCACTTTGGACTTCGAGTTAATGGAGGCTTTCGTTTGAAGGATATCTTTAGACCTTCCGAAGTCACTCCTCTCACCCACGGGTCGTCCGTAATCGACGCCCACTCTTGAGAAAAACTCGACAACCTTCCGCCAACCGGAACGCGATAGAGGTTTGAGCCATCACCTCCTGGATCTGCGAGGCCTGCGGTAGGAGAAACCACGTCTTCCACGACCCGCACCTCGCCTCGTCGACCTCGGGGCGTCCGACCGATTGTCCCGGCCTGAAGGACGTCCCGAACGAGAGTCACTATCCTGACGGTCTCTCGAATAAGAGCTAGAGGACGCACCGGAACCTCTATAGGAACCTCTCTTGGGCGGATAAGACCCAGAAGTGCCCGCCTTATTCGTGTCTGCTGTATCCGACCTTTTAGGAGCGGATCTAAACAACAGAGAATCACTAGCTTTCTTTTTAATATTATCATAAATAGCGGAAAGCTTGCCGTCAAAGAGAAGATCTCCTGAGACCGAAGCGACTCTAAGAGAGTTCTTCACCTTAGAATCCACTAGTGTGGTAGACAGGGCTGCGTCACGTCTAACCAACTCCAGATTTGCCACTGAAAGGGCGGAGTTACACGTGGAATAAGCTACTGCCCTTGAAAGAAGTCTTAAGGAGGATTGTATATCCTGAAACTCTTCCCCTTGAAGACGCAGTGATAACGCCTTAGTAAGGTGATCTGCGTAAGATAAGGCATCTAAATTGGCTCTGTTAGACGCAATAGCTGTTTCCAACACTGCGGTTGGAATAGAAGCTGACGACGGTAATGATAGCTCTAAGTCTTCCGCCTCGTCGTCCATACGCAGAGGAACTCTCGGTATACCCTGACCTGCCGTGTCGAATTTATTCCTTGCATTAATGAAAGGCAGGTTGAGAGTATTTGCGGACAAGAAACCTGCTTTCCCCGTCCTGGAAGCAAGTTTAAAAATAGCGTCGTTCAATAATTCAAATGTTCTTGCAACATTATTGGACTGCGACGGAAACTCGGGAGCGATGTCCCTGAACCGCTCGAAAAAATCAGAGTCCAATGACGCTATAATTCTCCTGTCCGGAAGCGCAGCAGTCTGGCCCGACGGAACAACTTGAGGAAGAAAGTGCCGGATGAAGTCCACGGCAGCTTTGTGTTGTTCCGAAAGGGATAGCTCCAATTCATCCGTATCCCTTTCACCATCCGGTCGGACCTCCCGATGTTCCCGGTCGTCCGCCCCCGATGCTTCGGCGGAGCGTACCGACCCAGCGCCATCGGATAATTCTCGATCCGACACCGTTTCTGTCGGCTGCTGGGATGCTGCGATAAGCTGTGCTATCTGCACTAGAATGTCCGACGTCGAGACCTGCGGAGGAGCGGTCTTTCGCTGCTTCGCCGAGGGCAGCTCCGCATCAGATGGCTCCCGCATACTTTTCCTATGCGAACGTCCGGAGTCCATCGGTCTCGAATCCCTGGCTGCCGGATGGTGTGACCTGGTCGCCGAAGAATCCTTCATCGGCAAAGCTGGCAAAATATCGGAGGTCACGCAGCCAAGGTGCGGTCGTGTGCGCCGACGAGAAGAGGAAGCCTTAACAGTCTCTGCG
The DNA here is from genome assembly GCA_031216915.1 of Pictodentalium vernedei. NCBI lineage: Eukaryota > Metazoa > Mollusca > Scaphopoda > Dentaliida > Dentaliidae > Pictodentalium > Pictodentalium vernedei. The sequence continues at coordinate 231,825,028 of CM062297.1, read as the reverse complement.
GACTGCTTATACAACGGAGCGTCCCGAGCGACGGACGTATGCTCCGCTAAAGACACATTTTGTACCACAACATCTGGTCCCAGATGTTGTTGTACGAGAGAGGGGCCTCTCTCGCTCGCGGCCCGGCTGGACCTGGACGAGCTAGGAACCAGACTAAAAGGCTTCCTCCGTTCTCGTTCACTATCCGCCGTCACTGGGTGTGCATCTATTATTTTTATAGTGCTCGCATCACCCAAAATTTCCTCTTGGACCGCATCGGACGAACCCGGCTGCCGAACCATTCGGTGAATGGACGCTACACCGGGCGAGCTAGCGGACGACATTTGTCTAATCTCCATGAGCACTTTTGCCGCTAGCTCTGTATTTATTTGTGACGACGGACGCACACTTGAAGAAGATAACATGGAAACATCACCCTGTTCTGGTTCCTCTGAAATAGAAACTGAGAGAGTAGAGTGACCTTGTGGAGAAAGAGCCGGCATCGCTCTTTCTCCAGAAACAACATATCGTGACACACGTTTCCAATGTTTCTCATCCCAATGTTCACATATAGGACAGGGATTAATGCGAGAACACTGACTACAATTAATGCAATAATCATGAAAGTCAGAGGAAGATTTCTTCCTATTACAATTTGAACAAAGTCCCTTCATTGTGAAAGAACAACAATAAGTCCTAGTTACTCGCAAAAACCCCTGACACAAAGATACATAATAACATGATCCATTAATAAATGAAAAAACAATTGCAAAACAAAATAATTTTGAAAAAATATTTTTTCAGAGAAGCCCAAGTTGCTGAAAAGTAACGTTGAGCCCCGATGGATCCGATGGCAAAGTGTGGTCAAAAATTTTAAAATTATATAAAATAATTAATGAGACACTTTCGGATAATATAAATGTATCTTATAATGAGATAAACTACCACAAAGGCAAACAGCCCCCCTCAAAAAAGGCTGTTGCCAATGAAAACAAACAGTGTAAACACAGTAGAAAACATGACTCCAGGCACTGAAAAAACTGGCCCGGAATCAGTCATCAATTACACTCTATCTGATGCAAAACAGAGACTCCCAGGGGAGAATCTGCAGAACATCAGATGGAAGATGCAGAACACAAACGTTATACACCCATGGGTGAAAACGTAACTATGGGGAAAATAACAGAAAACATTCTGTAACCAAGCAACTCTCCCAGGGAATTTTAGAAATGAAACTTCTCAAAAATATGCCAATAGCATGGGAGAATTGCAAGGGGGGACTTTAGAAGGTTAGGGGAGAGGAAACACTGAATAAGCAGTTCAACAATTAGCAAGAATGACAACAAGAGGCGTTTGCCTCGAAAATAGGCAACTTAACATAATTTCAACAAAAAATTTTAAGTACAGCCCTGATTATTTTTTGCCACTTCTTTTTTCCTCTCCTCCTTCTATCCTCCTTAGAATCACATTTTCTCCAAGAATTACGTGTCTGGCATCCTTTAAACTGAGATTTACAAGCACAAAGATCAGTGAGATGTTGACTGATGAAGGGCCAAACAGAGAATGATATTTGGCGCCAATTTCGGGACGACTGCGTCACTGCGCATGCGCAGTAGAGTCGTACTATGGAGGTCCTTTAGGACATGATTTCTTTTTGTTTTGGATGCAAATTTTGGGGATTGGGGGGCAAAATTTGTGTTTGGCCCTGGTTTTTGTGGAGTTAGCACCAGCTAAGTCTGGGTCATTGGTACAGTATAAAAATACAGATTTCTGCATCATCGGTACAAAATGGCGGCTGGCAGCCATCTTGAATTTCAGACCACACCCAAAAACACTCGTTCTCGTCCCATGGTCATAACAAAGGTACCCAAGAAGTTTCGTAAAGATCGGTTCATAAATACGACCTCTAGCCCGAGCCATAGCCAATTGTTGACAGACGGACAGACGGACGACGGACGACGGGCCATGACAATAGCTCAAATTTGACTTCGTCAAAGTTGAGCTAAAAATGGCCAGCTCTATTCTACAATTACCTGGGTCTCATACATCGAACAAATAGTGGAAAGTATTCCTAGAGTCTTTTAGCATGATACTGCTAACCCATTACCGTACTGTCATCTTAAAAAAGGACAGTGATTGAATTTTGACCAAAATGCAGTGTGGTCATAATTCTCTGTCTGCTTTCCTTTCTCATTATGCATAATCTCTCCCCTGTTGAAAGAAAAGCCCGAGAACATTTAACATTGAAGCTCATATTTTATTTCATTTACAGCCCTGGAAATCAGTTGCAAACAGTCATTCAGGTTATGGGGAGGTTATGAGGATTTCAAAATCCATAACTGGCGAACTGTTTGCCATTTACGGAACCAAAAACTTATATTTCTATGTTCCATCCAAGCATTTGGTAAATTTACATCCAAATATTTCTCTTGCTGATGTAGAACACTTTTGATTTATGGATATTGGGATTCATCTGCCCCTTTTTGGGAAAGGATCCAGGGCCAATGGCAAAGGTGGAAAAGGGAAATTCATGTCGTGAGGGCTCCAATTAGGAATTTGTTTTTGAGAAGACTTCAGAAGAAGAAACATACAAAGAACAAGGAATATTACATATACCTTCAAATTAAACTGAGAACATTTACGAATTACAGGAAATGATTTTATTTGACTAGTAAACTGTTGCTCTACATTGTAGACAACATGCATGTGGCCAGTTCATGGAAATACCCAAATGAAAATTTATAGATTATTCTAGAATAGTGTAACTGCCGATGTGTACAGAGGGGATTATTCCTAGCAGAGTATGAACAACTGAGATTTACGTTTTCACTGAGAACAATATGACCTGGAAAAGGTACCAAGAACAACTTAAATTATATATTTTTAAGATGTATTTTTAATCTAAGTTTAATATCCAAGGCAGTTGAAATACCTTTTCAAAAATAATGATTTAATACTTATTTAGAAAAAGTAATTTAACTCCCTGCATGCTGCAGGCGGATATTCTTGCCAAGGATAGGAAATCTCTTGTCTACTAAAATCTGAGCACATTTAACCAAATTTTCCCAGCAGACTGTATAAACTTTTTGACCAGTGACGTCTTGAGTCAACTGTTCATGAATTTTTCATCAAAGCTAGTCATGGCTGCTTTATAGCAGCCATGACTGGATATGATGAAAAATATTTTGAAAATACTCAGCGGGTTAAGAGTTAAGTGGCAATATTGTTACTGGTCTTTTGTCAGTTGTGATATTTATCCTTGGAAAAAACTGGGTCTGTGAAAATGCAATGTTGTGAATACCGGTAGTATGATAACTTGTATATGACATGGAAACATCAAAAAATTTGAAATATGTGAAAATAAAATGGTATAACACACATACTGTGGTATAATTTTCTGAATACAAAGGTATTTCATTATCCTAATATCATTGATCACTTACTTAAACAAGAGGCCCCAGGGGGCCTGAGGGTGCTCACCTGACATGGTAGTCTAAATATCAAACCAGGGACTTGACTTGAATAAGCTATACATACGCCCCTCCTAAGAAAAGCATATACCAACTAGATGAAGCCATTGTGCCCACAGAATACACAGGATTTTTCTTCTATTTTCAGTTCCTGCACGTTTACGTTCCAAAATTGAGATAAATGCATAAAAAACAGATTTTTTTTATTTTTGTTCGGAAATTTTCAAAGTGCCAAACAAAATATTTTCAGACTAAAATTTTTTTTTCTTCTTCTTAAAATTGACCAAAACGCATAAAAAAACAAAAAACTAATTTCATGATTTTGGTCCAAAATTTTCCAAGTCCCACCCAGACCCCAAATTTTCAGTGTAAAAAAAAATTAAAAAATTTCTGTCTTAAAATTGACCAAAATGCATAAAAAAACAAAAAACTAATTTCCGGATTTTGGTCCAAAATTTCCCAAGTCCCACCCGGACCCCAAATTTTCAGTGTAAAAAAAAAAAAAATTCTGTCTTAAAATTTACCAAAATGCATAAAAAACAAAAAAACTAATTTCCGGATTTTGGTCCAAAATTTCCCAAGTCCCACCCGGACCCCAAATTTTCAGTGTAAAAAAAAAAACAACTGAGATTTACGTTTTCACTGAGAACAATATGACCTAGAAAAGGTACCCAAGAACAACTTAAATTTTTTTGGTCTTAAAATTGACCGAAACGTATAAAAAAATATTCTGATGAGTTATATCCAATTAACCCTTTACCTGACACAGCAGTCCAAACCAGCCAGTGCAATTCAAACAAGAAGGACGCCAACACCCTATAGGTCACCAACATTCCTCTTTGATAGTAACTTTGGCAAACACAAGAACTGTATCAAACAGGCTCATAACATGCAACAAAGCTGACCTAAACACAACCTCTTAAAAGTAAAACACAGAAACTGACATAAACACTAAGGTAAACATGAAATTCTGAGCTAAACAGAAAACTAAACGCAAATAAAAATGTCAAGAAAAATGTTTAAAATGCAGGGTATGAGGGGTTAATCATGGAACAATGATACTGAAGAACATGTATGATGAATATAAGTGCCATGGGAAGAGAAGGAGCACAGCAGCTGACCTAAACACTTAGTTAAACATGAAATTCTGAGCTAAACAGAAAACTAAACGCAACTAAAAATGTCAAGAAAAATGTTTAAAATGCAGGGTATGAGGGGTTAATCATGGAACAATGATACTGAGGAACATGTGTGATGAATATAAGTGCCATGGGAAAAGAAGGAGCACAGCAACTGACCTAAACACTTAGCTAAACATGAAATTCTGAGCTAAACAGAAAACTAAACGCAACTAAAAATGTCAAGAAAAATGTTTAAAATGTAGGGTATCAGGGGTTAAATCATGGTAAAATGATAATAATCATCATATTGCAGTATTATAAAAGCCATGATATGGAAATAGGGTGGGTAAGTGACCTAAACAGAAGCTTTAACATTATTGGACATGTATGCTGACGCCGACCGATCGAGCCATGCCATAAGCTCACACACCTAAAATTGGTGAGCTAAAAACTCATTTCTGGATTTTGGTCCAAAATTTCTAAGTCCGGACTGGGACCCCAAATTTTCAGCCTAAATATGAACCCGGGGATTTGGCTTGAACAAACTTGAATCTCACCTCCCTGAGCATGCTGCATACCAAATATTAAAAGATTCTTTTTGGTAGATCTGAAGAAGATTTTTAAAGAATATTCCTCATACTGCACTAATTTAAACATTTGGGCTCCCATAGAGAGCCCAAATATGAACCCCGGGAATTTATTTCAATAAACATATGAAACTTAAATGTATCCCTCCTTTTATAATATGACATTCACTTCCCTACAGTGATTTACCAAATTCAGACATCTTCTTGACTACATTTTGTTCCAAATTATTCATTTTCTGAGGACTTATGACTGCCTAACTTCAGGATACCAACTATGAATCAAAATATTTTTGCTTGAGTGGAGATTGCAATGGAGTATTTGTGGGTTGGAAATTGGGAAAAATCATGCCTGAATGCCATTGAGAATGAGGCCGGATATTCAGCCTCATGTAGATACCCAGAAGAATAACTGTGCACACTCTTTGTAGCCAACGTTTTCTGAAGGTCTTTGAAACAGAAAGTACTGGTAATGTGGATTGCTACATGTAAAATATCGACCTACTTCAGCCCAGGAAAAAAAACATTGGATAATTTGAATAATAAGTCATTAATTTGGAAGAAGAAAAGGCATATGGAAACCAAAAACGTCTAGGCTATGTCGAGCATTATATGTCACTTATTAAGCCCCTGACTTGAAAAGTCGAAGGGGTACCTAGTGGAGACCTCTGTCCATCCATATGTCCAGGTGTTCGACCATCTCTACCAACAATTTCCCTTGTATCTCAGCCACTGCTACTCCGATGTGAATGATATGTAATGTTGTGATAGAGCAACATGCAGGAACAATATCTGTGTAGCGTGAGTTTCTTCCACACATTTTTTTCACAGTTATGGCCCTTTTCACTCTTTCGACTTGGAAAATTTGTCTGTCCGTACCAACATTTTCCCTTGTATCTCAGCCACTGCCACTCCGATTTGAATGATATTTGGTGTTGTGATAGGGCATCATAGGGAACAATACCTGTGTAACGTGAGTTTCTTCCACACGTTTTTTCCAGAGTTATGGCCCTTTTTCACTCTTTCGACTTAGAAAATTTGTTCGTCCATACCAAACATTTTTGCTTGTATCTCAGCCACTGCTACTCCGATTTGAATGATATTAGGTGTTGTGATAGAGCATCAGGGGAATGATACTTGTGTAGCGTGAGTTTCTTCCACACATTTTTTTCAGAGTTATGGCCCTTTTTCACTCGTTTGACTTAGAAAAATTTTTGACAGTGCTTTGCGATGCAGGTCTCTTGTTATATAATATCAACGTATTCAGTGTAAAAACACATCACTTTAAACTTGTTTCACATAATCCATGTTCTTATTAGTGATCTGTTTGGGATTATTTTGTTTTTTCTGGTTTTTAAAAGCATCCCTTGATCTAATGATTTAGGTACAGATGTAATCAAGTGTTATTTCAATGTGGCAATGTGTCAAAATAGCATCCTGTTGGTGTCGGAGGTGGGAAAAGGTCAAGTGCTTTAAATCACTTTATTTTTCAATCGCAGCAGTTCGGCAAAACACCAAAAGCAAGCAAATAAAAGTGGTTGATTGCCCATCTGTACTGATGATGGGTTAGTGAGTTTTTTCTTCTGAGTAAAGGGAGTTAATATAACAATAACATGAATTTGAAGGGCATTTTGTAAAAACAACAAATTATCGCATTGTTTTTCCCTTTGAATTTCGAAGCGGCAGAATAATTTCCGGGAGCTAACTCTAAATTCTTTGACCACACAACCAGAGCTTAAAGTGGCGGGCCGACATTGGAAATTGATTTCAATATCAGCCCACCACTTTGTCACATTATACAATTTCAAAGCCCGATTAAGCATCGTTATTATACTAGGGAACACGCTTTAAAATGGTAATAATACAACAATAATATGAGTTTGACTTTGGAGGGCATTACAGTTTATTAAAGGCCTGAGGAGAATGAATAACAGCCTGAGGGTTTATTACCTGCCCCAAGATGAATCAAGGGCCGTTAATAAGCCAGAAGGCTGTTATTCACTCGTGTTATTAAGCTAATAAACTGGAACGCTTGACAAAATCATGTTATTACTATTATTACAATGACCGGAAGTGAGCGGCGGGCTGTTAATGAATTTTGTTTTCATTAACGTCTGCAGCTAGTTCCGTTTGCATGACGTCATGAATTACTGAGTTTTACTGTCCTGCTAAACTCTGTTAGTATACTAGAGAATGTCCGCTAAAGTGGTAATAATTATCCTTAACATCTGAACAATTAATATAATCATAATGAATAATACCTCTTTAGTTTTACAGCCTTTGCATGAACATCTGTTTGTATAAATCTGAAAATTAAAAAAAAAGTTTAACAGAGCAACAACAGTAAACTTTGAAATTTATGGAGGTCCACTGGCTGAGGCTTTGCTTGTGCTTCTTTCATATAAAATGAATTTAAAGGATGGAGTGAACAAGGAGGTTCCACAAAATAATATCTGAGGCTGATTTAGGTGCAAAACAAAGCTGCTGTTTATAGAAGTGAAATATGTGGCCCATTATTTGTCAAACATTTTGTTCCATTGGTTTGGCATATTACACATAAAAATACCCACAGATTTTTGTTTTATATGGGAATACACTAATACAAATGATTTCAACACTTCTGTCCATTAACCTCCATAATTCACAATTTGAGAAGCTGAAAAAATTTTTTTTCAAAGTATTCCAAAAAAAACACTTCATGTGACTCCCTCATTGGAACAAGCTTGCCGAACCCATTCCAATGAGGGGTCACATGATATGGCTTTGTTGAAATGTTTTGAAAATTTTTTTTTTTTAAATAATTAAAATATGAAATTTTGTGCATTGGGTAAAGGGTTAACTGGTAAAGGAAATACTCAATGGAAAAAAGCTTGTAAGGCCCCACAAAGTAGATCTACTGTTTCTCAGGTCATTTTTTGTAAAATTGCATGTGGGTGGACAGTATTTTATTTTACTTATTTTTGTAATTATTTCTTTGCCATCAGAATTTCATGTTCTTGGTTTGTTTTATGTTTTAGGCTTCATAATCTTTTGTATAGCATGGGTGATGGCATATTTTGCCCCTCGAGCACAACAAGGCTTTGCAACACTAAAGCATTGCAAAGCCTTGTTGCACCCAAGGGACAACTTTATCAATTTTATTAACTTGGGTAGAATATCAAACATAACCCATTTAATTTTTTCAAATTCACATTTGTTATAAAAAGAGAGCATGTGGCAGCCAACAGGACCATGCAGGAGGGCCTGAGAAACAAATTTTTAACTTTTTGGCCTAACCGTTCCACTATAGTCTGCAATAACATCAGAATATTGCATCACATAATTCTATATACTACACTTCACTGGAAATCAATGAGAATGTCCCTTTTTCAAATTTTCCAAGTGCCTTAGAATCGAGAATGGAAGATGGTTAAATTGCAAATGGGCAGGAAGGGATTCAAACATACCCCCCAAGAGAGTTTCCTTCGGGACCAACAGCCTAGCAAAAATAAACTATACTAAACAATTCACCCCACAATGTCAGGGCCAAATGGCGTGCTTGGTTTGGTATAGTTTCGGAGGGCAGCTGGTGCCAAAGCAAATTCTCTTGAAGTGGGTTCGAACCCACTGCATTCTGCTCTTAGATTTATCAATTAATCGTTTCAACGCTATTTTTTTACTCACCTTCCTCCTACTTTTTGCTGGATCTGACTGGCAGTCGTTATCTATATGCTGTCCTATTACAACATCCACTGATACTCCTTTTTTCACAGGTATAGGTGTGTTACATAATGGGCAAACAGGAACCTGGTTATCCTGCAAGGAAAATATTTAATCTCAGACTCACATATCAACTTACAAAAAAAATCAATAAAAAAAAATATAGTAATTTAATTATTTACCAGGATTCTTCTGGGTATCTACGGGGGTCGAATATAAGGACCCTTTCCCAATGGCCAAGCCTGAAAATAAGCAGACTGTCATCTGCAAAATGAGGTCCCCAGAGGGTGAATTTGGTGATGCTACCCTGCAGGGTAGCATCACAAAATTTACCCTCCGTGAACCTCAGTCTGAATCGAGGTTTCATGCCAAAACAGAAAGATGTACCTAGTGGATAAATTGGCCTACTGTATGGGATAGCGTCAGCAAATTCACCCTCTGGGGACCCCAATTTGCAAATGACAGGTTGCTTATATTCAAGCTTGCCAATGGCATTTAGGCATGATTTTCCCCAGTTCCAAAAATTGAATGCTTCTGACCTCCCAGTTCAGGACATCAATTGTGCATTAAGTTTAAATTGCTTATCTAACAAAACATAGAAAATGTATAATTTCTTGGTCTTCGTGTGCTTCTTCCCATTCAAAACCAATTCCCAACTGAAGCCCCGCAGTGCAAATTTTCCCAATGGCATGGGCTCCGGACCCTTTCCCAAAGAAGGAAGAAGAATCCCTGATTTATCTAACAAATTGGTCGCATCCACTCGTGTAATTGTACAAACTGAGCAGCTGAAAAAAAGCTTTTCCAAAATCCATATTATGTGACTCCTCGTTCGAACGACTTCCTACAGTATACACAGTGTGTTTTGGTACTGATGCACAATGGCTGTGCACTTTATCAGTTTTTCAAAAAGCAAAACCAAACTGTTGGTGGAACAAAATAGAATCTGAGTTTTGACCATCAAAACTGTTTCCACTGCCATATTCATCACATTTGTATTCAACGATTCAGGGAATGAGTCAACTGACCCATTTGGTTATGTTTGGACATGTACAGGCCCAAATTCAAGATCTCAAAATTTTCTGACCTGGAGGAGAAAAATTAAAAATTTTTCAACAGCATTCCCAGGTCATTGACCGTTGGTACAAACTTTAAACCTAACTCAATATACATGTACATGTTTAAAACAATAATAAATAAACAAAACGTCATAAATGATATTAAATGATATGTCATTAAATGTCATTAACGAAAGAAATTCTTTAAAATAATAATAATACACAAACTCCTTTCATGTACATGACTACTCAGTTGTCATATTACTTGTCATGAGCACTTTGATGTAAAAGATATGCATGTATGAAACATAAGAGCATTTCAGCATAATAAAAATTGTGGTTTCGCCAAATGAAATGGTGAACCTTTTTTTCAAATTTGCAGCTTTCAGAGCAAGTGTGGCATTTGAGCAACCAACAATTTTTCCAGCAGACAAAAACTTCCAAATGACATGATCATGGGGTGGGGGCAAGCCACCCAGCTCAGCACCACACTAGCTCCAGGCCTGGACATGTATAAATTAAACAAACTTACTTGCAATGGCAGTAGGAAATGCATATCTGATTGGATTTTTCACACTGAATTTTTTCCCACTGAAAACAACACAAAATGACTGCACATATGCATAAATTTATTGAACTGACTTCCAGTTTTTCACCATTAAAAAAAAATAAATAAAGTTGTTTTTTTCAACAAAATCAAAAACAGTATCAAAATTGACTTAAAATGTCCAAACAACACAACTCTATGAGACACCTGATGTATCAAATCCAGTTAATTCAAAGGCCCTTTTAGGGCCAAACTTCTGCTCCATTCCCAATGAGAATTGGATTGGAAAATTCCCAATTAACCCTTTACCCAACGTAATGGCCAAAACTGGCCAGCGCTATTCACAAAAATCGCCAATTAATTTTCATTATTTTTTTCATTTTTAGTCTCAAAAACATAGGTTATGACCCCTCTTCAGAATGAGCTCATTGGGCTCATTCCAATGAGGGGTCATAACCTATGTTTTGAAACTAAAAATTAAAAAAATTAATTAAATCAAGAATTTTGTTTACAAGTGTCGTCTGCTTTTCATGTTAGGTAAAGCGTTAAATTAACCTTGTTTCCCCTAACCTACAATTTACCAGATGAAAGAAACACCATGTACAAGTTCCAAATATATTGCATGCATACATGAAGGCACTAAACTGCCATGACACATGTATTTCTTTCCCAAGACATTATTACAGCAGGAGTACAAGCTTTTACATGTACAACCTCCATTCAAAGAACCTCAAAAGATCTGTAGAGCCTGACAAATTTTCAGGCACCACTGATCTTTTAGTGTCCCTGGGATTATGACAGTTTGCTCGAAATTAACAGATTTTGGTGACCCTCGTGGATCATTACTCTCGATAAAGGCCCCTTCCCAAATTCCACTGCATTAAACCATGTTAACCCTTTACCCAACGTAACAGGAAAAACCGGCCAGTGCTATTCTCAAAAATCACCAATTAATTTTCATTATTTTTTTATTTTTTGTCTCAAAAGTTAAAAAATTTATAGTAATTTATATATTTTTTATACTTACCAATGACCCAGACTTAGCTGGTGCTAACTCCACAAAAACCAGGGCCAAACACAAATTTTGCCCCCCAATCCCCAAAATTTGCATCCAAAACAAAAAGAAATCATGTCCTAAAGGACCTCCATAGTACGACTCTACTGCGCATGCGCAGTGACGCAGTCGTCCCGAAATTGGCGCCAAATATCATTCTTACTGGCAGTGCCTGGTCAGCGCTATGTACTCAGCGGGGAGGCAAGAGTTCCCAACTCAGGGAGGGCCATCCCCGTCTGGGTCATTGGTAAGTATAAAAAATATATAAATTACTATAAATTTTTTAACATTTTTATACTGTACCAATGACCCAGACTTAGCTGAATAGTAAACAGGCTGGAGGGCCTAGGACATAGAGGAAAATCCAATAAGCTCAATTATAAAATAAAGAGGTAACCCCTTAAGGAGAAAAGGAGTATTAGGCTTTACATGTATCTTTCTTATTTAATATTTAAATTAGAAAGATACACTACCCTTAATAATTGAGCACAATAACATTCATGTTCTCTATTAACATCCAGTATAACCCTTATACTAATTATTTTTAAAGCAAGCCAATAAATAAAGTAGTCCAGAGAATTGAGACTCTTTATAATCAATTAAAAGTGTCCGAGTATTGTATATTAAAGCCCGTTTGACACTTGACATATACAAATGCTTCACACCGAGCTACACTTTAAAAATAAGACATGAATGAAATTAAACATTAATATTACACTTTAAAACCATCCCGGAAGCGACTCAGAAATACTGTCTTGGAGGAGGCATTCCCTTGCTTTTCACTATAAAGCAGGTGACCTAAGGGAACACCCGCCCCCCCCCCCCCCCCCCCCTTCCCCTTGCCCTGGGTCAAATAGCCCAGAGCGAAGAGGGCAGCCGGACGGAGTCACTGCCGGAACAGAAAGCCTGCATAACTATAGTTGCAACTGTTTAGTGGACGACATTCTGAGCAACAGATAACGGACCTAAACAATGCAGGTCTCCAGAAATGGACTCAATATTTCTGAGATAAAAATTAGTAAATGTGGATGGCTGAGACCAATAAGCAGCCTTCATTAAATCTGTAATAGCAACACTATTAGCATAAGCCCAGGAAGTAGAAAGAGCTCTTACTTCATGAGCAGAAATCTTAAGCACAGACTGCTGAGAAGAAGATAAATCTTCATACGCAGTACGGATAGTTAACTGAATCCATCTAGCAATAGAATGGACTGAAATGTCCTTTCTATTAGGCATCAAAGACAGAAAGAAACGTTTACGTCCCTTTCTGATGAACTGAGATCTCTGTTTATAGATACGTAGTGCTCTAACAGGACAGAGTAAAGGCCTACGCCCGTCTGAAGACGGAAGAGCCTTAATAACAATAGGTTCCGGATATTTATTAGGAGCCTGATTCTTAGCTAAAAAACCGACATTAGTAGTGAAGGTGATAGTGTTCCCAACACTACGATAATGAGAATCATCCACCGATAGTGCATGAAGCTCACTGACTCTTCTGGCAGAAGAGAAAGCTAAGAGAAAAGCTGTCTTATAAGATAAGAATTTGAAATCTACTGTCCCAAGAGGTTCAAATGGCTTTTCCTTCAATTTAAGGAGAACCCAAGCTAAATTCCACTTAGGAATTAATCTAAGAGTTCTGGGTCTATTTATCGAAAAGTTTCTAACCAATTTCGATAAAGAGACATTAGATCCAATTTGTAAACTATCATGATGTGCATAGGTATCAGATAACATAGATCTATAACCCTTTATAGTAACAGGTTGCAGTTTGATTTCGTCAAACAAGTATACTAGAAAGTTAGCAATGTCTGGTATAGAGGGATCAAATATATCAACAGAATGATCCCTACACCAACGACGGAAAACCTTCCACTTAGCCGCATAGTTTAGCGAAGAGGAGGTCCTCCTACAGTTAGAAATCGCGTCCACTGCTCGTCCTGTAAAGTGCTTGCCATGCAAGAAGGACCGCACAATGGAAAAACGTGAAGGTTGAGACCTTGCGGGTTGTGATGTAGTTGGCGCGATTTCCCCTGCCAAAGAAGATCCTCTCGTGGAGGGAGCTTCCGCGGTAGGTCCCACAACAGACACCTGAGTAGATTTATCCACGGTCTCTGTGGCGACAGAGATGCTACCAACAGAATCTTGCATTGAGATTGTTTTATCTTTAGCAATACTTGTTGAATTAACGGCGCTGGAGGATACGCATATCCTATCATTCCGTCCCAAGGGATCGATAGAGCGTCTACTGCAAATGCTCTTGGATCCGGACACGGGGACACATACGTCTGCAACTGATTGTTGAGATGTGTCGCAAATAAGTCTATCATTGGCCGTTCCCATTGGTAGCAAATCTGATTGAATACTTGTTTGTTGAGAGTCCACTCCGACGGCAACAAGCGACCCTTTCGTGAAAGGGAGTCTGCTAGCACATTCAGACGACCCGGTATGTGACGGACCGAAAGAAGAACGTGATGTTCCAACGCAAACAGAAGGATTCTTTCCGTTAGATTGAACAACGGAACTGAATGAGTGCCTCCCTGATTCCGTATATACGCCACTACTGTCGTATTGTCGGATAGGATTTGGACATGAGCATCGTGAATAATGTCCATCCAGTGACGTAATGCAAGCCAAATTGACATCATTTCCTTGATGTTTATGTGCTTGCACAGGAATTGCGGATCCCAAAGACCCTGGCATCTCGAATCCGTTGGGATTAATGATGCACCCCAACCTGTTTGACTGGCATCCGTCATAATGGTAAAACTCGGATCCGGCAACTGCAGCGGAACTCCTTGAGTTAACCACTGAATGTTTGCCCAAGTCTGAATCTCTTGTTTCACTTGATCTGACAAGAGAACGTCTACATCGAGCGAATGAATTTTCACACTCCAATTCTGAGTCAGGAAAATTTGAAGAGGCCGTGTGCGTAACCGTCCCATCGGAATGAGATCCGCTGCGGCTCCGCACAGACCTATCAGTCTCATAAATTCTCTCGCCGTGACTTTGTCTGTATTCAGACAATAGCGAGCGTAACAACTGACTAATTTCGCTCTGGTTAACGGCAGACGAACGAGATTGTTGTGCGTCTCGAAGCTCATTCCCAGATGAGTGAATGACTTGGACGGCACCAGATCCGACTTCTCCTCGTTTACTATGAAACCGAGACGTCGGAGCAATAGAAGAAGATTCTGAACATCGTTCTGAAGCGTTAACTCGTTGCCGTACCTCTGAAGAATGTCGTCCAGGTAGGCCGACGTTACCGCAGACGAATGAGCTCGGAAGTAGATCATTACCGAGTTCATTACCCGAGTGAAAGCCCAGGGTGCTAGATTCAATCCGAAGCACATGGCCCGGAATTGATACACCACTCCTAGGACTGCAAAGCGTAGATACTTTCGGAATGTCGGATGTACCATGACGTGAAAGTACGCATCTTTGAGATCTATGCTCGTTGCATAATCGTTCACCCGAATACTCGCTCTGACCGATCGAATCGTCTCCATATAAAACTTCGGAGCGACGATCAGCTTGTTTATCCAGCTCAAATCTATGACTGGACGGAACGAGCCGTCTGGTTTCGGAACCAGAAACAGATGGCTGTAGAATCCCAGCGATTCCTGGTTTTCTACGACCTCTACCGCGTTCTTCATTAAAAGAGACTGCACCTCTGATAGCAGAGCGTCTCTTTTCTGAGGATTTGACGGAAGATGAGTCCACTTTGGACTTCGAGTTAATGGAGGCTTTCGTTTGAAGGATATCTTTAGACCTTCCGAAGTCACTCCTCTCACCCACGGGTCGTCCGTAATCGACGCCCACTCTTGAGAAAAACTCGACAACCTTCCGCCAACCGGAACGCGATAGAGGTTTGAGCCATCACCTCCTGGATCTGCGAGGCCTGCGGTAGGAGAAACCACGTCTTCCACGACCCGCACCTCGCCTCGTCGACCTCGGGGCGTCCGACCGATTGTCCCGGCCTGAAGGACGTCCCGAACGAGAGTCACTATCCTGACGGTCTCTCGAATAAGAGCTAGAGGACGCACCGGAACCTCTATAGGAACCTCTCTTGGGCGGATAAGACCCAGAAGTGCCCGCCTTATTCGTGTCTGCTGTATCCGACCTTTTAGGAGCGGATCTAAACAACAGAGAATCACTAGCTTTCTTTTTAATATTATCATAAATAGCGGAAAGCTTGCCGTCAAAGAGAAGATCTCCTGAGACCGAAGCGACTCTAAGAGAGTTCTTCACCTTAGAATCCACTAGTGTGGATGTAGACAGGGCTGCGTCACGTCTAACCAACTCCAGATTTGCCACTGAAAGGGCGGAGTTACACGTGGAATAAGCTACTGCCCTTGAAAGAAGTCTTAAGGAGGATTGTATATCCTGAAACTCTTCCCCTTGAAGACGCAGTGATAACGCCTTAGTAAGGTGATCTGCGTAAGATAAGGCATCTAAATTGGCTCTGTTAGACGCAATAGCTGTTTCCAACACTGCGGTTGGAATAGAAGCTGACGACGGTAATGATAGCTCTAAGTCTTCCGCCTCGTCGTCCATACGCAGAGGAACTCTCGGTATACCCTGACCTGCCGTGTCGAATTTATTCCTTGCATTAATGAAAGGCAGGTTGAGAGTATTTGCGGACAAGAAGCCTGCTTTCCCCGTCCTGGAAGCAAGTTTAAAAATAGCGTCGTTCAATAATTCAAATGTTCTTGCAACATTATTGGACTGCGACGGAAACTCGGGAGCGATGTCCCTGAACCGCTCGAAAAAATCAGAGTCCAATGACGCTATAATTCTCCTGTCCGGAAGCGCAGCAGTCTGGCCCGACGGAACAACTTGAGGAAGAAAGTGCCGGATGAAGTCCACGGCAGCTTTGTGTTGTTCCGAAAGGGATAGCTCCAATTCATCCGTATCCCTTTCACCATCCGGTCGGACCTCCCGATGTTCCCGGTCGTCCACCCCCGATGCTTCGGCGGAGCGTACCGACCCAGCGCCGTCGGATAATTCTCGATCCGACACCGTTTCTGTCGGCTGCTGGGATGCTGCGATAAGCTGTGCAATCTGCACTAGAATGTCCGACGTCGAGACCTGCGGAGGAGCGGTCTTTCGCTGCTTCGCCGAGGGCAGCTCCGCATCAGATGGCTCCCGCATACTTTTCCTATGCGAACGTCCGGAGTCCATCGGTCTCGAATCCCTGGCTGCCGGATGGTGTGACCTGGTCGCCGAAGAATCCTTCATCGGCGAAGCTGGCAAAATATCGGAGGTCACGCAGCCAAGGTGCGGTCGTGTGCGCCGACGAGAAGAGGAAGCCTTAACAGTCTCTGCGGACTGCTTATACAACGGAGCGTCCCGAGCGACGGACGTATGCTCCGCTAAAGACACATTTTGTACCACAACATCTGGTCCCAGATGTTGTTGTACGAGAGAGGGGCCTCTCTCGCTCGCGGCCCGGCTGGACCTGGACGAGCTAGGAACCGGACTAAAAGGCTTCCTCCGTTCTCGTTCACTATCCGCCGTCACTGGGTGTGCATCTATTATTTTTATAGTGCTCGCATCACCCAAAATTTCCTCTTGGACCGCATCGGACGAACCCGGCTGCCGAACCATTCGGTGAATGGACGCTACACCGGGCGAGCTAGCGGACGACATTTGTCTAATCTCCATGAGCACTTTTGCCGCTAGCTCTGTATTTAATTGTGACGACGGACGCACACTTGAAGAAGATAACATGGAAACATCACCCTGTTCTGGTTCCTCTGAAATAGAAACTGAGAGAGTAGAGTGACCTTGTGGAGAAAGAGCCGGCATCGCTCTTTCTCCAGAAACAACATATCGTTACACACGTTTCCAATGTTTCTCATCCCAATGTTCACATACAGGACAGGGATTAATGCGAGAACACTGACTACAATTAATGCAATAATCATGAAAGTCAGAGGAAGATTTCTTCCTATTACAATTTGAACAAGTTCCTTTCATTGTGAAAGAACAACAATAAGTCCTAGTTACTCGCAAAAACCCCTGACACAAAGATACATAATAACATGATCCATTAATAAATGAAAAAACAATTGCAAAACAAAATAATTTTGAAAAAATATTTTTTCAGAGAAGCCCAAGTTGCTGAAAAGTAACGTTGAGCCCCGATGGATCCGATGGCAAAGTGTGGTCAAAAATTTTAAAATTATATAAAATAATTAATGAGACACTTTCGGATAATATAAATGTATCTTATAATGAGATAAACTACCTCAAAGGCAAACAGCCCCCCTCAAAAAAGGCTGTTGCCAATGAAAACAAACAGTGTAAACACAGAAGAAAACATGACTCCAGGCACTGAAAAAAACTGGCCCGGAATCAGTCATCAATTACACTCTATCTGATGCAAAACAGAGACTCCCAGGGGAGAATCTGCAGAACATCAGATGGAAGATGCAGAACACAAACGTTATACACCCATGGGTGAAAACGTAACTATGGGGAAAATAACAGAAAACATTCTGTAACCAAGCAACTCTCCCAGGGAATTTTTAGAAATGAAACTTCTCAAAAATATGCCAAAAGCATGGGAGAATTGCAAGGGGGGACTTTAGAAGGTTAGGGGAGAGGAAACACTGAATAAGCAGTGCAACAATTAGCAAGAATGACAACAAGAGGCGTTTGCCTCGAAAATAGGCAACTTAACATAATTTCAACAAAAAATTTTAAGTACAGCCCTGATTATTTTTTGCCACTTCTTTTTTCCTCTCCTCCTTCTATCCTCCTTAGAATCACATTTTCTCCAAGAATTACGTGTCTGGCATCCTTTAAACTGAGATTTACAAGCACAAAGATCAGTGAGATGTTGACTGATGAAGGGCCAAACAGAGAATGATATTTGGCGCCAATTTCGGGACGACTGCGTCACTGCGCATGCGCAGTAGAGTCGTACTATGGAGGTCCTTTAGGACATGATTTCTTTTTGTTTTGGATGCAAATTTTGGGGATTGGGGGGCAAAATTTGTGTTTGGCCCTGGTTTTTGTGGAGTTAGCACCAGCTAAGTCTGGGTCATTGGTACAGTATAAAAATACATAGGTTATGACCCCTCATTGGAATGAGCTTGTCCAGCTCGTTCCAATGAGGGGTCATAACCTATGTTTTTGAGACAAAAAATGAAAAAAAATTAGTTATTCAAGAATTTGTTTTGCAAGTGTCGTCTACTTTTCATGTTAGGTAAAGGGTTAAAATACTCCTGTGGTTATTCTACAGGTAGCTCTAACCTGTATTGTTTGAGCCCAAGGGACTTTTGCACAACTGAAGAAATGATTATGATTGGATACATGTACATGGAGTGAAGAGGATATGAACTGACAAAGCCCACCAACTATTTGAAGTAAGAAAATCAATAAAAAATTCTCACCTTTTTGTATGATTCTGTACAGCTGTGACTGTTGTAATGTATGTGGTCTTTACTGAAAACAAATAACAGATAAATTAAGAGTCAACTCATTCCAGCAGAATCCTGTTCACTGAATAGCCACTTTGTCAGTGAAAATATTCAGTTAACAGGAATATTCAATTAAAGAGAATTTGATCATTTTCCTGTTCACCAGTGGATAAAATGAGCATTTCTCCTACATGTATTATATCTTGTTTGACAAATTGACAGAGCTCATGGTGTCAAACAAGATATAATACACCTTTTTTAAAGACCTAACAATGTATACTGGATATATGGACTCCAAATAGGCAGGCCCAATAAAAGTGGTAAGGAATTCAGTGGTTATCAGTCACAAGATTTTATTCAGTTAACTTGTATGAACCTTCTAAACTATATGCAACAGGTCAAATTTGTACCCAAAGTATGGTAGATGGTGTGGTGTACCAGCTTGTACATGCATGGCATGGCACACTGCACCATCAGTCTTCCACTTGGATAATTGGTATATGGTATATGGTGTCTTGCCCCAGGACACAAAGTAGATGATGTGGGTCAGATTCAAACATAACACCTTTTGATCTGATGTCCAATGCTCTAACCAATGAGCCACCATGCACCCATTTTTGCATCAAAAACCTAGCTTGTGACTCCTCATCGGAATGAGCACAGTGAGCTCATTTTCGTGAGGGCTCATAAGCTAGATTTCTGGACCAAAATTGAAAAAAAAGAAATTTTAGTGGCAACTTCTGTGGACAGCATGGGTAGTATATGGCTGCTATGTTGGTAAATGGTTAAAATTTCAGGGAAATTCAATTTTACCCAACAGTGACGATATAAAAAAAACATTTCATTTTGAAAAACACTTTTTTTCAACTGCTCAATCTGAAGATTATGCAGTCTGATGCAACTGATTAATTAGGTGAAGGGTAAACAACCCATAGCAACAATATACAGGCTTCAGGCTTACAAGGCCTGTTGCTTGAAAGGAACTTAACTGAAGACAATCCCATATCAAAATGAAGCTACATGTGCCAAGGTACCAAAACTCTTGTCATGACATTACCAATTTTTCAAGGTACTGGTATATGTACATGTAGGTGAGCTAAAATTGTCTGTACATGTACTTACAGTAATGTGATCTCAAAAGTGAACAGAGAAATTCAACTTGGTCGCTCCTGGGTTGAGATGCAAAATCTCCTGACAATATTATGCAATCTCACTGACAGAACAAGATTTGTGAAACCACTGAATCACAGATGTCATTTTTGTTTTTTGTCCATTTTTCTTGATTCAGTGTTGATTTTGAAATATTTTATTTATAAAATCTTGACCTGCACGTACATGTACAAGTAAGTGTGGCTTGCCATGATTGTGATCTGTTTGAGAAAGGAATCACTTTTGAGAATCACCGTAGTGTACATGTATTCTACCTCTGGTCAGCTTATTACATGTACTCAGGCCTTAAAAATTTTCCCAAAGACTCAACACCTGCTGCAAGAATCAATTTTTAGTTCTAAAATAATTTGGAATTTCAGAGAATTGTTATACCCTTGTGAGTGCAACCACTGCCAATCAGTACATATTTCAAGGTAAAAAGATTTCTATATTTACTCGAGTTTAACACTTACTGGTCTAGTTTCAATTTTGAGGATTTGTGGTGTTATTTATTCATTTTTTTGTTTATTTATGTATTTGGGTTTAATATCACTATTGACAGCCAAGGTCACCTCGTGTCGGACAGTTTTACAAGGTGGAGGAAGCCTGAGTACCCAGAGAGAACCACCAAACAACTCACAGACTCCCTAACATACTAACTCCGCACAAGCAGGGTTAGCATTGGTTGAAGACAAGTGCACCATCAATGTGAAGTATACCTTAGTATAGTCTCACCATGCCCCAACATGGGCAATCAGGATGAAGTGCCTTGCCCAAAGACACAAAGCAGTAACCACTGTGGGGATCGAACTGTGAGCCTTTTTGTCTGAAGTCCAAGCTGTAACCACTGAGCCCCACACACCCTATTTCTGGTCTTACATGCACATGTAGAACACATGTCCCAACATTCTGGCTTTTGGTAGTCTTACTGTTGAAAGTTACATTACATGTACCCTGGCACTGGTTTCTAGTGATGTCTTGGCACTACTAAGTCAAAGTGTTACCTTATTATGAGGGAGCAAAAATTAATAGAATTCTCCAGGTACTGCACTTAACCCTGATTGTCCACATGTGGGCACGATGATGCCGTGTACTAAGGCATTCTGCACATCGATGGTGCACATGTCTTCAACCAATCTAACCCTGTCTGTGCTGCAGTGCGGAGTTACGATGTTGGGGAGCTGGCAGTTGCTCGTTGGTTCTCTACGGGTACTCTGGCTTCCTTCACCCATAAAACTGTCACCTACACGATATGACCTTGACTGTTAATGTGGCATTAAACCATTATAAATAAATTCTCCAGGCATTTACAGACACTTTTGGAATCCATAACAATTTAATGAATATTTTATGAGAATCTAAGTTCATTCTCATTGTCTTTCTGGAGAGAACCATTTACAAGAACCAATTCTGACTCTTGCATGAATTTTAACATGTTTAAACCTTGTTATGAGTCATAACAAGGTTTAATGAAAGTGTCAATGACACTGTAGCTCAACTTGTCAAGACATGTACATGTATAGTATGTGACACAGCAATGACATACATCTAGGTAATGACCTGATAACAAAGGTACATATAAAGTATTGTAACGGTCTGTACATAAATACTGACCGTAGCCTGTAACAAATGTATAGGTAAAGTATTGTAGAGGTGGGTGACAGTCAGATGCTAAACTAGAAAAGAAATCTTTGAGTCCCAGAGTGGGTCTGACTGAACCCCAAAATATTTGTTCTTATAGCACAGTGATAACAAAGGCACCCCAAAACATACTCATTCCTGTCCCAAGGTGAAAACAAAGTTATGCAAGAAGTTTCGTGAATATCAGTTCATAAATAAGAGCTGTACAGAAGTTGTGACAAAAAACTGATTGGACCTAATTTCGGTACAAAATGGCCACTGGCAGCCATCTTGAATTTTGGACCGCACTCAGAAACACTCGTTCTCGTCCCAAGGTGATAACAAAGGTACCCAAGAAGTTTCGTGAAGATCGGTTGATAAATACAGCCTCTAGCCTGAGCTGTATTGACATGTGCACTTACAGTGTATAAGTAGCACTAAATAAATCAAAATTCATCTAATTTGCATAATTTCTGCACAAGAAAAAAACCCGTACTGTATGTGATGTATTCCATTTTACTAAACATTCATACAAAAATTTATTCAAATCAGAACTTTCATACAGAAGTTCTGTACAAAAGACTGATTGCACTAATTTTTGTACAAAATGGCTGCTGGTGGCCATCTTGAATTTCGGACCACACCCCAAAACACCCGTTCTCATCCCACGGTGATAACAAAGGTACCCAAGAAGTTTCGTAAAGATCGGTTCATAAATAAGGCCTCTAGCCTGAGCCGTATACAAGTTGTGTACAAAAAACTGATTAGACCTAATTTCGGTACAAAATGGCCACTGGTAGCCATCTTGAATTTTGGACCACACTCAGAAACTCGTTCTCGTCCCAAGGTGATAACAGAGGTACCCAAGAAGTTTCGTGAAGATCGGTTGATAAATACAGCCTCTAGCCCAAGCCGTATTGACATGTGTACTTACTGTGTGTAAGTAGCACTGAAAAAAATCAAAGTTCATCTAATTTGCATAATTTCTGCACGAGAAAAAAGCCTGTATTATATGTGATGTATCCCAAGGTACTAAACATTCACACAAAAAAATTTTCAAATCAGTGCTTTCATATGGAAGTTCTGTGCAAAAATCTGATTGCACCTAATTTTGTATAAAATGGCTGCCATCGGCCATCTTGAATTTTGGACCGCACCCAAAAACACTCGTTCTCATCCCACGGTGATACCAAAGGTACCCAAGAAGTTTTGTAAAGATCGGTTTATAAATACGGCCTCTAGCCCGAGCCGTATTGGCATTTGCACTTACAGTGCTGAAAGTAACACTAAATACATCAAAGTTAGTCTAATTTGCATAATTTACGTACGAGAAAAAAACCTGTATTATATGTGATGTATCCCATGGTACTAAACATTCATACAAAAAATTATTCAAATCAGCGCTTTCATATGGAAGTTCTGCGCAAAAATCTGATTTCACCTAAGTCTGTAGAAAATGGCCGCGAGCGGCCAACTTGAATTTCGGATCGGACCCCAAAACACTCGTTCTCGTCCCACGGCCATAACAAAGGTACCCAAGTAGTGTCGTAAAGATCGGTTCATAAATACGGCCTCTAGCCCGAGCCGTATTGAATTGTTGACGGACAGACGGACGACTGGCCATGACATAAGCTCAAATTTGGCTTTGCCAAAGTTGAGCTAAAAATGTTAAAATTCATGCAAGACATTACATTACATTATGACATTACATGAACTACATGTATCAGGAACTAATATGAGGAGAAAATTTACTTACCAAAAAATATTACTGCATGCATCACATTTCATTGGTAAAAAATCTGGAAAGAACAACAACAAATCATCGAAACCATGTGAACATAAACTCTTTGTCACATACATGTACATGTACACATAGCCTTTTACTCCATTTATAGTACATATTCAAAACAGCAATTACAGCAAATCTGCAATGGACTGGTCACTTTGCACGGGAGGGCAATATTTCCACTGACGCAATATTTCATTCCAAAGACTAACTTTAGGAATAATCATAAAAACAATTAATTGATGAAGCACTGGATACCAGTGCTTCATTAATTAAAATTTTGCTGATGAGGATTTTTACCTAGTAAATGCATGCATGGACATCACTGCTCTTGCATGGATTATGACCAGACCACAGCAGCTGTACCTACTGTACAGTATGGCCGCCGCGAACTGGCCACTTTCCATGGGTGGGCAATATTTTCACAGACGATATAATATTTGATTTCAAACACTAATTATAGGAACAGTCATCAAAAATTTCATTCAATTTCGGGTTCAAGTCAGTGCTTCATTAACCCTCTGCACTCTGATGTCAAAATGTCAAAGTTTTCAGCAGCAAATATTTCCCATTATCCAGTTAGATATTTAACCAAATATACCTTGTTTGACAGTGCTCAGTGAGCTCTGTCAAACAAGATATAATTGGTTAAATTTGTGGTTGCAGAATAGAAAAACAGAGTGATTGGAGAAAATTCTGATGCACTATCAGTGTGCTACGGGTTAATTAAAGTTTTGCTGATGATAATTTTTATTACCTGGTAAAACGCATGTATGGACATCCCTGCCCATGCGAGGAATACGACCAGTCCACGGAGGCTAAACTGTATATGTAAAGTTAAAACTAGAAGTCCTGTCATGAAATGCGTACAAATAGTACGTCAATCTGCATGTTAATCTACGCGTTATGACCATAGTAAGGCTATCAAATTTTGTACATATGGCATGTGCACAAGCAATGTTTTAGCCAATAGACCTCCGGGTAATTGAGCCTAGATAAGTGCACAGTTCGTGGCAGGCCTTCTAGTTTTCACTGTACTGCAAAAGTAAAATCAAGTACATGTACTGAGGATGTTGTACTCATGCAATTTTTCCACCCTGTAAGCCTGTAAGCACCTTATTTTGACCTGTACAATGTATGTTTATTAAAATTGCTTTTCCTACATGGTGGAGATCTTCAAATCAGTTAATCTTCACTAGATTGTGTGATATTCTTTTATTTTGCACAGTGTATTTGTTATTGTAATCATGATGCATAAACATCTTAAATTTTCTGTAATAAAACTAATTGCAGCACTAGAAAATATGTTGGCCTTTTAAATAAAATTAACTAGAATTACACCCCCCCCCCCCCCCGCCCCCTTCATGACCCCAAAGGATTCCTACCCGATACTATTATTTGGGCC
The DNA here is from genome assembly GCA_031216915.1 of Pictodentalium vernedei. Classification (NCBI taxonomy): domain Eukaryota; kingdom Metazoa; phylum Mollusca; class Scaphopoda; order Dentaliida; family Dentaliidae; genus Pictodentalium; species Pictodentalium vernedei. The sequence goes on along the minus strand of CM062297.1, from coordinate 231,800,132 downwards.
AACATGTATACTTACATTAAATTTTGATAAATTTTCCACTTCATACTTTTATTTATTTTTATTTTCCCCAAGTACTTTTTTGGGAACACAATCACATTTTTTTGGCTTCTCAGAGCTGTATTTGGGCCTCAGAATACCTAGTAACCCAACAAGGCCTAATTCAAACTTTGATCACTTCTTACTGCAACAAAACAGGTGCCCCAATAGTCTGTCTCTGTGTAACTCGAAGTTATATTATTATATTACAGGAGTCGTACAGTACCGTACTATGATCACAAAAGCAGTAACTTATCTCTTAAAATCAGGACAACATCAAGAAAAATGAAAGTGTCAATGACACTGTAGCTTAACTTGTGTGTTGTGTTTGATGAAAAGAATAATGTTAAATGTTTATGAAAGGATTATGAAATAAGATAAGAATTGTGATAATTGGGAATACGTTCATTTCCGTTCCCTGTATGCTATGTTTTTGATAAAAATAATATGAGGTGTACACTGTAGTAAAGAGCTGAGGGGTGGGTTAAAATGACCTCACAGTTAATGTATGTGGCCCTCACAGTTAACGAATATCAACGAAAGTTACCAAGTTACAGTGAAATTATTCCAAAATGAGTCATCCTATCAAGTTACATTGAAATCCCTTCATAAATATGGCCTGTAGACTGTGCTAAAGGTTTTCGGGCTTTGGGCCCCTGTAGCCATCACAGTTGCCTAATGGTGTCCAAAAGGGGCTGTTCTCATCCAGACATTATATGAAGTCAACCTACCAAGTTACAATGAAATCCCTTCATAAATATGAACTGAAGACTGTGCTAAAGGTTTTCGGGCTTTGGGCTCGGCCAGCCATCATGGTTGAATAATTGCAACCAAAAGGGGACATTCTCATCTGGGCATCATCTGGAGTGATCCTACGAAGCTACAATGAAATCCCTTCATAAATATGACCTGTAGACTGTGCTCATATTTTTCGGGCTTTGGGCACCTGCAGTCATCACAGTTGACCAATCACGACCAAAAGGGGATGTCATCATCATCTAGGCATTATATGGAGTCAACCTAACAAGTTACAATGAAATCCTTCAATAAATACAACCTATAGACTATGCTAAAGGTTTTTGGGCTTGGGCAAGCATCAAGGCTGAATGATCGCGACCAAAAGGGGACGTTCTCATCTAGACATCATTTGGAGTCATCCTACCAAGCTACAATGAAATCCCTTCATAATTATGACCTGTAGACTGTTCTAAAAGTTTTCAGGCTTCGGGCTCCTGTAGCTGTCACAGTTGCCCAATCGTGTCCAAAAAGGGACGTTCTCATCTAGACATTATATGAAGTCAAACCTACCAAGTTACAATGAAATCCCTTCATAAATATGCCCTATAGACTGTGCTAAAGTATTCAGGCTTCGGGCTCGGGCAGCCATAATGGTTGAATGATCGCAACCAAAAGGGGACATTCTCATCTGGGCATCATCTGGAGTGATCCTACAAAGTTACACTGAAATCCCTTTATAAATATGACCTGTAGACTGTGCTCAAGGTTTTCGGGCTTCGGGCACCTGTAGCTATCACAGTTCACCAATCACGACCAAAAGGGGATGTCATCATCTAGGCATTATATGGAGTCAACCCAACAAGTTAAAATGAAATCCTTCCATAAATAAGACCTATAGACTATGCTAAAGGTCTTTGGGCTCCGGCAGCCATAAAGGCTGAATGATCACGACCAAAAGGGGATGTTCTCATCTAGACATTATTTGGAGTCATCCTACCAAGCTACAATGAAATCCCTTCATAATTATGACCTGTAGACTGTTCTAAAGGTTTTCGGGCTTCGGGCCCCTGTAGCCATCACAGTTGCCCAATCGTGTCCAAAAGGGGACGTTCTCATCTAGACATTATATGAAGTCAGCCTACCAAGTTACAATGAAATCCCTTCATAAATATGACCTGTAGACTGTGCTAAAGGTTTCAGGCTTCGGGCCCCTGTAGCCGTCACAGTTGCCCAATCAGGACCAAAAGGGGACTTTCTCTCTAGACATTATATGAAGTCAACCCACTAAGTTACAATGAAATTCCTCAATAAATATGACCTGTAGACTGTGCTAAAGGTTTTCGGGCTTCGGGCTCTGGCAGCCATCATGGTTGAATGATCACAACCAAAGGGGACAATCTCATCTGGGCATCATCTGGAGTGATCCTACAAAGTTACACTGAAATCCCTTTATAAATATGACCTGTAGACTGTGCTCAAGGTTTTCGGGCTTCGGGCACCTGTAGCCATCACAGTTGACCAATCACAACCAAAAGCGGATGTCACCATCTAGGCATTATATGGAGTCAACCTAACAGGTTACAATGAAATCCTTCCATAAATATGACCTTTTGCCTATGCTAAAGGTTTTTGGGCTCGGGCACCCATCAAGGCTGAATGATCGCGATCAAAATGGGACGTTCTCATCTAGACATTATTTGGAGTCATCCTACCAAATTACAATGAAGTCCCTTCATAAATATGACCTGTAGACTGTGCTAAAGGTTTCAGGCTTCGGGCCCCTGTAGCCGTCGCAGTTGCCCAATCAGGACCAAAAGGGGACTTTCTCTCTAGACATTATATGAAGTCAACCCACTAAGTTACAATGAAATTCCTCAATAAATATGACCTGTAGACTGTGCTAAAGGTTTTCGGGTTTTGGGCTCGGGCAGTCATCACGGTTGACAGATCACGCTCAAATGGGGAAATTCTCATCTAGACATCATAAGGAGTCATCCTACCAAGTTACATTGAAATCCCTCCATATTAAACATGACCTGCAGAGTGTGCTAAAAGTTTTTGGGTTTCGGGCTTGGGCAGCCATCACGGTTCACAGATCATGCCCAAAAGGGGACGTTCTCATCTAGGCATTATACAGAGGCATCCTACCAAGTTACACTGAAATCCCTTTATAAATACGACCTGTAGACTGTGCTAATGGTTTTGGGCTCGGGCAGCCATACCGGTTGACTGATCACGACCAAAAGGGGACGTTCTCATCTGGACATGACCCCAAACCAGCATGTGAAATTTTGTGACGATCTGACAAGAACTGTGGGGTGTAGCCCATGCTAAAGGAAAATGTGAACAGACTCACAGACTAACAGACTTCCACACGTGTGATGGCAATAGCTTATCTTGACTATGTCAAGTTAAGCTAACAAATGAATAAGCACATCTCTTTTTCAACAGGTGTGAGAATCCTGACCATGTCATCTATGTTCTGTCCTTGGGCAACTTGCCGCAAGACACTTCAACCCAACTGCTTGTGTGGGAGAATGTGGTGCTGTGTACTGAGGCACAGAAAGCCAGTTCATGGCGAAGGTATACATGTACTTCTCTTCAACTGATTGTGACCCTGCTCATGCCAGATTGACAACTTGGAATCCCAAGGGTGTCGGAAAAGGGGGGTGGCAGCTGTCCCCTTGCCCTGAGGCTAGAAGGACATGGAACAGCTTGTGCCCTTTTTTTGTCAAAGCGCACTTGTAGAAAAGACTTTATTTACTTTCCAGAGAACTGTAATTGAGAAACTCTCATGAACAAGATTTCATCAACAGAGTGCAACAAAGCACCATCTGCAATGCTTTAGCATTGAAGATGGTGCCTTTTTACTCTCAATACATGAATTACATGTAGTGCACACAAATTTTGATAATTATCAAACAAAGAAGCTCTACATGTACAATTGGTGGAGTGAGTTCTAACGTTTTATATACATGTACAGAACATGGAGAGTGTATTATCACTGACCCACCTGCAGAAGTGAGAGGCTCCACCCAAGCATTAATGGCAAATTTGTTGCAAAGCATAACAAGCACAAGCAAAGTTCCAGCCAATGGACCTCCGGGTTAAACCCGGAGGTCCATTGGTTGAAACATAGCTTGTGTTTTTCGTCCGTATGTGCAGAATTTGAAAGTATACTTTGGTTGATAACTCCACTCCATGGGGGATTTAGTTGCAGTCCACTCTCCACATACTGTACATCATGTCTATACTATCAAGAGTCACATTACAATTTACTCATATCCTCAGACGAGTGCCCTTTTTGATAACCCAGTCCTACTTGCCCTTGGATGCTTCTGGTGGCCTTGGAGAGTCCAACACTTACTTACTCACCAGTGCTTAGTAATTCTCTCTGGGTACATTGTTCTCCAACTTCTTCCTCCCATAAAACAGTTTGACATGACACACATGTAACCTAGGCTGTTGAATGTGTCATTATCCCACAATAAACAAACAAACAGTGATGCAGGGAGAAAAGCAGACAAAATTTTAACCGTTATGTGCCCCAGTAGCGATCCAGTCCAAATATTCTGTCTGTTTCTGTGATCACAGTACATGTACACAACAATACATTTGCACAATGGTTCCTAGTGAAGTCCTGGCTGCTCCAGTTGGCAGCAAAGACTTTACTGGAAACCATGAGTACAGTTTTCAGACTATTTAACAAAACTTGTACTTTGGTCTTTAGTGATGGTTGAAATGGGGTCAAGCACATGTACATGTACACATGTACCTAGTTTAAAATGACCCTGAGAGTGTGAGAGGGCCTACATGTACATGTAAGTAATAAGCTATCCTGTATTTGCCTTGTATGTGGACAAACTCATTTCATTTGTATTTGAACTTTATCAGACGTGAACTGGTACATGTAACTGCTCAGCATTCTTTTTATAGCTTCTAAAAATTTGGTTTGCGGCAACAGGACCTTTCCCAACCACATAACGTACAATGATTGGTTGGTGTTTGACAAACCTATTTAATATCTGGACTGTCCATGTAAGTAAAGTGATGGGAGTCTTGAGTGTTCACCAACATGAACATGTAATTACATGTTCTTGTTGTGAATTTCGAAAGAATGCCCTAACCAGCTTCTTCATGAAGAGGTAGCACCTTTGGTGAGAGGATCTCTTCTACGATAAGTTCTTGAAGTACATGTACATGTAGAATAGATCTGTATCATTCATGTTTCAAAGAAAAGAAACCAATAAGAATCCTTCAAGCAAACGCTGGGAAATCGGGCCCTTGTCGACTGCAGGGGTTGCTCAGTAAGGTTGCATCAAAATCATTCTTTTCTCATCGATTTGTACATGTAGCAGCATTTTTATGAGGAAAGCATTCAAGCAGGATGCGGCGGGATAGTTATTCTTGTAGACAATTTCTTTGGTGGTATAGATGTCTGCAGCATAGATGACAATTTCACTTTGACATCAGCGCTTATATTTCATCTAAATTTGGGAGAATCCATTTGGATTCTCGCGAAAATGGTTGTGAGAATCCATACTAATACCTGCTATGAATGTCCCGGAATCCCATCAGGCTACCATGGCTAAACTCCTATTATATAAACACATGTTAGCCATTACCCAACACAGCTGTTTAATTTTCAAAATATAAACTTTACTTGATAATTTTGTAAAAAGTAAACAATATTTATCAATAAAACCTTACAAATATGGATGTCATTGGAACCGGCTCACTGAGCTGGTTCCAATGACAGCCATACTCTTGTGTTCCAAATAAACATACCTGTACATGTATGTTTATTAATTTTCAGAATATTTTCCACCCTGTATAGAGTTTATTTGGGCCTGTGTGTTTATTAAAAATACTATCAGTGTCAAGTGAATGCCTCATATTGGAGACATACCGTATTTACTCTATGTATTGGGACACTCTATGATTTGGGACACACATTTTTTTCAGAAAACTATATTTTTTTTATGCTCTAAAGTTTGGGACATTCAGGAGATTTGTTTCCAGTTGGCCCGTCGCTAGTAGCAGATGACACTCATAAAAAAAATTCTTGAGTAACCTGGAGTAACTAAAAATTGTCATTTTTTGCTTCCAAAACATAGCTTATGATCCCTCATTGAAACGAGCGCAATGCAATGCGCTCGTTCCAATGAGGGATCATAAGCTATGTTTTGGAAGCAAAAAATGAAAATATAAAAAAAAATTGGACGGTGATTTTCATATATAGTGATGGAAAACGAATCACACACAACTTTATTGAGCATCAAATCAAGACCAGGCTGTGTTCTTTCCCAATTTTCTAAGAATTGGGACACCTGTGAAAATAATTATTTTTAGCTGTCCCAATACATACATGTAGAGTACATGTAAATACGGTACTATGTCTATGGGTACTTTAGTCTGTTTCAGACTCCTAACTCACACCGGACTGTTACCTGGGCTTGAAAGCCAAAGTAACAGTCCTGTATGGGTTAGTGGTATTACAGAAATGACAGTAACTCTATCATGATTTTCCACCCTGTTCTTTTATTCTGCCCTGTACTTCTATTTGTATTCCTCCAATTTTCCACCCTGCACTTTTATTTGCAACTCAAGAGCGTTTGTACAATTTAATTGACAAAGTGACGGGATATTTCAGGTCATGTTAACTTTGTATGGGTTAATTTGCTGCTGCTATGTTAGGTAAAGAGTTACATTAACTCGATTGTTTTCACGTGCTTTCGTTTCCACCTCCAAACATTCATGAAAAGGTTACTGACACACTGACAAGATGACACTATTCAAACTGTGTGCTGATTGGTTACTCTTTTTCAAACATGCATTTCCAAAAGCTTGTTGTGACCTGACGCCGCTGATTATCAAAACAACATGTGGATGGAACAAACAATTGTTTTTACAGGATTTAGCCTTTTTTTTAAATGTGTTCTCCGTGATTAACCTTAACAGGACTTCAAAAGGAGCTTTGTAGAAAATCTCTGAAATCATATCTTCTACCACAAACAATAGATCAAAATATTTTTGGTCTATTTGTTTGTTCTTGTTTTTCGTCTATTTTTGTTCTTGTGGCTTTTTATGATGCTATAAATTCATTTGCCAATGTTCCCCTTCATTAAAACAGCCTGAGGCAGATTATACTTGTGAATGATGGCCTACCATCGCTCCATGATCTATCTTCGAAGTGGTAGACTATACTTGCCCGAAAAAACACCACAGCACCCTCGGGGAGAGGTAGCACCTTTGTGAGAGGATCCCCTCTCGCTCTGGTCCTCACCCGAGGGTTCAGTCAATGACCTACACAAAGACAACCCAACACTCTTCCTGACCATCTAGCCTAAGACATCTGCTGTGTACTCTATCCTTTTCCTCCTTCCACACGACTAGACACGTAGCTTCCTGATCTCAACAGTCACAAAGGGTCAAAGGGATTTGCCCCAAAGCATCCATGTGCGCCTTCGGTGCGCGAAACCATTTCATACCCTTCATTCAGAAAATTGTGGTTGACTCTGAGTTACGCGTATATTGTGCAAGGCGATGCAGAGAAAGACAGCAATGTCTTCAGTGTGACCAATGTTCATGCTGGCAACACAGGATATGCAACACTGGCATAACGCAAGCATTTTACAAAAAATAATTGCAAACGGGGTCACCATCAATGGTAAGAGACATGTGGCAGAGGAGTACAGGTCAACCCCTCCACCGGTCCAGTGCCACAAGTGTCAAAAATTTGGGCATGTCGCTAACAAATGCAGGAGAAGCTGTGTGGAACCCTAGAAGTGTTAATAAAAAAAAAAATCCAAATGAGCCGATATTTCGAAAATACAGACATTATCTGTATCTGTGAAAGTTGGCTAAACAAAGTTCTGTCAACAAATGTCAAAAAGTCTGTGTTTTTATCTTTTAAATCCCACATTGTCCCTTTCAGTTTCCCTGCTCGTAAAATTCTTGGAGGCCAGTTTGGGTAAAATTGTGGCGGACATTCTTGGAGGCCAGTTTGGGTAAAATCTAGAGGGTAAAAATGTTGGAGGCCAGTTTGGCTGGAGGCTGGTTTGGGTGTATTCGGTACTTAGCCTGGTCAATACTAGTCCAATAATATTAGCCCTCGCCTGTGCTCCGAATTTATTATTTTTTGATTTTTAATATGTCGCACCGTCGAGGTCTAATCTGATCTTTCGTTTTTCCAGCAGCAAAGTACGAAATTAGGCGACATAACACTAATATGATGAATACTCATTCTCCATACATGTTCCCACATTCGACAAGAATAATATGCCTTCACATTTATATTAGATGTATAAATTTCCTATACTTCCTGTCGAAGTACGTATTAAATACCAATAATTAAATAAAAACGCCTCCTACACAAGCTACAGCAATATGGCACTGAAGGGCCAATACACCAATAGCTATCATCGTTCCTCACCAACAGAACAATGAGAGTAGCTATAGAAGGATCATCATCCAAAGAAGTTCATGTCGATTCTGGCGTACCACAAGGAACTGTACTTGGACCACTACTCTTCCTCTGCCATATAAATGACCTGCCAGATTCAGTTAAATCAGCAGTCCGCCTCTTCGCCGACGACTGCCTTCTCTATCGACCAATAAGATCTTACAAAGACCATGACATCTTACAAAAAGACTTAAAAAAGCTGGTAGAATGGGCACAAAATTGGGGAATGCGTTTTAATGCAAAAAAAATGTTACATCATGAGCATCCAACCGAAAACAAACAAACTCTACACATTGGATAATCACATACTAGAACAAGTCCAAAGCAACCCATACCTAGGCGTACAATTCGCAGAAGATCTAAAATGGGAACAGCATATATCCAACATCACAAGGAAAGCAAATTCCACGCTAGGCTTCCTTAGACGTAATCTTCGACACTGTCCTAAGGAGTGCAAGAAAACAGCGTACATGGCACTGGTACTATCAACCTTAGAGTACGGTTCAATCGTCTGGGACCCATACAGACCAACAGATATAAACAAACTAGAAAAAGTGCAAAGAAATGCAGCACGATTCATCACAAACGACTACAAGAGCAGAGAAGAAGGTAGCGTTACCAAGATGCTGAATCAACTTGAGATTCCATCACTCCAAGAAAGAAGGAGAAAGAACAGGCGAACTTATATGTACAAGGTGGTTGAGGAGTTAGTACCCGCTATACCTCAAGCCGAATTCCTAACAGAAAGCAAGCCTAGGAGGAAAATCACAGCCAAAAACTATACAGGCTTCGAAACCAAGAACATAATCGAAAAAAGTGCAAGAAACAACTCCAAGTGCTTTAATGTACCTCCGAGTAAAACTGAACAATTCAGAAATTCTTACTTCGTCAGAACAGTCATAGACTGGAACCAGCTAGAGGAAGGCACAGTGAACGTGCACTCAGTTGAGACCTTCAAATCATCACTCAACAAACAACTTCAATAACAACAGCAGCTCTCCGTTGCTCATACGCCATTCCTGGTTACTGCGACTATTATACAGAGAAACCGATTCGAGACCTTGACAATATGTCCTCAAAAATGGTAAAGGAAATCATATATGAAGTAGTTGAACCCCTAACACACGTAATTAACCTTTCAATCTCAACTGGCATTGTACCGAAAAAAATGAAAACAGCTAAAATAATTCCCGTCTTCAAATCTGGCAATGAACAGCTATTCAACAACTATAGACCCATTAGTATTTTACCGATATTCTCTAAAATACTAGAAAAATTAATGTATGCTAGGTTAACATATTTCCTGGAGGATAAAAAGATAATCCATCAACATCAGTTTGGTTTTAGAAAGGCACACTCAACAATACATCCGGTACTACATCTTGTCAATACCGTCGGCGAAATGAACGATCAGCCAACAAAAGACTGTACATTAGCTCTTTTTCTCGACTTTTCTAAAGCATTTGATACCATAAATCATTCGATTTTACTTAAAAAGTTAGAAGTCTATGGAATTCGAGGGCATGCGAATACCTGGTTTAAAAATTATCTCACAGAGAGATGTCAATCGGTATCATTCAGAAATGTCTGTTCTGGTTTTCTGGACATATCTACTGGTGTTCCGCAAGGGTCTATCCTTGGACCGCTTCTTTTTATTATTTATATCAACGATATTATAAATTCCACGTCGATGAAAATGTTATCGTATGCCGATGACACTACTGCCTACACGACTGGCAATAACTTGGACGCAATTATAGAATTAGCAAACAACGAACTCAACAAGATATATAATTGGTGTATGGCGAATAAACTTGTCCTCAACGAAAGTAAGACAAAGTTCATCATTTTACATCCACAGGGGGATACTTACTCTATTGGAAATAGGGAAATTGTACTTAACAATTCAACCATCTCCCCTATCGCAAATAACCAAGAAGAAAAATTTGTCAAATTCTTAGGAATCTATGTGGATGAAAATCTGAACTTCAGGCACCATCTTTCGGTTCTCTGCTCTAAAATTTCTAGGGCTATTATGCCATAAATAGAGTGAAAAGGATTCTGCCACAAAAATGCTTAAAAACATTATATTATTCGCTAATTCACAGTCACATGCTGTACGGTATTCAAATTTGGGGGCACTCGCCCTCCACTAGAGCGCTCACAAAACTGCAAAAAAGCCATGGGAATTATATGCAACAAAAAATTCAATGCGCACACCGACCCACTGTTTAGAAACCAACGTATTTTAAAATTCACAGACCTGTATAAGTTTCACGTTCAGCTGTTTATGCATGATTGGCAAAATAAAATGTTGCCTGAAAGTTTTGAGAATACCTTTAAAATATACCAAAATCCCTCCGGTATGGACACCAGACAGTCAGGTAAATTACGCCTAGATAAACCGAGGACTCAGTTTTCTGCTAATCTTCCCATACACACTTTCCCTAGAACGTGGAACAATATTGAACCATTCGTTCAATATTATTCAAGACCACTATTCAAAAAAACTTTAACTGAATTATTTCTAAGCTCATACTCACAACATATCAACTGTAACAATCCAGTATGCCCCGACTGTCGACCGTAGCTCTGTCTATCTCATCGCTACCTTTCTATTGAACTCAATCTTCCTGACATCCCAGAAACATAGAATAGATTTTTCACATTATGGAAAGAACCAGCCTAACATATCCTTTATAGTAGGGACATGAACTGACCTCCTACTGGAGAACATGCTGTTGCCAGGATTGCCTCGATTCTCATGTCTGCTTCTCATTCATTTTTGTTTTTTTTTCTCATTTTTTCTTTTCTTTTCTTCGTATTTTTTTTTTTTTTCACCTTTTCTTATTCATCCTTTTTTAAACGGGAATGACGGGAAGACAGCCACTAGTGGCTAAGTCATCTCCCTGTGGGGCAATCATGTAGTTGTGAATAATGTTACCTTTATGTATATTTTTGGATTTGATTGTATACATGTGGCACTACTGAATAAAACCATTCATTCATTCATTCATACAGATACAGATAGAAAAACATTTTTTCAAGCGGTAATGTTACAGCAGTTGGAAAATTGTTAAAAATCGTATCCCATTTCCGGGAACGGACCTCAGTGGTTTCGAACAAATCGAGCGTCGTTTGACTTGGTGGGCACTACATTATCGGTATTCCGTTTTTCACTCTGCGTCTTCCTATCAACCCATCTTCCGGTTCAACAGTTTGTTTCGAGTTGAAAAAATTGCAGTGCAAATGACACCTAAATAATTCAAAATATCGATTTATTTGCAAGAAAATGACCACCAGAATGAAGAAAAATGTGTTTTACACAACTGTCAATCGGAAGTAGGAACCAGGTGGGGAAATTTGATCTTTACTCGAGGTCCAACCGTTCAGCGAGAGTCTCTCGCTGAACTTTGCTGCTGGAAAACGAAAGATCAGATTAGACTTCGACGGTGCGACATATTAAAAATCGAAAAATAATAAATTCGGAGCACAGGCGAAGGCTAATATTATTGGACTAGGTCAATACATTTTACAAGATTTCAATCAGATTCAATTTTTCTCTCTTCCTTTCGTCCAACAGCAGAAAATGACAGGATCAAAGCACCCTTTACTTTAACTGGAACGAAATATTCAGGGTGAATTGGAATAACCCACGATGTCGATGGGCGAAACAAGCTAGGGCGATCTGGACTGGGGGAAATGAACAGTTATCGCACAAATATTTCGGTAGAGTCATTTTGTCGACTCAAAATCCTTCTAAAAAATAACCCAAAACACAAACCTAGTTGTTTACATGTTTTCTCGTAACAGTGTTTTCCTATATGTGGAAGTTCCATCTTTTCCTTCTTAGCCTTGTTGAATATTTCTCGATCTTTTTGGCAATAACTTGAGTAAATTTGTTCAGTTCCTTTTATCACGGAGTGTGACAATGCAAATTCGGGGGATTACCTCCGAAATTAGTAACACAACGTCACTATGGAGCTAAAAATAGGACAACGTCACTTCCGTAAATTTCCTTCTTTTCGCAAATCGAAAATATGGCGGCAGAAGGAAATCCTCGCGTCTTTTTTGATGTTGAAATTGGAGACGAAAAAGGTACTCGAACTGGGATTGCGATGTGTAGCATTGTTCTTTCTAACCTTTAGAATCACCTATTTTTCCAGCATCTTACTTATATAGTTCAAGTTTGTTTCCTGAACGGGTAAAGGTTTTCAAAATTGCGACTGCCCAGCCGTACCGTTATTTTCTGGAAAATTCTTGAATCTACTTTCATTTTCAATTTCAGTTTGACTGTTCGCCAAACTCTGATATTTTGCAAGTCACGGTTTAGCCCACTTTACACAGTGTCACACTAGTGTTGATTCATATAATGTCAATGAGTTCATAGAATTATTTTTTTTCTGTTAAGAATTTTTTTTTAAGGGCCTATATAAGTAATGAAATTTTGTTTATTTTGAAAATTCTCACCTCTGATATTCCTTTAATTCAAATTAAATATACACAAAATGTACATCAAAATGAAGGTTGGGATGTATAGAACACGAAACACATAAGTAATCAACTCATTGAGTCGACTGTAGGCACCACTGGTTCCTGGAAGTCTGCTGCCGTATTCGCACCAGAACTGATAATTTAATAATATTTCACGAAAACAACTTGTGGCCAAATGTGCTTTATGTATCCAAGAACAAAGCTAGGGGATAAAAATTCTTCAAAACACGGCGACAGAGCTACATTGGGGAAAATTCCAAAGCCTTTGCTTTTGTTTACGTATGAGTATACTTTCGATTTCCGGTCGACATCATCGGACAGAAAAAGCATGTAAAAACAACGCCGTTTAAAATCAAATAATGAAAAAGATCGCCTTCATACAGTATACTGTTATTAGATAGAGATTGCACAGTTGTCATATTCAATGCAAGGTATCATGATATCTGTTGAAATTTCTTAGAATTACGATTTTGTTTTTCGATGGAAATTCGTGGTAACGAGTGATTTGCGCATGTCTGTCGACCATGGAAACCATCTTCAATGAAAAATGCAGACAGTGTTGTCCTTTTCCAAAATGCAGTCCTATCGCTGTATTCGAAAGTGTTTTGAATGCCTAGCTTTGTTCTTGGATATATGAAGCACATTTGGCCACAAGTTGTTCTGATGAAATATTATTTTATTATCAGTTCTGGTGCGAATACGGTAGCAGACTTCCAGGAACCAGTGGTGCCTACAGTCAACTCTATGAGTCGATAACATATGTGTTTCGTGTTCTATACCTCCCAACCTTCATATTGATGTATACTTTGTGCATATTTAATCTGAATTTAAGGAATATGGGAGGTGAGAATTTCAAAATAAACAAAATTCCATTACTTATATAGGCCCTTAAATACGGTTGTTACAACTTACAGCGATATCGGATCACCTTTCAAAAATTGGCCGCCGCTAATTCAATCGATGTATTTTCCTATTAAATATATACATGTGTGTGAAGACAATTGTCTCCTTGAAAAATGCAAACAAGTTTCAAACCGATATTGTACATGAAAGTGACAAACTAATGCACGCTTTTTGGTGACCTGATTGCGGTGGTACCGGATAAATTTTGGCGATATTGGATCATGCATCCCATTGTACACTTGCACTTGAGATATCATACCCAGATGGGGGACATGCCTTGTCTGCAGTCTGGGGGTGATAATGAAAGTATTCCCATTGGAAGCATTCAAGGGAACTACATATTTCTTTCTTGGGTAACTCTAAATCTCAACCAAAAACACGTAATAAAAATAAAAGTGATATAACTTTTAATGGCCACAACAAAAAACGCTTTCTTGAAGAAATTACAATAAATCACATAAAAATCATTTTCAAAATATCCCAGGATTGTTAAGTGAACTGGCTTATATCTTTGTTGTATAATATAAGAAGCATTTTTGTTTTCCCCCCCTCCCCCCCTGCAAACGCCAAATTAGTTTACAGATACATGTAGCTGTCGATTTACTTGCTCACTGTGGTCTGTGTAGAAATTGTCAGGGTACCACCCTTTACCTAACATTAGTAGCAGACGACACTCATAAAAATATTATCATGTAACTAAAAATTTTCATTTTTTGCTTCCAAAACATAGGTTATGACCCCTCATTGGAACGAGCGCGACGCACACCTTCCAATGAGGGGGTCAGAACCTATGTTTTGGAAGCAAAAAAGAAAATATAAAAAAGATTGAATAGCGATTTTCGTGTATAGTGCTGGCCGTTTTTGGCCGTTATGTTGGGTAAAGGGTTAAAACTTGTTTACTGATATACACGGAATGAAGTTTTAATAGAGTAATTTCAAAATTGCAGATTAATGCAGAAAGTCAAAGAAACATAAAAAAAATTTCCAACTTTGCAATGCAATATTTTGGTAATGCTTCAGAAAAACTGTGTACTGGTTCCGACTGGCGCCGCCGCCACAATAACCGAATGAAATCATCTTCAAATCATGTGATATCATATGTGACACAGTCACGTGAGCCGCATGGCACATGCTTATCTTTGGTGTTTCCCTCGAAACATGTGTGGGATGTTTTAGTTTATTCGGATTTACATGTATATTCCCAAAGTGATACACAATTGTTCTCGATGATTTCGTTCACCTGACATGGATTATTAATTTATTATTCACACATGGGATGATCTTAGGATCGATTTATGGAGTTTGACAGACAGACTGGCACTTGCGGTGTTTGAAAATTTGGATTCCCCTGCATGGTTTGTAGACTTTGTTTATTTTTGCAGCATTGCATTCCACTCTCAAGTCCGGTATTGTCACTATTGTGTGCCATGGCAACTCGCTCCAACCTCACTGAAAAAACACAAGGAATTTCACCCCGAACCCACCAGAATGAGCTCAGAGACCCCCATAAATTTCAAAATTTACCTGGGGAGAATCCCCCAGACCCCCCCCCCCCCCCCCCCCACCCTAGACCGAGCGACTTTGCTTTCGGCATCTGCATGCTGTGATCGTTCGTCTACGTTGTTTTTGGACGAACTGTAAATCGGCTGTCTCAATAACATAAATTGTATGCCCTGTACGCAAAGATATGATGAACTTACTGTGTATAATTACACACTTCTATCAAATATTGACTACTTGCATTGTTAGTACGTGTAAACGTTTCCGTTTCGTTTACAGACAGTCATTTAAACGTTTACAATTTTGTCTAAACGTGGAAGCCTTAGCCAGGATTAACCTTCCTGTCTGCCCCGGGGGTCCTGCATGCAGGGCTCGCCTGCCTGCCTGCCTGCCTGGCCAGGTCTGTCTGTCTGCCTGCCTGCCTAAATGAGTCGAAGAGTCGTTCAGGCAGGCAGGTAGGACCTGCAGGGGCAGGCAGGCACTCCAGACAGGACCCGCTGAGTCAGTCGTTCGAGTCATATGTGGAGTCACTCAATCGAGTGACTCCTCGAACGACTCGAATTTGGAGTCGTATGTGGAGTCACTCGATCGAGTGGCTCCTCGAACGACTCTTCGACTCATTTCAGGTTAGCATGCAGGAGGGCAGGCCTGGCCACGGCAGACCGGGCCCAGCAGGCAGGACCCCGGGGCTTACAGGAAGGTTAGGACTGGCCAGAGGCCAAGCAGGCAGGCAGGACAGTGCTTTCCTTATGGAAAATGTTGCGAGAGCAATAATATGAGCTTGTGAAATCACTTGCGAGCTCAACTTGAGCCTGCCAACCATGTTGTGCAACATCAAAACAATTTGTATTTATTTAGTGGTGTTTAATGTCACCTATTTATGCACAATAGCTAAGCTTGACACAACAGGACATAAAGTCAAGTTTAGTCAATCGTTTATCCCCATGTTGCCCATTTTAGAGGACTTCCACCCCAAGCATCAGTGACTGGGTAGTAAAGCAGAACTTGTTTAGTTGTTTACCATAGTAAAGAAAGCACTACCTCATTTTCTGGGGTTCCCACAGGAAAATCTTCCAAGGCAATGTATATCCCCATGAATCATCGTGAATAGATAGGGATAACAGTCAGTCAGAACCCAGCAGGAGTATCAGACCTGGTGGATGGTTTGGGTGAAATAAAGTTTAATTCGGGACGATTCGGTCTGGGGACAATTTGTTTCATGACATCAGTCAGCAGAAGTATCAGACGTCTCTGACGGTACCTGGGGGACGGTTTGGATAAAATACAGGTTATCCGACAGGATTTCAGGTGTGAACGGAACCTAACAATCGATATCGTGATTTATAAGAAGCACCGACCTCGCTGCTAATGAAATTAGTTCCCTTGATGTGCAACATCATCACTGAATGATTATTGTCAAATAGAATACCGACCTCGGAGAGAACACGGTCAAGGTCAAAAACAACACAAATGAAAACCATCGCTGTTACGGTGTGGAATTATTAATGATATTGGTAACAGAAAGAAATCTGAGAATCAGCAACAAAACTATGAATTTAACTATTCTGAAATTTAATTAAAAAGAATTAATATATAAAAAAAAATGATACAAAGATCTTTTACACTAATTGGTTTACAGAAAATAAAAAACAGTGGTACTTATCAATTATTGAATTAGTCCAAAGTACAGTTTGACAGAATCCAGTAATCCAGTGGTGAAGTATCTTCTGAAGAAAGTTACCAGCTGGTAAATGTAGTATTAAATCCAAGAATGTCTCTTCAGAAACAGTATCCCGTAGATTTATAATAAAATTTTCACTTAGAAATTTCAGCAGTCTCCAATAAAATATAATAAAATTCTCCACAAAATGCAAATGGAGTAAAAATCCAAGAAGTATTGGCGCCACAGGTATTTTCCAAATAATCCAGTAGAATCCTGGCTTTTCACAAAATAATAATATTCTGTTTCACAGAAAGTATAAATTCTCTTTTCCAAGACGAATAGATTCTCTTCAAAATTCTCTTTTGGAATCAATCTTCCAAAATCACAAAGAAGCACTGCTTCTATAATAAATGCACTGCTCTGAAACAATAATAATCTCCAATGGAAACAACTGCTGTGAAAATAAGTTCTTCTGAAATGGCTTTCTAAAATTGAGTTTTTGAATTCTGTTGACAAACCTTTATATAGTAACCAGATAGAATGTTCCAGAAGATGAAAATTCTTCAATGTTCTAACAGTTTCTAGGGGATTCTGTTAAAGTTCAAGTAAACAAGGTCATTGACCTATTTAAACAATTAAACAATCAACAGCTATATGTACAATATATCAGTGTAACAAAGATGTAAACAAGGTCACTGAGTGTAAAAGAGTTAGACCAGTCAGAAAATGCAGAAATAAAAAAAAATCTTTCTCACATAATTATCAACTTGAGGATATATCAGTCTCAATATAATATGGGGGCTATAACACACCCCGCCTTAAAAGAAAAAGTTTGAAGGTACTGAAAACTTTTTACATAATTTTAGCAGACTCTGACTGGTTTACAATACACACACACCATAATCTTCACAATTTTTTTTTTTTTTTTTTTTTAAATAAACATATATACACTTGAAGTGAATAGGGACCGATCATATCATTTTAAATTAGGATATTCTGGAAAGAGCATCAGCTACAACATTATCTCTTCCCGAAATATGCCTAATCTCTAAATTATATTCTTGAAGGGCTAAACTCCACCGCAATAATCTTTGATTCTTGTTTTTCATTTTATTGATAAATGTTAAGGGGTTATGATCGGTGTAAACTGTAATTGGGCATTGGGTGGTTCCTAGATACACATCAAAATGGGTTAATGCCAAAATTAGAGCCAAAGTTTCTTTTTCTACTGTAGAGTAATTCTTTTGATGTTTGAGAAATTTTCTGGAAAAATAGCATACAGGGTGATCAATACCTTGGGAATCTTCCTGGGCAATATACCCACCTGCTCCATTGTCACTTGCATCTATAAATAATTTGAAGGGCTTTTCATAATTGGGACTGGCCAGGACAGGGGAATTATTTAATAAAGTTTTTATTCTGTTAAAGGATTTCTGGCATTCCTCAGTCCAATCAAACTTAACGCTTTTGCTCAATAAACTGGTCAAAGGGGAGACAACATCTGAGAAATTTAAACAAAATTTTCTATAATATCCAGCCATGCCTAAGAATCTCATGAGCTCTTTTTTAGAGCTTGGTACTGGAAAATTTACAATGGCATCAACTTTAGCCGCAATCGGCCTCACCTGCCCCTGCCCCACAACATGACCTAAATAATTTACAGTTGCTTTGCCAAATTCTGATTTTACCAAGTTAATAGTTAGGTTGGCTTGGGTCACTTTGTCAAAAAATTCTTGAATATGCTTTAGATGATCAGCCCAATTTGTATCTGTGTGTATAATAACATCATCAATGTAAGCTTCACTGTGATCTAGGTCTGCAATTAAGTGGTTAACCATGCGCTGGAATGTTGCCGGAGAGTTTTTCATGCCAAAAGGGGTAACTTTATATTGATACAATCCAAATGGTGTAACAAAAGCAGATATTTCTTTTGCTTTTTCTGTTAAAGGGACTTGCCAATAACCCATCAACAAGTCAAATTTTGTCACAAATTTAGCATGGCCAAGTTTGTCAATGCAGTCATCAATTCTTGGAATTGGATAATTATCTGTTTTGGTGAGGCTGTTCACCTTTCGGTAATCTGTACAAAATCGGTAACTCCCATCAGGTTTTGGGACGAGTATACAGGGCGAACTCCAGTTGCTATGGCTAGGTTCTATGATATCATTGTCCAGCATATACTGTATTTCCTTTCGCATGATCTCAGCTTTGAAAGGGTTCAATCTATATGGATGCTGTTTGATGGGATTTGCCTCTCCTACATCAACATCATGAAAAATAACAGATGTCCTACTAGGCACATCGGGAAATAAGTGTTGATATTTGAAAATTAAATCAACTAAATCTTTTCTTTGGTCAGGCAGTAAATAATCTATTTTATTTTGTAGATCTCTCAGGACATCTGAGTTCTGTAACTTAAGAGGTACATTTTCACCGCCTTCATGAACATCCTCCACAGGATTTTCCAGCTCATCCATGTGGGTGACTGTTGAGACTGGTAGAGAGTTTGGTTCTCTCTCATAATATGTTTTCAACATATTTATATGGCACAGCTGAGTATTTTTGAGTCTATCGGGAGTCTCAACAACATAATCAGTATCACTGATCTTGTGCTTAACAATATAAGGGCCTGAATATCTTGCTTGTAAAGCATTGCCCTTTACGGGGAATAATACTAGCACCTTGTCCCCAGGTTTAAAGGAGCGAAATTTCGCCAGAAGAGAAATTTCAGGTGGCTCTTCTTCGAGCCATTTCTCCTTCAAAGCAGTGAGTGGACCCCTCACTATGTGTCCAAACACTAATTCAAAAGGGCTGAACCCCAGAGATTCCTGTACAGTCTCACGGACTGCAAATAAGAGGAGATGTACTCCTTCATCCCAATCCTTATCATTATCCTCCCCATAGGCCTTTATCATGGTCTTCAGTGTTTGATGAAAGCGTTCTAGAGCTCCTTGACTTTCGGGATGGTAGGCACTTGATGTGTACTGCTTAATTTTGAGCTCATACATCACCTGCTGAAAAAGGTTTGACATAAAATTTGAGCCTTGGTCCGATTGCACTGACCTGGGTAGACCGAAAGTTGTAAAAAATTTTATCAAGGCCTTAACTATTGTCTTAGTTTTAATATTTCTTAGAGGTATAGCTTCAGGAAATCGTGTAGAAGCACACATGATGGTAAAAAGATATTCATTTCCAGATCTTGTTCTAGGCAATGGGCCAACACAATCAATAATAATTCTACTAAATGGCTCCTCAAAAGCAAGGATTGGTTGAAGGGGAGCAGGAGGAATCTTCTGGTTGGGTTTTCCTACAATTTGACAGGTGTGGCAGGTTTTACAAAATTCAACAACATCCTGTCGAAGCTTGGGCCAGTAAAAACATTGCTGAATACGAGAGTAGGTTTTCCTAACTCCCAAATGTCCAGCCATTGGATTTTCATGAGCCAGGCTTATTATTTCATTCCGGTATTTAGTGGGGACAACTATTTGATAAATAACCTCCCAATCACAATTGGAGGGTATTTCTGGTGGTCGCCATTTCCTCATTAGTACACCAGATTTTCTGAAATAACAGACAGGGGAGTTTTGGGCTTCAGCCTGTGTTAGAGCCTTTTCACATGGCTCGGCAAGGTCAGGATCACTTTCCTGTTCCTGA
Source organism: Pictodentalium vernedei (assembly GCA_031216915.1). Classification (NCBI taxonomy): domain Eukaryota; kingdom Metazoa; phylum Mollusca; class Scaphopoda; order Dentaliida; family Dentaliidae; genus Pictodentalium; species Pictodentalium vernedei. The sequence continues at coordinate 231,779,679 of CM062297.1, read as the reverse complement.
ATTAAAGATGTCCGAGAAATGACATTCAAGGAGGTCCCCCTTTCACTCTCAGGTGTAGTGGCCTCTTTACAATGTCTGGACGAGTCATCACTCTGACTCAAAAATGTCTGAGACAAATCAATGTCTTCAGAATCCGTAATTCTGTGACAGTTCTTATCCTCAGCTTTGCAGTTTAAATCAACACAATTGAGGTTGTTATCAACCTCAGTTTTCTTTGCCATGGACCGAGTCACAGCACATGCTGGAAAGGCAAAAGGAAAACATTCCTTCAAATTAATAATACTTTCATCTGTGCTCGGCTTATCCACCACTTGAGGTTCTACAGTGACTTTGTCACCAGCTAAGTCATTTCCCAATAATAAAGAAATACCTTTTACAGGTAGAGTAGGTCTGATTCCTACTGTCACAGTCCCATTTACTAAGCTACTTCTTAAATTTATTTTATGAAGCGGGACCTTTAAAGAGTTTGACTCAATACCTGATATTAGAACTTGTGCCCCTGTAGCACTTTCTTCAGAAAATGGCAAAATGCCTTCTAACATTAATGACTGAGTAGCCCCTGTGTCTCTCAGTATTTTTATTGGTAAGGAACAGTGCTTATCCCCATCAAGGGAAACAAAGCCTTCAGAAATAAATGGCTTATAATTTTCTAAAGCGTCTTGCTTTATTACATAATTTTCAGGGCACGGAGCACATGCTAGTGCATTTTGTGAAGTAGAGGACTCATTTTTCCTTTTTAACAGCCAGCAATTAGATAATAAATGACCTGCTTTCTTACAATAATTACAAGTTTTAGTTGGACTGTTGGGTCGTAATGGTGTAGGGCTGGCATTGGATGACTTATTCTCATTAGGCTTCCGATTAAATTTAAGTGGTGAAAAGTTTGTAGGATGGGAAGGATGATTGGAAGGATGAGTTTTATCTGAAGCTGGTCTAGGTCCACTTTGGAAAGAATTCTTGTGGGGCCAAAAATTTGTGGCGTTACGACTCATTTTATGAGTTAAGGCATAGTCATCTGCCAGTACTGCTGCTCTATTTAATGTGTCAACTTTTTGTTCATCCAGGTGGGCCTTTATATCTGAATGTATCTTTCCTTTAAACTCCTCAATCAGCATCATTTCCTTTAATTTTGTAAAATCCTTCCCTATTTCTTTTGAGTGGCACCACCTGTCAAATAAATTTTGCTTTTCTCTGGCAAATTCCACATGAGTTTGATTTTCATTTTTATAATAATTTCTGAATTTCTGCCTATAGGCCTCTGGAACAAGTTCATATGCCTTAAGTATTGCCTCTTTAACAGCGTCATAACTGTTGCTTTGCTCAGAAGATAGAGCGGAATAGATTTCTTGGGCCTTCCCTTTCAAAACACTTTGCAACAGCAAAGTCCAGACGTCCCTTGGCCATTCTAAACTTGTTGCCACTTTTTCAAAATGTGAAAAATATTTATCAACTTCTTTTTCTTGAAAGGGGGGAACTAGCCTAACATGTTTAGTTGCATCAAATCTACTTGGAGAAATTACATTTGAGCCTTGACGCTGTGATTCTAATTCTTTTATTTTTATTTCCTTTTGGGCCTGAATTTCAATTTCTCTTAATTTTAATTCCCTTTCCTCTTTTTGAGCCTGAATTTGTTCCCTTTCTTTTTGAGCTTCTAATTCTTTTAATTTAATTTCATTTTCCTGCCTTTTCATTTCTTGTTGCATTTCTAATCTCTTTAGTTCTAATTCTAACTTTTTGAGTTCAAGGGCATCAGTAGGTTGTGGTTCAGAGACAGGTGATCCAGACTGAGGCAAAAGACCCTCCTCAATATAATGATTAACAATGAACTGTTTAAGTTTATGCTTGTTCAGACCAGGGGTGGCAGGTAATTTTAGACACTGAGCAAGTTGAAATAAATCCTCCTTCTTAAGAGATTCTAAAAGGGCCAAACTAGGAGATCTTTCAAATTCAGAAATAAATTCTGTCACAATAAATACCATGATGAAAAGGTTTGCTGGCTCTCAGATTATATAAATAATAATACTGAAATTTTCTAAGAAAATTTAGATGTTTCGACTATGAGCCAAACTAATAATTGCAATATGCAAATAAAGCTTTCTCGTTATCTTATATTCAATCTCGGCAACGAGCCCCCAATTTCTGTTACGGTGTGGAATTATTAATGATATTGGTAACAGAAAGAAATCTGAGAATCAGCAACAAAACTATGAATTTAACCATTCTGAAATTTAATTAAAAAGAATTAATATATAAAAAAAAATGATACAAAGATCTTTTACACTAATTGGTTTACAGAAAATAAAAAACAGTGGTACTTATCAATTATTGAATTAGTCCAAAGTACAGTTTGACAGAATCCAGTAATCCAGTGGTGAAGTATCTTCTGAAGAAAGTTACCAGCTGGTAAATGTAGTATTAAATCCAAGAATGTCTCTTCAGAAACAGTATCCCGTAGATTTATAATAAAATTTTCACTTAGAAATTTCAGCAGTCTCCAATAAAATATAATAAAATTCTCCACAAAATGCAAATGGAGTAAAAATCCAAGAAGTATTGGCGCCACAGGTATTTTCCAAATAATCCAGTAGAATCCTGGCTTTTCACAAAATAATATTATTCTGTTTCACAGAAAGTATAAATTCTCTTTTCCAAGACGAATAGATTCTCTTCAAAATTCTCTTTTGGAATCAATCTTCCAAAATCACAAAGAAGCACTGCTTCTATAATAAATGCACTGCTCTGAAACAATAATAATCTCCAATGGAAACAACTGCTGTGAAAATAAGTTCTTCTGAAATGGCTTTCTAAAATTGAGTTTTTGAATTCTGTTGACAAACCTTTATATAGTAACCAGATAGAATGTTCCAGAAGATGAAAATTCTTCAATGTTCTAACAGTTTCTAGGGGATTCTGTTAAAGTTCAAGTAAACAAGGTCATTGACCTATTTAAACAATTAAACAATCAACAGCTATATGTACAATATATCAGTGTAACAAAGATGTAAACAAGGTCACTGAGTGTAAAAGAGTTAGACCAGTCAGAAAATGCAGAAATAAAAAAAAATCTTTCTCACATAATTATCAACTTGAGGATATATCAGTCTCAATATAATATGGGGGCTATAACAATCGCCCCGAAACAATCACACTGTAAAACCCACTGCCTTCAGAAAAAAAGCACACGTAGGGTAAATTATTAGCGCTAAACACGATGCACGCATTGTTTTCCAAAATCAAAGGTCTGTCGAATGAGAAGCTTGGAGTAAAACACAATTCATTCAGAATGAAGATCGAGCGAATTGTACAGTTCGAGCCAAAAATTGACGGGCGCAGTTTTTAGTGCTTGTTCATTGGAAAATGCGAGCGCTTACGGGCGCAAGCGCATATGCGCCCGCTATATGGGAAGGACTGGCAGGACCTGTGGGGGCAGGCAGGCAGGCAGGCAGGCAGGCAGGAGATGCTTAGCCAGAGGCCAGGATGAAGTGAAACGAGGGAGTCGAGAGGACAACACACGCACTATAGCCTATACCACCTTTCTAATCTATTACGCATTATACACAACTTCACAATACTGTTTGGCTTTACACTACGTATACCAGTTATAGGATAATACTGTACATTGTCGCCGGTAGGTTAATAGTACCAAGGGCTAGATGGGCCTTACATGGTACAGTCGACCCATGCTATACCACCGTACTAAACTACCAGGCATTACCACCACTCCACAATACACCCTTACATTACCAATTGCCTATACCAGTTATAGAATAATACCACGCATTGTCGCAGTCGATAAGCTATTATTATCAAGGGCCTTTCAGGGATATAGCCCACCCATACGCCTTTCTAAACTACCAGGGATTGCTCCTCCCCCCCCCTGAATACGGCTTGGCCCAACATTACAGACTATATACTTTAGTTATATTACAAAGCATTAAGGGAAATTAACAGTACTAAATACTAACACTGAACCCCCATGCATTACCCCCGACCACAGTATCACCTGGCCTAACTGTTTATATTACCTATACAAGACATGAAAACATAACCCATTAAGCTAATACCAGTTACGGGTGACTTACAAGGGTACATACCACTACTATAATAGCAACCCCATACAGGTAATCCCCACCCTCTGACCAAAACAACGTTATGTCAGATTGTCAGTGTCTACAGTGGACATCAATAGCAGTCAACGTCTCTATGAAGTCGCATGCACATCATGACGTCACGACGTCAATAGCAACATCATCTGTTTCGCGGGGAAAAATTTCAAGAAAACCCAACATCTCTATCAGTTTTCCATCACATTTTCAAACATTATTTCCATTGCCCAAGTGTACATTTATCCTTATACTTACCCCCCCCCCCCCTCCCTTTGTGTTTGCCAGCGTTGCCCTCTGTCAACCCTCTGTCTGGGTGTTAGTGTTTGTCCAACCAAGGCCCGAAAGAACCCAGTGACATCTCCAATACATTTGAACATGAAGGTTCGGAATGCGCATTTCCCATTTGTTGAATGTGTCCACGAGATGAGTAAAGTCATCCGACGAAAATGCCGGAGTTCTCCGACGTAGGGGGGGGGGGGGGGGGGGATCATAGCCCCCCCCCCACCCTCCCCCCATTAGCACCATTTCTGCAATCCATCAGTTTCCCGAATTCCGTTAATTTTTTGCTCAAAATGTCCGAGATTTGGCAGTTTTCAACCTCCGCAACTCCTTCCCGGTCCGCACAGCTGTAGTGCTATTTTAAGGGCAGTAACGATGGGGTTAACACCCTGCTACTGGATTTAATATGACATCACAGCCATCCCCACCATCTTTGCAGTTGATATCGTTTGTGGGGAGGGAAGCGGTTTATTCTCGTTAACATTTTGTGCGACCCCGTGTGTCCATATCGATGAACAGCGCAGAAATGGGTGATCCGCTACACAAGGAAAAGGGAGCCTTAAGAAAAGTTACTGTTATAACTTAAAATGGAAACACAGCATTTTTTCTGATTTAGGAAACCACACGTGTATTCATATGAAGTAACTCATAATAGAAATTTGTTCCTTCGATATGTCATTACCAGAAAACAAACAACTTTTTGCCATCCTTGTATTTTCGTGTTTTCTGCAACTTAGGTGCTCACGGCACATGCACAAAAGTTATTTATTGTTCATGAGTACCCCTATATTGAGTGAGAAGCTAATATTTGGTATTTGGTGCAAGAAATAAATTGCCTTCAAAAATATGGCTGCCTAGTTCACAGAAAAGCGATAACTTTATTGTTATTCAAAATAAAATTTCAAAGTGAACCGTTACCGCCAGTGATCCGATACTGCCGCATCAACTGTATCTCCTCTGAAAAAATGTCATCTACAGCAAGTGTCAATGTCATGATTAATTAAGGTGTTATAGACATAGTATACTGTATAGGAATACTATTAGTATAATAATTAATATACAGTCTTATTACAGTTCTTATGGCAGTTCCGGATCAATTTTGACTTCTTTTCTAATTATTTTCAAAAGTCCACCTCTTTGTTGAAAGACAAATCAACGTTTTTAAAGATTATTTATTACTGATTCGGAATGCCAAATATAACTCTCCACTTCCATCCATAAAAAGTAGCAAACGGTAAATACATGTGTAATGAGACTTGTAAAATTGTCAGCAGTAAAAAACACATACTTGCCAAATTCACATTTTTCTTGGTATGGATACTTTAAAAGTAAAAGCACAAATTAATCAGATAGAATTTTTGATACAGTCGTTTGTCCTGTAACGGTTTTTGCCCTGTTACGCAAATCTCATAAAAACAATTTAGTTTTATTAAAAATGAAAACGTTACGAAGAAAAATAACAGCTGTTATTTGTTAATACATTATTCATGTTTAAAAAAATATAGGTTTTAACATTACTCGAATTTAATGTTTGGCATTTTTTTTAGAGATTCTCACTGGCGTCATTTCTGTGTCCTATTTTCGTTGCAAACAAAAAAAAAAAATCGGAAAATATATTTGCCGATGTGTGTCAGTGTCCTTGCATAAGATTCAAAAAAATGCAATGTACATGTGTTTTGCCATAACACATGCCTATAAGTACAAGAACTGATGAAACTGGCAGTAGTATTTTTACATCAGAAATTGTGTGTTTGAAAAGGTAGCCTATTTGACCGGTACCGAACCGGGTAAATTACACAATTTGTCAGTTGTGCCAACATTGAGCTGCCCAAAGTTATCACCTACATGTACATGTAGTCTTTTCGTTACCTGTTCGAACAATAGTTGCCAAATGCCAATATGTTTTAAAATTGGCTGTTTTATGCTTTTGAGCCATTATGTGAACAGTTTTGAGTTGAATAACTCAATTGTCAGATTTCTCCATCAAAAATCGAAAGCGAGTGACCAAAAAGGAAAGAAAAAATGTATTTTAGTAAAAAAAAAACTTTCATTCCCTTTCTTTTTCAAAATTTTCAGAGAATTTAAAAGAGGGAGGGAATCTAGTATCTACCTGTATCTTCTAGTAATAGGATCTTATGTAACACCCCCCTTCCCTTTGCAGGGGTGCATCAACGGGGATACATATTGTAAGGGTGTCTCACTATGCAGCCCATATAAGCTTCATACACCGTAACATTTTAAGGTTACGGTGTGCCTAGCATACCGTAACCTGTAGGTTTCCGTAGTCTAGATATAAGGTAAATTATTAAGGTAATCAGTTTCCTCTCGTAACCTAATAATAGGTCTCAAGTTTTTAGAAACACATAACCTCCCCCATAACCTAACCTATAGGTTACGGCTTATGTCGTACCCTGGCAGCCCTTCCCCAACTTTGATATTCTGGTTTAAAGAATCGGGTATTTTGTGGCATTGTATCCACTAACGCCAAGGTGGTTGTGTGTGTGGGGGGGTGGGGAGCAACTTCCTTGGCCCTGATGAGAATGGGGCTCAGGGATTTTTGATGCTTTTAAATTTAAAAATGTATTTCTTGTTGTTTTAAAATTTAAAAGTGTAAGTAGACCTGTCCTATGGATACGTCTGAGCTGAAAATCATGGGAAAGCTTTCGATACCTCGGGCCTCCGATACCTGTGGAGGTGGCAAGCGTACGTAGTTGCATTACTGACGAGGTTCCATTCATGGTTAGGATTCTCTTTGGAGGAAAAAATGCATCATACACACAGAAATACATGTACAGGTTTCTGGTAATAAATTACCCAATAACGTTTGGTGGGGGACCCCCCCACCCCCATCTTTTTGCATCTTCGGTTATTACAGGGCCCGCGATGTCCATTCTGCACATCCCCCTTTCCAGGGCCGTCTGCGGCTCTGATTCTATCCCACCGTTAACAGCAGTGAGAGTTTCTTCCCCAGTAAGATATGAAGAAAATTATACATATAACCGATGTTTTTTCACAGTAAAACACCAAATTGAGCAAATAAACCATCATAACGTACTCTCTCAAAAGAGAAAATGGGGTTACCTTCAAGATGCTGGAATGGAGTTTTAACTTTTGTCCCCCCTGGTAGTGAATGGTGGCTAATATATGTGTAACACGAGCTTGCAATCATGTCATTAATATCTTAGGGTTGGGGGAGGTGGGGTCAGCCCTGACCCAACAGTCCTGGGCCATGGGGTCACTATCCTGCCCCCACCCTAAGCAGTGGTGACGTCAGAAGTTCCTTGACATGGGAGCTTGTACTCCTATACGTGGGGCTGGGGGCATTTCCTGACAAAAACACAATGAAGGGGTAGTTTCCCTGATGAGGATGACTAGCCCGCCCCGATGGGTTGGAGGGTGTAGCTGAGACTGCAGTCCTGACCTCATACCCCTTACAGCTCCACCCCTGACCCTATCCCGGTCCCTGGTAGTGAATGTTGACTAATATATGTATAATGATATACAGGCTTGCAATTATTTCAGTGATATCTGACTGTCGGCTGAAACATTCCCCATCCATTTTAGATAGCAATTACTTGGGTGGCGAGGGGGTGATCACGTCCGATGCAAGAGTCTAGGGTCCTGGGTGAAGACCTCCAAATGGTAACCCCAGGGCCAGAACTTTTGGGGGCGGACTCAGCCCTGACCCAAGAGTCCAAGGTCCTAAACTCCCGGGCCTTGTCTAGGTCTCCCAAACTATCAGGCCCTGGGGTACTATCCTGGTTACAGGAAGATTCGACCTCGACAAGATTCGATCTCCGGAAGATTCGGTCTGGGAAGATTCAATCTTCAATAAAGAACAATACATTCACACTGGTTCAGTATTTTTTTTCAATTCAGTTTTTCTTCTTATTTTTCATTCCAAGCAACAAGTATTATTTATTAAATAAAAAATAACAATTACATGATTGATACAATACAGTCGCAGCTTTTCAACATATTGAAATAACAATGGATTGCTACTACATGGTGAACAGTGGGTATGGGTTTGGGGATTCAATTTGACAGATCTATCAAGTCATGTCTTGGCTCTGTGACAAGTTCAGGGGAAATTTACCATTGTTATATCCCCGGCCCTTGTGGTGAATGGTGACTATGTATAATACGAGTTTTCAGTCATTTCAGTAATATCTAACTGTCAGTTAAACCATCCTCCATTCAATATTTGAGATAGCAATAGCCACAGTTAACTACAACAGAGTTGGTTCTGTATGTGCCAGACATGTGGAGTGGAAATTGAAATATCCTAATTTTGTACTATTGAAAACAATCAATAAAAAGATAAACAACATATTTCTTCTTACCTTTTTTGTTCCTATCTGGCATTTTCCCAACATAAATAAGATTTGTTGTCAGGTTTATGTGCAATTTCAATGTTTTGGGGTATTTCCTACATGAAATATATGCTGGTTTACTACTCATAAAAATGTCCATAACCGGTCAAATCACCACATCGACAAAGAGGAAGAGTGTTAACATTTGGAAACAATTCTTATGCCTGTCATTGTTTATCTGGTCTTCCAAGACATCAATTATTAGAATCTAAACCAAAATTGTGTTGGATCTGTTCATTTAAAAACTTTTGCACTTGATTAATGCAAACTGGTTCGTTACCGGACAAATGACTGTATGAACAATAACTTTGTACTCAGAAATTTGTGAGATGATTGCATTCTATTTAACATGTGCACAAACTCGTATTGAAAGGCACCCAATTCCGTCAGTTGTGGATCACTGATCTGTGCTGTTTACTGACAGCGATATATGACGGTGATACAAGCAGAGAATTAAGAAAAAACCCTGTACTGTAGTGAATATCTATCTCAACTACTTCATATACAAAACATACCCGCTTTAGAAAATCATTTACCCATTCATCTCTTAGATTAAATAGGGATCCTTTTTACAGCGACAGGACTACATTTGGGAAAAGGACAACGCTGTCTGCATTTTTATTGAAGGAGGATTCCATGGCCAATAAGTTATTTAATTATCAGCTGGAGAAAGAGTTTGATAAAAACTAAAAATGAGAAGTTTCAAAAGGGCACAATTTTATAGGCTGCCTCTATTTTCTAGGTTCTAGGGCCTGTTTCTAGGGGTACCAAATGTTTTTAAACAGTACATGTAGGGTTCAGGTCCCTAAAAAGTGAATTTGGTGCACATTTTTACAGAATGGGTTGGCACCCTGAGATTCCCTATTGGAAATCACCCTAGAATACAAAAAGAGAAAATGAAGCCCACTTCCCTAAGGAGTCCAGATCTGAGTCCAACTAATAGGCTCAAATTTTTATGCGAGATTTCATTTGCACAAGTTAAATTCTGTCAGACTTAAGTATTTTATGCAAAAGTTGCGTAAATCACAGTCTGAGTTTTTCTCATTGTCTGAATCTATTAACCCTTTGAACACACTGGTGGAATCTTCCATGCCAGTTGAGTTAAATGGCATAAATTGGAAGAGTCCATATCCATTATTTGGGGGTAGAGCAATTAATATTTTCAGTGTGCAGCCTGAAGGCTGCACGTTGAAAATATTAATTGTTCTACCACCTATGTTCACTTAGTAGCCATCCTACTTAATGAAATTATGGTGTATCATGTTCCTGGGCTGGAAAAGCGGCCTCTCGTATTGAAAGAGTTAATACAAAATATTTCCCATCTAACAGTTCAGCATTCCAGTATGTGAATATTCTCTGTCTCAAAGTAACATGCATGTAATCTAACCCTTTACCTAACACGAAAGGCAGACAACACACGCAAAAAAGTCTTGAGTAACTAATGTTTTTTCATCTTTTGCATCAAAAACCTAGCTTATGACCCCTCATTGGAATGAGCTAAGCAAGCTTGTTCCATTGAGGGATCATAAGCGATTCTTTTGTGAAAAAAATAATGAAAATTGAATGGCGTTTTTTGTGAATCAAGCTGGCCATCTTTGGCTGTTATGTTAGGTACATCGTAACTTGTAAAGAGTTACATGTAATTGGTAATGAAGCAGTTACAGTGTACATGTATTACTAAATAAATTATAAACTGTTTACAGGATTCTCTGTAATTGATATACTGCGAATAAATATTTCAATTTCCCTGATTATTTCAGCACTATTAAATTATGTACTCTGATCTGAACATGTATTTTTCTTGTTTTCTTTACAGTTGGAAGAATTGTTTTTGAACTATATGCTAATGATGTACCCAGAACAGCAGAGAACTTCAGGGCACTTTGCACAGGAGAGAAGGGGGAGACATCTAGTGGAGTACCATTGCATTACAAAGGATGCATATTCCATAGGAGTAAGAGAATAAGATGCCCCTCAAACTTATAGTACATTTTAACTGAGGCTGACAATTAATAATGAAATGGTTTTGGTTTCCCGACTGATCCCAACCTTCTATCCTAACTATTCTGTTTGATAAGCACATTTAACCCTTTACCTAAACCGAAAAGCAGATGACACTTGCAAATAAAATTCTTGAAGCACTAATTTTTTTTTTTTTTTTTGTCACAAAAACATAGTTTATGACCCCCCATTGGAACGAGCTCGTTGAGCTCGTTCCTGTGAGGAGTCATAAGCTATGCTTTTGTGACAAAAAATGAAAAAGTAATACGAATTGAATGGTGAATTTTGTGAATAGCGCTGGCCGGTTTTGGCCGTTACGTTGGGCAAAACAGGCAAACATTGTCACACTGACTCACATCAATTATCTGAGACAGAGTAAAGCATGCAAGTTACTTGCTGACATACTTATTTACTTGCATGATCATCATACTGTATCAGTGGCTTGAAATCGTCATTCTTAACCCTTTACCCATTGTGGGTAGCAGACGATACTTGCAAAATAAATTCATGAATTACTAAAAAAATTCAATTTTTGTCTCAAAAACATAGCTTATGACCCCTCATTGGAATGAGCTCATTCACATTTTGTCATCCTTTCATGTTTTGTTTTTAAAATGTTATGGAGCTTTTGGTCCCTCATTTGGTCAAACTTTGTTTTTATGTGTACCCATACTATGTATGGTACACATAATGCCGGCATCTGGGGTGACCATCCGTCGTTCGTCCATCCTTTGTCCGTCCATCCATGTGTCCATCTGTCTGTCTGTCCGTCCGTCCGTCTGTTCGTCCGGCATCCGTATCCATTTCTTTGGCATTCGATAACTTGAAAAATATAGCTTGGATTGTCAAGTTACTTTATATTTGTGTTCAGGTTACTGATATGCCGAGCTGTATAGTTTTTGGTGTAAATCGGATAATTTGATCCCGAGATATTAACCCTTTATCCTTCAAATTGAAAATTCCTCCAATCCCTTTGGCATTCAACAACTTGAAAAATATTACTTGGATTGTCAAGTTACTTTATATTTGTGTTCAGGTTACTGATGTGCCGAGCTGTATAGTTTTTGGTGTAAATCTGATAATTTAATCCTGAGATATTAACCCTTTATCCTTCAAATTGAAAATTCCTCCAATCCCTTTGGCATTCGATAACGTGAAAAATATTGCTTGGATTGTCAAGTTACTTTATATTTGTGTTCAGGTTACTGATATACCGAGCTGTATAGTTTTTTGTGTAAATCTGATAATTTAATCCTGAGATATTAACCCTTTATCCTTCAAATTGAAAATTCCTCCTATCCCTTTGGCATTCGATAACTTGAAAAATATTGCTTGGATTGTCAAGTTACTTTATATTTGTGTTCAGGTTACTGATGTGCCGAGCTGTATAGTTTTTGGTGTAAATCTGATAATTTAATCCTGAGATATTAACCCTTTATCCTTCAAATTGAAAATTCCTCCAATCCCTTTGGCATTCGATAACTTGAAAAATATTGCTTGGATTGTCTAGTTACTTTATATTTGTGTTCAGGTTACTGAGGTGCCGAGCTGTATAGTTTTTGGTGTAAATCTATTATATTGATCCTGAGATATTAACCCTTTATCCTTCAAATTGAAAATTCCTCCAATCCCTTTGGCATTCGATAACTTAAAAAATATTGCTTGGATTGTCAAGTTACTTTTTCTTTGTGTTCAGGTTACTGATGTGCCGAGCTGTATAGTTTTTGGTGTAAATCTGATAATGTAATCCTGAGATATTAACCCTTTAACCTTCAAATTGAAAATTCCTCCAATCCCTTTGGCATTCAATAACTTGAAAAATATTGCTTGGATTGTCAAGTTACTTTATAATTGTGTTCAGGTTACTGATGTGCTGAGCTGTATAGTTTTTGGTGTTAATCTGATAATTTGATCCGGAGATATTAACCCTTTATCCTTCAGATTGAAAATTCCACCAATCTCTTTGGCATGAGATAACTCAAAAAATATCAATCCGATTGTCATGTTACTTTATATATTTATTCAGGTTACTGATGTGCTGTGCTGTATAGTTTTTTTTATGTGATCCGGAGATATTGACCCTTTATCCATCAAATTAGACACTCCTCCAATCCATTTCTGTATGTACCCATACCTTGTATGGTGTACATAATGTCGGCATCCGTGGTGGCCCTCCGTCCTACAGCTTTCTACTAGTTGCGCGTATGGGTACAGATCAGATGATTTCATCGACCTATTTTTAAAATAAAAGCTGAAAATTTTTAGTAGTTTTGGACAAAGGTGCAGAGTTTAATTTTGGCTTTTGGAAAATAAGCCTTTTGGTTTTTATTTTCCATTTCTGTCTGGTAACTGCATAATTTTCAAAATATTCATTCATGTACATATATCTACAGTTGCTCTATGATATTGGTGAAATATGTGGTTGGATACTGCAGGAATGAATACCTTAGCAAATTAAAGGTTTTTGGTTAACCCTGATCAAAAAGGCTAAAAGTTTTTGGTTTTATCTTCAATTTCTCTCTGATAACCACTTAATTTTCAAAATATTTACATGTAACTACAAATTGTGATATGATATCGGTGAAGTACGTGATTGGATGTTGCAAGAATGAAAGCCTTGTATAATTAGCTGATTACACTGATATCAGTTAAACCCTGCTCAAAATGCTGAATTTTTTATGCCTCCAATCGGGAGGCATCTTAAATCTGGGTTGTCCATTGGTCAGTCCATCCATCTGTCAGTTTATCCATCCATCTGTCTGTCCATCTGCCATTCCAACTTTATTTGTCTGTCCGGAGCCATACATGTACCTCTATAATGCTTTGATGGATTTCCGTGAAGCTTAACACAAGGGTAAAAACCAATGGAAGGTCTTTTGCACAGCAACACCATTCTCGAGTGACAAAGGCCAAGGTCACTGGAAGGAGAAAACTTGATTCTCTCACAGACTATTTTTCCATCCGTAGTCATAATTCTATAAGGCTTGGGTGGATTTCCACAAAACCTCACACAAAGGTAAAGCCCAATGGATGGTCTTTTGCACAGCAACACCTTGCTCATGTGACAAAAGTCAAGGCCACAGAAATGTGAAAACTTAATTCTGTGATGCTTGGGTGATTTTCCACGAAACTTCACATGAGAGTGGAAGGTCTGTGGCACGACAACACCATGCTCTACTGACAAAGTGGTCACAGAAATGTGAAAACGTAATTCTCTCACAGACTGCATTTGTGTGTAGCGGTTATCCTACATCTTTATTTTGACTTGTACTGTACACCAATCCAAGTGACATCCATATGTGTATGGTTCTGTTGAGAAAGTTCCAACATCTCAGTGGCTGTATTGACCTTATGGAAATAAGGACAATTCAACTTTTGGCTGCTATGTTCAGATGTATTTTATTTAATTCAAAACCTTATGGACTATAGTGAGCACCAAATTCAAAACAAAACATTTCTTTCCAGTATTATAGAGCATTTGGCCATAGATTGGGGGCATCTGTGGCCGGGCGGTCACCGTTAGTCTTGTATTCTATTGACACAATGCCGCTGAGGAATGGTATTTACGGTATACCGCCCATGTCTGGTGAAAGATTTACTTGAAAGATATTAGTTCTTTTTGATTGTCCAAAAATGAACAAACCAAGAATTCTCTTACAAAAAATAAATTTTTATACTGTACCAATGACCCAGACTTAGCTGGTGCTAACTCTAAAATATCTAAGGCCAAACACAAATTTTACCCCCCCAATCCCCAAAATTTGCATCTAAAACCAAAAATTACATGTCCTATATGGTCCTCCATACTTTTACTCCACTGCACATGCGCAGTGTCAAGGAGGTCTCGAAATTGGCGCAATTATCATTCTTTGTTTGGCCCTCAATACAGTTACACTTCACTGTTATTTGTGCTTGTAAATCTCAGTTTTAAGGATGCCAGACACATAATTATGAGAGAAATGGTGGATATAAGGAGGAAATAGAAGGAGGAGAGGAAAAAACAGTGGAAACAAATGTTCAGGGCTGTAACTTATAATTATTTTACGAAATTATTCATGTTACCTATTTTCGAGGCATGACCTTGTTGTGGTCATTCTTGCTATGAATGTTCCATTGTTTAATCAGTGTTTCCTCTATCCCTTTCCTTTATTCCCCCCTAGCTATTCTCCCATGCTTTTGGCTTATTTTTTGTAATGTTTATTACTAAAATTTCTTGGGAGTTTTGGCATGGAAACAGAATTATTTTCTGTTGTTTTCCCCATGTTTACGTCCTCACCCTTGGATGGTTAGGCGTTTTGGTCTGCATCTACCATCTGATGTTCTGCAGTTTCTTCTCTGGAAGTCTCTGTTTTGCATCAGATAGTGTTTAAATTGGTAACTGATTTCGGGCCATGTTTATCAGTGCCTGGAGTCATGTTTCCGGTTTGTTTACACTTTTTGTCCATGTTGACAATGGTTACTTCTTATAGTGATTACTTGTCCTCTGCTTAGTTCAGTTCATAGCAAGATACATTAATATTGTCCGTAAGTGTTACATTAATTTTTTGAAATGATTTAAAATTTTTGACCACACTTAGGCTTTTTTGGGATCCATTTGGGCTCATTGTTCCCATTGGGAACTTGGACTCTTCTGAAAATTTTTTCAAAAATTTTTTTTTTGGAAATTATTTTCTTTTGAAATGTTATAATGGATTAAAATATATTATGTATATTTATTTCAAGGGTTATTGCGAGTAATATGACTGTGTATATTTTTTCATGTTGAAAAAAATATTCTTCAATTGTAATGCGAGGATATCGTCCTCTAATTTACAGTTTCATTGTGTTTATTATAGTCAATGTAGTCACACTAATTCTTGCTCTGCGTGTGTTGATTGATATGACAACGCTGGAGACGTGTGTCACGGTATTTTGTTAGCGGTGAGGGGTCCAATACGGTCCTCTCTCCGTAGGGTCACTCTATATTATCAGTTTCTTTTTCAGAATTCGGAGTGATGTTTCCGTGATGTCTTCAACAAGTGTGTCTCCGCCGCTGCAATATTAGGGCTAGCGGAAAGTGTTCAAGGTATTACGACAATTGCTGAAGAGTTCCCTAGTAGGATCGAAAGCAGTTGATCGTCTGCTAGTCCGCCCGGTGTCGAATTGATCGACATCCGGGTTCGTCCGTTCGGTCCAGGGAAGCAGATTGGGTGATGAGAGCACTATAAAACATCGAATGTGCACACCCAGCAACGACGGATCCGAGGATAGTACGGAGGAAGCCTGTCATTCCGGTAGCTAGCTCGTCCAGGTCCACCCGGACCGCGAGCGAGAGAGGCCCCCTCCCTCTTACATCAACATCTGCGCCGCGATGTTGTTGTATGTTTGTTCTTTAGTCGGAGCTTACATCCACTCCTCCTGCTCGGGACGCTCCGTTGCATAGACAGTCCAACGTGGCTGTTATATTGGCCTCCTCATCCTCACGTCAACACACACGACCGCACCTTGGCTATGTGACCACAGATTTCCAGGGGACGTCGACCAGGTCACTCCATCTGCTAGCCAAGGACACGAGGCCTTTCCAGTTGGGATGTTCGCATATTATATAAATGCAGGAATGAACGTCCCTGGAGCTTCCAGGGGATAATTACGTATGACCGCAGCTTCACAGGTCTCATTGAGTAACATGAACAAGGTGATGTTACCGTGATGTCTTCGTAAAGTGTGCTTCCGTCGTCACAGTCAAATGAAGAGCTAGCGGTAAAAGTGCTCATGCAGATACGTCAATTGCCTAAGAGGTCCCAAGTAGGATCGACGGCATTGGTGTCCGCTAGCTCGCCCGGTGTAGTGACCATTCATCGAATGGCTCAGCAGCCGGGATCGTTCGTTGTGGTCCAGGAAGGAGAATTTGGGTGATATGAGCACTATAAAATACAATGTGCACACCCAGTGACGACGGATACGAGGATGGTACTGAGGAAGCCTATTAGTCCGGTTCCTAGCTCGTCCAGGTCCATCCGGGCTGCGAGCGAGAGAGGTCCCTCTCTCGTACCACAACATCTGGGCCCAGATGCTGTGGTACAAAACGTTCCTCAATCGGAGCATACGTCCACCGAATTCTACGGCGACCAGGTCACGCCATCCGGTAGCCAAGGATACGAGGCCTTCATACTCCGGACGTTCGCATATAAGAAGTATGCAGCAGTTAACGTCCAAGGAGCTTCCTGTAAGACCACAGCTCCACGGGCCTCCGTTATGGACATGCTATCGCAGATAGCACAAATTATCGCAGCATCCCAGCAACCGACAGTAACTCTGTCGGATCAGGAATTATCCGAGGAAGCTGGGTTGGTACGTTCCGCTGCAGGTTCAGTAGTGTTGAAACGATTAGTGATTTTCAGGAATCGACTAGTCGCCAGCAGTAATCGATTACCAATCGACTAGTCGAAGCCCCCATGTTATTGTTATCAAACACGTGTACCGCTGTTCTTCCCTGGTTAAAACTAACAGTAATACTTGCAACGAAACAATGGCAAGTGAAGCTTTCAAAGTCCTCAAAACCTCTTTCAGTTTCGAGAGAGAATTAATGTTGGTAGCTTCTGTTTAAAATCATTTTTTCTCAATATAGTCACTGATATTTTAATAAAATAAATCATTATTCAGGTTTTTTTTATATTATTCATTCCATCCCATTGAATGTTAATAAAAGGAAGTGCTCTTTACGCATGCGTGATGTACATCCCCTGTCGAAAATTAAGCACAGTTAATGCCCACAACAGTCATCAGCCTGTCAACAATTGTACACCGAACACTCCCACACAACTTCTCGTATTATGACTTAACCTCTTATCTGTCCATAATTATGCATACATCAAACACGCCTACTAATTTCCATATTGTCTGCTTTGAAAATCATCACCTGACTTGATTGGGTTTCCTCTTAACTCAGTTGCAGTTCGAGGAAAAGCTAGTTTCACTTTCAATTTCCCGGAAACTCGCAGATTTCCAGGAATTTGTCCGCATGTATTTACAAAATGAAAATAAAAAGCACATGGATTTTGTAATTGGTTCTTTAGTGATAACAAATTGTTCCAAATACGAACTGGTATGTGTTCTTCCATAATTTCTCTTTGATGTTTCTGTAAGACATTTCGAACTTACCAGTACCTGGTAAACAAATTGATGTCCGTAGGTGGCCTAATTTCATGTCAACTTTGGGTCCTAATTTTCCTGCAGGCTGCTCCCTCGAGAATAAGCTCACCCGTATATTTTGCCTGTTTACTTCACGCACCCCTGGTCTTATTCAATCCCTGGCCAGTTGGCCAACTAGGGTTGTTATTCATGCAGTCGGAAACATCAAACGCATTATTTCCGTGGGTTGTTTTTTGATTTCGGAAATTTACTTGTGACGTTCGCAACAATGTTGGGTGAATTTAAGGGGGTGGTGTATGGTTGGGGCAGATGTTCCGACTAATCGACTAGCAGATTTAGGGATCGACTAATTTAATAATCGCGTCGACATCGATTAGTCGGCTAATCGTTTCAACACTAAGGTTCAGGCACGGACGACCAAGAATTACAAGTGGTCCGACAGGATGGCGAAAGGGATTCGGATGAGTTGCATTTTCCCTTTTGGAACAACATAATTGCCGTAGAGTGCATCCGGCATTATCATCTGACGTTCCTCCGGACCAAAATGCTGCGTTGCCGGATAAGAGACTGATAGCGCCATTGGACACAGAATTCTTAATCGGTTTAGGGACATCATCCCTCAGTTTCCGACATAGTCCAGATATGTCTCATGGACATTTGATCTGTTGAATGACGCTATATTTATATAACTTGCTACCTAAATGGGCAGGCCAGGTTTCTTATCGGCAAATGCTCTAAATCTGCCATTCATCAATTCAAGGAATATTTTGAAACGGCAGGACAGTGCATTCTGAGAGTTCTCTGCGTCTAGACGACCTGGTCAGGACCTAGTATTGTTTATACTGTCATCTATGTTAATTCCAACCATGATGTTGGAAACGACAATATCGTCTAGCAGGATCAGCTTAGATGCATCATCGTACACAGATCTCCTTACCAGAACGTTATCCTTACGTCTCAAAGGAAAAAGTCTAGGATGTACAACCTCCTTAAGAGTTCTTTCATGGGCCTCACGTAAAACTCCGTCCTTTTAGTGGCAATATGGAGTTGGTTAGACGTGACGCGGCCCTGGCTACATCCACGCATGTGGATAGTAAGGTGAAAAACTCGCTCCGGTCTCCGGAGAGTTTTCTTCGACGGCAAGCTTTCCGCAGTCTATGATCAGATAACTAAGAAAGCTTCAGACTCTCTGCTATTCAAATCCGCTTCCACATATAGTCAGATTCAGCAGAGGAGAGTAGGACAGGCACTTCTGGGCCGAATACGTCCAAGGGAAGTTCCTATAGAGGTTCCTATGCGTCCTCTAGGTCTTACTCTGGAGACCGTCAGGGTAACGACTCAGGTAGGGGCCATAATTCTGGCCGAGACATCCTTTCAGACGCCCCTAGGTCGATGGGGCAAGGTGTGGGCCGTGGAGGACATGGCTTCTCCTTCCACAAGCCTCGCAGGACCAGGAGGTAATGGTATTAACCTCTATCGTGTACTAGTGAGCAGAAGACTGTCGAGTTTCTCAATTAATTGGGAATAGATTACGGACGTCCCTTGGATTCGAGGGGTGATTTCAGAAGGACTAAATTGTCCTTCAAACGAAAAATCCTCCGTTAACTCGGAGTCCAAGATGGACTCAGCTTCCGTCAGGTCAGCAGGAAAGAGGCTCGCTTCCATTGGAAGTCCAGTCTCTTCTGGAATGACCGCGATAGAGATCGTAGAAATCCAGGAATTTCCAGGTTTCTACAACCATCCTTTTCTGGTTCCAAAAACCAGACAGCTCGTTCCGTTCACTCATTATTCTGAGCTGGATAAACAAGCTGATCGTGGCTCCAGGTTTATATATGGAGTCCATCCGATCGGTCAGAGCGAGTTTTCGGATGTACGATTATGCTACATGCATAGATCTCAAGATGCGTACTTTCACGTCATGGTACAACAGGCGTTCAGAAAGTATCTTCGCTTCCTCATCATAGGAGACGTGTATCAGTTCCGAGCAATATGCTTCGGTCTGAATCTAGCCCCCTCGGATTTCACTCGAATAACGAACTCGGTAATGACTCATTTCCGAGCTCATTTGTCTGCGATAACGTCGGCCTACCTGGATGACATTCTTTAGAGGTACGGCAATGAGTTAACGCTTCAGAACGATGTGCAGAATCTGCTTCTGTTGCTCCGACGTCTCGGTTTCATAAGTAAACGAGGAGAAGTCGGATATGGTATCATCCAAGTCATTCACCCACTGGGGGATGAGCTTCAAATCACACAACATTTTTGTTCGTCTGCCGTTACCCAGAGCGAGTTTAATCAGTTGTTATGCTCACTATTGTCTTCGCACAGACAAGGTCTCAGCGAGAGATCTCATGATACTGATATGTTTGTGCGGAGCTGCCGCGATTTTATTCCAATGTTGCGGTTACGCACTTGTCCTCTCCAATTTCTTTTGATCCAGAATTGGAGGGTGAAGATTTTTTCGCTCGATACGGACATCTTCTTGTCAATCAAGTGAATAAGAGATTCAGACTTGGGCAGGTTTTCAGTGGTTAACTCAGAGAGTTCCACTGCAATTGCCGGATCCGAGTTTTACAGTCTTGACGGATGCCAGTCAAACAGGTTGGGTAATATCATTGAGCCCAACGGATTTGAAGGGCCAGCGTCTTTGGGATCCGTAGTTCCTAATTTAGCACATTAACATCAAGAATGATGTCATTTTGGCTTGCGCTACGTTATTGGATAAATGTTATTCAGTATGCTCATGTGCTAATTCTGTCCGACAATTCGACGGTATTAGCGTATTTTCGGAACTAGGGAGACAATCATTCCATTCTGTTTTTCATGTTAACGGAAGGAATCTTTCTGTTTTTACTAGAACATCAAGTTCTCCTATCGGTCCGTCATATTCCGGGTCGTCTGAATGCATTAGCAGACTCTCTTCACGGAGGGGCCGCTTGTTGACGCCAGAATGGACTTTCAACAAACGAGTATTCAAGCAGATTTGCTACCAAGGAGAGCGGCATATGATCGACTTTTTCGTGACGCATCTTAACAATCAGTTGCATAAGTATGTGTCACAATGTTTGGATCTTCGAGCGTTTGCAGTAGACGCTCTATCAATCTCGTGAGACAGAATAATAGGATATGCTTATCTTCCAGTGCCGTTGATTCAGCAGATATTGCTCAAGTTATATATCTCAATGCAAAATTCTGTTGGTAGCATTTCTATCTCCACAAAGACCGTGGTTTAATCTACTCAGACGTCTGATGTGGGACATGCTGTGGAAGCTTCCTCCACATTTCGGTCCATTCTATAGTCAGATGGATTCAATTTGCTATCAGTACTGCTTATGATAATATCTTCAATCAGCAGTCTGTGCTTTAGTTTTAAGCTTATGAAGTAAGAGCTCTTCTACATCATGGGCTTACGCTAATAATGTTGCTATTACAGATCTAGTGAGGGCTGCATATTGTTCTTAGCCCTCTTTCTCGAATTTGTATCTGAGAAATATTGGAGTCCTTTTCTGCAGGTATGCATTGTTTAGGTCCGTTATTTTTCTCTTAGAATGTAGTCCACTAAACAGTGGCAACTATATATATGTAGGCTTTCGGTTCCGGCAGTGACTCTGTCCTGCTGCCCTCTTCGCTCTGGAGTATTTGATCCAGGGGAAAGGGTGGGGGGGGGGGGGGGGTGTTCCCTTAGGTCACCTGCTTTATAGTGTAAAGCAAGGGAATACCTCCCTTGAAGTCAGTAATTCCGAGTTGGAACCGGGATGGTTTTAAAGTAAGGCTAATGTTTACTCATCTATGTAATATTTTTTCAAGTGTTGCTCGGTGTGAGACATTAGTATATACATATATCACGTATTAATCGGGCGTTAATATACAATCCTCGGACACTTTTATATGAGTATATAGAGTCTCATTTTGCGGGACTTCCTTATTTATTGGCTTTCCTTTAAAAATATTAGTATAAAGGGTTATACTGAATGTTAATAGAGATCATTGATGTTATTGCGCTCAATTACAGTATGGTGTTGTGTCTTTTTTTTTGATACAAATAAGAAAGATACATGTAAAGCCTATCTCTCGTTTTCTCCTTCAGGGGATAGTTCTGTTATATGTAATTGAGTTTATTGAATGTTCATTTATGTCCTAGGCCATCCAACCTTTTTACTATTCAGCTAAGTCTGGGTCATTGGTACAGTATAAAAATGTTAAAAAATTTATAGTAATTTATATATTTTTTAACTTACCAATGACCCAGATGGGGATGGCCCTCCCATGAGTTGGGAACTCATACCTCCCCGCTGAGTACATAACGCTTACTAGGCACTGGTTGTAAGAATGATAATTGCGCCAATTTTCGAGACCTCCTTGACACTGCGCATGCACAGTGGAGTAAAAGTAAGGAGGACCATATAGGACATGTAATTTTCGGTTTTAGATGCAAATTTTGGGGATTGGGGGGTAAAATTTGCGTTTGGCCCTTGATATTTTAGAGTTAGCACCAGCTAAGTGTGGGTCGTTGGTAAGTATAAAAAATATATAAATTACTATAAATTTTTTAACATTTTTTAGCTCACCTGAGCGAAGCTCAAGGGGAGCTTAACTAATCACTTTCTGTCCGTCGTCCGTCGTCCGGCGTCCGTCGTCCGTCGTCCGTCGTCCGTCGTCGTCCGTCCGGCGTTAACTTTACATTATCGACATCTCCTCCTAAACCACTAGCCCAATTTTATTCAAATGTTGGCTAAATGTTTATTACCTAATGCCAATTCAGATTTGTTCAAATGAAGTTGCCCCTCCTCCTGGGTGGTGCCACACCCCCAAGGGGCACCAAAATCTTTGTAAATCTTCTTCTCATGAACCAGCAGTAGCAGAGACTTGATATTTGGTGTGCAGCTTCCTTTTGAGGTGTAGACTCAGATTTGTTCAAGAGAAGTTTGTGGGGCTATACTTGACGTTGTTATGAGAGGGGCAAAATTTTTTGCCCCGCCCAAAATTTCTATTTTCCAAACCGAGAGGCTGATTTGAACCAAATTTTATGTGAGGGCTTATTGGGTCATGAGTACTTGATTTATGCAAAAAAAAATTTTCCCGCAGCCCCGTGGGAACCGCAGGAGCTAAAAATAGAAAAAATTTAAAACGCCCATATCTCCAAAACTGCACGGCACTGAGAATTTTTATTTGGTGTGCAGCTTCCTTAGGACCAACAGAAAGGATTGGTAAAAAAAAATTGCCATCGGTTTTATCATAGGGTACAGTTTCGGGACTTTGAAAAAGTGCTGAGTCAGCACTTTTTAACACTGTAGGCAATGGGAAAAACATTAAAAAATCTTCTTCTCCAGATCCAGCAGGTAGAATCTTTTGATATTTGGTATGCAACATTGTAGGGTGGATCTGATTCAAGTTTGTTCAAATCGGCCCCCTGGGTTCATATTTGGGCTCAGTATAGGAGCCCGATTTCGAACTTAGTGCATTTCAGGCAAATTTCTTAAAAAATCTTCTTCTCCAGATCCAGCAGGCAGAATCTTTTGATATTTGGTATGCAACATTGTGGGGTGGATCTGATTCAAGTTTGTTCAAATCGGCCCCCTGGGTTTATATTTGGGTTCAGTATAGGAGCCCAAATTTGAACTTACTGCATTTCAGGCAAATTTCTTTGAAAATCTTCTTCTCCAGATCCAGCAGGCAGAATCTTTTGATATTTGGTATGCAACATTGTAGGGTGGATCTGATTCAAGTTTGTTCAAATCGGCTCCCTAGATTCATATTTGGGCTCACTATAGGAGCTCGAATTCAAATTTAGTGCATTTCAGGCAAATTTCTTCAAAAATCTTCTTCTCCAGATCCAGCAGGCAGAATCTTTTGATATTTGGTATGCAATGTTGCAGGGTCGATCTGATTCAAGTTTGTTCAAATCGGCCCCCTGGATACATATTTGGGCTTACTATAGAAGCCCGAATTCGAACTTAGTGCATTTCAGGCAAATTTCTTAAAAAATCTTCTTCTCCAGATCCAGCAGGCAGAATCTTTTCATATTTGGTAAGCAACATTGTGGGGTGGATCTGATTCAAGATTGTTCAAATCGTCCCCTGGGTTAATATTTGGGCTCAGTATAGGAGCCCGATTTCGAACTTAGTGCATTTCAGGCAAATTTCTTAAAAAATCTTCTTCTCCAGATCCAGCAGGCAGAATCTTTTGATATTTGGTATGCAACATTGTAGGGTGGATCTGATTCAAGTTTGTTCAAATCGGCCCCCTGGGTTCATATTTGGGCTCAGTATAGGAGCCCGATTTCGAACTTAGTGCATTTAGGCAAATTTCTTAAAAAATCTTCTTCTCCAGATCCAGAAGGCAGAATCTTTTGATATTTGGTATGCAACATTGTGGGGTGGATCTGATTCAAGTTTGTTCAAATCGGCTTCCTAGATTCATATTTGGGTTCACTATAGAAGCTCGAATTTGAACTTAGTGCATTTCATGCAAATTTATTAAAAAATCTTCTTCTCCAGATCCAGCAGGCAGAATCTTTTCATATTTGGTAAGCAACATTGTGGGGTGGATCTGATTCAAGTTTGTTCAAATCGGCCCCCTGGGTTTATATTTGGGCTCAGTATAGGAGCCCAAATTTGAACTTAGTGCATTTCAAGCAAATTTATTAAAAAATCTTCTTCTCCAGATCCAGCAGGCAGAATCTTTTGATATTTGGTATGCAACATTGCGGGGTGGATCTGATTCAAGTTTGTTCAAATCAGCCCCCTGGATTCATATTTGGGCTCACTATAGAAGCTCGAATTCAAACTTAGTGCATTTCGGGCAAATTTCTTCAAAAATCTTCTTCTCCAGATCCAGCAGGCAGAATCTTTTGATATTTGGTATGCAACATTGTAGGGTGGATCTGATTCAAGTTTGTTCAAATCGGCTCCCTGGATTCATATTTGGGCTTAATATAGAAGCCCGAATTCGCACTTAGTGCATTTCAGGCAAATTTCTTCAAAAATCTTCTTCTCCAGATCCAGCAGGCAGAATCTTTTGATATTTGGTATGCAACATTGCGGGGTGGATCTGATTCAAGTTTGTTCAAATCGGCCCCCTGGATTCATATTTGGGCTTAATATAGAAGCCCGAATTCGCACTTAGTGCATTTCGGGCAAATTTATTAAAAAATCTTCTTCTCCAGATCCAGAAGGCAGAATCTTTTGATATTTGGTATGCAACATTGTGGGGTGGATCTGATTCAAGTTTGTTCAAATCGGCTTCCTAGTTTCATATTTGGGCTCACTATAGAAGCTCGAATTCGAACTTAGTGCATTTCAGGCAAATTTCTTAAAAAATCTTCTTCTCCAGATCCAGCTTCAGAATCTTTTCATATTTGGTAAGCAACATTGTGGGGTGGATCTGATTCAAGTTTGTTCAAATCGGCCCCCTGGGTTTATATTTGGGCTCCGTATAGGAGCCCAAATTTTAACTTAGTGCGTTTCAGGCATATTTCTTAAAAAATCTTCTTCTCCAGATCCAGCAGGCAGAATCTTTTGATATTTGGTATGCAACATTGTAGGGTGGATCTGATTGTGATTCATGAACGTATTTATTTGTAAAGTTGATAGAATCTTACACAAAATTTGCAGAAAAGATCTACTATAGAAGGGGTGGTATCCAGGGTGAACCGTTTACCCAAATCTAGCAGTACTAATGCATTATTCACACAAATCTTCGTTCAAATTTTATGACCCCTCATTGGAACACACGCATTCAGCTCATTCCAACAAAGGTCATATGCCATGTTTTCGAGACAAAGGAATAAAAATTTTAGTTATTCATGAAATTTTTAGGCAACTGTTGTCTGTTATTCACATTGCTTCATGAAATTTCAGTACTTTTAGAAGTTACCTCAGTAATCAAGGGTTAATTCCCCTTAATTAAATGTCGCCTCTAAAAAACAACCACTTTGCATATCTTACCTTTTTACCAGCAAAACTTGTCAGCATTCTTCGCAAAAATCGCTATTCAAATTTTAATTTTTGTCTCTTAAACATACATGTACTTATCGCTTGTAAATACCCCATTGGAATGAGCTTTTTGAGCTCATTCCAATGAGAGGTCGCACACCATGCTTTTTGAGTCAAAAAAGCAATTTTTTTAGTTATTCCAGAATTTCGTACGTAAAACACAGCTTTATGACTTCACATTAAAATGAGCTCTCTAAGCTTGTTCCAATCAACATTCACGCACTATGTCTTTCACACAAAAAATAAAATTTTCCATTTATTCAGGAATTTTGTTTGCAAGAACACTCTTACCCCCCCCCCCCCCCCCCACAAACACACACACACAAACACACACACACACACACAAACACAGACACACACATCTAAAAGTTCGTCAGCAAAAAAACAGTTACTTCAATTTTTAAATGCATTATAGGAACAACTTGCCTAATCAAATTTAAATACTTTTGCATCATTCTGTATCTAGAACAAACCATTTACCATATCTTTACGCAAAATTCTCCAGCATCATTCACAAAAAAACACCATTATTTATATATTCACATTTCTGTCTCAAAAATATACCTGATCTTCCCATACCCCTATTGGAATAAGCTGTTTGAGCTTGTTCCAATGATGATAAAAAAAAATAAAATTTGTGAAAATTTTTGTTTTCTTGCATGCAAATATATACATGTAGCACATGGAAGATATCCACAGTTGGGGAGAGATGTCCAAGGCTATCTCTTCACATTCCTTGTTTGTGCTTCATGCTAAACCAGTTTGTCTGCAGAGATAAATTTGCTTTATTAAAAATCATTGGAGATTGGCCACACACCAATGATTTTAAATAAAACTAATTTTAGGTATCAAATGTTGAACTTCAAACAAAATCTATCACTCAACCAGTTAATGTTGATGAGGCATGACATGGTGAAGGTGACCTAAAATACTTCTTAGAGTCACTTTGTCAGGTGAGCGATTAAGGCCACGTGGGGCCTCTTGTTTTATGATAGCAGTTCCTCAACCCTAAAGTCACACAGGATCAAATTTTTTTATTTTTCGTTTGTTTCCCAAAAATTTCATCAAAACCATATCATGTGACCCCCTCATTGAAATGAACTAAGTGAGCTCGTTCCAATAAGGGGTCACATGATATGGATTTGTTGAAATTTTTTTCCAACTGCTCAATTTAGAATTTATGTCAGCAGATGTTGCAGATTTGTTATGTAAAGGGTTTATATGCTTTGTTCCAGTTATCAAAGGTTTTATGGTACAGGGTGGTGACTTTACTAACTTCAATGGTACAGGTGGAGAAAGCATTTATGGAGAGAAATTTGAGGATGAAGATTTTACATTGAAGGTTAGAATTTTAGACTGAATTTCATTTATCAAAAGTCCACTGAATATTTTTTTTATCTGTTGTGGTCTAAAATCTAACTTGTGATGAACCGATTATCAAAATTTGCTATGAACCAATTCCCATTTATTTCTCTGCCGATTATGCCAATCCAATGCCGATTCCGATGTTTGAAATAGGACACAGAACAAATTATGTTGGGTCCTGTTATACTATAGTATTTTGTTGATAAATCACCAATTATGAAAGCTAAATACTACATAAGTTCTCAGAGTATGCATGCTTAGTGCTGGGCAGTATTAACCCCAAATGATATTTGCATATTTCGTGTGTTGGGGTGGGAGGAGAAGATCGCTATTAACAATACAATCACACAATATTGTTCTCTTGTGAAGATTTTGTTTAACTTCATTCGGTGAATACTAGTGTTAATACAGTTTTGTTTAAGAATACAATACACTTTGCTGTATAAACCAGAATATACTGAGCACACATACTTTGTGTCTTAATCGAATAATAACCTTGATGTTTATAATAATGTGTGCTGTGCGACATGTCAGAATATATTTCTTAATGTTCATCTTTCAACTTGTTACCTCCCTTGATGTTTTTCTCCAGTGTTTACATGTAACGGTACTCTGCAATCAAGCAACATTGGAGAGAAACATCAAGGGATGTAACTGAATTAAAAAATGAACTTGACAAACTGAAAACATGTTGTGACAGTCATTCGACTTACATGTTGCATGACAATCATCATTGAAAAAAAGAATGTTTTTTTTTGGGGGGGGGGGAGGGGGGGGTTCCAATTTTAATTTCTTATTTCATTGTGATGCTTGCATCATGAAGTACTACAGACTACCGACTGAACACATTTTATTACCTTACCCCCCCCCCCCCCCTCCCCCTGTGGGAATCCCGGGAAGTGAAGCAGTGTTTATTTACTGTGGTAAACAAGCTCTGTTTCACTGGTACAATAGGACCCAGTCACTAATGCTTGGGGTGCGAGTCCTCTAAATAGGCAACATGGGGTATAAACGATTGACTGACCTTGACTTTATCTCCATGTTGTGGTCATGATTAGCCATTGTGCAGAAGTATGTGACCTTAAACAATAATAAATAAATAAATAAATAAATAAATTAGCTTACCTGACTGAAAGTCAGGTGAGCTATAGTGATCACTCACTGTCTGCCATATGTCGTCCGTCATTTGTGAACATGGTGTTTGCATCTTCTCCTCCAAAACCGTTGAACCAATTTAATTGAAATTTGAGATAATAGTTTGTTATGACATCACATTTTGATTTTGTTCAAATCAAGTTGCCTCACCCCTCAGTAGGGCAACGACCAAAAAAGCGTGCTTAAATCTTAAAAAATGATCTCATGAACCAGCAGTAGCAGAGCCTTGATATTTGTTGTGCAGCTTCCTTTTGAGGTGTAGACTCAGCTTTGTTCAAGAGAGGTTCGAGGAGCTATATTTGCCTTCGTTATGGGAGGGACAAGAATTTTCACCCTGTCCAAAATTTCTATTTTCCAAACCAAGAGGCTGATTTGAACCAAATTTGATATGAGGGCTTATTGGGTCATAAGTACTTAATTTATGCCAAATATATTTTTCTGTCACCCCATGGGAACTGCAGGAGCTAAAAATAGAAAAAATTTAAAATGCCCATATCTTCAAAACTACACGGCACTGAGAATTCTTATTTGGTGTGAAGCTTCCTTATGACCAACAGGATGGAATGATAAAAAAAATATTGCTATAAGTTTTATCATGGGGTACTTCAGTACTTTTGAAAAATGCTGAGTCAGCATTTTTTAACACTGTAGTAAAGGGAAAAACATTTAAGACTACTTTTCTCCCAAACCACTGCTCCAAAAACTTTCAAATTTCACATATAACATCTTTGGAAGATTGTTTCACACATTTATAGAAATCAAATCCCTGGGTCCATATTTGGGCTCTCTATGGGAGCCCAACTGTTTAAATTAGTGCAGTATGAGGAATATTCTTTAAAAATCTTCATCTTCAGATCTACCGATCAGAATCTTTTGATATGTGGTATGCAGCATCCTTAGGGGGTGTGATTCAATTTTGTTCAAGCCAAGTCTCTGGGTTTATATTTGGGCTCACTGTGGGAGCCTGAATTATAACTTAGTTCAAAATGAGGAATTTTCTTTAAAAGTCTTCTTCTTCAGATCCAGCAGTCAGAATGTTTTGATATTTGGTATGCAGTATCCTTAGGGGGGTGAGATTCTGGTTTGTTCAAGCCAAGTCCCTGGGTTCATATTTGGGCTCACTGTGGGAGCCCAAATTTTAACTTAGTTCAAAATGAGGAATTTTCTTTATAAATCTTCTTCTTCAGATCCAGCAGTCGGAATGTTTTGATACATGCATTTGATATGCAGCATCTGAATTATTACTTAGTTCAATATGAGGAATATTCTTTAAAAATCTTTTTAGATCCTCTGGTCAGAATCTTGGATTTTTGGTATAAGCTTTTCTCAGGAGGGGCAGATGCAACTTGTTGAAATCAATTCCCTGGGTTGATATTCAGGCTACCATGAGATGGATTCCATCTCCGTGATATCTGGTTTTAATTCCAAACTAATATGAAGCATATCCACAGAATTTGAAGGCATCAAGTTGCGTCACCTGCACTTCAGAATAAAGCCCAAATATGGGCTTCCAGCACTCTACCAGTTAAATGCATTCAAAATTTACTTGATATACATTGTACATTTGTCTGTCATGCTATAATATTTTTTCTACAATAGCTTCCACTCTTGTTAAGGTATTCAATAAAATGTTTGAAAAAATACTGAGATTTTGGGAAATGTTTAAGTTGCCCAGCAAATCGGTAATTTGTTGCACGCAAATCAGAACCAGATTTCTACTTGCATATACGTGGTTTATACTGTGTTGGAGTGTTTAGTATTATTTTAACATCTTTTCAAACCACATTCACACGGAATTCAGCTTGACATTTGTTTAAAGTCAATAATATGACATTTTTATACTGTACCAATGACCCAGACATAGCTGGTGCTAACTCTTAAAATATAGGGCCAAACACAAATTTTGCCCCCCAATCCCCAAAATTTGCATCTAAAACTAAAGAAAACATGTCCTTAGAGGCCCTCCACACTTCGCCCCTACTGCGCATGCGCAGTGTCAAGGACGTTCCGAAATTGGCGCCATTTATCATTCTAAGTTTGGCCCTTCATCAGTTAACATCTGACTGATCTTTGTGCTTTTAAATCTCAGTTTAAATGATGCCAGACACATAAATATTAGTGAAAT
The DNA here is from genome assembly GCA_031216915.1 of Pictodentalium vernedei. Taxonomy (NCBI): domain Eukaryota; kingdom Metazoa; phylum Mollusca; class Scaphopoda; order Dentaliida; family Dentaliidae; genus Pictodentalium; species Pictodentalium vernedei. Next base: position 231,749,150 of record CM062297.1, on the reverse strand, counting down.
GGTGATTCTAAGGAGGATAGAAAAGGAGGAGAGGAAAAGAATGTGTGACAGAATATTATCAGGGCTGTAACTTAAAATTTTTTAATGAAATTATGTTAAGTTACCTATTTTCAAGGCAGCAGCCATTTTGTTGTCATTCTGATTATTTAGTTACACTGTTTTTACAAGTGTTTTTCCTCTCTCCCTGTCCTTTAAGTTCCCCCTTGCTATTCTCCCATGCTTTTGGCATAATTTCTGTAATTATTATTACTAAAATTTCTTGGGAGTTTAGCTGAATAACAGAATGAATTCTGTTCTTTCCCCATGTTTACGTCTTCACCTATGGGTGGTTAGGCGTTGTGTTCTGCATCTACCATCTGATGTTCTGCAGTTTCTTCCCTGGAAGTCTCTGTTTTGCATCAGATGGTGTATTTTTGGTAACTGATTTCGGGCCTGGGTGCCTGGAGTCTTATTTTAGTGTTTTTACACTCATTGTTTACATTTACAACAGCCCTCTGTGTGAGGGGGGGATTTCTAAATAATAATATCTTTATGTTATTTCAATCATAACTAGATACATTATTATTGTTCGTAAGTGTTGAATAAATTGTTTAAAATATTTTTAAAATTTTTGTCCACACTTAGGCTTGGGATCCATTGGGGCTCAACGTTACTTTTCAGAAACTTGGGCTGTTCTGAAAAAATATTTTTTCAAAATATTTTGATTTCAATTATTTTTTCTATATTAATGGATCATATTATTATTATGTATTTTGATTGCCAGGGGTTAGTGCGAGTACCAGGACTTGTTTTCTTTTCACATTGAAAGGATATTGATCAATTGTTTTAAGAGGAAGTCTTCCTCTGACCTTATTATCATTCTATATGTGGTCAGTGTACTCGCATTAACTCCGGTTCTGTATCGTATGATTTCGATGACAATATGGGAAGCGTATGTCACGGTATGTTGTTGGGGATTTGGACACTCCGGTCCTTTCCCCGCAGGGTCACTCTACTTTATCAATTTCTATTTCAGACGATCAAGATTAGGGTGATGTATCTGTGATGTCTTCCAACAGTGTGCCTCCGTCGTCACAATTAATGAAGGGCTAGCGGAAAAGTGCTCATGTAATACGCCAATTGCCTAAGAGGACCCTAGTAGGTTCGACGGCCTTTGACGTCCGCTAGCTCGCCCGGTGTAGCGTCCATTCACCGAATGGTTCGGCAGCCGGGTTCGTCCGTTGCGGTCTAGAAGGAATTTTGGGGTGATGCGAGCACTATAAAATTAACTTAATGCACACCCAGTGACGGCGGATCGGAGGGAGAACGGAGGAAGCCTTTTAGTCCGGTTCATAGCTCGTTCCGGTCCATCCGGACGGCAAGCGAGAGAGGCCCCTCTCTCGTTCAACAACATCTGGCCCCAGATGTTGTGGTACAAATGTGTCGTTAGCGGAGCATACGTCCGTCGCTCGGGACGCTCCGTTGTATAGGCAGTCCGCTGAGACTGCTAAGGCTTCCTCTTCTCGTCAGCGCACACGACCGCACCTTGGCTGCGTGACCGCCGATATATTACCAGCTTCGCCGATCAAGGATTCTTCGGCGACCAGGTCACACCATCCGGCAGCCAGGGATTCGAGACCGATGGACTCCGGACGTTCGCATAGGAAAAGTATGCGGGAGCCATCTGATGCGGAGCTGCCCTCGGCGAAGCAGCGATAGACTGCGCCTCCGCAGGTCTCGACGCCGGACATTCTTGTGCACATAGCACAGCTTATCGCAGCATCCCAGCAGCCGACAGAAACGGTGTCGGATCGAGAATTATCCGACAGCGCTGGGTCGGTAGCCGGGGACTCGAGGCCTGCAGACTCCGGACGTTCGCATAGGAAGTATGCGGGAGTCAACGTACACGGAGCTTCCAGCGGCAATGCATCGTAAGTCCGCTACTGCACAGGCCTCGGGAACGGACGTGCTTTCCTTAATAGCACAGTTTATCGCAGCATCCCAGCATCAACTGAATCTGTCGCATATATTTTATCCGACGATGCTGGGTCGGGACGCTCCGCGGAAGCGGGTACGGACGTCCGAAAGTTTCATCCGGTCCGACGGGATACCGAAAGGGATTCGGTGGATTTCAAGCTTTCCCTTTCGGAACAACATATGCTGCGATGCCGGATAAGAAACTGATAGCGTCGGTGGACTTAGAAATTTTTGGTTCGGTTCAGGGACATCGTCCCTCAGTTCCGACATAGTCCAATAATGTCACACAAACTTTCGAATTATTGAACGACGCTATATATATTATATATTATTATTTTATGCTTGCTATCCAAGCATTTCTGGTTTCTTGTTCGAAGAGTTATGGAGATGTCTTTCAAAAGTGTGCCTCTGTCGTCATAGTTAATGAAGAGTTAGCGGCAATAAGTGCTCATGGAATATGTTTATCGCTTACGGAGTGACATTCGCTAGCTCACCCGGTATAGCGTACATTCATCGAATGGTTCGGCTGCCGGGTTTGTCCGTTGCGGTCTAGGAAGGAGATTTGGGTGATGCGAGCACTTTAATTACTTTAGTACTCACCCAGTGACGGCAGATTGAGGACAGATCGGAGGAAGCCAACAACATAGGGGACCGCATGTTGTGGTTCAGATATTTTACATTCGGAGCATATGTCCGTTGCTCGGGACGCTCCGTTATATTGACAGTCCGAGAGACTGTCTTTAATGCTTCCTCATCCTCACAGCAGGGCACACGACCGCACATTGGCTACGTGACCTCGAGTATCCGATCAGTTTCGGCATTCAGTGATTCCACAGCGAATAGGTCGCGCCATCCGGTAGCCAAGGGACACGAGGCCTATACACTCCGTTCGCTCGCATATTGGAAGTATGCACGGGGTAACGATCTCGGAGCTTCCTCAGGCCTCAGTGACGGACGTGCTATCCGAGTTAGCACAGTTGTTTCGCAGCATCCCAGCAATTGACAGTTTCTCGGTCGAATCAGGAATTATCCGACGGCGCTGGGTCGGTGCGGTCCGCGGTTGCATCAAGCTACGGACGACCGAACGCTTTATAGGGTCCGACAGGATGGCGAAAGGGATTCGAAAGATTTCGAGTTTTCCCTTTAGTAGTATCGGAAGATGCCTTTCATATCTTCTGGCATTTCTTCCAGTGATTATTTTTCGGACTTCATTGCTGCGATCTTGGATAAGAGACTTATAGCGTCATTGGACTCGGATTTTTCGATCGGTACAGGGACTTTGTCCCTGACTTACCGACGCAGTCCAATATTGTCATTACAACATGTGTTTTATTTTTCGACGCTATATATTTATATATATATACAAGATGGCTACTAAGCATGATAGTTTAGTTTCTTGTCCGCGTGGCTCATTTCTGCCATTTTATCTTTTTTTACATATAGTTTATTTTGGCAGAGCAGGGCATACCGAGAGTTCATATGCGTCTAGACGGTGTGATTAAAGACTGCATATATTCTTTTTCACCGTTTATGTCTTTTCCAATTTCAATGTTGGGAACGACATTATGTATATTAGACTTAACTTAGACGCTTTATTATACGTAATCCGCCTTACTGAGGCGTTATCATTACGTTTTCAAGAAAAGATTTACGGGATATTATTCTCAATGTAATTTCTTTTGAGGGCAGTAGTTTGTTCACGTATAACTCCGCCCTTCAGTGGCTGATTGGAGTTGGTTAGACGTGATGCAGCCCTAGCTACATTCACGCGTGGATAGTAGGTTAAGAACTCTCTCAGAGTCGCTTTGTTCTCGGAGGAGCTTCTCTTCGACGGCAACTTTCCGGCAATCCATGAATTGCTTGATTTATACATTCTCTTGTCTATCTAGTGTTACAAGAGATTCAGACTGGGGCAAACATTCGGTGGTTGACTCAGAGAGTGCCGCCGCAGTTGCCGGACCCGAGTGTGGCTGTTATGACGGTTGCCAGTCAAACAGATTGGGATATATACTGATCCCTACGGATTCGAAGTGCCAGGGTCTTTGGGTTCCGCAGTCTTTTAGCTATCAGTTAACTTCCGCGGAATAATGTTTTTTAGGCTTGCTTTATGTCATTGCATGAACATTATTCAGAAACGCATGCCCAAATTCCTGTCCTTTAATTCGACAGTAGTGGCGTATCTCCGGAACCAGGGAGGCACTCTTTCGTTTCCGTTATTCAATTTAATGGAAAGAATCCGTCTGTTGGTTATAGTACACCAAGTTCAGTTTTGGTCCGTCATATTCTGGGTCGTCTGATTGTTTTATCGCACTCCCGTTCTCTTACGGGTCGCTTGTTGCTGTCAGAATGGACTCTCAACAAACAAGTATTCAATCAGATTTGCTATCTATGGGAGCGCCCAATGATGTTTTATTTATGACACAGCTGGCTAATCAATTGCAGACGTATGTGTTGGCTTGTCCAGATCTCTGAGCTAATACTGTTAACGCTCTATTGATCTATAGGACAGAATGATAGGATACGCGTATCCTCCGGCGCTGTTGTTTTTAGCAGGTATTGCTAAGATAAACAACCACAATACATTTCTGTTGATAGCATCTCTATCTTCACAGAGATCATGAGTAATTTACTCTCTTGTCTACTGTGGATCTTAACGTGAAATCTTCCTCTATGTGAGGATCTTTTTTCACTGGGTAAATCGTGTCATCTTTATCACAACCAGCAAGGTCGCAACCTTCATGTATTCCGTTGTGTGGTCCGTATTGCATTGTAAGCACTGTACTGGACGAGCTTTGGACGCGATTTCTTACTATAGGAGATCCTCTTCTTCGCTATTCTATGCGACTAAAGTGGAGGCTCTTCCGTCGTGGTGTAGGGATCATTATGTTCATATGGTTGATCCCTCCATACTACTCATTGCTATTTTTTAGTATACTTGTTTCACAAGATCTACTGCAGCCTGTTGTTATTTAGGTTATAGGTTTATGTTACCTCATACCTATGCACTCTACGATAGTTTACAATTGAGTCTTTTGTCTCTTTATCTAAGTCAGTTAGTAACTTTTTGATAAATAGACTTAGAATCTTTAGATTAAATTCCTATACGGATTTTAACTTCAGGTTCTTATTTAGCTAAGTAATCATTTGAGCCTCTGGAAACAGTAGTTTTCAAATTCTGACCTTTTAGACAGTAATTCTGTTGGTTTCTCTTTTACTGTAGAGTCAGTGAGTTTCATGCACTATCGATGGATGATTTTCACTTTCATAGTTTCGGAATCAATACTTCCGTTACTATTTAGGTTGGATTGTTGCATAAGAGTTAGGCTCCTATTATCCGGAACCTATTATTTTAAGGTCCATCCGTCTTCGTATGGGCATAGGCCTTTACTCTTTCCGGGTACAGTTTATGTATTTATAAACAGATATCTGTTTATTACAAGGGCGTAAGCTTCTTCTGTCTTTGATGTCTAGTAGAAGGACGTTACGCTCCATTTTATTGTTAATGGATTCTATTAACTAGCGTACTGCTTATGGTATATCATTGGCTTAGCAGTTGTGCTTAAGATTTCGGCTCATGAAGTAAGAGTTCTTCTACTTCTTGGGCTTACATTAATAGTGTTCTATTATAGATTTTTGAAGGCTGCTCATTGCGCTCAGCCATCCATTCATGAATTTTATCTCAGAAATATCGAGTCCATTTCTGGAGGCCTCTATTGTTAGGTCTATTATCTACTGCTCAGAATGTCATTCACTTAACAGTTGCTACTATAGCTAGGTAGGCTGTCTGTTTCGGCAGTGTCTCCGTTCGGCTGCCCTCTTCGCTCTGGGCTATTTGACCCAGGGCAAGAAAAAGGGGGGGGGGGAGGGTGTTCCCTTGGGTCACCTGTTTTTACTATGAAAACAAGGGGATACCTCCTCCGGAGTTAGTAATTCTGAGCTGTTATTGGGATGGTTGTTTAGTGAGAAGTTTAAGTTTATAAAATTCATTCAAGTCTTAGTTTTTAAAGTATAGCTTTTGAATATTGCATATGTCAATGGACATGATTATGCAATTCTCACACACTTTTAGGAGTATAAGAGTCTCTATTCTCTAGACTTACTTTATTATTGGCTTACTTTAAAAATTATTAGTATAATGATTATTGAATATTAATAGAGTACATGGATGTATGAAGCTCAATTTTTGAAAGGTGTTGTATCTTTCTAATTTATCATAAATAAGAAAGATACATGTAAGGCCTATTACTTCTTTTCCCTACAGGGGATGACTCTATTTTATTGAGCGTATTCCATTTTGCTCTATGTCCTTGGCCCTCCAGCCTTTTTACTATTCAGCTATGTCTGGGTCATTGGTACAGTATAAAAATGTTAAAAAATTTATAGTAATTTATATATTTTTTATACTTACCAATGACCCAGACGGGGATGGCCCTCCCAGGAGTTGGGAACTCTTGCCTCCCCGCTGAGTACATAGCGCTTACCAGGCACTGGTTATTAGAATGATAAATGGCGCCAATTTCGGAACGTCCTTGACACTGCGCATGCGCAGTAGGGGCGAAGTGTGGAGGGCCTCTAAGGACATGTTTTCTTTAGTTTTAGATGCAAATTTTGGGGATTGGGGGGCAAAATTTGTGTTTGGCCCTATATTTTAAGAGTTAGCACCAGCTATGTCTGGGTCATTGGTAAGTATAAAAAATATATAAATTACTATAAATTTTTTAACTTTTGTAATCTTAGCCTTTTCGGCACTTGTCATGGCGGTAAATAAACAGCCTTTAACAACACACATTGGGCTCTGACCAATGAAACAACAGATTGACAGTCACAAAGAAATGATCACATGATCTTCAAACCTTGGCAATATAAATACTGAACAAAAGAGAACAGCAATGAATTAGAATTATAAATGTCTTTAGGACCCTGAATCGAAGTTCAACTGAATTATGTTCCAACTCGGTTTAAAATTACATCAAAACAAGTAAACAAAAAATTAACACAGAATGTCCCCAGTGGTTTTCTAAATACATTTTTTGCAGTTGATTTGGTTGCAGAAAATGACCAATGGGCTGGACAACTTAAACGACATTTCCCCCAAAAAAATTTCAAACATTTTATTGAATATCTCAACGATAGTTGAAGCTATTTGACAGAAAATAGTATAGTATGATAGCCAAATGTATTTTGAATGCATTTAAAATCCTAATTTTGAGAGTTGTGATCCTTTCTTTTTTATGTATATAATATATATTATACAAGAGTAGTAAGGGATGACACTTGGGCAAACTGATTTACATGTAACACTGAAATCTCCATAGACATTTGTTTGCCAGAGAAATATCACGATCGTGTGTACTTGGGCAAACTGTTTTAACACGGAAAATTCCCATAGACATTTTTTCACCAAAGTGCCATCTTTTCGCGTGTACTCTGGCGAACTGATTTAAAACTGAAAATTCAAATAGACATTTTTTCGCCAGAGTGCCATCGAACGATGGCACTCTGACAAAAAATTGTCTATGGATATTTTCAGTGTTAAATCAGTTCACCCAAGTTCACACAACTGTGATTTTTCTCTGGCAAACAAATGCCTATGGAGATTTCAGTGTTAAATAAGTTCACCTACGTGTCATCTCTTACTACTTTCAGTACAGTCACCATGAAATGGTCGTAATCCATGCATGGGCACTTATGTCCATGCATGCGTTTACCAGGAAATAAAAATCATCAGTAACAAAATTTTAATTAACCCTTTACCTAACCTGAAAAGCAGTCGACACTTGCAAAAAAAATTATTGAATAACTAATTTTTTTCATTTTTTGTCTCAAAAACAGGTTATGACCTCTCGTTGGAACGAGCTCAATGAGCTCGTACCCACGAGGGGTCATAACCTATGTTTGTGAGACAAAAAATGAAAAAAAAACAATGAAAATTAATTGGCGATTTTTTAGAATAGCGCAGGCCGGTTTTGGCCGTTACTTTCGGTAAAGGGTTAATGAAGCACTAGGTTGTACCTGGTGCTTCATTAATTAAAGTTTTGATGATTATTCCTATAATTAGTGTTTGGAATCTAATATTATTGCGTCAGTGGAAATATTGCCCACCCGTGGAAAGTGACCAGGCTACGGCGACTATACTGTACTATCAGAGGGAAAAAATGTTATCCTGGAATTTATATTGATTTGGTAAGGCCATACAAAGTTGATTGTCTGTTTCTCAGGCCATTTTTTCCAAAAAAGCATGCGGGCGGATTTTTTTTTTCTTTTTATTTTCTCCCCGAGAGGTTGTTTGTGGTAATTTGACCCCATCCAAACGCCTGGTGGACCACGCAAAATTTCGCAAATACATTGGTTATTCACCACAGGGGTGTTGGGTTGTAAATGAAGTGGGGTTTGAATGTTTGTTTTTTCAGTGAAACGTGAAAATTATAACACAAGACGAAAGTCACGAAACGCCTCGTGGGTGAAACATCTCGGGTTGAAACGTCTCTGGGACAAATCAAATGTCGAAGTGCCAACTTTCAGAGATTTATTTTACAAAAAAAAAAAAATCCTTTCACAACCTGCCTAATAAAATCGTGAGTCGCAATTTTTCCCCATTATATTCAAAATTATCACAACCCATTTGAACGGGCAGTTCATCCATAAATCATATTTTTTTTTAAATCTGAAAATGAAATACAAAACGAATGTTTGCGTGTTTTTATTAACCAATTCGACCGCACATACCTGCCTATATGCAATTTATTTTCAACTATGACTGTTACTTTTATATCAAGCAACGGTTACTATTAGTTATCCAATTATCCTGCATCTCAAATGCATTTATTTAAATTAATTGGGAAACTCATAACGGTTTCAAATAACAGTACACAAATTCCCAATGACGGCCATTTACAATACAAATGTTACTAAAAATAAATCCCAGGAGACTGTGTTCCATTCAACATAGCACCTGACTTTGCAGACTTTCTGAGGTTTGGTGCGAATCAAACGTGGTGCGAATCGACCATTCCCCTTTGTGACTGTTTGTTGTCAGACTGAAAGACACCTTCCTTCTTGCTGTCATTATGACTTACCTTTTACAGAATAAACACTTTCTGCCGTGAATATTGCTAAAACCCACCCACTTTATTAAGGTATGATGTAGAAAAAGCTTGAAGTGTGTTAATTTAAAATTTGCGAACGCATCGATATCGATTTACCGAAATGAGCACAATTTTTTTGGTGTCATAAAAAGGTTGCATGCGCACCAAAAATGACCATGCGCTTGGACCTGAGAAACAGAGGTTCTTTTTTTTATAGCCTAATGTTGCATTTGTATATTCTTGTACAGTACAATGTACTGCAAAATAGTCTCCTTCAAGGTAAGACCGTAATCTGTTCTGGACACACTTATATCAGAGGGTCGACATGTCCAAAATATAATATTAGAAAATTAAGACCAAATCAAGAAAAAGAAACAAAAAGGGGGCCTGAGATTGTGTTGTGGATAGGAAAGCAGACAGTTAATTGCAACCAAGTCACAACCCAGTCACAATTCTTTGTCTGCTCTTGTTATCACTGTACTGTAACATGGAGTGAATTTTAATGTTTTTTATAAGATAAGCTTCAGTCAAACCATGTTTTCAGTATTGAGTTAGTTCAGACAATGATCAAAATATGATTTTTTAGCTCAACTTTGGCGAAGCCAAATTTGAGCTTATGCCATGGCCAGTTGTCCGTCTGTCCGTCTTGCTGTCTGGCTGTCTGTCCGTCAACAATTCAATACAGCTCGGGCTAGAGGCCGCATTTATGAACCGATCTTTACAAAACTTCTTGGGTACCTTTGTTATGACCATGGGACGAGAACGAGTGTTTTTGGGTCCGATCCGAAATTCAAGTTGGGCAGCCATTTTGTACAAAATTAGGTGCAATCAGATTTTTGCGCAGAACTTTCATATGAAAGCACTAATTTGAATAATTTTTTGTATGAATGTTTAGTACCATGGGATACATCACATATAATACGTTTTTTTTTCTTGTGCGTAAATTATGCAAATTAGACTAACTTTGATGTTTTTTTGGTGTCACTTTCAGCACTATAAGTGCAAATGCCAATACGGCTCGGGCTAGAGGCAGTATTTATGAACCGATCTTCACAAAACTTCTTGGGTACCTTTGGTATCACCGTGGGACGAGAACAAGTGTTTATGGGTGCGGTCCAAAATTCAAGATGGCCGATGGCAGCCATTTTGTACAAAATTAGGTGCAATCAGATTTTTGCACAGAACTTCCATATGAAAGCTCTGATTTGAATAATTTTTTGTGTGAATGTTTAGTACCATGGGATACATCACATATAATACAGGTTTTTTTCTCGTGCAGAAATTATGCAAATTAGATGAACTTTTTTTCAGTACTACTTACACACAGTAGTAAGTACACATGTCAATACGGCTCGGGCTAGAGTCTGTATTTATGTACCGATCTTCACAAAATGTCTTGGGTTTCTTTGTTATCACCTTGGGACGAGAACGAGTGTTTCTGGATGCGGTCCAAAATTCAAGATGGCTGCCAGTGGCCATTTTGTACCGAAATTAGGTCTAATCAGTTTTTTGTACACAACTTCTATACGGCTCAGGCTAGAGGCTGTAATTATGAACCGATCTTTACGAAACTTCTTGGGTACCTTTGTTATCACCGTGGGATGAGAACGAGTGTTTTGGGGTGTGGTCCGAAATTCAAGATGGCCACCAGCAGCCATTTTGTACCAAAATTAGTGCAATCAGTCTTTTGTACAGAACTTCTGTATGAAAGTTCTGATTTGAATAAATTTGTGTATGAATGTTTAGTAACATGGAATACATCACATATTGTACGGGTTTTTTTTCTCATGCAGAAATTATGCAAATTAGATGAACTTTGAGTTATTCAGTGCTACTTATACACTGTAAGTACACATGTCAATACGGCTCGGCCTAGAGGCTGTATTTATGAACCGATCTTCACAAAACTTCTTGGTTACCTTTGTTATCACCTTGGGATGAGAACGAGTGTTTCTGGGTGCAGTCCAAAATTCAAGATGGCTGCCAGTAGCCATTTTGTACCGACATGAGGTCCAATCAGTTTTTTGTCACAACTTCTATACACCTCGTATTTATGAACTGATCTTCACGAAACTTCTTGGGTCCCTTTGTTTTCACCTTGGGACAGGAACGAGTGTGTTTTGGGTGCCTTTGTTATCACTGTGCTATGAGAACAAATATTTTGGGGTTCAGTCAGACCCACTCTGGGACTCAAAGATTTCTTTTCTAGTTTAGCATCGGACTGTCACCCACCTTTACAATACTTTACCTATACATTTGTTACAGGCTACGGTCAGTATTTATGTACAGACCGTTACAATACTTTATATGTACCTTTTTTATCAGGTCATTACCTAGATGTTTGTCATTGCTGTGTCACATACTATACGTGTACATGTCTTAACAACTTGAGCTACAGTGTCATTGACACTTTCATTTTCTCTTTTCTTCAGCATGATGTTCATGGATTGTTGAGCATGGCAAACTCGGGACCGAACACAAATGGTTCCCAATTTTTTATAACCACTGTCCCAACACCACATTTGGATAACAAACATGCTGTGTTTGGCCGAGTATTGAAAGGAATGAGCATTGTCAGGGAGCTAGAAAATATAGAAGTTGAAGGTGAAACTCCAAGCAAAGTAAGTCACTTTTGTTCTTTTACTACAGTTTATATCTCTATTTTGCAGAACAAGAATTGTGATTACAGTGAACTTAATGGCATTTCGCATAACATAGTATAATTGCATATATTTTTTTGGCACAGTCTGATTACCATGTAGTCATTTTTTTTTAAATTCTTTTCTCTCAAACATAGCTTATGAGCCCTCCTTGGAATGAGGAGCTATTTTTTGTAGGCAAAAAATGAAAATTTTTAGTTAACATTCAAGAAATTTCTTTGAAAGGGTCGTAATTCGTAATATATTTGTGTAGTGTTAATTGCATATTGGTTATACAGGAAATTCCTAGTAGGTGAACATACAGTTTTGTATTTTCCACATATTTGTTTTTAAAATACCACAAGTAGCTTTGGGCATGTAAATTGAAGAATTAACCCTTTACCCAACGTAACGGCCAAAACCGGCCAGCGCTATTCTCAAAAATCGCCAATTAATTTTCATCATTTTTTCATTTTTTGTCTCAAAAACATAGGTTATGACCCCTCATTGGAACGAGCTCATCGAGCTCGTTCCAATGAGGGGTCATAACCTATGTTTTTGAGACAAAAAATGAAAAAAATTAGTTATTCAAGAATTTTTTTTGCAAGTGTCGTCTGCTTTTTATGTTAGGTAAAGGGTTAAGCATTGCAACTCATCATATTTTGTCTGACAGAGCTTGCTTTACTTTATTGCTTTGCACACTTTCCACAAAATGCATCCAGAGTAAAGGCTTTTGAGAACATAACCCATTTGGGGTTTTTTAGCACAATCTTACAGATTTATAAGGGGTGGAGGAATGGTAGTCAGCAGAGAATGTGTTAAGGGAAAGAGACTCCAACAAACCTCTATCCTGTGTTTTGTCCAATATATCATGGATGTGGAATAAATGGACAATTTTGAACAAATCTCCAAAGGATTTTTTTTTTCTCTTGAGAAAATTTAGCAACAGTTCCTTCATTATGCCCCCGACCTATGAATGAGGATTTGGGAATATCTAGTGAAGCTCTCCATACATCCATCCGCCTGTCTGTACAAACGTTTTGCATTGTAATTTCAAAGCCATCAGTCAGATTTGAATCTCCTTTTGTATGCTGATAGCCCCTCATGGGGGAACGGATATGCATATTTATTTATTTATTAAGGTTTATCGACACTTTAACAGCCAAGGTCATATCATGTCGGTGACAGTTTTACGGGTGAGGAGAACCACCGAGCAATGACAAGCAGCTGCCAGCTCCCCTAACATCGTAACTCCGCACTGCATCACAGACAGGGTTTGATTGGTTGAAGACGTGTATCATTGATGTGCAGAATGCCTTGCCCAATGACACAACGCGGGAGTCTGAATCGATCACTCAGATGGTCACCCATCCGAGGATTAGCTGGGCTCGACATTGCTTAACTTCGGTGATCTGACAAGAACTGGTTACTGCAACGCCACCATGCCCCTACAGATATGCATAAGGAACGGGTTCCGTCCAGTAATTTTTCCCAGAGTTATGGCCATTTTTCACTCTTTCCACTTAGAAAATTCTGTCCATCTCTCTGTAAAAACGTTTTTTGTAATGTCAAAGCCGTCGTTCTCCTTTCGATCTCCTTTGGTATGCTGATAGATCCACTTGGAGGAACAGATATGCACAAGGAACGGCTTCCGTCCAATAATCTTTCCCAGAGTTATGGCTCTTTTTCACTCTTTTGACTTAGAAAATTTTGTGTGTCTTTTGCCGTCTGTACAAACGTTTTGGATTGTAATTTCAAATCTATCAGTTGGATTTGGATCTCCTTTGGTATGCAGATAGACACGCACAGGGGGCCTGATATGCACAAGGCACGGGTTCCATCCAGGAATGTTTCCCTGAGTTACGGCCCTTTTTCATTCTTTTGACTTAGACAATTTTGTCTGTCGACATACATACAAACATTTTGGATTGTAATTTCAAAGCTATAGGTCGGATTTGGATCTCCTTTGGTATGCTGATAGATATCCAGTAATTTTTCCCTGAGTTACGGCCCTTTTTCACTCTTTTGACTTTCTCAACCTATGTATTGCATTCACTGCATCTTGGATTTGATTTATTCTTGGTATGCTCAAGGAGCCATTTTGCAAAAGAATATCCACAAGTAATGGGGTCTGTTCCATTATTTTTCTAGAGTTATGGGCCTTTTTTGACTTGGAAGCTTTCAATTTTTCTTGTTTCAGTATGTGTCATCAAATCGAACCAAATTTGGTGTGTGTGTGTGACACCATCAGGGGCATATGCCATGCTTCGCATTGCTATTGTTTTCTAAATAAAATACTGCAAAATCAAGACCATATCAAGAAAAACAAACAAAAGTTGTACTCTTTCTTTTTTTCCGGTAAGATTCTACTGAGTTGTGGGGAAAGAAGGGGACATATGCAGTCGAAATTCACTGTCCGCATTTGTGATCACAGTACTGTGCTGTAGTCTGATATGTATGGTGGATCCAAGTAAGTGGAGCAGTGCTTGTTTACTGTAGTCTTGAAACAGTTACCTGCCATTTATTAAGGCAGCGGTTGTCAGCATATAATGTTATAAAATTAGTCTAACATAATAAAAAAACCTTGATATAATTGAATATTTTGGGATTACATCAGGGAAAAGCTCATAGAAGCACTTCAAAAACATGCATCAATCAAGCCCACCTTGTTCACACCCTTTTTTGTCGCCGATAATTGACAGTCTGACTGAGTTGTATTCAGTGTAGCATAGCAGCAAAACAATCAGGAGCAGCACTTTTCATCCTGATTGTTCAGAGAGTCAACTCCTGTGGGTATCGATCCCCAGTTTTGTGGTTGAAGAACATCTATCAAAGACATTGACAGTCTTGTCAACAAGATCGATACTAAGACCCTGGCAATGCCTTGAATGTAACATGAGTCACCATGCCAATCTCTTACTTTTCAGTATCATTGCTGTGTCGTCAATTGGCAGACAAGAGTGGGAATTATGCAATACTTTATAGTGAATTGGTGAGCTGCCCTCTATTCATATTAATTTGAAATTATTTACTTCAAAGCATCAACTTGTGCTTTGCAAAAAATAACTGCAAAATAATTCTTGTAACCCTTTACCTAACGAATCGCCCCGCATCCGCCCGCGTAATATGCAAATTGAGCAGTTGAAACAATTTAATTTTTCAAAATATTTCAACAAAACCATATCATGTGACCCCCTCATTGGAACAAGCTCACTTAGCTCGTTCCAATGAGGGGTCACATGATATGGTTTTGTTGAAATTTTTTGAAAAATTTTAAAAAATTCTATTTAAAATAATAAATTTTGATATCGTCTGCATTGGGTAAAGGGTTAAAGCTATATTGTAGCATAAATATTCCAATTTATTTGGTAGGATTTTTTTTTGGGGGGGGGGGGGGGGGGGTGGGGTGGGGGGGATAAAATATTGATCATTTCCATCAGTTATCACAGTATGGCCCCCGAGTGAGATAATAATGAATATGAAATAAATTTAATTGTTAAAAAACAAGAAAGGGTTAGAATTTCAGTAGATTTAGAAATCTGTATTCATTGAATTTCAATACTTTTTTGTTTGATTACTTTGACATGGCCCCTGACATTGGAAATCACACGAGTGCATTCATTCAGATTGTTTCCAGTCATTAAATGTCTTGAAAACAGCTTGCATGAATGCACTCTTAAATACCTCGAAAACCAACAAGGATTTTAGGCCCTTCACATTTTGGTCTGTCGTTTTACAGCTTAAAGTGTTGATGCTTTTGAAAACTTGAAAGCATCAGTACATGAGGGTGAAAAGAAATGAGCCGAAAAGCAATGCGCCGAAAAGTGCGTGGCAGGAAAATTGACGACTCTGTCTTTTTGTCAAATTCATTCTGTATGAAAACTGATAACAGTGTTAGCAAATAAGGTCTGCAGGTCTAATTCTTACTCAGTTTAATGGTCAAAACCCTGATCAACTGTGGCAACATAGATAGGAATTTGTATCCATTGCTAGGACGTGATGTGATGTTACATTCTTCAGGGTATATTTTCGGACACCCTGTTTTGGGACCCAGGAATTTCAAATTTTCCTCACGCGGACTGAACCATGGTCAGCTCATGATGGCAATGACGCGTAGTTGCCCCATTACAGCCTTATTTATTTTACCCTAGTGGGAAAACTTCTCCCAATTTATTAAAGCCAAGCAACTTGGAGCTCCAGGTATTTATAACTACCATTATTGAGAAATAATTCATGGTTCTCATTATAATTTTATTTACTGATAGGAACGTCCTGACTAGTCGACTTTGATTCGATTACTGCCGGCAACTAGTCGACTTCCAAAAATAGCTAACAGTTTCAAGACTAGTTTACTGTGGTGAAGAAGTTCTAGTTTTCATGTAAAATAGGATGTCACTAATGCCTGAGATGGAAGTAGAGGTGGGTCTGTGGTGAATTTTCAAGTCGGTGTTTTTTAAGAAGTGAAACCACTGTTGAGGTACGGTTATCGGTGGTGGAACAGGCCAAGTTCATTCATTGAATTTAGGTTGATTTTGCAAACTTGCTTACCCAGTGCTGTGTGTGAACAATGTTGAAACCTAATCAGTCTTTGACAAAAGATAAATTAATAGAACTGAAAAGAATGTTTGGCTTTTTGATGTATGTATACTGTAAAGTTCAAATTACGCACAAATTTGTAGAGTTCAAGTTGGGTTTTAACTTTCCTTTCGGTGTTCTCCATATAATTACAGCACTATTCTCCATATAATTACAACATAGTAAGTGATATTTTATTCAAATAAATCACTGTTCATTGTTGCGCCCCTATTCATTTATCACCTATTTTCGATTGTGAACAAAACATTAACAATTTCTGGAATTATAGTCTGTTTTAAAAAGCTGGTTTCGGTTTCCCTTGGTTGTCATGTAAAACAATTCCTGGAGAATTGTTTACAATATGACACCAGCATAATATGTATTTTTTTTAAAGTTAATTATTGGGTAAAATTTCTTCCAATACACATGGTGGTATGTATTGTTTCCTGTTTTTCTCTTTGATGTGATCTGCAACAAAACTCATGTACCGACTATCATTGCCAAGAAAACACTGTATAAATTACAACATGCCATCAATGTTTGCTGTTTTGACAGGTTGACTTCACATGCTCTTATTCCCAAGTCAATGAAGTATTGGTATCGGCCGATATCTAGAATAGTGGATATCAGTATCAGCAAAACTGATAACACTGGTATCAGCACACCTCTAAATGGATTGTTCAATTTCAGTAAATTGTTTTTTTTTGTGTGAGAACTTTATATAGCCTTTAAGATTAGAAATATTTCCCTCGTAATGCTGATAATGTGATATGACTTTGTCACAAAGTTTACATTTGCATTTCTCCTTGTCGATTCGTTCAAATTTTGTAACCCACGGAATTTTAGCCTGTTCCGTCATTGTTAAATATCGAAACTATAAAAATGCGCAATGGAGAACGGATTTTAACTGCCACTGAAAATATCGGCGTTTTGAAATTAATGCGATGCGTTTTTTCAGTGGTGGTCCAAAACCGAAACTCAGGCCTTATATTTCGTCTAAATTTGTGAGAATCCATTTGGATTCTCATGAAAATGGTTGTGAGAATCCATACCTACTATGAGTCTCCCAGGATCCCATGACGCCACCAAGGTTGAACCACTGTTGTATACTGATAACACATGCGAACCTTTCACAGAAAACCCACTTTTTTAATTTTTAAAACTAAGTTTGATAATTTTTAAACAATAAATAAAAAATAAATGATAAAATAATTAAATGAACAATATTTACCAATAAAATTTTACAAATATGGCTTTTGTTGAAGCCAGCTCAATGAGCCGGTTCCAATGACAGCCATATTTGTAAGGTTTTATTGACAAAGTGTCAGAATATTTCAGGTCATGTTAGCCTTCTATTGGTTAACTTGTTGCCGCTGTGTTAGTTAAAGGGTTAAATTGACTCAATTTTTTTCACCCGAATCCTAGCAGAGGTGCAGCAAGAATCTACATGGATTCTTGCTGGTTTTATTGTGCGAATCTTTGTGCAAATCAATTCTCGGATTCTTGTCGAAATATAAGCCCTGAAACTGCACCGAAAACACAGACACTAATCCAGCTCTAGATGGAAGTCCTATTTTGTTTGCAGGATAGATTTGAATACTTAGCTGAACTTTTCTTTATTCTTGTGTTGAAGTTATTGTACAGCCATAGAATATGTTACAGTGTTTCCACTAGGGATAAAATGTATCTCTTTTTATGGAGCTTCGGGGGGTAAAGTCTAGTGCTGAAATGGTCGATCAGATAACAGGTTACAAACCAGTTGCCAATGTAGCTGGTTGAAATAGCTTTCAGCAGGATAGCTGCAATGTTAATATTGTATAATATATTTATTATACCCCCACTTTCTTTTCAAAAAGTGGGGTATATTGGATTGCATGCATCTGTGTGTCCGTACATCTGTCTGTCCACACTCAGATGTCTGTTCGCGTTATAACTTCTTCATTAATGCTTAGATTTTGATGAAATTTCATACAGATTTCACTATTGTGAGATCAGTAAGGAGCATCAGCCGTTTTGCTGTTGAAATATTTTTTTTCCCCGACTATAAGTCACCTAAAGAAACTCTATTCAACCAATCTTGAAAAGGTGGAAGTGTTCAATGATTACTTCTGTTCCATTTTGACATGACACTAATGCATCCTTGCCAGATTCACCCCTGCCTGCCCTACAATCGCTTGAGAAGATAACACTTGAAAGCAAGGAAGTGTATGAAGCAATCAAGAGTTTTAAGGTATCAAAGGTGTCTGGTCCTGATTTTGTATGTCCCAGGCTTTCAAAAGAATGTAAACACTCATTGTGTGACCCACTTACGGCCCTCTTCAATAGGTTATTAGATAACAGTTACTTTCCAAACTTATGGAAAAAAGCCAATGTGACACCGGTGTTGAAAACAAATTCGTCTAATGTAGTTACTAACTATCGCCCAGTATCTTTGCTTAGCTATACTGATAAACTGCTTGAAAAATGTATCTTCAAACGATTATGGCATTTTTATGTGATAACAATATACTAAGCCAGTTTCAGTGTGGCTTTACTCCAGGTGACTTTGCAGTCCTACAACTGACAGACCTCTATGATGAATTTTGTCATGCTCTTGACGTGATGTTAGCAAGGCATTTGATAAAGTTTGGCATGTTGGTCTAATTCACAAGCTCGAGAGAATAGGAATATCTGGCGACTTGCTTTGTTCAATGACATTATATAAGTCCTTGTTTATCCCGGAAGTAACCGACCAGTGGAATGGATTACCCCCCTCAGTAAGAGAAAATTGTTCCCTCATAAACTTCAAGACATTTATAAATAGTGCAAACTTACGACCACCAATTCTTTACTATGGAGCCAAATCTCGTGCTGCGCAAATTTATCATTGCAGGTTACGCCTGCATTGCAGTAATATCAATGCCCACTTATACGATAACCATCTCTCACCATCTCCACGTTGCCAGTGTGGGGATCTCGAAAATACTGAGCACTTTCTTGTGCACTGCCCAATCTATGATGATGCTCGTGATTCCACAATCAATGCATTGCCATTTACTCTTGAGCCCTCCCCACTCCTGTTTGGGTCCGAACAATTGAATAATAATGAAAACCTTCTTGTCTTCAGACCCGTGCAGGACTTTATCATGCTGAGTGGACGCTTTTAATAAGTAGCAGTGCACTCATAGACTTTTCCAGTGTTGCTTGCCACACATATGGGTCACTGTTACCGATATATTTATTGAGACTGCTCTATTGAATATCCTTTGGTAGCGAACATTCAATTCAGGTTATTCCCATTTCCTAGTTAACCCTTTACCCAATGTAATGGTCTGTTTTATCCATGAAAATTGCCATTTAAATTCTTATTATTCTCTTGATAAGCTCGTTCCAGTGAGGTATCATGAGCTGTGTTTTTGAGACGGACATTGGAAATTTCCAGTTATTCAAAAAATTTTCTTCAAGTGTCGTCTGCTACATGTGTTGGGTAAGGGGTTAAGTTCCTTTTCCCTTTTCATTCTCCTGCTTTCTCTATTGCTCTCCTTACTCTCTCTGTTTCTTATGTTTAAACAATATTTTACTTAGTGTTTGCAGCTACTATCAAACTTCGTCAGTAATCCAAAGGAGACGGCTTGTTCAAGCTCAAAGCTTACTGCTGAATCCTTTCAACAAATCTCGTTCTTGAGTCATTACTTCAGTGCATACCATTGTATTGTGCACTCTGTATGCCAATCATGTTGTAGTTTATTATATGTATGCATTATATTTTCTCATGAATAAATATTGTTTGAACTAAATATTTTTTCTATGGGTTATGGCCCTTTGAATACCCCAAAATAGGTTATTTTTTGTCTGTTCGCCTCGTATCTCAGGTTTGGGTTATTGGATCTCAATGAAATTTGGAATGAAGATTGTTTATGGGAAAGGCTTTCAAATGAGTCTCTAATAATATTTCTTACTTTTCACTTTTTAGACTTATCTCCCTTTTCAACTTTGAAAATTTGCTGTTTGCCTCGTAAAATAGCCACTTTTTTGTCTGTTTGCCTCATGTTTCAGGTTTGGGTTATTAGATTTCAATGAAATTTGGAATGAAGATTGTTTATGGGAAAGGCTTTCAAATGAGTCATGTCCCTGCAGTAAAACAAAGAAATTACATGCAAATCACTATATGTGGCATTATGTCTTTGTTCTACATCTCTTATGTGGATGGTCCGATCATCACTAGACTTCCGTAACAGGTGTTTCTGGCCTTCACAATTACCCTGCTGTAAAACAAAGGCAATAATTTTGCTGTTTGCCTCGTAAAATAGCCAATTTTTTGTCTGTTCACCTCATATCTTTGGTTTGGGGTCAAGGGCTCTCAATGAAATTTGGAATGAAGATTGTTTATGGGAATAGCTTTCACAGTATCATGGTTCATTTCTTCTATTGTCATTGTTTGGCGGTATGCACTGTGGGGGTATGCCACAGGGCGTGCTCCCCCCCCCCTCCCTCTTGTTTATTTTATATCTATAGTATAAAAAGCACATTTTTTCCCTTGAATGCAAATGTACACTTGCGGTAATTTATCAAGGTCACAACAGTCCAACTCGTGGAGCATGAAAATATTATATAGACTGTTAGATGATTATCATTATACAGGTTTTTTTTGTTATCCGACATGCCACTTTCAAACTCACATTTCGTTATTGTGACTGTATCGAATGTATGTCCATGCATTCTAAGAAAACAACCATGATTCACGATCCTACTTTCAGCTTTCATTTAATTGTACAGTTTACTGTTGACACAGCCACAAGATGTCTATTAATAACACTCATTCTAAAAATCGCACCTTTAATTCTCATTTATTCATCCAGCTCAATGCTGGCACAACCATGAAGATATCACATTTCACTGTATCTGAAGATTGTTACTTTTAGTGTTCAAGCGATGATCAGAACCGGCCACCACAATTGGCCGATTGTGGGCAATCGGATGATAATGGCAATGGCTCCTGGATCATCGGTTTTACCTCATTTTATCTTCTGCAATTGTTCAATTGTTAATATAAAATCATATCAATGATACCATTCAATAAAGTTGAGAAACAACCACAGTGTGTATTCTTAATCTCTCAAGACGCCCTTTTACGGGATATACAAGTTAAACAACATGTAAAGCCTACAAATGAGCATACTAGCAGCAATCACCAGTTCATACCAGAAAAGTGAAGGTTGCACTCCATTGACTCAGGTTGCAGTAAAATTACCAGTTGCATGCCCTTGGGCTTTAAATGTGGCTCTGAGAGCCACGTTTGCCGCCCACGGGTCAAGACTGGTAATTTTACTGCACCCTCAGTCAACGAAGTTTAACACTGTGAAAAATGTTCAGTTTAATTTAGTTTTTTTCGAGCCTCGAGTTGTAAAGAAGTCTGTATGGGAAATTACAATTAGAATCGGCATCAGAATCAGCTGATTGTGAGCTCATATAATCAAGTAATCAGTCAGTGACCATTTTTGGTAATCAATTGAACACTAGTTACTTTACGGTAATGATAGTGTGTACTATAGCAGAATCCCTGCATAGATGCCTAAAGTGACCCTGAGCAAATATAAATACAGAAATGAACTTTTGCAAAAGTGCATTCTGCTTATTCTGTGAAGGGATCATAAGCCACTTCTTAGAAAAAAACTGTTGTCGGTTAGAGCTGGGAGGTTAACCGAAAAACAACTCGGTTTCGGTTATGAAAAAATAACCGACAACTGAGACCGACGATAAACTGAAAAACCGACTTTCTTGGTTATTTGAATGTCACGTGAGAATTACGTTTTTACGTGTTTTTTTCTGAAACAATGGCGGCAATTATGGTCGAGATGAGCCCTATATGGGAACACTTCATCAAAACTGATAAAACTTCAAAGTCGGCTGAGTGTATTAACCCAATTTCCGCTAGTGACTCATTGTGATTGCTACAAATTATTTTTAATTAACTTCGGCAGAGACCGCGAGAGTTCGTCCTTAAAGTTCGTTTATATTATTTCCAAGTGTCAGCGACTCGACAAAGTTTTTACACACTCAGGGAGAGTTTATTCAATCATTATTAGCTCAACTTTGGCGAAGCCAAATTTGAGCTTTTGTCATGGCCCGTCGTCCGTATGTCAACAATTCATACGGCTCGGGCTAGGGGCCGTATTTATGAACCAATCATTACGAAACTTCTTGGGTACCTTTGTTATGACCGTGGGACGAGAACGAGTGTTTTTGGGTGCGGTCCAAAATTCAAGATGGCCGCCACCTGCCATTTTGTACTGACGATGCAGAAATCTGTTTTTTGTACAGAACTTCCATATGAAAGCTCTGATTTGAATAATTTTTTGTATGAATGTTTAGTACCATGGGATACATCACATATAATACGGGTTTTTTTCTCGTGCGTAAATTGTGCAAATTAGACTAATTTTGATGTTTTTTGGTGTTACTTTCAGCACTGTAAGTGCAAATGCAATACGGCTCGGGCTAGAGGCCGTATTTATGAACCGATCTTTACGAAACTTCTTGGGTACCTTTGGTATCACCGTGGGACGAGAACGAGTGTTTTTGGGTCCGGTCCGAAATTCAAGATGGCCGATGGCAGCCATTTTGTACTAAATTAGGTGTAATCAGATTTTTGCACAGAACTTCCATATGAAAGCGCTGATTTGAAAAATTTTTTGTATGAATGTTTAGTACCATGGGATACATCACATATAATACGGGGGTTTTTCTCGTGCAGAAATTATGCAAATTGGATGAACTTTGATTTTTTCATTGCGACTTACACACAGTAAGTACACATGTCAATACGGCTCGGGCTAGAGTCTGTATTTATGAACTGATCTTCACGAAATGTCTTGGGTACCTTTGTTATCACCTTGGGACGAGAACGAGTGTTTCTGGGTGCGGTCTAAAATTCAAGATGGCTGCCAGTGGCCATTTTGTACCGAAATTAGGTCTAATCAGTTTTTTGTACTCAACTTCTATACGGCTCAGACTAGATGCCATATTTATGAACCAATCTTTACGAAACCTCTTGGGTACCTTTGTTATCACCGTGGGATGAGAGCGAGTGTTTTTGGGTGTGGTTCAAAATTCAAGATGGCCACCAGCAGCCATTTTGTACCAAAATTCGTGTAATCAGTCTTTTGTACAGAACTTCTGTATGAAAGTTTTGATTTGAATAAATTTTTGTATGAATGTTTAGTAACATGGAATACATCACATATTGTAAGGTTTTTTTTTTTCATGCAGAAATTATGCAGATTAGATGAACTTTGATTTATTCAGTGCTACTTACACAATGTAAGCACACATGTCAATACGGCTCAGGGTAAAGGCTGTATTTATGAACCGATCTTCACAAAACTTCTTGGGTACCTTTGTTATCACCTTGGGGCAAGAATGAGTGTTTCTGGGTGCGCTCCAAAATTCAAGATGGCTGCCAGTGGCCATTTTGTACCAAAATTTGGTCCAATCAGTTTTTTGTCACAAGTTCTATACAGCTCGTATTTATGAACTGATCTTCACAAAACTTCTTGGGTACCTTTGTTTTCACCTTGGGACAGGAACGAGTGTGTTTTGGGGTGCCTTTGTTATCACTGTGCTATGAGAACAAATATTTTGGGGTTCAGTCAGACCCACTCTGGGACTCAAAGATTTCTTTTCAGTTTAGCATCTGACTGTAGCCCACCTTTACAATACTTTACCTATACATTTGTTACAGGCAACGGTCAGTATTTATGTACAGACCGTTACAATACTTTATATGTACCTTTGTTATCAGGTCATTACCTAGATGTTTGTCTTTGATGTGTCACATACTATACATGTACATGTCTTTGTCCTGACAAGTTGAGCTACAGTGTCATTGACACTTTCATTTAGTTCATACAACTTAATTTTTTTCTGTTTTTTTGGTTTAGAATCTGTTTAATAAAAAAACCGAAACCGTAATCCGACTCTTTTATTAAAAAACGAGTTGTAACCGAAACTGACCCAAAATTCAATAACCTCCCAGCTCTATTGTCGGTTCAGGAATGTACTTTGCTTGCCATTAAATTAGACTTGGTAAACAGTTAAAACTTGGGATCACATATTGTACTGTTGTGGAATGCACTTAGACATTTACAGAAAATCTGTTACTCTTTTGCAGGAATGTCGAATTGGTGATTGTGGAGAAGTAAAACCAGGAGAAGATGATGGAGTTTCAGCAGATGATGGTACAGGTGATATGTATGCAGACTATCCTGAAGATTGTGATATAAGTTTTAGTGAAGTAAGTTGAAAATCTTCATGGTAAGCAAGTGGAATCATCTGGTATTGCTTGGAGAGTACAACTGGCAGGCATGAACACATAAATAACCCAGTGTTATCCTGAAGTCCCAAGGGATACTCAGAAGTAAACTTCTTTGTTTGGTGTGACCTGTTAAGTTTAATAATTTTTCTGCACTGCTGTAGGCCTGCACGTTATATCGATAAACCAATATATACCGGTATTCAAACCAATATTGATTGAATAACGGTGTAATTACAAAAATATTGGTTTATTGTCATTATTTATTTACCACAATTTAATTTTCAAGATGTCTTGAGTTTTTTTAACTGTAGCTCCGAATGAATAATATTATCGCTTTACCCAAGAATCGTCTACATGTGCCCACGTAATATACAATTTCAGCAGCTGAAAAAATAATTTTCAAACATTTCAACAAAACTATATCATGTGACCCCTCGTTAGAACGAGCTCGTTGAGCTCGTTCCAATGAGGGGTCACATGATATTGTTTTGTAGAAATGTATTGTTGGGGAAAAATTTGATAAACTAATATTTAAAATAATAAATTTTGATATTGTCTGCTTTGGGTAAAGGTTTTTCGAACATCATCAAGGCATGTTGATTCGTTCCGACTGTGATGCCTCAAGTCTTGATTGTGGTACTTATGTTCAGATATCAGAACAGTTTTCGATATACCGGTATACCGATGTATTGTTTTTAATACCGATACCTGTATTCTGTTTTGAATACCGTTCAGCACTACACTGCTGCCATTATGATATACTGCAATGGACTGGAGAGGGTCACAAAAACCAGTTTCAATTATTTTTTAAGGGGAATGTAAACAGAAACAATATGGCAAAAAATCACCAAATAGCACACTGGGAAAAAAGGGTTATTAATTCCAGATTGTGATGTATTCTTAGTTCATTTGCATTCTGTACAATAAATAATATATCATTAGAGTTTTATTTTATCAATTTAAGTATTTAATAAATTCACTTTGAAAAATTATTTTTTCTAGGCACTCCTTCTCATCTTAGAGAGGTCCAACATTGATTAAATCAGCATGTACGGTTCTGTCTTTTTGTGGTGTACATGATCTGAGGACTGAAATTTCGATAGATTATGCCACAAAGAAATAAAGTTTTGAAAATATGTTAATGAAGCTGATGTAAATAAAATCTTCCAGGCTGGTGAGGCGATCAGTTTTTGTGGAGAGAGTATGATGGGCTATTTCTGTCAAAAGTGTTTTTCAAGACTGTTTAACTCAGTATAAGTACCATTGTGTTGAAAATGACTCGGTCCAAGGTACACTCAGATATGACTCAGGAATTTGATCTGAATAAACTAATTTTTCAAGTTGCATTTTATAAGTGTAAATGCCATTTAAATAAACCAGTTGTATTGAAAGAGAAATGTTAACAATTATGTTTATATTTCTAGCTCATCAGAGTCAAATATTATGCACTCTGGATGACTTCTTTTTATCTCCTAGCACACTGCTAGTATTTCCAAATTTCTGCCACTGACTCCATATCGCCCACATAGCATTTAAAAAATTATATCTTCTTTGACAGAGGTTATTGAACAAATGGCATTGCTCAGGGAATAACAGCTCTGAACTGATGGACATCAACACATGAATAACCGGGAGATGGAATACAATTTTAAAAGAGAGGGGGGATGGGTCCTTTCAGCTTGAAAAATTTGTTTTCTGCTATCCTTATATCAAATTCCTCTCCCCAACACCCATCCTTCAGTAGTTATTTCTGGATCTATTGTGAAATCATGCAGTGACTGATTCAAAGCAGCCCCGATTTCTTACATGGCAAATTGCTATGAAAACAGGCAGGTTCCACTTTTTCTAAAGGGTGGGGAGGACTGTTAAAAAATACCAGGCTTTGTTCCGAATGTAACAGCTCAGAACTGAAAAGCACAAACACACAGAAAAGTTAGTGTTGGTCAGTTCATTTTTTTTTTAAGATTGTACAAAGAGTGTATGATGTGTCATTTCAGCAGAGAGGGATATTTTCAACCCTTTTAAATTCCCTACCTTCCCCCATTCCCCTAAACAAACTGCAGATCGGTATTACTGGTATTTATAAAATTAGGTAATGACAAGTTTGAGTAGTGTTCACCCAACCATCAGTTTTCAGAATCAACTAAGCGATTGTCATAGTCAGTGGTTAGTCATTTAATCAACCATATTAAAGCCCCACAAAGTAGATCTTCTGTTTCTCAGGTCATTTTTAGCTCAACTTTGGCGAAGCCAAATTTGAGCTTTTGTCATGGCCCGTCGTCCATTGTCCGTCTGTCTGTCCGTACGTCAACAATTGGATACGGCTCGGGCTAGAGGCCGCATTTATGAACCGATCTTTACGAAACTTCTTGGGTACCTTTGTTATGACTGTGGGACGAGAACGAGTGTTTTTGGGTGCGGTCTGAAATTCAAGATGGCTGCCAGCCGCCATTTTGTACCGACGATCCAGATTTTTGTACAGAACTTCCATATGAAAGCTCTGATTTGAATAATTTTTTGTTTGAATGTTTAGTACGATGAGATACATTACATACCATACAGGTTTTTTTTCTCGTGCTTAAATTATGCAAATTAGACTAACTTTGATTTATTTAGTGTTACTTTCAGCATTGTCAGTGCAAATGCCAATACGGCTCGGGCTAGAGGTCGCATTTATGAACCGATCTTTACAAAACTTGTTGGGTACCTTTGTTATCACCGTGGGATGAGAACGAGTGTTTTTGGATGTGGTCCAAAATTCAAGATGGCCACCAGCAGCCATTTTGTACCAAAATTAGTGCAATCAGTCTTTTGTACAGAACTTCTGTATGAAAGTTCTGATTTGAATAAATTTTTGTATGAATGTTTAGTAAAATGGAATACATCACATATAGTATGGGTTTTTTTCTCGTGCAGAAATTATGCAAATTAGATGAATTTTGATTTATTTAGTGCTATTTATACACTGTAAGTGCACATGTCTATACGGCTCGGGCTAGAGGCTGTATTTATCAACCAATCTTCACGAAACTTCTTGGGTACCTTTGTTATCACCTTGGGACGAGAATGGGTGTTTCTGAGTGCGGTCCAAAATTCAAGATGACTGCCAGTGGCCATTTTGTACTGAAATTAGGTCCAATCAGTTTTTTGTCACAACTTCTATACAGCTCGTATTTATGAACTGATCTTCACGAAACTTCTTGGGTACCTTTATTTTCACCTTGGGACAGGAATGAGTGTGTTTTGGGGTGCCTTTGTTATCACTGTGCTATGAGAACAAATATTTTGGGGTTCAGTCCAACCCACTCTGGGACTCAAAGATTTCTTTTCTAGTTTAGCATCTGACTGTCACCCACCTTTTCAATACTTTACCTATACATTTGTTACAGGCTACGGTCAGTATTTATGTACAGACCATTACAATACTTTGTATGTACCTTTGTTATCAGGTCATTACCTAGATGTTTGTCATTGCTGTGTCACATACTATACATGTACATGTCTTGACAAGTTGAGCTACAGTGTCATTGACACTTTCATTTGTAAAATTGCGTCTGGGTGGGTTTTTAGCTCACCTGACTGCAAGTCAGTGTGAGCTATTGCCATCACTTGGCGTCCGTTGTCCATCGTCCGTTAACTTTTGCAAACCTGGCTTCTTCTTCACAGGGATTCAGTCAAATTCAAACATATCTTGCACAAACCATCCCTGGGGTATACCTTTTCTGTTTTGTTCAAAGGAAGCGGCTGCCTTCTTCAGGCTCTGGTCATGATGCCAAAGCCTAAAAATCTTCTCATGAACCACTAGAGAGATTGCCTTGATATATGGTATGGAACACTCTTTGGTGTTGAAGATTAAAGTTTGTTTAAGGGAAGTTGGTAGATCAATATTTGGGCTCTCTGTGTGTACATACCCATTTTGGGCTCTGCCCCAAATTTCTATTTCAAGAACCGATGGGCCGATTTGATCCAAATTTGGCATGTAGTATAAGTGGGTCCAACGTACTTGATTGATGCCCCTTCTTTTTTTTTTCGTAGCCCTGTGGGTACCCCAGGAGCTAAAAATAGAAAACAATTCAAATGCCCATATTTCTCAAACTATACCGAACAGAGAACTGTTATTTGGTGTGAAGCATCCTTTTGACCCGTCGAATGGATTTAAAAAACAAATGGCCATTGGTTGTGTCAGAGTGTTCTGTAGGGGCGTTTGGAAAAAAATGCTTAGCATATTTGCAAAAATTGGTAAAAAAAATTTCTTCAGAACTGCTGATCAGAATCTTTTGATATTTGGTATACAGCATTCATAGGACGGTCAAATACAAGTGTGTTCAAATCGAGCCCCTCGGTTCATATTTGGGTTCAACACAAGAGCCCAAATAATTAACTTAGGGCGCTATGGGGAATAAGCTTTAAAAATCTTCTTCTTCTGGTATACAACATCTCTCCAGGGATCAGATTGAAGTTTGTTCATATTGAGTCGCTATTTTAATATTTGGGCTTCCTATGGGAGCCCAAATATTAACTTGGTGCAATATGGGAAATAATCTTTAAAAATCTTCTTCTTCAGATCCACCAGTCAAATTCTTTTGATATTTGGTATGCAGCATCTCTGGGGGGGGGGGTGTAGATTCAAGTTTGTTCAAATGGGATACCTGGATGAATATTTGAGCTCTTTATTAGAGCCCAAATTTTAACTTAAAGCAATATGAGAAATTTTTTTTAAAATCTTCTTTTTCAGATCCACTGGTGAGTATCCTTTCATATTTAGTATGTGACATCTCTAGAGGTGTAAGATTTGAATTTGTTCAAATAGAGTCCCTGGGTTAATATTTGTGCTTCCTGTGGGAGCACAATTATTAACTTGGTGCAATATTTCTTTTTTCAGGCCTGCTAGTGAGAATCCTTTTATATTTGGTATATGACATCTCTAGAGGTGTAAGATTCGAATGTGTTCAAATCGAGTCCCTGGGTTAATATTTGGGCTTCCTGTGGGAGCCTGAATATTAACTTGGTGCAATATGGGGAATAATCTTTAAAAATCTTCGTCTTCAGATCCACCAGTCAGATGCTTTTCATAGTTGGTATGCAGCATCTCTAGAAGGTTGTGGGGGTTAGATTCAAGTTTGTTCAAATGGGATCCCTAGATGAATGTTTGGGCTCTTTATTGGAGCCCAAATTTTAACTTAGTGCAATATGAGAAAATTTCTTTAAAAATCTTTTTCAGACCCACTAGTGAGAATCTTTCATATTTATTATGTGACATCTCTAGAGGTTTAAGGTTCAAATTTGTTCAAATCGAGTTCTTGGGTTAATATTTGGGTTCCCCAAGGGGGCCCAAATATTTACTTAGTGCATTATGGGGAATTATCATTTAAAATCATCTCCTTCAGATCCAGCAGTCAGGTTTGTTTGATATTTGGTGTACAACACTTGGGAGGGTTAGATTGAAGGTAGTTCAAATTAGGTCCCTGGTTTAATATTTGGGCTTTTTATTGAAGCCCAGTTTAACTTAATGCAATATGAGAAAATTTCTTGAAAATTCTTCTTCAGGTCCACCAGTGAGAATCTTTTCATATTTGGTATGTAACATATCTAGGGCTGTCAAATTCAGGTTTGTTCAAATCAGATCATTTGTTTTTTCTTCTTTTTTTTTTTATTTTCTTTTCTTCTTTTTTAGCTCACCTGAGCGAAGCTCAAGGGGAGCTTTATTAATCGCTTTCCGTCCGTCGTCCGGTGTCGTCCGGCGTTAACTTTACAAAACCAACTTCTCCGAAGAAACCACTGGCCCAATATTTTTCAAATGTTGGGTAAATGTTTATTACCTAATGTCAATTCAGATTTGTTCAAATGATGTTGCCCCCTCCTCCTGGGTGGGGCATGCCCCGAGGGGCACCAAAATCTTCTTCTCATGAACCAGCAGAAGCAGAGACTTGATATTTGGTATGCAGCTTCCTTTTTCAAGTTTGTTCAAGAGAAGTTTGTCGGGCATTATTTGCCTTCGTTACGGGAGGGGCAAAAATTTTCGCCTCGCCTAAAATTTCTATATTTTTATACTGTACCAATGACCCAGACTTAGCTGGTGCTAACTCTAACAAAACCAGGGCCAAACACAAATTTTGCCCCCCAATCCCCAAAATTTGCATCCAAAACAAAAAGAAATCATGTCCTAAAGGACCTCCATACTACGCCTCTACTGCGCATGCGCAGTGACGCAGACGTCCCGAAATTGGCGCCAATTATCATTCTCTGTTTGGCCCTTCATCAGTCAACATCTCACTGATCTTTGTGCTTGTAAATCTCAGTTTAAAGGATGCCAGACACGTAATTCTTGGAGAAAATGTGATTCTAAGGAGGATAGAAGGAGGAGAGGAAAAAGAAGTGACAAAAAATAATCAGGGCTGTACTTAAAATTTTTTGATGAAATTATGTTAAGTTGCCTATTTTCGAGGCATGGGCCTCTTGTTGTCATTCTTGCTAATTGTTGCACTGCTTATTCAGTGTTTCCTCTCCCCTAGCCGTCTAAAGTCCCCCCTTGCAATTCTCCCATGCTTTTGGCACATTTTTGAGAAATTTCATTTCTAAAATTTCCTGGGAGAGTTGCTTGGTTACAGAATGTTTTCTGTTATTTTCCCCATAGTTACGTTTTCACCCATCGGTGTGTAACGTTTGTGTTCTGCATCTTCCATCTGATGTTCTTCAGATTCTCCCCTGGGAGTCTCTGTTTTGCATCAGATAGAGTGTAATTGATGACTGATTCCGGGCCAGTTTTTTCAGTGCCTGGAGTCATGTTTTCTGGTGTTTTTACACTGTTTGTTTTCATTGGCAACAGCCTTTTTTGAGGGGGGCTGTTTGCCTTTGCTGTAGTTTATCTCACTATAAGATACATTTGTATTATCCGAAAGTGTCTCATTAATTATTTAATATAAATTTAAAATTTTTGACCACACTTTGCCATCGGATCCATCGGGGCTCAACGTTACTTTCCAGCAACTTGGGCTTCGCTGAAAAAATATTTTTTCAAAATTATTTTGTTTTGCAATTGTTTTTTCATTTATTAATGGATCATGTTATTATGTATCTTTGTGTCAGGGGTTTTTGCGAGTAACTAGGACTTATTGTTGTTCTTTCACAATGAAGGGACGTTGTTCAAATTGTAATAGGAAGAAATCTTCCTCTGACTTTCATGATCATTGTATTAATTGTAGTCAGTGTTCTCGCATTAATCCCTGTCCTATATGTGAACATTGGGATGAGAAACATTGGAAACGTGTGTCACGATATGTTGTTTCTGGAGAAAGAGCGATTCCAGCTCTTTCTCCGCAAGGTCACTCTACTCTCTCAGTTTCTATTTCAGAGGAACCAGAACAGGGTGATGTTTCCATGTTATCTTCTTCAAGTGTGCGTCCGTCGTCACAAATGAATTCAGAGCTAGCGGCAAAAGTGCTCATGGAGATTAGACAAATGTCGTCCGCTAGCTCGCCCGGTGTAGCGTCCATTCACGGAATGGTTCGGCAGCCGGGTTCGTCCGATGCGGTCCAAAAGCGGATGGTGAAAGGGATACGGATGACTTGGAGCTATCCCTTTCGGAACAACATAAAGCTGCCGTGGACTTCATCCGGCACTTTCTCCCTCAAGTTGTTCCATCGGGCCAGACTGCTGCGCTTCCGGACAAGAGAATTATAGCGTCATTGGACTCTGAATTTTTTGAGCGGTTCAGGGACATCGCTCCCGAGTTTCCGTCGCAGTCCAATAATGTTGCAAGAACATTTGAATTATTGAACGACGCTATATTTAAACTTGCTTCCAGGACGGGGAAAGCAGGTTTCTTGTCCGCTAATACTCTCAACCTGCCTTTCATTAATGCAAGGAATAAATTCGATACGGCAGGACAGGGTATACCGAGAGTTCCTCTGCGCATGGACGACGAGGCGGAAGACTTAGAGCTATCATTACCGTCGTCAGCTTCTATTCCAACCGCGGTGTTGGAAACAGCTATTGCGTCTAACAGAGCCAATTTAGATGCCTTATCTTACGCAGATCACCTTACTAAGGCGTTATCACTGCGCCTTCAGGGGAAAGAGTTTCAGGATATACAATCCTCTTTAAGACTTCTTTCAAGGGCAGTAGCTTATTCCACGTGTAACTCCGCCCTTTCAGTGGCAAATCTGGAGTTGGTTAGACGTGACGCAGCCCTAGCTACATCCACATTAGTGGATTCTAAGGTGAAGAACTCTCTTAGAGTCGCTTCGGTCTCAGGAGAACTTCTCTTTGACGGCAAGCTTTCCGCTATTTATGATAAAATTACAAAGAAAGCTAAGGATTCTCTGTTGTTCAAATCTGCTCCTAAGAAGTCGGATACAGCAGACACGAATAAGACAGGCACTTCTGGGTCTAATGTGCCCAAGAGAGGTTCCTATAGAGGTTCCGGTGCGTCCTCTTGGTCTTATTCGAGAGACCGTCAGGATAGCGACTCTCGTTCAGGACGTCCTTCAGGCCGGGACAATCGGTCGGACGCCCCGAGGTCGACGGGGCGAGGTGCGGGTCGTGGAAGACGTGGTTTCTCCTACCGCAGGCCTCGCAGGTCCAGGAGGTGATGGCTTAAACCTCTATCGCGTTCCGGTTGGCGGAAGGTTGTCGAGCTTTTCACAAGAATGGGCGTCGATTACGGATGACCCTTGGGTGAGAGGAGTGACTTCGGAAGGTCTAAAGATATCCTTCAAACGAAAGCCTCCATTAACTCGAAGTCCAAAGTGGACTCATCTTCCGTCAAATCCGCAGAAAAGAGACGCTCTGTTATCAGAGGTGCAGTCTCTTTTAATGAAGAACGCGGTAGAGGTCGTAGAAAACCAGGAATCTCCGGGATTCTACAGCCATCTGTTTCTGGTTCCGAAACCAGATGGCTCGTTCCGTCCAGTCATAGATTTGAGCTGGATAAACAAGCTGATCGTCGCTCCGAAGTTTTATATGGAGACGATTCGATCGGTCAGAGCGAGTATTCGGGTGAACGATTATGCAACGAGCATAGATCTCAAAGATGCGTACTTTCACGTCATGGTACATCCGACATTCCGAAAGTATCTACGCTTCGCAGTCCTAGGAGTGGTGTATCAATTCCGGGCGATGTGCTTCGGATTGAATCTAGCACCCTGGGCTTTCACTCGGGTAATGAACTCGGTAATGATCTACTTCCGAGCTCATTCGTCTGCGGTAACGTCGGCCTACCTGGACGACATTCTTCAGAGGTACGGCAACGAGTTAACGCTTCAGAACGATGTTCAGAATCTTCTTCTATTGCTCCGACGTCTCGGTTTTATAGTAAACGAGGAGAAGTCGGATCTGGTGCCGTCCAAGTCATTCACTCATCTGGGAATGAGCTTCGAGACGCACAACAATCTCGTTCGTCTGCCGTTAACCAGAGCGAAATTAGTCAGTTGTTACGCTCGCTATTGTCTGCACGCAGACAAAGTCACGGCGAGAGAATTTATGAGACTGATAGGTCTGTGCGGAGCCGCCGCGGATCTCATTCCGATGGGGCGGTTACGCACACGTCCTCTTCAAATTTTCCTGACTCAGAATTGGAGTGTGAAAATTCATTCGCTCGATGTAGACGTTCTCTTGTCAGATCAAGTGAAACAAGAGATTCAGACTTGGGCAAACATTCAGTGGTTAACTCAGGGAGTTCCGCTGCAGTTGCCGGATCCGAGTTTTACCGTTATGACGGATGCCAGTCAAACAGGTTGGGGTGCATCATTAATCCCAAAGGATTCGAGATGCCAGGGTCTTTGGGATCCGCAATTCCTGTGCAAGCACATAAACATCAAGGAAATGATGTCAATTTGGCTTGCGTTACGTCACTGGATGGACATTATTCACGATGCTCATGTCCAAATCCTATCCGACAATACGACAGTAGTGGCGTATATACGGAATCAGGGAGGCACTCATTCAGTTGCGTTGTTCAATCTAACGGAAAGAATCCTTCTGTTTGCGTTAGAACATCACGTTCTTCTTTCGGTCCGTCACATACCGGGTCGTCTGAATGTGCTAGCAGACTCCCTTTCACGAAAGGGTCGCTTGTTGCCGTCGGAGTGGACTCTCAACAAACAAGTATTCAATCAGATTTGCTACCAATGGGAACGGCCAATGATAGACTTATTTGCGACACATCTCAACAATCAGTTGCAGACGTATGTGTCTCCGTGTCCGGATCCAAGAGCATTTGCAGTAGACGCTCTGTCGATCCCTTGGGACGGAATGATAGGATATGCGTATCCTCCAGCGCCGTTAATTCAACAAGTATTGCTAAAGATAAAACAATCTCAATGCAAGATTCTGTTGGTAGCATCTCTGTTGCCACAGAGACTGTGGATAAATCTACTCAGGTGTCTGTTGTGGGACCTACCGCGGAAGCTTCCTCCACGGGAGGATCTTCTTTCGCAGGGGAAATCGCGCCAACTCCATCACAACCCGCAAGGTCTCAACCTTCACGTTTTTCCGTTGTGCGGTCCTTCTTGCATGGCAAGCACTTTACAGGACGAGCAGTGGACGCGATTTCTAACTGTAGGAGGACCTCCTCTTCGCTAAACTATGCGGCTAAGTGGAAGGTTTTTCGTCGTTGGTGTAGGGATCATTCTGTAGATATATTCGATCCCTCTATACCAGACATTGCAAACTTTCTAGTATACTTGTTTGACGAAATCAAACTGCAGCCTGTTACTATAAAGGGTTATAGATCTATGTTATCTGATACCTATGCACATCATGATAGTTTACAAATTGGATCTAATGTCTCTTTATCGAAGTTGGTTAGAAACTTTTCGATAAATAGACCCAGAACTCTTAGCTTAATTCCTAAGTGGAATTTAGCTTGGGTTCTTCTTAAATTGAAGGAAAAGCCATTTGAACCTCTTGGGACAGTAGATTTCAAATTCTTATCTTATAAGACAGCTTTTCTCTTAGCTTTCTCTTCTGCTAGAAGAGTCAGTGAGCTTCATGCACTATCGGTGGATGATTCTCATTATCGTAGTGTTGGGAATACTATCACCTTCACTACTAACGTGGGTTTTTTAGCTAAGAATCAGGCTCCTAATAAATATCCGGAACCTATTGTTATTAAGGCTCTTCCGTCTTCAGACGGGCGTAGGCCTTTACTCTGTCCTGTTAGAGCATTACGTATCTATAAACAGAGATCTCAGTTTATCAGAAAGGGACGGAAACGTTTTTTTCTGTCTTTGATGCCTAATAGAAAGGATATTTCAGTCCATTCTATTGCTAGATGGATTCAGTTAACTATCCGTACTGCTTATGAAGATTTATCTTCTTCTCAGCAGTCTGTGCTTAAGATTTCTGCTCATGAAGTAAGAGCTCTTTCTACTTCCTGGGCTTATGCTAATAGTGTTGCTATTACAGATTTAATGAAGGCTGCTTATTGGTCTCAGCCATCCACATTTACGAATTTTTATCTCAGAAATATTGAGTCCATTTCTGGAGACCTGCATTGTTTAGGTCCGTTATCTGTTGCTCAGAATGTCGTCCACTAAACAGTTGCAACTATAGTTATGCAGGCTTTCTGTTCCGGCAGTGACTCCGTCCGGCTGCCCTCTTCGCTCTGGGCTATTTGACCCAGGGCAAGGGGAAGGGGGGGGGGGGGGGGGGGGGGGTGTTCCCTTAGGTCACCTGCTTTATAGTGAAAAGCAAGGGAATGCCTCCTCCAAGTCAGTATTTCTGAGTCGCTTCCGGGATGGTTTTAAAGTGTAATATTAATGTTTAAATTCATTCATGTCTTATTTTTAAAGTGTAGCTCGGTGTGAAGCATTTGTATATGTCAAGTGTCAAACGGGCTTTAATATACAATACTCGGACACTTTTAAATGACTATAAAGAGTCTCAATTCTCTGGACTACTTTATTTATTGGCTTGCTTTAAAAATAATTAGTATAAGGGTTATACTGGATGTTAATAGAGAACATGAATGTTATTGTGCTCAATTATTAAGGGTAGTGTATCTTTCTAATTTAATATTAAATAAGAAAGATACATGTAAAGCCTAATACTCCTTTTCTCCTTAAGGGGTTACCTCTTTACTATATAGTTGAGCTTATTGGATTTTCCTCTATGTCCTAGGCCCTCCAGCCTGTTTACTATTCAGCTAAGTCTGGGTCATTGGTACAGTATAAAAATGTTAAAAAATTTATAGTAATTTATATATTTTTTATACTTACCAATGACCCAGACGGGGATGGCCCTCCCTGGAGTTGGGAACTCTTGCCTCCCCGCTGAGTACATAGCGCTGACCAGGCACTGCCAGTAAGAATGATAATTGGCGCCAATTTCGGGACGTCTGCGTCACTGCGCATGCGCAGTAGAGGCATAGTATGGAGGTCCTTTAGGACATGATTTCTTTTTGTTTTGGATGCAAATTTTGGGGATTGGGGGGCAAAATTTGTGTTTGGCCCTGGTTTTGTTAGAGTTAGCACCAGCTAAGTCTGGGTCATTGGTAAGTATAAAAAATATATAAATTACTATAAATTTTTTAACTTTCAGAACCGTCAGGTCGATTTGAACCAAATTTGATATGAGATGATAATGGGTCATAAGTAGTTGATTGATGAAAAAACAAATTTTCTCATTGCCCCGTGGGAACCTCGGGAGCTAAAAATAGGAAAAACCTTAAAACTGCCATATCTCCAAAACTACACAGCACAGAGAATTCTTATTTTGTTTTAAGCTTACTTTTATCCAGTAGAATAGAATGATTAAAAAAAATCCCTATCGGTTTGATCACAAGGTACTTTTTTCAGGACTTTGAAAAAGTGCTGAGTCAGCACTTTTTAACACGGTTGGCAATGGGAAAAAGATTAAAAAATCTTCTCCTCCAGATCCAGCAGGCAGAATCTTTTGATATTTGGTATGCAACATTGTAGGGTGGATCTGATTCAAGTTTGTTCAAATCAGTTCCCTGGGTTCATATTTGGGCTCAATATAGGTGTCCAAATTTGAACTTAGTGCATTTCAGACAAATTTCTTCTTCTCAAGATCCAGCAGGCAGAATCTTTTGATATTGGGTATGCACCATGCTAAGGAGGTGAGATTCAATTCTGTTCAAGCCAAGTCCCTGGGTTCATATTTGGGCTCACTGTGGGAGCCCGAATTATAACTTAGTTCAAAATGAGGAATTTTCTTTAAAAAGTCTTCTTCAGATCCAGCAGTCGGAATGTTTTGATATTTTTTATGCGGCATCTTTATTTGGGCTCAGTATAGAAGCTCGCTCTCGAATTCGAACTTAGTGCATTTCAGGCAAATTTCTTAAAAAATCTTCTTCTCCAGATCCAGTAGGCAGAATCTTTTGATATTTGGTATGCAACATTGTGGGGTGGATCTGATTCAAGTTGTTCAAATCGGCCCCCTGGGTTTATATTTGGGCTCAGTATAGAAGCTTGAATTCGAACTTAGTGCATTTCAGGCAAATTTCTTTAAAAATCTTCTTCTCCAGATCCAGCAGGCAGAATCTTTTGATATTTGGTATGCAACATTGTGGGGTGGCTCTGATTCAAGTTTGTTCAAATCGGCTCCCTGGATTCATATTTGGGCTCACTATAGAAGCCCGAATTCGAACTTAGTGCATTTTAGGCAAATTTCTTAAAAAATCTTCTTCTCCAGATCCAGCAGACAGAATCTTTTGATATTGGGTATGCACCAAGCTTAAGGGGGTGAAATTCAAGTTTGTTCAAGCCAAGTCCCTGGGTTCATATTTGGGCTCACTGTGGTAGTCCGAATTATAACTTAGTTCAAAATGAGGAATTTTCTTTAAAAATATTTTTCTTCAGATCCAGCAGTCGGAATGTTTTGATATTTGGTATGCAGCATCCTTAGGGGGATGAGATTCAAGTTTGTTCAAGCCATGTCCCTAGGTCCATATTTGGGCTCACTGCGGGAGCCCGAATGATAACTTAGTTCAAAGTGAGGAATTTTCTTAAAAATTCTTCTTCTTCAGATCCAGCAGTCAGAATGTTTTGATATGTGGTGTGTAGCATCCTTAGGGGGGTGGCGGAAATGCAAGTTTGTTAAAGCCAAGTCCCTGGGTCCATATTTGGGCTCCCTGTGGGAGCCCGAATTATAACTTAGTCAATATGAGGAATTTTTCTTTAAAAATCTTCTTCAGATTCAGCAGTCGGAATGCTTTGATATTTGGCATGCAGCAACCTTAGGGGGTTGAGATTCAAGTTTGTTCAAGCCAAGTCCCTTGGTTCATATTTGGGCTCACTATAGGAGCCTGAATGACAACTTAGTTCAAAATGAGGAATTTTCTTTAAAAATCTTCTTCAGATCCAGCAGATGAATGCTATTTTTATGCAGCATCCTTAGGGGAGGTGGGGGGGGTAAGATTCAAGTTTGTTCAAGCCATGTCCCTAGGTCCATATTTAGGCTCAGTGTGGGAACTCGAATTGTAACTTAGTTCAAAATGAGGAATTTTCTTTAAAAATCTTCTTCTTCAGATCCAGCAGTCGGAATGTTTTGATATTTGGTTTGCAGCATCCTTAGGGGGGTGAAATTCAAGTTTGTTAAAGCCAAGTCTCTGGGTTCATATAGCCCGAATTATAACTTAGTTCAATATGAGGAATATTCTTTAAAAACCTTCTTTTTTTTAGATCCACTGGTCAGAATCTTTGGATATTTGGTATAAGCTTTTCTTAGGAGGAGCAGATGCAATTTGTTGAAATCAATTCTTTGGGTTGATATTTAGGCTACCATGTCAGGTGATCGCCTCAGGCCCCCTGGGGCCTCTTGTTTTAAGTTTGCATTGATTATAAAAAGAGAGCATTTGACAGCCAAAAGGGCCATCTGAGAGGATCTGAGGAACAGATTTTTATATATACCCTATATAACATAAAGATTAGATATTGAAATATTTAGGGATGAGCCATATGTTTCAGACATTGAGAATGAGTGTTGCTCATAATATTCAGGTCTTTACTTATCAGTACAGGGCTATATGTGAAAGTTAAAATATTTTCAGGGGTATCCATCTATATCCCAAAGAGACAATATTCCTGATTGAGAAAAATTATAAAAATGCCATGTCGGACTGTCACTCTAAGCTCAATTGTCAGGGTATGGTTTAGATATCTCTCGGTGGAATATTTCAGATGCAGATACCATTTTTGTTTGTTTGCAGGTAGACAATAAGAAGCTAATTATTGATGTGATTGAGAAAATAAGGAAAATTGGCAATCAGTTGTTTAAAGAACAAAATTACTCAAGAGCAAAGAAAAAATACAACAAATCCTTAAGGTAAGTCCCCATAAAATAGATCTTCTGTTTTTCAGGCAATTTTTAGCTCAACTTGACAAAGTCAAGCTGAGCTATTGCCATCACTCCTCGTCCCTCAGTGTATGTATGTACATACGTCCACAACTTTGGCACACCACACAGGTTGCATTTATGATCAGATCATTTTGAAACTTGGTCCGCTTGTTTGGGGTGACCTCTAGGTGGGAGCTGTTGATTTTCTTCCATTTCTGTCAAAAAATGTTGCCGCTGGCAATGTTCTTTGAACTTCGTTTTGTCAGACCTCAATATTTCCCTTTGGCACACCCTACAGGGCACATTTATGATTGGATTGCTTTGAAACCTGGTATACTTGTTTGGGGTTATCTCTAGAAGGGAGCTATCTATTTTCTTCCATTTCTGTCAGAAAATGTTGCCACTGGCAACGACCATTGAACTTTGTTTAGTCAGGCATCAATATATTCCTTTGGCATGCCCTACAGGGCACATTTATGATCAGATTGGTTTGAAACTTGGTATGCTTGTTTGGGGTTACCTCTAGATGGGAGCTTTTGATTTCCATCACAAAATGTTTCCACTGGCAACGACCTTTGATGAACTTAGTGCAGTTATGAATCAATATTTCCTTTTGGCACACCCTGCAGTGCACATTTTTGACCGGATCACTTTAAAACTTGGTGTGCTTGTTTGGGGTGACCTCTAGATGGGAGCTATCAATTTTCTTCCATTTCCATCAAAAAATGTTGCTGCTGGCAACGACCAATGAACTTGGTTTAGGCAGGCAGCAATATATTCCTTTGGCATGCTCTAAAGGGCACATTTGTAATCAGATCGGTTTCAAACTTGGTATGCTTGTTCAGGGTTCCTGCGGGCCTTGAAAAGCCTTGAATTTGAAAATCAATATTTTTATACTGTACCAATGACCCAGACATAGCTGGTGCTAACTCTTAAAATATAGGGCCAAACACAAATTTTGCCCCCCAATCCCCAAAATTTGCATCTAAAACTAAAGAAAACATGTCCTGAAAGGCCCTCCACACTTCGCCCCTACTGCGCATGCGCAGTGTCAAGGACGTTCCGAAATTGGCGCCATTTATCATTCTAAGTTTGGCCCTTCATCAGTTAACATCTGACTGATCTTTGTGCTTTTAAATCTCAGTTTAAATGATGCCAGACACATAAATATTAGTGAAATGGTGATTCTAAGGAGGATAGAAAAGGAGGAGAGGAAAAGAATGTGTGACAGAATATTATCAGGGCTGTAACTTAAAATTTTTTAATGAAATTATGTTAAGTTACCTATTTTCAAGGCAGCAGCCATTTTGTTGTCATTCTGATT
Source organism: Pictodentalium vernedei (assembly GCA_031216915.1). Lineage (NCBI taxonomy): Eukaryota > Metazoa > Mollusca > Scaphopoda > Dentaliida > Dentaliidae > Pictodentalium > Pictodentalium vernedei. The sequence goes on along the minus strand of CM062297.1, from coordinate 231,707,978 downwards.
ATTTAGTTACACTGTTTTTTCAAGTGTTTTCCTCTCTCCCTGTCCTTTAAGTTCCCCCTTGCTATTCTCCCATGCTTTTGGCATAGTTTCTGTAATTATTATTACTAAAATTTCTTGGGAGTTTTAGCTGAATAACAGAATGAATTCTGTTCTTTCCCCATGTTTACGTCTTCACCTACGGGTGGTTAGGCGTTGTGTTCTGCATCTACCATCTGATGTTCTGCAGTTTCTTCCCTGGAAGTCTCTGTTTTGCATCAGATGGTGTATTTTTGGTAACTGATTTCGGGCCTGGGTGCCTGGAGTCTTATTTTAGTGTTTTTACACTCATTGTTTACATTTACAACAGCCCTCTGTGTGAGGGGGGGATTTCTAAATAATAATATCTTTATGTTATTTTAATCATAACTAGATACATTATTATTGTTCGTAAGTGTTGAATAAATTGTTTAAAATATTTTTAAAATTTTTGTCCACACTTAGGCTTGGGATCCATTGGGGCTCAACGTTACTTTTCAGAAACTTGGGCTGTTCTGAAAAAATATTTTTTCAAAATATTTTGATTTCAATTATTTTTTCTATATTAATGGATCATATTATTATTATGTATTTTGATTGCCAGGGGTTAGTGCGAGTACCAGGACTTGTTTTCTTTTCACATTGAAAGGATATTGATCAATTGTTTTAAGAGGAAGTCTTCCTCTGACCTTATTATCATTCTATATGTGGTCAGTGTACTCGCATTAACTCCTGTTCTGTATCGTATGATTTCGATGACAATATGGGAAGCGTATGTCACGGTATGTTGTTGGGGATTTGGACACTCCGGTCCTTTCCCCGCAGGGTCACTCTACTTTATCAATTTCTATTTCAGACGATCAAGATTAGGGTGATGTATCTGTGATGTCTTCCAACAGTGTGCCTCCGTCGTCACAATTAATGAAGGGCTAGCGGAAAAGTGCTCATGTAATATGCCAATTGCCTAAGAGGACCCTAGTAGGTTCGACGGCCTTTGACGTCCGCTAGCTCGCCCGGTGTAGCGTCCATTCACCGAATGGTTCGGCAGCCGGGTTCGTCCGTTGCGGTCTAGAAGGAATTTTGGGGTGATGCGAGCACTATAAATTTAACTTAATGCACACCCAGTGACGGCGGATCGGAGGGAGAACGGAGGAAGCCTTTTAGTCCGGTTCATAGCTCGTTCCGGTCCATCCGGACGGCAAGCGAGAGAGGCCCCTCTCTCGTTCAACAACATCTGGCCCCAGATGTTGTGGTACAAATGTGTCGCTAGCGGAGCATACGTCCGTCGCTCGGGACGCTCCGTTGTATAGGCAGTCCGCTGAGACTGCTAAGGCTTCCTCTTCTCGTCAGCGCACACGACCGCACCTTGGCTGCGTGACCGCCGATATATTACAGCTTCGCCGATCAAGGATTCTTCGGCGACCAGGTCACACCATCCGGCAGCCAGGGATTCGAGACCGATGGACTCCGGACGTTCGCATAGGAAAAGTATGCGGGAGCCATCTGATGCGGAGCTGCCCTCGGCGAAGCAGCGATAGACTGCGCCTCCGCAGGTCTCGACGCCGGACATTCTTGTGCACATAGCACAGCTTATCGCAGCATCCCAGCAGCCGACAGAAACGGTGTCGGATCGAGAATTATCCGACAGCGCTGGGTCGGTAGCCGGGGACTCGAGGCCTGCAGACTCCGGACGTTCGCATAGGAAGTGTGCGGGAGTCAACGTACACGGAGCTTCCAGCGGCAATGCATCGTAAGTCCGCTACTGCACAGGCCTCGGGAACGGACGTGCTTTCCTTAATAGCACAGTTTATCGCAGCATCCCAGCATCAACTGAATCTGTCGCATATATTTTATCCGACGATGCTGGGTCGGGACGCTCCGCGGAAGCGGGTACGGACGTCCGAAAGTTTCATCCGGTCCGACGGGATACCGAAAGGGATTCGGAGGATTTCAAGCTTTCCCTTTCGGAACAACATATGCTGCGATGCCGGATAAGAAACTGATAGCGTCGGTGGACTTAGAAATTTTTGGTTCGGTTCAGGGACATCGTCCCTCAGTTCCGACATAGTCCAATAATGTCACACAAACTTTCGAATTATTGAACGACGCTATATATATTATTATTTTATGCTTGCTATCCAAGCATTTCTGGTTTCTTGTTCGAAGAGTTATGGAGATGTCTTTCAAAAGTGTGCCTCTGTCGTCATAGTTAATGAAGAGTTAGCGGCAATAAGTGCTCATGGAATATGTCTATCGCTTACGGAGTGACATTCGCTAGCTCACCCGGTGTAGCGTACATTCATCGAATGGTTCGGCTGCCGGGTTCGTCCGTTGCGGTCTAGGAAGGAGATTTGGGTGATGCGAGCACTTTAATTACTTTAGTACTCACCCAGTGACGGCAGATTGAGGACAGATCGGAGGAAGCCAACAACATAGGGGACCGCATGTTGTGGTTCAGATATTTTACATTCGGAGCATATGTCCGTTGCTCGGGACGCTCCGTTATATTGACAGTCCGAGAGACTGTCTTTAATGCTTCCTCATCCTCACAGCAGGGCACACGACCGCACATTGGCTACGTGACCTCGAGTATCCGATCAGTTTCGGCATTCAGTGATTCCACAGCGAATAGGTCGCGCCATCCGGTAGCCAAGGGACACGAGGCCTATACACTCCGTTCGCTCGCATATTGGAAGTATGCACGGGGTAACGATCTCGGAGCTTCCTGCGGCAATGCATCGTAAGACCGCTGCTCCTCAGGCCTCAGTGACGGATGTGCTATCCGAGTTAGCACAGTTGTTTCGCAGCATCCCAGCAATTGACAGTTTCTCGGTCGAATCAGGAATTATCCGACGGCGCTGGGTCGGTGCGGTCCGCGGTTGCATCAAGCTACGGACGACCGAACGCTTTATAGGGTCCGACAGGATGGCGAAAGGGATTCGAAAGATTTCGAGTTTTCCCTTTAGTAGTATCGGAAGATGCCTTTCATATCTTCTGGCATTTCTTCCAGTGATTATTTTTCGGACTTCATTGCTGCGATCTTGGATAAGAGACTTATAGCGTCATTGGACTCGGATTTTTCGATCGGTACAGGGACTTTGTCCCTGACTTACCGACGCAGTCCAATATTGTCATTACAACATGTGTTTTATTTTTCGACGCTATATATTTATATATATATACAAGCCTGCTACTAAGCATGATAGTTTAGTTTCTTGTCCGCGTGGCTCATTTCTGCCATTTTATCTTTTTTACAAATAGTTTATTTTGGCAGAGCAGGGCATACCGAGAGTTCATATGCGTCTAGACGGTGTGATTAAAGACTGCATATATTCTTTTTCGCCGTTTATGTCTTTTCCAATTTCAATGTTGGGAACGACATTATGTATAGTAGACTTAACTTAGACGCTTTATTATACGTAATCCGCCTTACTGAGGCGTTATCATTACGTCTTCAAGAAAAGATTTACGGGATATTATTCTCAATGTAATTTCTTTTGAGGGCAGTAGTTTGTTCACGTATAACTCCGCCCTTCAGTGGCTGATTGGAGTTGGTTAGACGTGATGCAGCCCTAGCTACATCCACGCGTGGATAGTAGGTTAAGAACTCTCTCAGAGTCGCTTCATTCTCGGAGGAGCTTCTCTTCGACGGCAACTTTCCGGCAATCCATGAATTGCTTGATTTATACATTCTCTTGTCTATCTAGTGTTACAAGAGATTCAGACTGGGGCAAACATTCGGTGGTTGACTCAGAGAGTGCCGCCGCAGTTGCCGGACCCGAGTGTGGCTGTTATGACGGTTGCCAGTCAAACAGATTGGGATATATACTGATCCCTACGGATTCGAAGTGCCAGGGTCTTTGGGTTCCGCAGTCTTTTAGCTATCAGTTTAACTTCCGCGGAATAATGTTTTTTAGGCTTGCTTTATGTCATTGCATGAACATTATTCAGAAACGCATGCCCAAATTCCTGTCCTTTAATTCGACAGTAGTGGCTTATCTCCGGAACCAGGGAGGCACTCTTTCGTTTCCGTTATTCAATTTAATGGAAAGAATCCGTCTGTTGGTTATAGTACACCAAGTTCAGTTTTGGTCCGTCATATTCTGGGTCGTCTGATTGTTTTATCGCTCTCCCGTTCTCTTACGGGTCGCTTGTTGCTGTCAGAATGGACTCTCAACAAACAAGTATTCAATCAGATTTGCTATCTATGGGAGCGCCCAATGATGTTTTATTTATGACACAGCTTGCTAATCAATTGCAGACGTATGTGTTACCTTGTCCAGATCTCTGAGCTAATACTGTTAACGCTCTATTGATCTATAGGACGGAATGATAGGATACGCGTATCCTCCGGCGCTGTTGTTTTAGCAGGTATTGCTAAGATAAACAACCACAATACATTTCTGTTGATAGCATCTCTATCTTCACAGAGATCATGAGTAATTTACTCTCTTGTCTACTGTGGATCTTAACGTGAAATCTTCCTCTATGTGAGGATCTTTTTTCACTGGGTAAATCGTGTCATCTTTATCACAACCAGCAAGGTCGCAACCTTCATGTATTCCGTTGTGTGGTCCGTATTGCATTGTAAGCACTGTACTGGACGAGCTTTGGACGCGATTTCTTACTATAGGAGATCCTCTTCTTCGCTATTCTATGCGACTAAAGTGGAGGCTCTTCCGTCGTGGTGTAGGGATCATTATGTTCATATTGTTGATCCCTCCATACTACTCATTGCTATTTTTTAGTATACTTGTTTCACAAGATCTACTGCAGCCTGTTGTTATTTAGGTTATAGGTTTATGTTATCTCATACCTATGCACTCTACGATAGTTTACAATTGAGTCTTTTGTCTCTTTATCTAAGTCAGTTAGTAACTTTTTGATAAATAGACTTAGAATCTTTAGATTAAATTCCTATACGGATTTTAACTTCGGTTCTTATTTAGCTAAGTAATCATTTGAGCCTCTGGAAACAGTAGTTTTCAAATTCTGACCTTTTAGACAGTAATTCTGTTGGTTTCTCTTTTACTGTAGAGTCAGTGAGTTTCATGCACTATCGATGGATGATTTTCACTTTCATAGTCAATACTTCCGTTACTATTTAGGTTGGATTGTTGCATAAGAGTTAGGCTCCTATTATCCGGAACCTATTATTTTAAGGTCCTTCCGTCTTCGTATGGGCATAGGCCTTTACTCTTTCCGGGTACAGTTTATGTATTTATAAACAGATATCTGTTTATTACAAGGGCGTAAGCTTCTTCGGTCTTTGATGTCTAGTAGAAGGACGTTACGCTCCATTTTATTGTTAATGGATTCTATTAACTAGCGTACTGCTTATGGTATATCATTGGCTTAGCAGTTGTGCTTAAGATTTCGGCTCATGAAGTAAGAGTTCTTCTACTTCTTGGGCTTACATTAATAGTGTTGCTATTATAGATTTTTGAAGGCTGCTCATTGCGCTCAGCCATCCATTCATGAATTTTATCTCAGAAATATCGAGTCCATTTCTGGAGGCCTCTATTGTTAGGTCTATTATCTACTGCTCAGAATGTCATTCACTTAACAGTTGCTACTATAGCTAGGTAGGCTGTCTGTTTCGGCAGTGTCTCCGTTCGGCTGCCCTCTTCGCTCTGGGCTATTTGACCCAGGGCAAGAAAAAGGGGGGGGGGGGGGAGGGTGTTCCCTTGGGTCACCTGTTTTTACCATGAAAACAAGGGGATACCTCCTCCGGAGTTAGTAATTCTGAGCTGTTATTGGGATGGTTGTTTAGTGAGAAGTTTAAGTTTATAAAATTCATTCAAGTCTTAGTTTTTAAAGTATAGTTTTTGAATATTGCATATGTCAACGGACATGATTATGCAATTCTCACACACTTTTAGGAGTATAAGAGTCTCTATTCTCTAGACTTACTTTATTATTGGCTTACTTTAAAAATTATTAGTATAAGGATTATTGGATATTAATAGAGTACATGGATGTATGAAGCTCAATTTTTGGAAGGTGTTGTATCTTTCTAATTTATCATAAATAAGAAAGATACATGTAAGGCCTATTACTTCTTTTCCCTACAGAGGATGACTCTATTTTATTTTATTGAGCGTATTCCATTTTGCTCTATGTCCTTGGCCCTCCAGCCTTTTTACTATTCAGCTATGTCTGGGTCATTGGTACAGTATAAAAATGTTAAAAAATTTATAGTAATTTATATATTTTTTATACTTACCAATGACCCAGACGGGGATGGCCCTCCCAGGAGTTGGGAACTCTTGCCTCCCCGCTGAGTACATAGCGCTTACCAGGCACTGGTTATTAGAATGATAAATGGCGCCAATTTCGGAACGTCCTTGACACTGCGCATGCGCAGTAGGGGCGAAGTGTGGAGGGCCTTTCAGGACATGTTTTCTTTAGTTTTAGATGCAAATTTTGGGGATTGGGGGGCAAAATTTGTGTTTGGCCCTATATTTTAAGAGTTAGCACCAGCTATGTCTGGGTCATTGGTAAGTATAAAAAATATATAAATTACTATAAATTTTTTAACTTTCAAAGCCTGAAAAGTACTTGAATTTCCACAAAACTTCAAAAGTGGCCTGGAAAATCCTTGAAAACAATCTTTCAAAATATAAAAACCATCAAAATTTTCCTGTGATTATCCTCCAGCTTATTTCCGCTGGTATTGTACTCTTGAATTTTGGTCGATAACCTTGAAAAACCATGAATTTTACTTCTATGGAGCCTTGAAAAACCTTAGATATGGCATGGAAATGGCCTTGAAAAGCCTGGAATCCGCTTACTAATTAGCTGCAGGAACCCTGTTGTTTGAGGTCACCTCCAGATGGGAGCTATAGATTTTCTTTGATTTCTGTCAAAAAATGTTGCCGTTGGCAACGACCTTTCATGAGCTTAGTGCAGTTTTGCATCAATATTTCCCTTTGGCACACCCTGCAGTGGACATTTGTGGCTGAATCACTTGGAAACTTGGGGTGACCTCTGGATGGGGGCTATCGATTTTCTTCCATTTCCATCAAAAAATGTTGCCGCTGGCCACGTTCTTTGAACTTGGTTTAGTCAGACCTCAATATTTTCCTTTGGCACAACCAACAGGAAACATGATTGGATCGCATTGAAACCTGATATGCTTGTTTGGGGTTACCTCCAGATGGGAGCTATCAATCTTTTTTTATTTCCAGCACATTTATGATCGGATTGCTTTGAAACTGGGCATGCTTGTTTGGGGTAACCTCTGGATGGGAGCTATCAATTTTCTTCCATTTCCATCAGAATATGTTGCTGCTGGCAACGTTCTTTGAACTTAGTTTAGTCAGACCTAAATATTTCCCCTTGGCACACCCTACAGGGAACATTTATGATTGGATTGCTTTGAAACCTGATAAGCTTCTTTGGGGTTACCTCCAGATGGGAGCTATCGTTTTTTTTTTATTTCTGTCAAAAAATGTTACCGTTGACCTTTAAACTTGGTTTAGTCAGACCTCAATACAGTGGAACCCTGTTAACTGAATACCTACTTTGCCAATGAAAATTATTCAATTAACAGGAGTCAATTAACAGGGATTGTGTCACTTTTCTGTATTATAGAGATAAACTTAGCATTTATTCTATAATATTTTGTTTGACAGAGCTCCCTGAGCTCTGTCAAACAAGATATAATGTATTAAATGCCTGTATTGGATGTACTGAGGCCAAATAGATCTATAAACAAAGGAAAACTGGGGAAAGTCAGGGTAGGTTACAAGATTTTTTATTCAATTAACAGGAGTTTACTCTATAACCTATATTCAATTAACAGGTCAAATTTGTACTGGAGGTTTGGTAAATGGTTTTGTGTTGGGAAATTATATTCAATTAACAGTGTTATTCAGATAAGAGATATCCAGTTAAGTGGGCTCCACTGTATTTTCCTTTAGCACACCCTACAGGGTACATTTTTGATCAGATCACTTTGAAACTTGGTATGCTTGTTTGGGGTGACCTCTAGATAGGAGCTATTGATTTTCTTCCTTGTCCATCAAAAAATGTTGCCGTTCGCAATGACCTTTGATGAACTTAGTGCAGTTATGCATCAATATTTCCCTTTGACACACCCTGCAGGGCACATTTGTGATGATTGATTTGTGATGATTGAATCGCGTGGAAACTTGGTGTGCTTGTTTGGGGGTGACTTCTAGATGGAAGCTATTGATTTTCTTCCATTTCCTTCCAAAACAGTTGCCGTTGGCAACGAGCTTTGATGAACTTAGTAAATAAAAACTTAGTGCAGTTATGCATCAATATTTCCCTTTGACACACCATGATTGGACATAAGACACATTTATGATTGGATCGCTTGAAAACTTGTTTGGGGCGACATCGACATGGGAGCTATCAGTTTTCTTCCATTTCTGTTAAAAAATGTTGCCACTGGCAACAACCTTTGAAATTAGTTTAGTCAGACCTCAGTATTTCCCTTTGGCACACCCTACAGGGCACATTTATGATTGGATCACTTTGAAACTTGGTATGTGTGTTTGAGGTAACCTCTAGATGTGAGCTATTGATTTTCATTTCCACAAAAAAGTATTGTCATTATCACCAGCCTTTGAACTTAGTGCATAGCAACTTATCTCTTTTGCACTCTCTGCAGGGTATATTTATGAATTTCCATAAAAAAGATAAAAGAAACATTGCCACAAGCAATGCCCTTCAAACTTAGTGCATTTGTGCATTAACATTTTCCTTTGGCATGCCTCAGAGGGCGCATTCATTATCAGGTTGTTTTGAAACTTTGTATGCTTATTCAGGGTGACAAATATAGGAGCTATCGATTTTCTTTTCATTTCCATCAAAAACTGTTGCTGTTGGCAACAATCTTTGAATTTATTGTATTTGTGCATCAACATTCCTCTTTGACATGGCCTGCAGGGCACATTTATCATAGGATTGTTTTTGAACTTGGTGTGCTCATTAGGCGAGACCTCTAGATAAGAGCTATTGATTAGCATTCATTTCTGTGAAAAAAAGTTGCTGTTTACAATAATAATCTCTGAACTTACTGCATTTGTGTATCAACATTCTTCCTTTAGCCAGCCTTACAGCTTACATTTAAAAATGTGTGGATTGCTCGGACGTTGTGCACACACAATGCTGTTATGTTGAAGTTTCACCAAATAACATTAGAACTAATGATCTTCAATTTTGCCATTTCACTTATAACTTACCAAGTTCAAGTTTGTCAAGTTTAGCTGCAGTGTCATTGACACTTTCATTTGTAAAATTACATGTGGGTGGGCAGTTTTTTATTTTATTTTTAGCCTGACTGTTTACAGTGAGGGCTATAGTCATGACTTTTGTCCGTCTGTCCGTCCATCTGTCCATCTGTTAACATTTAGAGTTTGGTTAAAGTTTGTGGTTAAAGTTTTTTACTGAAGGTTCAAGTGTTTGTTTTTTTCTTTCTGTTTAGTCATGACTTTCTTCTGTCTGTCTGTTAACATTTGGAGTTTTGGTTAAAGTTTGTGGTTAAATTTTTTTAGTCAACTTTAAAGTTTTTGGGGTTTTTTTTCTTTTAAATTGTTATAATAATAATAATAATAATAATAATTTATTTATATAGCGCTTTTCCCAGCGAAACACTGCTCAAAAGCTCTGAAAACATAGGTGACGGTAACAATGGTATAATCATCGGCCGAAGGCTGCTTGAAAGAGATGGGTTTTCAGAGCTTTCTTGAAGTGATCTGCATTTAGGGTTTTTCTAAGGTTCTGAGGGAGGGCGTTCCAGAGTGAGGGAGCTGCAAAAGTGAACGATCTCTTCCCTGCCATTGATCGAATTCGAGGTACAACAAGGAGACTCTCAGAAGCTGATCTGAGATTCCTCGACGGTGTGTGTACTTTGATGACCTGTTTAAGGTAGATTGGTGCTTTGTCGCTATGTCAGATGTTGTGTGTCGCCGCCAATACCTTATACTTAATGCGAGACTCAACTGGCAGCCAATGCAGAGATTTACTATTGATTGTATCATTCTCATTTTGTTTTTATTTTTTTTATGTTTCATGTTATTTTAGGAAATATTTAACCCTCTTTTGTATGGCAATGTAACTTACAACTTCCAGGTTAAAGTTTTTGGTTAAAGTTTTTTTTTTTTGGGGGGGTGTAAAATTACACCTTTAATTCTTCAAACAGTTTAGTGCAATGTCATTCTTTGTTATTTGGGGCAATGTCTACTATCTACTGAACATTTCTACAGTGATTTTCATTAATATCGGCATGATTTTAACCCCTTTTAAACATGTTTTCAGACTTACTTTCTTTGTATTTGAAATTAGACTTTGCCACATACTTTCTTAATCTAATTCTTGCATGTTCAATACAACTTAATGATTCCATTTACATCAATGATTTCTTTTGTCGGTTTCAGGAAATATTTAACCCTTCTTTGCCAATCAGTTTTACTTAGTATTCCCAGCTTAAAGTTTCGGATTAAAGTTCTGCTTTTCAAGGTTCTACCTTTCATTCTCCAAACACTCTTTTACAACATCATTTCTTTTTTTCATTTCGGGCAAGGTCTACTGAAGCTGTACACAGTGGTTTCAAATAATATTGGTATTTAACCCTTTTCACAAGACTTTTCAAACTTAGTTTCTCTAAATTTCAAATTAGGCTTCTACCACATACTTTATTACTTTTTATCTCCTCCCACAAGGGAGGGATATAGCACAGAGCTCGCTTCGTCCATCTATCTGTCAGTCCATCCGTCAGTCCATCTGTCGATCAGTCCATCCGTCTGTCCGAACTTTCTTTATGCCATAACTTAAACAAAAGTTAATGGATTTCAATTCTTTTCAGTACATGTCTCTAGGTCAAGTTTGATTACTACAATTATCCAATGAAAAAAAAAGAAAATTTTTTTCCTCCAATTTGCATTTTGAACTATTTACAGTCAGTGCATGTGGAACCTTTTTTTTAAACTTGCATAACCCCTCCCCTTGCCCTCCCCACCCCCCCTCTTCAGGGGCCAGTTATGCCCTTTTTTTTTCTTTCGTCAAAAATGTTTTTTTTTACAGTTTTGGTTAAAGTTTGTGAAAAACCCAGACCCCCCCCCCCCTCCCCACCCAAATTAGACATTTTTTTTTCTTTCCTCCAATATGCATTTTGAACTATTTACAGTTACTACAAGCGGAACCTTTTTTTTAAACTCATGTACCCCCCCCCCCCCCCCACACCCAGGGGCCAATTAGGCATAATTTTTTTTCCTTTTATCAAAAATGTTTTTTTACAGTTTTGGTTAATGTTTGTGATAAAAACTCAGACAAACACCACCCCCTCCCCCCCACCCCTCATGGTGCCAATTAGACATTTTTTTTTCTCTTTGCTCAAAATTCATTCTGAAGGATTTAGACTGACCACATGCAGGAAAGAAAATGGACTCCCCTAACACACCCCCACCCCCACCCCCCACCTCCTCACCCAGGGCCATTTAAGCAATATTTTTTCTTTGGAACAAAATGCATTTTTGACCTGACTTTTTATAGTCAGGGCTATAGTCATGACTTTCGTCTGTCCGTCCATCCATCGGTCTATCCAACTGTCTGTAAACAATTGGTTTCCAAACGATAACTCCAGTTTGGATTATTTAACAAAAGTTGATATGTGTATTTTCCAGCTAGTAATACAGGCCAGATTTGAATATAGGTTCCACAACTCCTTCATCCACCCCCCCACCCCCCCCCCCCCCCCCCCCCCACCCCCACACACACACACACGTGTCACTTAGGCAATTATTCCCAAAATGCATTTTGAAGGATTGGGAGTTATTACATGCAAAAAAGAAAATTGAATCCTATAGCCCAACATTGCTTTATGTACTGCATCTTTAATCCTTTACCTAACACAAGTTGAAGCCAACATTACAAATTATTTTTCTGAAACATCAGATTTTTTCATTTTTAGCTCACCTGAGCGAAGCTCAAGGGGAGCTTTACTAATCACTTTCTGTCCGTCGTCTGTCCGTCGTCGTCCGGCGTAAACTTTACAAAACCAACTTCTCCGAAGAAACCACTGGCCCAATATTTTTCAAATGTTGGGTAAATGTTTATTACCTAATGTCAATTCAGATTTGTTTAAATGAAGTTGCCCCTCCTCCTAAGGGGCACCAAAATCTTTGAAAATCTTCTTCTCATGAACCAGGAGTAGCAGAGACTTGATATTTGGTATGCAGCTTCCTTTTGAGGTGTAGACTCAAATTTGTTCAAGGAAAGTTTGAGGGGCAATATTTGGCGACTTTATGGGAGGGGCAAGAATTTTGGCTCCACCCCAAATTTAAGTATTTTTATACTGTACCAATGACCCAGACATAGCTGGTGCTAACTCTTAAAAATATAGGGCCAAACACAAATTTTGCCCCCCAATCCTCAAAATTTGCATCTAAAACCAAAGAAAACATGTCCTGAATGGCCCTCCATACTTCACCTCTACTGCGCATGCGCAGTGTCAATGACGTCCCGAAATTGGCGCCATTAATCATTCTTTGTTTGGCCCTTCATCAGTTAACATCTGACTGATCTTTGTGCTTATAAATCTCAGTTTAAATGATGCCAGACACATAAATATTAGTGAAATGGTGATTCTAAGGAGGATATAGAAGGAGGAGAGGAAAAATGAGTGACAGAAAATAATCAGGGCTGTAACTTAAAATTTTTTGATGAAATTATGTTAAGTTACCTATTTTCGAGGCAACAGCCTGTTGTGGTCATTCTTGTTATCAAGATTACACTGCTTATTCAGTGTTTTCCTCTCTCCCTTTCCTTTAAGTCCCCTCTTGCTATTCTCCCATGCTTTTGGCATATTTTCTGTAATATTATTACTAAAATTTCTTGGGAATTTTAGCTGGATAACAGAAAGAATTCTGTTCTTTTCCCCATGTTTACGTCTTCACCTACGGGTGGTTAGGCATAGTGTTCTGCATCTACCATCTGATGTTCTGCAGTTTCTTCCCTGGAAGTCTCTGTTTTGCATCAGATAGTGTATTATTGGTAACTGATTTCGGGCCAGGGTGCCTGGAGTCTTGATCTAGTGTTTTAACACTTATTGTTTACATTTCCAACAGCCCTCTGTGTGAGGGGGGATTTCTTGAAAATAATATCTTGATGTTAATTTAATCATAACTACATACATTATTATTGTTCGTAAGTGTTGCATAAATTGTTTAAAATATTTTTAGAATTTTTGTCCACACTTAGGCTTGGGATCCATTGGGGCTCAACGTTACTTTTCAGAAACTTGGGCTGTTCTGAAAAAATATTTTTTCAAAAGTTTTTGATTCAATTATTTTTTCTATGTTAATGGATCTTGTTATTATGTATTTTGATTGTCAGGGGTTGGTGCGAGTACTAGGACTTTGTTTTCTTTTCACAATGAAAGGATATTGTTCAATTGTAATAAGAGGAAATCTTTCTCTGACTTTCATAATCATTGTATAATGTAGTCAGTGTACTCGCACTAACTCCTGTTCTGTATGTGTTGATTACGATGACAACATGGGTAGCGTGTGTCACGGTATGTTAGTGGGGAATTGGCCATTCCGGACCTTTCCCCCGCAGGGTCACTCTACTTTATCAAACTCTATTTCAGACGATCATGATCAGGGTGATGTATCTGTGATGTCTTCCAAAAGTGTGCCTCCGTCGTCACAATTAATGAAGAGCTAGCGGAAAAGTGCTCATGTAATACGTCAATTGCCTAAGAGGACCCTAGTAGGTTCGACGGCCTTTGACGTCCGCTAGCTCGCCCGGTGTTGCGTCCATTCATCAAATGGTTCGGCAGCCGGGTTCGTCCGTTGCGGTCTAGAAAGGAGTTTTGGGTGATGCGAGCACTATAAAATATCCATATGCACACCCAGTGACGGCGGATTAGAGGGGAGAACGGAGGAAGCCTTTTAGTCCGGTTCATAGCTCGTCCAGGCCCATCCGGGCTGCGAGCGAGAGAGGCCCCTCTCTCGTACATCAACATCTGGCCCCAGATGTTGTGGTACAAAATGTCTCGCATTCGGAGCATACGCCCGCCGCTCGGGACGCTCCATTATATGCACAGTCCGGAGAGACTGTCAATAAGGCTTCCTCATTCTCATGGCAGCGCACACGACCGCACCTTGGCTACGTGACCTCCGATATCCAGTCAACTTCGCCAATCAGAGAATCCTCGGCGACCAGGTCACGCCATCCGATAGCCAGGGACACGAGGCCTGGAGACCCCGGATGTTCGCATAAGAAAGTATGCGGGAGTCAACGTACACAGAGCTTCCAGTGGCAAAGCATCGTAAGACCGCTTCTGCACAGGCCTCGGTGACGGACGTGCTATCCCAAATAGCACAACTTATCATAGCATCCCAGCAACGACAGAATCTCTGTCGCATAATATAATATCCGACGGCGCTGGGTCGGGACGCTCCGCGGAAGCATCGGTCCGACGGGATGCCGAAAGGGATTCGGAAGCTTTCGAGCTTTCCCTTTCGGAACAACATAAGCTGCTGTATATGTCATCTGACTTCATCTTCTAGAGGTTCTTCGTCAGACCAGAATGCTGCGATACCGGATGAGAAACTGATAGCGTCGGTGGACTTAGAAATTTTTGGTTCGGTTCAGGGACATCGTGCCTCAGTTCCGACACAGTCCAATAATGTCTCAGATGCGTTCGATTTATTGAACGACGCTATATATATTTTTTATATGCTTGCCATGTACAAGCATATCTGGTTTCTTGTTCGCAAAATTACTGAGATGTCTTTCAAAAGTATGCCTCTGTCGTCATAGTTAATGAAGAGCTAGCGGCAATTTGTGCTCATGGATTACGTCAATCGCCTAAGAGGTCCCTAGTAGGATCGACGGAGTTGACATTCGCTAGCTCACCCGGAGTAGCGTCCATTCATCGAATGGTTTGGCAGTCGGGTTCGTCCGTTGCGGTCTAGGAAGGAGATTTGGGTGATGCGAGCACTATAATAGACTTTAGTACACACCCAGTGACGATGGATTAGAGGAGAGATCGGAGGAAGCCTGTTAGTCCGGTTCCTAGCTCGTCCGGTCCGTCCGGCGGCGAGCGAGAGAGGTCCCTCTCTCGTGCAACAACATATGGGACCGGATGTTGTGGTACAGACATTTCACCTTCGGAGCGTATGTCCGCCACTCGGGACGCTCCGTTATATAGACAGTCCGAGTGACTGTCGATAATGCTTCCTCATCCTCACAGCAGCGCACACGACCGCACATTGGCTACGTGACCTTGAATATCCGGCCAGCTTCGGCATTCAGTGATTCCATGGCGAACAGGTCACGCCATCCGGTAGCCAAGGGACACGAGGCCTGCACACTCCGGTCGCTCGCATAATAGAAGTATGCACGGGGTAACGAACACGGAGCTTCCAGCGGCAATGCATCGTAAGACCGCTTCTCCACAGGCCTCAGTGACGGACGTGCTATCCAAAATAGCACAGCTTATCGTAGCATCCCAGCAAACGACAGATTCTCGGTCGGATCGGGAATAATCCGACAGCGCTGGGTCGGTGCGCTCCTCTGTTGCATCAGGTACGGACGACCGAATATTTCATAGGGTCCGACAGGATGGCGAAAGGGATTCGGATGATTTCGAGCTTTCCCTTTCGGAACAACAGAGAAGCTGCCATACATTTCTTCCGGCATTATCTTCCAGAGATTGTTCCGTCGGACTACATTGCTGCGATGCTGGATAAGAGACTAATAGCGTCATTGGACACAGAGTTTTGGATCGGTTCAGGGACATTGTCCCTGAGTTGCCGATGCAGTCCAATAATATCTTAGAACATTCGAATTATTGAACGACGCTATATATATAAGCTTGCTATCAACTTGCTAGTCTAGTTTCTTGTCCGCAATGCTCTATTCTGTCTTTCGTGAATTCTAGGAAATAATTGTTTATTGGCAGAACTGGGCTTACCGAGAGTTCCTTTGCGTCTAAGACGGCGAGACTGAAGATTGCAAATTATCTTTTTCGCCGCCTATGTCAATTCCAACCACGATGTTGGAAATGACAATGATGTATAATAGACTTAACTTAGACACTTTATCATACGTACACCACCTTACTGAGATGTTTATCATTACGTCTTCAAGAGAAAGAATTTCAGGATATGATCCTCAATGAGATTTCTTTCAGGGGCAGTAGATTTTCCACGTATAACTCCGCCCTTCAGTGGCAACCTGGAGTTGGTTAGACGTGACGCAGCCCTAGCTACATCCACGCGCGTGGATAGTAAGGTGAAGAACTCTCTCAGAGTCGCTTCGGTTTCCGAGAAGCTTCTCTTCAACAGCAACCTTTCAGCAATCTTGAATTGCTCGATATACACTTTCTCTTGTCTATCAAGTGTAACAAGAGATTCAGACGTGGGCAAACATTCGGTGGTTGACTCAGAGAGTTCCACTGTTTTTCGATTATGACGGATGCCAGTCAAACAGGTTGGGACACAATTTTGATCCCGACGGATTCGAAGTGCCAGGGTCTTTGGGTTCCGCAGTTTTTAGGCGAGCTCCTTACTTCCAAGGAAGAATATTATGTTGGCTTGCACTACGTCATTGGATGAATTTTATTCAGAAACGCATGTTCAATCCTGTCCGATAATACGACAGTAGTTGCGTATATAACCGGAACCAGGGAGGCACTCATTCGGTTCCGTTATTGATTTTAACGGAAAGAATCCTTCTGTTTGTTATAGAACACCAAGTTCTGTTTCGGTTCGTCATATTCTCGGTCGTCGGATCGTATTAACAGACTCCCTTTCACGTAAGGGTCGTTTGTTGCCGTCAGAATGGACTATCAACAAACAAGTATTCAATCAGATTTGCTATCAATGGGAGCGCCCAACTCTCCAATCAATTGTAGACGTATGTGTCACCGTGTCCGGATCCCTGAGCATATGTAGTTAACGCTCTATCGATCAGATTTGCTATCAATGGGAGCACCCAACTCTCCAATCAATTGTAGACGTATGTGTCACCGTGTCCGGATCCCTGAGCATATGTAGTTAACGCTCTATCGATCTAGTAGGACGCGATGATAGGATATGCGTATCCTCCAGCGCTGTTGATTCAGCAAATATTGCTAGGATTATTCATTCACAATACAATTCTGTTGGTAGCATCTCTGTCTCCACAGAGACGGTGGATAAATTTACTTAGATGTCTACTGTGGGACTTACCGTGGAAACTTCCTCCACGAGAGGATCTTCTTTTCGCTGGGGAAATCGTGTCAACTCTATCACAACCCGCAAGGTCTCAACCTTCACGTATTCCGTTGTGCGGTCCTTCTTGCATGGCAAGCATTGTACAGGACGAGCAGTGGACGCGATTCCTAACTGTAGAAGGACCTCCTCTTCGCTATATTATGCGGCTAAAGTGGAGGGTCTTCCGTCGTTGGTGTAGGGATCTTTATGTTGATATTTTTGATCCCTCCATACCAGACATTGCAAACTTTCTAGTATACTTGTTTAACGGGATCATCTGCAGCCAGTTACTTTTAAAGGTTATAGGTCTATGTTATCTGATACCTATGCACACCATGATAGTTTACAATGGAGCCTAATGTCTCTTTATCTAAGTTAGTTTGAAACTTTTCGATAAGAGACCTAGAATCGTTAGATTAATTCCTATTCGGAATTTAGCTTGGGTTCTTATTAATTTAAGCAACCATTTGAAGCCCTTGAGACAGCAGTTTCAAAATTCTGGCCTTTTAAGGCAGCGATTCTCTTAATCTTCTCTTCTGCTGAAGAGTCAGTGAGCTTCATGCACTATCGGTGGACGATTCTCACTTTCGTAGTATCGGGAACTCTATTACCTTTACTACTAATGTTGTATTTTTGGTTAAGAATCAGGCTCCTAATGATATCCGGAACCTATTGTTTTTAAGGTCCTTCCGTCTTCGAGCGGGCATAGGCCTTTTCTCTGTCCGGATAGACCTTTATGTATTTATTAACAGATCTCAGTTTATCAGTAGGACGTAAAGCTTCTTCTGGCTCTGATGCCTAATAGAAAGGTCATTACGGTCCATTCTATTACTTAATGCATTCTGTTAACTATCGGTACTGCTTAGGATAATCTATCCTTTACTCAGCAGTCTGTGCTTAAGATTTCGGCTCATGAAGTAAGAGCTCTTCTACATCTTGGGCTGATGTATAGTTTTGCTATTATAGATCAAGTAGGCTGCATATTGGTCTCAGCCATCCACATTCATGAATTTTTATCTCAGAAATATTGTATCCATTTCTGGAGACCTGCATTATTTAGGTCCATTATCAGCTGCTCAGAAAGTCGATCACTTAACAATTGCAACTATAGCTATGTAGGCTTTATGTTCCGTCAGTGACTCCGTCCTGCTGCCCTCTTCGCTCTGGGCTATTTGACCCAGGGCAAGAAAAAGGGGGGGGGGGGGGGGGGGGAAGGTGTTCCCTTGGGTCACCTGTTTTATTATGAAAACAAGGGGATACCTCCTCCGGAGTTAGTAATTCTGAGCTGTTACTGGGATGGTTTCTTAAGTGAAAGTTATGTTTTTAAATTCATTTATGTCATAGTTTTAAAGTATAGCATTTGAATATGTCATGTGTCAAACGGATGTTATTATACTATCCTCGGACACTTTTAAAAGAGTATAAAGAGTCTCAATTCTTTGGACTAACTTTATTTATTGGCTTACTTTAAAAATAATTAGTATAAGAATTATACTGGATATTAATAGAGAACATGG
Source organism: Pictodentalium vernedei (assembly GCA_031216915.1). Lineage (NCBI taxonomy): Eukaryota > Metazoa > Mollusca > Scaphopoda > Dentaliida > Dentaliidae > Pictodentalium > Pictodentalium vernedei. The sequence continues at coordinate 231,689,209 of CM062297.1, read as the reverse complement.
ATGTTATGATGCTCAATTATAGAAGGTATTGTGTCTTTCTAATTTGTCATAAATAAGAAAGATTCAAGTGAAACCTATTTCTCCTTTTCTCCTCCAGGAGATGACTCTTTTTTATATAATTGAACTTATTGGATTTTCCTCTATGTCCTGGGCCCTCCAGCCTTTTTACTATTCAGCTATGTCTAGGTCATTGGTAGAGTATAAAAATCTTAAAAAATTCATAGTAATTTACATATTTTTTATACTTATCAATGACCCAGACGGGGATGGCCCTCCCAGGAGTTGGGAACTCAAACCTCCCCGCTGAGGACATAGCGCTTACCAGGCACTGTTGGTAAGAATGATTAATGGCGCCAATTTCGGGACGTCCTTGACACTGCGCATGCGCAGTAGAGGTGAAGTATGGAGGGCCATTCAGGACATGTTTTCTTTGGTTTTAGATGCAAATTTTGGGGATTGGGGGGCAAAATTTGTGTTTGGCCCTATATGTTTAAGAGTTAGCACCAACTATGTCTGGGTCATTGGTAAGTATAAAAAATATATAAATTACTGTAAATTTTTTAAGTTTCCGAACCGAGAGGCCGATTTGAACCAAATTTTATGTGAGGGCTTATTGGGTCATAAGTACCTAATTTATGCCAAAAAAATTTTTCACGCAGCCCCGTGGGAACCGCAGGAGCTAAAAATAGAAAAAATTAAAATGCCCATATCTCCAAAACTGCACGGCAGTGAGAATTTTTATTTGGTGTGAAGCTCCCTTGGAACCAACAGAAAGGATTGGTAAAAAAAAATTGCCATCGGTTTTATCATAGGGTACAGTTTCGGGACTTTGAAAAAGTGCTGAGTCAGCACTTTTTAACACTGTAGGCAATGGGAAAAACATTAAAAAATCTTCTCCAGATCCAGCAGGCAGAATGTTTTGATATTTGGTATGCAACATCGTAGGGTGGATCTGATTCAAGTTTGTTCAAATTGGCCCCCTGGGTTCATATTTGGGCTCACTATAGAAGCCCGAATTCGAACTTAGTGCATTTCAGGCAAATTTCTTAAAAAATCTTCTTCTCCAGATCCAGCGGGCAAAATCTTTTGATATTCGGTATGCAACATTGTGGGGTGGATCTGATTCAAGTTTATTCAATTCGGCCTTCTGGGTTCATATTTGGGCTCACTATAGACGCTCGAATTGGAACTTAGTGCATTTCAGGCAAATTTCTTAAAAAATCTTCTCCAGATCCAGCAGGCAGAATCTTTTGATATTTGGTATGCAACATTGTGGGGTGGATCTGATTCAAGTTTGTTCAAATCAGTTCCCTGGGTTCATATTTGGGCTCAGTATGGGTGCCCAAATTTGAACTTAGTGCATTTCAGTCAAATTTGAAAATCTTCTTCTCAAGATCCAGCAGGCAGAATCTTTTGATATTGGGTATGCACCATGCTAAGGAGGTGAGATTCAATTTTGTTCAAGCCAAGTCCCTGGGTTCATATTTGGGCTCACTGTGGGGGCCCGAATTATAACTTAGTTCAAAATGAGGAATTTTCTTTAAAAAGTCTTCTTCAGATCCAGCAGTCGGAATGTTTTGATATTTTTTATGCGGCATCCTTAGGGGGGTGAGATTCAAGTTTGTTCAAGCCATGTCCCTAGGTCCATATTTGGGCTCACTGTGCGAGCTTGAATTGTAACTTAGTTCGAAATGAGGAATTTTCTTAAAAAATCTTCTTCAGATCCAGCAGTTGGAATGTTTTGATATTTGGTATGCAGCATCCTTAGGGAGGTAAGATTCAAGTTTGTTCAAGCCATGTCCCTAGGTCCATATTTGGGCTCACTGTAGGAGCTTGAATTGTAACTTAGTTCGAAATGAGGAATTTTCTTTAAAAATCTTCTTCTTCAGATCCAGCAGTCGGAATGTTTTGATATTTGGTATGGAGCATCCTTAGGGAGGTGAGATTCAAGTTTGTTCAAGCTATGTCGCTAGGTCCATATTTGGGCTCACTGTGGGAGCTTGAATTGTAACTTAGTTCGAAATGAGGAATTTTCTTTAAAAATCTTCTTCTTCAGATCCAGCAGTCAGAATGTTTTGATATTTGGTATGGAGCATCCTTAGGGAGATGAGATTCAAGTTTGTTCAAGCCATGTCCCTAGGTCCATATTTGGGCTCACTGTGGGAGCTAGAATTGTAACTTAGTTCGAAATGAGGAATTTTCTTAAAAAATCTTCTTCTTCAGATCCAGCAGTCGGAATGTTTTGATATGTGGTGTGTAGCATCCTTAGGCAGGAGATTCAAGTTTGTTAAAGCCAAGTCCCTGGGTCCATATTTGGGCTCCCTTTGGGAGCACGAATTATAACTTAGTCAATATGAGGAATTTTTCTTTAAAAAATCTTCTTCAGATTCAGCAGTCGGAATGTTTTGATATTTGGCATGCAGCAATCTTAGGGGTTGAGATTCAAGTTTGTTCAAGCCAAGTCCCTTGGTTCACATTTGGGCTCACTATGGGAGCCCAAATGACAACTTAGTTCAAAATGAGGAATTTTTTTTAAAAACTCTTCTTCAGATCCAGCAGATGAATGCTTTTGATATTTTTTATGCAGCATCCTTAAAGATTAAGATTCAAGTTTGTTCAAGCCATGTCCTTAGGTCCATATTTGGCTCATTGTGGGAGCTTGAATTGTAACTTAGTTCAGAATGAGGAATTTTCTTAAAAAATCTTCTTCTTCAGATCCAGGTGTCGGAATGTTTTGATATTTGGTGTGCAGCATCCTTGGGGGGGGGATTTAAGTTTGTTAAAGCCAAGTCCCTGGGTTCATATATGGGCTCCCTGTGAGAGCCCGAATTATAAGTTAGTTCGATATGAGGAATATTCTTTAAAAATCTTTTTTTTAGATCCACTGGTCAGAATCTTTGGATATTTGGTATAAGCTTTTCTTAGGAGGAGCAGATTCAACTTGTTGAAATCAATTCTCTGGGTTGATATTTAGGCTACCATGTCAGGTGAGCACCCTCAGGCCCCCTGGGGCCTCTTGTTTACTTCTAACCATGGCTTATTAGACCTTATTAAGCTGATCAAGCTTGTTCCATTAATAGGTCATGAGGTATGTTTTGGAGTAGAGAAATGAAAAAATAAAATTTGAATAGCAAATTTTGTATATCACGAGTGCAGATATGGCAGATTCGTGAGGTAAACGGTTAACAAAAATTGGCTCTGACTATTTTGTGTCTAAGCATTGCCATTGCTGGGACAGCCAGGCTGCATGCATGACATCACTCTAGTTTATTTTTGTAATTATTTCTTTGCCATCAAAAATTCATATCTTGGTTCGTTTTATGTTTTAGGCCTCATAATCTACAGAATAGTATAGGTGGTGGTGTATTTTGTCCTTTGAGTGCAAGAAAGATGCACTCCAGGGGCTGTTCTGAGAGATGCACTCAAGAGGCAATTTTATTGTCTCGGAAAAAACATTTTTGGGGGGTATTAAAGTAGAAGGTGTCTCAGTTTGGTTTCACGATGATAACTTTAGTTGTAGTCGGCCAAATGAAAGGAAATTTGGTATGTAGGTGTATCAACATAAAATACAGGTCAAGTGAGAATTGGGGTGTGGTCCAACAATTGTTGCCAGAGGTCTGCCCGAGCGGCATGTAGAATATCACGATCTTGGCTCATCACTCCTCTTTTGATGGATCTGCACTGGATGCCAGTAAGGTTCAGAATAATTTTCGAAATTTTATTTTTATTTTTCAAGACACAAAATAACATGTTACCAGCCTACTTAGAAGAACTCATCAGTACCAAGAATGTGTGTCAATACAACCTGAGGTCTGATGGTAAAATTGTAAAATACTGCAAAAGTTCTGTTTGTATATTTTGCACGAGCTCCGTAACATGTACAGCATCGTAGAATATGGTTCTTTATCCATTGAACTATAATGTTGGTGCTTTATGAATGGGTATATTATTATTTTTGACTTTGAAAAAATTCATTTTTTTTTTTGGTTTCCCAACAACTTTAGTTATAGTTGGCCAAATCAAAGGAAATTTTGTATGTAGGTGTATCAGCATAAAATGCAGGTCAAGTTCGAATCGGGGTGGAGTCTGACATTTTTTGCCAGAGTTATGTTCCTTTTTCAACTTCAAAAATTCATTTTTTGGCTCAACTTTGGCGAAGCAAAATTTGAGTTATTGTCATGGCCTCGTCGGCCATCTGTCCGTATGTCTGTCTGTTCGTCGCGCCATACACACAGCTCGGGCTGAAGGCCGTATTTATGAACCGATCTTTACGAAACAACCTGGGTACCTTTGTTATCACTGTGGGACGAGAACAAGTGTTTTGGGGTCCGGTCCAAAATTCAAGATGGCCACCAGCAGCCATTTTGTACAAAATTAGGTGCAATCAGATTTTTGGCGCAGAACTTCCATATGAAAGCTCTGATTTGAATAATTTTTTTGTATGAATGTTTAGTACCATGGGATACATCACATATAATACAGGTTTTTTTCTCGTGCATAAATTATGCAAATTAGACTAACTTTGATTTATTTAGTGTTACTTTCAGCACTATAAGTGCAAATGCCAATACGGCTCGGGCAAGAGGCTGTATTTATGAACCGATCTTTATGAAAATTCTTGGATACCTTTGTTATCACTGTGGGACGAGAACGAGTGGTTTTGGGTGCAGTCCGAAATTCAAGATGGCCACCAGCAGCCATTTTGTCCTTTAGGTAGTGCAATCAGTTTTTTTGTACAGAAGTTCTGTATAAAAGTTCTGATTTGAATAAATTTTTATGTGAATGTTTAGTACCATGGGATACATCACATTTTTTTCTCGTGCATAAATTATGCCAATTAGACTAACTTTGATCTATTTAATGTTACTTTCAGCCAAGCCAGAAAATAAGCAGACTGACATCTGCAAAATGAGGTTCCCAGAGGGTGAATTTAGTGATGCTACCCTGCATAGCATGGTAGCATCACTAAATTTACCCTCTGTGAACCTCAAGCTGAATCAGGGTGTCAGAACTAAACAGAAAGAAGTACCCAAAGGATAAAATGGCTCACTGTATGGGATAGCATCATCAAATTCACCCTCTGGGGACCTCATTCTGCAAATGTCAGACTGCTTATTTTCAGGCCTGCTTTCAGCACTGTAACTGCAAATGCCAATACGGCTTGGGCTAGAGGCTGTATTTATGAACTGATCTTTACGAAACTTCTTGGGTACCTTTGTTATCACCGTGGGACGAGAAAGAGTGGTTTTGGGTGTGGTCCGAAATTCAAGATGGCCACCAGCAGCCATTTTGTACTTTAGTTAGTGCAATCATTTTTTTGTACAGAACTTCTGTATGAGAGTTCTGATTTGAATAAATTTTTGTATGAATGTTTAGTAACATGGAATACATCACATATAATACAGGTTTTTTTCTCGTGCAAAAATTATGCAAATTAGATGAACTTTGATTTATTCAGTGCTACTTATACATAGTAAGTGCACATGTCAATACGGCTCGGGCTAGAGTCTGTATTTATGAACCGATCTTCATGAAACTTCTTGGGTACCTTTGTTATCACCTTGGGATGAGAACGAGTGTTTCTGGCACAGTAAGTGCACATATCAATACGGCTCGGGCTAGAGTCTGTATTTATGAACCGATCTTCACGAAACTTCTTGGGTACCTTTGTTATCACCTTGGGACGAGAACGAGTGTTTCTGGGTGCGGTCCAAAATTTGAGATGGCTGCCAGTGGCCATTTTGTACCGAAACAAGGTCCAATCAGTTTTTTTGTACCCAACTTCTATACGGCTCATGCTAGAGGCTGTATTTATGAACTGATCTTTACAAAACGTCTTGGGCACCTTTGTTATCACCGTGGACAAGAACGAGAGTTTTTGGGTGCACTCCAAAATTCAAGATGGCCGCCAGCAGCCATTTTGTACCAAAATTAGTGCAATCAGTTTTTTGTACAGAACTTCTGTATGAAAGTTCTGATATAAATAAATTTTTGTATGAATGTTAGTAACATGGAATACATCACATATGATACAGGTTTTTTACTCGTGCAGAAAGTATGCAAATTTAGATGAACTTTGATTTATTCAGTACTACTTATACACTGTAAGTGCACATGTCAATACGTCTAGGGCTGGAGGCTGTATTTATGAACCGATCTTCACAAAACTTCGTGGGTACCTTTGTTATCACCTTGGGACGAGAACTATTGTTTTTGAGTGCAGTCCAAAATTCAAGATGGCTGCCGGCGGCCATTTTGTACCAAAATTAGTGCAATCCGTTTTTCGTACAGAACTTCTGTATGAAAGTTCTGATTTGAATAAATTTTTGTCTGAATGTTTAGTAACATGGAATACATCACATATAATACGGGTTTTTTTCTCGAGCAGAAATTATGCTAATTAGATGAACTTTGATTTATTCAGTGCTACTTATACACAGTAAGTGCACGTGTCATTACGGCTCGGGCTAGAGGCTGTATTTATGAACCAATCTTCACAAAACTTCTTGGGTACCTTTGTTATCACCTTGGGACGAGAACAAGTGTTTCTGGGTGCAGTCCAAAATTCAAGATGGCTGCCAGTGGCCATTTTGTACCAAAATTAGGTCCAATCAGTTTTTTGTACACAACTTCTATATGGCTCAGGCTAGAGGCCGTATTTATGAACCGATCTTTACGAAACTTCTTGGGTACCTTTGTTATCACCATGGGACGAGAATGAGTGTTTTGGGGGTGCGGTCCAAAATTCAAGATGGCCGCCAGCAGCCATTTTTGTACCAAAATTTGTGCAATCAGTTTTTTGTACAGAACTTCTGTATGAAAGTTCTGATTTGAATAAATTTTCGTAGGAATGTTTAGTAATATGGAATACATCACATATAATACAGGTTTTTTTCTCGTGCAGAAATTATGCAAATTAGATGAACTTTGATTTGTTCAGTGCTACTTATACACAGTAAGTGCACTTGTCAGTACGGCTCAGTCTAGAGTCTGTATTTATGAACCGATCTTCACGAAATTTCTTGGGTACCTTTGTTATCACCTTGGGACGAGAACAAGTGTATTTGGGTGCCTTTGTTATCACTGTGCTATGAGAACAAATATTTTTGGGTTCAGTCAGACCCACTCTGGGACTCAAAGATTTCTTTTCTAGTTTAGCATCTAACTGTCCCCCAACTTTACAATATTTTACCTATATTTTTGTTACAGGCTACGGTCAGCATTTATGTACAGACCGTTACAATACTTTGCATGTTCCTTTGTTATCAGGTCATTACCTAGATGTTTGTCATTGCTCTGTCACATACTATACATGTACATGTCTTAAACAAGTTGAGCTACAGTGTCATTGACACTTTCATCTTTCGTTTCCCGATAATTTTAGTTGTTATTTACCGAATCAAATAAAATTTGGTACGTAGGTGTATTAACATAAAATACAGGTCATGTTCCAATCGGTGTTTGGTCTGACATTTTATGTCAGAGTTATGTCCCTTTTTCGACTTCGAAAAATGCAATTTTTTTCAAAGGGTCCGAGTGGCCTTTTTATCAATTTTATTAACATGGGTAATATATCTGACATGAACCATTTAATTTTTAGTTTTAGCTCACCTGACTGCAAGTCAGTGTGAGCTATTGCCATCACTTGGCGTCCGTTAACTTTTTGCAAACTTGACATCTTTTTCACAACCACTAGGCCAAATTTAAACAAAAATTGCACAGACCATCTATGGAGTATACCTTTCAATTTTCTTTAAATGAAGCAGCTACTATATTCAGGCTCTGGTTTATCTGGTTTATGCCCCAGAAGCTTAAAGGCCTTTTAAAATCTTCTCATGAACCACCAGAGGGAATGCCCTGATATTTGGTATGGAACATCCTTTGGTATAGAAGATTAAAGTTTGTTCAAGGGAAGTTGATAAGTCAATATCTGGCCTCTCTGTGGGGGCATATCCATTTTGGGCTCTGCCCAAAATTTCTATTTCAAGAATCGGTGGGCCAACTTCAACCAAATTTGGCATGTAGTTTAAGTGGGTCCTAAGTAATTGATTGATGCCTAAAAAAAATTTTCACTGCCCTGTGACAACCCCAGGGGCTAAAAACAGAAAAAAATTTGAAAGCCCATATATCCCAAACCACAAGGAACAGAGCACTCTTATTTGGTATGAAGCATCCTTCGGACTGGAAGAAGGGATTGGTTGAACAAAATTACCACCAGTTCAATCAGGGTGCCCAGTAGAGGGCATTGAAAAAATGTTGAGTCATCATTTTTGCAGTAGTTTATCCTGGAGGATTTTTCTTTCACTGAGAACTTTTGATTGACATATTGTTCTTAAAAATAACAAACCTGTTATGAACATTGTTATCATGTTATTTTCATCTGAAAATTCTGTGGACTTTAGTTTGTTTTGCAAAGGTTTTGTATATTTTTATACTGTACCAATGACCCAGACTTAGCTGGTGCTAACTCCTTAAAATCAAGGGCCAAACACAAATTTTGCCCCCAATACCCAAAATTTGCATCAAAAACTGAAATTTCAATGTCCTATGTGGTCCTCCATACCTTTTATCCACTGTGCATACGCAGTGTCAAGGAGGTCTCGAAATTGGCGCCAATTGTCTTTCTTTGTTTGCCCTAAATTTAGTAACACCTCACTGATATTTGTGCTGTAAATCTCTGTTTAAATGATGCCAGACACATTATTATGGATGAAATGGTGGATCTATGAAGTAAATAGATGGATGAGAGGAAAAAACAGTGGCAGAATATGATCAGGGCTGTAACTTATAATTTTTTTACGAAATTATTTCATGTTGCCTATTTTCGAGGCATGGCCCTGATGTTGTCATTCTTGTATGAATGTACCATTGTTTGTTCTGTGTTTCCTCTCTCCCTTTTCCTGTATTCCCCCCCCCCCCCCCCCCCCCCCCCCCCTTGCTATTCTCCCATGCTTTTGGCATAAATTTTTGTAATTTTTTTTACTAAAATTTCTTGGGAGTTTTGACCTGGTAACAGAATGTATTTTCTGTTTTTCCCCATGTTTACGTCCTCACCCTTGGGTGTTTAGGCATTGTGATCTGCATCTACCATCCGATGTACTGCAGTTTCTTCTCGGGAAGTCTCTGTTTTACATCGGATAGTGTTTAAATTGGTGACTGATTTTGGGCCATGTTCACAGTGCCTGGAGTCATGTTTCTGGTTTTTGTACACTTTTGTTTATGTTGACAACGGTTACCTCTGATAGTGATTACTTGTCTTCTGTTTAGTTCTGCTCATAGCCAGATACATTAATATTGTCCATAAGTGTTACATTAATTTTTAAAAATGTTTTAAAATTTTTGTCCACACTTAGGCTTTTTTGGGATCCATTTGGGCTCACTGTTCCCATTGGGAACTTGGGCTCTTCTGAAAATTTTTCAAAAATTTTTTTCTTGTTTGAGTTTCCAACTTGCAGGCAGTGTCAGCACTTAACTTAATAAATAAACATTGTCCAGTTTTTCTACTCAAGATATCTTGGATGAGTTCAAAAACCAGTCTTGCTCCAGTTTTGTTTCAGGAGTTATGTGTCTTAGACTGTTTTCTTGTTTGAATTTCCGACTTGTTGGCAGTGCCTGCACCATAACTTGAACAAATGTTATTCGATTTTTACCATATTTGGTCTGGTTCCAGTTGAGAAATATCTTGGATGAGTTCAAATTCCAGTCCTGCTCAAATTTTTGTGTCTGGAGTTATGCCCCTTAGATTGTTTTATTATTTGAATTTCTGACTTGCAAGTCATGTTGGCACAATAACAAACAAAAGTTATTCGATTTTTGCCAGATTTGGTCTGTGAATTCTACTTGAGAATATCTTGGATGAGTTAGAAAACCAATCCTGCCTAAATTTTTTTTTCCAGAAGTTATCTTGTTTTCTTTTCCAACTTGTCTTGTTTGAATTTCCGACTTGTGGGCAGTGTCTGCATGATGACTTGAACAAACATTATCCGATTTTTACCACATTTGTCCAATGCCTCTTTGATTGTTCCCTTGTTTCAGTAATTTTAGGTGCTAGCATAGTTTCCTTTTTAGCCACCACAACTCAAACACAGCATGTCTGCTTTGAAGCTCTTGTTCACTCTTGTTCTTGTTCTGTATAAAACATTGCGTTTTGCAGAATATTATCTACATTAAACAGAATGCATTTTATAACACCCAATTTTCATTGATGCTACCATAAAGTACTGAAGAATACCAACTCATATTCAGTACTCACTTCAACAACCTTGAGTGCACAAAAGATGTGGAGAACATTTTTGGGGTGTTTCTTCGTGAAAGTGTGAATCATTACAGAGGTGGCAACATAGTGATTCAGAGTTTAGATCATTTTCATAACTGATCTTAATTGCTAACTGCCATAAATAAATTGGAGGAACAGCACTTATGGGATGCACTTATCCTAATGGTTATAGGGTGAAGGAAAAATATTTAATTTATTCCGGTACCATGCCGAAAAAAGTTTGCATCGGTCGGCAAATTATTTTTTCCAAGTAACATACTATCATCAGGCTGATATTGCATGTTTTACAGTTTTTATGCATAAGTCTTGACAGATGACTGATGTATGTGGTGTAAACATTGTGCAAGAGTACTGAGAATTTTCTTTTGTTGACCTTTGAAAATGGGTGACATTGAATAAAGAGAATAAATCACTGAACAATGATTTATGTTAAAATATCAATGACTTTGTTGCAATTATGTTGAGAATAGTGTTTCAGAACACAGAAGAACATGACATTTATTCTTTCTTTTTAGAAATTTGATCCTAAAACTATGATAACTGCCGAAAATTTTACTCCTTTTTCCGACACAAAATTGCTGAAAACACTTGAGACATGCAACCTCGTGCCCAGCTAATATAGAAACGCACTTGCTGGTTTTCATTTGCACGCTGACTGTTTTATGATGATGACAGAGCTGATAAAAAAAATAATTAGGGTTGCAGCCGAAAAATAGCGATGGTGGAGTTACTTGAACAAATTAATTATTTTTCCTCAGCCTAAGTTTTTAGCGATGGTGGAGTTACTTGAACAAATTAATTATTTTTCCTCAGCCTAAGTTTTTCAGTGCCATCATATTTGAACTTATGCTACTCATGTAGCACAACAATGCCATATTGTCCCCTGAGTTCCAATGTGTTCTATGTTCCTACTGGCACAGAACACTTTGGAACTCAGGAACGATATGTCATTTGGTAAGGCCTAAAAAAGTTAAAAATCTGTTTCTCAGGCCTGCCCGCATGGTCCTTTTGGCAGCTGCATGCTCTCTTTTTATAACCATTGTAAACTTTAAAGAAAAATAAAAGTTAAATGGTTTATGTCTGATATTTTACCCAAGTTAATAAAACCGATAAATTTGTCCCTTGAGTGCAACAAGGTTTTGCAATGCTTTGTCATTGAAAAGCCTTCTTGTACTCAGGGGACGAAATACACCACCACCCATGCGATTCAGTAGATTATGAGGCTTGAAACATAAAACAAACCAAGAACATGAACTTCTGAAGGCAAAGAAATAATTACAAAATTAAAAAATAAAATAAAAAACCGCCCGCCCGCATGCAATTTTACAAAAAATGGCCTGAGAAACAGAAGATCTACTTTATGGGGCCTAATGTATCATAAGATTTTTGACAAGTGTAAGGCAGCTAGTTTTATCAACTGATTTGTCCCCAGTCTACCACCCACTACACCCTCGTATTGGTAGGATGCTCAAAACTTCAGTGTCAGATATCATCAATATCAGGCTTTTCCACAAATGAAAACACCGCTATGTAATTTTGGTATCCACTCAAACATTAAAGATATCCACTATGTACAGTACATGGATAGAGGAGTAACACTAAATACTCAAGAGTAGATTTTCCACTCAGACAAAAGCATAATTTTTATACTGTACCAATGACCCAGACTTAGCTGGTGCTAACTCTAACAAAACCAGGGCCAAACACAAATTTTGCCCCCCAATCCCCAAAATTTGCATCCAAAACAAAAAGAAATCATGTCCTAAAGGACCTCCATACTACGCCTCTACTGCGCATGCGCAGTGACGCAGACGTCCCGAAATTGGCGCCAATTATCATTCTCTGTTTGGCCCTTCATCAGTCAACATCTCACTGATCTTTGTGCTTGTAAATCTCAGTTTAAAGGATGCCAGACACGTAATTTTTGGAGAAAATGTGATTCTAAGGAGGATAGAAGGAGGAGAGGAAAAAGAAGTGACAAAAAGTTAAAAAATTTATAGTAATTTATATATTTTTTATACTTACCAATGACCCAGACTTAGCTGGTGCTAACTCCAACAAAACCAGGGCCAAACACAAATTTTGCCCCCCAATCCCCAAAATTTGCATCCAAAACAAAAAGAAATCATGTCCTAAAGGACCTCCATAGTACGCCTCTACTGCGCATGCGCAGTGACGCAGTCGTCCCGAAATTGGCGCCAATTATCATTCTTACTGGCAGAGCCTGGTCAGCGCTATGTACTCAGCGGGGAGGCAAGAGTTCCCAACTCCAGGGAGGGCCATCCCCGTCTGGGTCATTGGTAAGTATAAAAAATATATAAATTACTATAAATTTTTTAACATTTTTATACTGTACCAATGACCCAGACTTAGCTGAATAGTAAACAGGCTGGAGGGCCTAGGACATAGAGGAAAATCCAATAAGCTCAACTATATAGTAAAGAGGTAACCCCTTAAGGAGAAAAGGAGTATTAGGCTTTACATGTATCTTTCTTATTTAATATTAAATTAGAAAGATACACTACCCTTAATAATTGAGCACAATAACATTCATGTTCTCTATTAACATCCAGTATAACCCTTATACTAATTATTTTTAAAGCAAGCCAATAAATAAAGTAGTCCAGAGAATTGAGACTCTTTATAATCATTTAAAAGTGTCCGAGTATTGTATATTAAAGCCCGTTTGACACTTGACATATACAAATGCTTCACACCGAGCTACACTATAAAAATAAGACATGAATGAAATTAAACATTAATATTACACTTTAAAACCATCCCGGAAGCGACTCAGAAATACTGACTTGGAGGAGGCATTCCCTTGCTTTTCACTATAAAGCAGGTGACCTAAGGGAACACCCGCCCCCCCCCCCCTTCCCCTTGCCCTGGGTCAAATAGCCCAGAGCGAAGAGGGCAGCCGGACGGAGTCACTGCCGGAACAGAAAGCCTGCATAACTATAGTTGCAACTGTTTAGTGGACGACATTCTGAGCAACAGATAACGGACCTAAACAATGCAGGTCTCCAGAAATGGACTCAATATTTCTGAGATAAAAATTCGTAAATGTGGATGGCTGAGACCAATAAGCAGCCTTCATTAAATCTGTAATAGCAACACTATTAGCATAAGCCCAGGAAGTAGAAAGAGCTCTTACTTCATGAGCAGAAATCTTAAGCACAGACTGCTGAGAAGAAGATAAATCTTCATAAGCAGTACGGATAGTTAACTGAATCCATCTAGCAATAGAATGGACTGAAATGTCCTTTCTATTAGGCATCAAAGACAGAAAGAAACGTTTCCCTCCCTTTCTGATAAACTGAGATCTCTGTTTATAGATACGTAGTGCTCTAACAGGACAGAGTAAAGGCCTACGCCCGTCTGAAGACGGAAGAGCCTTAATAACAATAGGTTCCGGATATTTATTAGGAGCCTGATTCTTAGCTAAAAAACCCACAGTAGTGAAGGTGATAGTGTTCCCAACACTACGATAATGAGAATCATCCACCGATAGTGCATGAAGCTCACTGACTCTTCTGGCAGAAGAGAAAGCTAAGAGAAAAGCTGTCTTATAAGATAAGAATTTGAAATCTACTGTCCCAAGAGATTCAAATGGCTTTTCCTTCAATTTAAGGAGAACCCAAGCTAAATTCCACTTAGGAATTAATCTAAGAGTTCTGGGTCTATTTATCGAAAAGTTTCTAACCAATTTCGATAAAGAGACATTAGATCCAATTTGTAAACTATCATGATGTGCATAGGTATCAGATAACATAGATCTATAACCCTTTATAGTAACAGGCTGCAGTTTGATTTCGTCAAACAAGTATACTAGAAAGTTTGCAATGTCTGGTATAGAGGGATCAAATATATCTACAGAATGATCCCTACACCAACGACGAAAAACCTTCCACTTAGCCGCATAGTTTAGCGAAGAGGAGGTCCTCCTACAGTTAGAAATCGCGTCCACTGCTCGTCCTGTAAAGTGCTTGCCATGCAAGAAGGACCGCACAACGGAAAAACGTGAAGGTTGAGACCTTGCGGGTTGTGATGGAGTTGGCGCGATTTCCCCTGCGAAAGAAGATCCTCTCGTGGAGGAAGCTTCCGCGGTAGGTCCCACAACAGACACCTGAGTAGATTTATCCACGGTCTCTGTGGCGACAGAGATGCTACCAACAGAATCTTGCATTGAGATTGTTTTATCTTTAGCAATACTTGTTGAATTAACGGCGCTGGAGGATACGCATATCCTATCATTCCGTCCCAAGGGATCGACAGAGCGTCTACTGCAAATGCTCTTGGATCCGGACACGGGGACACATACGTCTGCAACTGATTGTTGAGATGTGTCGCAAATAAGTCTATCATTGGCCGTTCCCATTGGTAGCAAATCTGATTGAATACTTGTTTGTTGAGAGTCCACTCCGACGGCAACAAGCGACCCTTTCGTGAAAGGGAGTCTGCTAGCACATTCAGACGACCCGGTATGTGACGGACCGAAAGAAGAACGTGATGTTCTAACGCAAACAGAAGGATTCTTTCCGTTAGATTGAACAACGGAACTGAATGAGTGCCTCCCTGATTCCGTATATACGCCACTACTGTCGTATTGTCGGATAGGATTTGGACATGAGCATCGTGAATAATGTCCATCCAGTGACGTAACGCAAGCCAAATTGACATCATTTCCTTGATGTTTATGTGCTTGCACAGGAATTGCGGATCTCAAAGACCCTGGCATCTCGAATCCGTTGGGATTAATGATGCACACCAACCTGTTTGACTGGCATCCGTCATAACGGTAAAACTCGGATCGGGCAACTGCAGCGGAACTCCTTGAGTTAACCACTGAATGTTTGCCCAAGTCTGAATCTCTTGTTTCACTTGATCTGACAAGAGAACGTCTACATCGAGCGAATGAATTTTCACACTCCAATTCTGAGTCAGGAAAATTTGAAGAGGACGTGTGCGTAGCCGCCCCATCGGAATGAGATCCGCGGCGGCTCCGCACAGACCTATCAGTCTCATAAATTCTCTCGCCGTGACTTTGTCTGCGTGCAGACAATAGCGAGCGTAACAACTGACTAATTTCGCTCTGGTTAACGGCAGACGAACGAGATTGTTGTGCGTCTCGAAGCTCATTCCCAGATGAGTGAATGACTTGGACGGCACCAGATCCGACTTCTCCTCGTTTACTATGAAACCGAGACGTCGGAGCAATAGAAGAAGATTCTGAACATCGTTCTGAAGCGTTAACTCGTTGCCGTACCTCTGAAGAATGTCGTCCAGGTAGGCCGACGTTACCGCAGACGAATGAGCTCGGAAGTAGATCATTACCGAGTTCATTACCCGAGTGAAAGCCCAGGGTGCTAGATTCAATCCGAAGCACATGGCCCGGAACTGATACACCACTCCTAGGACTGCGAAGCGTAGATACTTTCGGAATGTTGGATGTACCATGACGTGAAAGTACGCATCTTTGAGATCTATGCTCGTTGCATAATCGTTCACCCGAATACTCGCTCTGACCGATCGAATCGTCTCCATATAAAACTTCGGAGCGACGATCAGCTTGTTTATCCAGCTCAAATCTATGACTGGGCGGAACGAGCCGTCTGGTTTCGGAACCAGAAACAGATGGCTGTAGAATCCCAGAGATTCCTGGTTTTCTACGACCTCTACCGCGTTCTTCATTAAAAGAGACTGCACCTCTGATAACAGAGCGTCTCTTTTCTGTGGATTTGACGGAAGATGAGTCCACTTTGGACTTCGAGTTAATGGAGGCTTTCGTTTGAAGGATATCTTTAGACCTTCCGAAGTCACTCCTCTCACCCAAGGGTCGTCCGTAATCGACGCCCACTCTTGTGAAAAACTCGACAACCTTCCGCCAACCGGAACGCGATAGAGGTTTAAGCCATCACCTCCTGGACCTGCGAGGCCTGCGGTAGGAGAAACCACGTCTTCCACGACCCGCACCTCGCCTCGTCGACCTCGGGGCATCCGACCGATTGTCCCGGCCTGAAGGACGTCCCGAACGAGAGTCGCTATCCTGACGGTCTCTCGAATAAGACCAAGAGGACGCACCGGAACCTCTATAGGAACCTCTCTTGGGCGCATTAGACCCAGAAGTGCCTGTCTTATTCGTGTCTGCTGTATCCGACTTTTTAGGAGCAGATCTGAACAACAGAGAATCATTAGCTTTCTTTTTAATTTTATCATAAATAGCGGAAAGCTTGCCGTCAAAGAGAAGTTCTCCTGAGACCGAAGCGACTCTAAGAGAGTTCTTCACCTTAGAATCCATTAGTGTGGATGTAGCTAGGGCTGCATCACGTCTAACCAACTCCAGATTTGCCACTGAAAGGGCGGAGTTACACGTGGAATAAGCTACTGCCCTTGAAAGAAGTCTTAAAGAGGATTGTATATCCTGAAACTCTTCCCCTTGAAGGCGCAGTGATAACGCCTTAGTAAGGTGATCTGCGTAAGATAAGGCATCTAAATTGGCTCTGTTAGACGCAATAGCTGTTTCCAACACCGCGGTTGGAATAGAAGCTGACGACGGTAATGATAGCTCTAAGTCTTCCGCCTCGTCGTCCATACGCAGAGGAACTCTCGGTATACCCTGTCCTTCCGTATCGAATTTATTCCTTGCATTAATGAAAGGCAGGTTAAGAGTATTAGCGGACAAGAAACCTGCTTTCCCCATGCCTCGAAAATAGGCAACTTAACATAATTTCATCAAAAAATTTTAAGTACAGCCCTGATTATTTTTTGCCACTTCTTTTTCCTCTCCTCCTTCTATCCTCCTTAGAATCACATTTTCTCCAAAAATTACGTGTCTGGCATCCTTTAAACTGAGATTTACAAGCACAAAGATCAGTGAGATGTTGACTGATGAAGGGCCAAACAGAGAATGATAATTGGCGCCAATTTCGGGACGACTGCGTCACTGCGCATGCGCAGTAGAGGCGTAGTATGGAGGTCCTTTAGGACATGATTTCTTTTTGTTTTGGATGCAAATTTTGGGGATTGGGGGGCAAAATTTGTGTTTGGCCCTGGTTTTGTTAGAGTTAGCACCAGCTAAGTCTGGGTCATTGGTACAGTATAAAAATATAATCAGGGCTGTACTTGAAATTTTTTGATGAAATTATGTTAAGTTGCCTATTTTCGAGGCATGGGCCTCTTGTTGTCATTCTTGCTAATTGTTGCACTGCTTATTCAGTGTTTCCTCTTCCCTAGCCTTCTAAAGTCCCCCCTTGCAATTCTCCCATGCTTTTGGCATATTTTTGAGAAATTTCATTTCTAAAATTTCCTGGGAGAGTTGCTTGGTTACAGAATGTTTTCTGTTATTTTCCCCACAGTTACGTTTTCACCCATGGGTGTATAACGTTTGTGTTCTGCATCTTCCATCTGATGTTCTGCAGATTCTCCCCTGGGAGTCTCTGTTTTGCATCAGATAGAGTGTAATTGATGACTGATTCCGGGCCAGTTTTTTCAGTGCCTGGAGTCATGTTTTCTGGTGTTTTTACACTGTTTGTTTTCATTGACAACAGCCTTTTTTGAGGGGGGCTGTTTGCCTTTGCTGTAGTTTATCTCACTATAAGATACATTTATATTATCCGAAAGTGTCTCATTAATTATTTAATATAAATTTAAAATTTTTGACCACACTTTGCCATCGGATCCATCGGGGCTCAACATTACTTTTCAGCAACTTGGGCTTCGCTGAAAAAATATTTTTTCAAAATTATTTTGTTTTGCAATTGTTTTTTCATTTATTAATGGATCATGTTATTATGTATCTTTGTGTCAGGGGTTTTTGCGAGTAACTAGGACTTATTGTTGTTCTTTCACAATGAAGGGACGTTGTTCAAATTGTAATAGGAAGAAATCTTCCTCTGACTTTCATGATCATTGTATTAATTGTAGTCAGTGTTCTCGCATTAATCCCTGTCCTATATGTGAACATTGGGATAAGAAACATTGGAAACGTGTGTCACGATATGTTGTTTCTGGAGAAAGAGCGATGCCGGCTCTTTCTCCGCAAGGTCACTCTACTCTCTCAGTTTCTATTTCAGAGGAACCAGAACAGGGTGATGTTTCCATGTTATCTTCTTCAAGTGTGCGTCCATCGTCACAAATGAATTCAGAGCTAGCGGCAAAGTGCTCATGGAGATTAGACAAATGTCGTCCGCTAGCTCGCCCGGTGTAGCGTCCATTCACCGAATGGTTCGGCAGCCGGGTTCGTCTGATGCGGTCCAAGAGGGAATTTTGGGTGATGCGAGCACTATAAACATAATAGATGCACACCCAGTGACGGCGGATAGTAAGCGAGAACGGAGGAAGCCTTTGAGTCCGGTTCCTAGCTCGTCCAGGTCCAGCCGGGCCGCGAGCGAGAGAGGCCCCTCTCTCGTACAACAACATCTGGGACCAGAAGTTGTGGTACAAAATGTGTCTTTAGCGGAGCATACGTCCGTCGCTCGGGACGCTCCGTTGTATAAGCAGTCCGCAGAGACTGTTAAGGCTTCCTCTTCTCGTCAGCGCACACGACCGCACCTTGGCTGCGTGACCGCCGATATATTACCAGCTTCGCCGATCAAGGATTCTTCGGCGACCAGGTCACACCATCCGGCAGCCAGGGATTCGAGACCGATGGACTCCGGACGTTCGCATAGGAAAAGTATGCGGGAGCCATCTGATGCGGAGCTGCCCTCGGCGAAGCAGCGAAAGACTGCGCCTCCGCAGGTCTCGACGCCGGACATTCTTGTGCAGATAGCACAGCTTATCGCAGCATCCCAGCAGCCGACAGAAACGGTGTCGGATCGAGAATTATCCGACGGCGCTGGGTCGGTACGCTCCGCCGAAGCATCGGGGGCGGACGACCGGGAACATCATGAGGTCCGACCGGATGGTGAAAGGGATACGGATGACTTGGAGCTATCCCTTTCGGAACAACATAAAGCTGCCGTGGACTTCATCCGGCACTTTCTCCCTCAAGTTGTTCCGTCGGGCCAGACTGCTGCGCTTCCGGACAAGAGAATTATAGCGTCATTGGACTCTGAATTTTTTGAGCGGTTCAGGGACATCGCTCCCGAGTTTCCGTCGCAGTCCAATAATGTTGCAAGAACATTTGAATTATTGAACGACGCTATATTTAAACTTGCTTCCAGGACGGGGAAAGCAGGTTTCTTGTCCGCTAATACTCTCAACCTGCCTTTCATTAATGCAAGGAATAAATTCGATACGGCAGGACAGGGTATACCGAGAGTTCCTCTGCGTATGGACGACGTGGCGGAAGACTTAGAGCTATCATTACCGTCGTCAGCTTCTATTCCAACCGCGGTGTTGGAAACAGCTATTGCGTCTAACAGAGCCAATTTAGATGCCTTATCATACGCAGATAACCTTACTAAGGCGTTATCACTGCGCCTTCAGGGGAAAGAGTTTCAGGATAAACAATCCTCTTGAAGACTTCTTTCAAGGGCAGTAGCTTATTCCACGTGTAACTCCGCCCTTTCAGTGGCAAATCTGGAGTTGGTTAGACGTGACGCAGCCCTAGCTACATCCACACTAGTGGATTCTAAGGTGAAGAACTCTCTTAGAGTCGCTTCGGTCTCAGGAGAACTTCTCTTTGACGGCAAGCTTTCCGCTATTTATGATAAAATTACAAAGAAAGCTAAGGATTCTCTGTTGTTCAAATCTGCTCCTAAGAAATCGGATACAGCAGACACGAATAAGACAGGCACTTCTGGGTCTAATGCGCCCAAGAGAGGTTCCTATAGAGGTTCCGGTGCGTCCTCTTGGTCTTATTCGAGGGACCATCAGGATAGCGACTCTCGTTCGGGACGTCCTTCAGGCCGGGACAATCGGTCGGACGCCCCGAGGTTGACGGGGTGAGGTGCGGGTCGTGGAAGACGTGGTTTCTCCTACCGCAGGCCTCGCAGGTCCAGGAGGTGATGGCTTAAACCTCTATCGCGTTCCGGTTGGCGGAAGGTTGTCGAGCTTTTCACAAGAATGGGCGTCGATTACGGACGACCCTTGGGTGAGAGGAGTGACTTCGGAAGGTCTAAAGATATCCTTCAAACGAAAGCCTCCATTAACTCGAAGTCCAAAGTGGACTCATCTTCCGTCGAATCCGCAGAAAAGAGACGCTCTGTTATCAGAGGTGCAGTCTCTTTTAATGAAGAATGCGGTAGAGGTCGTAGAAAACCAGGAATCTCCGGGATTCTACAGCCATCTGTTTCTGGTTCCGAAACCAGATGGCTCGTTCCGTCCAGTCATAGATTTGAGCTGGATAAACAAGCTGATCGTCGCTCCGAAGTTTTATATGGAGACGATTCGATCGGTCAGAGCGAGTATTCGGGTGAATGATTATGCAATGAGCATAGATCTCAAAGATGCGTACTTTCACGTCATGGTACATCCGACATTCCGAAAGTATCTACGCTTCGCAGTCCTAGGAGTGGTGTATCAATTCCGGGCGATGTGCTTCGGATTGAATCTAGCACCCTGGGCTTTCACTCGGGTAATGAACTTGGTAATGATCTACTTCCGAGCTCATTCGTCTGCGGTAACGTCGGCCTACCTGGACGACATTCTTCAGAGGAACGGCAACGAGTTAACGCTTCAGAACGATGTTCAGAATCTTCTTCTATTGCTCCGACGTCTCGGTTTTATAGTAAATGAGGAGAAGTCGGATCTGGTGCCGTCCAAGTCATTCACTCATCTGGGAATGAGCTTCGAGACGCACAACAATCTCGTTCGTCTGCCATTAACCAGAGCAAAATTAGTCAGTTGTTACGCTCGCTATTGTCTGCACGCAGACAAAGTCACGGTGAGAGAATTTATGAGACTGATAGGTCTGTGCGGAGCCGCCGCGGATCTCATTCCGATGGGGCGGTTACGCACACGTCCTCTTCAAATTTTCCTGACTCAGAATTGGAGTGTGAAAATTCATTCGCTCGATGTAGACGTTCTCTTGTCAGATCAAGTGAAACAAGAGATTCAGACTTGGGCAAACATTCAGTGGTTAACTCAAGGAGTTCCGCTGCAGTTGCCGGATCCGAGTTTTACCGTTATGACGGATGCCAGTCAAACAGGTTGGGGTGCATCATTAATCCCAACGGATTCGAGATGCTAGGGTCTTTGGGATCCGCAATTCCTGTGCAAGCACATAAACATCAAGGAAATGATGTCAATTTGGCTTGCGTTACGTCACTGGATGGACATTATTCACGATGCTCATGTCCAAATCCTATCCGACAATACGACAGTAGTGGCGTATATACGGAATCAGGGAGGCACTCATTCAGTTCCGTTGTTCAATCTAACGGAAAGAATCCTTCTGTTTGCGTTAGAACATCACGTTCTTCTTTCGGTCCGTCACATACCGGGTCGTCTGAATGTGCTAGCAGACTCCCTTTCACGAAAGGGTCGCTTGTTGCCGTCGGAGTGGACTCTCAACAAACAAGTATTCAATCAGATTTGCTACCAATGGGAACGGCCAATGATAGACTTATTTGCGACACATCTCAACAATCAGTTGCAGACGTATGTGTCTCCGTGTCCGGATCCAAGAGCATTTGCAGTAGACGCTCTGTCGATCCCTTGGGACGGAATGATAGGATATGCGTATCCTCCAGCGCCGTTAATTCAACAAGTATTGCTAAAGATAAAACAATCTCAATGCAAGATTCTGTTGGTAGCATCTCTGTCGCCACAGAGACCGTGGATAAATCTACTCAGGTGTCTGTTGTGGGACCTACCGCGGAAGCTTCCTCCACGGGAGGATCTTCTTTCGCAGGGAAAATCGCGCCAACTCCATCACAACCCGCAAGGTCTCAACCTTCACGTTTTTCCGTTGTGCGGTCCTTCTTGCATGGCAAGCACTTTACAGGACGAGCAGTGGACGCGATTTCTAACTGTAGGAGGACCTCCTCTTCGCTAAACTATGCGGCTAAGTGGAAGGTTTTTCGTCGTTGGTGTAGGGATCATTCTGTAGATATATTTGATCCCTCTATACCAGACATTGCAAACTTTCTAGTATACTTGTTTGACGAAATCAAATTGCAGTCTGTTACTATAAAGGGTTATAGATCTATGTTATCTGATACCTATGCACATCATGATAGTTTACAAATTGGATCTAATGTCTCTTTATCGAAGTTGGTTAGAAACTTTTCGATAAATAGACCCAGAACTCTTAGATTAATTCCTAAGTGGAATTTAGCTTGGGTTCTCCTTAAATTGAAGGAAAAGCCATTTGAACCTCTTGGGACAGTAGATTTCAAATTCTTATCTTATAAGACAGCTTTTCTCTTAGCTTTCTCTTCTGCTAGAAGAGTCAGTGAGCTTCATGCACTATCGGTGGATGATTCTCATTATCGTAGTGTTGGGAACACTATCACCTTCACTACTAATGTGGGTTTTTTAGCTAAGAATCAGGCTCCTAATAAATATCCGGAACCTATTGTTATTAAGGCTCTTCCGTCTTCAGACGGGCGTAGGCCTGTACTCTGTCCTGTTAGAGCATTACGTATCTATAAACAGAGATCTCAGTTTATCAGAAAGGGACGGAAACGTTTCTTTCTGTCTTTGATGCCTAATAGAAAGGACATTTCAGTCTATTCTATTGCTAGATGGATTCAGTTAACTATCCGTACTGCTTATGAAGATTTATCTTCTTCTCAGCAGTCTGTGCTTAAGATTTCTGCTCATGAAGTAAGAGCTCTTTCTACTTCCTGGGCTTATGCTAATAGTGTTGCTATTACAGATTTAATGAAGGCTGCTTATTGGTCTCAGCCATCCACATTTACGAATTTTTATCTCAGAAATATTGAGTCCATTTCTGGAGACCTGCATTGTTTAGGTCCGTTATCTGTTGCTCAGAATGTCGTCCACTAAACAGTTGCAACTATAGTTATGCAGGCTTTCTGTCCGGCAGTGACTCCGTCCGGCTGCCCTCTTCGCTCTGGGCTATTTGACCCAGGGCAAGGGGAAGGGGGGGGGGGGGGTGGGTGTTCCCTTAGGTCACCTGCTTTATAGTGAAAAGCAAGGGAATGCCTCCTCCAAGTCAGTATTTCTGAGTCGCTTCCGGGATGGTTTTAAAGTGTAATATTAATGTTTAAATTCATTCATGTCTTATTTTTAAAGTGTAGCTCGGTGTGAAGCATTTGTATATGTCAAGTGTCAAACGGGCTTTAATATACAATACTCGGACACTTTTAAATGACTATAAAGAGTCTCAATTCTCTGGAGTACTTTATTTATTGGCTTGCTTTAAAAATAATTAGTATAAGGGTTATACTGGATGTTAATAGAGAACATGAATGTTATTGTGCTCAATTATTAAGGGTAGTGTATCTTTCTAATTTAATATTAAATAAGAAAGATACATGTAAAGCCTAATACTCCTTTTCTCCTTAAGGGGTTACCTCTTTACTATATAGTTGAGCTTATTGGATTTTCCTCTATGTCCTAGGCCCTCCAGCCTGTTTACTATTCAGCTAAGTCTGGGTCATTGGTACAGTATAAAAATGTTAAAAAATTTATAGTAATTTATATATTTTTTATACTTACCAATGACCCAGACGGGGATGGCCCTCCCTGGAGTTGGGAACTCTTGCCTCCCCGCTGAGTACATAGCGCTGACCAGGCACTGCCAGTAAGAATGATAATTGGCGCCAATTTCAGGACGTCTGCGTCTCACTGCGCATGCGCAGTAGAGGCGTAGTATGGAGGTCCTTTAGGACATGATTTCTTTTTGTTTTGGATGCAAATTTTGGGGATTGGGGGGCAAAATTTGTGTTTGGCCCTGGTTTTGTTAGAGTTAGCACCAGCTAAGTCTGGGTCATTGGTAAGTATAAAAAATATATAAATTACTATAAATTTTTTAACTTTTATTACATGTCTGTTCTATGTAATCCCCCTCTACTGCAACACTAAACCATGCCAAAAATGAAAAGCTGTTCCGCACACATGTGCCGAACGGAAATCGTTGATAGACTATTTTTAAATAGAAGCGAAATTTCACTAGAATTTTCTACAAATCGTGCATCACAATAACAATTTGAATTGCTAGTGATAGTTGAAAGTCGTCCCCTGAGTTTCAATGTGTTCTATGTGCCAGTAGGCACATAGAACACATTGGAACTCAGGGGACGAAACAGTAACTCAGGTTCATTTGGTTGGCAATAAAATGTGTTCTTTTTGGTGATAGTTGTCAGGTGAATTGCAAAGTGTCCTTCTAATAATTGTTTTTTATAGACGTGAATGCACATAATAAACACAGAATGACACATCTGTGTGAATGAGTTAATCGATATGGAAGTTGTGCCATCGTGAAAGGATGAAACTGGAGGTCTGCAGCCTCCCGTTTTATCCTTTTGCGCTGGCACTTGTGCCATATCGATTAACCCATTCACACGCATGTGTCATTCTGTGTATGTCTGTGAAAGTGCATAAAAATGACAAAAAATGGTTTTAGTGAATGGATCTCGTGTTTACAGACTTTGCCTTTCTTTTTTATTTCTTAATATTATCACACAAATCAACAATTATGTGGGTGGAAACTCCACTCTGTGAGTATTTAGTGTAATCCACTCTCTGTGTACTGTATATCATTTAATTTTCTGTTCAATAAGTAGATAATTCTCTTTGATTGTGATGTACATTGCAGATATTTAAACAGATTAGATGATGAGATGGGGTTTGTAGGCGAGGAGAAAAAAGAATTGGAGAAAAATCATGTTTTATCTGTACTTCTTAATGTGTAAGTTAAAATCGGTGAAGCTGATTGGAAAATGTTTCAAGTTATGCAATTACAAACTATCTAATTTTTAGTTCCTTTTAATTTGACCCTTCCAGTGCAGATTCATCGTTTCACTCAGATCTCCTAACTCTTACTAACATGACTAGAAGACAACTTGGTGGCAAATATATTTATTGAATAACTTAAAATAATCACTTTTAGCTCCCAAAACATAGCTTATGCTCCTCATTCGAATGACCTTGGCTGGCTCATTTCAGTGAGGGTGTCATAAGTTGTGTTCTCTTGCTAAAAATTGAAAAACAATTACTGTATTTAAATAGTGATTTTGGTGAATAATGCTGATGGGATATGCCATTACATTAGCTAACGTGTTATCATCTCTTGCAGCTAGTGGTTAAGCCAGTCACCCATTTACCCGTCTTCAGGATGGACAGATTTCCTCCTTTTTCCCAAATGGACAAGTTTTGGTCCAATATGACTGTTAGGATGTAATCCAGTTTTTTTGTTTGGTAGGAGAATTGAATATTAAATCATTACGGACTGATTTGCAATAAATGCATGTGTGTTTGGAACTTAACTTGCCATTGTAAGTAGACAAGAACAACAAAAATAACCAACTGACATTGTTCTATTTTCTTTTAAGAAATACACGATGGAGAAGCTTCTAAGGTGCGTTTGAAAACCATGATTCAAACATGAACGCAATTCTAACCGGAAATTTTGGACGGGTTACATTCGATTATCAGCTAAACCTCTGCTTGTTGCCATGAGTAGCAAAATATATTTCTGGAAAAAATACTTCTCTCCAGAAGCAAAGCTTATGGGACTCATTGAAACATACTGGTCTCTAAAACCACAAGTCTTGCCATCAATCCTCAATCAGAAAAGATTCAGTGGTGACACTTTACACTCTCTTTCAGCATTATTTGCAGAGTTGATGCTATTACAGCATACTATTTTCTCAGAATGCAGTAGGATGGAAGGAAGGAGCTATAGTTTGCACACCTCTAATTAGCTGAAATTGATATGTTTGTACCAGTCCAGCTGTTACATGCTATTTTCCTACCACATATCGGGTATGTAGCAGGTGATTTTAAGTAAAACAGCTGGGTGGAAGGAGGAGGGAAGTAACCAAGGCAGACAGATGGATAGATGAATCCTAATGTCTATGCTCTACCCACCAGGACTCCTGTTAGAAAATTTGGGTAAAATCAGAATGCTCAGATCGATCCAGGGTTTGTAAGCTGTAAGTACACACAGTGTCAATAGCCAAATGTGACACAAAAACAACATAGAAGATAAAAAAACCTGAAGTCAGCACATCAGCACAAGATGTCTTTGCCATGCATGTGCACAAAAGTTAGCCTGTGGCAATCTGGCAACTATCTGGTGTGGATCTGGATGTTCTGGAGTGAGGAAGTAAATGGTGTTGCCCTATGCAGAGAAAGGCACACTCTGTGCAGGCTAATGATCCCAATGTGATATTCAAGAAGTGTAAGGGCACAGCATTGCTGCCATGGGGCCAAGTATAGGCATTATCCCACAAAATATGTACCATGGGGGTCAAGTATATCATCATCCCACAAAATATGTATCAAAGAGACGAGTATAGGTATGATGCTACAACATATCTGTCGTGGAGTAAGTGTGAGCACCATCCCACAAAATATGTGCCATGGCATCCAGTATAGGTATAATGCCACAAATATTACCATGGGCCAACTATATGCAATTTCCCACAAAATATGTTCCTTGAGATTAATTATAGGCATTATTCCAATAAGATGTGCCACGGGACTCGGGTATGGTCATTATTCCATTCATGTGGGATAGGGCCAAGAAAATTCACTATCCCTTAAAATATATGCCTTGGAGTTAAGTATAGGTAGCATTCTACAACATATGTGCCGTGAGGCCATTTATTGGAATTATTTCACAAACTATGTCCCATGGAGCCAAGTGTAGTATTTATTCATTTATTGGACCAGGTGTTTAAGGTCACATATTTCTGCACAATGGCTAACCATGACTGTGACAGTTTTACGGGTGGAGGAAGCTGGAGTACCCGGAGAGAACCACCGAGCAACGGCGAGCAACTGTCAGCTCCCCAGCATACCAACTCCACATAAGCAGGTTAGCATTGGTTGAAGACAGGTGTACCATCGACGTGCAGTACGCCTTAGTACACAACATCACTGTGCCCCCACGTGGGCAATGGGGGTGAAGTGTCTTGCCCAAGGACACAATGCTGTTGCCGCCACGTGGGATTTCGAATGAGCCACCGTGCCCCAAGCCAAATGTAGGCATCATGCCAAAACATAATATACCGTAGCTCCAAGTTTAGGCATCATCCCACAAAATATATGCCATGTGGACAAGTACAGACAGCATACACAAACATGCCATTGGGATGGGTACAGGAAATATCCTGCAAACTGTGTGCCATGAGGCTAAGTATAGGCCTCATCCCATCACCTAACATAATGGCAAAAAAAAAAAACAACAACATTCAAGTTTTAGTATATTTTCAATTTTGCCCCCAAAACATTGTTTTTGTCATCTCATTTGAAAGCACTTGCCGGGCTTGTTCCAATGAGGGGTCATGCTCTATGTTGTTGAGGCAAAAGATGAAGTTTTTAGTCATTTAGTCATTCAACAAAATGTAAGTGTTGTCCTTTTATGTAAAATGTAAAAATGGATAAGGTTGAATTGGAAAAAAAGATTTCCACATTTCTTTCAGTGTGCTTGCCAATTTTGGCCAGTTGTATTTATTTAGGGTTGTTTTTTTCTTGTTTGTTTTGCAAAGGATTAGCACTCCAAAGAATGCAGCTGTAACACAGCATAACTGTAAAAAATGTGGTGAAAAATTAGAATCTTTCAAAACAAATTATTTACTGACATATATTATCTGGCTCACTATGCATAGGAATGAGTTTGTGGGCTTCTTCTATTGGTACAGCATATGAGCTTTGGTATAAAATTTTTGTTAGCTGAGAAAGACCTACTTTATTCAATAGAGTGTTATTTGTTCGCTTTGTAAGAATCTTGTATTTGTTTCTGCACTGGAAGTGTTGCTATTGACACTTATTCTGCCATTTCATCTTATGTAGTAAACACAGTCGTTGTGAAGTAAATGCAACACTGACATGACTAGAAAAAATATAGCCGACCTTCTAGTCAAATGTATGAATAATTACTTAACCCTTAAGGACTTAATTCTGACCTTGATTACTTTTCACAGTAACAGGGCAGGCGCCCCAACATACATTACAGTCAGGCCAGAAAATAAGCAGTCTGACTTTGCAGAATGAGGTCCCCAGAGGGTGAATTTGATGATGCTATCCCATACAGTGGGCCAATTTATCCTCTGGGTACCTCCTCCTGTTTAGTTTTGAGACCCTGATTCAGATTGAGGTTCACAGAGGGTAAATTTAGTGATGCTACCCTGCTGTGCAGGGTAGCATCACTAAATTCACCCTCTGGGGACCTCATTTTGCAGATGTAAGTCTGCTTATTTTCTGGCTTGGTTACAGTCACCATTGATAGGTCATAATCCCTGCGTGGGCAGTAATGTCTACTCATGCATTTACTTGGTAATAAAAATCATTATCAGCAAAATTTTAATGAAGCACGGTTGTACGCCGGTGCTTCATTAATAAAATATTTGATGATTATTCCCATAATTAGTGTTGGAATCTAATATTTTTACCTGCGTCGCCAGCGGCAGAGCTGGTCTAGTAACCGCTCGACTCCGTCCGTCAGTCCATCCGTCCGTCAGTCCGTCCGAAATACTTTTTCCGTCAAAGTTTTCTTGGCTTCTATGAAAGGGAATGATTTTATATTTGGTCTGCTGCTTCATAATGATGAGTTGTATCGTGTAAGCAATTTTCAGATCTGCCATGCAGCCACTTCCTGTTTGCCGATACTTTGAAATTTTACTGTACCCACTGACCATTGAAATTTTCCGTCAAGGTTTTCTCGGCTTCTATGCAAGGGATTGATTTTATATTTGGTCTGCTGCTTCATAATGATGAGTTGTATCGTGTAAGCAATTTTCAGATCTGCCATGCAGCCACTTCCTGTTTGCCAATACTTTGAAATTTTACAGTACCCACTGAACATTGAAATTTTTCGTCAAACTTTTCTCGGCTTCTATGCAAGGGATTGATTTTATATTTCGTCTGGAGCCTGATAATGATCAGTTGTATCGTGTATGCAATTTTCAGATCTGCCATGCAGCCACTTCCTGTTCGCCGATTCAATTGCATGCAGCAACGCAGGTCCAGACCTGGTATTGGTCTTGGCTTGTTGGAAATATTGCCCACTGGTGGAAAGTGACCAATCCATGACAGATGGATTGTAATGTCTCCAGGGAAGCTTGTAAGTTACATTCTAAATGGCTAGCCAGTTGTTTCTTGACAAGTATTCTCTGCTTATATAGGTAGCCAGGACTTGCCAAGAAACAATTCCAAAGTCACAGGATGTAGACTGTCAAAATGTAGAGAAGATATATAAAATTCCCCCAGGTTAAGAGTTAAGAGAGATTGAAACGGTCACTATATTTTTGCCCAATGAGATCTATTCTCATCATTAGAAATAAACCCTGAATATCGATATGCACCTGTCTTTATTTACCTGTTTTGAAATCAATTACTTGATGGTACTCAGTAAGATATTTAAACTGAATGCAAAGATTTTCCATGTTTTTTGTGAACATTAAGTTAAACCATTCAGTAAATGACTTCACACAGGTCTTCTACCTTTTTTTTTTCAACTGTTCAATTTGTAAATTACATTGGTGAATGTGGCCAGTTCATAAAGTCAAGAGTGGTAAAGCGATGGTAAATGCTGTACCCAAATGTGTTAATTGTGCTCAAATTGTACATTGTTCAAAAAAGTATTTCTCCAACAGGATTACACTGTAGAATGTTTAAAGATGATGTTAATGGCAGAATAATTGTTCTTATCAATTGCAATAATGACTTACCATAATATATTTACATGTCGTTCTGATTTTCAGATATCTCAGTACCTTTGCTGAGAAACATTATATGCCAGTTCAAGAATTATGCATTTTGGAAGACACACATTATCGTTTCAATAAGTTAAATATGTGAGTTTATAAAATGAAATCATTGCACAGCTGTATCATTCATGGTCATGAAATATCATCTCACTTCAGTCATCCAGTCCTGGAAATGAGATGGGTGTGAGTGCAATTGCTCCCGTAAGCCCCCGTGTTTTTTATTTTATGGGAGCTAAATAATGCATTCGTTGAAAAATGCTGTGGAGCACTAATATACTGTGAGGGCATATAAATATGTGTTGTTTTGAGAAAGCAGCACTCTGTGGCCAGTGGCAAGTTACTGTCATAATTCAACAATTCCTTATCCATTTAACCCTTTGAACACTATTTGTATCCATGACAGTTGAATTCCAGCAATTAGAAGAGTCCATATTCATTATTTGGGGTAGAACAATCAGTATTTTCAATTTGCAGCCTCGGGCTGCATGTTAAAAATACTGATTTGTCTACCCCATGCATTTACTGAACAGCCATCCTATTTAATGACGTATCATGATCCTGGCTGGAAAAGCGACCTCTCGTATTCAAAGGGTTAAGGTTTCAGGTGTTTGGTGACAGTATTCCCTCGAAAATTCACATACTAACATTTTGCGAGTGCAATTTACTCTTGTCTCTGATTTTGCGGGAGCTCAAAACTTCACCCATCAGTTTTGTTCATTTCCAGCACTGGTCATCATAGTCTATATAGGAAGAGGATGCAGATCCAACAATTCTTGCTTTCGCATTTGGCAATACACTGGAGTCAACTAAATAGGATATTTCTTAACCCTTTACCCAACATAAAGGACAAAACCGACCAGAGGTATTCACAAAATTAACCATTCAGTTTTCATTATTTGTCTCAAAAACCTAGCTTGTGACTCCTCATTGGTACAAGCTCATTGAGCCATGTTCAAATGAGGGGTCAAAAGCTATGTTTTTGAAGCAAAAAATTAGTTATTCAAGAATTTTGTTTGCAAGTGTCATCTGCCTTTCGTATTAGATAAAGGGTTAATTTAATTAAAAGAAGCTGTGAGTTGAAAATAAAATATGTTTTCATTTTTGGGATTTTCTTCAGCCTTTTTCCACAATTCATTCCAATGAGGGGCAAAAAGCTGAGTTTACTAACCCTGTGCAATGCACAGGGTTAGTCACACTTTCTGGTTGTAAAAAATTGGTAACCACCATATCACACACTACATGACAATGTACATTCATTAACCCTTTACCTAACGTAACGGCCAAAACCAGCCAGCGCTATTCTCAAAAATTGCCAATTAATATTTTTATACTTACCAATGACCCAGACATAGCTGGTGCTAACTCTTAAAATATAGGGCCAAACACAAATTTTGCCCCCCAATCCCCAAAATTTGCATCTAAAACTAAAGAAAACATGTCCTGAAAGGCCCTCCACACCTCGCCCCCACTGCGCATGCGCAGTGTCAAGGACGTTCCGGAATTGGCGCCATTTATCATTCTAAGTTTGGCCCTTCATCAGTTAACATCTGACTGATCTTTGTGCTTTTAAATCTCAGTTTAAATGATGCCAGACACATAAATATTAGTGAAATGGTGATTCTAAGGAGGATAGAAAAGGAGGAGAGGAAAAGAATGTGTGACAGAATATTATCAGGGCTGTAACTTAAAATTTTTTAATGAAATTATGTTAAGTTACCTATTTTCAAGGCAGCAGCCATTTTGTTGTCATTCTGATTATTTAGTTACACTGTTTTTTCAAGTGTTTTTCCTCTCTCCCTGTCCTTTAAGTTCCCCCTTGCTATTCT
This sequence comes from Pictodentalium vernedei, assembly GCA_031216915.1. NCBI lineage: Eukaryota > Metazoa > Mollusca > Scaphopoda > Dentaliida > Dentaliidae > Pictodentalium > Pictodentalium vernedei. The sequence continues at coordinate 231,657,314 of CM062297.1, read as the reverse complement.
CCCATGCTTTTGGCATAGTTTCTGTAATTATTATTACTAAAATTTCTTGGGAGTTTTAGCTTAATAACAGAATGAATTCTGTTCTTTCCCCATGTTTACGTCTTCACCTACGGGTGGTTAGGCGTTGTGTTCTGCATCTACCATCTGATGTTCTGCAGTTTCTTCCCTGGAAGTCTCTGTTTTGCATCAGATGGTGTATTTTTGGTAACTGATTTCGGGCCTGGGTGCCTGGAGTCTTATTTTAGTGTTTTTACACTCATTGTTTACATTTACAACAGCCCTCTGTGTGAGGGGGGATTTCTAAATAATAATATCTTTATGTTATTTTAATTATAACTAGATACATTATTATTGTTCGTAAGTGTTGAATAAATTGTTTAAAATATTTTTAAAATTTTTGTCCACACTTAGGCTTGGGATCCATTGGGGCTCAACGTTACTTTTCAGAAACTTGGGCTGTTCTGAAAAAATATTTTTTTCAAAATATTTTGATTTCAATTATTTTTTCTATATTAATGGATCATATTATTATTATGTATTTTGATTGCCAGGGGTTAGTGCGAGTACCAGGACTTGTTTTCTTTTCACATTGAAAGGATATTGATCAATTGTTTTAAGAGGAAGTCTTCCTCTGACCTTATTATCATTCTATATGTGGTCAGTGTACTCGCATTAACTCCTGTTCTGTATCGTATGATTTCGATGACAATATGGGAGGCGTATGTCACGGTATGTTGTTGGGGATTTGGACACTCCGGTCCTTTCCCCGCAGGGTCACTCTACTTTATCAATTTCTATTTCAGACGATCAAGATTAGGGTGATGTATCTGTGATGTCTTCCAACAGTGTGCCTCCGTCGTCACAATTAATGAAGGGCTAGCGGAAAAGTGCTCATGTAATACGCCAATTGCCTAAGAGGACCCTAGTAGGTTCGACGGCCTTTGACGTCCGCTAGCTCGCCCGGTGTAGCGTCCATTCACCGAATGGTTCGGCAGCCGGGTTCGTCCGTTGCGGTCTAGAAGGAATTTTGGGGTGATGCGAGCACTATAAAATTAACTTAATGCACACCCAGTGACGGCGGATCGGAGGGAGAACGGAGGAAGCCTTTTAGTCCGGTTCATAGCTCGTTCCGGTCCATCCGGACGGCAAGCGAGAGAGGCCCCTCTCTCGTTCAACAACATCTGGCCCCAGATGTTGTGGTACAAATGTGTCGTTAGCGGAGCATACGTCCGTCGCTCGGGACGCTCCGTTGTATAGGCAGTCCGCTGAGACTGCTAAGGCTTCCTCTTCTCTTCAGCGCACACGACCGCACCTTGGCTGCGTGACCGCCGATATATTACCAGCTTCGCCGATCAAGGATTCTTCGGCAACCAGGTCACACCATCCGGCAGCCAGGGATTCGAGACCGATGGACTCCGGACGTTCGCATAGGAAGTATGCGGGAGCCATCTGATGCGGAGCTACCCTCGGCGAAGCACCGATAGACTGCGCCTCCGCAGGTCTCGACGCCGGACATTCTTGTGCACATAGCACAGCTTATCGCAGCATCCCAGCAGCCGACAGAAACGGTGTCGGATCAAGAATTATCCGACAGCGCTGGGTCGGTAGCCGGGGACTCGAGGCCTGCAGACTCCGGACGTTCGCATAGGAAGTGTGCGGGAGTCAACGTACACGGAGCTTCCAGCGGCAATGCATCGTAAGTCCGCTACTGCACAGGCCTCGGGAACGGACGTGCTTTCCTTAATAGCACAGTTTATCGCAGCATCCCAGCATCAACTGAATCTGTCGCATATATTTTATCCGACGATGCTGGGTCGGGACGCTCCGCGGAAGCGGGTACGGACGTCCGAAAGTTTCATCCGGTCCGACGGGATACCGAAAGGGATTCGGTGGATTTCAAGCTTTCCCTTTCGGAACAACATATGCTGCGATGCCGGATAAGAAACTGATAGCGTCGGTGGACTTAGAAATTTTTGGTTCGGTTCAGGGACATCGTCCCTCAGTTCCGACATAGTCCAATAATGTCACACAAACTTTCGAATTATTGAACGACGCTATATATATTATTATTTTATGCTTGCTATCCAAGCATTTCTGGTTTCTTGTTCGAAGAGTTATGGAGATGTCTTTCAAAAGTGTGCCTCTGTCGTCATAGTTAATGAAGAGTTAGCGGCAATAAGTGCTCATGGAATATGTCTATCGCTTACGGAGTGACATTCGCTAGCTCACCCGGTGTAGCGTACATTCATCGAATGGTTCGGCTGCCGGGTTCGTCCGTTGCGGTCTAGGAAGGAGATTTGGGTGATGCGAGCACTTTAATTACTTTAGTACTCACCCGGTGACGGCAGATTGAGGACAGATCGGAGGAAGCCAACAACATAGGGGACCGCATGTTGTGGTTCAGATATTTTACATTCGGAGCATATGTCCGTTGCTCGGGACGCTCCGTTATATTGACAGTCCGAGAGACTGTCTTTAATGCTTCCTCATCCTCACAGCAGGGCACACGACCGCACATTGGCTACGTGACCTCGAGTATCCGATCAGTTTCGGCATTCAGTGATTCCACAGCGAATAGGTCACGCCATCCAGTAGCCAAGGGACACGAGGCCTATACACTCCGTTCGCTCGCATATTGGAAGTATGTACGGGGTAACGATCTCGGAGCTTCCTGCGGCAATGCATCGTAAGACCGCTTCTCCTCAGGCCTCAGTGACGGACGTGCTATCCGAGTTAGCACAGTTGTTTCGCAGCATCCCAGCAATTGACGGTTTCTCGGTCGAATCAGAAATTATCCGACGGCGCTGGGTCGGTGCGGTCCGCGGTTGCATCAAGCTACGGACGACCGAATGCTTTATAGGGTCCGACAGGATGGCGAAAGGGATTCGAAAGATTTCGAGTTTTCCCTTTAGTAGTATCGGAAGATGCCTTTCATATCTTCTGGCATTTCTTCCAGTGATTATTTTTCGGACTTCATTGCTGCGATCTTGGATAAGAGACTTATAGCGTCATTGGACTCGGATTTTTCGATCGGTACAGGGACTTTGTCCCTGACTTACCGACGTAGTCCAATATTGTCATTACAACATGTGTTTTATTTTTCGACGCTATATATTATATATATATATACAAGCCTGCTACTAAGCATGATAGTTTAGTTTCTTGTCCGCGTGGCTCATTTCTGCCATTTTATCTTTTTTACATATAGTTTATTTTGGCAGAGCAGGGCATACCGAGAGTTCATATGCGTCTAGACGGTGTGATTAAAGACTGCATATATTCTTTTTCGCCGTTTATGTCTTTTCCAATTTCAATGTTGGGAACGACATTATGTATAGTAGACTTCACTTAGACGCTTTATTATACGTAATCCGCCTTACTGAGGCGTTATCATTACGTCTTCAAGAAAAGATTTACGGGATATTATTCTCAATGTAATTTCTTTTGAGGGCAGTAGTTTGTTCACGTATAACTCCGCCCTTCAGTGGCTGATTGGAGTTGGTTAGACGTGATGCAGCCCTAGCTACATCCACGCGTGGATAGTAGGTTAAGAACTCTCTCAGAGTCGCTTCGTTCTCGGAGGAGCTTCTCTTCGACGGCAACTTTCCGGCAATCCATGAATTGCTTGATTTATACATTCTCTTGTCTATCTAGTGTTACAAGAGATTCAGACTGGGGCAAACATTCGGTGGTTGACTCAGAGAGTGCCGCCGCAGTTGCCGGACCCTAGTGTGGCTGTTATGACGGTTGCCAGTCAAACAGATTGGGATATATACTGATCCCTACGGATTCGAAGTGCCAGGGTCTTTGGGTTCCGCAGTCTTTTAGCTATCAGTTTAACTTCCGCGGAATAATGTTTTTTAGGCTTGCTTTATGTCATTGCATGAACATTATTCAGAAACGCATGCCCAAATTCCTGTCCTTTAATTCGACAGTAGTGGCGTATCTCCGGAACCAGGGAGGCACTCTTTCGTTTCCGTTATTCAATTTAATGGAAAGAATCCGTCTGTTGGTTATAGTACACCAAGTTCAGTTTTGGTCCGTCATATTCTGGGTCGTCTGATTGTTTTATCGCACTCCCGTTCTCTTACGGGTCGCTTGTTGCTGTCAGAATGGACTCTCAACAAACAAGTATTTAATCAGATTTGCTATCTATGGGAGCGCCCAATGATGTTTTATTTATGACACAGCTTGCTTATCAATTGCAGACTTATGTGTTGGCTTGTCCAGATCTCTGAGCTAATACTGTTAACGCTCTATTGATCTATAGGACGGAATGATAGGATACGCGTATCCTCCGGCGCTGTTGTTTTAGCAGGTATTGCTAAGATAAACAACCACAATACATTTCTGTTGATAGCATCTCTATCTTCACAGAGATCATGAGTAATTTACTCTCTTGTCTACTGTGGATCTTAACGTGAAATCTTCCTCTATGTGAGGATCTTTTTTCACTGGGTAAATCGTGTCATCTTTATCACAACCAGCAAGGTCGCAACCTTCATGTATTCCGTTGTGTGGTCCGTATTGCATTGTAAGCACTGTACTGGACGAGCTTTGGACGCGATTTCTTACTATAGGAGATCCTCTTCTTCGCTATTCTATGCGACTAAAGTGGAGGCTCTTCCGTCGTGGTGTAGGGATCATTATGTTTATATGGTTGATCCCTCCATACTACGCATTGCTAGTTTTTTAGTATACTTGTTTCACAAGATCTACTGCAGCCTGTTGTTATTTAGGTTATAGGTTTATGTTACCTCATACCTATGCACTCTACGATAGTTTACAATTGAGTCTTTTGTCTCTTTATCTAAGTCAGTTAGTAACTTTTTGATAAATAGACTTAGAATCTTTAGATTAAATTCCTATACGGATTTTAACTTCGGTTCTTATTTAGCTAAGTAATCATTTGAGCCTCTGGAAACAGTAGTTTTCAAATTCTGACCTTTTAAACAGTAATTCTGTTGGTTTCTCTTTTACTGTAGAGTCAGTGAGTTTCATGCACTATCGATGGATGATTTTCACTTTCATAGTTTCGGAATCAATACTTCCGTTACTATTTAGGTTGGATTGTTGCATAAGAGTTAGGCTCCTATTATCCGGAACCTATTATTTTAAGGTCCTTCCGTCTTCGTATGGGCATAGGCCTTTACTCTTTCCGGGTACAGTTTATGTATTTATAAACAGATATCTGTTTATTACAAGGGCGTAAGCTTCTTCTGTCTTTGATGTCTAGTAGAAGGACGTTACGCTCCATTTTATTGTTAATGGATTCTATTAACTAGCGTACTGCTTATGGTATATCATTGGCTTAGCAGTTGTGCTTAAGATTTCGGCTCATGAAGTAAGAGTTCTTCTACTTCTTGGGCTTACATTAATAGTGTTGCTATTATAGATTTTTGAAGGCTGCTCATTGCGCTCAGCCATCCATTCATGAATTTTATCTCAGAAATATCGAGTCCATTTCTGGAGGCCTCTATTGTTAGGTCTATTATCTACTGCTCAGAATGTCATTCACTTAACAGTTGCTACTATAGCTAGGTAGGCTGTCTGTTTCGGCAGTGTCTCCGTTCGGCTGCCCTCTTCGCTCTGGGCTATTTGACCCAGGGCAAGAAAAAGGGGGGGGGGGGGGGAGGGTGTTCCCTTGGGTCACCTGTTTTTACTATGAAAACAAGGGGATACCTCCTCCGGAGTTAGTAATTCTGAGCTGTTATTGGGATGGTTGTTTAGTGAGAAGTTTAAGTTTATAAAATTCATTCAAGTCTTAGTTTTTAAAGTATAGCTTTTGAATATTGCATATGTCAACGGACATGATTATGCAATTCTCACACACTTTTAAGAGTATAAGAGTCTCTATTCTCTAGACTTACTTTATTATTGGCTTACTTTAAAAATTATTAGTATAAGGATTATTGGATATTAATAGAGTACATGGATGTATGAAGCTCAATTTTTGGAAGGTGTTGTATCTTTCTAATTTATCATAAATAAGAAAGATACATGTAAGGCCTATTACTTCTTTTCCCTACAGGGGATGACTCTATTTTATTTTATTGAGCGTATTCCATTTTGCTCTATGTCCTTGGCCCTCCAGCCTTTTTACTATTCAGCTATGTCTGGGTCATTGGTACAGTATAAAAATGTTAAAAAATTTATAGTAATTTATATATTTTTTATACTTACCAATGACCCAGACGGGGATGGCCCTCCCAGGAGTTGGGAACTCTTGCCTCCCCGCTGAGTACATAGCGCTTACCAGGCACTGGTTATTAGAATGATAAATGGCGCCAATTCCGGAACGTCCTTGACACTGCGCATGCGCAGTGGGGGCGAGGTGTGGAGGGCCTTTCAGGACATGTTTTCTTTAGTTTTAGATGCAAATTTTGGGGATTGGGGGGCAAAATTTGTGTTTGGCCCTATATTTTAAGAGTTAGCACCAGCTATGTCTGGGTCATTGGTAAGTATAAAAAATATATAAATTACTATAAATTTTTTAACTTTCATTATTATTTTCATTTTTAGCTCAACTTTGACGAAGTCAAATTTGAGCTATTGTCATGGCCCGTCGTCCGTCGTCCGTCTGTCCATCTGGCCGTCTGTCCGTCTGTCCGTACGTCAACAGTTGGCTATGGCTCGGGCTAGAGGTTGTATTTATGAACCGATCTTTACGAAACTTCTTGTGTACCTTTGTTATGACCCTGGGATGGGAACGAGTGTTTTTAGGTGTGGTCCGAAATTCAAGATGGCTGCCAGCGGCCATTTTGTACCAATGATGCAAAAATCAGTTTTTTGTACAGAACTTCTGTATGAAAGTTCTGATTTGAATAAAGTTTTGTATAAATGTTTAGTACCATGGGATACATCACATATAATATGGGTTTTTTTCTCGTGCGTAAATTATGCAAATTAGACTGACTTTGATTTATTTAGTGTTACTTTCAGAGCTGTAAGTGCCAAGCTGCTATGGCTCGGGCTAGAGGCCATATTTATGAACCAATCTTTACTAAACTTCTTGGGTACCTTTGTTATGACCCTGGGACGGGAACGAGTGTTTTGGGATGTGGTCCGAAATTCAAGATGGCTGCCAGTGGCCATTTTGTACCGATGATGCAAAAATCAGTTTTTTGTACAGAACTTCTGTATGAAAGTTCTGATTTGAATAAAGTTTTGTATAAATGTATAGTACAATGGGATACATCACATATAATACAGGTTTTTTTCTTGTGTGTAAATTATGCAAATTAGACTAACTTTGATTTATTTAGTGTTACTTTCAGAGCTGTAAGTGCCAAGCTGCTATGGCTCGGGCTAGAGGCCGTATTTATGAACCAATCTTTACGAAACTTCTTGGGTACCTTTGTTATGACCGTGGGACGAGAACGAGTGTTTTTGGGTGCAGTCCCAAATTCCAGATGGCTGCCAGCAGCCATTTTGTACCGACGATGCCGAAATCTGTTTTTTGTACAGAACTTCCATATGAAAGCTCTGATTTGAATAATTTTTTGTATGAATGTTTAGTACCATGGGATACATTACATATATTACAGGTTTTTTCTTGTGCGTAAATTATGCAAATTAGGCTAACTTTGATTTATTTAGTGTTACTTTCAGCACTGTGAGTGCAAATCCCAATACGGCTCGGGCTAGAGGCCGTATTTATGAACCGATCTTCACGAAACTTCTTGGGTACCTTTGTTATCACTGTGGGACGAGAAGGAGTGTTTTTGGGTCCAGTCTGAAATTCAAGATGGCCGCTAGCAGCCATTTTGTTCAAAATTAAGTGAAATCAGATTTTTGCGCAGAACTTCCAAATGAAAGATCTGATTTGAATGAATTTTTGTATGAATGTTTAGTACCATGGGATACATTACATATAATACAGAGTTTTTCTTGTGAATAAATTATGCAAATTAGGGGTCCGGGTGGGACTTAGAAAATTTTGGCCCAAAATCCGGAAAATAATTTTTTGTGTTTTGATGCATTTTGGTCAATTTTAAGAAGAAGAAGAAAAAATTTTAGTCTGAAAATATTTTGTTTGGGACTGAAAATTTCCACACAAAAATAATAATCTACAATGATTGGTCTTAATCTGTAGTCCATTACAGTCACCTTGTAATTCTTTTATTATTGTTGACTGGGCCAAAACAAATACTAATTCCTGTCATATTCATTATTCAGTTGTCTTGGTCACAGCAAGTACTAATTCCTGTCATATCCAAGTTGAGCTACAGAGTCATTGACTCTTTCATTTGTCTCAAAAACATAGGTTATGACCCCTCGTTGGAACGAGCTCATCGAGCTCGTTCCAATGAGGGGTCATAACCTATGTTTTTGAGACAAAAAATTAAAAAAATTAGTTATTCAAGAATTTTTTTTGCAAGTGTCGTCTGCTTTTCATGTTAGGTAAAGGGTTAAAGCTTTGCATGCATAGGGTCTAGTCACATAACAGAGATGATCTTATTTATAACCAGAAAGAAAAAAGTGACTAACCCTGTACATTGCACAGAGTTAGTTGCTAAGCTAACATACACTGGCTGATCCAAGGCATTGCACAGGATTATTTGATAGGCTGCCATATCACACACTACATGAAAATATACACTGACGAAGGCCGTAAAAATGCACTGGGTTAGTTGATTAAATGTTACATAGGGTGCAGGATTCAAGGAACTAAAAGTTCCAAAAGTGAAAATATAATCTATATTTTTATACTGTACCAATGACCCAGACATAGCTGGTGCTAACTCTTAAAATATAGGGCCAAACACAAATTTTGCCCCCCAATCCCCAAAATTTGCATCTAAAACTAAAGAAAACATGTCCTGAAAGGCCCTCCACACCTCGCCCCCACTGCGCATGCGCAGTGTCCAGGACGTTCCGAAATTGGCGCCATTTATCATTCTAAGTTTGGCCCTTCATCAGTTAACATCTGACTGATCTTTGTGCCTTTAAATCTCAGTTTAAATGATGCCAGACACATAAATATTAGTGAAATGGTGATTCTAAGGAGGATAGAAAAGGAGGAGAGGAAAAGAATGTGTGACAGAATATTATCAGGGCTGTAACTTAAAATTTTTTAATGAAATTATGTTAAGTTACCTATTTTCAAGGCAGCAGCCATTTTGTTGTCATTCTGATTATTTAGTTACACTGTTTTTTCAAGTGTTTTTCCTCTCTCCCTGTCCTTTAAGTTCCCCCTTGCTATTCTCCCATGCTTTTGGCATAGTTTCTGTAATTATTATTACTAAAATTTCTTGGGAGTTTTAGCTTAATAACAGAATGAATTCTGTTCTTTCCCCATGTTTACGTCTTCACCTACGGGTGGTTAGGCGTTGTGTTCTGCATCTACCATCTGATGTTCTGCAGTTTCTTCCCTGGAAGTCTCTGTTTTGCATCAGATGGTGTATTTTTGGTAACTGATTTCGGGCCTGGGTGCCTGGAGTCTTATTTTAGTGTTTTTACACTCATTGTTTACATTTACAACAGCCCTCTGTGTGAGGGGGGATTTCTAAATAATAATATCTTTATGTTATTTTAATTATAACTAGATACATTATTATTGTTCGTAAGTGTTGAATAAATTGTTTAAAATATTTTTAAAATTTTTGTCCACACTTAGGCTTGGGATCCATTGGGGCTCAACGTTACTTTTCAGAAACTTGGGCTGTTCTGAAAAAATATTTTTTCAAAATATTTTGATTTCAATTATTTTTTCTATATTAATGGATCATATTATTATTATGTATTTCATTGCCAGGGGTTAGTGCGAGTACCAGGACTTGTTTTCTTTTCTCATTGAAAGGATATTGATCAATTGTTTTAGGAGGAAGTCTTCCTCTGACCTTATTATCATTCTATATGTGGTCAGTGTACTCGCATTAACTCCTGTTCTGTATCGTATGATTTCGATGACAATATGGGAAGCGTATGTCACGGTATGTTGTTGGGGATTTGGACACTCCGGTCCTTTCCCCGCAGGGTCACTCTACTTTATCAATTTCTATTTCAGACGATCAAGATTAGGGTGATGTATCTGTGATGTCTTCCAACAGTGTGCCTCCGTCGTCACAATTAATGAAGGGCTAGCGGAAAAGTGCTCATGTAATACGCCAATTGCCTAAGAGGACCCTAGTAGGTTCGACGGCCTTTGACGTCCGCTAGCTCGCCCGGTGTAGCGTCCATTCACCGAATGGTTCGGCAGCCGGGTTCGTCCGTTGCGGTCTAGAAGGAATTTTGGGGTGATGCGAGCACTATAAAATTAACTTAATGCACACCCAGTGACGGCGGATCGGAGGGAGAACGGAGGAAGCCTTTTAGTCCGGTTCATAGCTCGTTCCGGTCCATCCGGACGGCAAGCGAGAGAGGCCCCTCTCTCGTTCAACAACATCTGGCCCCAGATGTTGTGGTACAAATGTGTTGTTAGCGGAGCATACGTCCGTCGCTCGGGACGCTCCGTTGTATAGGCAGTCCGCTGAGACTGCTAAGGCTTCCTCTTCTCATCAGCGCACACGACCGCACCTTGGCTGCGTGACCGCCGATATATTACCAGCTTCGCCGATCAAGGATTCTTCGGCGACCAGGTCACACCATCCGGCAGCCAGGGATTCAAGACCGATGGACTCCGGACGTTCGCATAGGAAGTATGCGGGAGCCATCTGATGCGGAGCTGCCCTCGGCGAAGCACCGATAGACTGCGCCTCCGCAGGTCTCGACGCCGGACATTCTTGTGCACATAGCACAGCTTATCGCAGCATCCCAGCAGCCGACAGAAACGGTGTCGGATCGAGAATTATCCGACAGCGCTGGGTCGGTAGCCGGGGACTCGAGGCCTGCAGACTCCGGACGTTCGCATAGGAAGTGTGCGGGAGTCAACGTACACGGAGCTTCCAGCGGCAATGCATCGTAAGTCCGCTACGGCACAGGCCTCGGGAACGGACGTGCTTTCCTTAATAGCACAGTTTATCGCAGCATCCCAGCATCAACTGAATCTGTCGCATATATTTTATCCGACGATGCTGGGTCGGGACGCTCCGCGGAAGCGGGTACGGACGTCCGAAAGTTTCATCCGGTCCGACGGGATACCGAAAGGGATTCGGTGGATTTCAAGCTTTCCCTTTCGGAACAACATATGCTGCGATGCCGGATAAGAAACTGATAGCGTCGGTGGACTTAGAAATTTTTGGTTCGGTTCAGGGACATCGTCCCTCAGTTCCGACATAATCCAATAATGTCACACAAACTTTCGAATTATTGAACGACGCTATATATATTATTATTTTATGCTTGCTATCCAAGCATTTCTGGTTTCTTGTTCGAAGAGTTATGGAGATGTCTTTCAAAAGTGTGCCTCTGTCGTCATAGTTAATGAAGAGTTAGCGGCAATAAGTGCTCATGGAATATGTCTATCGCTTACGGAATGACATTCGCTAGCTCACCCGGTGTAGCATACATTCATCGAATGGTTCGGCTGCCGGGTTCGTCCGTTGCGGTCTAGGAAGGAGATTTGGGTGATGCGAGCACTTTAATTACTTTAGTACTCACCCAGTGACGGCAGATTGAGGACAGATCGGAGGAAGCCAACAACATAGGGGACCGCATGTTGTGGTTCAGATATTTTACATTCGGAGCATATGTCCGTTGCTCGGGACGCTCCGTTATATTGACAGTCCGAGAGACTGTCTTTAATGCTTCCTCATCCTCACAGCAGGGCACACGACCGCACATTGGCTACGTGACCTCGAGTATCCGATCAGTTTCGGCATTCAGTGATTCCACAGCGAATAGGTCGCGCCATCCGGTAGCCAAGGGACACGAGGCCTATACACTCCGTTCGCTCGCATATTGGAAGTATGCACGGGGTAACGATCTCGGAGCTTCCTGCGGCAATGCATCGTAAGACCGCTGCTCCTCAGGCCTCGGTGACGGACGTGCTATCCGAGTTAGCACAGTTGTTTCGCAGCATCCCAGCAATTGACGGTTTCCGGTCGAATCAGGAATTATCCGACGGCGCTGGGTCGGTGCGGTCCGCGGTTGCATCAAGCTACGGACGACCGAACGCTTTATAGGGTCCGACAGGATGGCGAAAGGGATTCGAAAGATTTCGAGTTTTCCCTTTAGTAGTATCGGAAGATGCCTTTCATATCTTCTGGCATTTCTTCCAGTGATTATTTTTCGGACTTCATTGCTGCGATCTTGGATAAGAGACTTATAGCGTCATTGGACTCGGATTTTTCGATCGGTACAGGGACTTTGTCCCTGACTTACCGACGCAGTCCAATATTGTCATTACAACATGTGTTTTATTTTTCGACGCTATATATTATATATATATATACAAGCCTGCTACTAAGCATGATAGTTTAGTTTCTTGTCCGCGTGGCTCATTTCTGCCATTTTATCTTTTTTACATATAGTTTATTTTGGCAGAGCAGGGCAAACCGAGAGTTCATATGCGTCTAGACGGTGTGATTAAAGACTGCATATATTCTTTTTCGCCGTTTATGTCTTTTCCAATTTCAATATTGGGAACGACATTATGTATAGTAGACTTAACTTAGACGCTTTATTATACGTAATCCGCCTTACTGAGGCGTTATCATTACGTCTTCAAGAAAAGATTTACGGGATATTATTCTCAATGTAATTTCTTTTGAGGGCAGTATTTTGTTCACGTATAACTCCGCCCTTCAGTGGCTGATTGGAGTGTTTAGACGTGATGCAGCCCTAGCTACATCCACGCGTGGATAGTAGGTTAAGAACTCTCTCAGAGTCGCTTCGTTCTCGGAGGAGCTTCTCTTCGACGGCAACTTTCCGGCAATCCATGAATTGCTTGGTTTATACATTCTCTTGTCTATCTACTGTTACAAGAGATTCAGACTGGGGCAAACATTCGGTGGTTGACTCAGAGAGTGCCGCCGCAGTTGCCGGACCCTAGTGTGGCTGTTATGACGGTTGCCAGTCAAACAGATTGGGATATATACTGATCCCTACGGATTCGAAGTGCCAGGGTCTTTGGGTTCCGCAGTCTTTTAGCTATCAGTTTAACTTCCGCGGAATAATGTTTTTTAGGCTTGCTTTATGTCATTGCATGAACATTATTCAGAAATGCATGCCCAAATTCCTGTCCTTTAATTCGACAGTAGTGGCGTATCTCCGGAACCAGGGAGGCACTCTTTCGTTTCCGTTATTCAATTTAATGGAAAGAATCCGTCTGTTGGTTATAGTACACCAAGTTCAGTTTTGGTCCGTCATATTCGGGGTCGTCTGATTGTTTTATCGCACTCCCGTTCTCTTACGGGTTGCTTGTTGCTGTCAGAATGGACTCTCAACAAACAAGTATTTAATCAGATTTGCTATCTATGGGAGCGCCCAATGATGTTTTATTATGACACAGCTTGCTAATCAATTGCAGACGTATGTGTTGGCTTGTCCAGATCTCTGAGCTAATACTGTTAACGCTCTATTGATCTATAGGACGCAATGATAGGATACGCGTATCCTCCGGCGCTGTTGTTTTAGCAGGTATTGCTAAGATAAACAACCACAATACATTTCTGTTGATAGCATCTCTATCTTCACAGAGATCATGAGTAATTTACTCTCTTGTCTACTGTGGATCTTAACGTGAAATCTTCCTCTATGTGAGGATCTTTTTTCACTGGGTAAATCGTGTCATCTTTATCACAACCAGCAAGGTCGCAACCTTCATGTATTCCGTTGTGTGGTCCGTATTGCATTGTAAGCACTGTACTGGACGAGCTTTGGACGCGATTTCTTACTATAGGAGATCCTCTTCTTCGCTATTCTATGCGACTAAAGTGGAGGCTCTTCCGTCGTGGTGTAGGGATCATTATGTTCATATGGTTGATCCCTCCATACTACGCATTGCTAGTTTTTAGTATACTTGTTTCACAAGATCTACTGCAGCCTGTTGTTATTTAGGTTATAGGTTTATGTTACCTCATACCTATGCACTCTACGATAGTTTACAATTGAGTCTTTTGTCTCTTTATCTAAGTCAGTTAGTAACTTTTTGATAAATAGACTTAGAATCTTAGATTAAATTCCTATACGGATTTTAACTTCGGTTCTTATTTAGCTAAGTAATCATTTGAGCCTCTGGAAACAGTAGTTTTCAAATTCTGACCTTTTAGACAGTAATTCTGTTGGTTTCTCTTTTACTGTAGAGTCAGTGAGTTTCATGCACTATCGATGGATGATTTTCACTTTCATAGTTTCGGAATCAATACTTCCGTTACTATTTAGGTTGGATTGTTGCATAAGAGTTAGGCTCCTATTATCCGGAACCTATTATTTTAAGGTCCTTCCGTCTTCGTATGGGCATAGGCCTTTACTCTTTCCGGGTACAGTTTATGTATTTATAAACAGATATCTGTTTATTACAAGGGCGTAAGCTTCTTCTGTCTTTGATGTCTAGTAGAAGGACGTTACGCTCCATTTTATTGTTAATCGATTCTATTAACTAGCGTACTGCTTATGGTATATCATTGGCTTAGCAGTTGTGCTTAAGATTTCGGCTCTTGAAGTAAGAGTTCTTCTACTTCTTGGGCTTACATTAATAGTGTTGCTATTATAGATTTTTGAAGGCTGCTCATTGCGCTCAGCCATCCATTCATGAATTTTATCTCAGAAATATCGAGTCCATTTCTGGAGGCCTCTATTGTTAGGTCTATTATCTACTGCTCAGAATGTCATTCACTTAACAGTTGCTACTATAGCTAGGTAGGCTGTCTGTTTCGGCAGTGTCTCCGTTCGGCTGCCCTCTTCGCTCTGGGCTATTTGACCCAGGGCAAGAAAAAGGGGGGGGGGGGAGGGTGTTCCCTTGGGTCACCTGTTTTTACTATGAAAACAAGGGGATACCTCCTCCGGAGTTAGTAATTCTGAGCTGTTATTGGGATGGTTGTTTAGTGAGAAGTTTAAGTTTATAAAATTCATTCAAGTCTTAGTTTTTAAAGTATAGCTTTTGAATATTGCATATGTCAACGGACATGATTATGCAATTCTCACACACTTTTAGGAGTATAAGAGTCTCTATTCTCTAGACTTACTTTATTATTGGCTTACTTTAAAAATTATTAGTATAAGGATTATTGGATATTAATAGAGTACATGGATGTATGAAGCTCAATTTTTGGAAGGTGTTGTATCTTTCTAATTTATCATAAATAAGAAAGATACATGTAAGGCCTATTACTTCTTTTCCCTACAGGGGATGACTCTATTTTATTTTATTGAGCGTATTCCATTTTGCTCTATGTCCTTGGCCCTCCAGCCTTTTTACTATTCAGCTATGTCTGGGTCATTGGTACAGTATAAAAATGTTAAAAAATTTATAGTAATTTATATATTTTTTATACTTACCAATGACCCAGACGGGGATGGCCCTCCCAGGAGTTGGGAACTCTTGCCTCCCCGCTGAGTACATAGCGCTTACCAGGCACTGGTTATTAGAATGATAAATGGCGCCAATTTCGGAACGTCCTGGACACTGCGCATGCGCAGTGGGGGCGAGGTGTGGAGGGCCTTTCAGGACATGTTTTCTTTAGTTTTAGATGCAAATTTTGGGGATTGGGGGGCAAAATTTGTGTTTGGCCCTATATTTTAAGAGTTAGCACCAGCTATGTCTGGGTCATTGGTAAGTATAAAAAATATATAAATTACTATAAATTTTTTAACTTTCAGTTAATTGCTTGTTTAATAAATTGTTAATATACCTCTATAAAGTAAAGTTGTGGCTATGTTTGTAACAGGCCAGAAAATAAGCAGTCTGACATTTGCAGAATGAAGTCCCCAGAGGGTGAATTTGATGATGCTATCCTATACAGTGGGCCAATGTATCCTCTGGGTACCTCTTTCAGTTTAGTTTTGAGACCCTGATTCAGACTGAGGTTCATAGAGGGTAAATTTGGTGATGCTACCCTGCTATGCAGGGTAGCATCACCAAATTCACCCTCTGGGGACCTCATTTTGCAGATGACAGTCTGCTTATTTTCTGGCTTGGTTTGTAAATATGTTTGTATGTCCAGACTAAACTCGACAGTTGGCCATCTGTTGGCAATCAGATTTGATACAAGAAATATAGGTGGTCATTATTGCTGGCTTAAATTCTTCAAGGTAATTTTTTTGCTGTTGTTTTTCTTATTTTTTATGATATTCCTTGATGTTCAGTCTGCTTCCATTTCCTAGTTCACAGTCATTATCACATCAACATTCTCATTGACATTGTCATCAAATCTCTAATTTCTAAACAAACAAATTGAACACATCCATTCAATACACAAAAACTAGGCTTTACTCACCAGATTTATTGGAGGAAAAAACATTTCATCTCAATTTACCTTTCAGATGCATTGACAATCATTGGAAAAAGTATGCCAGGAAGATTCCTTAACAAACCCAACCCACTCCACTCTTGACAAAGAGCTGAGCTGGAATGGGTAGTACCCTCCCATTAATAAGAGTTAGGAGCCCCCCCCCCCCCCTCCAAATAATTATGGTAAGGGTGGGGGACCCTCTCCCTGAAAGTACGCCCAGCACTTAAATGTGACACATCACACACTAGACTCTCAGCAATGGAGGGAGGTATCCATCTCCTAGTGGATGTTTGGGAACATTTTTGAAATAATAAAATGCTCCGAGAGTTGATTATGAATCCTTTGTAGCATTTGTATGTTTACATTGACCCTCAAAATTAGGTGAAACTTGCATTTGGCCATTTTTTTTAAAGACGGGAGGGAGGGGAACATTTGAGGGCCAGGTCAGTAATGTGAAAAATACCTTGTTATTTGTACTTTCTGATGTTTGACGTCGCATTTTGAAAAACTTTGAAGAAACTAAATTCCCAGTGACATTTGAACTTCTGGATAATTAAAGTCTCAAAGGGTTAAAACATCAAATACAAAAAATTTCAAACTTTAAAACACTTTGTTATTTCTGCAATTGACATTCGATGTATTGGCTGCCACCACAGCTTCTGATCTGATCTGGGTCAGAATGCGACATTTCGGTTGGCAAATTGGACATAGTTTAGTTTTTTGGATGGCATTAGGTGGAAAAATAGCCTGTCAGCAGAAATCTGTTTGGAACACTTTTCATACGGATTTGTAAATATGAAGCTGGAGGAAAAGTACTAGGCGAGTAATAAAAATATTTAATTTCTGTTCCATGAATACTCCTTTTAATTGAATATTTTTTGCTGGCAATGTTATTCAGTTAACGAGGTTCCTCTATATATTTGAATCAAATCGAGCAAATGATATCAAATCGAAATGTAATCAAATCTCTAATTGCATGTCAGTCGAGACAGAGAGTTACTTGAACTGTTGCTCCGTGTCCTATAAATTAGGCCAAATAAAAAAATGCATTAGGTTATGATGCAATGAATTTTTTAAATCAGTGAGGTAGGGAGACTTTCATTTTTTTTTTTTTTATTTACTGGTAGAAGACTAAATGTTTTTCACTCAGAAAATGTTGTTCTCATGTTCTTGACATTTATGGAATTTATGGAAGAGTGCCTCAAGACTCTGTTGCTTCCCGAGGTGGTGATTTTGCCTCTCAGAGACCTTGTTGAGGCAACAAATAAGAGTCCTCACCTTGATTCGCCTCCAGTCGGGGAAGGCTGTCGATGTTTTTTGACCACTGGATGGACATAACGTCGGATTTATGAGTTCTTAACATTGTTCATCCTGGTCTGCAGCTGTTCTTCTGTTGACACCCCTGTTTATCTTAGATGCCCCACCGGTCTCGGGTGTCTTCCGATCCTCAGCATTGGGACCTTCTGGTGCAGGAGATTGACACTTTCCTCTCCAAAGGGGTGAACGAGGTGGTCAGAAACATCCATTTGCTGGGGTTCTACTCAAGACTGTTCCTAGTTCCAAAGAAGAATGGCCAGCTTCATCTTGTTATCGATTTGAGTATCCTGAACAAGTCCATCATAGCACCTCGTTTCAGTATGGAGACTTTCAGGTTGGTAAGACGGTCGATTCATGTTTCCATGTGCCCATTCATTCGGCGTCACGGAAATACCTTCGGTTCTCGTTTCGGGATCAAGTTATTCAATTCAAAGCTATCCTGTTCGGTTTGAATCTGACTCCCTGAGCCTTCACCTATCTGATGTCGCCCATGTGCAAGCTTTTCTCTATACTCAGTTGGCTGCGACTTCTTCACCCTCCCAAGACGACATCCTCCAGTGGCACCCCTATGCTGTCATCCAGTCTGGAGTCTGATGTCTGGTGGCTTCTTGGCCTGCTAGCATCGCTAGGTTTCAGAGTCAACTGCAAAAAGTCGGATCTGATTCCTTCTCCGTGGTTTCACCATCTGGGCATGGATTTCAACACTCTCTGCATTGTGGAGTCTACACCTAAGACTCGCGCATTGATTCTTTCCACCTTGGCTCTGAACCTGCTTCAATCCTCCTTGGTCACGGCCCAGACTTTCCTTCGGTTGCTAGGCCTTTGCGGTTCAGTGACGGATCTCATTCTGCCAGATTGTTTGTTTGTTCGACCTCTCCACCACTTCTTGTTGGATCATTGGCATCCAGAAATGTGGATCCTTTGGACCGGGAACTCCTAGGTCCCTGAAATGTCACCCACAACCGTGGACCGATGTTCATTGGATGTGTCAGGGAGTTCCATTGGATTTTCCCCTGGCCATTCGCATCCTCCCTGCGGATGTCAGCGATCAGGTTTGGGGTGCGGCATAAGACCCTCTCATCCCTCTCATCAAGTAGCTCCTAACTCTTCTGTTGGGTTTTCACCGGTGCATCCCACACCTGTCAGATCGCACAGTCCTTCTCATTTTCATCAATAGTGGTGGCCTACATTCGAAATCAAGGTGGCACACATTGGTTCCCATGTACGGCTTTCTCAGAATCTTATACTTCCGGGGAGGGATGTACACACTCGGGTGTCCATTCGGTACATTCCCGGGCGTTTGAACATCCTAGTCAGCTCCCTGTCCTGACGAGACAGCGTCCTTCCCACTGAATGGATGCTGCATTGTTCGTTGTTTTCGGCGATTTGCAAATGATCAGGTCATCCTCACATCAACCTTCTTGTAACTCGCTGGAATCATCAGGTGGAGACCTTCGTCTCCCCTTGTCCAGATCCTCCAGCATTTTCATTGGATGCTGCTCTGTTTTAGACTGAACAGGGTGGGTCGGCTATGTTTTTCCTTCTGAACCGATTCTTCCTCAGGTATTGTCAAAGATTCGTGCTTGCAGCTGCAGGATCATTCTGACCGCCCTTCTGTCTCCACAGAAGGTGTGGATCAATCCACTCCAGCCTCTGTTGGCAGACTGGCCAGTTTGTCTACACCGCGATCTTCTTTGCCAGGGCGGTCCCAAGAAATATCTCGGCAAACTGGAGAGCCTGTGCCTTCACGCCTGTCGTTTATCAGGTCCGGTCTCTGACATAGACGTTTTTCAAGCCGCATCGTCGAGTGCATTTCTGCATCATGGCGACATTTCACTGGCATAACTTATGCTGCTAAGTGGAAAGGTTTCTGTTGTTGGTGCTCTGATCAAAATGTGGATTACCAAAATCTATCAGTCGCTCAAACTGCAGATTTTCTGATATACCCTTTTGATTTGAAAGGCCTTCAGTCTGTTACCATTAAGGGCTATCGGTTTATGCTATCGGAAACATTCTCTTGTGCGTGAAAGAGGTGCAGTGGTCGTAATCTCTTTCTCTCCAAGTTGATTAAACACTTTTCTTTGAAAAGACCTTGGGTTTTGCGTCTTACACACAAATGGAACCAATAGATGGCCGGAGGCCTGTTCTGTGTCCTTTGCAGGTGATTAAGACTTATATTAATCACCCACAATTCATTCGGAGGGGTCAGAAGAGTTATTTTTGCTTCTCATTTGGGGGAGATGATCAGTCTCTTCTCATTCTATTTCCAGGTGGATTTGTCTTGCAATCAAGCTTGCTTCTTCACGTTTGACTGTGACAGATCTTGTTTTGAACCAGTTTAATGCACATAAGGTTTGTGTCATTTCTGTGTCCTGGACATTCTCCAGTTCTGTTTCGCTTTGAGATGTTATGAATGTGGCATACTAGAGAAAAGGTACAATTTTCTCCTCCTTTTATTTCTGCCACCTAGCAGCAGTCTGACAACCTTTTTATACCCCCACAACGAGTTGTAGGAGGGGGTGGGGTTATACTGGAATCACCCTGTCCATCTGTCTCTGTTTGTCCCTCCATGTGTCTGTATGTCCGTCTGTCCACACCAACACCGTTGATGTGTCTAGTTGTTGGTACACAGCACTGTTATGTGTCCAGTCTGATTTATGTGAATAGCCACATAAATTTGAACAAACAATTGGTGTTCATGTGTCTAAAAATATGGGTTATGTGGCTAAAATGGTTTATGTCGCTACTAAATGACAAAAAGAAGATATTGTATTTTCAGGGATTTTTTGTTTAGGGTAAGGGCTGGGGTTAGGGTCAGTAAGCTGAAAGAGTTAGTGTTTGCTACCACCTAGAAATTAGACTTAAAAAAGAGTTTTTTTAGTGGTTGTTAAATTCCCCAAATATTTTAGCCACATAAACCCGGATATTAGGGCTATCAATCTGTCCATCTGTCCATCCTTCTGTTCGTCCGTCGACATAATGTTGTCCAGAGATTTTCTCAGACATTTATGAGTTGATTCCTTGGAAACTTGGTATGGATGTTCACTACCATGGGAACCTGTGCACCCGCGATTATAGTTTTGATCAGGCTTTATTGCCAGAGTTATGCCCCTTTTTCATCTTAGAATATAACAGCAGGGGGTATCGAGCCTATCTGGGGCAGTCACACCTCTAGTTTCTTTAGGCCCTCTAGTTGTTGCTCCGACTATTGTTACCCCTCGTTGATTTTGTGTTTTCAGGTTTGTGTTCACGGTTGTGTTGTGCACTGACTTCTTTTTCTTTTCAGCAAGCCTAATGCCCTTTTCTCTTAGTTACAGGTCTTTGCTGTCAATCCCTGTTCTCCTTGCATTTCTTGAGCTGCACTATTAGTGTTATTGATTATGTGATTCACTTCCTCCTATTGTTTATTCAGCCGATTGCAAACAATTGTGAGTAGGTTGAAAAGAAATTAAAAATTTTTAGTCAATTTTGTTTTTAACATATCTACCACAATTGTTTACCGGAGGCCCACCCTCCTAGGGGTTATAGTTGATTTCTTTATTGCTTCCCTGCTAAATCACAAAACTTCTCATTGAAAATTATGACGCATGCGCTCAGTAAATGCAAGAGGCATGCAGGCATCAGTATCTGTACTTTCAAGCACTTGTCTTGCACGACTCTTGCTTGCTTTTCTTGTGCTTTTGAACTCATATACTTTTCCAAAATCATTTGGAAATGTTCATTAAACTTGAGTTGGTTCTGAAGTTGGGCTTGCCCTTATGTTACAGCAACTTGTAAACAATTCTAGTAGGTATGTCAAGAAACAAAATTTACTAAAAAATTTTAATTTTTCTGGTAAAATAGGACCCAGTCACCGATGCCACGGTGCAAATCCTCTAAAGTGGGCAAGATTGGTATAAACGATTTGCTGAACTTGACTTTATATCTACCTTGCGGTCATGATTGGTCATTGTGCAGAAATATGTGACCTTAAACACCAATAAATAATGATAAATAATAATCTCCATGATATCGATATCGTTTAGGTTTTTGCTAAATTGCTCATCTCTGGAAGATTAAAATACAGTCTTATGCCTGTCTTTGAGAGCTTTACATATTGTGATTCTTCTTTCGAAAGTGAGTGGGGTGGAGGAGGGTGTTACCAATCCTGTTAGGTGTAATTTATATGTAATTTATAGGTTTTAAAGGTACGCCTTGACAATACTCAGAGGTTATTACGTGGTTAGTTTCATATTGGCTGAGATGTCAGCTCAATGTAACTTCATATCAGCTTGAGCCTGAAGGTCTCAACAGTTGATGTGAAGTTACTAAGGGCTGATATCACCTCTTTATTTATTAACCCTTTACCTAACATGAAAAGCAGACGACACTTGCAAACAAAATTCTTGAATAACTAATTTTTTAAATTTTTTGTCTCAAACATATAGGTTATGACCCTTCATTGGAACGAGCTCAATGAGCTCGTTCCAATGAGGGGTCATAACCTATGTTTTTGAGACAAAAAATGAAAAAATAATGAAAATTAATTTGCAATTTTTCAGAATCACCCTGGCTGGTTTTGGCTGTTACGTTGGGTAAAGGGTTAAACCAAAACAAATGAATACAAAATATTCTCAGATCTGTTATAGTTTTCTGACAGTGTTATTGTTTCTCATTCTTTTCATCAAGTCCACAGTTTCCTCTTCTACTAGTTTGGCTATCCGAACAACTCGGCTTCCCCAATGGGAAAGCTGCGACGTTCGGCTAGCTGAACTATCTCTTCTCTCACTTTGATGAATCTCTGCTTACGACTCTCAATCATAGTTCACATTGAATTTTCTGTATAACTTTCTTCTTTTTTCTCTTCATCCACTTAATCCTTACTTTTTGCCATCATTAATTCCTCACCATACAAAAACTACTCCCTTTTGCTTGGTAATGCCAAAAGTAATTTTCCTGATTGCATTCAACGAATAACGGGGAACAATTTCACTGAAAACAAGTGGATTGCACCTAGTAATGAATTAAGGGGGACAGTTCAAGCTTGGTTCATATGAGCAGAGATAGGCATTATATCAGCTGACTTGGATGTCATATCAGCTGTGATTGGTAAAGGGCAATTCGGGGAAAGAAAATCATATCTAGTAAATAATTAATGTTATCTATCTGACCAGTATTTTGTACTGGTCATTTGAGGATACAGAAATGCTGAACTTTGACCCTGAGCTCTTGATTTCAAAACTTACCCATTGGGAAATTCACAGTCAATCAGGTCTATCCATCAGAGGTCTAACTCCAACTTTGACATAATTATCACCCTATCCCCACTGCTCCTCCCCCCCCCCCCCCCTCCACACATGTTGTTGTCGAGGGTTCGAATCCCAGTGGAGGATCAGAAACCAACATTCCAAATTCCTCTAAAACATGATTGTGTCATTTGAAAAACACACACAAGCCCGTGCCAGTCTTCAGTCATTACTTAACAAGAAAGCATCGCCAAGCCACTATCTCTAGAATACAGGAAAGTGAGACAGTCCCTGTTAATTGAATACTCCTGTTAATTGAATAATTTTCATTGGCCAAGTGGCTATTCAATTAACAGGGTTCCACTGTACGTAATATCACAAGGAGACAACATTTGCAAAAATATATATTTTTATACTGTACCAATGACCCAGACATAGCTGGTGCTAACTCTTAAAATATAGGGCCAAACACAAATTTTGCCCCCCAATCCCCAAAATTTGCATCTAAAACCAAAGAAAACATGTCCTGAAAGGCCCTCCACACTTCGCCCCTACTGTGCATGCGCAGTGTCAAGGACGTTCCGAAATTGGCGCCATTAATCATTCTAAGTTTGGCCCTTCATCAGTTAACATCTGACTGATCTTTGTGCTTATAAATCTCAGTTTAAATGATGCCAGACACATAAATATTAGTGAAATGGTGATTCTAAGGAGGATAGAGAAGGAGGAGAGGAAGAAAATGTGTGACAGAATATTATCAGGGCTGTAACTTAAAATTTTTTAATGAAATTATGTTAAGTTACCTATTTTCGAGGCAGCAGCCATTTTGTTGTCATTCTGATTATTTAGTTACACTGTTTTTTAAGTGTTTTCCTCTCTCCCTGTCCTTTAAGTCCCCCCTTGCTATTCTCCCATGCTTTTGGCATAGTTTTTGTAATTATTATTACTAAATTTTCTTGGGAGTTTTAGCTGAATAACAGAATGAATTCTGTTCTTTTCCCCATGTTTACGTCTTCACCTACGGGTGGTTAGGCGTTGTGTTCTGCATCTACCATCTGATGTTCTGCAGTTTCTTCCCTGGAAGTCTCTGTTTTGCATCAGATAGTGTATTTTTGGTAACTGATTTCGGGCCAGGGTGCCTGGAGTCTTATTTTAGTGTTTTTACACTCATTGTTTACATTTACAACAGCCCTCTGTGTGAGGGGGGGATTTCTGGAAAATAATATCTTGATGTTATTTTAATCATAACTAGATACATTATTATTGTTCGTAAGTGTTGAATAAATTGTTTAAAATATTTTTAAAATTTTTGTCCACCCTTAGGCTTGGGATCCATTGGGGCTCAACGTTACTTTTCAGAAACTTGGGCTGTTCTGAAAAAATATTTTTTCAAAATATTTTGATTTCAATTATTTTTTCTATATTAATGGATCATATTATTATTATGTATTTTGATTGCCAGGGGTTAGTGCGAGTACCAGGACTTGTTTTCTTTTCACATTGAAAGGATATTGATCAATTGTATTAAGAGGAAGTCTTCCTCTGACTTTATAATCATTCTATATGTGGTCAGTGTACTCGCATTAACTCCTGTTCTGTATCGTATGATTTCGATGACAATATGGGAAGCGTATGTCACGGTATGTTATTGGGGATTTGGACACTCCGGTCCTTTCCCCGCAGGGTCACTCTACTTTATCAATTTCTATTTCAGACGATCAAGATTAGGGTGATGTATCTGTGATGTCTTCCAACAGTGTGCCTCCGTCGTCACAATTAATGAAGGGCTAGCGGAAAAGTGCTCATGTAAATACGCCAATTGCCTAAGAGGACCCTAGTAGGTTCGACGGCCTTTAACGTCCGCTAGCTCGCCCGGTGTAGCGTCCATTCACCGAATGGTTCGACAGCCGGGTTCGTCCGTTGCGGTCTAGAAGGAATTTTGGGGTGATGCGAGCACTATAAATTATCCTAATGCACACCCAGTGACGGCGGATCGGTGGGAGAACGGAGGAAGCCTTTTAGTCCGGTTCATAGCTCGTTCCGGTCCATCCAGAGGCAAGCGAGAGAGGCCCCTCTCTCGTTCAACAACATCTGGCCCCAGATGTTGTGGTACAAAATGTGTCGCAAGCGGAGCATACGTCCGTCGCTCGGGACGCTCCGTTGTATAGGCAGTCCGCGGAGACTGTTAAGGCTTCCTCTTCTCGTCAGCGCACACGACCGCACCTTGGCTGCGTGACCGCCGTTATATTACCAGCTTCGCCGATCAAGGATTCTTCGGCGACCAGGTCACACCATCCGGTAGCCAGGGACACGAGGCCTGCAGACTCCGGACGTTCACATAGGAAGTGTGCGGGAGTCAACGTACACGGAGCTTCCGGCGGCAATGCATCGTAAGACCGCTACTGCACAGGCCTCGGGAACGGACGTGCTTTCCTTAATAGCACAGTTTATCGCAGCATCCCAGCATCAACTGAATCTGTCGCATATATTTTATCCGACGATGCTGGGTCGGGACGCTCCGCGGAAGCGGGTACGGACGTCCGAAAGTTTCATCCGGTCCGACGGGATACCGAAAGGGATTTGGAGGATTTCGAGCTTTCCCTTTCGGAACAACACATGCTGTTGTGTATGTCATCTGACTTGGTCTTCTACAGCTTCTTTCGTCGGACCAGAATGCTGCGATGCCGGATAAGAAACTGATAGCGTCGGTGGACTTAGAAATTTTTGGTTCGGTTCAGGGACATCGTCCCTCAGTTCCGACATAGTCCAATAATGTCACACAACTTTCGAATTATTGAACGATGCTATATATATTATTATTTTATGCTTGCTATAACCAAGCATTTCTGGTTTCTTGTTCGCAGAGTTACGGAGATGTCTTTCAAAAGTGTGCCTCTGTCGTCATAGTTAATGAAGAGCTAGCGGCAATAAGTGCTCATGGAATATGTCTATCGCCTACGGAGTGACATTCGCTAGCTCACCCGGTGTAGCGTACATTCATCGAATGGTTCGGCTGACGGGTTCGTCCGTTGCGGTCTAGGAAGGAGATTTGGGTGATGCGAGCACTTTAATTACTTTAGTACTCACCCAGTGACGGCAGATTGAGGACAGATCGGAGGAAGCCTGTTAGTCTGGTTCCTGGCTTGTCCAGGTCCGTCCGGGCTGTGAGCGAGAGAGGTCCCTCTCTCGTCCAACAACATAGGGGACCGCATGTTGTGGTTCAGATATTTTACATTCGGAGCATATGTCCGTCGGTCGGGACGCTCTGTTATATTGACAGTCCGAGAGACTGTCCTTAATGCTTCCTCATCCTCACAGCAGGGCACACGACCGCACATTGGCTACGTGACCTCGAGTATCCGATCAGGCAGCGAATAGGTCGCGCCATCCGGTAGCCAAGGGACACGAGGCCTATACACTCCGTTCACTCGCATATTGGTAGTATGCACGGGGTAACGATCACGGAGCTTCCAGCGGCAATGCATCGTAAGACCGCTTCTCCTCAGGCCTCAGTGACGGACGTGCTATCCGAGTTAGCACAGTTGTTTCACAGCATCCCAGCAATTGACAGTTTCTCGGTCGAATCAGGAATTATCCGATGGCGCTGGGTCGGTGCGGTCCGCGGTTGCATCAGGTACGGACGACCGAACGCTTTATAGGGTCCGACAGGATGGCGAAAGGGATTCGAGAGATTTCGAGTTTTCCCTTTAGTAGTATCGGAAGCTGCCTTTCATATCTTCGGGCATTTTCTTCCAGTGATTGTTATTTCGGACTTCATTGCTGCGATCTTGGATAAGAGACTTATAGCGTCATTGGACTCAGATTTTTCGATCGGTTCAGGGACATTGTCCCTGACTTACCGACACAGTCCAATAATGTCATTAGAACATGTGTATTATTTATCGACGCTATATATATATATATATAAGCTTGCTACCAAGCATGATAGTTTAGTTTCTTGTCCGCAATGCTCATTTCTGCCGTTTTATCATTTATACGAATAATTTATTTTGGCAGAGCAGGGCATACCGAGAGTTCATTTGCGTCTAGACGGTGTGGTTAAAGACTGGATATATTCTTTTTCGCCGTTTATGTCTTTTCCAATTTCAATGTTGGAAACGACATGATGTATAGTAGACTTAACTTAGACGCTTTATCATACGTAATCCGCCTTACTGAGGCGTTATCATTACGTCTTCAAGAAAAGATTTACGGGATATTATTCTCAATGCAATTTCTTTTGAGGGCAGTAGTTTGTTCACGTATAACTCCGCCCTTCAGTGGCTGATTGGAGTTGGTTAGACGTGACGCAGCCCTAGCTACATCCACACGCGTGGATAGTAAGGTTAAGAACTCTCTCAGAGTCGCTTCGTTCTCGGAGGAGCTTCTCTTCGACGGCAACTTTTCGGCAATCCATGAATTGCTCGATTTACACGTTCTCTTGTCTATCTAGTGTTACAAGAGATTCAGACTGGGGCAAACATTCGGTGGTTGACTCAGAGAGTGCCACCGCAGTTGCCGGACCCGAGTGTGGCTGTTATGACGGTTGCCAGTCAAACAGATTGGGATATAATACTGATCCCTACGGATTCGAAGTGCCAGGGTCTTTGGGTTCCGCAGTCTCTTAGCAATCAGTTTTCTTCCGCGGAATAATGTTTTTTAGGCTTGCTTTATGTCATTGCATGAACATTATTCAGAAACGCATGCCCAAATCCTGTCCTTTAATTCGACAGTAGTGGCGTATCTCCGGAACCAGGGAGGCACTCTTTCGTTTCCGTTATTCAATTTAATGGAAAGAATCCGTCTGTTGGTTATAGTACACCAAGTTCTGTTTTGGTCCGTCATATTCCGGGTCGTCTGATTGTTTTACCGGACTCCCGTTCTCTTACGGGTCGCTTGTTGCTGTCAGAATGGACTCTCAATTAACAAGTATTCAATCAGATTTGCTATCTATGGGAGCGCCCAATGATGATTTATTTATGACACAGCTTGCTAATCAATTGCAGACGTATGTGTTGGCTTGTCCAGATCTCTGAGCTAATGTTGTTAACGCTCTATTGATCTATAGGACGGAATGATAGGATACGCGTATCCTCCGGCGCTGTTGTTTCAGCAGGTATTGCTAAGATAAACAACCACAATACATTTCTGTTGATAGCATCTCTATCTTCACAGAGATCATGGGTAATTTACTCTCTTGTCTACTGTGGGTCTTAACGTGAAATCTTCCTCTATTTGAGGATCTTTTTTCACTGGGTAAATCGTGTCATCTTTATCACAACCCGCAAGGTCGCAACCTTCATGTATTCCGTTGTGTGGTCCGTATTGCATTGTAAGCACTGTACTGGACGAGCTTTGGACGCGATTTCTTACTATAGGAGATCCTCTTCTTCGCTATTTTATGCGGCTAAAGTGGAGGCTCTTCCGTCGTTGGTGTAGGGATCATTATGTTCATATTGTTGATCCCTCCATACTACTCATTGCAATTTTTTAGTATACTTGTTCCACAAGATCTACTGCAGCCTGTTATTATTAAGGTTATAGGTTTATGTTACCTCATACCTATGCACTCTACAATAGTTTTCAATTGAGTCTTTTGTCTCTTTATCTAAGTCAGTTAGTAACTTTTTGATAAATAGACTTAGAATCTTTAGATTAAATTCCTATATGGATTTTAACTTCGGTTCTTATTTAGCTAAGTAATCATTTGAGCCTCTGGAAACAGTAGTTTTCAAATTCTGACCTTTTAGACAGTAATTCTGTTGGTTTCTCTTTTACTGTAGAGTCAGTGAGTTTCATGCACTATCGATGGATGATTTTCACTTTCGTAGTTTCGGAATCACTACTTCCGTTACTATTTAGGTTGAATTTTTGCATAAGAGTTAGGCTCCTATTATCCGGAACCTATTATTTTTAAGGTCCTTCCGTCTTCGTATGGGCATAGGCCTTTACTCTTTCCGGGTACAGTTTATGTATTTATAAACAGATATCTGTTTATTACTATGGGCGTAAGCTTCTTCTGTCTTTGATGCCTAATAGAAGGACGTTACGCTCCATTTTATTGTTAATGGATTCTATTAACTATCGGTACTGCTTATGGTATATCATTGACTTAGCAGTTGTGCTTAAGATTTCGGCTCATGAAGTAAGAGTTCTTCTACTTCTTGGGCTTACATTAATAGTGTCGCTATTATAGATTTTTGAAGGCCGCTCATTGCGCTCAGCCATCCACATTCATGAATTTTATCTCAGAAATATCGAGTCCATTTCTGGAGGCCTCTATTGTTAGGTCTATTATCTACTGCTCAGAATGTCATTCACTTAACAGTTGCTACTATAGCTTGGTAGGCTGTCTGTTTCGGCAGTGTCTCCGTTTTGCTGCCCTCTTCGCTCTGGGCTATTTGACCCAGGGCAAGAAAAAGGGGGGGGGGGGGGGAGGGTGTTCCCTTGGGTCACCTGTTTTGCTATGAAAACAAGGGGATACCTCCTCCGGAGTTAGTAATTCTGAGCTGTTATTGGGATGGTTGTTTAGTGAGAAGTTTAGGTTTTTAAAATTCATTCAAGTCTTAGTTTTTAAAGTATAGCTTTTGAATATTGCATATGTCAACGGACATGATTATGCAATCCTCAGACACTTTTAGGAGTATAAGAGTCTCTATTCTCTAGACTTACTTTATGTATTGGCTTACTTTAAAAATTATTAGTATAAGGATTATATTGGATATTAATAGAGTACATGGATGTATGAAGCTCAATTTTGGAAGGTGTTGTATCTTTCTAATTTATCATAAATAAGAAAGATACATGTAAGGCCTATTGCTTCTTTTTCCCTACAGGGGATGACTCTATTTTATTTTATTGAGTGTATTCCATTTTGCTCTATGTCCTTGGCCCTCCAGCCTTTTTGCTATTCAGCTATGTCTGGGTCATTGGTACAGTATAAAAATGTTGAAAAATTTATAGTAATTTATATATTTTTTATACTTACCAATGACCCAGACGGGGATGGCCCTCCCAGGAGTTGGGAACTCTTGCCTCCCCGCTGAGTACATAGCGCTTTCCAGGCACTGGTTATTAGAATGATTAATGGCGCCAATTTCGGAACGTCCTTGACACTGCGCATGCGCAGTAGGGGCGAAGTGTGGAGGGCCTTTCAGGACATGTTTTCTTTGGTTTTAGATGCAAATTTTGGGGATTGGGGGGCAAAATTTGTGTTTGGCCCTATATTTTAAGAGTTAGCACCAGCTATGTCTGGGTCATTGGTAAGTATAAAAAATATATAAATTACTATAAATTTTTTAACTTTTGAATGACTGAACCTATTTGTGAGATCTGAATGATTTTCAACAATTCATATATCTGTTGTGAACAAGATAAATTAACTGGTTGAGGGCTAGATTATTTTTGATGGTGTTAATTTGTTTGCTTATTGGAGAGTGCCTACTGGTACTCTCGAATACTTTGTCAGAAAACAAATTTATATAAACAGAATATTATTTGCGTTTGACTGAATTTGAAATATGAGCAAGGAAAATGTCAGCTTTTGCTCTGGTACCCTCATTTTTCTGAAAGCCCTGATAGTGGCTTCTAGTACACAACCAGTTAATCAAAGCATGAATACTTTGAAAATTACAGAAAACTGGGAGGCTTGCAATCTCAGATGTCGTTATACTAATGATACCATCAAAATATGTAATCACAACAGCCAGCTGTCAGACAGTGAAATAGACCTTTCCACTTGTTTTTAAAACTGTTGTTTTACCCTTAATAATTTTTAGCTTTCCACTGTTGTTTCGTTTTCAACCTCCATTGCTAATTATTTGAATAAACTTAAAAGTAAACCAACATCATTTTTGAGCATATGTTGGAAATCACTGGCATAAATACATTAAGCATTGGCCATGTGCTTTTGTTTTGATATGATGTTGATTAAAAACTCAAACAGGCTTTGCGGTTTTCAACGTAATACAGTTTTGTAGCCACATAGTTCAGTGTAAACATTGAAATTGAAATGGGAATTTTTTTATTCACTCAGAAATAGGGTTAATTAGGCCATACAAAGTTGATTGTCTGTTTCTCAGGGTTTTTATTTTATTTTTATTTTCTCCCCCCGAGAGGTTGTTTGTGGTAATTTGATGCCCACCCAAACGCCTGGTGGACCACGCAAAATTTTGCAAATATATTGGTTATTCACCATAGGGGTGTTGGGTCGTAAATGAAGTGGGGTTTGAATGTTTGTTTTTTCAGTGAAACGTGCAAATTATAACACAGGACGAGAGTCACGAAACGCCTCGTGGGTGAAACGTCTCGAGTTGAAACGTCTCTGGGACAAATCAAATGTCGAAGTGCCAACTTTCAGAGATATATTTTACATAAAAAAAAAATCCTTTCACAACCTGTCTAATAAAATCGTGAATCGCAATTTTTCCCCATTATATTCAAAATTATCACAACCCATTTGAACGGGCAGTTCATCCATAAATCATATTTTTTTGAAATCTGAAAATGAAAATACAAAACGAACGTTTGCGTGTTTTTATTAACCAATTCGACCGCACATACCTGCCTATATGCGATTTATTTTCAACTATGACTTTTACTTTTATATCAAGCAACAGTTACTATTAGTTATCCAATTATCCTGCATCTCAAATGCATTTATTTAAATTAACTGGGAAACTCGTAACGGTTTCAAATAACAGTACACAAATTCCCAATGACGGCCATTTACAATACAAATGTTACTAAAAATAAATGCCAGGAGACTGTGTTCCATTCAACATAGCACATGACTTTGCAGACTTTCTGAGGGTTGGTGCGAATCAAACGTGGTGCGAATCAACCATTCCCGTTTGTGACTGTTTGTTGTCAGACTGAAAGACACCTTCCTTCTTGCTGTCATTATGACTTTCCTTTTACAGAATAAAACACTTTCTGTCGTGAATATTGCTAAAACCCACCCACTTTATTAAGGTATGATGTAGAAAAAGCTTGAAGTGTGTTAATTTAAAATTTGCGAACGCATCGATATCGATTTACCGAAATGAGCACAATATCTCAAATTTTTTAGTGTCATAAAAAGGTTGCATGCGCACCAAAAATGGCCATGCGCACGGGCCTGAGAAACAGAGGTTCTTTTTTATGGCCTTAAATGGCTTGTTTAACCCTTTACCCAACGCAGACGATATCAAAATTTATTATTTTAAATATCATTTTTTCAAATTTTTCAAAAAAATTCAACAAAACCATATCAAGTGACCCCTCGGAACGAGATCGTTCCAATAAGGGGTCACATGATATAGTTTTGTTGAAATCTTTGGAAAAATAATATTTTTTCAACTGCTGAATTTGCATATTACGTGGACGGATGCGGACTATTCGTTAGGTAAAGGGTTAAGGGTTACTTTATTCCTTATTCATTTATGCTTCAGATTCAGATAATTTATTCACAATATACATAAATAATGGTTACAAATAC
Source organism: Pictodentalium vernedei (assembly GCA_031216915.1). Classification (NCBI taxonomy): domain Eukaryota; kingdom Metazoa; phylum Mollusca; class Scaphopoda; order Dentaliida; family Dentaliidae; genus Pictodentalium; species Pictodentalium vernedei. The sequence goes on along the minus strand of CM062297.1, from coordinate 231,624,960 downwards.
ATATATTTTGCAAGTTTAGTAAATAGTATACTGTAGGGGGTGACATAGCCAGATTGGCTGTCTACCTGTCACCCCCTGGGGTATAATGCAGTGCTGGACCGATGAAGCATAAATGAATTAAGAATAAAGAATGAAGTCTTTCATAAAATAGGCATGGCAAATACTGAATGTGATCAGTATTGGCCATGCCTATTTTATGAAAGACTTAAAGATGTTTTCAAAATTAACTGTGAAAAAAATTATTCACTGCAGCCATTTTGATTCGATTGCATGTCTGCATTTTGATGTCAAATCAAGTTGGTCTACCACACACATTCACATTACAGCCATCGTTCTTAAAGAAATTATGATGTATCATGTTCCTGGGCCAGAAAACGGCCTCTCGGTTTCAAAGGGTCAAGGCCGATATTTAACCTTTGTTGTTGACAGTGCATTTTTGTTTTCTTCTCACTGTCGTTTTCCTTTTTCTTTTGGGATTCATGACCGTTTTGTTCCGAGAAATAGCAGGAACAAAAAATTGTTCCTACTGCTGGTGAAATCAGAATCCCCCTTGTTTGTGCACCGTGGCTGATGGTGTCTTCAAGCAGTGTATTCCTCAGGTTGATTTAATCTTCGTTTTTGTTTTTATCTTTCAGAGCTGCATGTAATTTGAAATTGAAGGAGTATTCTGAATGTTTAGAGAACTGTGATGAGGTACTAAAAATATTCTCATTATAACGAACAAATTCTCAGTGATGTGTAATGAAATGGTATGTTTGGTGGTTGTGGCTGTTCACATAGCCTTGCCTTTTATTTTAAAGTTCTGAGGTTAAAGCATAAAATAGTATTGTGGGCAAGAATGTGGAGTAAAATCTGTGTGGGGAAAATATAAAAAGTCCCATGATGCAGTTAGAAAATGACATTCAGCTTTGTTTATCGTCGGAAATTGTGGTTAAGGGAAGTTAGGGTATTCAATTTCTTTGGAGGTGTTAGGGTTTTCACATTCTATGGAAGCAATATATTTGTAATTGATGTATTTTTGACAGTTTACCCCGCAGGTATTACAAGGATGGTTTCAAAGAAGAATCCAAGAGGTTCAGATACAGAATAATTTACCCTCCCACCTCTTCCATTCTGTGTAATCCTTTGTTATGAAGAAGCATCTTGTAAGCAAAAATTATTCAAGTAACCTAGACCCTCCAGGAAAAATTTGACTCCTTTCATCTTATTCAGTAGAGTAATAGAGCAATATCAGTCAAGATACAATAAATTGAATTCTCGATTTCTTTAACCCTTCATGTAACATGAAAGACAGACGACACTTGCAGACAAAATTCATGAATAACTAATTTTTTCATTTTTTGGCTCAAAAATATCGCTTATGACCCCTCATTGGAATGATCTCTGAGCTCGTTCTAGTGAGGTGTCTAAAGCTACGTTTCTGAGATAAACAATGTTTTTTTTTAAATAATGCAATTTGAATGGTGATTTTTGCAAATAATAATATTCTTTTTTGGCTGTTGCATTGGGTAAAGGGTTAATCCTTTGCTTTTCACAAAAATCATCATTCAAATTTGAGTATTTGAGTATTTGTTCTATTTTCCATTCCGAACATATATAACCATACATTGGAATGAGCTTCATGAGCTTATTCTAATGAGGGGGCATAAACCATGATTATGAGGCCAACAATGGAAATATTTAGTTATGCAAGAAAATTTTTATGTCACTGGCATCTTCTAGTCACATTTGGTAACAAGTTAATTAGCTCACCTGATCAAAGGTCTTGTCCATTGTTGGCATGAACTTTACATTACCAACATCTCATTAAGTAATGGACCAAATTGAATCAAATTGTCAACTCAAGTTTGTTCAAATAAAGTTGCCATTCCCTTGGAGGAACCACAAGAGGCATGCCTCTGTTAGCACCCACACATGTGAGTACAAATTTTGCCAAAAGTGTTGTTAAACTCCAATAAATAAATAAATAAATACATACAGACTTCTTTGGCCTCCATTTATAATATATAAGCATTTAATCTATTGTATCTTGTGTGGCAGAGCTCTATGTGCTCTGTCAAACAAGGTATAATGGAATAAACTTCATTTTGTATAACTATAAAATGACTGGAAAACAGGAAAATGTAGAACCTCCTGTTATTTGAATACGCTTGTTACATGAATAGTTTTTAGCTGTGACGAGCAGCTCTATATGTGGCAATGACGGTCGGTCTGTCACCAACGAGTTTAAAAAACACCATAACTCCTAAAATACTTGATGGAATGACACCATACTTGGTGTGCAAGTGTATCTTCATGATGTCTACACCCTCTCAATAGTGCATGTCATTCGGATAATTTCTGTCACATTTATAGACTTGTCAACAACGAGTTTTTTTTTGCCACCAACGAGTTTTTTTGTCACCAACAAGTTTTAAAACATCATTGGCGTTGCACAAATCGTCGCAGCTTTGGCACTGTGACAGTGCGTCTTGTTCTCTAATTGGCTATTCAGTTAACAGAATTCCACTCTCATCTTAGAAAAATTGTATGAAATATCACAGTTTGCAATGATATGTTCAAGAATGTCATATTTGCCCTTTATTCCATTTGCTACAGTAGCAAATTAATTTTGAAAGGTAAATAGAAATAAAGAGAGGATTTGAACTGTTTTGAGTAGGTGCCAGAATTATATCACAAGTTACTCCAAGGAAATAAAAGTTTTCCCAAATGGTCACTAAGGAGATAAACCTATATCTGCTCAACAACAATAGGTACAGTGGAACCCACATAATTGGATATCTCTTAACTGAATAACCCTGTTAATTGAATATAATTTCCCAACACAAAACCATTTACCATACCTCCAGTACAAATGTTAATTGAATATAGGTTATAGAGTAAACTCCTGTTAATTGAATAAAAACTCTTGTCACCCGTTGAGAAATTACCCTGACTCTCCCCAGTTTTCCTTTGTTTATAAACCTATTTGGCCTCAGTACATCCAATTCAGGCATTTAATCTAATATATCTTCTTTGACAGAGCTCATGGAGCTCTGTCAAACAAGATATAATAGAATAAATTCTGAGCTTATCTCTAGAATACAGGAAAGTGACAATCTCTGTTAATTGAATACTCCTGTTAATTGAATATTTGTTCTTGGCAGAGTGGCTATTCAATTAACAGGATTCCACTGTATTCTTTTTTTTCTTCTACAATGTTTTAATTGGAATTAAAGCACCCAAAAATGAAAACATGCTGTAATAAAAATCTAAACTTCAGGGTTCATACACAATACTGGAAAACTGGAAAATACTGTGAATATGGTTTTGCATTTTCCAGTCCTTGAAAAATACTGGAGAAATGATCTCAAGTTGGTACTGGAAATATACTTCAAATTTCCATATTTCGCTACCCCTGCACTAATTTATCACCCCAAACAAACTCTTGCCAATATATTCAGTTGAAGTTGTTTGGCACAGATAATGCCTGGTACTGGCTATAGCACAAGTGGCTTCAATTTCTCAGTGAATTTTGAAGAATTGTTTATTACTTCTGCATTTTCTGAACTGTGGTATATGCCTTTGTTATCACAAGTTCAAGTAGTTGTATCGTCAAGAACTTTGAATATGGTACTGGAAAATTCTCCATGGACACTGAAAATATACTAGAAAAGTACTGGAATTTCATCGAAGTTTGAATGTACAAACCTTGAAACTTACTGCATAATGCATGTCACTTTGCCAGAGATATTCTTCTTTATCTGTCATGCCAACAGATATTGAATAATATTTTTTAAAAATTTTCCACTTTCTTATGAAGTAGTATGTATGAAGGACCAATTACAGTCAACACAAGAAGTTTCTTAAGCAGAGAGGTCCAATGCAGTTTTTTATGACCAAGGCGAGTACCCCTTTTGCCTCTTTGATGCCGAAATCAAATCTTGTGCATCATTCTATCATTTTTATAATATATCAATGGTGCATTTCTGCTCTCTATTTAAAATCCTGCTTGACCAATCTAAGCCCAACTTTACATAATGGTTGTCCATGATGAGAGAAGCATACATGAAATAACAGAAGCAATAACATTGCACAGCATCTTGACATAAATCACAGATGCGATATGTACTCTCTTGACAATGTCGAAGGTGTCTTCAACAGAGACGTAGTACACTGTTGTTTCATCTGGTGTCTGTCATTTCTTAATAAGCTTCTTAACATTTCCACACTGTAGCACTTTATAATAATAATAATAATAATAAATTGTTCTTAAATAGCGCCTCATCCTGCGAGGCTCGAAGTGCTTTACAATATAAAAATATGCACATGTGCATAAATACACATGTATACATGTGTACATATACACACACATACGTACATACATTAGTTACCATAACACAAGACTCATTTCTGAAAGTCTGCAGTGATGTCTTCAATTTATTAAGAAGGTAACATTCATGACGACTCTTAGTGTTTTTATTGCCACTAGCTTTCTTAACCCATTACCCAACACAGACGATATCAAAATTTATTATTTTAAATATAATTTTTTTCATTTTTTCAAAAAATTTTAACAAAACCATATCATGTGACCCCTCTTTGGAACGAGCTTGTCGAGCTCGTTCCAAAGAGGGGTCACATGATATAGTTTTGTTGAAATTTTTCGAAAAATAATATTTTTTCAGCTGCTGAATTTGCATATTACGCGGGCAGATGCAAGCAATTCGTTGGGTAAAGGGTTAAGAATCTCTATGATGTAGAGATACTCGTCTTTTGGTTTGAGATATTTGGGACACTTCTCATACCTAGAAAACAACTCATCATGGAACTTTAACTCAGTTTTATCAGACATGTTGACAGTAAACTAATGAAATGAAGTATTGCTGACCGAATGAATGAATGAAAAGATTCAACGCACCGAAGGTGCACAGGGGCATTGTGGGATTGAAATCCCTTGCAACCCAAATAACTTGATTTGCTTATGAATCCACGAGAGTCGGAATAATAATCTTATTTGCTGACCGGCTTAGAAAATTCGATATTAATACTAGTTATATCAATAAAGTTCACTACTGTGTTTTCAACACTTTATCTGATATCATAACATTGCAACATCAGAACATTAAATTGTCAGAACTCACCACACTGAAACTCGTCATCTGATGTTTGTACATCTGAACTGGTATATCGTACCAAGCGGTTTATTTCACACTTTGACTGAGCATGGTGGCCATACAGTGAACAATAATTATGAAATTTCATGAAATAACTGGTAATTTCAGCCATTTGAAATAACTGGTAATTTCAGCCATTTCACACTGACTGAACATGGTAGTCGTATAGTGTAAAAAATATGGAAATAATTCAGACATTTCATGAAATGACTGAAAATTTTTAGTCACATCACGAAATTACTGAAAGTTTTACGCATTTCACGAAATGACATAATTTCACAGTTTTACTGTAACAAAAACAAGTACACAGCTGCAGATAACTTAACTAGTGTTTCTACATTATTGTTGGCTGCATGGATGGGCAGCCAACAATGATGTCAAAACACTGTCAAGATGAATGACTACCAGTAGTGCTCTCAAGGAAGATTTTTTTCAGAGCAATATGAAAGGGGCCATGTGTGGCTGTAAGGGCTCTTGAGGGTTAAATTTTCAGATGAGGCTATTAAAAAAATTCCTGTTGATTAGGGACATCCCTCATCATTGAAAATCAGCCTCATCACTCCTTTTTTTTAGCTTGTCTGACTTTCAGTGATCACTCACCGTCTGCCGCCCATGAACATGGTGTTTACGTCTTCTCCTCCAAAACCACTGAACCAATTTAAGTGAAATTTGAGATAATAGTTTATGACATTGCATTTTGATATTGTTCAAATGAAGTTGCCTCACCCCTCGGTAGGGCCACGCCTAAAAAGTGTTCATATATTTTCCAAACCGATAGGCTGATTTGAACCAAATATGATATGAGGGTTTATTCGGTCATAAGTACTTAATTTATGCCAAAAAGAATTTTCCCATCGCCTCATGGGAACCGCAGGAGCTAAAAATAAAAAAAATTTAAAATGCCCATATCTCCAAAACTACACTGCAATTTGGTGTGAAGCTTCTTTAGGACCAACAGAATGGAATGGTCAAAAAGAAATTGCTATCGGTTTTATCATAGGGTACTTTTTCGGGACTTTGAAAATGTGCTGAGTCAGCATTATTTAACACTGTGGGTAAATGGAAAATTTTTAAGACTACTCTTCTCCCAAACCCCTGCTCCAAAAGCTTTCATATTTCACAAATAACATCTTTGGAAGATTGTTTCACACGTTTATTGAAATCAAATCCCTGGGTCCATATTTGGGCACTCTATGGGAGCCCACATGTTTAAATTAGTGCAGTATGAGGAATATTCTTTAAAAATCTTCTTCAGATCCAGCAGTCAGAATGTTTTGATATATATATATCCCTTTTTTGACGTCGAAAAATTAAATTTTTTTCAAATACCTTGAATTGCACACTTTTTTTCGAAGGACGTGTGGTTGTGCGGCATTTTATTATTTTCGGGGTATCCTTGGCCATCACCTCTAGTGTGTTCAGTGGCGGACTGACAGATTGGGAAGTTGGAAGATTTTCCGCTGGGTCAGAGCTCCTATATATTTTTCAACTCTTTTTCCTGATGAGTTTATCTCTTCAACAGTTGAGGTAAAGATTTTAAAATATCGGAACGCTAAAAGAGTGCTGAATTTGAGCAAAGCTTCCCAGGGTTAATTTTTTTTTTTTTTGGGGGGGGGGGGGGGGGGGGGGTTGATTGTATGGGCCATAAAAATCTAGTGTACTTGTCAATTGACAAAAGGGGCTGGTGAGTTGTAAAGTGGGCCAGTCTTTCTATTGGACTGTGGTTTCCCGGGTCAAATTTTTCTGTCATTTCCTAAACTGAGTGTGTTTAACTATCGTGGGGGGTGTGGTCCATGATTCTGTCCCCAAAAATGTCTTAGTTTTGAATTTAGCTACACATTGTAGGTGATACTTTGTACACAAGCAGTAAATAATGTTTCTGCTCTAGCAGCTACATTTACTCCTATTTGTATGTGTTTTTTTGTTGTGTGCCCTTTGGACCATTAACACCGTGATATTTTTCCAAGGACGACCCAGTAGAGAATACTGTCTCCACTGGTTTGTGGTTTCGAGTGTGTGGGTACATATTCTGATAGAGTGTAAATTATATTTTTTTTTTTCTCTTTCAGGCTCTAGATATAGATCCGAAAAATCCAAAAGCATTTTTCCGAAAAGGTCAGGCTTACTCAGGCATGTTGGATTGGGAAAGAGCTTTAGTAAGTAATGAAATATTGTGTCAAATAACTTCAGTGATTGATGTAAGAGGAGTTTGATGTATCAGACATTATTTTTCTCAAAACCCTTTTACACGTATTGTTTGAGAAAAAATATGTTTGAACTATATTAACCCTTCACCCAGCGCAACAGTCAAAACTAGCCAGCGTTACTCACAAAAATCACTATTTAATTTTCATTATTTTTTTTCGTCTTAAAAACATAGCTTATGGTCCCTTATTCGAACAAGCTTGTTGGGCTTGTTCCAATGAAGGGTCATAAGCTATGTTTTGGGCACAAAAAATGAAAAAAATGTTATTCACAAATTTTATTTGAAAATGTTGTCTGCCTTTTGTGTTAGGTAAAGGGTTCAACTAACATTTGATCACTTGGGCCTCACTAAATTAGGAATTCCCACTCGGCAGCAGATCATAAGATTAGGTTGAACCTTAGATCTGAAGAAAAAAAATTTAAAAAAAAGAAAAAATGAAGGTTAGGTTGTGCTACTCCACCAAATCCAATGCACACAATGCATATTTGAGTATTTTTATACAACAACCAATGGCCCAGACTTAGCAGGTGCTAACTCAAAAATATCCCGGGCCAAACACAAATTTTGACCCCCAGTCCCCAAAATTTGCATGTAAAACTGAAAAAATTATGTCCTATGTGGTCCTCCATACTTTTGTGATCTGCACATGCACAGTATCCAGGAAGCACTGAAATTGGCGCCAAGCATCATTCTTTGTTTGGCCCTCTGTCAGGTAACAACAAGCTGACTTCTGTGCTTTTAAATCTCAGTTTTAGTGATGGCAGACACAAATCAGTGGTGATTTTGGTGGATCCAAGGACACAATAGGATGATGGAAGGAAGAAACGGTGGTTTTGAGTGTTCAAGGCTGTAACTTTATAATTTTTGACAAAATTATTTCATGTCTCCCAATTTCGGGACATAGACCTGACGTCATCATTCTTGCTAATGATTTTGCCACTGTTTGATAAGTGTTCCTTCCCTATCTTTCCTTGAAGCCCCCCCAGTTAAACTCCCATGCTTTTTGGCTTTTTTTAATTAATTTTTTTTTATAAATTTCTTGGGAGTTTAACGTGTTTCACAGAATGTTTATTCTGTGTATCCCCATGGTTACGTCCTCACCCTAGGGGTGTTTAGGCGTTTTTGGTCATGCATTATACATCCGATGTATCGTATTTTCTTCCGATGAAGATTTTGCTTTACATTGGATAGTTCAAAATCTGTTTCTGACTTCGGACCGTGTTATTCATTGCCAGGAGTTTTGTTTCCGGTTTTCAGTTGACATTGTTTATATTGACAACGCTCTGCTTATATATGTAGTTTCCTATTTATTAATCATGGTAGGACTATTGTAAGATACATTATATATTCCGGTAGTGTAGCATTAATTTTTGGATAATAAAAAAAAAAATTTGTCCACACTTAGGCTCTATCAGGATCCATTTGGGCTCATCGTTCCCTTTGGGGACTTGGGCTCATGTCAAAATTTTGTTCGAAAATTTTTTTATTGTGAATTATTTTTTGAATTATTGTTTTGAATAATATTATTATTGTATCTTTTTCAGATATTTATTGGGAGTTGGTGCAAGTACTGTTGACTTTAATTTTATTCAAAATGAAAGCTTATTGCTCAAATTGCAACTCGAGGAAGTCTTCCTCTGAATCACATGATAATTGTATCACCTGTAGTCAGTGTACTCGCACTATTTCCTGTTCAACATGTGTCAATTGGGATGACAAACATTGGAGACAGGTGTCACGGTACGTTGTTAGCGGCGACAGACCAATGCCTGTCCTCTCGCCACAGAGTCACTCTAGTTTTTCAGTTTCTATTTCAGAGGAACAAGAACATGGTGATGTTTACGTGACGACATCAGAGAGTGTGCTTCTGTCATCGCATTTAGATCAGAGCTAGCGGCTAAAGTGCTCCTAAATATTAGACAGGGCAATAAACCACACACCCGTGGTTTCAGATCCCTGTTGCCAGCTAGCTCGACCGGTGAAGCAGTTACTCCGTCCGTGGGTACCGTGCCGCCGGGTGTGTCCATTGCGGGCAAGGAGAGTAAAAAGGGTAGAGCGAGCACTATAAAATACAAACAGGCTCACCCTGCGACTACAAAGAGGAAGAAGCTGGCAAGTTTAGCGGTAAGCTCGGTGAGGTCTGATAGGACCGTGAGCGAGAGAGTCCCCTCTCTTTCACATCAACAGATGTTGTGGTTTGGAACTTGCATCAGTCGGAGCTTACGTCTACGCCTCTCGTCGGGGACGCTCCATTCAGTTCATAACCGGGGTCGTTTACAGTTACGGCATCTTCTTCAGCATCTACCAAGCACACACGACCACATCTTGGCTATGTGACTTCTGATATCCAGCCTGCATCGCCGAGAAAGGACCACTCTTTGTCAAAGAAGTCACACCATCCGGTAGCCAAGGAGTTGAGGCCTCATTCATCGGGTCATCTGCAGAAATGAGCCATCTCTGACACACTGTCTCAGGAGCGGCCGGCGGCCAAGCAACAGAATACCGCTGCTCCTCAGGCCTCTGTAATAGACTTGCTGTTGCAAATCGCACAGCTTATCGCAGCATCCCAGCAGGTGCAGGAGCAACCTACGGCAGTCTTGGAACCCGAGCTGTCGGATGACTCTGGGTCGGTCCAGTCATATGCACGTTCAGATGCCGATGACCATGAGTCTTATCTGATTCCGTTGGATTGTGAAAGGGATTTGGAGGAGAATGACCCTTCCCTCTCAGAACAACACATGGTGGCGATGGATCTAATTCATCAATACTTCCCTGAGTTTGTTCCTAAGAATCAGAATGCTCCGACCACTCATAAGAAGCAGCTAGCGTCGTTAGATGCTGACTATATCCGGGCAAAGAAGGAGGTCCTTTCCTTTCCAGTACAGTCTAGACAGGTGTCCCAGGCCTTCGGCCTTCTAAATGACGCCATATTTAATCTTTCCAGTGGAAAGAAGAAAGGCAGCTTCTTATCGTCATCTTCCGTACGTCTACCGTTTATTGGACCACGTTCATTTAAAATGGTAGGGGAAGGTGTTCAGAGAGTTCCTCTGCGTTTGGATGAGCAGGACGAGGACCTAGACATGTCCTTACCTCCGTCATTCATAATTCGCTCGGACACAATTGAGACGGCAATTTCTTCTAACAGAGCGAATTTAGACGCTATGTCTTACGCAGATCACCTTATGAGAGCTATGGTGCAACGTCTCAATGGGAAGGGATTTGAGGACATTCTTACCTCTTTAAGAGTTCTTTCCAGGGCTATTATGTTTGCCATGTATAACTCCACCTTAACAGTGGCTAATTTGGAGTTAATTAGATGTGATGGAGCCCTTGCATCGTCATCCTTAATAGATGACAGGGTGAAAAACTCTCTTCGAGTCACTCCGGTATCCGGTTATGATATCTTTGATGACAAGCTTTCTTTGGTCTACGACCAAGCTACAAAAAAAGCGTCAAACACTCTGCTGCTTAAGTCGGCGTCTAATAAACCCACAACAGCAGAAAAGAGTAAAGGAGGAGGTTCGGGGCAAAAATCGTCCAGGATATAAGAGATCCTCATATTCTTACTCTAGAGATCGTCAGTATAGCGACTCAGGAAGGGGGCGTGGGTCTGGCCGAGGCAATCGATCAGATGCTCCCAAGCCGGCGGGTCGAGGCTATCCACGTGGAGGACGTGGTTTCTCCTCCCGTAGGCCTCGCAGGTCCTACAGGTGATGGTCAGGACCTCTATTGCATTCCAGTTGGCGGAAGGTTATCAAGATTCGTAAGAAACTGGATAACTGTTTCGGAAGACCAGTGGGTGAAAAGTGCGATCTCGGACGGCCTACGGCTATCTTTCCAAGCAAAACCATCGATAATACGAAGTCCGCATTGGACACAACTTCCTTCAAATCTTATAAAAAGAGAGTCTCTCCTTTCGGAAGTAAAGTCTCTCTTGGAAAAGGAAGCAATAGAGATCGTAGAGAACCAAGAGTCTCTAGGTTTCTACAGTCACCTGTTCCTCGTACCAAAGCCAGACGGCTCGTTCCGACCCGTAATAGACTTGAGCTGTATAAACAAACTTATCGTGGCTCCAAAGTTCTATAGCAGACCATTCAGTCGGTAAGGGCGAGCATATGAGTGAACGACTATGTGGCAAGCATAGTTCTAAAGGATGCGTACTTTCATGTCCTGGTACATCCGGCATTCAGAAAGTACCTACGGTTCGCCATTCAATGGATAGTATATCAGTTCCGAGCAATGTGCTTCGGTCTGAATCTAGCAACCTGGGCATTCACTCGAATAATGAATGTCTTCCGGGCTCATTCGTCTGCGGTAACGTCGGCTTACATGGACGACATTTTTCAGAGATACGGCATCAAAACTACTCTTCAGAATGATGTTCAGAGTCTGCTGTTATTACTCCGACGTCTCGGTTCACTGTAAACGAGAAGAAGTCGGATCTAGCTCCATCCAAGTCGTTCATTCACTTGGGAATGAGCTTCGAAACTCACAACAATCTGGTTTGTCTGCCGTTACCCAGAGCGAAATTAGTCAGTTGTTATGCTCGCTTTTGTCGACACTCAGACGCATCAACAGCGAGGGAGTTTATGCAACTGATGGGGTTGTGCGGAGCGGCTGCGGATCTTATTCCAATGGGTCGCTTACGCACACGTCCACTCCAGATATTCTTTACTCAGAACTGGAGTGTGAAGACGCATTCGCTCGAGACCAGTATTGTTTTAACGGACATGGTAAAACAAAACGTCCAGATTTGGGCAGACATTTAGTGGTTAACTCAGGGAGTTCCATTGCAGCTGCCAGATCTGGCTTTCATGATTATGACGGATGCGAGTCAAAACAGATTGGGGCGCGACCCTGAGCCTGACAGACTCGAAGTGCCAGGGTCTTTGGGACCCTGGGTTCCTGAAAAAACACATAAACATCAAAGAAATGATGTCAATATGGTTAGCGCTACAACAGTGGATTCACATTATAGCGGACGCACATGTTCAAATATTGTCTGACAGCTCGACAGTAGTAGTGTACATAAGGAACCAGGGAGGCATGTATTTGATTCCGTTATGCGAACTAACGGTTACGTACCTCAGAACAAACGGAAGGGGGGGGGGGGACGGTTTTTCCCTTAATATCATCTGGCTTTATAGTGAAAAGCAAGGGAAGACCTCCTCTGGTGTCATTAGTCCCGAGTCGGTGCTGGGAGGGTTTTAATGTGTAGCTCAGTGTGAAGCAATAAATATGTCTCATTTATGTAATATTTTTAAAGTGTAGCTCACTGTGAAGCATTTGTATATGTCACATGTCAAACAGGCGTTAATATACAATCCTCGAACACTTTTAAATGAGTATAAAGAGTCTCATTCTCTGGACTATCTTTATATATTGGCTTCCCTTCACCGAATAAGCATAATGGGTTATGCTGGCATTAAAATGGAGAATTATATATTATGTAATGCTCAATTACATTGTTGGTGTTATGTCTTTCTTATTTTGCATAAATGAGAAAGACATATATAATTCCTTTATCTCCTATTCTCCTGTAGGAGATATCCTTTAAGAAGTGATTGAGTAATTGGATTTTCCTTGATGTCCTAGGTCCTCCAGCCTTTTTTCGATTCAGCTAAGTCTGGTCCATTGGTTATTGTATAAAAATATTATAAATTCAAAGTAATTTGTATATTTTTTAACTTACCAATTCCCCAGATGGGGATGGCCCTCCCATGAGTGGGCACTCATACCTCCACGCTGATTATAACATTTAGCAGGCACTGTAGAAAGAATGATGCTTGGCACCAATTTCGGTGGTTCCTGGATACTGCGCATGCGCAGATCACAAAAGTATGGAGGACCACATAGGGCATAATTTTTTCGGTTTTACATGCAAATTTTGAGGATTGGATTGGGGGGGGGGGGGGCAAAATTTGTGTTTGGCCCTGGATATTTTTGAGTTAGCATCAGCTAAGTCTGGGCCATTGGTAAGTATAAAAAATATACAAATTACTTTGAATTTATAATATTTTTATACTGTACCAATGACCCAGACTTAGCTGGTGCTAACTCTTAAAATTTCAGGGAAAAACACAAATTTTGCACCCCCAATCCCCAAAATTTGCATCAAAATCCAAAAAATCTATGTCCTATATGGTGCCCGATACTTTTGTCCACTGCGCATCTGCAGTGTCAAGGAAGTACCAAAATTGGTGCAAAATCTTCATTCTTTGTATGGCCCTTCAATCAGTAACATCTCACTGATATCTGTGCTTTTCATCTCAGTTGAAATGATGCCAGACACAAAATCATGAAGGAAATGGTGGATCCAAGGATGAAATAAGAGGATGAGAGGAAGAAACAGTGGAATGATGTGTTCAGGGCTGTAACTTATAATTTTTATGAAAAATTATTTCATGTTCCCTAATTTCGGGGCATGGGCCTGATGTTTTCATTCTTGCTATGAAATCTCAACTGTTTGTTCAGTGTTTCCTCTCTCCCTTTCCTTGATACCCCCCTAGCTAATCTCCCATGCTTTTGGCATAATTATATCCCACACAACGAAGTTGCAGGGGTATAGTGTTTTTGACTGGTCCGTCCGTCAGTCTGTCAGTCCGTCAGTCAGTCCTACTTGTTTTCCGGACTTTTTTTCTACACACTTCCAGATATTGAGCTGATTTTTGGTATGTGAGTCTAACATGGTGGCGTACAGAACAACGTTTGCATTTTGTTCCGCTCCAGTGATTTTTAACGAAATTACGGCCCTTTGACTCTGAAAAATTCATCAAAATTACAATTTTCCGAACTTTTTTTCTACACGCTTCCAGATATTGAGCTGATTTTTGGTATGTTAGTCTGACATGGTGGCCTACAGATCAGATTTGCATTTTGTTCCGCTCCACTGATTTTTATCGAAATTACGGCCCTTGAGCTTTGAAAAGTTCATCAAAATTACAGTTTTGCAGACTTTTTTCCTTCTCTGTCCTGCTGCCCTCTTCGTTCTGGGGTATTTGACCCAGAGGAAGGGGGGGGGGGGGGACGGGGTGTTCCCTTATATCACCTGCTTTATAGTGAAAAGCAAGGGAATACCTCCTCTGGAGTCAGTAATTCCGAGTCGGTGCCGGGAGATGGTTTTAAAGTGTAAAGCTAATGTCTATCTCATTTATGTAATATTTTTAAAGTGTAGCTTGGTGTGAAGCATTTGTATATGTCACGTGTCATACGAGCGTTAATATACAATCCTCGGACACTTTTAAATGAGTATAAAGAGTCTCATTCTCTGGACTTCCTTTATTTATTGGCTTTCCTTTTAAAATATTAGTATAACAGGTTATACTGGATGTTAATAGAGATCATTGATGTTAATAGAGATATTGAGCTGATTTTTGGTATGTTAGTCTAACATGGCGGCCTACAGAACAAGTTTGGTTTTTGTTCCGCTCCACTGATTTTTACCAAAATTACGGCCCCATAGACTTAGAAAAGTTCATCAAAATTACAGTTTTCCGGGCTTTTTCTCTGCTTGAATTCTTTCAATACCGTTGAAACTCCAGAACACTGTTTTCTGCAGTATTCCTAGAATCTATGTTTATTTTTTAAAAATGATTAGAGCTTGAAATATCGGGGCGTGTGGGGTATGTGAGCGTGCTCACTAAGGTTCTATATTTTTTGAAATTTCTTTACTGAAATTTCTGGGGAGTTTTTAGTATAGTTACAGAATGTTTATTCTGTTTTCCCCATGGTTACGTCCTCACCCTAGGGGTGTTTAGGCATTTTCGTCATGCATCTACCATCCGATATACTGCAGTTTCTTCTGTGGAAGTTTCTGTTTTACAGTGGATAGTGTTTTAAAAATTGGTTACTGATTTCGGGCCATATTTTCAGTGCCTGGAGTCTTGTTTCCGGTTTTTATTCACTTTTGTTTACGTTGACAACGGTTACTTCCGACAGTGATTCCTTGTCTTCTATAAGGTTTTGTTCATAGCCAGATACATTAATATTGTCCATAAGTGTAACATTAATTTTTAGATATGTTTTAAAATTTTTGTCCACACTTAGGTTTTTTGGGATCCATTTGGGCTCATCGTTCCCTTTGGGAACTTAGGCTCATCTCGAAATTTTTTCGAGAATTTTTTCTTTTGAGTTATTTTTCGAAATTTTTGTAATTGATTATATTATTATTATGTATCTTTGTATTTTCAAGGGTTAGTGCAAGTACTATGGCTCTTTAATATTTTTTCAAAAATATGAAAGAATATTGTTCAAATTGTGAATCGAGGAAGTCTTCCTCTGATTCTCAAGTTCATTGTATTTGCTGTAGTCCATGTACTTGCACTAATTCTTGTTCAGTGTGTGCCAATTGGGATGACAAACGTGGGAGACGTGTGTCACGATATATTGTTAGTGGTGAGAGGTCCATTCGGTCCTCTCGCCACAGGGTCACTCTAGTCTCTTTTTCAGAGGAACAAGAACAGGGTGATGTTTCCGTGATGTCTTCAGGAAATGTGCTACCGTCATCGCAGTCAAATGAGCTAGCAGCAAAAGTGCTCAACGAAATACAACAAGTGCCTATATCCTTAGTAGGATTGACGACCATGTCGCCAGCTAGCTCGCCCGGTGAAGCTATCACTCGTAAAGTGGGTGATGTGACGCCGGGTTCGTCCGTTGCGGACCCAGCGACGACGGATCGGGGGATGGACCGCATAGACAGCCGGGCATGGCTAGTCTACTGGCTTCCTCATCCACACGTCAGCACACACAATCGCACATTGGCTATGTGACCGCAGTGTTCCGAGAGTTCCTCTGCGTTTAGACTACCAGGCAGAAGACTTGGAGTTGTCATTGCCGGCGTCTATGTCGATTCTCTCCAGTACGTTGGAGACGACAATTTCGTCTAACAGAGCCACTTTAGACGCCTTATCTTACGCGGATCACCTTACCAGAGCGTTATCACATCGTCTCGATGGAAAAGAATTCCAGGATGTTCAAACTTCCTTGAGAGTTCTTTTGAGGGCCGCAGCATATTCCACGTATAACTCCGCCCTTTCAGTGGCAAATTTGGAGTTAGTCAGACGTGATGCTGCCCTGGCTTCATCCACAAGAGTGGATTCTAAGGTGAAAAACTCTCTTCGAGTCGTTCCAGTTTCAGGAGAGCTTCTCTTTGATGGTAAGCTTTCGCTAATTCATGATCAGATTACTAAGAAAGCTTCGGACTCTCTGCTCTTTAAGTCCGTTTCGAAAAAAACGGACTCAGCAGAGAGGACTTGTGGGGCGAGTACATCCAAGGGAAGTTCCTATAGAGGATCTAAGAAAGCCTCTACGTCTTACTCCAGAGACCGTCAGAGTAGCAACTAAGGTAGGGGTAGTAATGCTGGCCGAGACAACCGGTCAGATGCCCCTAGGTCGACTGGTCGAGGTGCGGGTCGGGGAGGACGTAGTTTCTCCTCCCGCAAGCCTTGAAGGTCCAGGAGGTGATGGTCAGAACCTCTATTGTGCTCCAGTGGGTGGAAGGCTGTCGAGATTCTTAACCAATTGGTTGTCAATTACGGACGACCCATGGGTTCAGGGGGTTATTTCGGAAGGTCTAAAACTGTCCTTCAAGGAAAAACCTCCGTCAAACCTTCAGAAGAGAGATTTGCTTCTATCAGAGGTCCAATCTCTTCTAGAGAAGAATGCAGTAGAGGTCGTAGAAAACCAGGAATCTCCCGGTTTCTACAGTCACATGTTCCTGGTACCAAAACCAGACGGCTCGTTCCGTCCAGTTATAGATCTAAGCTGGATAAACAAGCTGATCGTGACTCCAAAATTTTATATGGAGACTATTCGATCGGTAAGAGCGAGCATTCAAGTGAACAATTATGCTGCGAGCATAGATCTCAAGGATGCGTACTTTAACGTCATGGTACATCCGGCGTTCAGAAAGTACCTTCGCTTCGCTGCCCCAGGAGTCGTTTATCAGTTCTGAGCAATGTGCTTCGGTCTGAATCTAGCGCCCTGGGCCTTCACTCGAATAATGAACTCGGTAATGATTCATTTCCGAGCTCATTCGTCTGCTGTAACGTTGGCCTACTTGGACGACATTCTTCAGAGGTACGGCGACAGAATAACGCTTCAGAACGATGTTCAGAGTCTGCTTCAACTGCTCCGACATCTCAGTTTCATAGTAAACAAAAAGAAGTCGGATCTAGTTCTGTCCACAACAATCTGGTTCATCTGCCGTTACCCAGAGCGAAATTAGTCAGTTGTTACGCTCGCTTTTGTCTTCACTCAGATTTAGTAACAGCGAGAGAATTCATGCGACTGATAGGTTTGTGCGGAGCCGCCGCGGATCTTATTCCGATGGGGCGCCTACTCCCTCGTCCACTCCAGATATTTTTTACTCAGAATTGGAGTGTGAAGATTCATTCGCTCAAAACGAACATCGTCTTGTCGAATCAAGTGAAACAAGAGATTCAGACTTGGGCAGATATTCAGTGGTTAACTCAGGGAGTACCACTGCAACTGTCGGATCCGATTTTTACGATAATGACGAATGCGAGTCAAACAGGTTGGGGCGCAACATTGAGCCCAACAGATACGAGGTGCAAGGGTCTTTGGGATCCACAGTTCCTAAACAAGCACATAAACATCAAAGAGATGATGTCAATTTGGCTTGCGCTATGTCAGTGGATGAACATTATTCAGAATTCGCATGTTCAAATTCTGTCCGACAGTTCGACAGTAGTAGCATATGTTGGGAACCAGGGAGGCACTCATTCCATTCCGTTGTTCAATCTAATGGAAAGAATCCTTCTGTTTGTCCTGGAGCATTAAGTTCTTCTGTCGCTCCGTCATATTCCAGGTCGTCTGAATGTTCTAGCGGACTCACTCGGAAAGGTCGTATGTTGCCTTCAGAGTGGACTCTCAACAAACGAGTATTCAATCAGATTTGCTACCAATGGGATCGTCCTATGATAGACTTATTTGCGACACATCTCAACAATCAGTTGTAGACGTATGTGTCGCCATGCCCAGATCCTCAAGCGTTTGCAGTAGACGCCGTCTCGATCTCTTGGGACGGAATGATAGGATACGCGTATCCTCTAGCTCCGTTGATTCAACAGATATTGCTAAAAATCAAGCAATCTCACTGCAAGATAATTAGATTCTGTTGGTAGCATCTCTGTCACCCCAGAGACCATGGATAAATCTACTCAGGTGTCTGTTGTGGGACATTCCGCGGAAGCTTCCTCCATGGGAGGACCTTCTTTCGCAGGGGAAATCGCGCACACTGCATCACAACTGCAAGGTCTCAACCTTCATCTATTTCCGTTGTGCGGTCCTTCTTGCACGGCAAGCATTTTACAGGATGAGCAGTGGATGCAATTTCTAACTGTAGGAGGACCTCCCCTTCGCTAAATTATGCTGCTAAGTGGAAGGTTTTCTCTCGTTGGTGTGGGGATCATTCTATTGATATTTAGGATCCCTCCATTCCAGACATTGCTAATTTTTTGGTCTACTTGTTTGACGAGATCAAACTGCAGCCAATAACGATTAAGGGTTATAGGTCTATGCTATCGGATATCTATGCTCATCATGATAGCTTACAGATTGGATCTAATGTCTCTTTATCTAAGTTAGTAAAAAACTTTTCGATAAATAGACCTAGAACCCTTAGGTTAATTCCTGAGTGGAATTTAGCTTGGGTTCTTCTGAATCTAAAAGAAGCGCCATTTGAACCTCTTGATACAGTGGATTTCAAATACTTATCTTATAAGACAGCTTTTCTCTTAGCCTTCTGTTCTGCTAGAAGAGTTAGTGAGCTTCATGCACTATCTGTTGATGATTCTCACTATCGTAGTGTTGGTAATACTATTACTTTGACTAATAATGTTGGACTCTTGGCTAAGAATCAGGCTACTAATAAGTACCCTGAACCTATTGTTATTAAGGCTCTTCCGTCTTCAGACGGTCATAGACCTTTGCTTTGTCCAGTCAGAGCTATGCATATTTATAAACGTAGATCTGAGTTTATCAGAAAGGGACGTAAGCATTTCTTTCTGTCTTTATTGCCTAATAGAAAGGACCTTATGGTCCATTCTGTTGCAAGGTGGATTCAATTAACTATCCATACTGCTTATGATAAATTATCTTCATCTCAGCAGTCTGTGCTTAAGATTTCGGCGCATGAAGTAAGAGTGCTGTCTACATCTTGGGCTTTTGCTGATAGTGTTGCTATTACTGATTTGATGAAGGCTGCATATTGGTCTCAGACTTCCACGTTCACGAAATTTTATCTTAGAAATATTGAGTCCATTTCTGGCGACCTGTGTTGTTTAGGTCCGTTATCTGTTGCTCAGAATGTGTCCACTAAACAGTTGCAACTATAGTTAAGCTGGCTTTCTGTTCTGGCAGTGTCTCTGTCCTGCTGCCCTCTTTGTTCTGGGGTATTTGACCCAGAGGAAGGGGGGGGGGGACGGGGTGTTCCCTTATATGACCTGCTTTATAGTGAAAAGCAAGGGAATACCTCCTCTGGAGTCAGTAATTCCGAGTCGGTGCCGGGAGATGGTTTTAAAGTGTAAAGCTAATGTCTGTCTCATTTATGTAATATTTTTAAAGTGTAGCTTGGTGTGAAGCATTTGTATATGTCACGTGTCATACGAGCGTTAATATACAATCCTCGGACACTTTTAAATGAGTATAAAGAGTCTCATTCTCTGGACTTCCTTTATTTATTGGCTTTCCTTTTAAAATATTAGTATAACGGGTTATACTGGATGTTAATAGAGATCATTGATGTTATTGTGCTCAATTACAGATGGGTATTGTGTCTTTCTTGTTTGATGCAAATAAGAAAGATACATGTAAGACCTGTTCTCCTCTTCTCCTTGAGGGGATAATTCTGTTTACATGTAATTGAGCCTATTGGATTTTCCTTTATGTCCTAGGCTCTCCAGCCTTTTTTCTATTCGGCTAAGTCTTGGTCATTGGTACAGTATAAAAATGTTAAAAAATTTATAGTAATTTATATATTTTTTATACTTACCAATGACCCAGACGGGGATGGCCCTCCCATGAGTTGGGAACTCATACCTCCCCGCTGATTACATAACACTTACCAGGCACTGGTTGTAAGAATGAGGATTTGGCTCCAATTTCGGTACTTCCTGGACACTGCACATGCGCAGTGGACAAAAGTATGGAGGACCACATAGGACATCTATTTCTTGGATTTTGATGCAAATTTTGGGGATTGGGGGGGGGGCAAAATTTGTGTTTGGCCCTAGAATTTAAGAGTTAGCACCAGCTAAGTCTGGGTCATTGGTAAGTATAAAAAAATATAAATTACTATAAATTTTTTAACTTTTCAAAAATTTTCAACAAAACCATATCATGTGACCCCTCTGTGG
This sequence comes from Pictodentalium vernedei, assembly GCA_031216915.1. Classification (NCBI taxonomy): domain Eukaryota; kingdom Metazoa; phylum Mollusca; class Scaphopoda; order Dentaliida; family Dentaliidae; genus Pictodentalium; species Pictodentalium vernedei. The sequence goes on along the minus strand of CM062297.1, from coordinate 231,604,222 downwards.
AACGAGCTCGTTCCAAAGAATTTTTTTTTAAAAAAATTAAAAAATGATATTTAAAATAATAAATTTTGAAATCGTCTGCGTTGGGTAAAGGGTTAATCACATAATAGAGATGATCTTGTGTATAACCAGAAAGAAGAGTGACAAAACCCTGTGTATTGCACAAAATTAATGATAAACTAACATTCACTGGCTAATCATGGGCATTGCACAGGATTAGCTGATATAGCCTGCCATATCACACACTATGTTATTAAGGCTGGAAAAAAAGCGCAGGATTAGTTGGTTTACATGTTACATAGGGTGCAGGTCAGAGACCAGCCTAGAGGCTAAATTTAGGGAGAAGTCACTTCTCCCTCCCAAGGTTTTAAGGAGAAGTGAGGTGAAAATAGGGAGAAGTGAGCAAAAAATATTATTTCTCAAAAAGCTATGTGATGTAAAGGGTTAAATTCAGTTTATCAAATTACTTTTGACAACCAAATATTCTCAAGAACCTATGTTAGGTAAAGAGTTAAATTCAGTTTATCGAATTTACTTTTGCCAACCAAATGTTATTTCTCAGAAAGCTGCTTTAGGTAAAGGGTTAAATTCCATTTAGCAAATTATTTTTTATGTCAACCAAATATTATTCTAAAAAAAAACTGTGTTAGGTAAAGGGTTAAATTCAATTTAGCAAATTATATTTGCCAACCAAATTTTTCTCAAAAAGCTGTGTTAGGTAAAGGGTTACATTCAGTTTAGCAAATTGCTTTTGTTAACCAAATATTATTTCACAAAAAGCTGTTTAGGTAAGGGTTCGCTTCAGTTTAAAAGCTATTAATGTGGGGTTTTATGGGAAGTAAAATCAATATATTTAGTAATTAGCTCACCTGACTTTCAGTCAGGAGAGCTATAGTGATCACTCACCGTCTGTCGTCCGTGAACATGGTGTTTGCGGCTTCTCCTCCCAAACCGCTGAACCAATTTAATTGATATTTGAGATAATAGTTTGTTATGACACCGCAATTTGATTTTGTTCAAATCAAGTTGCCTCGCCTGTGGGTAGGGCCACACCCAAAAAGTGTGCTGAAATCTTAAAAAATCTTCTTCTCATGAACCAGCAGTAGCAGAGACTTGATATTTGGTGTGCAGCTTCCTTTTGAGGTGTAGACTCAGATTTGTTCAAGAGAAGTTTGTGGGGCTATACTTGGCGTCATTATGGGAGGGGCAAAATTTTGGGCCCCGCCCAAAATTTCTATTTTCCAAACCGAGAGGCTGATTTGAACCAAATTTTATGTGACGGCTTATTGGGTCATAAGTACCTAATTTATGCTGATTTTTTTTTTCCCGTAGCCCCATGGGAACCGCAGGAGCTAAAAATAGAAAAAAATTAAAACGCCCATATCTCCAAAACTGCACGGCACCGAGAATTTTTATTTGGTGTGAAGCTTCCTTAGGACCAACAGAAAGAATTGGTAAAAAAAAATTGCCATCAGTTTTATCATAGGGTACGGTTTCGGGACTTTGAATAAGTGCTGAGTCAGCACTTTTTAACACTGTAAGCAATGGGAAAAACATTAAAAAATCTTCTTCTCCAGATCCAGCATGCAGAATCTTTTGATTTGGTATGCAACATTGTAGGATGGATCTGATTCAAGTTTGTTCCCTGGGTTCATATTTGGGCTCAGTATAGGAGCCCGATTTCGAACTTAGTGCATTTCAGGCAAATTTCTTTGAAAATCTTCTTCTCAAGATCCAGCAGGCAGAATCTTGTTATATTTGGTATGCAGCATCCTTAGTGGGGTGAGATTCAAGTTTGTTCAAGCCATGTCCCTAGGTCTATATTTGGGCTCACTGTGGGAACTTGAATTGTAACTTTGTTCGAAATGAGGAATTTTCTTAAAAAATCTTCTTCTTCAGATCCAGCAGTCGGAATGGTTTGATATGTGGTGAGTAGCATCCTGGGGGGGGGGGGGGGGGGGGGGGGGGGGTGGGTGGGTGGGGGGGGGGGAGGGATTCAAGTGTGTTAAAGCCAAGTCCATGGGTCCATATTTGGGCTCCACAGGGAGCCCAAATTATAACTTAGTCAGTATGAGGAATTTTTCTTTCAAAATCTTCTTCTTCAACTTCAGCAGTTGGAATGTTTTGATATTTGGCATGGAGCAACCTTAGGGGGCTGAGATTGAAGTTTGTTCAAGCCAAGTCCCTTGGTTCATATTTGGGCTCACTATGGGAGCCTGAATGACAACTTAGTTCAAAATGAGGAATTTTCTTTAAAAATCTTCAGATCCAGCAGATGAATGCTTTTGATATTTTTTATACAGCATCCTTAGGGGGGTAAGATTCAAGTTTGTTCAAGCCATGTCCCTAGGTCCATATTTGGGCTGATTGTGGGAGCTCGAATTGTAACTTGGTTCAAAATGAGGAATTTTCTTTAAAAATCTTCTTCTTCAGATCCAGCAGTCGGAATGTTTTGATATTTGGTGTGCAGAATCCTTAGGGGTGTGAGATTCAGGTTTGTTAAAGCCAAGTCCCTGGGTTCATATATGGGCTCCCTGTGGGAGCCCGAATTATGACTTAGTTCAATATGAGGAGTATTCTTTAAAAATCTTTTTTTAGATCCACTGGTCAGAATATTTGGATATTTGGTTTCAGCTTTTCTTAGGAGGAGCAGATGCAACTTGTGGAAATCAATTCTCTGGGTTGATATTTAGGCTACCATGTCAGGTGAGCACCCTCAGGCCCCCTGGGGCCTCTTGTTCTTTAATTTGCCCAATTATTTGCTTTCACTGGACTTTTTTTTTTTCTATTTTTTCCAAGCGAAGTTAGCAACAGAATCGCCAAAAATAACTTTTCTCAGCGACTTTTCAAACCTGCTAGGCGACTTCAACTTCGCCCAGAGAAAGAAGTTGGGCGAAGTCCTGGTGTTAAGGGCGAAGATATCGCCTACTTTGCCTTGTAGGCTGGTACAGGTAGGGTCCTGTGAATCGAACCTCAAATCGAATCAGGCACCAGATCTCAAATCGAATCTCACCACTTTTCAAGTTGTGGATATTGCACCTTTTTGCAACCGTAAATATTGTCAGTCTCCACTCAAGTATTGTGTTCAACAGTGACTCATGCAAATCAGACAAAACAGCAGAATATTCCAGAATGGAATCAGTGTAATTTCGGAAGTGGAACCTACTTGAAGTCTTCTTCTTTCATCAGGTCTCCTGTACAGGAGACCTGATGATAGAAGAAGAGTTCAAGGTGCGACACTTTGTAGGATTTTGAGAACATCTCAACAATTCGAAAATATTTGAATCGGCATGATTGAAATTGAATTGAATCATTGGGACAATTTCGAATCTAATTTCAAAGCTTCGCAGGGCCCTAGGCACAGGATTCAAGGAAATACTTACACTGGATTGGGGAAATGTTTTTAAAGTAATTCCACAAATGAAAACGTATTCTATTTTTAATTAACAGCTTATTTTAAATAGTTCCCTGAAACTTGACAGGATTATACCCTGCCATGAACTGATATGTCACAATTAAAACCATCCCATTAGGTTCAAAGTCAAGGTCACTGTTACTAAAAATAAATTTCATGTCAAGGTTAAGTTTTAGGGTCAAGTTTTTAGCTCACCTATTTCAACAAAGTGGTGAGGTTATGTGGTGACTGGTGGCTTTGGTGTCAGACATACATGTCAAATTTTGTAAGAATTAGTTTTTAGGTAATTTAGTCACATGCGCACAGGGCTTTCATAATGAAAATGTAGGTTGTAGGGGGGGGGGGGGGGGGGCTCTCACAACAGTACCCAACCCTAATACTGTGACTTTTTTCCCAATTCCACCTAACATTTTCATCCCAAATTTTGTCAGTTTCAGGTTGTAAGAATTAGCATTTAGGTCAGCTTTTTTTCAGAGTGGGGTGCCTCAACTTCTCATTACTGTGTAGTTTTTTATTTGAATAACATCGTCTGGTATTAATCCTACTGAATATTAAAATAACTGAATTATTTTTTTTTCAGTCAAAATTTTCATGTTTTTCTCAGACTAAATTTCAAGTTGTAAAAGTTTGTGTTGAGGCAAGTTTTGTTTCTTTGTGTCTTTCCAGGTTATTGATATTGTAGACTTGGATTACTGAAGTTCACTGTAGGAATATTTAACCCTCGTTTATTTATATTTCAGGAATTTGATTGAGGTTTTTCAGCCATAACTTATTTTATAACTATTAACACTGGCACAGACTAGCTCTATTCTAAGCATTCAAACCCCACCCCTAAACCCCTTAAAATAAAGCCTTATAACAAAAAAAGAAAGAGTTCTCTATGGTGCTCCATAGGTGATGTTTGTGCATGCGCAGAAGTCCAGAAAGTATAATAACCATTCATACATTTCACAGTTTTCTGTTACACCTGCTCCGAAACTTTTCAAAGATCTGAAGGCCCAGTCTCTAGATCAGCATGAATGTTTGTTAACCCGTTACCTAACATCCAAAGCAGTCGACACATGCAAACAAAATGCTTGAATAACTAATTTTTTTCATTTTTTGTCTCAAAAACATAGGTTATGAACCCTCTTTGGAATGAGCTTGACAAGCTTGTTCCAAAGATGGGTCATAACCTATGTTTTAGAGACAAAAAATTAAAAAAATAATGAGAATTGGCAATTTTTGTGAATAGCACTGGCCGGTTTTGGCTGTTATGTTGGGTAAAGGGTTCAAAGACCAACATCTTTTATAGGAAGAATTGGAGGTGAAAACAATACATTAGGACTGCATTTTTAGCTCACCTGACTTTCAGTCAGGAGAGCTATAGTGATCACTCACCGTCCTTCGTCCGGCGCCCGTCGTCGTCCGTGAACATGGTGTTTGCATCTTCTCCTCCCAAACCGCTGAACCAATTTAATTGATATTTGAGATAATAGTTTGTTATGACATCGCAATTTGATTTTGTTCAAATCAAGTTGCCTCGCCCGTGGGTAGGGCCACACCCAAAAAGTGTGCTGAAATCTTAAAAAATCTTCTTCTCATGAACCTGCAGTAGCAGAGACTTGATATTTGGTGTGCAGCTTCCTTTTGAGGTGTAGACTCAGATTTGTTCAAGAGAAGTTTGTGGGGCTATACTTGGCGTCGTTATGGGAGGGGCAAAATTTTGGGCCCCGCCCAAAATTTCTATTTTCCAAACCGAGAGGCTGATTTGAACCAAATTTTACGTGAGGGCTTATTGGGTCATAAGTACCTAATTTATGCTGATTTTTCTTTTCCCGTAGCCCCATGGGAACCGCAGGAGCTACAAATAGAAAAAATTAAAACGCCCATATCTCCAAAACTGCACGGCACCGAGAATTTTTATATGGTGTGAAACTTCCTTAGGACCAACAGAAAGAATTGGTAAAAAAAAATTGCCATCGGTTTTATCATAGGGTACAGTTTCGGAACTTTGAAAAAGTGCTGAGTCAGCACTTTCTAACACTGTAGGCAATGGGAAAAACATTAAAAAATCTTCTTCTCCAGATCCAGCAGGCAGAATCTTTTGATATCTGGTATGCAACATTGTAGGGTGGATCTGATTCAAGTTTGTTCAAATCGGCCCCCTGGGTTCATATTTGGGCTCAGTATAGGAGCCCGATTTCGAACTTAGTGCATTTCAGGCAAATTTCTTAAAAAATCTTCTTCTCCAGATCCAGCAGGCAGAATCTTTTGATATTTGGTATGCAACATTGTGGGGTGGATCTGATTCAAGTTTGTTCAAATCGGCCCCCTGGGTTTATATTTGGGCTCAGTATAGGAGCCCAAATTTGAACTTACTGCATTTCAGGCAAATTTCTTTGAAAATCTTCTTCTCCAGATCCAGCAGGCAGAATCTTTTGATATTTGGTATGCAACATTGTGGGGTGGATCTGATTCAAGTTTGTTCAAATCGGCCCCTTGGGTTTATATTTGGGCTCAGTATAGGAGCCCAAATTTGAACTTAGTGCATTTCAGGCAAATTTCTTTGAAAATCTTCTTCTCCAGATCCAGCAGGCAGAATCTTTTGATATTTGGTATGCAACATTGTGGGGTGGATCGGATTCAAGTTTGTTCAAATCGGCCCCTTGGGTGTATATTTGGGCTCAGTATAGGAGCCCAAATTTGAACTTAGTGCATTTCAGGCAAATTTCTTTGAAAATCTTCTTCTCAAGATCCAGCAGGCAGAATCTTTTGATATTGGGTATGCAACATTGTGGGGTGGACCTGATTCAAGTTTGTTCAAATCGGCTCTCTGGGTTTATATTTGGGCTCAGTATAGGAGCCCAAATTTGAACTCAGTGCATTTCAGGCAAATTTCTTGAAAAATCTTCTTCTCCAGATCCAGCAGGCAGAATCTTTTGATATTTGGTATGCAACATTGTGGGGTGGATCTGATTCTATTTTGTTCAAATCGGCTCCCTAGATTCATATTTGGGCCGTGAGCTGCGAAAAGGGACCTTACAGGATATCCAATGAAAACAGAGAAAGACGTCAAAAACGAACGACGTAAAAATTGTGGGCGTGATCAAATAAGTTTTATAAACACACGTGGCTTTTTATTTTTTTTTCTTTCCATACGAGGAACGCACTGATTTAATGTATTTAATAAATTAAAACTGGTTACCATAACTAAATAAATGTTTAATGTCAGAGATAGAATCAGACTCTCAAAACATTCTCTTGAATTCTAATGAATTAAACAGTTCTTTGCCAACGAAATAGTCGAGGCGACAGTGCAGCACGCGTTCTTGACCTTCAAGAAGACGTGTTGTCTACTGTGTAGCAAACCAGTTTCAGGCGTATCCAATTGTTTGGTTGTTTCTATATGACTTTACATGTTTCCTATTAATCGATGACATTAATGTCATAAAACTTCGAGGCACACAGCATTTTCTGATGAAAACTAACACACACAAAAGATATATTGACAAAAACACGCCGATTTCATTGTTTTCCAAGAGAGTTTGATGGGCTGTCAGCAGATGTGAAACGACTGATTTTTCGCTTCATTCTGTTTGGTTTGACCTGTTTAAATGACGTTTCGCACTCGCTGATTTGTTTACATCAACGAGTGTTTCTATTTTTAAATCACTGTGTGACATCGAAAAGAAAGTTGCCGAGAACTCAGGTTTCCGTCACTTCTTCTAACATGCATTCATCATGTTCATGCAGTAATACCTTCTGAAACCCAGTTTTTGTTGTTGTTGACTATTGTTGTTTCTGATTTTATTTGAAGTTTCGCTGTGGCGTAAAAATGACTAAAATTGTCTGTTCTGTATTCAAGCTCTACTCTGCGTCACTACTAGTCATTACAGTACACATAGATTCGTACTGACAAAGCCTTGCTGTGTTCTATTTTCTAGCAGCATAGTTGCACTGTGAAATTGAATGTGATTTGTTTTCTACTACAGCCCTGGATACAGCATGTCCACAGCCTACATTCTTTACAACCTCAAAAGCCGCAACACCTCATGTAAAGTGCAGTAACTTGTGACCATGCTGTGTCGATGCTATGGGTGGGGTGAGGTGAAGGGCATTTACCCCGTCCCCAAACATAGCCTAGATTTTGCCAGCCATCCCCTTTCTCCCATTCATCACAAACACATTCACACACCCTCTCTCACACAAACCTTGACTCTGCTTTTATTTGTTATTCCCATACACACCGAGCCGATGAACTTATTCAGTAAAGAATTACAAGCTCGAATGCAGTTAGCCTACACAGTTTGTGAATCTTGTCCTCAAAATATGGGTCGTAGGCCCTACATCATTATTTTCAACGTTCAAAAACTGTGTAAACCTTTAAAAGCCACCAGAATAGTCCGAAAGCACAATTTTTTGTCTGGTTTTTTATCTGGGAGGAGAGGTCTGGGAGCTTGAGAAAAATTGAATCACCTCACCCCCCCCCCCCCCCTCCCCCCCCCAAACAAAATAATAATGATAAACAAATAAATAAATAAATAAAAATAAAACCCTCCAATAAATCGTCAATGATTTCTCCTGCCTTAAAAATTATTGATATGCACTCCCCCACCCCACCCTCTCCCCCATGGGGAGCATATCATGTCCGCTACTTGCCCCCCCCCTCCAAGATTTTCTAGCGCCGCCCCTGCTACTGGTCAACTTAGGTATCTCACAATTGTGCCAGTTTTTCTTTCAATTGGACCCTTATTAATTTTTTGATCGTGATGCAACTCAATTATTCTATTTAACAAAATTTTTAAAAATGACAAAATTCAAGTATCTTTCAAAACTTTCCTTCGAAGCTGTTCGAGAAACATTTCTCGGTTCTGGTAATTGTTGCTGGGACCAATAATGTATACCATTTTCCTAAACTCATTTTAAGAAGTGATTTGCGTTTCAAAGAAGTAGAAAGTTAAAAAAAAAACTTCAATTTTTTTATACTGTACCAATGACCCAGACTTAGCTGGTGCTAACTCTAACAAAACCAGGGCCAAACACAAATTTTGCCCCCCAATCCCCAAAATTTGCATCCAAAACAAAAAGAAATCATGTCCTAAAGGACCTCCATACTACGCCTCTACTGCGCATGCGCAGTGACGCAGTCGTCCCGAAATTGGCGCCAATTATCATTCTCTGTTTGGCCCTTCATCAGTCAACATCTCACTGATCTTTGTGCTTGTAAATCTCAGTTTAAAGGATGCCAGACACGTAATTTTTGGAGAAAATGTGATTCTAAGGAGGATAGAAGGAGGAGAGGAAAAAGAAGTGACAAAAAATAATCAGGGCTGTACTTAAAATTTTTTGATGAAATTATGTTAAGTTGCCTATTTTCGAGGCATGGGCCTCTTGTTGTCATTCTTGCTAATTGTTGCACTGCTTATTCAGTGTTTCCTCTCCCCTAGCCTTCTAAAGTCCCCCCTTGCAATTCTCCCATGCGTTTGGCATATTTTTGAGAAATTTCATTTCTAAAATTTCCTGGGAGAGTTGCTTGGTTACAGAATGTTTTCTGTTATTTTCCCCATAGTTACGTTTTCACCCATGGGTGTATAACGTTTGTGTTCTGCATCTTCCATCTGATGTTCTACAGATTCTCTCCTGGGAGTCTCTGTTTTGCATCAGATAGAGTGTAATTGATGACTGATTCCGGGCCAGTTTTTTCAGTGCCTGGAGTCATGTTTTCTGGTGTTTTTACACTGTTTGTTTTCATTGGCAACAGCCTTTTTTGAGGGGGGCTGTTTGCCTTTGCTGTAGTTTATCTCATTATAAGATACATTTATATTATCCGAAAGTGTCTCATTAATTATTTTATATAAATTTAAAATTTTTGACCACACTTTGCCATCGGATCCATCGGGGCTCACTGTTACTTTTCAGCAACTTGGGCTTCGCTGAAAAAATATTTTTTCAAAATTATTTTGTTTTGCAATTGTTTTTTCATTTATTAATGGATCATGTTATTATGTATCTTTGTGTCAGGGGTTTTTGCGAGTAACTAGGACTTATTGTTGTTCTTTCACAATGAAGGGACGTTGTTCAAATTGTAATAGGAAGAAATCTTCCTCTGACTTTCATGATCATTGTATTAATTGTAGTCAGTGTTCTCGCATTAATCCCTGTCCTATATGTGAACATTGGGATGAGAAACATTGGAAACATGTGTCACGATATGTTGTTTCTGGAGAAAGAGCGATGCCGGCTCTTTCTCCGCAAGGTCACTCTACTCTCTCAGTTTCTATTTCAGAGGAACCAGAACAGGGTGATGTTTCCATGTTATCTTCTTCAAGTGTGCGTCCGTCGTCACAAATGAATTCAGAGCTAGCGGCAAAAGTGCTCATGGAGATTAGACAAATGTCGTCCGCTAGCTCGCCTGGTGTAGCGTCCATTCACCGAATGGTTCGGCAGCCGGGTTCGTCCGATGCGATCCAAGAGGAAATTTTGGGTGATGCGAGCACTATAAACATAATAGATGCACACCCAGTGATGGCGGATAGTAAGCGAGAACGGAGGAAGCCTTTTAGTCCGGTTCCTAGCTCGTCCAGGTCCAGCCGGGGCCGCGAGCGAGAGAGGTCCCTCTCTCGTACAACAACATCTGGGACCAGATGTTGTGGTACAAAATGTGTCTTTAGCGGAGCATACGTCCGTCGCTCGGGACGCTCCGTTGTATAAGCAGTCCGCAGAGACTGTTAAGGCTTCCTCTTCTCGTCAGCGCACACGACCGCACCTTGGCTGCGTGACCGCCGATATATTACCAGCTTCGCCGATGAAGGATTCTTCAGCGACCAGGTCACACCATCCGGCAGCCAGGGATTCGAGACCGATGGACTCTGGACGTTCGCATAGGAAAAGTTTGCGGGAGCCATCTGATGCGGAGCTGCCCTCAGCGAAGCAGCGAAAGACTGCGCCTCCGCAGGTCTCGACGCCGGACATTCTTGTGCAGATAGCACAGCTTATCCCAGCAGCCGACAGAAACGGTGTCGGATCGAGAATTATCCGACGGCGCTGGGTCGGTACGCTCCGCCGAAGCATCGGGGGCGGACGACCGGGAACATCATGAGGTCCGACCGGATGGTGAAAGGGATACGGATGACTTGGAGTTATCCCTTTCGGAACAACATAAAGCTGCCGTGGACTTCATCCGGCACTTTCTCCCTCAAGTTGTTCCGTCGGGCCAGACTGCTGCGCTTCCGGACAAAAGAATTATAGCGTCATTGGACTCTGAATTTTTTGAGCGGTTCAGGGACATCGCTCCCGAGTTTCCGTCGCAGTCCAATAATGTTGCTAGAACATTTGAATTATTGAACGACGCTATATTTAAACTTGCTTCCAGGACGGGGGAAAGCAGGTTTCTTGTCCGCTAATACTCTCAACCTGCCTTTCATTAATGCAAGGAATAAATTCGATACGGCAGGACAGGGTATACCGAGAGTTCCTCTGCGTATGGACGACGAGGCGGAAGACTTAGAGCTATCATTACCGTCGTCAGCTTCTATTCCAACCGCGGTGTTGGAAACAGCTATTGCGTCTAACAGAGCCAATTTAGATGCCTTATCTTACGCAGATCACCTTACTAAGGCGTTATCACTGCGCCTTCAAGGGGAAGAGTTTCAGGATATACAATCCTCTTTAAGACTTCTTTCAAGGGCAGTAGCTTATTCCACGTGTAACTCCGCCCTTTCAGTGGCAAATCTGGAGTTGGTTAGACGTGACGCAGCCCTAGCTACATCCACACTAGTGGATTCTAAGGTGAAGAACTCTCTTAGAGTCGCTTTGGTCTCAGGAGAACTTCTCTTTGACGGCAAGCTTTCCGCTATTTATGATAAAATTAAAAGAAAGCTAATGATTCTCTGTTGTTCAGATCGGCTCCTAAGAAGTCGGATACAGCAGACACGAATAAGACAGGCACTTCTGGGTCTAATGCGCCCAAGAGAGGTTCCTACAGAGGTTCCGGTGCGTCCTCTTGGTCTTATTCGAGAGACCGTCAGGATAGCGACTCTCGTTCGGGACGTCCTTCAGGCCGGGACAATCGGTCGGACGCCCCGAGGTCGACGAGGCGAGGTGCGGGTCGTGGAAGACGTGGTTTCTCCTACCGCAGACCTTGCAGGTCCAGGAGGTGATGGCTTAAACCTCTATCGCGTTCCGGTTGGCGGAAGGTTGTCGAGTTTTTCACAAGAGTGGGCGTCGATTACGGAGGACCCTTGGGTGAGAGGAGTGACTTCGGAAGGTCTGAAGATATCCTTCAAACGAAAGCCTCCATTAACTCGAAGTCCAAAGTGGACTCATCTTCCGTCAAATCCACAGAAAAGAGACGCTCTGTTATCAGAGGTGCAGTCTCTTTTAATGAAGAACGCGGTAGAGGTCGTAGAAAACCAGGAATCTCTGGGATTCTACAGCCATCTGTTTCTGGTTCCGAAACCAGACGGCTCGTTCCGTCCAGTCATAGATTTGAGCTGGATAAACAAGCTGATCGTCGCTCCGAAGTTTTATATGGAGACGATTCGATCGGTCAGAGCGAGTATTCGGGTGAACGATTATGCAACGAGCATAGATCTCAAAGATGCGTACTTTCACGTCATGGTACATCCGACATTCCGAAAGTATCTACGCTTCGCAGTCCTTGGAGTGGTGTATCAGTTCCGGGCGATGTGCTTCGGATTGAATCTAGCACCCTGGGCTTTCACTCGGGTAATGAACTCGGTAATGATCTACTTCCGAGCTCATTCGTCTGCGGTAACGTCGGCCTACCTGGACGACATTCTTCAGAGGTACGGCAACGAATTAACGCTTCAGAACGATGTTCAGAATCTTCTTCTATTGCTCTGACGTCTCGGTTTTATAGTAAACGAGGAGAAGTCGGATCTGGTGCCGTCCAAGTCATTCACTCATCTGGGAATGAGCTTCGAGACGCACAACAATCTCGTTCGTCTGCCGTTAACCAGAGCGAAATTAGTCAGTTGTTACGCTCGCTATTGTCTGCACGCAGACAAAGTCACAGCGAGAGAATTTATGAGACTGATAGGTCTGTGCGGAGCCGCCGCGGATCTCATTCCGATGGGGCGGTTACGCACACGTCCTCTTCAAATTTTCCTGACTCAGAATTGGAGTGTGAAAATTCATTCGCTCGATGTAGACGTTCTCTTGTCAGATCAAGTGAAACAAGAGATTCAGACTTGGGCAAACATTCAGTGGTTAACTCAAGGAGTTCCGCTGCAGTTGCCGGATCCGAGTTTTACCGTTATGACGGATGCCAGTCAAACAGGTTGGGGTGCATCATTAATCCCAACGGATTCGAGATGCCAGGGTCTTTGGGATCCGCAATTCCTGTGCAAGCACATAAACATCAAGGAAATGATGTCAATTTGGCTTGCGTTACGTCACTGGATGGACATTATTCACAATGCTCATGTCCAAATCCTATCCGACAATACGACAGTAGTGGCGTATATACGGAATCAGGGAGGCACTCATTCAGTTCCGTTGTTCAATCTAACGGAAAGAATCCTTCTGTTTGCGTTAGAACATCACGTTCTTCTTTCGGTCCGTCACATACCGGGTCGTCTGAATGTGCTAGCAGACTCCCTTTCACGAAAGGGTCGTTTGTTGCCGTCGGAGTGGACTCTCAACAAACAAGTATTCAATCAGATTTGCTACCAATGGGAACGGCCAATGATAGACTTATTTGCGACACATCTCAACAATCAGTTGCAGACGTATGTGTCTCCGTGTCCGGATCCAAGAGCATTTGCAGTAGACGCTCTGTCGATCCCTTGGGACGGAATGATAGGATATGCGTATCCTCCAGCGCCGTTAATTCAACAAGTATTGCTAAAGATAAAACAATCTCAATGCAAGATTCTGTTGGTAGCATCTCTGTCGCCACAGAGACCGTGGATAAATCTACTCAGGTGTCTGTTGTGGGACCTACCGCGGAAGCTTCCTCCACGAGAGGATCTTCTTTCGCAGGGGAAATCGCGCCAACTCCATCACAACCCGCAAGGTCTCAACCTTCACGTTTTTCCGTTGTGGGTCCTTCTTGCATGGCAAGCACTTTACAGGACGAGCAGTGGACGCGATTTCTAACTGTAGGAGGACCTCCTCTTCGCTAAACTATGCGGCTAAGTGGAAGGTTTTTCGTCGTTGGTGTAGGGATCATTCTGTAGATATATTTGATCCCTCTATACCAGACATTGCAAACTTTCTAGTATACTTGTTTGACGAAATCAAACTGCAGCCTGTTACTATAAAGGGTTATAGATCTATGTTATCTGATACCTATGCACATCATGATAGTTTACAAATTGGATCTAATGTCTCTTTATCGAAGTTGGTTAGAAACTTTTCGATAAATAGACCCAGAACTCTTAGATTAATTCCTAAGTGAAATTTAGCTTGGGTTCTCCTTAAATTGAAGGAAAAGCCATTTGAACCTCTTGGGACAGTAGATTTCAAATTCTTATCTTATAAGACAGCTTTTCTCTTAGCTTTCTCTTCTGCCAGAAGAGTCAGTGAGCTTCATGCACTATCGGTGGATGATTCTCATTATCGTAGTGTTGGGAACACTATCACCTTCACTACTAATGTGGGTTTTTTAGCTAAGAATCAGGCTCCTAATAAATATCCGGAACCTATTGTTATTAAGGCTCTTGCGTCTTCAGACGGGCGTAGGCCTTTACTCTGTCCTGTTAGAGCACTACGTATCTATAAACAGAGATCTCAGTTTATCAGAAAGGGACGGAAACGTTTCTTTCTGTCTTTGATGCCTAATAGAAAGGACATTTCAGTCCATTCTATTGCTAGATGGATTCAGTTAACTATCCGTACTGCTTATGAAGATTTATCTTCTTCTCAGCAGTCTGTGCTTAAGATTTCTGCTCATGAAGTAAGAGCTCTTTCTACTTCCTGGGCTTATGCTAATAGTGTTGCTATTACAGATTTAATGAAGGCTGCTTATTGGTCTCAGCCATCCACATTTACGAATTTTTATCTCAGAAATATTGAGTCCATTTCTGGAGACCTGCATTGTTTAGGTCCGTTATCTGTTGCTCAGAATGTCGTCCACTAAACAGTTGCAACTATAGTTATGCAGGCTTTCTGTTCCGGCAGTGACTCCGTCCGGCTGCCCTCTTCGCTCTGGGCTATTTGACCCAGGGCAAGGGGAAGGGGGGGGGGGGGGGGGGGGGGGGGGCGGGTGTTCCCTTAGGTCACCTGCTTTATAGTGAAAAGCAAGGGAATGCCTCCTCCAAGTCAGTATTTCTGAGTCGCTTCCGGGATGGTTTTAAAGTGTAATATTAATGTTTAAATTCATTCATGTCTTATTTTTAAAGTGTAGCTCGGTGTGAAGCATTTGTATATGTCAGGTGTCAAACGGGCTTTAATATACAATACTCGGACACTTTTAAATGACTATAAAGAGTCTCAATTCTCTGAACTACTTTATTTATTGGCTTGCTTTAAAAATAATTAGTATAAGGGTTATACTGGATGTTAATAGAGAACATGAATGTTATTGTGCTCAATTATTAAGGGTAGTGTATCTTTCTAATTTAATATTAAATAAGAAAGATACATGTAAAGCCTAATACTCCTTTTCTCCTTAAGGGGTTACCTCTTTACTATATAGTTGAGCTTATTGGATTTTCCTCTATGTCCTAGGCCCTCCAGCCTGTTTACTATTCAGCTAAGTCTGGGTCATTGGTACAGTATAAAAATGTTAAAAAATTTATAGTAATTTATATATTTTTTATACTTACCAATGACCCAGACGGGGATGGCCCTCCCTGGAGTTGGGAACTCTTGCCTCCCCGCTGAGTACATAGCGCTGACCAGGCACTGCCAGTAAGAATGATAATTGGCGCCAATTTCGGGACGACTGCGTCACTGCGCATGCGCAGTAGAGGCGTAGTATGGAGGTCCTTTAGGACATGATTTCTTTTTGTTTTGGATGCAAATTTTGGGGATTGGGGGGCAAAATTTGTGTTTGGCCCTGGTTTTGTTAGAGTTAGCACCAGCTAAGTCTGGGTCATTGGTAAGTAAAAAAAATATATAAATTACTATAAATTTTTTAACTTTTTTCCAGTCCAAATAGGGGGGGGGGGGGGGGGGGGGGGGGGGGGGGCGTCAGCTGTAAACAAAAATACACGAGGCACAAAATTTAGCCCAAAGAATAACCCCTGGTGGGGTCAGGAAAACATTTGCAAGACACTGGACCCCGTGGGGTGCACCCCCCCCCCCCCCCTTCCGAAGCCGAACCATTTTTTTCAAATCCACTTTTTCCACATTTATTTCGCTGATAAAAGACCTTTGAGCACTGTTATATCTTTGGTGGTCACTTAAGAACATGATGTGTAAAAGATACAGGTTGTATTTGCTTTGAAAGTTACTTCTTCTGTTTTCATATTTCTCGTCAAAATTGGATTTTTGCACACACACACACACACCACACACACACACACACACATGTCTCAAATTTTGTTTTTAGGTAGTGCAGGGGCGGAATGTTGCTTTTTCGGCCTCGAGTATTTTTTTTTTTTTTTTTTTGCAGCTGACCGCCCACTAGTCCTCATGAACTGAAGTCCCTTGGTGACAATTGAGTTCTTTTTTCTGATGAAACATGAAAGAATAATCTTGTTCGAATGATTGGTTGGGTGGTAAGGTAGACTGCATGTAAGCCTGAAATAATTATATGATGTAATTTTACTGCAGCACAATATCACAAACACGCATACACAACAACACAGAAGGGAATACCCGTGAGCGGTGGGGTGGTGGCAGGGGGGGGGGGGGGGGGGGGGGGCTATAAAAATAATACACTAGGTCCGAAAAGCAATGTTCTGCCAGAAAAACAATTTGAGCATAAAAAAAAATTGTCCTTTTTTGGGGGGTTGGGGGGCAATTTCTTTTTCAATTTTGATGTATGACAACCTTTAAAAAATATCTTTCAAGGCAAATGAAGCCGTCATGTTCTTAAGTGACCACTAATGACACGCATGAAAATGCTCAAAAGTCTTCAATTACTGAATGTAAAAAAAGTAGATTTGAAAAACTGCTTCGGCCTCTGCGGACCCCATCTCCCCGGGACCATGTGTCTTGTAATTTTTATCCGCCCACCTCCCCCAACAAATCGTTTTTTATTTATTTATTTTTTACAACTGATCTACCCCCTCCCTCCCTCCACCCCACCCCCGGGAATACCGAGAGACAAAAACAAAAACAATACTTACCACGTTATCGTGTAAAATAACTTATTTTGCACAGTATTGTTTTTGTTTGCTTGTTTAGGTTTTTTGCGTGTCTTGTTCACTGATCTCTTTTCTCCTGGCAGGAGCGAGAGGTGGTTGGGAATGGGAGTTGTCTTGAAAAAATAAAAACTACAGTCGGCAATCGATAACTCGAAATCGGATGATTCGAATATATGAGATAACTCGAAGTTGGCTATCAGTCCTAGCAATCAGGGACTAGCAATCCCCCTCCACCCCTCCCAGGAAATATAGACCGTCGCTGTTCTATATTTTCTGGGAGGTGTGGAGGTGGTTCCTTTGTCCAGATTAGGCCTACAAGTTTCTGTGTTCTTGTGTTCAAGGCTTCCAAATCCCTCAAATACATCTGAAGTGCATAACTCGAAGACCGGGATAAGTCGAAGTTATCGGTCGGACCCGTAAACTTCGAGTTTCGACTGTACATGTGAATTGTGATTCTGCAAAACGTGTTCATGGTGGTGTCGAAAAGTACTGAATGGCAACAAAATTTAGAATTGGGAAGACAGTCTTGCAGTACAATGTACTTCAAGATAACTTGTTAATGGAAGCTCAAATAAATAAATCAGTTTTTGTGATGTGCCTAAAATTATGTTGTTTTCAAGGTTTCTTTTCACGCCATTTCATTTCAATGAAAATGATGGCGTTTGTCAGCCAACGTTTCACGTAGGCAACAAAATATTACAGGTGCCTCTCTGTGCATGTATGCGTGTAGTGGTTGATTCTGACCCCTCGATCCACTTCCAGATTCGTGTTTAGAGCATCCGACAAATACGCTTACTGAAAAATCATAACGACTCCAATTTTTTTCCTACTACATGAAATTTATTGGTTGATACTGGGAAATTAATAGAAGAAATGTTGTCACCAAGATGAGATACGCGATTGCTCATTCTCACACATTGTTTCTAACTTTCGAGTCAGTGTCAGTGAAAAAAAAACCCCAAAACTTGCTCAGAGATGTCAGGTTACCAAGGGACGGATTCAGAAATATGGGGGAGGGGGGAGGGGGCCAGCCCCGAGCATAAGCTAAATTTTTTCTTACGCTCATAACATCCAGATCCCGAAGTAATCTGGCCGACGAGTGGCTTAATTGGGGGAGGGGGGTTATCCCAGGTAGGTTTGGATTTCTGGAGACTCTCAGGAAGTTTCTGAAAACACTTGGAGTTCCAAAAATGTGGAACATTTCAACAGGAAAATGGGTATTTCGAACAATAGGACAAAATTCCCTGCCAAATGTGGGGCCCTTCAAATGTGGGGCCCTGTGCTTCCGCCCAGTTTGCCCCTTCTTAAATACGGCCCTAACTGCTCGGGGAATATTTGTTTCAGTTTTTCTCATCGAATAAAGGGATATATGACCTATTTGTGGCCTATAACAGCCTCTCCCGACAAAAGAAGTAAAACTTGTGACAGTATATATCAGTCACCTTTTTAGGTTTCTTGTATAGAAGGCTCATACGGGCCATTAGCTGAACCTAACTTTGATTTAAATACAATTTGCGATTTATGTATTTATTTATTGGTGCCAGCATCAAGGTTATATCGTGACTCAACATAACTATAAAGTCAAGTCTTGCCAATCATTTATGCTGATATTTCCCACTTACTGAGGGATGGCACCCAGTGGCGTTGGTTACCAAGTCCTATTTTACCAATGGAGACAGGTGGAGGAGAACAATCTACATCAGTGGACATGCAGATTTTTATATCATGGGCGTCCCACGGGAAGAAGTTTTGAGATTGATATTGATGAGTTTGATATCACCAACACACATACCCCAACATGCGGCCAAACACACTGAGCATCATAACCCCTCCCGGCAAAGATTGAGACTAATGACAATCAGGCAACTTTCGAAGGAAACTCACATAGGTCTTGGCTGAATGTACATTTGATTTCAAGACGTTTTAAAATTGAAATTGTTCAGTTTGATGGCCCGCTCCACGAATTATATAGGGCCTACATGTTCAAACCCAAACGTGTTTCAATGTTATGTTTAACATCGAGACGCATTTTAGAGTTACGCTTCACCACAACTAAATGCATTTAGAAATTCCACACTAAGTTGTGTTTTGGAGCAACTGAACATCTTTACACGTTCCGGAATTAGACACAAACTGACGAGAAAAAACACCTTTGTACGAAATCCTTGCACTTCAGAGGCGCTAAGAAATTGAATACAAGATTTAGTAAGCATTTTTGTGTTTAAATTCCAAACTGAAATACGTGCTTTGCATAAATGACACTCAGAAATCATGTCTTTGTCTTGTGAATATCAATTAATCCAAAGCTTGTTAGGGGACAAAAAATAAGAGAAAATAACAATTTAAAATTAATGGGCAACACATTAATATTTAGCAAAAAACAAACTAAAAACCCAGCCTGTATTTGTTTAATAATTTTTAAAGTGGTCCGAGAATAGGCCTATGCGCATGTGGATGAGGGGGGTGGGGGGATAAATACTCACTAGCGTAGCCAGGATTTATTTTTGATTGGGGGTGGCAAGATGTACGAACGAATGAATGTATAGTATAGGCTAGATTCCGTGTTAGTTCTCTCGAGAAAAAATTGTCATCCGTGCTTTGATGTCTTTGCGATGTTGTGTACGTTGGTCCATATTCTTGCCATTATTGGAGATGGCACTGTAAAATTTCTGTTGGTCCCGTTTCTTCTTCTTCTGCTTTTTTTTGTTTTTTGTTTGTTTTTTTTTTGTTTTTAGCTTAACTTGACATAGTCAAGATAAGCTATTGCCATCACGCGTCCGGAAGTCTGTTAGTCTGTGATGTCTGTTCACATTTTCCTTTAGCACGGGCTACACCCCGCAGTTCTTGTCTGATCGTCACGAAATTTCATATGCAGGTTTGGGGTCATGTCTAGATGAGAACGTCCCCTTTTGGTCGCGATCGGGCAACCGGTATGGCTGCCCGAGCCCAAAACCCGAAAACCATTAGCACAGTCCACAGGTCGTATTTATGAAGGGATTTCATTGTAACTTGGTAGGATGCCTTTGTATAGTGCCTAGATGAGAACGTCCCCTTTTGGGCATGATCTATCAACCGTGATGGCTGCCCAAGCCCGAAACCCAAAAACTTTTAGCACAGTCTGCAGGTCATGTTTAATGTGGAGGGATTTCATTGTAACTTGGTAGGATGACTCCTTATGATGTCTAGATGCGAATTTCCCCATTTGGGCATGATCTGCCAACCGTGATGACTGCCCGAGCCCAAAACCCGAAAACCTTTAGCACAGTCTACAGGTCATATTTATTGAGGAATTTAATTGTAACTTGGTGGGTTGACTTCATACAATGTCTAGATGAGAAAGTCCCCCTTTGGACGTGATTGGGCAAATGTGACGGCTACAGGAGCCTGAAGCCCGAAACCCTTTAGCACAGTCTAGAGGTCATATTTATGAAACGATTTCATTGTAACTTGGCAGGATGACTCCAAATGATGTCTAGATGAGAATGTCCCATTTTGATCGCGATCATGCAGCCTTGATGGGTGCCCGAGCCCAAAAACCTTTAGCATAGGCAAAAGGTCATATTTATGGAAGGATTTCATTGTAACCTGTTAGGTTGACTCCATATAATGCCCAGATGATGACATCCCCTTTCGGTCGTGATTGGTCAGTTGTGATGGCTACAAGTGCCCGAAGCCCGAAAACCTTGAGCACAGTCTACAGGTCATATTTATGAAGGGATTTCATTGTAACTTCTTAGGATCACTCCAGATGATGCTCAGATGAGATTGTCCCCTATGGTTGCGATCATTCACCCATGATGGCTGCCCGAGCCCTAAGCCCGAAAACCTTTAGCACAGTCTACAGGTCATATTTATGAAGGGATTTCATTGTAACTTGGTAGGTTAACTTCATATAATGTCTAGATGAGAACGTGCGATCATTCACCCATGATGGCTGCCCAAGCTCGAAGCCCGAAAACCTTTAGCACAGTCTACAGGTCATATTTATGAAGAGATTTCATTGTAACTTGGTAGGTTAACTTCATATAATGTCTAGATGAGAACGTCCCCTTTTGGACATGATTGGGCAACTGTGACGGCTAAAGGTGCCCGAAGCCCGAAAACCTTTAGCACAGTCTACAGGTCATATTTATGAGTGGATTTCATTGTAACTTGGTAGGATGACTCCAAATAATGTCTAGATGAGAACGTCCCCTTTTGATCGCGATCATTCAGCCTTGATGGGTGCCCGAGCCCAAAAACCTTTAGCATAGGTAAAAGGTCATATTTATGGAAGGATTTCATTGTAACCTATTAGGTTGACTCCATGTAATGCCTAGATGATGACATCCCCTTTTGGTCGTAATTGGTCAGCTGTGTTGGCTACAAGTGCCCGAAGCCCAAAAACCTTGAGCACAGTCTACAGGCCATATTTATGAAGGGATTTCATTGTAACTTCATAGGATCATTCCAGATGATGCCCAGATGAGATTGTCCTCTTTGGTTGCGATTATTCAACCATGATGGCTGCCCGAACCCGAAGCCCGAAAACCTTAAGCACAGTCTACAAGTCATATTTGTGAAGGGATTTCATTGTAACTTGGTAGGTTGACTTCGTATAATGCCTAGATGAGAACGTCCCCTTTTGGACATGTTTGGGCAACTTTGACGGCTAAAGGTGCCCGAAGCCCAAAAACCTTTAGCACTGTCTACAGGTCATATTTATGAAGGGATTTCATTGTAACTTGGTAGGTTGACTCCAAATAAGGTCAAGATGAGAACGTCCCATTTTGGCTGTGATCATTCAGCCTTGA
Organism: Pictodentalium vernedei; assembly: GCA_031216915.1. Taxonomy (NCBI): domain Eukaryota; kingdom Metazoa; phylum Mollusca; class Scaphopoda; order Dentaliida; family Dentaliidae; genus Pictodentalium; species Pictodentalium vernedei. The sequence continues at coordinate 231,582,755 of CM062297.1, read as the reverse complement.
TGGGTGCCCAAGCCCAAAAACCTTTAGCATAGGCAAAAGGTTATATTTATAGAAGGATTTCATTGTAACATTGTTAGGTTGACTCCATATAATGCCTAGATGATGACATCCCCTTTTGGTCGTGATTGGTCAACTGTGATGGCTACAGGTGCCCGAAGCCCGAAAACCTTGAACACAGTCTACAGGTCATATTTATGAAGGGATTTCATTGTAACTTCGCAGGATCACTCCAGATGATGCCCAGATGAGATTGTCCCCTTTGGTTGCGATCATTCAACCATGATGGCTGCCCGAGCCCGAAGCCCGAAAACCTTCAGCACAGTCTAAGGTCATATTTATGAAGGGATTTCATTGTAACTTGGTAGGTTGACTTCATATAATGTCTAGATGAGAACGTCCCCTTTTGGACACGAGTGGGCAACTGTGACGGCTTCAGGGGCTCAAAGCCCGAAAACCTTTAGAACAGTCTACAGGTCATAATTATGAAGGGATTTTATTGTAGCTTGGTAGGATGACTCCAAATAGTGTCCAGATGAGAACGTCTCCTTTTGGTCATGATCATTCAGCCTTGATGGCTGCCTGAGCCCAAAAACCTTTAGCATGTCTGTAGGTCGTATTTATTGAAGGATTTCATTGTAACTGATTAGGTTGACTCCATATAATGCCTAGATGATGACATCCCCTTTTGGTCGTGGTTGGTCAACTGTGATGTCTACAGGTGCCTGAAGCCCGAAAACCTTTAGCACAGTCTACAGGTCGTATTTGTGGAGGGATTTCATTGTAACTTGGTAGGTTGACTTCATATAATGTCTAGATGAGAACGTCCCCTTTGGACGCAATTGGGAAACTGACGGCTACAGGGGCCCGAAGCCCGAAAACCTTTAGCACAGTCTACAGGCCATATTTATGAAGGGATTTTAATGTAACTTGATAGGATGACTCATTTTGGAATAATTTCATTGTAATTTTGTTGATATATGTTAACTGTGAGGGCCACATATATTAACTGTGAGGTCATATTAACCCACCCCTCAGATCTTTAGTACAGTGTACACCTCATATTATTTTTATCATAAACATAGCATACAGGGAACAGAAATGAACATATTCCCAATTATCACAATTCTTGTCTTATTTCATAATCCTTTCATAAACATTGAACATTATCCTTTTCATCAAACACAACACACAAGTTAAGCTACAGTGTCATTGACACTTTCATTTGTTGTTATTATTGTCTGTTTTCAGCCTACTAGTTATGTTGGTGAGGAGGGTCGTGTGTTAACAGATTTTCTTTATTCAATTTTCCGATGCATGGAAAGCAGCCGAAAACATGCAAAAAGCATCATGCCCTCCCCACCCCGACCCCCCCTCACCCAACAAAAAACAAACAAAAAACAAAACAAAAACAAAAACAAAAAAAAATGAACAAGAAATAAACAAAAATGAAAAACCTGACAGCTCGGGGAAACAAATCTTTTTCAAAACTTTCTTTGCACTTTGCTCCTCTCACACCATGAATTAAACCATATCCACAGTTAATTAAAGCTCAGATGGTAGTTTGTTACCTTCCTTCACTCTTAAATATTGCAATTTTTCGAAAAAGAAATAACTTGTTACTGTTCGCTAATCGTTCACATTTTCACGAGAGATAACGTTGCACATACTCATCGTGTAAGTATTACGTTGAAACGTCAAACGGTCGGTTCAAGTTATGGGGCTCTTGGACATCCCACTTTACACGTCGCGTTGACCCATTTATAAATGTCAGATGAACCTAAAGTAAACTTTCTTGGAATCCTCGATTTCAGGAGAGTAGAGATGTAACTCTAACTCAGTTTCAAATTTTTGACCCCTAAGGTCCCTTTTCGCAGCTCACGGCCCATTTGGGCTCACTATAGAAACTCGAATTCGAACTTAGTGCATTTCAGGCAAATTTCTTCAAAAATCTTCTTCTCCAGATCCTGCTGGCAGAATCTTTTGATATTTGGTATGCAACATTGTGGGGTGGATCTGATTCCAGTTTGTTCAAATCGGCTACCTGGATTCATATTTGGGCTCACTATAGAAGCCCAAATTCAAACTTAGTGCATTTCAGGCAAATTTCTTCAAAAATCTTCTCCAGATCCAGCAGGCAGAATCTTGTGATATTTGGTATGCAACATTGTGGGGTGGATCTGATTCAAGTTTGTTCAAATCGGCCCCTTGGGTTTATATTTGGGCTCAGTATAGGAGCCCAAATTTGAACTTAGAGCATTTCAGGCAAATTTCTTTGAAAATCTTCTTCTCAAGATCCAGCAGGCAGAATCTTGTGATATTTGGTATGCAGCATCCTTAGGGGGGTGAGATTCAAGTTTTTTCAAGCCATGTCCCTAGGTCCATATTTGGGCTCACTGTGGGAGCTTGAATTGTAACTTTGTTCAAAATGAGGTATTTTCTTAAAAAATCTTCTTCAGATCCAGCAGTCGGAATGGTTTGATATGTGGTGAGTAGCATCCTTGGGGGGGAGGGGGGGGATTCAAGTGTGTTAAAGCCAAGTCCATTGGTCCATATTTGGGCTCCCTGTGGGAGCCCAAATTATAACTTAGTCAATATGAGGAATTTTTCTTTAAAAATCTTCTTCAGATTCAGCAGTTGGAATGTTTTGATATTTGGTATGGAGCAACCTTAGGGGGCTGAGATTGAAGTTTGTTCAAGCCAAGTCCCTTGGTTCATATTTGGGCTCACTATGGGAGCCTGAATGACAACTTAGTTCAAAATGAGGAATTTTCTTTAAAAATCTTCAGATCCAGCAGATGAATGCTTTTGATATTTTTTATGCAGCATCCTTAGGGGGGTAAGATTCAAGTTTGTTCAAGCCATGTCCCCAGGTCCATATTTGGGCTGATTGTGGGAGCTCGAATTGTAACTTGGTTCAAAATGAGGAATTTTCTTTAAAAATCTTCTTCTTCAGATCCAGCAGTCGGAATGTTTTGATATTTGGTGTGCAGAATCCTTAGGGGTGTGAGTTTCAGGTTTGGTAAAGCCAAGTCCCTGGGTTCATATATGGGCTCCCTGTGGGAGCCCGAATTATGACTTAGTTCAATATGAGGAATATTCTTAAAAAATCTTTTTTTAGATCCACTGGTCAGAATATTTGGATATTTGGTTTCAGCTTTTCTTAGGAGGAGCAGATGCAACTTGTGGAAATCAATTCTCTGGGTTGATATTTAGGCTACCATGTCAGGTGAGCGCCCTCAGGCCCCCTGGGGCCTCTTGTCTATAAAAAATAACTGAGAAAATTTTGTAGAATCATATCCCACCCTCATCTGGGTCTTTCCCTTATGTCTAACTATTCATTTTTGAATATTTATAATCTGTCTGCTCAGTGTTACCTGTTTTTTTTATAATTTAAGTTATCAGGTTGGAAATTATTACTCAAATTAAAATTCTTGTCTCCTAATTTTGTGCAGCCAAAAAATAGGAAATCAAGCCATACATATTTATATTTCTTGCCTTGCCTTGTCGGCACTGGGTCCAGAGAATACTTGTATTGTTTGTGCAAAATGGAAGTCATCTTTGAAAAAAGGTTCACCTGTCGAGTAGCAGCTGTGTACCCATCATGCCAAGCTATCACCTAGTTTTTTCTCATGCAAATCTTTTGTCACATAAATACAACAGAATTTTCTACACAAGTGAACAACATCAAAAGTTCTACATGTGTCAGAAATTACTTCCACAGGTAATGGGACAGCTGAGGGCGAGCTGGCATCAAAGATGAATAAAAATGAAACTGGTGCTATGACCTGGGATACTGGGCAATGATGCCAGCTCAGAGGGACAAAATTGATGCACACAGAACTGAAGAAGAGACAAATAGCCCAACAGGGAGTCACATGAGGAGAAGACGGCAACATATGAAGCCATCAGGCTTCATAGACCACTGTCATGTGACTCTTTCCATCATTCAGCCAATAGCATCTTACCAAAGCACCCAGATCACATAAACATCTGGTGAAGATGCATTCTGTAGTTCCTTTCTCTTCGTCAACACACCACACCTTAATAACCCTGATGCTACAGATCTTAGGCAGTCTTTGCCATCATGGGAAAAAACATTCTTCTTGGTTTGAGGAACGTTCTTCATACCTCTTCGGATCTTCAGGGATTGCACATTATGGTAGGAAATGATGAAACAACAATTTTCTCTGTCATGGTCACACGCTATCTCCATAACAATCATCCATAAATCATTTAAAGACAGCTTCAACAGGACTACCAGAAGCCTCTACGTAAGCTCTATAACTGAGGGCTAGCTGGCATCAAAGGTTCTACAGTATTACTACCACTGTTGATACCCTGGATACAAGTCAATCAAGTTACGGTGATGCCAGCTCATAAGTGCATTTACCCCTTTTAGTTTCAAATTTCATTCTTGGCTTTGGGGCAATGCCTAGATGGGAGCTATCAAATTTTTCTGAATTTTGTTGAAAAACATGGCCACCAGTGGCCATCTTAAATTTGGCATGTAAATTGTCAACAATTCCATTGGCACAGCATGCAGGCCCCATCTCTTTACCTGATCTTTTTCAAATGTCATATGTAGCTTTGGTGTGATGTTTAGAAGGGAGCCTTCAAATTTTTCTGAATTTTGTTGAAAAACATGACAGCCAGCAGCCATCTTGGATTTGGCACATAAATTGTCAACAATTTCATAGGCACACACTACAGGCTGCATCTCTCACCCAGTCAGTTCCAAATTTGATATGTGGCTTTGGGGCCATGTCTGAATGTCTAGATGGGAGATATTGAATTTTTCCGAATTTCATTGAAAAACATGATTTGGCATATAAATTGTCAACAATTCCATTGGCACACCCTACGGGCCACATCTCTCACCTGATCGTTTTCAAATTGCATATGTAGCTTTGGTGTGATGTCTAGATGGGAGCTATCAAATTTTTCTGAATTTTGTTGAAAAACATGGCCGCCAGCATACGTGGCTTTAGGGCCATGTCTAGATGGGAGCTATTGGATTTTTCCGAATTTCATTGAAAAACATGACTGCCAGTGTCCATCTTAGATTTGGCACATAAATTGTCAACAATTCCATTGGTACACCCTACAGGCCGTATTTCTCACCCGATCTTTTTCAAATTTCTTATGTAGCTTTGGTGTGATGTCTAGATTGGAGCTATCAGATTTTTCTGAATTTTGTTGAAAAACCTGGTTGCCAGCAGCCATCTTGGATTTGGCACATAAATTGTAAACAATTCCATTAGCACACCCAACAGGCCACATTTGTCACCCGATCTTTTTCAAATTTCATATGTAGCATTGGTGTCATATCTAGATGTGAGCTATCGATTTTTTATGAATTTGTTGAAAAACATCGCCGCCGGCAGCCGTCTTGGATTTGGCATGTAAATTGTCAACAATTCCATTAGGCACATCCTACAGGTCACATCTCTCATCTGATTTTTTTCAAATTTCATATATAGCTTTGGTGTGATATCTACATGGGAGCTATCAAATTTCTCTAAATTTTGTTGAGAAACATGGCCACCATCAACCATCTTGGATTTGGCATATAAATTGTCAACATTTCCATTACCGTAAAATTTTTTTAAATCTGAACTTTTAGTGTTAGTTGGCATCTGTAGGCATACATAAGTATGTACTAGTGTTGAAACGATTAATGCCATTTGGAATTTTACTTCTCAACTAATCACCAGGTAGTAGTTGAGGATTAATCAAATAGTCGGTTATGCGACGTCAGGTGCTAAACCAAGCAATAAAATCTACAAAACTGTGGTTTTAACTAAATTCATTGGCTGGAGTGGCTTCCAAATTATGATACAATTAATGGGTCTAACTGCACGACATTTTTGAAGTCGATGTCTCTATGTCCTTACGACCAAACAGCTGGTGTTTCAAAAAATAAATTGGTTTAATAATAAATCTTTGGTGTTCCTATTTCCTAAGGGGAATGGAGGAGAGGGCCCTGAATATTTGGTTCCATCTAATATTTTTTTCAATTTGTGAATAAAAGGCGCCTTGAAACTTGGTAATGCTTGTTTGGGGTGACCTCTAGATGGGAGCTATCGATTTTCTTCCATTTCCGTAAAAAAAAAAACGCTGTTGGTAATGACCTTTGAACTTGGTTTAGTTAAGCATCAGTATTTCCCTTTGGCACCCAATCACTTTGAAACCCCTATTATGCTTGTTTAGGGTGATCTCTAGATGGGAGCTATTGATCTTCTTCCACTTCTGTCCAAAAAAGTTGCCATTGGCAACAGCCTTTGATGAGCTTAGTGCAGTTATGCATCAATATTTTCCTTTCGCACACCCTACAGGGCACGTTTATGATCGGATCGCTATGAAACTTGGCATGCTTGTTTGGTGTGGTGACCTCCAGATGGGAGCTATCGATTCTATTCCATTTCTGTCAAACAATGTTGCTGTTGGCAATGACCTTTGAACTTAGTGTAGTCAGGCATCAATATATTTCTTTAGCATGCCCAACAGGGCACATTTATGATCAGATTGCTATGAAACTTGGTATGCTTGTTTGGGGTGACCTCTAGATGGGAGCTATCAATTTTCTTCCATTTACATCAAAAAATGTTGCCATCTGCAACAACCTTTGAACTTAATTTAATCAGGCATCAATATATTCCTTTGGCACACTCTACAGAGCACATTTAAATATCCATAATCCTCAGCATATGATTCCGATATTTATTGTATGGTTAGTAAGGTTGATACTGAATAACAAAATTAAAATTTGGTTAACATTTAGAGCTGTTTTCTTTTCATGAAGTAAATATTTATTGTGCTATGATGACTAAATCTTTTTATTCGGATACAATATGCTAGTCCAAAAATCGAAAATTCAATCAAATTTGAAACCTTTTATACCTCAGCAGTATGTCATTTAATTGTTAATTTTTTTCAGGCGGTACTAATAAAAGCACAGCAAATAGAACCAACAGATAAAGGTACATAATTATATTACAAAAAAATTTGTCTTGTTTTTATGGTACTGTTAAGAAGTTGTGATCTCACAGGTGCTTAAATGTCTTAAATGGCTTATTTTATTAAAACCCCATCACCAAGTTGGATGACTGCCAAATTCAACTGTTTACTGGAGAAAAGTTTAGTCTTTTTCATACAATATTTTTGTGTTGCGCACAGCTGTTTTTAACTGTAGTTTGCCCAGTGTCTCACCTGTCCCAGAAATAGATCAGTGACTCATTGTCTTTTATAGCTGACTACTGCTCCCTCTACATTTAGAGATGCATTCTGGAAAGCCAAAAGTGGGATTATTAATCATCACCTGCCATGCAGGTCTGGAAATAAGCACACTGTCATCTTCAGAATGAGGTCCCCAGAGGATGAATTTAATGATGCTACCCTGCACAGCAGGGTTGTATAACTACATTTACCCTTGGGTGAACCTCAGTCTCACTCAAGGTCTCAGGCCTGAACAAAAAGAGGTATCCATAAATTGGGGGGGGGGGGGGGGGGGATTCTAGCCCACTGAATGTCATAGCATCACTTTCTGGGGACCTCATTCTGCAAATGACATTGCTTATCTCCTGGCTTGCTTCCATGACAGTTCTAGTAGGATTATTTGGCATATCTTCAGGTCTGGTGGGGGTGGGGGGGTGGGTGGGTGGGTGGGAGGGTAGTAGTTTCAAATGTGGCATCTCAACCTTCCTGAAGGATTGGTGGATGACCCTGACTTCAAAAATACCCCACGAGCTTTCTCCAATCCTCTTTTTGAAACTGTTATGGAAATGCTCCTGGAGTTTCTTCTTGTCTCCAGTCCGACCAGGCTCTCCCATTTGGCGTGTCCCATTCTGGCAGGTCCCCCCCCCCCCCCCCACACCACAGGGTTCACCTTACCTGGTATAAAACCTACAGACCGGGTACCATCCTGTACCCTCTGATTATGTTACAAAACTATCCCACCGATGGATGAATAGTTGAATTGATACCGACAATTTTACACACATTTACTGTCATTACCACCTAAAAAGGGTTAACAAAACACTTGTAAACGTTCAAAACATCACTTTTAATCTGTTGAGTAAACTGTAAAGAAAATGTTCACTTCAGCATAAAAAAATGGATAGAATAGTAAAAACAACAAACAACTTTTGTGACTACAAATAATATTTTCTGTCCATTTTTTAGCTCAACTTTGGCGAAGCCAAATTTGAGCTTATGCCATGGCCCGTCTGACCATCTGTCCGTCAACAATTGGATACGGCTCGGGCTAGAGGCCGTATTTATGAACCGATCTTTACGAAACTTCTTGGGTACCTTTGTTATGACTGTGGGACGAGAACGAGTGTTTTGGGGTGCGGTCCGAAATTCAAGATGGCTGCCAGCTGTCATTTTGTTCCGACGATGCAGAAATTTGTTTTTTGTACAGAACTTCCATATGAAAGCTCTGATTTGAATAATTTTTTGTATGAATGTTTAGTACCATGGGATACATCACATATAATACGGTTTTTTTTCTTGTGCGTAAATTATGCAAATTAGACTAACTTTGATGTTTTTTGGTGTTACTTTCAGCACTGTAAGTGCAAATGCCAATACGGCTCGGGCTAGAGGCCATATTTATGAACCGATCTTTACGAAACTCCTTGGGTACCTTTGTTATCACCATGGGACAAGAATGAGTGCTTTTGGGTCCGGTCCAAAATTCAAGATGGCCGATGGCAGCCATTTTGTACAAAATTTGGTGCAATCAGATTTTTGCACAGAACTTCCATATGAAAGCGCTGATTTGAATAATTTTTGTGTGAATGTTTAGTACCATGGGATACATCACATATAATACGGGTTTTTTTCTCGTGCAGAAATTATGCAAATTAGATGAACTTTGATTTTTTCAGTGCTACTTACACACAGTAAGTACACACGTCAATACAGCTCGGGCTAGAGTCTGTATTTATGAACCGATCTTCACGAAACGTCTTGGGTACCTTTGTTATCACCTTGGGACGAGAACGAGTGTTTCTGGTTGCGGTCCAAAATTCAAGATGGCTGCCAGTGGCCATTTTGTACCGAAATTAGGTCTGATCAGTTTTTTGTACACAACTTCTATACGGCTCAGGCTAGAGGTCATATTTATGATCCGATCTTTACGAAACTTCTTGGGTACCTTTGTTGTCACCGTGGGATGAGAACGAGTGTTTTTGGGTGTGGTCTGAAATTCAAGATGGCCACCAGCAGCCATTTTGTACCAAAATTAGTGCAATCAGTCTTTTGTACAGAACTTCTGTATGAAAGTTCTGATTTGAATAAATTTTTGTATGAATGTTTAGTAACATGGAATACATCACATATAGTACGGGGGTTTTTTTTCTCATGCAGAAATTATGCAAATTAGATGAACTTTGATTTATTCAGTGCTACTTATACACTGTAAGTGCACATGTCAATACGGCTCGGGCTAGAGGCTGTATTTATGAACCGATCTTCACAAAACTTCTTGGGTACCTTTGTGGTCACCTTGGGACGAGAACGAGTGTTTCTGGGTGCGGTCCAAAATTCAAGATGGCCAGTGGCCATTTTGTACCAAAATTAGGTCCAATCAGTTTTTTGTCACAACTTCTACACAGCTCATATTTGTGAACTGATCTTCACGAAACTTCTTGGGTACCTTTGTTTTCACCTTGGGACAGGAATGAGTGTGTTTTGGGGTGCCTTTGTTATCACTGTGCTATGAGAACAAATATTTTGGGGTTCAGTCAGACCCACTCTGGGACTCAAAGATTTTTTCTAGTTTAGCATCTGACTGTCACCCATCTTTACAATACTTTACCTATACATTTGTTACAGGCAACGGTCAGTATTTATGTACAGACCGTTACAATACTTTATATGTACCTTTGTTATCAGGTCATTACCTAGATGTTTGTCATTGCTGTGTCACATACTATACATGTACATGTCTTTGTCTTGACAAGTTGAGCTACAGTGTCATTGACACTTTCATTTAAATATTTAATGTTGTAACTTAATTAATTAATACGGTACCTTGAAAACTTTTTGGAACTTAAATTCGCTTATTTTTGTTTTGATTCAAATATTGAAAATTTGAAGCGAGTGGAAATGCATCAAAGTAGTAACGGCAGCTACTCACCCAAGAAAGATAACTCTAGGCCACTATGTATTGAAGTGACAGCCACCATGTTCGTGATTTACCACCGGTATGCGTGTGACATTCTTAGCCAATAAAATTTGAGGATGTATGAGCAGATTTGTTAGAGGTGAGGTAAATAATATTCCTTGTGTCCGTCAGTCCATCCATCCCGAAATTGTATCACCACACTCACACTTTTCCAGACAGCCATCTGAAATTTTGCACAATGCAAAACTACATTCAGCACATTACCTTGTCAGGAGACAGATGACTGTTTGTTTTTACAAGGTAAAGAGTAAATCTGAAGGGCAGGAAGTCCATAATGAATACCAATTTCAATAGAAGTCCAATATCCAACATGCCATATATAGACAGAACAGCATACGCGTTTGAACTGTCATTTTTACTAAAAAATTATTAATCAATTTTGGTAGAGGGATAATATTGAACTCGAAGCCTTCGGCTTTTTGTACAATATTATTCCTGCACCGAAATGGATCTCTTGCTGTAAAAAATGACAGTTCGAACACGTATGCTGTTCTGTATTTATTGCATGCCTACAGTTTACCAAAAAATTATTAAAAACACAAATTATTGCCAAAAATAACCAAAACGTAAAAAAAGAAATAGGTAAGTAGTCCACTCACTTGATCCGTATTGTTCAAGGACAATACAAAAAAATTAATGTTTGCTTCGTTTTTTGCAGAAGAAAGCTGTATTTTATGAAAATAAAAGCATAGGCATGCAATAAAATTACTTTGTACTTCATTTTACATTTTGTAGACTGCCATAAAAGTTAGAACTGTGGTGTTATTCATTCCTGAGCCAGGTATGTGCCTGTGTCAAAATGAATTCCATGTAGTAATCCAAGGATGCCATATCCAAGGAAAAATTGCATTTTTACATTTTGCCATCCAAACTGATATGTATAGGTTACAGCATAGAAAACGAGTGATATTGAATATACAATCGCGAGAGTTAGTTAACGAGGACTTGTCCGAGTAACTAGCTCGAGCGATTGTATGTTCAATATCACAAGTTTTTGTGCTGTAACCGACTTGTCACATTGATGTTTGCACAAACAATCAAAACACGAACAATCAAACACTCCACTGAACCCTTGTCTGACACGTGTCCATTCCCGTTTAATTAGTTAATTTCTTAAGCCAAACTTGCAAGACACATGAAGATTGATGGAAAGCAAGTGAAATTACTTCATATTTTTATACTGTACCAATGACCCAGACATAGCTGGTGCTAACTCTTAAAATATAGGGCCAAACACAAATTTTGCCCCCCAATCCCCAAAATTTGCATCTAAAACTAAAGAAAACATGTCCTGAAAGGCCCTCCACACCTCGCCCCCACTGCGCATGCGCAGTGTCAAGGACGTTCCGAAATTGGCGCCATTTATCATTCTAAGTTTGGCCCTTCATCAGTTAACATCTGACTGATCTTTGTGCTTTTAAATCTCAGTTTAAATGATGCCAGACACATAAATATTAGTGAAATGGTGATTCTAAGGAGGATAGAAAAGGAGGAGAGGAAAAGAATGTGTGACAGAATATTATCAGGGCTGTAACTTAAAATTTTTTAATGAAATTATGTTAAGTTACCTATTTTCAAGGCAGCAGCCATTTTGTTGTCATTCTGATTATTTAGTTACACTGTTTTTTCAAGTGTTTTTCCTCTCTCCCTGTCCTTTAAGTTCCCCCTTGCTATTCTCCCATGCTTTTGGCATAGTTTCTGTAATTATTATTACTAAAATTTCTTGGGAGTTTTAGCTTAATAACAGAATGAATTCTGTTCTTTCCCCATGTTTACGTCTTCACCTACGGGTGGTTAGGCGTTGTGTTCTGCATCTACCATCTGATGTTCTGCAGTTTCTTCCCTGGAAGTCTCTGTTTTGCATCAGATGGTGTATTTTTGGTAACTGATTTCGGGCCTGGGTGCCTGGAGTCTTATTTTAGTGTTTTTACACTCATTGTTTACATTTACAACAGCCCTCTGTGTGAGGGGGGGATTTCTAAATAATAATATCTTTATGTTATTTTAATCATATCTAGATACATTATTATTGTTCGTAAGTGTTGAATAAATTGTTTAAAATATTTTTAAAATTTTTGTCCACACTTAGGCTTGGGATCCATTGGGGCTCAACGTTACTTTTCAGAAACTTGGGCTGTTCTGAAAAAATATTTTTTCAAAATATTTTGATTTCAATTATTTTTTCTATTTTAATGGATCATATTATTATTATGTATTTGATTGCCAGGGGTTAGTGCGAGTACCAGGACTTGTTTTCTTTTCTCATTGAAAGGATATTGATCAATTGTTTTAGGAGGAAGTCTTCCTCTGACCTTATTATCATTCTATATGTGGTCAGTGTACTCGCATTAACTCCTGTTCTGTATCGTATGATTTCGATGACAATATGGGAAGCGTATGTCACGGTATGTTGTTGGGGATTTGGACACTCCGGTCCTTTCCCCGCAGGGTCACTCTACTTTATCAATTTCTATTTCAGACGATCAAGATTAGGGTGATGTATCTGTGATGTCTTCCAACAGTGTGCCTCCGTCGTCACAATTAATGAAGGGCTAGCGGAAAAGTGCTCATGTAATACGCCAATTGCCTAAGAGGACCCTAGTAGGTTCGACGGCCTTTGACGTCCGCTAGCTCGCCCGGTGTAGCGTCCATTCACCGAATGGTTCGGCAGCCGGGTTCGTCCGTTGCGGTCTAGAAGGAATTTTGGGGTGATGCGAGCACTATAAAATTAACTTAATGCACACCCAGTGACGGCGGATCGGAGGGAGAACGGAGGAAGCCTTTTAGTCCGGTTCATAGCTCGTTCCGGTCCATCCGGACGGCAAGCGAGAGAGGCCCCTCTCTCGTTCAACAACATCTGGCCCCAGATGTTGTGGTACAAATGTGTCGTTAGCGGAGCATACGTCCGTCGCTCGGGACGCTCCGTTGTATAGGCAGTCCGCTGAGACTGCTAAGGCTTCCTCTTCTCATCAGCGCACACGACCGCACCTTGGCTGCGTGACCGCCGATATATTACCAGCTTCGCCGATCAAGGATTCTTCGGCGACCAGGTCACACCATCCGGCAGCCAGGGATTCGAGACCGATGGACTCCGGATGTTCGCATAGGAAGTATGCGGGAGCCATCTGATGCGGAGCTGCCCTCGGCGAAGCACCGATAGACTGCGCCTCCGCAGGTCTCGACGCCGGACATTCTTGTGCACATAGCACAGCTTATCGCAGCATCCCAGCAGCCGACAGAAACGGTGTCGGATCGAGAATTATCCGACAGCGCTGGGTCGGTAGCCGGGGACTCGAGGCCTGCAGACTCCGGACGTTCGCATAGGAAGTGTGCGGGAGTCAACGTACACGGAGCTTACAGCGGCAATGCATCGTAAGTCCGCTACTGCACAGGCCTCGGGAACGGACGTGCTTTCCTTAATAGCACAGTTTATCGCAGCATCCCAGCATCAACTGAATCTGTCGCATATATTTTATCCGACGATGCTGGGTCGGGACGCTCCGCGGAAGCGGGTACGGACGTCCGAAAGTTTCATCCGGTCCGACGGGATACCGAAAGGGATTCGGTGGATTTCAAGCTTTCCCTTTCGGAACAACATATGCTGCGATGCCGGATAAGAAACTGATAGCGTCGGTGGACTTAGAAATTTTTGGTTCGGTTCAGGGACATCGTCCCTCAGTTCCGACATAGTCCAATAATGTCACACAAACTTTCGAATTATTGAACGACGCTATATATATTATTATTTTATGCTTGCTATCCAAGCATTTCTGGTTTCTTGTTCGAAGAGTTATGGAGATGTCTTTCAAAAGTGTGCCTCTGTCGTCATAGTTAATGAAGAGTTAGCGGCAATAAGTGCTCATGGAATATGTCTATCGCTTACGGAATGACATTCGCTAGCTCACCCGGTGTAGCATACATTCATCGAATGGTTCGGCTGCCGGGTTCGTCCGTTGCGGTCTAGGAAGGAGATTTGGGTGATGCGAGCACTTTAATTACTTTAGTACTCACCCAGTGACGGCAGATTGAGGACAGATCGGAGGAAGCCAACAACATAGGGGACCGCATGTTGTGGTTCAGATATTTTACATTCGGAGCATATGTCCGTTGCTCGGGACGCTCCGTTATATTGACAGTCCGAGAGACTGTCTTTAATGCTTCCTCATCCTCACAGCAGGGCACACGACCGCACATTGGCTACGTGACCTCGAGTATCCGATCAGTTTCGGCATTCAGTGATTCCACAGCGAATAGGTCGCGCCATCCGGTAGCCAAGGGACACGAGGCCTATACACTCCGTTCGCTCGCATATTGGAAGTATGCACGGGGTAACGATCTCGGAGCTTCCTGCGGCAATGCATCGTAAGACCGCTGCTCCTCAGGCCGCGGTGACGGACGTGCTATCCGAGTTAGCACAGTTGTTTCGCAGCATCCCAGCAATTGACGGTTTCTCGGTCGAATCAGGAATTATCCGACGGCGCTGGGTCGGTGCGGTCCGCGGTTGCATCAAGCTACGGACGACCGAACGCTTTATAGGGTCCGACAGGATGGCGAAAGGGATTCGATAGATTTCGAGTTTTCCCTTTACTAGTATCGGAAGATGCCTTTCATATCTTCTGGCATTTCTTCCAGTGATTATTTTTCGGACTTCATTGCTGCGATCTTGGATAAGAGACTTATAGCGTCATTGGACTTGGATTTTTCGATCGGTACAGGGACTTTGTCCCTGACTTACCGACGCAGTCCAATATTGTCATTATAACATGTGTTTTATTTTTCGACGCTATATATTATTTATATATATACAAGCCTGCTACTAAGCATGATAGTTTAGTTTCTTGTCCGCGTGGCTCATTTCTGCCATTTTATCTTTTTTACATATAGTTTATTTTGGCAGAGCAGGGCATACTGAGAGTTCATATGCGTCTAGACGGTGTGATTAAAGACTGCGTATATTCTTTTTCGCCGTTTATGTCTTTTCCAATTTCAATATTGGGAACGACATTATGTATAGTAGACTTAACTTAGACGCTTTATTATACGTAATCCGCCTTACTGAGGCGTTATCATTACGTCTTCAAGAAAAGATTTACGGGATATTATTCTCAATGTAATTTCTTTTGAGGGCAGTATTTTGTTCACGTATAACTCCGCCCTTCAGTGGCTGATTGGAGTTGGTTAGACGTGATGCAGCCCTAGCTACATCCACGCGTGGATAGTAGGTTAAGAACTCTCTCAGAGTCGCTTCGTTCTCGGAGGAGCTTCTCTTCGACGGCAACTTTCCGGCAATCCATGAATTGCTTGGTTTATACATTCTCTTGTCTATCTAGTGTTACAAGAGATTCAGACTGGGGCAAACATTCGGTGGTTGACTCAGAGAGTGCCGCCGCAGTTGCCGGACCCTAGTGTGGCTGTTATGACGGTTGCCAGTCAAACAGATTGGGATATATACTGATCCCTACGGATTCGAAGTGCCAGGGTCTTTGGGTTCCGCAGTCTTTTAGCTATCAGTTTAACTTCCGCGGAATAATGTTTTTTAGGCTTGCTTTATGTCATTGCATGAACATTATTCAGAAATGCATGCCCAAATTCCTGTCCTTTAATTCGACAGTAGTGGCGTATCTCCGGAACCAGGGAGGCACTCTTTCGTTTCCGTTATTCAATTTAATGGAAAGAATCCGTCTGTTGGTTATTGTACACCAAGTTCAGTTTTGGTCCGTCATATTCGGGGTCGTCTGATTGTTTTATCGCACTCCCGTTCTCTTACGGGTCGCTTGTTGCTGTCAGAATGGACTCTCAACAAACAAGTATTTAATCAGATTTGCTATCTATGGGAGCGCCCAATGATGTTTTATTATGACACAGCTTGCTAATCAATTGCAGACGTATGTGTTGGCTTGTCCAGATCTCTGAGCTAATACTGTTAACGCTCTATTGATCTATAGGACGCAATGATAGGATACGCGTATCCTCCGGCGCTGTTGTTTTAGCAGGTATTGCTAAGATAAACAACCACAATACATTTCTGTTGATAGCATCTCTATCTTCACAGAGATCATGAGTAATTTACTCTCTTGTCTACTGTGGATCTTAACGTGAAATCTTCCTCTATGTGAGGATCTTTTTTCACTGGGTTAATCGTGTCATCTTTATCACAACCAGCAAGGTCGCAACCTTCATGTATTCCGTTGTGTGGTCCGTATTGCATTGTAAGCACTGTACTGGACGAGCTTTGGACGCGATTTCTTACTATAGGAGATCCTCTTCTTCGCTATTCTATGCGACTAAAGTGGAGGCTCTTCCGTCGTGGTGTAGGGATCATTATGTTCATATGGTTGATCCCTCCATACTACGCATTGCTAGTTTTTAGTATACTTGTTTCACAAGATCTACTGCAGCCTGTTGTTATTTAGGTTATAGGTTTATGTTACCTCATACCTATGCACTCTACGATAGTTTACAATTGAGTCTTTTGTCTCTTTATCTAAGTCAGTTAGTAACTTTTTGATAAATAGACTTAGAATCTTTAGATTAAATTCCTATACGGATTTTAACTTCGGTTCTTATTTAGCTAAGTAATCATTTGAGCCTCTGGAAACAGTAGTTTTCAAATTCTGACCTTTTAGACAGTAATTCTGTTGGTTTCTCTTTTACTGTAGAGTCAGTGAGTTTCATGCACTATCGATGGATGATTTTCACTTTCATAGTTTCGGAATCAATACTTCCGTTACTATTTAGGTTGGATTGTTGCATAAGAGTTAGGCTCCTATTATCCGGAACCTATTATTTTAAGGTCCTTCCGTCTTCGTATGGGCATAGGCCTTTACTCTTTCCGGATACAGTTATGTATTTATAAACAGATATCTGTTTATTACAAGGGCGTAAGCTTCTTCTGTCTTTGATGTCTAGTAGAAGGACGTTACGCTCCATTTTATTGTTAATCGATTCTATTAACTAGCGTACTGCTTATGGTATATCATTGGCTTAGCAGTTGTGCTTAAGATTTCGGCTCTTGAAGTAAGAGTTCTTCTACTTCTTGGGCTTACATTAATAGTGTTGCTATTATAGATTTTTGAAGGCTGCTCATTGCGCTCAGCCATCCATTCATGAATTTTATCTCAGAAATATCGAGTCCATTTCTGGAGGCCTCTATTGTTAGGTCTATTATCTACTGCTCAGAATGTCATTCACTTAACAGTTGCTACTATAGCTAGGTAGGCTGTCTGTTTCGGCAGTGTCTCCGTTCGGCTGCCCTCTTCGCTCTGGGCTATTTGACCCAGGGCAAGAAAAAGGGGGGGGAGGGTGTTCCCTTGGGTCACCTGTTTTTACTATGAAAACAAGGGGATACCTCCTCCGGAGTTAGTAATTCTGAGCTGTTATTGGGATGGTTGTTTAGTGAGAAGTTTAAGTTTATAAAATTCATTCAAGTCTTAGTTTTTAAAGTATAGCTTTTGAATATTGCATATGTCAACGGACATGATTATGCAATTCTCACACACTTTTAGGAGTATAAGAGTCTCTATTCTCTAGACTTACTTTATTATTGGCTTACTTTAAAAATTATTAGTATAAGGATTATTGGATATTAATAGAGTACATGGATGTATGAAGCTCAATTTTTGGAAGGTGTTGTATCTTTCTAATTTATCATAAATAAGAAAGATACATGTAAGGCCTATTACTTCTTTTCCCTACAGGGGATGACTCTATTTTATTTTATTGAGCGTATTCCATTTTGCTCTATGTCCTTGGCCCTCCAGCCTTTTTACTATTCAGCTATGTCTGGGTCATTGGTACAGTATAAAAATGTTAAAAAATTTATAGTAATTTATATATTTTTTATACTTACCAATGACCCAGACGGGGATGGCCCTCCCAGGAGTTGGGAACTCTTGCCTCCCCGCTGAGTACATAGCGCTTACCAGGCACTGGTTATTAGAATGATAAATGGCGCCAATTTCGGAACGTCCTTGACACTGCGCATGCGCAGTGGGGGCGAGGTGTGGAGGGCCTTTCAGGACATGTTTTCTTTAGTTTTAGATGCAAATTTTGGGGATTGGGGGGCAAAATTTGTGTTTGGCCCTATATTTTAAGAGTTAGCACCAGCTATGTCTGGGTCATTGGTAAGTATAAAAAATATATAAATTACTATAAATTTTTTAACTTTTTCCGTTTCGTCATTGCGCTCAAAAGGTTGAGCGAGAAATTAAACGTTCCATTTATCATTTACACCCGGGTGTGGATTTCTTTCTTTAACTCTTTCAATAAAATCAAAAGTCAGGTAAATTCTCGTTTCTCTGTTCAAAACATTTTAGCACAGGTGCCCTTAATCTTTCCTCTCGGCTGTGTTTGTATTAGAACTGACAGGTTACACAATCACTGTCTATTGTTCCTTGATTGGTAAAAGTGAGGCGATATATGTTGAATATCACACATGCTCTAACCAACTCTTCGAAATATATCACACACTTTTAACAAAGGCGTGACGTCATAACTATGTGACAAGCAAATTCACTGGCATTTCATCCATGTTCATGCTGGCCCAAAAGTGTTTGATGCCATATTTTTAGCCATTCTGATATTTTAGAGCCAAACAAAGTGTTTTGATGCCAAAACGCTAATGGGATGAGAGGGGGTGGGTTTTTGTTTGCTGTCAGATCCAAATAAATCGATCGAGTTTTGAAAAATGAACTGGCAATTATTTCAAGAGTGAACTGACAATTGGTCACAGAAAAAATGTGACAGAACTTGAAAGCTGTGATGAAAGCCCTGGCAGGCAAAAGGGCAGTCACCTAAGTTATATCTTTACCACTGATTCATAATGGTCCAGCTGATTTCTGTCGGTACATATACCTGTTATTGCAAATAACAGGTTAACCCTTTACCTAACGAATTTCCCGCATCCGCCCACGTAATATGCAAATTGAGCAATTGATAAAATTAAACTTTTCAGAATATTTCAACGAAACCATATCATGTGACCCCTCATTGGAACAAGCTCATTGAGCTCGTTCCAATGAGGGGTCACATGATATGGTTTTGTTGGCATTTTTTGAAAATTTAAAAAAAATTATATTTAGAATAATAAATTTTGATATTGTCTGCGTTGGGTAAAGGGTTAATCAACTAATTAATGTTAATCCACTTGGCTTAGAGGCAAGCCAGAAAATAAGCAGACTGTCATCTGCAAAATGAGGTCCCCAGGGGGTGAATTTAGTGATGCTACCCTGCACAGCAGGGTAGCATCACTAAATTTACCCTCTGTGAACCTCAATCAGAATAAAGATCTCAAACTAAACTGAAAGATACCCAGAGGATAAATTGACCCACTGTATGGGATAGCATCATTAAATTCACCCTCTGGGGACCTCATTCTACAAATGTCAGACTGCTTATTTTCAGGCCTGCTTAGAGGGTGGCAAGTATTTACATAAGGCAGTATTTAATTAGATAAGGTATGAAGTATTTAACTAATTAAATGCTGCCTCTTGTAAAGTTGATAACCTACATTTTATTGAAGTGAAAACAATGTATCCTCACCACACACTGACAATTAATGTTGAAAGTTTGTCCAAACACTGTTTCTAACATCTTATTGATAAAATCACTTGGTTTCAGTTTCAGTTGCACATCTTCATTGATGAAATGCCAGGAAATTTGCATTTCAGTTTGGATGACAAAATGTAAAAATCAAATTTTTCCTTGGACAGGGCATCTCATTAGCTGGCGTTCATTTGGATACAGGCACATACCTGGTTCTGGAATTTTAAACACCACAGTTCCAACTTTTACTGTGGTTTACAAAACGTAAAATGAAGTTTGAAGTAATTATATGACATGTAGGGTATTGGACTTCATATTTACTCTTTACCTAGTAATTGCATTGTATCCTTGCCAAAACACATAATCTTGTGGGGAAAGAGTGATGCTGTGTACTAAAGCATATTGCAAGTCGATCGGGCACTTTCATTCAACTGTTGCTTGCTTGCTTTTCTCTGGACACCCCGGCTTCCTCCACCCATAAAGCTGAGATGATTTGACTATGGTTGTTGAACCTCAATGAAACAAACCAACAAACTCTTTACTTGCCATGAGTAACAGACAATACTTACAAATTTTTCTCTTCAGTAACTAGCAAATTTTCATTTTTGTCTTGTCTGTTTTAGCAGAGGCGAGATATAGGCATAATTGATTCCAGTGGCTGATGGCATGAACAATTGGTTATAATGTTTGAACCATTGAAGATAATTCTGTGAAAGTTTGTAGGGCTATAGTCCACCATGAGTTGATATGCCACAATGACAACCATGGCATTAGGTTCACGGTCAAGATTGCTGTTACTAAAAAAATGAATGGTTGAGTTTTTCAATCGTTGATTGGGAATGCATTTGGGTCTAGTGGGACCAACGTCGAGATTACTGTTACTAGTGATAGATGTTTGGTTTCTATGCAATAGCTTTAGTTTCTTTTGGGGATTTTTGTGTCAGAACTTGACTGTAGACCAATAAAATAACATCAATTTGTTCTAATAGCATTAAATATAACTTTGTTCTCATAGCATTAAATATGGCATTAACATTGCATTATTATTATTATTATGTACATTGGTCCAATACATATTTTGGTTTATGAACGAACTGCAAAAATATCAAAAAACTTGTACAATTTGAACAGCCCATAACTGTATTATGTAGTGTACAACTTTGCTCTTGTTCAAATTGTTACATTTCAGAACTCATTCAAACCTTTTCTTCCATATTTGGTTGTTGACTTCAGTAGATGATACTCCTTATGTGGATGCTTAAGGTTCAGTACAGTCGCCATGGACTGGTCATAATCCATGCATGGGCAGTGATGTCCATGCATATGTTTACCAGGTAATAAAAATCCTCATCTACAAAATTTTAATTAATGAAGCACCAGGTTGTACCCGGTGCTTCATTGATTATTCCTACAATTGGTGTTTGGAATCTAATATTATTGCATCCATGGAAATATTGCCCACCCGTGGAAAGTGACCAGTCCATGGTGGCCAGAATGTAGGCGAGATGCTGCTGAGGTAGTCAGTTGCCTTGTTTGCTTTAAAAACATAGCCTATTACCTCCCATTAGAATGAGCTCAACAAGCACGTTCCAGTGGGGAGTCATAAGCTATGTTTTGGAGGCAAAATTGAAAAGTTGATCAAATTTGATTTGTGATAGTTGTTAATAGCACTCACTGTATAGTTATTTCCTTTACATTAGGCAAGTCATTAAGTGGTTTCAACAGTCTAGTAAGCTTCACATACTGTACTAGTAGCAAATATGAAATTTGAATTAATTAAAGAATATTACACAAGTGTAAATCAGATTATTTTTTATTTCAGGCATACAGAGAGAAATCCAGAATGTTAAAAAAACAAGAGAAAATTATAAAAATGAAGAAAGGCGAAAATATTCAAAATTATTTGCTTAACAGTAGTCTTATTTTATATATGTCATCATGGGGTTTTCTCGTTCACCCAGCAGGTATTGTTCTTGAGATAAATGTGATAATCTCCCACGTCAAACATTTAACGAGTACAGTCCATTTATGATTGTTGGTACCTTACATAGTAAAGAAATCTGTGGGATGAAGGTGAAATTAACCCTGTCTGTAGTGAATTCTTCACAAATAAAACAAACAATACTTATTGTTATTAACCCTTTATGCAACGTAATAGCCAAAACTTACTAGTGCTATTCACAAAAATCACCAATTCAGTTTTTATTATTTTTACATTATTTGTCTCAAAAACATAGTTTATAATCCCTCACTGGAATGAACTCATTGGAATGAACTCATTCCAATGAGGGGTAATAAGCTATGTAGTCGTTTCAAAAAATGGAAAAAATTAATGATTCAAGAATTTATTTTGTTTGCAGGTGTCGTTTAAGATGAAATAAAAATACACCAAAAGTCCTAATTTTCATCCCTGACAGTCTTTTAAATGATTCATTACATAGTCTTTTATTGTTATTAAAATTTAATAAAAACACACTACAAGTCCTAATTCTCACCCCTGAACAGTCTTTTAAAATGATTAATAATTAAATAATCTTTTCAGCTTCTATAAAATTATAATAAATTTGAAAATGTTGGATGGAAATGGATGTGAACAAACTTAACTTGCGGTTCCATCCAATAACATGGCTCATACAGGGAAGTTGCCAGGCTAAATGAAGTGGGGGATGAAATATTTTTCTGCTGCCTTTGGCAGCAGAAAAATATTTCGTCTCCTCCACCTCATTTCAATGGAATCAGATAGATAGTTTTTCTCTCCGCTTCATTTCATCTTGTGTTGGGTCAAGAGTACATAACTCCTTTTAGTGAAGGTTCTAGATCTACTCTGGCATCTAAAATTCACTTTTCATACCAATGTGGAGCATCCTGTGTATTTTTCTAAAGTCTTCAGTACCTAGAAAATGATGGCTTTAGTAAAATGCCCCATACATTTTGGAAAAGAGTGGCTACAGTTAAGCTGCCAGGATAATGAGTGTCAGTACTAAAACAATATTTTTCAGCAACTCCAGTGAAGGTGTGAACTGATTCTTAATTAGTCAGAAGCAGGCATGTATGTGCTGTGTGTTCCACATTAAATTACTTCTCTTTGCCGGCTGAACGAGAATAACCCGTTATCGTTATCGTCATCATTCCAAGTAAATTATTTCATTTTCATCTCAAAAAAGATTTTTTTATCCTACAAAAGGGCAGAATCTTTCTTTCATTGAAATGTATGTCAGTGTTAATGGATAATAACATTTTCTCATCTCTAGCTCAAAAATCTTTGAAAATATACCAGGAAGGTCCTGAAAACTACTTGTACGGTGGAACCCTGTCAGTTGATTAGCCACTTTGCCAATGAAAATTATTCAATTAACAGGGATTGTGTCACTTTGACACTTTTCTGTATTCTCGAGACATTTATTCTATGATATCTTTTTTGACAGAGCTCCATGAGCTCTGTCAAACAAGATATAATGGATTAAATGCCCGTATTTTTCATAGAGCTTCTTCAGATCCACCAGTCAGAAATGTTTTATATTTGGTATATAGCCTTACTATGACTCCTAGATTAAAGTTTGTTTGAAGTTTTACACTTGACTGATTTTGGTGGGCACGAGAAGTGTTTGAAATTTGATAGAGAACCCAATGGAGAATTTACAATTTGTTTAAATGAATTCTTTTCTCATTGGACAAAGCCGATTGTGGTCAACTTTAGTTAGATATAAATGTAGCTGAATAAAGTTAATGTTTGTTCAAGTTTGGCCCACAAGATGGGGTGGGGGGAGCATTTATTGGGCAGACATTTTTTTGCTTCCAAAAAATAAGTTTTGGAGAATTTTGAGTGAATTTATGCCAAAAAGCTCAGTTATAACAACCAGATTAAGTTTTATATGTAGATGCATAATGTGTCCTCAAATCCTTCTCTAAACAACTTATCAGGTGAGTGATTAAGGCCCCATGGTGCCTCGTTTTAAGTTAGGAAGTTTTTCATCTCCAATGCTGTTTAAATAGCTTCCATAATTATGATTTACATTGTATCAGCTGTTTTGATCACATTATATTTGTTTTTATCACATGATATTTGTTTGGAAACAGACAACACATGTGCTTTCTGCCATGAATCAAACAGACACAGTCTATCAAATTGGATGAAAAGCTGTGTTAATAATATTGTTTACTTGCTGATTTTGATTCAGTTGCACAAATTCAAAGTTATTATCCCCCACCCAAACAGAAATTGGTGGGGGTGGGGAGGCACAAAAAAATGGGTCCCTCCAGTCTGTCTATGCATCTGTCTGCAAATTTTGTGACTGTGACAACTTGAACAAATGTAATTGGATTTTCACGACACTTGCAAAAGGCATGCATTGTGAGAAGATGTGTCAAGTTTGATATGCACCAAATTTCCTCAGCTTTTGTAGGAGTTATGCCCCTTTTTGTTGGAAATGTGGTATTTGACTGATAATGACTTTGTGAATGCGATAACTTGAATAATTGTAATTAGATTTTCCTGAAATTGCTATATGCATACAAAATGTAAGAAGATCAAGGTCGAATTCAATATTACTCAAATTTCCTTGGCTTTTGTAGAAGCTGTGCACTTTTTGTTTGAAACTTGGTATTTGTCTGATAATGACTTTGTGAACATGATAAACTGAACAAATGTACATGTAATCAAGTTTTCACAAAACTTACTGTAGGCATACATTTGGAAAAGATCTCAGTCAAGTTTAATATTCACCAAATTTTGTCGGTTTTTGTAGGAGTTATGCCCCTTTTTATTGGAGCTTAGTATTTATCTGATAATGACATTGTGAATGTGATAACTTGACCAATGTAATCATAGTTTTACAAAACTTGCAACTGACATATATTGTGAGAACTTGTTAAAGTTTGACATTCAACAGATTTCCTAGGCTTTCAAAGGAGTTATGCCCTTTTTGGTTGAAAGTTGGTGTTTGTTAACTTGATAAAATATAGATTTTAACGAAACTTGCTACAGGCATGCAGATGCCAGATGATCTTGTTTTTTTCCAATACATTTTGAACCACTCTCTCTTTTTTTGATTGGGGATTTTGCCATCTAGTGGCATATGAGTGTTGTGAGTTACTTTTGAGTTGTTGGGGGCACATCAGTCTGTGGTAATAATAAAATAATGATTGTGGGGCATTATGTTTCAGTTAGCTGCCTTCCAGAAATGATTAATGACCCATTGTGTTAGTGGTCCGAGACAGAGTCTTTGGGTACTCTTACACTGCTATTGAACTTTAACACACTTGAACATCATGTTATTGTTATACAATTTGGCTATGCTCCACCCAGATTTCAGCAGAACTAGAATTGTCATTTGATGGAATGGGGCCATTTCTGTTAAAACAAAACTGCTGATTGTCCTCTGTTAAACATTCAAGAATCACAAGAGAATTGTGAAGCATTACCCATCAGAAAGTACATGTAAGGCTAAACAAAATACAAAATTACTCTTGATTCTCAAGCAGCGTCGTACCCATGTATAAGATGCACCCCTGATTTTAACATCACTTTTCCAAGTAAAAAAGTGTGACTTATACACGGACATATACAGTAGGTATAAACGATTGGCTGGACATTACTTTATATCCATGTTGTCATGATTAGCCATTGTGGAGAAATATGTGACCTTAAACACCAATAAATAAACATAAAAAAGAATTCTGTTATTGCCTGCAAAACATTGCTTATGGCCCCTGATTGGAACAGGCTTGTGTTTGTTCCAATGAGGGGGTCATAAGCCATGTTTTGGAGGCAAAAAAGGAATTTTTCTTTAGATGTTTAACAAGTATGGGGGAGTGTCATGTATTCGTAGATAACACATTAAGCAAGTGAGAATCAAAACTGAAAACAGATTTTTTTCATTCCGAGTTTTTACTGAAGGACCCTATATGTTTCTGCATACATGTCTCAATACAATGACATACTTGCAAATCATTGAGTTCAACATTAAAATGTTGTTACATATCCAAAAATACAGTTTCTGAAATTGTTGGACTGTCATGTTGAGAATCGGAGGAGAGTGATTATCACCACCCTCTTGGAAAAAGATTTGGGAGGGCAACTGCTCCCATATTATAAAAGTCACTTCACTATGATGGGACACACTGTACCATGGACTTTTCTTTAATACCATCCATTGGGAGCTGTTATGTTGTCAACTGACAATAAGACAACATAACAGGCATGGAGTACAGGGGATTGGAATCAGTGACCCTAGTTGGAGTTTTTCCTGTAATTCATAAGTGCCAAAGGGCGAAACAGAACACAATGAGGGTGAAGTACGGGAGACTAGAATCAATGACCCAAGATAAAGTGTTTCCTGTATTTAACCCTTTACCTAACGTAACAGCCAAAACCGGCCAGCGCTATTCTAAAAAATTGCCAATTAATTTTCAAAATATTTTCATTTTTTGTCTCAAAAACATAGGTTATGACCCCTCGTTGGAACGAGCTCGCCGAGCTCGATCCAACAAGGGGTCATAACCTATGTTTTTGAGACAAAAAATGAAAAAAATTAGTTATTCAAGAATTATTTTTGCAAGTGTCGTCTGCTTTTCATGTTAGGTAAAGGGTTAACAGGTGCCGAAAGCAAGACAGAACACAGTGAGGTTGGAGTACAGGGGGACTGGAATCAACGACCCGAGGTGGAGTTTTTCCTTTATTTTACAAATGCCAAAGAACGTGAAATACAGGAAAAATACCACCAAGGATTGTTGATTCATGTACCCATACTCTACCCGAGTTGTTTTCTGTATTATACCATGATTAAATTTGAATTAAGTGAATGAAGCTTATAGTTTTAAAAAAAATATCACCTTCAGCAGTCTGATAACACACTTGTTTGACATTGTTTTATGTCGAAGCATTTCAGTCACATCCAGACATGTTAACCTTCCAAAATTTTTTTCAGGGAGATTGAAGAAAATTTTCAGGGAGATGACATGATTTTCAGGGAGATTTTTTTTTGCGCGTAGAAGCCATGTGTGGATCAATTTTAAATACAAATTAATAGCAAATACCTCCCCCCCCCCCCCCACCCCCACAGACATAACAGGAAACAGTCCAACAACAATACATCAAAGGAACATACGGCAACGTTCTACTAACCGGTGGTGAGTGACCCAGACCTGTTAACCTCTCGAGGTGACTGACAGTGAGATTTTGATGAGCTCCCAGTGAGACTCGGATGCTTGTCAGTGAGATTTTTGCATGTGGGCAGCACATCAATAATTTCAATGTTACCACCCCCCCCCCCCACCCCCACACACACACATACATTAAACATTCCACCCTAATGTGTTTTATTTGAACAATTTGTCCTTTCAAAAGCCAAAACATAGAAATATAAAGAAAAACAGAAATCAAAAATATGGATGTGGTCATGTGCCAATATCTGAGTTGTTCCAATGACATCCATATTTCAACGGTTTTATGTACAAAATGTTTGGAGATATTTTCGACCTTTTCAGCACTATATCAGTTTTGACGCTGTGTTGAAAGTTTTGGATCTATTTGGGAAATTATGGGTACTTGCGGCGACCTGCGGTAACCTGCGGCGATCTGTGATGTTTAGGCACACCCCGAGCCCGGTTGTTGTGGTAATTCGATCTGCCAAAGCCCAGCGCCCCACCTAACCACACCGGGTACTCACTGGAAGTAGTTGGTCATTTACGAAGGGGATTTGGAATGGGGTGATCATTTTTCAGTGAAACGTGAACATTATGCCACAGCCAGCCCAGGACGAAACATCTCCGGGATATTTAATTTATTTTGTTGTCCATTTATCACAACGAATGAAAAAACGTCCAAGTGCCGTAAATTAGCAACTTTTTAGAGATTTTTTTCACCAAAAACATAATTTTTTTCACAGCCTGCTTTAGAAAATTGTGAATCGGAAATTTTTCCCAATATATTGAAAATTATTGCAACTCATATGTTTGAGCCGTTTGTCTGCAAAATTGGCTATAATTATCTGAAGTGAAAGTGAAATCCAAATTGCACAATAATAAATTTGTGCGTATTTTTGCACATGTTCGATTGGACAAAATTTATGCGTATGGAACTTTTTTTTCGATTTGACTGCTACCTGTATACAAGCAAAGGTGTGCCTTTAATATATAATCAATTTCAGCAATTATCCTGCATCTCAAATTCATTTAATCCGCCTGTCAAACGTGTTGCAAATAATGACAACACGGCCATTGACAGAAATGAGATTGGTCACCAGTTCTTACGTAAGTGGCGACGTTTCACACAAACTTAATGACCTTGCCATTGAGAGTAGAGCACATGCTTTTGTATTTGTAAACAAAAGCTGGTGGATTCAGTTTTTGTCTGGTATGTCGACTTTCTGGGAGATTTTGGCCCAAATTGACTCCCGGGCAGGAGAGCGGGAGGGGATAGCTAATTCCGGGAGAATCCCGGGCATTCCGGGAGAGTTAACATGTCTGGTCACATCATATCGTTACTCAGACACATAACATCCAATCTTCAGATGTGTTTTAAATGTAATCCAGATTCCATGCATGGTGCACCTAGAGCATTTCCCTATGTCTGTTGTATTGTGTAACATTGAATACAGTCATGGGGTAAGGTTCTTCATCTGACTTTGACAAACTCTGTGGTCTTTGGACAGATAGACTTTGACCAACTCTGTGTCTGTGGTCTTGGGATAGATAAATTTAACATACAATCAAAAAAGGTCCTATGGACAGGAGTCAAATTACTTTTGCAGTGGTTTCTAGTCATGTCTTGGCTGCCTAAGAGGCAGCCAAGACTTGGTTAGACATCACCACTGTACAATTGGACACAAGATGTGGTGTGTAGTAAGAATCTTGGAAAAAATTATCCAGACCCTAAAGGGCTAAAAAGACTATGTTTCCGTTAGATTTATTGTGCCAACACTGATATTAGAATCCACAAGTTTATCAAGATTTTCAAGGTGTGCCTTTGCCACTATCCTTATCTTTCAACCTTGGTTGGCCATAGAGAGCAAGGGCTATTCACATGAAAATGTCCGGAGGCCTGCAAATGAGGGAACCCTTCCTGAGCAATAATAGTGCTGTGAGCATTTGTTACACATATTTTCACGGACGCAGCTTGAGGGTCTGCAGGGGGGATAGGGGTGTGATCAGTTAGATTCTAACTGGGGTTGGAGTCCCATTGGCATGTCCCGAGGGGTGCAGGCCTGTGTTGGGGGGAGAGTATCACTGTCTCAATGGTACTGGTCCGGAGAACCTCAGGGCAAATTTTTGGTCAAGTTGTGTTAACATCTGCGACCTGTGGTTTGGGGACAGTCGGTGTGCGGGCATCCAGGCATCTTCGCACTGTTAGCGCAATAACTTGAACAAACATTTTCCGATTTGAATAATGTTTGCTTGCATACTGGTCTTTTGCAAGAATATCTTAAGCAAGTTCAAAAACTGGCCTGGCCTGATTTTTTGTTACAGAGTTATGGGCCTTAATTAGTCGATTTTTACAAATTTGGAGCTTGTTAGCGCAATAACTTGACTAATATTTGCCATACGGGTCTTTTGCAAGAATATCTCAAGCAAGTTCAAGCAAGTTCGAAAACTGGCCTGGCTCAATTTTTCATTGCAGAGTTATGGGCCTTAATTAGTCATTTTTAGCTCAACTTTGACGAAGTCAAATTTGAGCTATTGTCATGGCCCGTCGTCTGTCTGTCCGTCTGTCCGTCCGTCAACAATTGGCTATGGCTCGGGCTAGAGGTCGTATTTATGAACCGATCTTTACGAAACTTCTTGAGTACCTCTGTTATGACCCTGGGACGGGAACGAGTGTTTTTAGGTGTGGTCCGAAATTCAAGATGGCTGCCAGCGGCCATTTTGTACCGATGATGCAAAAATCAGTTTTTTGTACAGAACTTCTGTATGAAAGTTCTGATTTGAATAAAGTTTTGTATAAATGTTTATACCATGGGATACATCACATATAATACGGGTTTTTTTCTCGTGCGTAATTTATGCAAATTAGACTGACTTTGATTTATTTAGTGTTACTTTCAGAGCTGTAAGTGCCAAGCTGCTATGGCTCGGGCTAGAGGCCGTATTTATGAACCAATCTTTACGAAACTTCTTGGGTACCTTTGTTATGACCCTGGGATGGGAACGAGTGTTTTTGGGTGTGGTCCAAAATTCAAGATGGCTGCCAGTGGCCATTTTGTACCGATGATGCAAAAATCAGTTTTTTGTACAGAACTTCTGTATGAAAGTTCTGATTTGAATAAAGTTTTGTATAAATGTATAGTACAATGGGATACATCACATATAATACGGGTTTTTTTCTCGTGCGTAAATTATGCAAATTAGACTAACTTTGATTTATTTAGTGTTACTTTCAGAGCTGTAAGTGCCAAGCTGCTATGGCTCGGGCTAGAGGCCGTATTTATGAACCAATCTTTACGAAACTTCTTGGGTACCTTTGTTATGACCGTGGGGCGAGAACGAGTGTTTTTGGGTGCAGTCCCAAATTCCAGATGGCTGCCAGCAGCCATTTTGTACCGACGATGCCGAAATCTGTTTTTTGTACAGAACTTCCATATGAAAGCTCTGATTTGAATAATTTTTTGTATGAAAGTTTAGTACCATGGGATACATTACATATATTACAGGTTTTTTTCTTGTGCGTAAATTATGCAAATTAGGCTAACTTTGATTTATTTAGTGTTACTTTCAGCACTGTGAGTGCAAATCCCAATACGGCTCGGGCTAGAGGCCGTATTTATGAACCGATCTTCACGAAACTTCTTGGGTACATTTGTTATCACTGTGGGACGAGAAGGAGTGTTTTTGGGTCCAGTCTGAAATTCAAGATGGCCGCTAGCAGCCATTTTGTTCAAAATTAAGTGCAATCAGATTTTTGCGCAGAACTTCCAAATGAAAGATCTGATTTGAATAAATTTTTGTATGAATGTTTAGTACCATGGGATACATTACATATAATACAGAGTTTTTCTCGTGAATAAATTATGCAAATTAAGGGTGGGACTTAGAAAGTTTGGACCAAAATCCGGAAATTAGTTTTTTGGTTTTTTATGCGTTTTGGTCAATTTTAAGACAAAAAAAAAAAAAAATTTTTTACACTGAAAATTTGGGGTCCGGGTGGGACTTAGAAAATTTTGGACCAAAATCCGGAAATTAGTTTTTGTGTTTGATGCATTTTGGTCAATTTTAAGAAGAAGAAGAAAAAATTTTAGTCTGAAAATATTTTGTTTGGGACTGAAAATTTCCACACAAAAATAATAATCTACAATGATTGGTCTTAATCTGTAGTCCATTACAGTCACCTTGTAATTCTTTTATTATTGTTGACTGGGCCAAAACAAATACTAATTCCTGTCATATTCATTATTCAGTTGTCTTGATCACAGCAAGTACTAATTCCTGTCATATCCAAGTTGAGCTACAGAGTCATTGACTCTTTCATTTTTACTAATTTAGATCTCGTTAGCACAATAACTTCAGCAAACGTTTTCCGATTTGACTAATATTTGTCATACAGGTCTTTTGCAAGAATATCTTAAGCAAGTTTGAAAACTGGTCTGGCCCGATTTTTTGTTACAGAGCTTAATTAGTTGATTTTTACGAATTTTGAGCTTGGTAGAGCAATAACCTGAACAAACATTCTCTTATTTAACTAATATTTGCCATATAGGTCTTCTGCAATAAAATTTCAAGCAGGTTCAAAAACTGACCCAGCACAATTTTTTGTTGCAAAGTTATGGGCCTTAATTAATTTTTCAAATTTTGAACTTATTACCATTATAACTTGAACAGACATTCCAGATTTGACAACCAGCATATGATTGATAACCAGGGTTATGAACATGCAACACTCTCTGATTTACTTGACGCCTGCATTTCCGATGCGCACCTCTTGTTAATTTTTGAACACCTGAGATGGAATCTGAGGCCTCTCTCTGGCTTAAATATGTAGTCATTTTCTCCACAAGAAAAATATTTCCCCAGGTAGGGCCATGAGTTTTCTCTTACACTGACCAGGCTACACAAGGACTATAGGCAGACAGTTATTCAGCTAATGCCTTCTCCTTCCAGGTGACTGCCAGTTAGAATGAGTAGATAATGGTTGAATAGCTGTCAGTCTATAGTTCTTGTGTAAAATTTTGTCACCTGATTGGAAAATGTTGGAGAATTTGATCGAAAACTGTGATCACGAGTTGAAAATTTGAATTGACTGGTCAGAAAGGTATGAAAAGTTGAAAATATGAAGGAAATTGATTTCTTTGAATTTCCAACTTTTGGAATTTATACCTTCGAATTTCCAACTATTGAAAATTATGATGGTTATTGGGGAGTGAAACCCCCCACCCCCCACCCACACACACACCCCACATCCCACTGTCGCTACATGCCTGCATATTTGTTAAGCTTTCAAAATTGTGACCGAAATTTGTGTTCTGTTCGCACACTAAAGGTTGCCTTTAAATATTCAAAATGAACTGGTTGAGGGCTAGATTATTTTTGGTGGTCTGAATTTGTTACTCAAAATTTCTTTAACAGGCACTCTCCAATAATTTGTAATAAAACAAATTATAATAAATAAAATACTATTTGTATTTGACTGAATATGAAACATGAGCAAGGTTAATGTTGGATTTTGCCCTGGTACCCTTATTTTTCTGAAAGCTGTGTTAGTGGCTTCTAGCTCTCAACCAGTTAAATCACATGTACATATGTGTGGAAAATTGTACAATGTACAAGTATTGTTGTAATTTAGTTTACTCTCTTGTTTATAGAAAATAAACTGTAAACTTCTTCCATTGTACTCTTTCTTGCTGTCCCCAAACAGTGTGATGTTTGTGGAAGTTAACCCTTTACCTAACGTAACGGCCAAAACCGGAGAGCACTATTCTCAAAAATCGCCAATTAATTTTCATTATTTTTTTCATTTTTTGTCTCAAAAACATAGGTTATGACCCCTCGTTGGAACGAGCTCATTGAGCTCGTTCCAACAAGGGGTCATAACCTATGTTTTTTTAGACAAAAAATTAAAAAAATTAGTTATTCAAGAATTATTTTTGCAAGTGTCGTCTGCTTTTCAGGTTAGGTAAAGGGTTAACAAATTTTGGCCAATTCATCACTTTATGATTTAACTAGAATAAACCCAATAAAGTACAGAATTAAGAAAAAG
The DNA here is from genome assembly GCA_031216915.1 of Pictodentalium vernedei. NCBI lineage: Eukaryota > Metazoa > Mollusca > Scaphopoda > Dentaliida > Dentaliidae > Pictodentalium > Pictodentalium vernedei. Next base: position 231,549,834 of record CM062297.1, on the reverse strand, counting down.
CTGTGAATTTAGTAAATTGAAAAATACAGTTTTTTTTTTTTTTCATATAATTCAAATATTGTATGTGACCATCTGATTTCATTTGTACAGCACAGGGAGGTGGATCATAGTAATACAGCTAAATCATGGTCGCCCCATGGCAATCCTGGGAAGTGAAGCAGTGCTTTTTTACTGTGGTAAACAGCCTCTATTTTACTGGTAAAATATGACCTGGTAACCAATGCCTGGGGTGGAAGTCCTCTAAAATGGGTACCAGGGATATAAATAATTGGCTGGACTTGACTTAACATCCATGTTGCAATCAATATTAGTGCAAAAATGTGACCTTAAACACCAGTAATAAATAAATAAATCATGGTGGAATAGTATTTTTTTGCTGTGAACATGGTGTTTGCATTTTCTCCTCCCAAACCGCTGAACCAATTTAATTGATATTTGAGATAATAGTTTGTTATGACATCGCATTTTGATTTTGTTCAAATCAAGTTGCCTCACCCCTCAGTAGCACCACGCCCAAAAAGTGTGCTTAAATCTTAAAAAATCTTCTCATGAACCCTGATGAACCTGCAGTAGCAGAGACTTGATATTTGGTGTGCAGTCTCCTTTTGAGGTGTAGACTCAGATTTGTTCAAGAGAAGTTTGAGGAGCTATATTTGCCTTCGTTATGGGAGAGGCAAGAATTTTTGCCCCGCCCAAAATTTCTATTTTCGAAACCAAGAAGCAGATTTGTACCAAATTTGATATGAGGGCTTATTGGGTCATAAGTACTTAATTTATGCCCCAAAAAATTTCCCTGTCGCCCCATGGGAAGCGCAGGGGCTAAAAATAGAAAAACTTAAAACGCACATATCTCCAAAACTGCAAGACACTGAGAATTCTTATTTTGTGTGAAGCTTCCTTAGGACCAACAGAATGGAATGGTCCAAAATAATTGTTATCAGTTTTATCATCGGGTACTTTTTTGGGACTTTGAACATTTTTTAACACTTTTTTGGGGGTATTGGGAAAAATATTTAAGACTACTTTTCTCCCAAACCACTGCTCCAAAAGTATTCAAATTTCACATTTTACATCTTTGGAAGATTGTTTATTGAAATCATATCCCTGGGTCCATATTTGGGCTCTCTATGGGAGCCCAAATGTTTAAATTAGTGCAGTATGGGGAATATTCTTTAACCCTTTACCCAACGCAGACGATTTTGAAAATTTATTTTAAATATCATTTTTTTTAATTTTTTCAAAAAATTTCAACAAAACCATATCATGTGACCCCTCTGGAATGAGCTCGTTCCAAAGAGGGGTCACATGATATGGTTTTGTTGAAATCTTTCGAAAAATAATATTTTTTCTGCTGCTGAATTTGCATATTACGTGGGCAGATGTGGGCGATTTGTTGGGTAAAGGGTTAAAAAATCTTCTTCTTCAGATCCAGCAGTCGGAATGTTTTGATATTTGGTATGCAGCATCCTTAGGGGGGTGAGATTCAAGTTTGTTTAAGCCATGTCCCTAGGTTCATATTTGGGCTCACTGTGGGAGCTCGAATTGTAACTTAGTTCAAAATGAGGAATTTTCTTTAAAAATCTTCTTCTTAAGATCCAGCAGTCAGAATGTTTTGATATTTGGTATGCATCATCCTTAGGGATGTGAGATTCAAGGTTGTTGAAGCCAAGTCCCTGGGTTCATATTTGGGCTCCCTGTGGGAGCCCGAATTAAAACTTAGTTCAGTATGAGGATTTTTTCTTTAAAAATCTTCTTCTTCAGATCAAGCAGTCGGAATGTTTTGATATTTGGTATGCAGCATCCTTAGGGGTTGAGATTCAAGTCTGTTGAAGCCATGTCCCTGTGTTCATATTTGGGCTCCCTGTGGGAGCCCGAATTATAACTTAGTTCAATATGAGGAATTTTTCTTTAAAAATCTTCTTCTTCAGATTCAGCAGTCGGAATGTTTTGATATTTGGCATGCAGTATCCTTAGGGGGGTAAGATTCAAGTTTGTTCAAGCCAAGTCCCTGGGTTCATATTTGGGCTCACTGTCGGAGCCCGAATTATAACTTAGTTCAAAATGAGGAATTTTTATTTAGGCTACCATGTCAGGTGAGTGCCCTCAGGCCCCCTGGGGCCTCTTGTTTTTTATTTTGGGGGGTAGGGCAAAGTTGATATTTGAATGGCTGTTGTGTGGGGTTTTGGGGGCCTCCTCTAGTCCTAACTAGGACCCTCTGGTCATTACCCCCCCCCCCCCCCCCCCCCCTCCAACTTCCCTTCAGAAAATTTTGCTAAATTTAGTGCTCTAATGTAGGAGCATGTGTCCTACCTTGGCAACAAATTTTGGGCTCTATTGTAGTGTGAAACTTGCATTGGACCAATGTTGGGGGAGAGGGGGGAGCAAAAAGTTTAGGGGAACCAAGCCACCACCACATCAACACCCCCTACCCTCCAAAACTATGCCACTGCATTGATCTCTGGAAAGTTCTCTGAGCTCTGAGAGAACTTCCCAAGGATCTGTGTTAGGTTCAGGTATTATTGCAGTAGATAAAAACTTGAATTTAAGCAGCTGAAAAACAAACAGAAATATGGCAGCTTATAAATTTGAGAATTTCACCAAATTGTGACAAAAAATTTCCCAAGTATTAGTACCCTACAAAACTTTGTAATTCAGTTGAAACCGATCCCTTAATTCAAATCGAGTCGAACCAATTCGGAAATTTTTGAATCATCGAGATGTTCTCAAAATCCTAGAAAGTTTCTCGTCTTGAACTCTTCTTCGGTCATCAAGAAGGGTTCTAGGAGGTTCTGCTTCCATCACTACTTTGATTTCATACTGAAGTAACTGCCTTTTTTTATTGATTTGCCCAAAGTGATGAGTCATCATTACATACAGTACTTGAGAGGAGACTGACAATATGTTCAGTTGTGAGAAGGTGCCAAACATACAACCTAAAGAGCATATAGATTCGAATTGATCTGATTTGGGATTCAGTTCAACCCAAAATTTAAGATCCGCAGGGCCCCATCAAATATATTTGTTAAGAACTTTCCTTTCCTTTTTCTTTTCTTAGAAAATTCAATTTGTAACTACTTTCAAGGATCTGAAATTTTAGTTTCAAAAGTCCAGCACATTTTAGCACCTGTACAAAACAACAGTACCATTTTGTATTCATATAACTTTTTGTTCATGTTACAGGTTACTTGAATCTCTATTTTTATCTCCATATACTTAACCCTTTACCTAACATGAAAAGCAGACGACACTTGCAAAAAAAATTCTTGAATAACTAAATTTTTTCATTTTTTGTCTCAAAAACATAGGTTATGACCCCTCGTTGGAACGAGCTCGACGAGCTCGTTCCAACGGGGGGTCATAACCTATGTTTTTGAGGCAAAAAATGAAAATATTTTGAAAATTAATTGGCGATTTTTGAGAATAGCGCTGGCCGGTTTTGGCCATTACGTTAGGTAAAGTGTTAACATACAACCATGACACTTAACTTTCTCCACTGTTCATGTGGGAAATAAATTGAAATCCTCAGAGCTTGAAATACATGTTAAATTTAGTTTGAATTTACTAATGTCTTGGTTTGTTATAAAAACTATAAGTTTACAAATGTGGACCAGGGATTTTCTTGGGGTGTTATTGTTTAGCTTTCTCACTTAACCCTTTGATAATTTTGTACGTGTTATGACGTACGAAATTAAACAGTGCGTTGATACTTTCTGGTCATTTGTTTTGTTATTATTTTTCTATCTTTTAAAGTTTTAACCTCAGTTCCTATTTTCTCCCGAATAATGCTCTGTGACAACACCGTTGAGCCAAATGTTATCACAGTTTAAAATACCAATATAATCCTGCTGTCAATACTTCTTAACTGGTTGAGTGCAAGAAGCCACTATCAAGGCTTTCAAAAAATCAGAATGCCAGAGCAAAAGTCAACACTTTCTTTGCTTATATTTATATTCAGTCAAACATAAATAATATTTTGTTTATTTAAATTTGTTTTATTACAAATTATTATTGCCTGTGGGCACTCTCTAATAATTTGTAATAAAACAAGTTTTGAATAACAAACTCAGACCACCAAATATAATCTAACCCTCAACCAGATAATCACTAATATGAAAAATATCTTGTTATTTTTACTTTCCGATGTTTTACGTCGCATTTTGAAAAACGTTGAAGAAACTGAATTCCCAGTGACGTTTCAACGTCAGGATAATTAAAGTCTCAAAGGGATAACATGGAAGGCCAAATAAGGAAGGCTTGTTCTCAAGCAATTAATTTTTCAAATCAATTAGGGAGGGCAGCTTTAATTTGCAAGCAAATTTCATATGAGTGATGACTGGATCGGGGCATTTCAGTTTTGTTAAAATCAGTGTTTTGCCCCCTGGGAAGGGGGTAGGGGAGAAATGTTTTTGAAAAATACACCTCTCATGAACTGATGATAAAATTTATTCAAGCTAGGTTCATGAGTCTAATGGGAGGGGCAAGATTTTTGATGCTGCACCAAACATTGTTAGGATGATTTCCAAGTTTGTTCAAATCAACTTCATGGGGGCATATTTAGGCATTTTATGGAATCTTGGGTTTTAACACTGGGCTATGGCAGAATTTTTTGTTTGAAATCTTCTTTGAAGAAACTACTGACCCAGGAGCTTTCATATTTGATATTTAATGCCCTGATTCATAGATTTGTTGAAACTGAACCTCTAGGGTTCATATTTAGTAATGTTTTGGGGCTCCAGATTTCAAGAGTCTCGGTAATGAAGGAACATTTAAAAAGTCTTCTCCCCTAAACTACTCCCTCCAGACTGTAATAGCTAGTTACAGCAAGTCACTTCAGGCAAATCAATAAAAAAAGCAGTTACTTCAGAATGGAATCAAAGTAGTGATGGAAGCAGAACCTCCTAGAACCCTTCTTGGTGACAGAAGAAGACTTCAAGACTAGAAACTTTCTAAGATTTGGAGAACATCTCGACAATTCAAAAATTTCCGAATTGGTGCGACTCGATTTGAATCAATGGATCTGTTTCAATTGAATTACGAAGTCATGTAGGGTACTGATATTTGGGTAATTTTTTGTCTGAATTTGGTGAAATTCTCCAATTATAAGCTAGTTATCTATAGGGGGGTGGGGGGGGGGGCAAAACTTTTTGACTGAAGGCATATCATAGAATTTTTTGAGTTGGGGAAAGTTATGGAGATGGAGTTCCTCTTGAATTGTTGTGGACAAGTGGTATATTTTTTAGAAATTTTTAAAAATTTCTCCCTTATGGCACTATTTGAGACTCGAAAATGTCATTTTTGAAAAAAAGCCTATGTCATCTGTAATTTCATTAGTTGATGCCCTATGCAGGTGGTAGAATTCAGGATTTTATTGGGGAGGTAGTGGGGATATTGGGAGGGACAAGTTCCCCACTCTTGGCTATGCTACTGCCTTTTGGACATACTTAAGACGATTATTTTTAGGTGTGTTCAACACATCTCCTTGGAGGGGTGGGGCCATAGATACAGGTGTTTTAACACTTGTGGGTAATGGAAAAACCTTTAAAAATTTTCTCATGCCAAACTACCAAATGCCTTTATATTTTATATATTTAACTTCATGGTAAGTATGATTTCTAGATTTGTTCCCAGCAACCCTATTGGGAGCATATCTACAGATGTTATGGGGCACCAGGTCTTAACAGGGTTCCCATTCAAAATGATAAGTCCTTGAATTTAGACCCCTACCTTGAAAAATGCTTGAATTTGTTTCTATCCTTGAAAGGTACTTGATTTTCCACATCCCCCTTCAACAGTTGAATTCAGTTTTCCTTTACCCAATGAATTGGCCACATCTGCCTTCATAATACAAGTATGCAAATTCAGCAGCTGAAAAATATTATTTTTCAAAAAATTTCAACAATACCATATCATGTGACCCCCTCTTTGGAACGTTCTCATTCCAATGAGGGGTCACATGACATGGTTTTGTTAAATAAAATTAAAAATGATATTTAAAATAATAAATTTTGATATCATCTGCATTGGGTAAAGGGTTAATCTCATGAGAGTTTCATGATAACCCACCACACGTACAGGTAATGTCACAAAATCGATCAGGAACCACATCTGTTTGATTTCTAGATTGTCCCTTGAAAGGAACTAGGTGCCATCTGCAATGCTCTAGCATTGCAGATGGCACCTTGTTCCACTCAGAGACAGGAAATATTTAGTCTGTTGTGTTTTCCGAAAAATGAACTGAATTTCTTTGGGCTGTTCATGGTGTTGTAAGTTTCAGATGGAAATTATAATAGTCCTCAATGTCTGTGGTCAGAGACCTTGAAAAGTGCTTAAATAATGTTTGAAATTGATTCTCTAATGTCGGTGGGAACCATGTTTTAACACTGTGGATAATGAAAAACCTTTTAAAATCTTCTTAAGCCAAAATACTGCACCAAACTCCTTCATTTTGTAAATATAACATCATTGAAAGTATGCTTTCCAGATTTATTTCAGTCACCCCCTTATGATTATTTCCAGGGGTTTATTGGGCGTCAATTTTTAACACTGTAGACAATGGGGGAAACAGTAAAAAAAACCTCCTAAACCACCCTTCAAAACATTTTCGTATTTCATGTAAAACATCTTTTGAGGAGGAATTTACAGATTTGTTAGAACAAAGCCCATTGGAGAGTGGGGGGTGGGGGGGGGGGGTCATAATTTAGGGTGTTATGGAGCTCCAGCTTTTAACACCGAGTAATCAGTGAAGAAAACGTTTCAAAAATCTCCTTTGCATAAACCATACATATGACATTCTTGTTAGGAATTCCAAGTTTGTTCAAACCAATACCCTCTGAGTATATTTATGGGCCTCATGGGGCTTCACATTTTATTACTGTATGTAATGGAAAAACCTGCATAAGTCTTCTCCCAAGTGCTTGTTCAGAAGTTTTTGTATTTGACTTGGTACATTTTTGCATGAATGATCTGTCGGTTTGATCAAATTTGATATCCTTGATTCATATTTATGAGTGTAATGGTGATTCGAAATCTTTTCTCTGAAGAATCAATGGTGTTCTGTCAGGTTAGCACTTCAGCACCCCCACCCCGCTCCCCGGGGGGCCTTTTGTTAATCTCATGTCATTCTTGAACAATATCCCACTTACTGGTAACATAGGACCTGATAACGAATGCATGGGGTGAAAGTCCTCGAAAGTTGGCAGTATAGATAGGCCTATAGACGATTGGTTAAACGTGGCTTCACTCCTGTGTTGCATTCATGATATAGCCAAAGATGCTAAAAGTGACCTTAATCACCAATAGACAAATAATTTAGATTGAACATCATATAGAACGCAACGCAGGTTTTTTGGTAGTGTGTACATTGAAGTACAGAATTTTGTTTTCGAAGAATTTGGAATGTTGAATTCTGATCCCCGGCCGGGAATCGAAGCGTCGGCAATCTCGAACCGTCGGCAATCCCGCCAGGCAGCCAGAAGTCCAACACCTAAACCACTCTGTTATCAGTGTCTATTTTGTGTTTGGCGGCAGCAAAGAAGGTAAAGGCAGTGGACGTTCGAAAACAGAGATGCGGTTATCGGCATTTTAAAGGCCTTTTCGTCTCTTCCTGGTTGGTGGGTGTGGTTGACTGATGACGTGTTGTAAGGCTGATTACAGGTGAAATTAGTTTGAACAATATTTATTTCCAAAGTATGATTAATTTATACAGTAACAAGCATAAATTGACAACCAGTGGCTCAAGTGTGCCTAAAACGCTCACCTGGCCCAAGTTGTGAGAAGAGATGAGTGTATCAGTAAGTGATCAGCAGCAAAGTCAAGATAAGCTGTTGCCACCACGCCTGCGGAAGTCTGTGAGTCTGTTCACATTTTACTTTAGCACAGGCTACACCCCGTAGTTCTTGTCCGATCATCACAAAATTTCATATGCAGGTTTGAGGTCTAGCTGAGAACGTCCCCTTTTGGTCGCGATCGGTCAATCGGTTTTCTCCAAAGATGGTCTGTGCCATAAATGAATGAATTTGGCCCAGTGGTTTAAGAATAAGAAATACTTCAAACTAGAGAAACAGAATTTTACTGCCACCAGTAAATTCAAGTCTGTGTGAAAATGGTTAAAGCACCAAAAATAAACAAAACAGAAAGAGACTTTATGGAGGCTTATTTTTGGGGGCAAAATATTTCTAAAGAAATCAGAAATAGGTTTTCGTTAACAGTAGTACATGAAATAAAATCTTTGGAACCCACATTGAAGTCTTGAGATGGTTAAATTAAAGATATTCACACAGGAATCACAACAAAAAAATCCATGAAACCAGAAAAAACATATATGTGTACAGCATTGAAAAGGTTTGATTAAGGCATCAATAAAATTTTTGAAACCCATATTGAAGTCTTGAGAAGGTTAAATGAAAGACATTCATACAGGAATCAGATGTTTCCAAGAAACCAGAAAAAAACATATGTAAAAAAAAATATGTAAAAGCAATGAAAGGGTTCAACATAAAATAAAATCTTTGGAAAACACACCGAAGTCATGAGAGGGTTAAATTAAAGATATTCAAAGAGGAATCAGATCAATCTTTTTCCAAGGAACCAGAAAAAACGTACACAACATTGAAAGGGTTCAACATGAAATAAAATCTTTGGAAAACACACTGAAGTCATGAGAGGGTTAAATTAAAGATACTCATTCGGGAATCTGAACTGAACAGTTTCATTTTCTGATTAGAATAATAAGATTAACAAGTGTGTTTGACAGCAAATTGTTTAGTTAAGAGCAATATGTTATTCTAACTTTGAATAAGTGTAACAGATATTCCTCCAGGATAAATTACTGCACAAATGCTGACTCATCATTTTTTTTCAATATCCCCCACCGGGCACCCTGATAGAACCAAGTGGCAATTTTTTAACTAATCCATTCGACTGATCCTACGGCTGCTTCATACGAAGTAACAGTTCTCTGTTTTATGTGGTTTGGAAAATACGGGCTTTTGATTTTTTTTTGTTTTAGCCCCAGGGGTTGCCACAGGGCTGTGAAAAAAATTTCGGACATCAATCAATTACTTAGGACCCACTTATACTACATGCCAAATTTGGTTGAAATTGGCCCACCGGTTTTTGAAATGGAAATTTTGGGCGGATCCCAAAATGGATATGCCCCCACAGAGAGCCCAAATATTGACCTACCAACTTCCCTTGAACAAACTTGAATCTTCAACACCAAGTGATGTTCCATACCAAATAAGGCATTCCCTCTGATGGTTCGTGAGAAGATTTTTAAGCTTTTGGGGCATTAACCAGGCAGCTGCTTCATTTCACCAAAACAGAAAGGGTATGTTCCATAGATGATCTGTGCAATATATGTTTGAATTTGGCCTAGTGGTTGTGAAGCAAAAGTCAAGTTTGCAAAAGTTAACGGACGACGGACGCCAAGTGATGGCAATAGCTCCTACTGACTTGCAGTCAGGTGAGCTAAAAAAGTAACAAACATGGAAATGGATTCAGCAACAAGTCGAAGGTGAAACTGATTCCTGCATGTCTGGGTTTTAGAGTTTTTTCCTGTCTTATGCTTGTATTGGCAGAAGTATTTTGGTTTCCCTATAACCGATGTTTGCAATGAAGATGGATATCTGGATAGTCTAGATCGGGAGGGTTGGGAGAGGTCGGACAGGAAAGTATGGAAATACCAGTTCTATCTCGGCCTCAGCAACGTGCAAATCGTCCAATTCCACTCCCGGAGAAGGAACTTTGGATGGGAATTGTATTGTTTTTGTTTTTTGTTTTGTTTTGTATTGTTTTTTGTTTTTTTTTGTTTGTTTGTTTGTTTGTTTTTTTTGTTTTTTTTTTTGTTTTTTTTTTTTTTGGGGGGGGGGGGTAGCTAGCTGATTGACTTCCAAATCTCTGCCTTTTCCCCCATAATCAGAAATTTCTCCAAACGTCGGTATTCAGACGCTTGGTTGATGGGCTCTTTCTCTTCTTGCCATTAGCACCCACCCTAGAAGGATCCGACTTCTGGTGGAGACTGCTGTGTGAGGAGGTCCTCTCATTAAATGTCTATCCCTCCCCGAAGAAGATTACTGTGGATCTTCTGTCACGAACTCCATAGCCAGATGAACGACCCCCCCCCCCCCCCCACCCCCCTCCCCCCACCCCCATCCTTTACTTGGAAAGTCCAATTTAAGTAATCGGATGAGGGGCGTCCAGAGCTAGCAGACTTCTTGCTGGGAATTCCATCTCTGCGAGGTCGTGTTAATTGGTTTTCGCACCCTGGCGTACAAAGTGTGAATGGGAATGTGGATTGGAAATGGAAACATATATTATCATGGCCCCTCTGCCTCTGCCGCCCATGTTTCACAATGTTAACTGAGACGGGGAGTGGGGGAGGGGGGTGGTTCTTCAACAGAGAAAATTATTTATTTTCAGTCTTCGACGGGCTTCCTTTAATAGGACCACTCATTTTCTGTGTAGCTATTGAAACCTCTACAAAGAAACCAATAGTGGATGCGTCAATATTTTAATTCACAAAGTGCAGACGATTCTTCGAGAGATACCAGCATCAAGTGGACAGTCTGTTAACTCGTCAATGATAATCAAGTAAATCCAGCTGGAAGACCAGTATCACATTCACTGTAATTTCCTTTATTATAGAGGACATTTCTAGTAACACTCCTTCAGCCAAATAACAAAGGCAAGCACATCTGTGTGAGAACCTTTATGTGTCACTATTTTTTAGGAGAGTCGTGGCTGTTCTGTTATTGAAGTTCAGGATCCCTATCACTGCAGGCATTGAGCTACCAATGACCCCTGCCCCATCCCCGGGGGATTTTCTACACCCCGAAAGTATATAGAAAGGGCTACCAAATAGCCATCTGGCCGTTGGAGCTTTTGTCTGTTATGGCGATTTCATGTACGTTACTGTGTTGCACTTTTGCTCATTGTTAAGCAAGATACAATATTATTCACAAAAATAATTAAAAAGCACGAAGGGCCCAATAAATGCACATAATATGTTAGGATGTTAAAATCAGAATATTATGTGTAACGTACGCTGTCAATTGTACGTTACCGAACGCAATAAATGTATAAGGATTCTGAAAACTGACGTTTATGTCTATTTCACAGCTACTGCTGCTGCTGCTGCTGCAGAAAAAGCTTGGGTTTTAAGCGATTTTATGGACTCACATGGGTGAGAAAAATGATTGTGTGCGTGAAATATTGCATTATTGACATTCGCCACATTGGCAACAAATTTCGTAAAGTCAGTGATACCAGTTGTTCGTTACTAAAATGGAAATAGAAATACAGGATTGCCTAAATCGTTACACATTTGATTATTTGATGTTTAGTTCCTGCATTGCCCATATTGTAACGACAAAATACGGGTAATGCTTGGAATATGAGTATCCCTAGCATTCATTAAAAAGTAACGTATGGTAACGCAGTTTTCCAACTTCCAAAAACGTGTTATTTGCATTGTATATTATATGCTTTATTGTGTTTCTGATGTTGTTTGTCGGTCTTCAAATGCACAGCTTTCTTCAATTAGTTTATTTCTGTTGAGAGAAGGGGGCACTGAAGCGAAGGCATATTTGCAGTTGTGGGAGACTCTGGTTTGCAGCCATTCTCAATGGCATTTGGCATAATTTTTCCCAATTTTCAACGCCAAACTTCCCAATCTCAAACAAAACTTGAACTCGAACAAAAATTTAATGCACAAGTGGTGTTCTGAACTAGGTAGATATATGGCCTCAGAAAAGCAATGGTCTTCTGAGGCCTTATGACCACCCAGTACAAGACACCAGCTGTGCATTAAATTTAAATTGTTTACCTATCGAAACTCAAAGGGTGTCTGAATTCCAAGGCAAATATCAATTTCTTCTTTAAAAGTATAAGAACAGTTTAATAGAGGCAATAAAGACTGAGGTGAACTTGAGTCCATGTGACTATTACTTGTAGCATAAATGCAGTTGTTTTGGTATCAGTCTTAACCCTTTACCTAACATGAAAAAGCAGACGGACACTTGCAAAAATAATTCTTGAATAACTAATTTTTTTCATTTTTTGTCTCAAAAACATAGGTTATGACCCCTCGTTGGAACGAGCTTGACGAGCTCGTTCCAACGAGGGGTCATAACCTATGTTTTTGAGACAAAAAATGAAAAAAATAATGAAAATTAATAGGCGATTTTTGAGAATAGCGCTGGTCGGTTTTGGCCGTTACGTTAGGTAAAGGGTTAATGTTCTCCGTTCAGTTGGAATGTAAAATTCCTTTGTATGCATCTTCCCCTCCAAAACAAATTCTCAATTGACGCCCCCATGACGCAAATTTTCCCATTGGCAGTTTTCTCGACAGGGGTGTGCGGTAGACCTCCCCGACTAGGGGAGGGCTGTAGCTCTGCTGACCAACCACGGTACTTTTTATAAGGTATGGTACCCTATTTGGAAGGGGGTGATGTGAAACAGGCGCAAAGTGAATATGTGCTGGTGTTTCTTGAGGCGTTTCCATTGTTCAAGGCACTGAAGATGAAACGGTAACCAAATCTCCCTTGCCATGGATCTAACGCATTTCAATGAGAGATTTTTATGAGAAAGTCTTCACAAGTCAGCTCTACATACCTAGATAGCTGTGCTATTAACAGCTAGAAACCTAAAGTCGTGTCGCCTCGCCCTTGGTGTATACTGCATCCGACACTCTGATACTGAGAGTCCGTAGAAGAGTGAGCGGCAAGAAACGTAACATCTGAGCAATTGTTTCTAATCAAATGGCGCCTGTTTGTTCAGGCAGACGACAGTTTACTTGAACATCTCCTAGACCACACTTTTTGAGCAGTATGTGATATTTACTAAATTGACTCTTATTTCCCAGGCTTGTAGGAGTTTAATTAATTAGGAACAAATTTACAAGAGTTGGACATTCGAAGCCCAAAACTGGAAAAAGTTGGAAATGTCAGACAGTGCGCTAGTAGAATTTTTCCAAACATGTCTAGAATTTAACAGAAATATGGAATTACACTAAAAGTACGGCAGTGAATGCCCCCTAATATTGACTGATAAGTAGTAAAAATCCCCAAATATTTATTTATTTTTTATTTATTTATTAGTGTTTAAGGTCATATACTTATGCACAATGGCTAATCATGACCGTGACAGTTTTACGGGTGGAGGAAGCCGGCGGGTGTACCCGAAGAGAACCATGCACCGAGCAACGACGAGCAGCCGCCAGCTCCCCAACATCGAAACTCCGCACTGCAGCACAGGCAGGGTTAGATTGGTTGAAGACATGCGTACCATCAACGTGCAGTACGCCTTAGTACACGGCGTCATCGTGTCCCCGTGTGGACATCGGGGCTAAGTGCCTTGCCCAAGGACACAACGCGGGAGTCCGAATTGATCGCTCAGACGGTCACCCATCCAATGATTAACCGGGCTCGATGTTGCTTAACTTCGGTGATCTGACGAGAACCTCCCAAATATTAATTTGTAGTTGGACTTTGTGATAACGAGAGCCTTACTTGGATAATTTGCAGTCACGAAGGTGTACAAATGAAATTCTGCATCATAAAACCTGTTGTTGGAAAACGTTGGTAGGGGTGGGGTGCTAATGGAATTTCCAACTCGATGGATATTATATGGTAGTAGTCTGAATCATTTTCCGGGGGGGTGGGGTGGGGGGTGGGGTGGGGGGGGGGGGGGGGGTAGGGTGGTGCGGGATTTGTGGTATAACTGAAAATCTAGAGCTGGAACCCCCCCCCCCCCCCCCCAGTCCCCATTACCAACGTCCCTGAAATTATTACTGGTTCTTAACTGGTTGAGTGCTGGAAGCCCATATTTGGGCTTTACTCTAAAGTGCAGGTACTGTAACTCAGAGGCTTCAAACTCTGTGGATGTCCTTCATAGTATCTTTCAATCTAAATTATTTAGTCTGTATGATTTTTTCTTGTTACAATTTGTGGGAGAGTGCCTATAGGCTCTCTCCCCCAAATTGCCACAAGGCAGAGACTTGTGAACAAATTTTGATGACTAAAAATAATTTAGCACTCTGCCAGTTAAAGTGAACAAAACCTACATAAAAGTCATTTTAGTTGCCATACGTTATTATTTATTTATTTATTTATTTATTTATTTATTTATTTATTTATTTATTTATTTATTTAGTGGGGAGCGCGGTGACTCAGTAGGTAGAGGTGCAGGCTGCAAGCCGAGAGGTCCTCGGTTCAAATCCCACCTGCGGCAACCGCGTTGTGTCCTTGTACAAGACACTTAATCCCAGTTGCCCATGTGGGGGCACGGTGGCGTTGTGTAGTAAGGCGTACTGCACGTCGATGGTGCACTTGTCTTCAACCAATGATAACCCTGCATGTTTGGAGTTAGTACACTGGGAAGTCTGACAGTTGCTCGCCGTTGCTCGTTGGTTCTCTCTGGGTATACTTCGGCTTCCTCCGCCAGCAAAACTGTCCGACACGAGGTGATCCTTGCTGCCGAAAGTTTTGTTAAACCCTAATAAACAGATAAATTTATTTATTGGTGTTTAACGCCGCGACAGCATCTAAGGCTATATCGTGGTGGGAAGGTGATAGTAGCGTAAAAAGTCGGTCATGAACGTTCTTTTTCTCTTCACATGAGTCACAGCTCCGACATGGGCGTTGTTAAGTGGAGGGGGTGACCCCTTCCCCACAAATATTCCATTCCGGACATTTTCTTCAAGATTGGAGTCTCAAGATTTAATTCTCTCTTGCTAGTATTCGTGTACTTTCTTAACCCTTTATCCGACGTAACGGTCAAGACCGGCTAGCGCTATTCACAAAAATCGCCTTCAATTTTCATTATTTTTTCATTTTTTGCCGCAAAAAACATAGCTTATGACCCCCTCATTGGAACGAACTCTTTGATCTAGTTCCAATAAAGGGTCATAACCTATGTTTTAGGCCATATTTGCAAGTGTCGTCTGCTTTTAGTGTAAGGTAAAGGGTTAAAAGACTAGACTTGATACTCGGAGTTGACGTCACACAGTCGCTCATACCAATGGATGTCTGCAGTACCCGAATCGGGCTGTTGGGGATCTAGCATGGCCAATTTGGATTATCGGTGAGGCACGTGTTAATTAATAAGTTGCGTCAAGACTAGTATTATTTATTCATTTATTTATTAGTGTTCATTGTCATTTATGCACAATGGCTAATCTTGACCATGACAGCTTTACGGATGGAGGAAGTCGGAGAGAACCACCGAGCATCGACGATCAACTGCCAGCTCCTCAACATTCTAACTATCTTCAAGCTCCGCTCAAGCAGGGTTACAGCGGTTGAAGACATGTGCACCATCGACGTGCAGTACGCATTAGTACACGGCGTCATCGTGCCCCCATGTAGGCAACCGGGATAAAGTGCCTTGCCCAAGGACACAACGCGGGTCGTCTCGAACGGGGATCGAACTCGGGGCCTCTAGTATAGAAGTCCAACAGTCTACCACTGAGCCACCGCGCCCCGTCAAGACATATATATATATATATATACTACATATATATTTTATGTATTCACAAATCAATTTTCAAGACGTCTTGAGGTTTTTAACTATAATTCCGACTAACAAATATTCCAACTACACACCATCAAGTGGAGGGCATGCCTTGATGATGTAATTAGAATATTAGCCAATCGGGACTTGAGCCATCGCATTCGGGTCACATCAGGTTTATAACCCCCACCACCCCTACAATCGAACATCTTCGAGACGTCCTCAGGACCGGGAGAGGAAATTGGGCCCCAAGGTTAATTCTTCGACTGCCCCCCCCCCCCCCCCCCCCCTTCAAAAGTGTCGGGATACTGATGCCGATGCTAAAGGCATCTGCCGCGAGTGCCGAAGGCACGCTCGATAACAGAGGGGAGGGGGAGTCCCCTCCAAGAAACTTTTCAAATCATTTATTAAATGGAGACTTCTGGTGGCTTTTGGGGTGAAAAGTCACGTTATTTTTTGGCCGTCGAAATGAAGTTTTTTAGCAGCATGTTTCAAATTTCTAAGTTCATCAGTGAATATCCAGTGACCAAGATAGAGTTATATAGCTTTTGACTGCACAGTTCTTGAAGTGATAACTTTATTACGTCAAGTTGATTTAATAAAGTTATTACTTCAAAAATCATGCTGTCCAAAATTCCAACCGTTGGTCAAGTGCAGAGCTCCATTCCCGATGCAGACCCCCTTCTTAACTGTTGGCACTTGAGTCAGAACATGGGAGGGAGGGGGGTAGGCAGCCCCCACCCTCTCCCCGCCCTGGACGTCAGTGATAACACCGATGTAGTCAACAACGTGATTTTGCAAATGGCAGACGAAATGTTTTCACAATCAAACACGTTCATCAGAATCAATTTTCTGAGATTAGCTCTCTTGTTGGGTATAGACTCAAGTACCCAGACAAATAAGGGTTCAGATTCAATACGGGATTCTCCGTTCATGCTGCCGTGGTAATCTTTCGGATTACTCATTTCGTTGATGGATCTTCGTCCAACATTGATAAACTGTATTATTCGATTGTCTATATAGATTACAATTAGATAAGATTGGGTCAATTTACACATGTCTGACTCAAGTCTGACTTTAATTCTGGTCGAAGCTTATAGATCGTATATGGATTTACATAGTGAAGGAAGTGTATAAACTAGAACGTCATCCAGTGCCTTATTAACTCCTATTTTGAGCAAGCACGTATTTTAGCGGCCACTGAGACACGAGTTTCGTGTCCGTCGTTTATTTATTTATTTATTTATTTATTTATTTATTTATTGGTGTTTAAGGTCACATATATCTGCACAATGGCTAATCATGACCACGACAGTTTTACGGGTGGAGGAAGCCGGAGTACCCGGAGAGAACCACCGAGCAACGGCGAGCAACTGTCAGCTCCCCAACATACGAACTCCACACAAGCAGGGTTAGCATTGGTTGAAGACAGGTGCACCATCGACGTGCAGTACGCCTTAGTACACAGCGTCACCGTGCTCCCACGTGGACAATGGTGGTGAAGTGCCTTGCCCAAGGACACAACGCGATTGCCACAGGTGGGATTCGAACCGAGGACCTCTTGGTTTGCAGCCTGCACCTCTACCTACTGAGCCACCCCCCCCCCGGTTGTTTAATTGGCAGAGTTCTAAATTATTTTCCAATGGTGATTTGTAACACGGATGTTTTTTTTAAATATGGTACCAGATAGTGGTGCCTTAGTTTAACAAAATTCAGTTTATAAATAATCGTTTTCTTACAATTTATTGTAGAGTGTCCGTTGTTACTCTCTAATTAATTGTAATTAAGTAATTTTAATCTGAACATTTTTCTCTCAACTGTTGAGCAAACTAATGCACCTGTCGTTTAGCTTATAAGGCATTAGAGCTGAAACGGTTAAGGGGTTTTCTTGATCGATTAATCACGTGGACGAACCTTGGTTAACCGATTAATCACTTGTCCAAATAGATATCAGAATAACTGCTATACCCGTTGATGATTTACTGCATGAACCCTTTACCCACCGTAATAAACAAAACCGACTAGGCTTACATACAAAAATCTCCATTCAAATTTATTATGTTTTCAATTTTTGTCTCAAAAACGTAGCTTATGACCCCTCATTGGAACGAGCTCTTTCAGCTCGTTCCAATGAGGGGTCATAAGCTATGTTTTTGAGACAAAAATTGAAATTTTGTAGTTATTCATGAATTTATTTTGAAAGTATCGTCTCCTACCCCCACAATGGGTAAAGGGTTAAGAATGACCATTTCCAGCCACTGATACAGTATGATGATCATGCAAGTAAACAAGTATGTCAGCAAGTAACTTTCATGCTTTACACTGTCTCATATAATTGATGTAAGTCAGTGTGACAATGTTTGCCTGTTTTGGAGCAAGTTTGTTCCTTTGTTAACCCATTTTTTTTTTTGTGGGGGGGGGGGGGGGGGGGGGTTATAATACGGTCAGTTTAAAAGTAACGGTTAATCGATCAATTACTTTTTGGATCGATCAAGATGTTGATGATTGATAAATCGATTAATCGGTTAACCGTTTCAGCTCTATAAGGCATTAAGGTGGATTCAGCACATTTCAATAGAGCTGTTATAGATTGGTTTCCGAATGACAAATATTCCACGGCATATTTAAAATTACAGTACAGTCGCCGTGGACTGGTCATAATTCACGCCTGGGCAGTGATGTCCACGCATGCGTTTACCAGGTAATAAAAATAATCATCTTCAAATTTTTAATTAAAGAAGCACCGGGTTGTACCCGGTACTTCATTAATTAAATTTTTGATGATTATTTCTATTATTAGTGTTTGGAATCTAATATTATTGCGTCCGTGGAAATATTGTCCGTTGAAAGTGACCAGTCTACGGAGGCCGTACTGTGTAGAATGAAAACTGAAGTGTTAATTCTTATAGTGGTTAGGCAGTAATTATGGTACGTGTTTGTACACATTAGAACACGCATGAACTGATAATCTCCGATTAGTCCTTCGTATACCAGTTATACGCAACTTGACAAATCTTTTATTTCAAAACGTTTTAATTATTGTTTTTTTATTTCAGTTCACACTGCCTTCTGTCCCAATTGAAAGTAAATAAATGTTTGAAGTAGACAGGTGCTTTTATTCAGATAATCTTCCCACGGTTTCGTTTTACGTAATTTTGTGGAGAATCCGGACAGACTAACTTTTTAGCCTAGTCACGATCCTAATATGAACACGTTCACGTTGTCAGAAAATGTTACCCAACTTATCGGGAATCTAAATGTGGAAAATCGGATCGCTGCGTTGGCGAATCTAAGAAAATTCAACTTCCGTGTGTGTTTTGTCTATATGGAACAAGCTGTCGGAGGAACAAACGTCGGAGAAACATAAAAAAGCAAACGTATGTCAAACGTATGCACATATCAGGGATGAGAAATTTCTACAAATTTGATGATTTCAGCGTATTCAGGCCCAAAGTGCTGATATTTTATTTGTTTAAATTTGCATGAAAATGGTCTTAAAAGTTATATTAATAGGTAGAAAATACAATTCTAGAAAATACAATTGTAAACGTTTTATAGCATTGACCCTTGGTTAGACTCTTTCCTACCATCGAACCTGCGAGGACATTTTTTTTGTTTCTGAAAGGTTGAACAATTTATTCATATGGCATCCAAACGTATTCTGCGCAGAGATTTCGGCTTGAACCAGGCCATAGATCCGATGTGCAACGTACTTTCGTTGATATTAGAATCGGGGCGGGGTTCTGACGCTTTGACATTCAAATTATTCGAAGCTATCGTTTTGAATGTCTACCAAAACGCTTGAGTTATGATTTTTCTGTTCTTCATATTTCAGTGGTGACAACTCACCCCGCAGTTATCTTGGAAAAGACAAGGTTGAAATGAGAACTGAAAAGTTATCGTCACGGTCGACGAAGAAAAAGCCATATATCGCCCCTTGAGTGGAACAAGGCGCCATCTGCAATGTTAGCATTGTAGATGGCTCCTTGATCCACTCAAGGGGCGATATATTGTGCAAAGACGTAACGCGATCTCCACTATCGTTTCAAATGACATTTTATGGAATTTTCCGACTAAATTTGAGTTATCCAGTTAGGCTAGCCGCCACCAACCTCGTTCTTCAGAAAACTGCATGCTGTGAGTTGTCACCTTCAGAAAGTCGACAACAGGGGAAAATATGACCAACAAAACTCTACGGTATTCGATTTTTTCGAATAATTGAGATTATTTAGAATCGAATCGAACCAGTTAAAAGATTCGAAACCGAACCGAATCTTGAACGTTCGCCGGGCTCTAATTACAAAGCCAGCACATGTGAATCCGAGCAAAATATTTCTCCACTACCCAAAAGGGAAGTTTTCGAGCACAAAGCCCGCGGTGGGAAGAATTTGAGGAGTCCTAGAGGTCCATGGTGGAATTATCCACATTACCAGCAACTTTGTACATTTCATTCAACATAGAAAGGTTTTTGAACTCCGGCCGTGTGTAATGAAACATTGGATGATCAATCAGCCCCGCAAGCTCTTCTCGGGGCTAGAATGAATCTCGTAATACAAAATATTTTCGCAATTTCGAGTTTTGTGTTGGGAAGGACTTGATTTTCTACACCTACGCCGGGTGCTGGTTCACCTTTCTTTCTTTTTGGAGGAACAAACCATTTTCGGGCAACGTGTGTGCTGTTTTGGATGGTTTCCGAAGGAAAAATATTCCAAGGCGTATTTAAAATTAGTGGTCACAAAGCAATAATTATAGTGCTTGCTTGTACTGCTCCGAATTTTATTAGGGGATGCATAAGCTGGTAACTGTTGATTTAGTCCTTCAAATACCAGTTCCACGCTGCATGGCCCTAGGGGGCGGGGGTCGCTGTAAAAAAATTATACAGGAATGTATACCGAAAATTTGGATACAGACATTTTCAGGATCCACCGCCCCACTTTTTGTAAGAAAAAAAAATGTTTTACTCCCAAATGTTTTAAAAAAAATTCAACATATTTCACACCTGTTCCTGCTACACCTGTCTTTATACTGTTCAGCTCGTTTTCCCAGTGTATAATGAGTATATGCTGTATTCTCTCCTGATTACCCATGTATAGTCTGACTGCTAGTGTCTGTGAGAGGGTTTGAATATAATCATAAACTTGCCAAGAAATGTGTACCAAATTCCAAATGCAAACTCTGGAGAATGCTGTTTTATCTCCATTGGCTGATTGTGGGTAGATTGAAAGTCGGGAATGATTACTGGAACAATACAAATCAAATTCCAGCAAACAAACCTGTTGAAATTGCCTATCAAAGCAGTTTATGTATGATTTACTCTTTTTTATCTTTTTTTTTTTTTTTTTGGGGGGGGGGGGGGGGGGGTGTTGGGGGAACCAAATTTCAAAATGGAAAAAAATTATCTCGCGAGCTATTCCAGCGCTTACTTAAGCTCTTAACACGGTTTCTAGACCTCAACGTTACAGCTTTTACTTCTCTGGCTACTATGCCACTACGGTTCACAACCGTTAACAAACTACAATCGGTTCCTTACAACCCTCACAGGGTTACGACAATACGAGGACTTTCAATCTCGGTGCCTATGACCCTCGACGGCCAAGGCTAAATTTGGACCTTCCCTGAGTGCCCTCAGGCCAACTGCCTCTCAGAATTCTGCTTCACTCTTTATACAGTCGGAACGCAAAGTTTAAACATATTAATTCTGATTTAACGAGTGCTTTGCAATTCGATATGAATAGAGATATAAATGTGAATTTTGTTTGAGTTGAAAACTTTCGACATTTCGAATACAGGATAGATGCGTAATATGGGTGTGTGTCCAGAACACGTGTGATGTACTGGTTCCAACAATTACAATTTAACTGGTCTTAATTACCCAGATAATGATACAGATGAGAATATTGTCTCTCTTACTATTGGTCTGTAACGCCATGTGGCGTTCAACACGTGCGCCATAATGGACATTAAATTTCACGCCTAATTATCAGAGTTTGAAAAATCTATTTTCAGGGGCCGTCACATACCTATCTTTACGCTTTACATTATTTAACCCAAGCAGAAATATTATCGAAAATATTTACACTTTTATACAACAATATCGCAACTTTTAACTGTCACCATGACACTCTGTACCGTTTTAGTATTTTATCAATGGAAAGTATATTTGCAGCGTAAAAGTCTTTGATAAATGTAATTAGGCATGTTCCAAATAGTTGGGCTATATGACGGAGCCGTCGTTCAACACCTAACCCCACCCCTGCCACCCCCCCCCCCAAAAAAAAAAAATCGAGTATGGGGATTCCTAAAGTAAATCCTTGGACATCTTCCATCAGCGTCCACTACTGTCTGCAATAACCTAAGTTTGTTTGTTTTTTCAAGAAAAATGGCTGCTCCAGAAGGATGAGGGCTTTGTCCCCCCCCCCCCCAAAAAAAAAAAAAAATAAATAAATAAATAAACATAGCTTATGACCTCTCATTGGAACGAACTTGCTGATCTCGTTACAATTAAGCCTTATGAGCATTGATTTCAACTGACAAAAACCCGAAGTTACCCAAATTTGAAAGTAAATTGTGTGAGAGATATTGCATTATTGGAAAGGGTAGGGCCCAGCGAATCACGATTTTTTTCCTTCGCTGTAAGTCGCACAAATAAATTGCCATCGAAAGCACTAGACCCAATAAAAAGTGTTCACCGGTGAAAACCACATCTATATCCGTATAAAATTTTCAGATGAATTATTAAGAATTCAGCTGTGTGTGAAGGAGATCGTGTGCCCGTGTGTGGTGGATGAGAGATACCAGTAGCACGTTAAATGTTGATATGTGGCAATAGTAGAAACTACGCGAGTAGCCAGGATTTGGGGAGGGGTGTGGTGGGATCACGCAGGCAGAAGGATCAAGAAACACCCTGACGTTCATACTCGTCGGAATGTTAAGATTATAGCTGATATTCACGATTTTGAATTTTTGAGGGATCACAAGACCGTTGTGGTCTCTCTGGCAACACCCATGGAAACGACTCTTTCAGCTCTTTCCAACAGTGTATCGCAATCCTGGTTGCCAAGATCGCCCTTGATTTCTGGAATGTTGAACAAAATAATCAACACCCCCACACACACTCACCCCTCTCCCTCCCCCAAGCTTGTTTTGTCGTAGTTGAAAGGACTCGTTATTTTTTTCCTTTGTTACCGGTGACAATGACAAACACAAGTCCCCACAAAATCGAGAAGACAAACTCTAACCTATTGTTTTCTTTATGAGGACATAGCGAAAACAAAGCAAACACTATTGTCTAGCTTCTCGCAAAATCGGGAAGACAACCGCCCCCCCCACACACACACACAGAGAGAAGTATAATTTTTCATGCATAACTGCCAGAAGGCTGTTACTTATAAAAGTGTTCAGATGAAACGCCGTGAAAATCTCCTCCCCGACGGACTTCCATCCTCGTTCTCTCATTCGTGCATTTCTTCTATTCACCGAATGATTCAAGAGCACAGCTTTCGCTACGGATACAGTACGAAATGTTGGGTACATGACAACTGTTACTTATTCCCAGTTGCTTACTCGACATTCGTCTATCAACCGACAAAATCGGTTGATAACGAATGTCGAATTAGGAAGAGGAATACGTAACAGTTGTCATGTCCGTCAAAATGTTCCTCGGCTTGTGTTTCTTGTTTCAGGCAGACGTCGAACTTCAAACCCGATGCTCGCTCTACTTCTCTGTAACAGAAGCAGTTATTGAGAATAACCCGAAATTGGACACCGACGCCATAGGATGTCCATGCACATAATAGTTGGAAAATGTTCTCACGCAAGTTGTTAGTTGAGCGATTTATATCTTCTTTTGTGTTGTTATGTCTAGTATATATCCATGATACTCATGGACGAAAGAACATTTTAATATTTGGCGGAAACGGGTTGCTTGGAGCTCCAACAACTGAAAGACTTATTCGAGGTGGAGAATATCAACTATTGTTGGTGAATAGAGGAAACTGGTACTGGGATACCGGAAAAACAATCCAGCCTTACGTGGACCATATATCTTGTGACCGTTATCAATCGCTTCAGAAATGTCCCAAATTTATTGAGTACATTCAAAGGAGTGGTGAACAGATGTATTTTGAAGCAGTTATAGATTTCAGCGCGTACCATCCGTTTGAAATTAATGAAGCTATTTCCGTTCTAAATAATCGCACTGGTGTTTATATATATATTACTACAGACTCCGTTTATGAGGTTTGTAACAAAACACATACAAACTTCACCTTGGAATCCGACGCCGTTCGCCCACAATCAGTAGATGACTATAACAAATTTGCCCAAGCGGACGATTATGGACACAGAAAGCTTTTATGTGAAGAAGAACTCGTAAAACACCGAAGTCAGCATGGTGTGCCCTATATATTTTTACGATTACCAGATGTGATTGGTCCAAGGGATAACACCGAAAGGCAAGTTGTAGCGTCTATCTGGATTACAGAAAAAAAACGAAAGATATCCCGTACTATACGCTTCGTTACTCGATAGTCATGCCAGCTCCGGGGCAATTTTGCGCTCGGATTCGCCGAAAGTTGGGCACAAGTCACGAAGTAGATGAGACTGCGGTTTTAACCCTTAAAGCCTCCGATTAAATTATACGATAATTACTAAAGATATACCGTACGGCCGCCATGGACTGGTCACTTCCACGGGTGGGCAATATTTCCACGGACGTAATAATATTAGATTCCAAACACTAATTATAGAAATAATCATCAACAATTTAATTAATGAAGCACCGGGTACAACTCGGTGCTTCATTAATTATAATTTTGTTGATGATGATTTTTATTACCTGGTAAATGCATGCGTGGACATCAATGCCCACGCTTGGATTACGACCAGTCCACGGCGACTGTACTGTACATGTACACACCTGCTTATATCTCAACATTGTTTCTGCATCATTGGTGGCAGCCATCAGTGATGTAAAATCATTGGCAAGATAGGTGCAGTCTACACGTTAAGTTCTCAAGGGCGAATACACTTTTACAACCTTTTCAATGTAATACAAAAATGGCACTTTGGGGCTGTATTGGGGACTTAAAGGTTAATATATGCAGAATACCTCGTTTTATCTTATACCTGTTGAAGATATAGCCCATGTGTTATAGATTATCTATAACACATACCCCTATGTCATATAGATTGGCGACTCCAGATGAGTCGACATTTTGACACGAAATCATCCCCAAAACCCTTTTAAAAATGCAGAAAAGAACAAAAATGGTCGGTATAAGATAAATAAAACAATACCATAGTGTGTTTTGATATGTTTGATATCTCAACTCGTTGAAAGTGAGTTTTTTTCGCTCGGCAAGCCTCGCGAAAAAAACTCCCTTTCAACTCGTTGAGATATCAAACATATCAAAACACACTATGGTATTATCGTATATATCTTTTGAACGTTTTCTATATTTTCACTCTCCCATCTTACTGGCGTGGAATAGATTATTCGTCCAATCGTATTAGGAAAGGGTCGAGTATTTGGGATTACTTTCCCTGCAGAAGTCAAAACTTTTTACCTGGATTGTAATATCAATGTAATTCGATAGTGTTGGTGAGAAGTATCGTTATCAATCAGAAATACCTTAAACAGCCGTTCTTTTGTCAAATCTCATCGGTTGGTTCTTCAGTGACCCGATCAGTTATTTTGAAACCATTTCTAATCGCCGTATTCGGCCAGCACCTTCTTTGTAGCTGCAAACGATTGCCTTTTACTCCATAGGAAGGATTGTTGTCTGTAATTCACCCTTTTTCCTGTTCCAGTATGATCCTTTGAGAATAGATTTCGATTGCAATTAGTCTGGATAACAGATATCCCCGCATATAAAAAGGACCAGGCCCATTCAACATATCCAAGTCAGTAGGTCCGCATATATAAATGCAGGCCACTGATCTGGATACAGCTGGGTTGTTGGAACGATCATTGGTCATATATGAAGTGTCTCACCTGTCGCCATCAGAGGGAGGGTGGCAATTGTTATAAATAGATGATGTTTTAATAACAAAGCACTTTTTGTTTTTGAAAGCTTAAATTTTTCGATGCCTCCCAATTGCCTAATCTCAATATACTAGTTTTCGTGCTTGAAAAACAGGACTAAAACTACGACGTGTGGTGAAATAATAATAATAATCATAATAATAATAATAATAATTTTAAAGCCTAGAATCTACACACGGTGCTCAGTGGCTGTACAATAATTGCATACATACATTTCCACACAGATACATTGATACATGGATCACTATTGTCATTTATTGGTGCCCAACGCCACATCAGCAACCAAGGCTATATCGTGAAAACTTTCAGGCCGTGACTACAGTTGCAGCCTAACAACTTACACGTCTTCAAACATCGTAGACGGGAAGAGTTACCCGCGTTGATTGATCCTCACACTATTCACGAGACCTGTGATCCTGGCTGCCGAAAGTGTCGTTAAACCCCAATAAATAAATAAATAAAGATCAGTGATAGGGACAGCATATTAGGGGTACGCTGACCCATATTTGATGGAAGAAAAGGTAGAACAGGAAGTGACGTCATATTGCGGTTGTGTACGGAAGGTGTTATGTGCAGCTCGGAGTTATTGGTACTCGCGCGAGCGGTCGTGCTGCGACCACATTACTGTGGAGTATGCGATGTTGCGCCAGTTTGAATGATGGAGGCGAGGACCGATGGATTGGATTTTTTGTGTAGCATGAGGAGGTTATGGGTATATCGGTTTGATTGTAATCTAGGGGTGTATTCAGTTCACGGGAAATATTTTACGGGTTCAGGGTAATTCCAACTCCCCATTTACCCCTTCCCCACTCTCTTTCTCCTTTTGATACTGGCTTACTTGCTGCCACTATTGCATTATTCCCCTCTCTGCTGGCTGCCATGTGTTTTAACACAATTCGGAAAAAATAGATAGCTCTCATCTAGACATTGCCCCAAAGCTATGTGAAATTTAGGACAGATCGGGTGAGAGCTGCGACCTGTAGGGTGTGTTAAAGGAATTGTTGGACAATTTATATCCAAATCCAAGATGACCATTGGCGGCCATGCTTTTCAACGAAATTCGAACAAAATCGATAGCTCCCATCTAGACTTTTCCCCAAAGCCACATATGAAGTTTGAAACTGATCGGGTGAGAGCTGTGGCCTGTAGGGTGTGCTAAAGGAATTGTGGACGGACAGACGCACGTACGTACGGATGACGACGGATCACAACCCATCCCAGTAGCTCATACTAGACGTTGTCAAGTTGAGCTAATAATTATTCTCGTTATTGTTCATAATATCATACTCAAGCAGGTGTATTCTAGGAATGGCACTCATGTCTTTCACCAACCTATCTGGTATTTAATACGTTTTAAGACGTATTTTTTTTAATCAAACAAGTGCATTTTGCAAACCCCAATTTCGATCCATATTCTCGTTGTTTGTGCCCATTTCAAACGACTCGACCACCATATTACGAGGGCCGTTAATAAGCTGAAGGGCTGTTGCTCACACCTGTTGGGCCGTTAATAAAACAGATCTGATATTTACTGCTTTTGAGTCGGGAATAAAGGCTAAAAATGTATACAGACTAAATTACTATATACAGCTGCTTTTTCTTATGAAGCTAACTTCAGTTTGCTGGACATTTTACATATTTAATAATTTAAAAAGATCACATTGTTTACTAGTTGAAACCATTTCCAGAAACCGGTTCCATTTCCGAGTGTACGACAGCAAGGAACAAAAATCACGTGACGTGTCGGGCTGTTAATGAGAGTTTTAACTCATTAACAGCCCGACACGTCACGTGACTTTTTTGAAGTTGGGTGTTACGTTCTTGTAATGCCCTATTAAACTTTGTTAATGTACTAGAGAACGCCCTCTAAAGTAGTAATAATCCCGTGTTAAGTAAATACTCAGTTTGCATGCATGATCACCTAATCTGGTCTTCTTACTTTTGAATTGCATTTATTTAATTCGAGAAACGGAACATCCATCTTCGTAACATTCATTTTTTCGCACCGGCCTTCACAAATTTCGATTTTTTCGCACCGGCCTTCACAAATTTCGAAGTGAGAATGCCTGTTGAGAAATTGGGGAAATAAACGATTCTGATTGGTCGAAGCAAGTCTGATGGGGTATAAAAGGCCGCCGCTCAGTGATTTGAAAAACATTCTTCGCCAACGTCAGTCTAAAATACTCAAGTCGTATTTAAATGTATGGAACAGTGGTAATTCAACATCCAGTGTTCAAACACTTTCCCAGTTCCTCCGTCTGAAAGTCTTACTTCAGATAATCATTTTGTTCCGTTTCACGAGGATTTGGGTGAAACTGTATTCCACCAATATATTGGCGTAGCCTTCGCCGGCATCCTGGTGAATTCCACCAACGTGACGGCGCTCGCTCCACCAGTATTTTGATTACATATAAAACAATCTCGGTGTCAGAAATATATAATACAAAACCTATTTCCCGGCATTATAATGCTTCTCCTCTGCATTCCACTTTATAATTTCCAGTAAATCTTTGGTGATTATGACTTTTTAAGCTTCCACCAGGATGCTGACGAATTTCCACCGGCATTTGGATAAATATCTCTAAAACCTTAGAACTCCCCCACATTGTATTTGTAGAATCACTATTCAAGTCCTAAAAGTCCCACCTACTGGAGTGACCAATCACTAATTAATATGTATGTTTATTGGAACTAAATAAACAAGAAATTATCATTTCTTGAAGAGATATTAACATTATATGTTAACCCTTTACCTAACGTAACAGCCAAAACCGGCCAGGGATATTCTAAAAAATCGTCTGTTAATTTTCATTATTTTTTCATTTTTTTCTCAAAAACATAGGTGATGACCCTTCATTGGAACGAGCTCGTCGAGTCCGTTCCAATGCGGGATCATCACCTATGTTTTTGAGAAAAAACTGAAAAAAATTAGTTGTTCAGGAATTTTTTTTGCAAGTGTCGTCTGCTTTTCATATTAGGTAAAGGGTTAATAAAGTTCATCAACTTTCAAACAGGTATTTTCATTTAGCCTTATCCATTGTTTCATTGTTTACATTATTACCTCTCTATTTCTCATCTCAGTATCATCAGGGGACCCACAAACATGCTGCACTCTTAATATATTTGCCCACGCCTTCATGAGATCCAATTCTTCTGGGTAAGATAAACTTTTAGAGAAGTTTGTCCCCTAACCTTTCGAATTAGACTTGCCCGTACAAGTGCATGAGGGTGGTTTCTGTTTAATTAGAGAACTCTCGAACACTCGTACTTGCAAGTCGCCTTTTAATATTCAGCATCCTGACATTACCTGAAACAGTATCTCTTGGAGGAAACAGATACTAAGGTACATGTACCGGCAAACAACAACTACAGATTGACTTGGAACATACACAGAACGACGCACGTGAGTGAATGGGTTAATCGATATAGCATGAGTACCAGAGCGGAAGGATAGAACGAGAGGGCGCAGGCCTCGAGTTTTATCCTTCCGCGATGGCACAAGTGCCATACCGATTAACCCATCTACACATGTATGTTCAATAGAGTTATTGGCCGTGACTTTCTCCGAATTTTAGTTTCCATATGATAACTTTAGTATGCAGCTGGCTATTTTTTTAAAAACTTTCATCGATTGTCTCGAATGACAAAAATACAGGTCAAGTTCTCATTTGGCCGTATACGTATTCTCCTTTCTAGAGGTATTCCCCTTCACTTAAAGTTAACTTTAAATGTTTTTTTGTGCCCCCGCATGAAATGTGAGGGACATTATAAGTTATCTAGGGCAACATCCAGGGTACATGGAGATTTAATACCTGGACGTCGGTTTCCAACCATGAGGCGCAAGCCGAATGGTTGAAAAGGAGACATCCAGGTATTAAATCTCCATGTGCCCTGGATGTTGCCCGAGATAACGATTTTGTCCCGCCTCCTAACACAGAAATAATGCCCAGATGTAAAATATGATCCCACATTAAGACTCAGGCGACGAAGTTTAAACCCCACACTGAGCCTCGGGTTTTGAACCAAACAGCGAAACAAACGTCACAGCAAAACTATAAATAGACCGAGTCTATTTCCGAATCGTTGTATATAAACCAGGTCACACATGGAGAAGTTTTAAGTCTTTCTCTGACAAATACTCTCTAAAAAGCCGTGCGGCAGTATTATTTGATTTGACGGTGGATTTAGGCGTGAGTTCAATCCGTTTGCGAACGATGTCTCCGTCGGAGTGACAAGCGAAGCGAGAGATTGTCATTTTGTATTCTGCTCAAGCGATATCGAAGATAAACAGATGAGTTGCTACCCTTGATGTTCTCACCCCGCAAAGTGCAAAAGTATATTTGCGAACCCGATTCAATCTGTTCAGTTCTCATCGAATACGACAGCCAACAAGTGCTTCTACTCATAGGCCTGCAACGATGTTTTTTAATTTGTATTAGTATTCACTACAATGCGACAATGAGTTGGATGTAACTTAACAGTTCTAATTGGAGTTTCTGCAATCAATGTGACCCAGTCGGGGTCAAAGGTTATTTTTATCACCTGGATGTTTCTCGAGTGGCAAACAGGGAACAACGTCGCGGGCTCTTATCACCCGCATGATTGAAGATAGCCAATACCATGGCTATTTGTTTCGGTCACGATGACCAATCAGAAGACGCGATGCATACTGATATAGGGACAATAATTGTTATCCTTGTCCGACCGTCGGGCCGTAAGTCCGAATTTTGATTTCCGGGTGATAACTTAATACGCATTGAGATATATTTTTGAAACTCCCGTGCATTGCCGAGAATGACAAAAATGCAGGTCGAGTTCTCATTTGGCCGTATTTGCATTCTCCTTTCTTGAGTTATTCCCCTTGACTTGGTGAAAAATAACGCACTTCATGGTTTCCGGATGATAACTTGAGTAGACATTCGAATATTTCTTTGAAACCTTTCACATATTGTCCAGAACGACAGAAAAAAGGAAAAAAGAAGAGAAAATACAGCTCAAGTTCGCAACTAACCATATTCGCTAACTCTGTTCTTGAGTTATTACTAGGGCTGTCAGGATTAATCGATTGTCGATCGGTCACGCCGAAATCGATTAGTATTTTTCGTTGTCGAAGAATCGGTAACTTTTACCCTGTTTTAGACGTTTGATAATTAAAAAACATTTGATGAAAAAGCTATTGTTTCTGAAGGTAAAAGGTCAAGAACGTCGACGTTAAAAGCATTTGCCTTTTAGGTGCATTCAAACCTTTGATGTTCTGAACTTTTGAACCGTCAGTGTAATAATCAAGACCGGTCGGCAGTTGCGAACTTGTTTACTTGAGGTGGGTCAACTGACTTGAACTTCATTTTTAACGAGGGGGGGGGGGGGGGGGGTCATCTAGGTACGATTAATCGATTATTATCGATTTATTGCGAGGATTAATCGATTCCTAAATTAAAAAATCGTGACAGCCCTAGTTATTACCCTTGACTTGTGAAAAATAATACATTTTATGGTTTCTGGATTTACAACTTTAGTTTGCACTGAGACTTTTTTAAAAAACAACTTTCTTAGCTCTGAAACGAGTTTTGAAGGGTTTCAAGCGATTATATGAAAAAACACCTTTCACCCATTTACCTCCGGGTGGAATTGGGTGTAGGGGTGGGTCCATTTTGCTTTCAATAACTTTGGAGGATAAGGAATGATTTTATGCAAGAAAGAACCCCCCCCCCCCCAAAAAAAAAAAAAAAAAAATTCACCCAACTGACCCTCGAGTTTGAATTGTGGGGAATTTATCCATTGTGTGATTTTTAAAATTTTATGTTTGCCTTCATGAAGATATATAATAAGGCGGGGCATTAGTGTCCAATGGACACAAATTGTGGGCGGCTTTACTGGTGTCTGGTAGATGATTTGTAAGATGGGCATAGCCATCGTTCGCGTTATTCTAATTTTTCTGTTTCTTTCATACAGGTTATGGATATATCAACTGTGGATACGTTTAGCAGCTTACTTACAACGACCGTTGTCCGTACCCAAGTTCATATATAAGGAACCAATTAGTTTGGTATATTCAGAAGATGTTGCGGACACGATTGTGAAATTAGTTAACCCGCCTGCCGAAATCAAAGACCAAGCATTCAACTTAGCTTTCCAGGAAACGCCCAGTTTATTGGAACTACTGACTGCAATGAAAGAAGAGCTGGAACAAACTGACGTGGAAATAGAAGTTATAGATAGTTCAGATCCACTGTTTCTGTTTCCATCTGTGAAGAAAGGGCCAGTAGATATAACAAAGGCAAAAAAGTTTCTAGACTGGAAACCTACAGAATGGAGAGAAGCTTTGAAAAATGTCGTCTTGTTTCATGAGAAAGCAATTAGAAACACTGAATTTGAGCAAGCGATAGGGAAGATTGTTCGAACAATGCAAACTCACTTCACAAAAGCACCATTTAGAGTTGTACAGGGTTTGAGGAACGTTTATAACGTAGACTATCCAACGAACAAGGATGAGCTCTGAGCCTCTGATGCAAAACCTCAAAGTCACAGTTAAAACTAGAAGTCCTGTCACGAACTGTGCGCTTGTCTAGGCTTAATTGCGCGTATGAATTGCGCGCAATTGCCATATGAAGTGGCATCCAAAGCACGGTAGGTTCTCCTGGTTACTCATAGCAAACACAGGCAATGTTTCTGCAATGGACCTCCGGGTTACCCGGAGGTCCATTGGCTGGCTGAAATATTGCTTGTGCACAGGCCAAATGTATAGAATTTGATAGCCTTACTATGGTCATAACGCATAGATTAACACGCAGATCGACGTGCTATATGTGCGCATTTCATTACAGGACTTCCAGTTCTAAATACACAGGCGTCAGCGCAGCGTGGGATATGGTACAGCAGCCGTGGACTGGTGACTTTCCACAGGGTGGGCAAAATTTCCACGGACGCAATAATATTAGATTGCAAACACAGGCGTCTGGAAACCTGACCTGAAGAAATGTATAAGCTCCAATTGACTAGAGCTGAAGTGGTTAAGGGATTTTCTTGATCGATTAATCACGTGGATTAACCTTGGTTAACCGATTAATCACTTGTCCAAATAGCTATCTGAATAACTGCCATACCGTTGATGATTTACAGCATGAACCCTTTACACAACGTAACAAACAAAACCGACTGGGCCTACATACAAAAATCTCCATTCAAATTTATTATCTTTTCAATTTTGTCTCAAAAACATAGCTTATGACCCCTCATTGGAACGAGCTCGTTTCAATGGCGGTCATAAGCTATGTTTTGAGAAAAAATTGAAAAGTTTTAGTAATTCATGAATTTATTTTGCAAGTGTCGTCTGCTACCCACAATGGGTAAAGGGTTAAGGATGACCATTTCCAGTCATTGATACAGTAAGATGATCATGGAAGTAAACAGTTATGTCAGCAAGTAACTTGCATGCTTTACTCTGTCTCATATAATTGATGTGAGTCAGTGTGACAATGTTTGCCTGTTTTGGAGCAAGTTTGTTCCTTTGTTAACCCATATAATAATGTAGTTCAAAAGTAACACTAATCGATCAATTACTTTTTGGATCGGTCAAGATGTTGATCATTGATTAATCGATTAATCGGTTAACCATTTCATCTCTACAATTGACCTGATATCAACCCTATTTCAAAATAACCCCTTATATATAATACGTTTAGCAACTTACTTACAACGACTGTTGTCCGTTCCCAAGTGGGGGTATTTTGACGTACAAGGTTGGTATCAGGTAAATTGGAACTTATTGATCTTTTTAGGTCAGGTTTCCAGACGCCTGTGCAAACACTAATTATAGGAATAATCATCAAAAATTTAATTAATAAAGCACCGGGTACAGCTAGGTGCTTCATTAATTAAAATTTTGTTGATGATGATTTTAATACCTAGTAAATGCATGCGTGGACATCACTGCCCACTCGTGGATTACGGCAAGTCCATGGCGACTTTACTGTAATTGCTCTCGTTTCCTTAATGGTGACACTTGGTGACCTCTAGAGTCTAGACCCCTCCAGTAACGATGGAACTAAAATGAAAATGTGTGTGTATTATGTAGGGCTGGGGATTTACTAATTATTTTGTTTTATTTTTATTTTTTCTGCTTCAAAACTAAGCTTATGCCATTCACTGGAACAAAATCGTTGCGTTCGCTGAATTGAGGGTCATAAGCCGATTTTTAAAGGGAAAGTTAACATTTTTATTTATTCCAGATTTTTTTTTAGATGTGTCTGTTAGGCAAAGATTAAATAATAATAATAAACAAAGTTGATTAAAGAATCTCCAACGGTAATTTTTAATTATTAAGTGTGTTGGGGAGGAGGGTGTTCGGAAAATCTGAAATGTTTTGTTCGCCACCACCGGACCCCTCATTGAAATGAGCTCGAATATGTGGAAAAGTGTCAGAGGTGCACAAGGACCTATTTTTAGCTCAACTTGACAAAGTCAAGCTGAGCAATTGCCATCACTTCTCGTCCGTCGGCGTACGTACGTACGTTAGTACGTACGTACGTCCACAATTTCCTTTGGCACACCTCACAGGTCACATTTATGATCAGATCGCTTTGAAACTCGGTATGCTTGTTTGGGTGACCTCTAGATAGGAGGTATCGATTTTCTTCAATTTCCGTCAAAAAATGTTGCCGCAGCCAATGTTCTTGGAACTTAGTTTAGTCAGACCTCAATATTTCCCTTTGGCACACCCTACAGGGCACATTTATGATTGGATTGTTTTAAAACCTGGCATGCTTATTTAGGGTGACCTCTAGATGGGAGCTATCGATTTTGTTCAATTTCCGTCAAAAAATGTTGCCGCGGCCAACGTTCTTAGAACTTAGTTTAGTCAGACCACAATATTCCCCTTTGGCACACCTTACAGGGCACATTTATGATTGGATTGCTTTGAAACCTGGTATGCTTGTTTGGGTGACCTCTAGATGGGAGCTATCGATTTGTTTCCATTTCCGTCAAAAAATGTTGCCGCAGCCAACGTTCTTAGATCTTAGTTTAGTCAGAAGACCTCAATATTTCCCTTTGGCACACCCTACAGGGCACATTTATGATCGGATTGCTTTGAAACCTGGCATGCTTGTTTGGGGTGACCTCTAGATGGGAGCTATCGATTTTCTGCCATTTCCGTCAAAAAATGTTGCCGCAGCCAACGTTCTTAGAACTTAGTTTAGTCAGAAGACCTCAATATTTCCCTTTGGCACACCATACAGGGAACATTTATGATCGGATTGCTTTGAAACCTGGCGTGGTTGTTTGGGGTGACCTCTAGATGGGAGCTATCGATTTTCTTCCATTTCCGTCAAAAAATGTTGCCACGGCCAACGTTCTTAGAACTTAGTTTAGTCAGACCTCAATATTTCCCTTTGGCACAACCTACAGGGCACATTTATGATCGGATTGCTTTGAAACCTGGCATGCTTGTTTAGGGTGACCTCTAGATGGGAGCTATCGATTTTTTTCCATTTGCGTCAAAAAATGTTGCCGCGGCCAACGTTCTTAGAACTTAGTTCAGTCAGAAGACCTCAATATTTCCCTTTGGCACACCCTACAGGGCACATTTATAATCGGATTGCTTTGACACCTGGCATGCTTGTTTGGGGTGACCTCTGGATGGGAGATATCGATTTTCTTCAATTTCCGTCAAAACATGTTGCCGCGGCCAACGTTCTTAGAACTTAGTTTAGTCAGACCTCAATATTTCCCTTTGGCACACCCTACAGGGCACATTTATGATCGGATTCCTTTGAAACCTGGCATGCTTGTTTAGGGTGACCTCTAGATGGGAGCTATCGATTTTGTTCCATTTCCGTCAAAAAATGTTGACGCGGCCAACGTTCTTAGAACTTACTTTAGTTAGAAGACCTCAATATTTCCCTTTGGCACACCCTACAGGGCACATTTAT
This sequence comes from Pictodentalium vernedei, assembly GCA_031216915.1. Classification (NCBI taxonomy): domain Eukaryota; kingdom Metazoa; phylum Mollusca; class Scaphopoda; order Dentaliida; family Dentaliidae; genus Pictodentalium; species Pictodentalium vernedei. The sequence continues at coordinate 231,514,350 of CM062297.1, read as the reverse complement.
GATCGGAATGCTTTGACCTGGCATGCTTGTTTGGGGTGACATCTAGGTGGGAGCTATGGATTTTCTTCCATTTGCGTCAAAAAATGTTGCCACGGCCAACGTTCTTAGAACTTAGTTTAGTCAGACCTCAATATTTCCCTTTGGCACACCCTACAGGGCACATTTATAATCGGATTGCCTTGAAACCTGGTATGCTTATTTGGGGAGATCTCAAGATGGGAGCTATCGATTTTCTTCCATTTCCGTCGAAAAATGTTGCCGCGGCCAACATTCTTAGAACTTATTTTAGTCAGACCTCAATATTTCCCTTTGGCACACCCTACAGGGCACATTTATGTTCGGATTGCTTTGAAACCTGGCATGCTTGTTTGGGGTGACGTCTAGATTGGAGCTATCGATTTTCTTCCAGTTTCGTCCGTCAAAAAATGTTGCCGCTGGCAACGATCTTTGTACTTAATTTAGTCAGGCATCAATATATTCCTTTGGCACGCCCTGCAGGGCACAGTTATGATAGATCGGTTTGAAACTTTGTATGCTTGTTTGGGGTTACCTCTAGATGGGAGCTATTGATTTTCTTCGATTTCCGTCAAAAAATGTTGCCACTGGCAATGACCTTCGATGAACTTAGTAAAAAAAACTTAGTGCAGTTAAGCATCAATATTTCCACTTGACACACCCTGCAGGGCACATTTAAGATTGAATCGCTTGCAAACTTGGTGTGCTTAAGTGGGTTGACATCTGTATGGGAGCTGTCGATTTTCTTCCATTTCTGTCAAAAAATGTTGCCGCAGACCTTTGAACTTAGTTTAGTTAGACCTCAGTACATGTATTTCCCTTTAACACACCCTTCAGGACACATTTATGATCGGATCACTTTGAAACTTGGTATGTGTGTTTGGGGCGACCTCTAGATGTGAGCTATATTTTCATTTCCATAAAAAGTTATTGTCGTTATCACCAGCCTGTGAACTTACTGCATTTCTGCATCAACTTATCCCTTTTGCACTCTCTGCAGGGTATTTTTTATGACCCCTCCCCCCCCAAAAAAAACGCCATTGCCACAAAGCAATGACCTTCTACTTAGTGCATTTGTGCATTAACATCTTCCTTTGGCATGCCTCAGAGGACACATTCATTATCAGGTTGTTTTGAAACTTTGTATGCTTATGCAAGGTGACAAGGATAGGAGCTTTTGATTTTCTTTTCATTTCCAACAAAAACTGTTGCTGTTAGCAACAATCTTTGAATTAATTGCATTTGTGCATCAACATTCTTTGACATGGCCTACAGGCCATATTTATCATAGGATTGTTTTTGAACTTGGTGTGCTCATTAGTCAAGAACTCTAGATAAGAGCTGTTGATTAGCATTCATTTCTGTGAAAAAGTTGCCATTTACAATAACCTCTGAACATACTGCATTTGTGTATCAACATTCTTCCTTTAGCCAGTCTTACAGTTTACATTTTAAAATGCATGGATTACTCTGACGTTGTGCACACACAATGCTGTTATGTTGAAATTTCAACAAATAACATTGATACCAATGATTTTCAATTTTGCCATTTCATTTATAACTTACCAACTTCAAGTTTCAAGTTGAGCTACAGTGTCATTAACACTTTCATTATACCTTTTTTCGAAAAAAAATTGAATTCCATTCCCAACATGTTTGGACTTATTTATTATGGTAATAGAAAAAGTAATTAAGACCTAATTACTTATTCTATTACCTTTGTGAGAAAACATGTACTAGTGAGAAATTACGAATGCCAGAAATCATCTTATACTTTGCCAATTAACTTTTTACTGTATTTTCGAGGCGTAAATTCTGAGGGTGTGTGTGTGTGTTTGGGAGTCCCCCCCCCCCCCCCCCCCCCAAAAAAATAAAAATAAAAAATAAATAAATAAAATTAAAATAATAATAATAATAATAATAATTATAATATTAATCATAATAAAAATAAAAAAAAAATATCTCCCGAATATGCAAGTTGGGCAGACGTCCTTGCTTTTCCGACGAAAATATACACATGCTTTGGAATACTCAGTTGGGCAAAACTCTTGCTCGCCTGACAAAAATATACACAGATTAGAAAGTTCATAAAATGCCTCAGTATGTCGGTAGAATTCCACGTCCTGGGAGAGAGTGACAAATAACATATGATTTTTATGACCATGACCTGTTGAAAGCACTCAGATGGTCGTGCATCTCTACCTAGCAGGTGTGTAATTGTTGAATGATTAAAATACAGTATTTTATCAATGGAAAGTATTTTTGTAGCCAATAGGTTTTTGATAAAAGCAGGTAGGCATGTTCCTAATATTTGTGCGATATGACAGCGACGTCGGGCACCGATATCAACCCCCCCCCCCCCCCCGAAAAAAAATTGTACGTTACTGCCCTGTGTATTTTTCCTTCATTCATCATAACACCAAATAACAAAACCTAAATGATTGTATAAACAATAGAATAATGCTTCTCAGTTAGTTTATGTTTTTGTTTTGTCTCCATTTCAACTAACATAGCTGCCTGAAAAAGACCAAACGTGCTATCCAATGGGTTGCACGTGGGGGGCGGGGGCGCTTGAAAAGTGTAGCGGTGCTTGTTTACTGTGGTAATAGTAATAAGAGCCGGTCAGCATCATCTGAGGTGACAGTCCTCCACAGTGGCAGCAGAGGTATAAACAATTGGCTACGCTAAACTTCTGTCTTCAAGTGTTGTGGACCAACTTGTGGTCATAATAGAGTCACAGATTTGGAACTTTACCAGAAACACCAATAAATAAATCACCCAACTCTGACACAACTACACGAACAGCTAAGTAATAAGAATGAAATTCTTGATAGAGTAGACAAATACAAAAACGGGAATAATAAGACAGAACCCAACGGGGGTGAAGTACGGGATGTGGAATCCACGATCCTTGGTGGAGTCTCTCTTGTATTTCACCAGCGCCGAAGGCGCCGGTGAAATACAAGAAAACTCCACCAAGGATCGTTGCTTCTCCCATCACCCCCCCCCCCCCGCCCCTCCACACACACACACACACACATCCCGTACTCTACCTGACTTGTGTTCTGTCTAATTATTCCAGTTTATGTGGCATATCTACATTTCTATCAGTCCGGTCGTTCCATTGGCCGTTATTCGTGCCGAGAAAGTCATGCACATGTACTTGTTGAAACCTACTGTCTAATTATTCCAGTTTTTGTGTCGTAACAAAACAGTGCACACGTTCAATCGCAGATACTCCAGGCATGACCTAGGTTATACTGGGTCCTTCTTGACCAGATGCCGTTCAGATGGGAGTTGACATTATGTTACATCCAAGAATGTTTAGCGTGAATGCACTTGCTATCCGGAAATTCAAATGTCACAAGATTTTCTTTAACCGGTCGATCGTTCACGTGAATTTGGTTCAGCGAGAACGGGATAAGCGTTCTCGTGAGTTTTTGCTCCCTGTACTTGGCCGGCCCCCTTCAAAGTATACCTTGGTTGCTCACGACATTTTATGAGATGACGTCTTCGTTTGCTTAATACGTTTTTTTCCACAAAACGTACATCAAATATGGTCGAGTAGATTACTCGTTTCCAAGGAAACACGCCGCTAATTAAGTGCGTACAATCAACCCAATGGGATCGCGGCGGCTCTGTAGGTAGAGATGCAGGCTGCAAGCCGAGAGGTCCTCGGTTCGGATCCCACCTGCGGCAACCTCGTTGTGTCCTTGGGCAAGACACTTCATTCAAATTGTCCACGTGGGGCACGGTGGCGTTGTGTACTAAGGCGTACGGCACGTCGATGGTGCACTTGTCTTCAACCAAATTGAATGTTAACCTTGCTTGTGTTGAGTTTTGTATGACAGTTGCTCGCCGTTGATCGGTGGTTCTCTCCGGGTACTCCCGTTTCTTACACCCGTAAAACTGTCACACGAGGTGACCCTGGATGTCGAAAGTGTCGTTAAACCCCTATAAATAAATAAATAATAAATAAATGAATAAATAAATAAATAGTCAACCCAATTTCTCCTTGCCTTAATCATCACCGCAAAACGTAAATAAGGGCACCCATAAAAATAATTCTTTTATTTCTGGTTGGAAAATCCTAAAATTGTTATATCATAGCAACTCCAAAATGTGGAGTTAGAAAAGTTTGTTGTGAACGAATTTTTTTCCAAAAGAATTTTTCGCAAGATATTTAATATTTTTCATCGTTGAGTATTGTATTAACCTTTTGAACTCGAATAGTATCTTCCACGCCAGTTCAATGGCGGCAATTAGAAGATTCCATATTCATTATTTGGGGTAGACAAGTCAATATTTTCAACGTGCAGCCTCGGGGTGCACGTTGAAAATATTGATTGGTCTACCCCACATATTTACTGAACAGCCATCCTATTTAATGACGTTATGACGTATCATGTTGCTGACGGGAAAACGGCCACTTGGGTTCAAAGGGTTAATTAGATATATTATTTACCTCTGAACTCTCAAACGTTTGATTTAAAGATCCAGTCTGGCTGTATTTGAACAGCACATGAGTGACATGTCCAGAGCTCTCCAAATACGGATCACATTTACCTCGAAAATAAGAAAAAGAGTAAACGAACTTCTTCATGCGTTTTGAACATCATCACGTGACTACTCGATTGTCTTATACTAAAATATATGGCGGATCTGCCATTTTTCTCGAATCTCGACGATCAGCCAGGGGCGTGGCGACAGGGAGGACGTGTGTGTGTGTGTGTGGGGGGGGGGGGGCACCCCCACCCTCATCCTGGCCAAAAAGTTCCTATAGTTGGAAATTCGGAGGGCAAGTCATGAGTAGTTGGAAATTCCATCTACCTGGACTTTAGAGCTTCTTTGGTGATGCTGGTGTCTCCGTTACTTCCCAAAATTCTGAGCTTGAGCATTTGTTTAGCACATATTCATTTCCCAGAATAATACCAAATAATAATAACCTAATAATTCTATTATAAATGTGTTGGCATTTCAGTTCCTAGAATCAATTTTATGCCCCATTTCATGGCTTCATTTTCAAAAGTTTTCTCGGTAGTGAATTTCCAACTAGGAGGAGAGACCGGGAGGAAATTCACTGCCCTACCCCCCCCCCCCCCCCCCCCAATCGGAAACCTCTAGCCACGTCCCTGGGATCAGCCTTTAGTCAGGAACACGGGTACCCGACACAAGCTGAAAACTCGGAAAAATTATTTTTAAAACTTATTTTCATCGATTCTGTTCTACTCCTTAAAAGATATCTAAATATAACAAGGTATACAACTCCCCCGTTCAAAACAAACACTCCTACCTTCTTTCTATTCGTCCCAAATGTGAGCCATTTGGGGTATATCCCAATACCTGGTTTCAAGTGAAGACTAGAAAATAAGCTTTGCATTGATGTATTCCCTGGCCTTTGGACGTTTTAGGGTTATTCAAAATTAATGAGAATTGTGGGGCAGGGTGCGGAGCGGGGGGGGGGGGGGGGGGGGGGAAGAAAAATAAGAGGTCGGACAAAGAGACGTCCAGTAATAATTGGGTCACCACCTAAATTTTGTCGGTTTTACAATCAAATCATGAGATGTCATGTTGTGACTAAAGCAGTTTTCTAAATTGCCTATGTCGTTTTATACTGATTTTCAAATGTGAATCGAATTTCATACCCAGTGACCGCTTGTCCAGTTTTTACCCGCGTCGCCAGCGGCAGAGCAGGTCTAGTAGCCGCTCGACTCCGTCCGTCAGTCAGTGCGTCCGTCCGTCCGTCCGTCCGTCCGTCCGTCCGCCAGTCGGTCCGTCCGTCCGTCCGAAACACCTTTTCCGTCAAGGTTTTCTTGGCTTCTATGAAAGGGAATGATTTAATATTTGGTCTGCTGCTTCATAATGATGAGTTGTATCGTGTAAGCAATTTTCAGATCTACCGTGCAGACACTTCCTGTTTGCCGATACTTTGAAATTTTACTGTACCCACTGAACATTGAAATTTTTCGTCAAACTTTTCTCGGCTTCTATGCAAGGGATTGATTTTATATTTCATCTGGAGCCTGATAATGATCAGTTGTATCGTGTATGTAATTTTCAGATCTGCCGTGCAGCCACTTCCTGTTTGCCGATTCAATTGCATGCAGCGACGCAGGTCCAGACCCGGTATTGGCCTTGGCTTGTTAACATTGATAGATCGGGGAGCGCGGAGGCTCAGTAGGTAGAGGTGCAGGCTGCAAGCCGAGAGGTCCTCGGTTCGAATCCCACCTGCGGCAACCGCGTTGTGTCCTTGGGCAAGACACTTCATCTCCATTGCCCACATGGGGGCAAGATGACGCCGTGTACTAAGGCGTACTGCACGTCGATGGTACGCATGTCTTCAACCAATCTAACCCTGCCTGCGCCGCAGTGCGGAGTTACGATGATGGGGTGTTGGCAGCTGCTCGTCGTTGCTCGGTGGTTCTCTCCGGGTACTCCGGCTTCCTCCACCCGTAAAACTGTCACGGTCATGATTAGCCATTGTGCATAAATATATGACCTTAAACATTAATAAATAAATAAACATTGATAGATCGATAGAAATTTAGGTGGTCATCTCCAGTTACTCAACGCCTCGTTGTCTGACAAAATATTTTTCTGGTGTTTCACCCAGACAGTCTCATTATTTATAAATAACCCAAGACTTCCAGTAACCCAACGCAGACGATATCAAAATTTATTATTTTAAATACCATTTTTTTTAAATTTTTCAAAAAATTTCAACAAAACCATATCATGTGACCCCTCGTTAGAACGAGCTCGACGAGCTCGTTCCAACGAGGGGTCACATGATATGGTTTTGTTGAAATTTTTTGAAAAATACTATTTTTTCAAATGCTGAATTTGCATATTACATTGTATTTTCTGGAATTGTGTTTTCTGCTTGTTAATATAACTGACTAAAATAAATCAGTGCATTTCAAAAGATGCCACTTGGCAAATTGCCGTATCTTTGAAAATGCTAATTGTTCATTTCGACCCATTTAAAGTCATGACAGAAAAATACAATTCTAAAAAATACAATTGTAAAAGTTTTATAGTACTGGGTTCTGGTATTCTGAAATACCGCGAGTAGTTCACATTTGAGACGAAAAGACAGAAGGTTGGTTGATTTAGTTTGAAAAGGGGAGTTGTATACCTTCTTATATATTTTTTATTCATTGATGGTCGAAAACGGATCGATGAAAAATAAGTTATCAAGTATCAATTTCCCGACTTCTCAGCTTGAACCAATTACCTGTAGTAGGGAACCTGTCATTATTTATTTATTTATTACGGTTTAACAACACTTTAACAGCCAAGGTCATATCGTGTCAGTGACAGTTTTACGGGTGGAGGAAGCCGGAATACCCGGGGAGAACCACCGAGCAACGACGAGCAGCTGCCAACTCCCCAACATCGTAACTCCTTACTGCAGCACAGGCAGGGTTAGATTGGTTGAAGACATACGTACCGTCGACGTGCAGTACGCCTGAGTGAACGGCCTCATCGTGCCCCCATGTGGACGGCCTCATCGTGCCCCCATGTGGACAATCGGGGTTAAGTGGCTTGCCCAAGGACACAACGCGGGAGTCCGAATCGATCGCGCAGACGATCACCCATCCAAGGACTAACTGAGCTTGACGTTGCTAAACTTCCGTGATCTGACGAGATGAGAAAACACCTTTGGCATGAGTTGAAAATAAAGCTAAATTTTCTTTGTTACTTCTAATAAACGAAAACAACAGACAGCTATTAAAAGTTACAAAAGGAAACATTTGCTATATAAGAACATCACACTTACCAACACTATGTTAGTGTCCAATTTGGATCTTTGTTTAGCGAATGTGTTTTTCCGGTAATTATCAAGTTTTTATTCTTCTGAGGAGAAAAATGAGCAAATCCCATCTCCTGGACTTTTATCATAAAGGAAACAATCTGTATTACTGAAATGATGTGTGCTGGTCAAGATGCGGATCACACCTGAGCAACAAAGCACGAAGGGAACATCAGAAGACAGTTTTAGCTATTTTAATTCGCTTCCTGTCACTTTTAGTGCCCACTTTTTATCACCAAATAAATGGTCTTCACAACGTTATCAACTTCATCACCTAGTATTTAAAATTATATATAAGCAAAAAAAAAAAAAACAACCAAAAGGCAAATAAAAAATTATTGATCTCAATGGAAACGTATGACTTATTTGATGTTTGGCGTCTCGAAAATACAGAGGAGAGGCGTTATACTTGGAGAGGGACTGAAAACAAAATGGCAAGGTTAGACTACTTTTTATTATCATCAGACTTACAACCCTTTCTTACTAATGCTGAGATCCATACTAGATATCGCTCCGACCATAATCCAGTAAGCATAAAACTATCTTTTGATAACCAGCTTCGGGGAAAGGGTATTTGGAAGTTTAATAATAGCCTTCTCAGTGATCCGGACTATGTAACTACTATTAAACAAGTCATAGTGGAAACAATAGACCAATATACAAATGATAACACAGAAAGTTACACTATTAATAATCAGCTTCTTTGGGAAACATTAAAACTTATGATAAGAGGGAAAAGTATAGCATACACCTCTTCTGTAAAACGCAAAACCGACAAAAGGCAACAAGAAATAGAAGATCAGCTGAAAATTCTGAATTCTAAACTGGACAGGGGGGGGGGGGGGGGGGGGGTGGGGGTGGGGGTGAGTCAGTGTCAGAAGAAATGAGCTCACTTGAGAATGAACTTGAAACCATCAGAGATAAAAAAATCCATGGAATAATAATGAGAACAAAATCAAAATGGAAAATAGAGGGGGAAAAACCAACCAAGTACTTCTGCAACTCTGAGAAAAGACATTATACGGAAAAAACTATCCCCATGTTTATAAAGGATGATGGATTGGAAATTACTGATATACGCGACATTCTGACCGAGCAAAAATCCTTTTATGCAAATTTATATTCCTCAAAATTACAAAAAAATCAACCTCTTGATACAGATGAAAATTTTTTTGACAAACGTAACCCCTTTCTTTAACTTTTTAAGCGATGACGAAAAAGAATCCCTTGAAGGGCCCTTAACACCTTCGGAAAGTTTAAATGCTCTTAAAACAATGCAAAAAATAAAAACCCCGGTTCTGACGGCTTCACTACCGAGTTCTATAATTTTTTCTGGAAAGATATTGGCACTTATCTAATTAATTCGCTGAATTATGGCTACGAACTGGAACAATTTTCAATTACACAGAGACTTGGAATTATTACTTGTATACCAAAACAATACATAAAAAACTGGCGCCCCATATCCCTAATTAATGTGGACACAAAAATAGGATCAGCAGCAATTGCAAACCGAGTAAAAACAGTTCTTCCCAATTTAATTTCAGACACCCAGCTCGGTTTTATGAAGGGCCGTTACATTTGGGAATGTACCAGATTAACTTTCGATTTAATTGCTAAGTGTGAGAAACTAGACATTCCAGGCATCCTAGTTCTTATAGATTTTGAAAAAGCTTTCGGCTCTCTGGAATGGACTTTTATCGAAAAGACGATGAAATTCTTGAATTTTGGACCCTCTGTGATAAGGTGGCTTTAAATCTTTTACAGCAACATTTCTAGTTGCGTACTTAATAATGGCCATTGTTCTGAAAGATTCAATATAGAACGAGGCGCAAGGCAAGGTTACCCTTTATCGCTGTATCTTTTTATTCTTGGTGTAGAAATTCTAAGCGTGTCCCTAAAATTTAATCCAAATATAAATGGAATAAAGATAAAAAATTCAGAATACTTAATAAGTCAATACGCTGATGACTCCACCCTGTATTTAAGTGACGATGGATACTCTCTAGACAATGCCCTGAATATGGTTAAACAATTCTCAATAATCTCTGGCTAAGGGTTAACTTTGATAAAACGGAAGTTGTATGGATAGGTTCAAAGCGGGGTTGTGGTGAAACACTGGCAACAAGCGAACAAGTCGTTTGGAATCATTCCAGATCATTCAAAATTCTGGGGATTGAATTCAATCTATTTTGTGACAGTTATATATTAAATAATTATACTAACAAAATGCAGAAAATTGAAAAATTACTAAGCGACTGGTCTTTCCGTAACTTAACATTAATTGGAAAAAATACCACCATAAAAACATTGGCTTTACCAATTCTGACACATTGTCTTATGGTTCTACCAGACCCACCAAAAGAGATATTTAACAAAATTCAAACAATTTTTTATAATTTCTTGTGGTCTGGCAAAGTCGAAAAAATTAAACGTACAACTATTATTGGCCCCTTTGAAAACGGCGGAATCAAATTTCCCCATGTTGAAACTTTTAATCGTGGCCTAAAGATGATTTGGGTTAAGAAACTGGTAGATTCATCCTCGTTGGCAGCATGGAAAACCCTCGTAATTGACGAATTAGAAGTGTTTGGAACTTACAAGCTTTAGCACTTACATAAAGAAGGTTTAAAAGTGGTTGGGAAACATGTGAACACGTTCTGGAAGGATGTTCTTCTGGCCTGGGCTCTTCTGGACAATAAAAGCACCATAACCCCTGCAGAAATACTGGGTGAAACTATTTTCTTAAATAATCAAATAAAAGTAAACGGACAACCCATTTTCAATAAAACTTGGTGTAATAAAGGTATTTACATCGTAAATGACCAAGTATCTGAAAATAACGGCCTCCTAACCTTTTCTGACTTCTCCAACAAGTATAACATGAACACCCCATTTACATTTTTTCAGGGTATTATAAATGCGTTGTCCAAATCCTGGAAAACTTCGATTAGATCCAATAAAAAGTTGCCACTTATTCAGGACATAAACGTTGACCTTTTAAAATCGACCAATAAAGTCTCCCGAGCCTTTTATTTTAAGTTTTTACAACTGCACACAACACCTCCTATTCAAACGCAGAATAAATGGAATGAGGTTTTAGATATAAATCTGCACTCTGATGACTGGAATTGTATATATAAAATCCCATTTTCAGTCATGGACGATACATATCAACAAAATTTGCATCTCAAGATAGTCCATAAAATTGTATATACGAATTCAAAACTTTATAAATGCAAACTCTCTGAAACGGAACTGTGCACTTTTTGTTGCAATACAAAGGAAACAATTCTTCACTTGTTTTTTGAATGTTTTGTTGTGAAAACATTTCTAAATTTTTTGGAACATTTGAGGAACAAGTGTGATGTTGAGTTTCCTTTAACCCCAGAATATGTTATTTTAGGCTACAAAAATAACCACGCCCCTTCTAATAACACAACATACTTCTATATGTTTATCTACAGAAAGTTTATTTATTCCTGCAAAGTGAAAAAGAGTCCACCTTCCAACAAAAGGATTTATTGAACAATTCAAAAATTACAGAAATTTAGAACTCATATCCACATTTTCATACTCGAAAAAACGTACACAAGAAATAAAACTAAGATGGGATACAATCAGTTCTCTGCTAACTGGTTAACCCATTTTATTTCTTTTGTGGATAGAGTCGCTTTGACCCTTTGCCTTGTATAACGTTTTGAAAATATAATGACGCCTGCTCAAAAATGTTAAATTATTTTATTTATTTAGTTATTTTTTCTTATTCTTTCTCCTGGACACATTCCTTCACATCGGTGGAGCAAACACGACGCGCTTGTTCCACTTGAGGGAGGGTTGAGAGAGGGGGGAAGGAATCATGGAAATGTAGAGTGGTTTGCACATAGCCATTACGCTGGGGAAGGGGTTAAGGCTTCTCCTGTAATTTTTTGAACAATTCTTTCCGATTAGACATTAAGTTGAAAAGTAAATGCGTGTAATTCACTAGCTGATGTTCAGAATGGCTTGGTCGGTGCATTTCTGGTCGTGTTAACCGGTTGAGGGCTGAATTATTTTGGTGGTCTGAACTGGTGTTCAAAATTTGTTTATGAAAAGTTATGGGAGAGTTTCCACGGTCACTCACCAGTAACTTGGAATAAACCAAATTACACAAACAAAATAGTATTTGCGCTCGACTGACTACGAAACATAAGAAAGCAAAATGCTGGCTTTTGCACCGGTACTCGCTTGTTGCTGTGAAAGCCCCAATAGTGGCTTCTAGCACTCAACCAGTTAAATGAGGTCTCCCTCCACAAAAATCGCATAACCAATTTTCAGCAGTCATCACAAATATCGTTATACGGTCACAACTTAACTAATCCTTCAATTTTTAGCGAAATTGAGAGATTGCGACAATGGAGTTTATACACAACGACAGAAATGCACAGACGTAATTATATACTTGCACTTGTATGTTTAGGTTATATGCATGTAAGACACTGCATCGCTTGCGAAACACAAACGGCAGTATCTTGCAACATCATATTATAGATACCCCATTCCCTATAGTGCAGCTACAAAGGAAACCCCATATCACTACAAAGGAATACTTAACTTTTTAACTTTGCTATTTTTGTATTATGTAAAATAATTTTCTGTTAAATTTAACCATAGAAAAAAATGTACTTTTGCTTGTAAATAAGAACCTTAGATCTGAATAATAATAAAAAAAAATAGTATTTAAAATTAAATTATTTATTGTCAGGTTATTTCGGCAATTTAAAAATAAATTATTCGAATATTGATTAAATCACAACTTTGCAATATTTAACATAAATCTATGGATCTTCAAATGGCATAGCTCAAAGCAGGGATTATCTCTGTTGTTTGTAAAAATCCCGTTCTGAATTAGTTTTTAATGTGTCAACAAAAAAACTGATTTAAGATCGAAAGGTGTATATTTTTAGAGTACGGTTGTGCACTGGCATAGCATACGGATTCTAGCTGGTTGGAGAAATGTGAATACGGTTTTTGCTGGAAAAAAAATTCATTGATCGTTTTTTTCAGTCAGTGAATGAACTTTTCGAGGTAAAATCTCTTTTTGCGATTCAATCTTGGTGAGATGCACCCATCTCAGAGCTCTCGAAATATCCGCCGTGTTTCGCCATAGCACTCACAACGCCACCAACTGCTGAGGGCTGGTGAATGCCACCAGTGTAAAAGATCGAGAGAGAAGTGCCGAATTGAGGCTCGATTTACCATGAGACAAAGCAAGCGTACCAACCAGGCTGGATGGTAAATGACCCTTTTACCTTAACACTATATATGTAAGTCCTTCAATGTTTAATGAATTACATATATATAGAGTGGTCGAGTCAGGCTGTTGATAGACTCATTAACCCTTTACCCAACGTAACGGCCCAAACCGGCCAGCGCTATTCTCAAAAATCGGCAGTCAATTTTCATTATTTTTTCCATTTTTGTCACAAAAAAGATAGGTTATGACCCCTCATTGGAACGAGTCATAACCTATGTTTTTGAGACAAAAAATGAAAAAGAATTATTTGTTCAAGAGTTTTTTTTGCAAGTGTCGTCTGCTTTTCATTTTAGGTAAAAGGTTAAGAGATGAAAAGAAAAAAAACAACTTGTTTTGCACGTACCGCGATACCATTGGCATTTGCAGTGCGCAGGGAACCGGGGTAAATGACAATGAATAGTACCAGGAATAACGGCGTGATTGATATTGACAAAAACGTGTCTTTTGGACCCCAACCGTTGAAAGGTTTCTCCGAAGGAAGCCTTCAGACCATCAATCGTGTCCAATACAGCTACTGTGATCAGAGAAGTCTGGAAGTTTCAACTTGATCGCCACCGAGTCGAAATACTCTGTCCACCTTTCCTCCCACAAAACTAGAGCTGAAACGGTTAAAGGGTTTTCTTGATCGATTAATCATATGGATTAACCCTGGTTAACCGATTAATCACTTGTTTTAGTAGGTAGCTGAACTATTGCCGTACCGTTGATGATTTATAGCATTAATCCTTTACCCAAAGTAACGGACAAAACCGGCAAGCGCTATATATAAAAAATCTCCTTCAAATTTTATTATGTTTTCAATTATGTCTAAAAACATAGCTTATGACCCCTCATTGGAACTAGCTCGTTTGAGATCGTTCCAATGAGGGGTCATAAACTATGTTTTTGAGACAAAAATTGAATTTTTTTAGTAATTCAAGAATTTATTTTGCAAGTATCGTCTGCTGTCCGCAACGGTTAAAGAGTTAAGAATTACCATTTCCAGCTACTGATACAGTACAATGATCATGCAAGTGAACAAGTATGTCTGCACATAACTTGCAAGCTTTAATCTGTTTCATAATAATTGATGCATGTCAGTGTGACAATGTTTGCCTGTTTTAGAGCAAGTTTGCTCCTTTGTTAACCCATATAATACAGTAGTTTAAGGCAACGGTTAATCGATCAATTACTTTTTGTGATCGATCAAGACGTTGATCATTGGTTAATCGATTAATCGGTTAACCGTTTCAGCTCTACACAATACTGTAGAATCTCACCTGTCAAAAAGGAAATACGAGAATCAGAGAGATGCTACTCTCATTTGTTTTTCTTGATGTGAACTTGAAATAGCAGTATTTTATTTAGGAAAATCACCCACTGCTGTGGAGCACGGTGGATCAGTAGGTAGAGGTGCAGGCTGCAAGCCGAGAGGTAGTCGGTTCGAATCCCACCTGCGGAAACCGCGTTGTGCCCCTGGACAAGACACTTCACCCCCATTGCCCACGTGAGAGCACAGTGGCGTTGTGTACTAAAGTGTACTGCACGTCGATGGTGCACTTGTCTTCAACCAACGCTAACCCTGCTTGTGTGGAGTTAGTTTGTAGTGGAGCTGACAGTTGTTCGGTTGTTCTCTCCGGTACTCCGGCTTCCTCCACCCGTAAAACTGCCATGATCATGATTAGTCACTGTGAGGAAATATGTGACATTAAACACCAATAAATAAATGTATATAAATATTTATTACTTTTCAAAGTGTGATTGGGATTTCCGGGTTTGATTATAAACGATAACTTCACAAGTGAATTATGCAATTCGCGCGCAAACGAAGACGCTTTGCCGTGGGTGTAATGGGACTTCATTGTTTTGTTTTGTTTTTGTTTTTTTTTTGCTTTTTTTAACCCTTTACCTAACATGAAAAGCATACGACACTTGCAAACAAAATTCTTGAATGACTATTATTTTTATTTTTTGTCTCAAAAACATAGGTTATGACCCACTCATTGGAACGAGCTCGACGTTCAATGAGAAAATGAATGAAAATTAATTGGCGAGTTTTGAGAATAGCGCTGGCCGTTTTTGCCGTTTTGTTAGGTAAAGGGTTAAATAATATAATTATCGTTAATAATGAAAAGTAATAAACAGAGTAATCGCTTGACTGCACTGGTTACGTGAAATCATTCATTCGAGGCGAGGGACTATATTGTAAAACACTCGAGCACATTCGCGCACTCGTGTTTGTACAACGTCCCTCACCTCTCATGAATTGTTTCACGAAACCAGTCCAGTCAAGCGATTACTCTCTATATACATACCCATTGCTATAAGTGTATCTGTCTCAAAATCAAATAGTGATTCCATCGCAAAAAGACAACTTTTATGATCACTGTACTGTATCTAAATTCTATAATAGGGGGCGCCCTAGCAATTTCTTTTTTTTGGGGGGGGGGGGGGGGAGGGGGGGGGGGTCGAAGGTTGTTGGGGGTAGCTTTGAGATCTTATTTAGTCGTAACTAAGACCCTGTGGTCATTACCGCCTCTCCCCACTTCCCTGGAGGAAAGTGCGTGGAGGGGCTAAGACCAGAGAGGCCTACATATACATTATAGTTAGGACTACCCCCCCCCCCCCCCCCTCACACACACACCCCAAATCAACACCCAGTGCTCTAAGAGCAAATCTCAGGCTTTATATCATGTGTAGCCCTATATTGGAGACCATTTTAGGGTCCTATGTTATGTGAAAGTTGCATTGAGCAAATGAATGTTTGGGAGGCTTCAAGTGGCCTGGTGGGGCCCATTAAATCAAATGCTAATCTTATCCACCCACACTTACATTTAACTAAAGATGTACAGAATTGGTTTTGTCACGCATAGGTTGAATTCATCTAAACAAACAGTAAACTTATAAGCTCATAATCGAAAATAAGTCGACCTCCCAGCTTTTCAGATTTCAGTTTCAGAGTCCCATCCTTGTAAATAAGCCCAGTCCCTGACTTTAGAATTACAAAAAAATGACGACAGCCAAGCTGATAAATTGTTACAACGAAAAAGAACCCCTTACCCCAGGCACACGATCCCTTTACCCAACGTAACGGCCAAAACCGTCCAGCGCTATTCTCAAAAATCGCCAATTAATTTTCAAAATATTTTCATTTTTTGTCTCAAAAACATAGGTTATGACCCCTCGTTGGAACGATCTCGTCGAGCTCGTTCCAACGAGGGGTCATAACCTAGGTTTTTGAGACAAAAAATGAAAAAAATTAGTTATTCAAGAATTTTTTTTGCAAGTGTCGTCTGCTTTTCATGTTCAAATGCTTAAAAAATTGCAACAAACCCATATCGTGTGACCCCTCACTGGAACGAGCTCGTTCCAGTGGAGGAGAGGGGGGGGGGGGGGGGTCACATGATACGGTTTTGTTGAAACTGTTTTAATTTTCTCAGCTGTTCGGTCTGTAACTTCCGCATTCTCTTGCAGCTGATTCGTTAGGTAAAGGGCTAATGCATCTTAATCCTTTATCCAACGAATCGCCCGCATCCGCCTGCGTAATATGCAAATTCAGCAGTTGAAAAAATATTTAAAAAATTTTTTTTAAAAAACACATATCATGTGACCCCTCGTTAGAACGAGCTCGTCCAGCTCGTTTCAACGAGGCTTCACATGATATGGTTTTGTTGAAATTTTGTGAAAAATTTGAAAAAATAATATTTAAAATAATAAATTTTCATATCGTTTGCGTTGAGTAAAGGGTTAAAGTGTTATGGGATTGACTGGGTTACCTAACTTTTTGTCAACAGTTACTGTGCATTCAGATTCTACTGCAGACTTGACCTCTCCAAAAAGGTCACCCATGTACTATTGCACCTTTTTATTTCATGCACACCATGGGCTTATTCCCGGGTCGGAACGTCTGTAATGCTATATACAAATATCAAAAGATATTCCCAGTGGATCTGTATGAAGAAGAAGATCCTTGAAGAATACTACTCATACCTTACTAAGTTAAATTTCCCAATTTAACCCTCACTGCCAAATATGAACCCGGAGTCATCATTTGGAGAAACGTAACCCTCCCTCTTCCCCCACTACGGATACCAAATACCAAAATCAAAAGTTTATGACTGGTCGATCTGAAATAATGAAAAGAATAATCCTCATACTGCACTAAGTTAAAATTCATAACAGGAAACTAATTGAACAAACTTGAATCTGAACCACCCGAGGATGCTGCATATCAAAATATTCTGAACAGTGGATAGGTAAAAAAGTTTTAACCCTTTACCTTACATGACAAGCAGACGACACTTGCAAAAAATTTTTTTGAATAACGAATTTTTTTTCATTTTTTTGTCTCAAAAACATACTGTTATGACCCCTCGTTGGAACGAGCTCGACGAGCTCGTTCCAACGAGAGGTCATAACCTATGTTTTTGAGATAAAAATGAAAAAAATAATGAAAATTGATTGGCGATTTTTGAGAATAGCGCTGGCCGGTTTTAGCCTTTACTTTGGGTAAAGGGTTAAAGATTTTTCCTCATATTGCAATATTAAGTTTAAATTCGGGTTCCATAAGGAGCCTAAATATGAGCCCAGTGACTTGATTTGTACAAAACAAAATTGGATCTGATCCCACTAGGGATGCTGCACACAAATATCAATACGTTCTGACTGGTGGATCTGAAGAAGAAGATTTTTATAGAATTTTCCTCATATTACAGAAAGTTAAAATTTTGACTCATGCAGTAAGCCGTATACCAAATATCAAGATTTTGACTGGCCGATAAGATGAAGATTTTTAAAGAATTTTCCTCACATTGCACAGGTATTAAGTTAAAATTCCAGGTCGCATATGGATCCCAAATATAATCGAGGGACTTGATTCAAATAAACCCGAAACTCACCCCCCAAATGGTGTTGTATACCAAGAATCAAAGGATTCTGAGTGGTAGTTATGCAGAAGATTTTGTAATTTAAAAAAAATACTATTGTGGATGCTAACAGAGTTATGTCCCTTCTTGTGTCCTCTGCGGGCGTGGCAACATCATTTGAACAAACTTAAATTAACATATGATAAGAAGCATGAATATCAAATCTGGTTCAATTCGTTCCAGTACTTCATGAGAAGTCGATAATCAAAGTTCATGTCAAAGTTCATGCCAGACGATGGCCGGAGGACAGATCGATCATCCCCTGAGTTCCAATGTGTTCTATGTGCCAGTAGGCACACAGAACGCATTGGAACTCAGGGGGCGAGATGGAAAGTTATCATTAAAGCTCCTCTTGAGCTTCGCTCAGTTGGGCTAATAAAAAAAAAACTTCAACAGGAAAAAAAATGCCTTGTTGGCAGCCAACCATCACGAAAACATGATATTCTCATCTGCTTATCATACTTTCATTCTGCCACTTTTCAAGAAATCTGATCCATAAATGCAATCTACCTGTAGGGTGTACTTAAGAAATCCAAAACTGCTACATGTACATGTACCATGGTAGCCATTATGTGCAGCCATCAATGACTATCATAGGATATTTCATCTGCTCATCATAATAAGGAAGCTATCTTAGTTTCAAGAAAAATGTTGCATAAATGCAACGGCAATGTGTTATGAAGAAATCTATGAATGCTGCCATGGCGGCCGTCATAGGTGGCCAACCATTACCAAAATATGGTGTTCTCATCAACTCATCTTAGTCATCCCACCGGATTTCTAGTACATTGATGCCTAAATGCGAGCAGTAGTCATTGAAGACGGCTGCTGTGGCGGCGATTGCAGATGGTGGACTGTGACCGCAATAGGACGTTCTGATCTTGGTATAAATTTGAACATGCATATGAAATGTGAAAGAATAGTGAGCTGTAGCCCATACTGAACGTTGTGGACAGTGTTCTGAAAAAATCCCAAGATGGCGGCCATTATGGGTGACCAATTGATTAAAAAATTTGACGTTTTCATCCACTCATCATTCTAAGTGACCCTCTAAAATTAAAAAAAAATCATACATAAATGTGACCTGTAGCCTGTCCTGAAGAAATCCAAGATGGCTACTGTGACGGGTATTGTGGACAACGGACGTTCTCATGTTGGCATGGACCTGAACATGCAAATGAAGTCTGATGACGAAAAAGAACTATAAACAGTCGAACAGATTGTGGACAGATTCACAGATGTCCTTTGTCAAGTTAAGTAAAAAATAGTAAAAGTTTGTGAAGAGTGCTGACCTATATCACCGTTAAACATTGGGTGAAGTGTTAATTGGGAGAATTTATGGTTTGGATGCAAGTAGATTTTCCACCCAGGCAATGACTCGTGCATTTTAAGAAAGTGTATAAGAATCCCAAGCGGAGTACATTTTATTTCAGACAATGGACTTCTTGAATTCAAAGGCAGTGTTTCTTGAACTATTTTTGGTAAGTGAAAACTCTACTACATAGGTGGTTTTGTGATAACTCTTAACTGTGTTGTTTCCTTGTCTCCTTGAGCAAGGCACTTAATTCCGGTTGCCCACGTGGGGGTACGGCGGCTCTGTGTACAAAGACGTGCTGCACGTCGATGGTGCACCTATTTTTAACCAATGCTACTAACCCTGCGTGTGTGGAGTTAGTATGTTTGGGAGTCTGACAGGTACTCCGGCTTTCTCCACCCTAACACTGTCCGACACAAGGTAACCCTGACTGTCGAAAGTGTCGTTAAACTCCAATCAATAAATAAATAGATAATTAACCCTTAAATATTTTTCCGATTCAGATTATTTATTTTTCGCGATACAAGCATATAACACAGAATTGTATACTGAATTGTTAAAACGTAGTACAAACTAGAGAAACAGAATTTACTGCACCCAGTAAATTCAAGTCTGTGTGAAAAGGGTTAAAGTATCAGGAATAAACTATACAGAAAGAGAATTTATGGAGGCTTATTTTCAGGAGTAAAATATCTTTAAACAAATCAGAAATGGGTTTTCGTTAACAGTATTTACAGATATTCACACTGGAATCAGAACAATTATTTATAAGAAACCAGAAAAGGCATACATGTGACCAGCATTCAAAGGGTTCGATACTCGAATCAGAAATGGACATTTTTGGCTCTGCCCACTAATTTGAGTGATGAAATACGTTCATAAACTTTAGAAATTCATTAAGGTGTAATAAAATTCATTTCCCAGTATTTCTGAATAATCCACATTTGATGACTTTGGTGACCTCTTTCAGACTCCTAGGTGACCTCCATGACCTTGCCCCATATTTTGAATTTCCATCAAGTGTCGACTCATTTGGTGTTAGTTCCAGGTCCATTCATCATACCACGATTGAGATATGAGCATGACCCACTTTCAAAAATGTTGGCTGCGCCCACTTTTTAACATGAAAATGCATGTATGGACCTCAGGAATGCTTTGGGGGGTCCACAAATGTGATTTCCAGCAATTATGAAATATGCACTTAATGACCCCTAGGTGATCTCCTTGACCCTGACCCATATTTTGAATCTCCATCAAGTGTCGACTCATTTGGTGTTAGTCCCAGGTCCATTCATCATACCATGCTTGAGATATGAGCGTGACCCACTTTCAATTTTTTTGGCCACGCCCACTTTTTTAATGTAAAAATGCATGTATGAATCTCAGGAATGCTTTGGGGGGCAAAAAATGTGATTTCCAGCAATTATAAAAAATGCACTCAATGACCCCTAGTTGACCTCCGTGACCTTGACCCATATTTTGAAACTCCATCGAGTGTGGTCTCATTTGGTGTTGATCCCAGGTCCGTAGGTCATACCATGCTTGAGATATGAGCGTGACCCACTTTCAAAAATTTTGGCCACGCCCACTTTTTTTTACGTACACACATGCATGTGTGTACGTCAGGAATACTTTAGGGGATCAAAAATGTGATTTCCAGCAATTCTGAAAAAATGCACTCAATGACCCCTAGGCGTCCTCCGTGACCTTGACCCATATTTTGAGTCTCCATCAAGTGTCGACTGATTTGATGTTGGTCCCAGGTCCATACGTCATACCGTGCCTGAGATATGGGCGTGACCCATTTTCAAAAATCTTGGCCACGCCCACTTTTTATGTAAAAATGAACGTGTGTACGTCAGGAATACTTTAGGGGGTAAAAAAATGTGATTTCCATCAATTCTGAAAAATGCACTCAATGACCCCTAGGTGACCTCTGTGACCTTGACCCATATTTTGAACCTCCATCAAGTGTCGACTCATTTGGTGTTGGTCCCAGGTCTATACGTCATACCACGTCTGAGATATGGGAGTGACCCAGTTTCAAAAATTTTAGCCACGCCCACTTTTTTTTAGTCAAAATGCATGTGTGTACATCAGGTATACTTTAGGAGGTCAAAAAATGTGATTTCCATCAATTCTGAAAAATGCACTCAATGACCCCTAGGTGACCTCCGTGACCTTGACCCATATTTTGAGTCTCCATCAAGTGTCAACTCATTTGGTGTTGGTCCCAGGTTCATACGTCATACCATGCATGAGGTATGGGCGTGACCCACTTTCAAAAATTTTTTGGCCACGCCCACTTTTTTATGTCAAAATGCATATGTGTATGTCAGGAATACTTTAGGGGGTCAAAAAATGTGATTTCCAGCAATTCTGATAAATGCACTCACTGACCCCTAGTTGCCCTCCGTGACCTTGACCCATATTTTGAACCTCCATTGGGTGTCGACTCATTTGGTGTTGGTCCCAGGTCCGTAGGTCATACCACGCTTGAGATATGGGCGTGATCCACTTTCAAAAAATGTGGCCACGCCCACTTTTTTACGTCAAAATGCATGTATTTACGTCAGGAATACTTTAGGGGATTAAAAAATGTGATTTCCAGCAATTCTGAAAAATGCACTCAATAACCCCTAGGTGACCTCCGTGACCTTGACCCATATTTTGAATCTCCATCAAGTGTCGACTCATTTCGTGTTGGTCCCAGGTCCATACGTCATACCACGCCTGAGATATGGGCGTGACCCACTTTCAAAAATTTTGGCCACGCCCACTTTTTTTACGTCAAAATGCATGCGTGTACGTCAGGAATACTTTAGGGGGGGTCAAAAAATGTGATTTCCAGCAATTCTGAAAAATGCACTCAATGACCCCTAGATGACCTCCGTGACCTTGACCCATATTATGAACCTCCATCGAGTGTCGACTCATTTGGTGTTGGTCCCAGGTCTGTAGGTCATACCACGCCTGAGATATGGGCGTGACCCACTTTCAAAACACCCCTACAGACACCCCTGGTACCCCAGGAATCTGAAAAACATAGGTGGCCGAGAACTTGTGGCTGTCTATCAGAATGCCAAAAATCAACGAGATAGGGCAATTCGTTTTCGAGTTTTCTTGCGGACAAAAAAGTGATGAGAAGACAGAAGACAGAAGAAGAAGAAGAAGAAGAAGAAGAAGAAGAAGAAAAAAGAAAAAGAATCCGGGCAAAAATAATAGTCTGTGTGTTTCACACAGACTAATTAATATACAGCGAGGAGTTAACATCGCCAGATTGGCTGTCTACCTGTTATTCACTTTTGAAAAGTGCTTTAACTCTCTGCACACTGATTTCTAAAAATCGAAATTTCAAGAAGCAAATGTTTCCCATAATGCAACTAGGAATTGTGGAGCTCTGTCAAACAAAATTGAATTGGTTAAATTTCTAGTTGAATAATGAGAAAATATCCAGCCTCTCTCGAAGAAATATAAAACTCTGTATATACTTGACATTGGAAGTGGTCTGGCATCATTCAGGTTGACTATGTTAAAAGTATGGACTTTTGAAACTCACAGTTTACCAATTTATGTTATTTTGAATGACCACAATCAACGGATAATAAACCTGTCACTGAAGTGAATTTCTGACCTTTTTATCCGAGTAAAATGACGTCGACTTGCATCTGTGTTTTAACTGAGTGATGAATCGGGGTTACAAGCAGAAATGAAATACCCACCATACACAACGTGCGTTAGTATGCAGGGATGCCAGCAACAATCCACACTCCACCACAGCAGTGATCCGTATCCACTACATTGTTTTCACCAGCACACACCCATTTCCTATTATACCTTCGAAACAATATGCCCCATATTGACGCATTGTGTTTTTTGGACGACAAACGTGGGGAATATATCGACAGATGAAAGTTTCCTCCATCTAATTCTGAGAATTTTGATCCAAATTCGCTTCACATTAAGCTGTTTGGAGGTCATAAATGGAAAATTTAACATCACAATTGGAACCTATTAGACAAAGATTCTGTACAAATTATTCAAGACATTATCGCTATAAATTCTTTAATCAGCACCAACCCTGATACCTTGTACACAATCCAGTAAACGTTCGCGCAAATTGTTTTCTATGAAATAAGTGTAAAGTACAATTTAACAAGGCACCATACCTTCAACTTTGGTTGTTTAACAAGACGTCATCTGTATCTTGACCAACACACATCATTTCGGTAATACGGCGTGGGAAAGGACAGTTCGGTATTATGTGTCACGATGCGCGCACTGTTGATGTAATAAACAGATAGAATGTTGCAAAATATCAAAAGATGGTGAAAAGGCCGTTTTCTTAGTTTTCTTATTTTTCAATGGGTTTCAACAGTGAACAAGAATCAAATGATCATTTTCCGACATAACGTACACAACCCCTATGGTAACTACACATCACCTATATGTATATTTTTTATACTAAATTTTCGTTTTAAAAATTTTTATATGAAATTCCCAAACCCTAAGGGTTGAATTTCCAGTCAGCTTTGGGAACTTAAGGTGGGGGGGGTGGCTATCAGGGGCGGCGGAGCCGAGGGCACAGGGGGCACGTGCCCCCCCCCCCCCCCCCCCACACACACACACAGAATTTTTTCACCAATTATAGGTACCCGAACGGCATTTTCCGACATAACGTACGCAACCCATATGGTAACTACACATCACCTATACATATATGACTACATTGATTTTCAAGATTTTATTGAATAAAAATAGAAAACTTCAAATGGAGCGAAATATTTCAAAGGACGGTTTCAAAGTTATCATTATCCCTTTGAACCCGAGAGGCCGCCTTTCTGGCCCATGAACATGATACTTTATAAATTCATTAAGTATGATAGCTGGTAAGTGAATGTGTGGGGAAGACCAATCAATATTTTCAACGTGCAGCCCTGAGGCTGCACGTTGAAAATATTAATTGGGTCTGCCCGCAAATGATGAATATGGCCTCTTCCAATTGCTGCCCCCCCCCCCCACACACCTTTTTCACCAGTTATAGGTACCCGAACGGCATTTTCCGACATAACGTACACAACCCCTATGGTAACTACACATCACCTATACATGTATGACCACACTGATGTTCATGATTTTATTGAATAAAAACCGAAAACTCTAAATAGAGCGTAATATTTCAAAGGACGGTTTCAAAGTTATGATTAGCCCTTCGAACCCGAGAGGCCGCCTTTCTGGCCCATGAACATGATACTTTATAAATTCATTAAGTATAATAACTGGTAAGTGAATGTGTGGGGAAGACCAATCAATATCCCCCCACCCCCACCTTTTTCACCAATTAGAGGTACCCGAACGGCATTTTCCGACATAACGTACACAACCCCTATGGTAACTACACATCACCTATACATATATGACCACATTGATTTTCAAGATTTTATTGAATAAAAATAGAAAACTCCAAATATTTCATATTGCTGCCATTGAATTGATATGGAAGATACCACCAGGGTTCAAAAGTTTAGTAAAAACAAAAACAGAAGAAATACGCTGAGGTTAGTGTCATAAATAGAGTGGGTTGAAGGGTGAGGGGTAGCGTATATAAATTTATATATTTTGCATGAATACACCACCCCACCACCATTGACACCCGCCCCCCCCCCCCGAAGAAAAGTTATTTCCCATCCTACACCATTGCGATAACCAGAAAGGTGTGACCCCTCACTTTTTGGAGCTTCCGTCGCCTCTGGGGGGGGGGGGGGGGGGGCTATACTTTCCTGCAAATCTCTTCAACTGATTGAAAATGGTCAACCACGCCTGTCCAGATATTCCGACAGGAGAGGAATTCCACTGGGAGGAATTCGATGGACTAGTTGATAGATTACCTGCCTTCAGAGATAATGTTGGCGTTGGAGCAGCCGTCGATTTTCCGACATATAAAACAAATATTCCGAAAGACAACAAAAATTTAAATTATAATTTTCTTTCTTTCATATAACATACAGTTCAAATTGAATGTGCCCGTGTGTAGAGAATGCATTACAATATTGAGTTTAGTTTGCGTGCACTGTTAAAGTTTTTAATTCCAGGGCGGAACATGGCTCCGGAGGACCGCCGCCAGCACCATGCACCGTCGGGAAATGAACAATGTCTCGCAAGTGTATTTGATTAGCATGCAATGTATTGTTCAGTAATATGTGAAACATTGTTCGCCCCCCCCCCCCCCCCCACTCGCGACACACAGAGCCGAAAGCAATTCCCGGAACTACGCCCCCCCCCCCCCCATCGAACGAAAAACCCCAACAGTGTGAGAAGCGTATAGTGAACCAGGCACTCACCCCCAGATATTTCATTTGAAGTGGGTTTTCACTAAAACCTCACGTAAGACGGACAAGCAAACCATCCGCCACCCGATTATCGGGTTAGCTTGATGGTCCATTAACAGAAGAGCCACTCGCTGATCTTTTAGAAGAGGTAGTTGGTAAATCTTTTCAAGGACACTGCGTCAAGTGTAAGCTTTTGCTTCCTCAATAAATCTACGAGAGACTGTGCTTTACCGCAGATATGTTCGATGTGGTCATTCCACGTACATGCACCATTTAAGATAACACCGAGGTGTTTATGACTTTTAACTTCCGATATTTGGGTATCACCAAGAAATAGTGGTGTGTGCACAGCGTGGGTAACCTTACGCGATATGATCATGCTCTCAGATGTTTTAGGATTGAACTCAGCCAACCAGGTCTTGGCCCAATGCTCTATTGTAGTCAGATCCTGATTGATCGCAGCTGCTGCTTGGGTTAGATTCTCAACTATAAGATACAATGATGTATTACCAGCGAAGAGCCGAATGCTACTTAAGTAACTTAAGAGTTCATCTGCATGTCATTAATATATATGAGAAATAATAAAGGGCCAAGTATCGACCCCTGAGGAACTCCAAAGTTTAAAGGGTCTCCAGGATGACGTCTCAGAGAAAATACTTCCCGCTGGACCCTGTCGGAAAGGTAAGATTTTAAAAATGCAAGTAAATCACCTGACACACCAATTTTTTCCAAAATGCCACACCTTATCGAATGCTTTACTGACGTCACAGAAGACCACCTGAACATCTTTTCCGTCGTCGAGGGCTCGGAAGAATTCGTCATAGAGGTCAGTTAGTTGAAGTATAGTCGAGTCACCAGGAGTGAACCCTGACTGAAATTGACATAGGATGTTGTTGTCACTCAAGTATTTCCACAACTGTTTGAACATACATTTTTTCAAAAACCTTGCCAACACAACTAAGGAGAGAAATCGGACCATAGTCGGTTACTAAATTGGAAGGATGCTTTTTAAAACGGTCGTTACATTAGCTTTTTTCCACATAAATAGAAAGTAATCATTATTTAGGGGAATATTGAAACTTACTGTGAGGGGTTCACATGAGGATAATTTACATTCCTTGAGCAACCGGGGACTCATAAGATCAGGCCCTGCTGCATTTGATACATTAAGAGATTTTAGCGCTTCTTATGCTTGCTGCTCTATATGGTTATACTGTCTATTGAGTGAGGGTGTGGCCAGTATTGGCAGAGAGGCATGTGAGTCGCCCTCTGATGAGAGAGAGCTAAAGTATTTGCTGAACACATCATCAGCTTTTTCTCTGTTTGTGGCGTACGTTTTGTCCCAATGACTGATAGCCGGAATATCTGAACTGGTGTTACCAATGAACGTCTTAAGGGTTCCCCACCACTGGGCTGGCGTAGTTGCACGACTAGTGATTAATGACTGTACGTTTGCATCATAAGCTGCCTTCACCTTCCTGATGGCGAGACGACCACTTCATTTCTCTTCTGTTCAAAGGACTGTGAGAGACCATTGCGTTGGCAACACGATATAACCGTTTCTCTGACTTATTATTAATCTTATTTCGTTATGCATCCATTTCGGTTGGTCCTTTCTAACAGTGATCCATTTGTTGGGTATGTGACGGGAAGCATTGCCAAGTAGCCCTTTAGTGAATTCTGAGACAATTGTATCCAGGGTCGATGCATTGAATATAATATCCCAGTTTACACTTTTGAGCTCGGCATTCAGTTCGCGATAGTAGCCCCGTGCATACAACCAAATATGTCTCCCGAAGGAGATAAGCGATGGTTTGATAAAGTCGTACTCCAGAACTTTACGACAGTGATAGCGGATCATATCAGGTATGAATGGATCTAAGATCTCGCAGGTCTTCACGTTGACTGTCTTGCTTACAGCGAAAATGTCAATCAGAGAAGTAGAAGATTCCGTGAAACATGTAGGCCCATCAGTAGTATGTCATGTACCTTTGAGGGAATAGTTGGGGGATCTCATCGGGGGATCTCATGTGACGTCATAGTCACGTGACGTAGTGGCGCCATGTTGTGTTGTCATGGTAACTCGCGTGAGCGGCCATGTTGTGACGTCATCTCCATAGTGATACGTGGTGGCGCGTGTTGTTAGAGTGATACGAGCTTCCGTCGTCCATTTTGTATACTGGAAGCCGCCACAAACAACCCGACAATCCCTCCAAATCACCAAAATCTATCCCAATTCACCGAAATTTATCGGCTTAGCACGTAGTGCTATAGTACTAAGGGGTACAGGGGGTGCGTTCGATTGAACAGGAGTAATGTACTGGCTTAGAATTCTCCCAGAATCCCTTTTTGGATCCTTATCCCATGACGTTTTTCCCTATTAAGAATAGCACGTAGTGCTATAGGACAAATTTACCCAGAATTCTCTGCTTCTATCTATATAAGCAACAGTTTTCGTCTATCTGGCCATGTTCCTTTGTTCTAGAGTATATTCCAGTAGCGTAGAAGAGACTATTAGTTGGAACAGTTTTGCTTATTATTACTATAATTAGCTATTCCAGTCTATTCTTGTTAGTTCTCATCCTATTCCAAGTACTCTCGTTGTTTCCTTTATCTAGATCATTTATATAAATTATAACTAACCAATCAGATTGCTTGATTTCCCATAACCTGTATGCAGAGTTATCTCTCCTGTGTATAATAAAAGCCTATATCCAATGGCAATATCCCCGGGCACCCCAATTTAGGCACCCCTTTTTGAAAAACATATGACCTTCGGCACCCCTTTTTTGTCATATGTGCTTATGTGAAAAAGCACAATGTGACAGAATGTGCCATAGCACAAAGGCACATGTTTTATGTGCCGATATGTGCTTATGTGAAAAGGCACAATGTGACACAATGTGCCCTATCGCATAGGCACATACGGGTATTCGAGGATACCTTTGGCCTGGTATTGTATTATTTGAGGATACCTATCGAGGATACCTACTGGAGAATCCCTTTTTGTCATATGTGCTTATGTGAAAAGGCACAATGTGACACAATATGACCTATCACATAGGCACATGCTTTATGTGCTGATATGTGCTTATGTGAAAAGGCACAATGTGACACAATATGCCCTATCACATAGGCACATACGGGTATTTGAGGATACCTATGGCCTGGTATTGTATTATTTGAGGATACCTATCGAGGATACCTACTGGAGAATCCCTTTTTGTCAAATGTGCTTATGTGAAAAGGCACAATGTGACACAATATGACCTATCACATAGGCACATGCTTTATGTGCCGATATGTGCTTATGTGAAAAGGCACAATGTGACACAATATGCCCTATCACATAGGCACATACGGGTATTTGAGGATACCTATGGCCTGGTATTGTATTATTTGAGGATACCCATTGAGGATACCTATCGAGGATA
The DNA here is from genome assembly GCA_031216915.1 of Pictodentalium vernedei. NCBI lineage: Eukaryota > Metazoa > Mollusca > Scaphopoda > Dentaliida > Dentaliidae > Pictodentalium > Pictodentalium vernedei. Next base: position 231,485,241 of record CM062297.1, on the reverse strand, counting down.
CCTTTTGGAGAATCCCTTTTTTGTCACATTAGGTTATGTAAAAGCCCTCAATGGGTCTAATGTAGTCTTACCAACCGCTTCCATCTTGTCGCCAAAGCTCCAAGGTCATTACAGGTCTATGGCCTATCTGTCCTATCATTAGCTTCTACAACAGTCTTGTTCCATTGCGACCTTGTACCAGTACTATGGCTTCTGTTATTCTGCCCATATCTCATCCATTACTTCCTAGCTATACCTATCTCAGTCTCGACTATAACATTGATCAAGGTTGAATCAGATTTCCCCTGTATACATATAAGGCATTCCATTATTGAGATTCCTAGCCGAGTCCGTTACACATTATGTAATATCTGAGTGGTACCACAACTAAGTACTCGGATAGTGGTACTCTTCCTGATAGAAGACAGTTCGATCTGTTGTGCATAAAATACACTCAAGTCAGCTTCAGATAAAGAGAGAGAATGTGAGGAAAACTGTTGGAAGTAAGACATACTGATGATGGATAAGCAAAAAGCGAAAAACAAGAGAAGGAAAAACATATGAATATGAGCAGTAGGATAGCGATGGATTGTGCCATTTCAGCCGGACCTACACCCCGAGATAGGAAGTGACGTCATAGTAGCGTGACCTAGTGTCGTCATGTTTGGTTGACATGGTAGCCCGCGTGAGCGGCCATCTTGTGACGTCATCCCGATAGTGATACGTGGTCCTAGTGCGCATGCGCAGCGCGTGTTGTTAGGTAACACGTGTTTCCGTCGGCCATTTGTGTATACTGGAGGCCGCCAGATTGGTTTCTATGGTAGCCAGGTTGCTATGTTACCCAAAACCTTCTTATAGGACAGGGGTATGTTCGGAGGGTAATCTGATTGCTTAGTTACCTTCAGTAAAGTTAACTGATTGGATGATCTGGATAAATGAAACAAGAACAGGAGTACTTGGAATAGGGTTAGAACTAGCCGGAACCGATCAGAACAGCTAAAATAGAAACAAAACTGTTCTAACTTATAGGATCTTCTACTCTACTGGAGTATACTCCGATTCAATCGAAAGCGCCCTAAAGCACTAGGTGCTACTATTATAAGCCTAAAATGGGGCTTCACCAAGTCCGTTTTGATAGTTTGGGGTGAATTTTGTTGATTTGGAGGGATTATAGGGTCTGTTTGTGTATTTCTACAAAGTAAAACTACTCTTATACAAAGGAACACCCCTGTTTTGGGGGGAAAAGCCCATTCTGGGATTTCATATCAAATAAAGTCGTTTTGGGTGAATTTTGGTGATTTGGAGGGATTATCGGGTTTAATTGGGTAATTAGATTTATTCCTATTCAATGGAACATACACTCCGCACATACCACTGTCATATAAGAAGGTTTTGGGGTAACATAGCAACCACGTGCTACCATAGAAACCAAGATGGCAGCCTCCAGTATACAAAATGGCCGACGGAAACACGCGTTACCCTAATAACACGCGCTGCGCATGCGCACTAAGACCACATATCAGTATGAGGATGACGTCACACGATAGCCGCTTACGCGGGCTACAACGACAACCAAACATGACGTCACTAGGTCACGTGACTATGACGTCACTTCTGAGGTCCGGCAATGATCCATCGCGATCCTACTACTCTTAAGTACAAGAATTTGTGTTTAATCCACGAGAAGGGTGCTAATCTTTGAGGTGGGTTGAGGTCAGCAAATTGGGGGTGGGGTGGGTCTGGGGAACAGTGTCAGGCAAAGATAAGTTTGTGTAGCCTAGATCTTGTGATCTGAGCACTTGAGGTGCTGTACGTGGAGCTCGTGTCATCAACAAAACATGCAGACGTGTTTTCAACCATCAAAGAATCCTTGGCTTGGGTGAGTCATCACCACGACAAACAAAGTGGCTAAGACAATATTTCAAATGCAGTGCTCGAGATCTCTGGACTTGCCCTTTTCCCACCAGAAAAACATTACGTACCAGTCCAGATGGCGAAAATAGTTAAAAATAAAAATCGATTACAAACGTTTTGAAAAAAATGGGACAAATATTTAATATTTATGATTTTTGGTGATCTGTGTTGTGTTTTATCAACTTTTTAAGGGATTTGACCATTAAGTACTTGCTGGTTCAGAATACAAAAAAAAAAAAAAAAAAAAAAAAAAAAACGTTTCGGAATACAGTACGGCCGCCGTGGAATGATCACTTTCCACAGGTGGGCAATATTTTCAACGGACGCTATAATATGAGATTCCAAACACTAATTATAGGTACAACCCGGTGCTTCATTAATTAAAATTTTGCTGCTGATTTTTATTACCTGGTAAAGGCATGCGTGGACATCACTGCCCATGCGTGGATTACGAGCAGTCTACGGCTACTTACTGTTCATCCAATCATATCCCTCACCATTCCAGGTCGTTGTCCTTTTCTTCAGATTCGCATAATACAAGAACAAGTGAATGTTCAATTTGTGTATTGTTTGTTGGGGTTTAACTACACTTTCAACAGCCAGGGTCACGTCGTGTCGTCCGTTTTACGTGCGGGAGAAGCCGGAGTACCCGGAGAGAACCACCAGGTAGCGGTGAGCAACTGCCAGACCCTCCAACTCACTGACCCGGTACAAGAAAATTGATGTGTAAATTAAAAAGAACAAAGCGTGTTGTCATTTGGGTGTTCCGTAGTTTCACGGCAAGCGCAAACAAAACCACAGCACCGAAATTTTTTATCTATTTCACGGGAGCTGTTTATTCAACGGATTTGTCCATTTTTGTGCCTGGAATTATGTGTGCTTTATCGTGAGTTTCCTCATATTTATGTATATTATTTTCACTTTTTCTGCTTTAATATTTGATAGAAAGGCGCTGGGTATGACCTTGTACCCACAGGTATTCGGCAAAAGTTGAGAACACAAACAAATGATGTTTGACAACTTATTTTTCATCGACCCTTTAAAAGATATATAAATATAACAACAAGATATGCGACTCCTCTTTTCAAAACAAAACCACCGACTCTCTTTCTGTTCGTCTCAAATGTCGATTACGGTACTTAAGATATTCCCCTATATATGCATCTGGTGCCAAGTGAAAGGCGAGGCAATAGGCTTTATGTTGATTTTCCACTTGACCGTTGGACGTTCATGGGTTATTCATAATCAATGAGAATGTTGGGGGAAAAACCCTCCGTGGAAACCCCGGGAAGTTAAGCAGTTCTAGTTTAGTGTAATAAACAAGTTTATTTTACTGGTAAGATATGACCCAGTAACCAATGCTTGGGATGGAGGTTCTTTAAAATGGGCAACATGGGTATAAACGATGGACTAAACTTGACTTTATCTCCATGTTGCATTCACGAGTTGCGATTGAGCAGCAATATGTGACCTCAAACACCAATAAATAAATAAATACCGGGGAAAACACTCCTCGTGGGACGTGCCTGTTCACTGCGGTAAACAAGTTGTGCATTACTGGTGAAATAGGACACGGAACCAATACCTTGGATGGAAGTCCTCTAAAGTGGGCAGGATGCTCTAAAATCAGTTGGGTTAAAGTTTAATCCAAATCAACTGGGATGAGTGAATATGAACCCAGTTCGGTTCATATTCACTCAGTCCAGTTCATTTGGGTTAAACTTTAACCCAACTGATTTTAGAGTGTTAGTATAAATGGCTGACTAAACCTAACTTCATTCCTATGTTGCTGACAAGATAGAGCCAAGGATGCTGAAAGTAACATAAAACACCTATTTATTTATTTATTTATTGATTTATTTATTTATTTATTGGGGTTTAACGACACTATCGTCAGTCAGGTCACCGCGTGTCGGACCGTTTTACGGTACGGGTGGAAGAAGCCGGAGTACCCGGAGAACCACCGAGCATCGGCGACCAAATCAGGCTCCCCAGCATACTAACTTCACACAACAGGGTTAGTTTGGGTTGAAGACAAGTGCTCCGTCGACGTGCGGTACGCCTTAGTACACAACACCACCGTGCCCCCACATGGGCAGTGGGGATGAAATGTCTTGTCCAAGGACACAACGCAGTTGCCGCAGTTATGATTCGAGCCGAGGAAATAAATAAATAAATAAATAAATAAATAAATAAATAAATAAATACATTGGCGCTCGAGTAACTGGGTCACCACCTAAATGTCTATCGGTCCGGTCTTTGCATTGGCTACTTTTCGTGTTCCGGAAGTTATAGCCAATGGAAGGGCGAGTTTTTGTTAGGAATAAAAAACTAAACAAATGAGTCTTCATGCGATTTCAAATTCATATAGTCTTGTTTATTAAATTAATAATAAAATTGCCGTTGTCGCGCAACTTAAGGCACGCGTGATGAAACAACTGAAAATTGTTTCTGACTTTGCTTCGTCGCCATTTTAAAACTGCAACCTGGCGCGGTTTCTTATTTTATACTTCATAAAATGTCCAGAGGCCTTGCCAGTCCAGTTAATGTGAAACATTGAAGAACCAAAACATATGCACGCTTGGTTCCATATAACCAAATTTGGATCCACTACAAGGACAAACTGATGATTTGTATCAGATTCGAGGTGGTGTCTAGAATTGGATCTCAACGAGCCGGCTTTGCTGGCGAGTTGTGACCCCATTCTGGACACCACTGAGAATCTGATGCAAATCACAGGACATGTACATTATCATGATAATTCATTTATCTAACAATTCTGTCACATAAACAGATTAAATCTTATATTATTAGTAGAGTTTTCGGACATAATGTTTGGCGAGAAAAAGTTTAAAAAAAAACCTCATATTTTATGGAACTGCATAGTTGTGCACTCTAACAATGAGTAACGCTGTCACCGCAATTTTCAAAGTTCACTTCCTATGATGATACTCTTGAATTTACGAGTGTGTGATATTGAATTGTTCAGTTTCTATTTATTGTGTGTGTGTGTGGGCGGGGGGCGCGGGGGTATTAATAGTTCTGTCGCTAACTGTAAGTAGTTTTGTTTTGTTTTGCAAGTGATCAGCTGAGTCGATCACTAAAACGCACATAGAATGTATTCAAGCGCCTATCATGATAGCCAGTCGCGTTTCCGAAAACGAGTCGTCGATATGATACGGAATCAGAATGAGTCGTCTATGTGATAGGGAATCGAAACACATTATGTGATACGTACCGTTTCTCGTGGTTTACAGGCCAAAATCTTTTTGATTGTTAGATTCAAAAACATTTTTGACCGGTGCGCAGACTAAATGCCAATGGACAAAATGCCAATGGACAAAATGCCAATCAGATAAAATGCCCATCCAGAAAATATAAACTGGACAAAATGCCAATCACATATTTTTGTCATCATAATTGTCTTTTTTTTTACTTTTTCTTCACACTAACTGTTGTTGTACTTTTACCTTTGATGAGAGCTTGTTCTTTTAAATCGATCTTTTATTTTTCTTTACCCTTACTGTTGTTTTTTCACAGCATTTGTAGGTTTGTCAATCTCTGGGATTTTGTCTGATTGGCACTTTGTCCATTGACATTTTGTCCATTGGCATTTTGTCTGTTGGACATTTTGTCCACTGGCATTTTGTCCTGGATTCCATATGACCCCCTCATTTGGAGAGCACATGATTTGGTTCTGTTGAAGTTATTTGAATTTTTTTTTTCAACAGCTCAATTTGTAAATTTCCTTATTTATATAACAGATTAATAATTTATGATTATCAGGGGCGGATTCGCGGGGGAAAGGGCGGGAACAGATCCATCACACATCCACTCACATTTTTCAAAATCCAAGTACCTACATTTACAAGTGAGCAATTTTTTTTCAGTAAACTGTATAACCTTTTACCCAATGTAACGGCCAAAACTGGCCAGCGCTATTCTCAAAAATCGCCAATTAAATTTCATTATTTTTTTTATTAAAAATTATTAGGCGATTAACCCTTTACCTAACATGAAAAAGACGACACTAGCAAAACAAATTCTTGAATAACTATTTTTTTCATTTTTTGTCTCAAAAACATTGGTTATGACCCCTCATTGGAACGAGCTCGAAAAGCTCGTTCCAAAGAGGGGTCCTAACCTATGTTTTTGAGACAAAAAATGAAAAAAATAATGAAATTTAATTGGCGATTTTTGAGAATAGCGCTGGCCAGTTTTGGCCGTTACATTGGGTAAAAGGTTATACAGTTTACTGAAAAAAAATTGCTCACATGTAAATGTAGGTACTTGGATTTTGAAAAATGTGAGTGGATGTGTGATGGATCTGTTCCCGCCCTTTCCCCCGCGAATCCGCCCCTGATAATCATAAATTATTAATCTGTTATACAAATAAGGATTTCAATCAGCGTCCGTTCAGCAAGAAACTTTCCGTCGAGCGGCGGCGCTACTCTTCCTGGGGCGATTCGACCAGCTAATTGCATAGTATGCAAACAGGAGTAAATTGTTTTATAAACGAATCAAGGTTGTCGATTATGCAACTGGTTGAGTTCTGGAAGCCCATATGGACATTATTTTGGAGTGCAGGTACCACGAGTTGAAGGCCAAGCTCTCATGGCACCAGTCAAATTCTAAAAGAAATTGGGCGTGTTATGGCCGGGAACCAGTCAGCCCTTAGATAAGTCATCGCCTTTGTTTAGATTCACCCTAATCCCACAAGGTATCCTCCCGTGAACAGGAGGAACCTATGAAAAATTGACTGGAACCTCTTTAGAAACATTATCGAAGTAAAATTAAATGCAAATGGCCTCTTAAATGCTCAGGAACTAGAAAAAGCCTGCACCCACCTTAACGAGGTTATCAACAATACACCAGATGAAATCTGTCCCAAGCAAACAGTAAAGCCGCGGATAAACAAAATAAGCCAAACTACTCTTCAAAATATTAAATAAAAAAGAAAAGCCTTCCGGTCTTACCAATCAGGGAATGATAAAATAAAAAGAAAACAAAACTTAAAACCACGTGTAATCTACTACGCGGTGAAGTAAAAAAGGCCACAGCTAACGACAATCGGGTGAGATGAAAAAAGCAACAGAAAACATTAATGGGATTAGAGAACCTAACAGGTTCTGGGATACATTTAAAATTCTGTCTGGCCAGAAGAGCAAAAGTGCCAATAATAATGCGCTGAAGACTAGCGACGAAACTATGACCATGGACGACAAGGCAAAAGCCAGCGCTTTTGCCGAACTTCTAAAGAAAGTTCATCGTTCACAAGAAGGGAACAGATATGACAACGATTTCAAGGTAAAAGTAAATAAATTTGTTCTAGATAGCAACTCAATTTTCAATGAACAGAATTTCTACCAAAGGCATAAAGACGGGGACGACCATGATTTAACCGAACCAATAAGCGTAGAAGAGGTCATGGGTATAATCATAAAATCCAAGTCATCTTCGTCCCTAGGAGAAGACGAAGTCTCTTACAAAATACTGAAACAGTGCCCCAATATCTCCTTCTTACCCAACTCCTAAACTGCTGTCTCTCCTGTGGGTACTTCCCAAAATGGTGGAAAGTGGCCACAGGAGTCATAACACCTAAACCCGACAAAGACCTTACCAACCCTTCTAACTACCGCCCAATTAGCTTCCTTAGCTGTGTTGAAAAATATTTGAGCGAATTCTCACAATGAGACACCGCAGCTATCTCAAATAAATAAACTTTTTCAACAAATGGCAAAGAGCGTATAGGAGTCAGAAAGAGAGAATCGAACACGTATATAGACCGGTCGATTATATGAAAACAGCAGTTAGTCAAAACGAAATCGTAATAGTGCTTTTCTTGGATGTTGAAAAAGCGTTCGACTCGGTATGGCACAATGGCATGAGATATAAACTAGCGAAAACGAGATTACACACTAAAATTCTGATGATCATATCATCATTTCTAACTGAACGAAAAATCAAGGTGAGGGTTAACCGCGAAGTGTCAGAGGAAGTAAAACTCGAAGCAGGCACACCCCAGGGATCGGTTCTAAGGCCGTTTCTTTTCATAAAATATGTCACGAGTGAATAACACAGAAAAAGTAGGGAAAAACTGCATTGAACTATCGCAGTTCTCACACAATAAAGACATGTGGACGGCCAGTAAGTTCCGAAACATAATTAAAAATCGTTTACAGGATACCATTCGCGATCTTTAGAGCTGGTGCGCCCTATGGCACCTCAAGCTCAATGCCGGCAAAACTCAAAAAAGGTACGTTCTTCAAGAAGCGAAAAAAAACCAGTCCCCAGTATCGATCTCCAGTTATACGATCACAAATTAGAAGCAAGCAAAGAGACCAAAGTTTGGGAATTTAGACTTAATAGCAACCTCAGTCCAAACAGTCACGTAAACTCCATTACGGTCAAAGCTACTAAAAGTATCAATTTTCTGAAGATGATCAGAGGTAAAAATTGGGGGGCAAACAAAGATGTGCTTCTCAGACTCTACAAGTCATTTATACGTGCGGTACTAGAATACGGTGCCATAATAACAAGTCGACCTGAGCAAAGCCGACATTCAGAATCTGGCCCTGCGTGTGGCACTATGCAAACCGAAATGAACACCGATAAAGGAACTTCGCGAGCTAGTACCAATAGAAACTATTGATACGCCATTAAAAGACATACAAAACAAAACCCCAACAGACTCCAAGATATTGAATTAATGGTTGAGCTGAACGAACACCGAACCCTTAACAGAAATACAAAATAGGTTTTCAGAAAATAAAAATAAAAATTAAATTGCGTAGAGTCAGTGACGACTGTCTCACTACTACTCATTGAGAACTTTAGGACTGAGTCTATGAGGACTGCAACAAAACCCCCCACAGACTCCAGGATAGTGAGTCAATGGTGGAGCTGAACGAACACCGAACCCTTAACAGAAAAACAAAATAAGTCACAGAAAATTAAAATTACTTCACATTAAATTGCGTGGAGTCAGTGACGATTGCCTCGCTACTCATTGAGAACTTTAGAATTGAGTCTGTGAGGACTGCCTCACCACCCTGCATGTGGGGAGTGGGCTCCGAAGAAACCCACCCCTCACCCCATCCATAGCAACAATCACACAACAGTCACAATATACAATAGAGCAGTTCTATCTTTCTCTAACAATGAAATGGAGTAGTGTAGTCAGTGATAATATTCAATAGCAGATTCCTATATCTCTACCTATAACTTTTTTAATTGAACATTCTCAAATTCTCTTGCTACATTCGTTGCTTGTTATCAAGAAGGCGCGTGGAAATAGTAGACGAAGCGTAGGAGAAATTGGTACAACCTAACTTTCTGTTAACATACACAGGAAACCACCAAACACCAGGCAAGGATTGAAACAAGCTGGCCTGGCTGGGACAAGTGTATATTTTAAATAAATAAACATTTGAATAAAGATTTCACAGCCCTTTTAAAGGCTTTCGTGTGTGTGTTTCTGTGTGTCCCCCCCCCCCCCCCATCGCCCCTTCATCTGTTCTCCCTGAAGGCAGACCAGATGGCCAAGGCTCAGCATCCACTCTCCCTTACAGGCTGATGGATAACTCCCAGCTTCAAAAACACATATTGATGGATTTTTTCCTTTTTGTAACCGTTATGGATAACATGCCCCTGATCCCAAACCATCGACTGTTTGGGTTTCTTTTTCTTTTTTCTAAAATAACCAACAAACCGCGGTTTCATTATTACCATAAATATGCCCACGTTTCTAACAAACACAGAGCAGAATTCTTGTAGTTATGCACAATTCCAAGTCATCTTCCAGTTCTCGGTTCTCGGAAATCTGCACCCACTACCCTACTGCCAGTGCGCTCACTCAAACCAAATAAGATCATCGGTTCTCGCTTCCGACTCTCGTGGATTCCTAAGCAAATAAAGTTATAAAGCAAATAAAGTTATTCGGGTCACAAGGGATTTAAATCCCACATCGTCCCTGTGCGCCTTTGGCGCGCTGAAACTTTTCATTCACATAGATTCACCCGTCTGGAATATTTCAGTTGGGGGAAATGAGAGTGTATGGTTCGCCTTTCCGACCAACTTATATATTTCGGACGATTGAATCTGAAAACTTTCATCAAGATTAATTTGCTGTGAATCAAAGCTGCAACCTTGAGTTGAGTAAACAATTTCACTTCAAAGCTGCTCAAACATGACATAAAGCACATGCAGAGCATCCGACGCCTTCGTACAAACTCTCAGGCCACCAATTCTGCTGGGGATTCGCCACTATTATGGCTGTTTGTTTACCCACTTTTTGTGGAAATGTGGGCGCAGACGACCGTTGATGTGATGTGATCTTCCTTTATTTACACAGATATACAGAAATTCTTACCTGGTGCAATTGTAGATATTCTAGGCAATTAGTATTTAATTACCCTTGAAAACATCAAGATATTAACAGAATTTGTGGAACTATCCGATGTTATCATAAAACTACGGCTGTTGTGAGTCTTGATTTCTGATTGTAATGTCATCAAAATGTCGATCAAATCAAGCCTTGATCAGGCGCGTAGCCAGGATATCAAAGTTGGGGAAGGGGGCAAGAGTAATATCTAGGGGGCATACAGAATATGATTCGTTGCATCATTCGAGGACTGCAACAGCAAGATGTGGGCAAGCACAAGAGGGGGTGTCCCCCTCTTATTGGCGGGACACACACACACACACACGGGGAAAATTTTGTGGAATTCGAGACAAAAAACACAATTTCCTTGACCCTGAGTCCGTTTGTGTCCATAATTTATAAGTTGTGAAAGGCATCAATAATAAGACCACAATGTGGACTAACGAGTTGGCGAAAGGCATTAATAATTAGGCGACAATGTGGCTTAATTATTGATGTCTTTCACAACTTATAAATTATGGACACAAACGGACTCAGAATCAAATAAATTGCTAGATATTAAAATTTCTTTCCTGATGTTCTCTATATGGGTCAACATGGGGGGGGGGGGTGACTGAAATTGGGGGGTGGGCATATGTCCACAGCCCCCCCCCCCCCCCGCGGCCTTGATTGAGTGTGGCCGAGAGAATACGTGCGCTGGTCTCTCATGCCAGAGGTCCCGGGATCGATCCACTGTCGGGGAAAGTTCGCGAGGTGTCCGAACACTCTCTGTCAGCATCAATTGTGGAGTTGATGCTGTCATGGCGTACCGTCCTATCGGGTGGAGACGTAAAATGGCTGTCCTATGTGTGGAGAGAGACACACTCCATGCAGGCTAAAGATCCCTTTATAGTATTCGAGAAGAGTGAGGCCACGAAGCTATGGAGGTCATCCCATACACTTGCGCCATTGGCCCAAGGAGAGGCGTTAATATAAGTTGCATAACTTGTTCGCCAATCCTTGTAAAACAAATAAGATTAAATAAATAACACTTCTAGCTTTAATTCACGGAAAATGAATCTTTATGAAAATTATCCGACTCAATCGTTGGTTCACTTTTCCAACCAACTGAAGTATTCCAGACGAGTTAATCTAAACAGTGACGATGACCTATTTTGAGGGAAAGACTGGTTCGGGTCATAACAACTTCGTATTTCTTACAGAATTTGACTGGTGGCTTGAGAGTTTTCGAAACATTCCACCCAGTTAAGATTTTTCCGATCTGTCCAGATCATCAAATGTTTTGTTAAATGCGCTTTCTGATCAAGCAATGTTTTGTGCAATATCGGTGAAGACTTGAAAGCTTTCATCTCGAGATTGCAAAATAAATAAAACGAACAATGAAAGACGTGATTAATTACATCAAAACCTAAATGTGGCGATAAAAAAGTCATCGCGTTTGGATAATTGAACGAAGTTAATTTGTCACTGGGCTTAACGGTAATAAAATGTCCGCTTTAAATCAAAATTGACGACAAATCTCAAACTCTCACAGAAAATTTATGTCCCAAGCTGCAGACCAATTAGCAAGTGCCGTAACAAATTGCCACCTCGTTTCAGGTTCCCTGTGGCAATAATAACACCCCTGTAAGATGACAACATAAATCACGAGCTGATAGTGACGCAAGGATAATATTCTCACATGAATTATTGAAACTTCTACATATAAATTATTTTGTTTGAGTGGCAATACTCTTCTCGGTCCCGATTGCATATTAAACAATAAATCTTTGTGTAGAACCTTGGGAAATGGAACAGTATTTGATAACCGAGATAAACACTTTCAGTTTTTCTGGTATTCTGAAATCCAGTTTGTTGCGTCGAGGGCAGGGACACAACTTGGAGGTTTTCAGTTGGAGTGTGTGGGGGTGGGGTGGGTGGGGGTGGGGGTGGCTGTTATAGATCTATGAAAATTCCAACTAGGGATGGATACTTAAAGGGGTGCCTAACTCCACTCCTCCGTCCCCCCCACCCCCGGTAGGAGGAAATTTTTAAAAATGTTGACTCCGAGTGACTGCACTGGTAGGTTTTAGAGCATTCTGAGAATATTTCCACGCAGTTTAAGGGGACGTCCAACCTAACTTTGGTCAAATTTCATGTAATTTTCTTTCAAGTCTAAAAAAGGCCCAAAATGAATAACCCCAATAAATTATATACCAAAATGCTTGGAATGAAACATAGAACATGTGGAAACTGAAATTTGCCATGGAACTGCTGCCATGTGTAAATAGCACCACCTGAAAGTCTGCTATGGCATAAGTAAGAGAACAAAATTTTTACAATAAAATACCTCAAAATAAAATAACAGCTGTATTCTATAAACATTTAAGTACATACTCGAAGAAATCTTTTCCTAATTCATGAAAGTAATGAAGATTGAGACCAAATGTTATAAGTGGAGTGCTCACTGATTGAAGGCAGACATCGTTGTGTCCTTGGGCAAGACACTTCACCCCCATTGCCCATGTGGGGGCACGATGACGCCGTGTACTAAGGCGTACTGCACGTGATGGTACGCCTGTCTTCAACCAATCTAACCCTGCCTGTGCTGCAGTGCGGAGTTACGATGTTGGGGAGCTGGCAGCTGCTCGTCGTTGCTCGGTGGTTCTCTCCGGGTACTCCGGCTTCCTCCACCCGTAAAACTGTCACGGTCATGATTAGCCATTGTGCATAAATATGTGACCTTAAACATAAATAAATAAATAAATGAAGGCAGACATTTTCTTTTGTTTATGTTTTGATTTGGGGAGTTCAACAAAGGTCAACTTGAAGGAGTCCAGCAGAAGAAGTATGGAAGGACAAAAGAGTGTCTCCCAATATCAAGATGTATGTGTTACTGTAATGGTTTGGAAAGAAAATATGATATTCTCCTATGTAGAATGCACTGCAAAGTCATACATTGTAGTTGAATAAATATATTTACAAACCCCTTGCACTGTAACCCCTTTTATCTCATGCATCAATTTGATAGTGATTAAATTGTTAAATTTGTCTGGTTTATCAATAAGTATATTAGCTTTGTTTAACTCTTGGACACCAATACACTCATGATATCTGTTGAAGAAGAAATAAGGGTAACTGTAACCTGTCACTGCAATAAACCATCTAATGTACTTAAAAGTACATTGTTATTCAAAAAACATCAAATCAACCTTACATAACCATTATTGCATGTACTTTCCCCAAGGAGGCTTACTGACATATTGAGATCAGAAGGGCACATCCAGAGGGTCTCACATATTTTTTTCAAGAACGCAGTACACAAAGCAATCCCCAAAAGATGACAAGTGAGCTCCATTTGACACAGAAAATTTGGGGGGGGGGGGGGGGGGGGGACTCTCTTCCTTGTATGACTCTACCTCCGGCACTCAAGGCATATGCCTTTTTTCTCAAAGTTTAACTCTTTTTTCTTTTTGAAGATCCTGGCCACACATGTTCCAAACACTATCAGACAGGTAAACCTCCAAATAAGTGTATCTGCAAAAATCATGTTACATTGCAAAACATTCTTTTTAGAGTTTTAGTTCTGGACCTTTCATGCTTCTTACTTCCAACTATAACACTTAATTTATCGATTAATGGGTGAATAGAAAAGTCCTGCCATAATCAACATTTTGAGTTCCATAAGCCTTCAAAACAGCTCCAATAAAAGTGTCAAACATCAGATTGGTGGCTTTATACAGAATATTCATTAGGTTTTTGCTTGATAAGTAATAGGAACAAAATCTTCACAAGAAAATTCTGTAGCAATACAATTGAGGGTATTAGCAGGCACTCTGCAACAAATTGTAACAAATCAACTAGTTATAAACAAAATTTTCTAACTCAAAAGAGTGAAAAAGTACCACAACTCTGAAAAAATGTGGGAAGAAACACATGCTACAGCAGCTACACAGGTATTGTTTCTCCATGATGCTCGATCACAAAACCAAATATCCTTCAAATTGGAGTAGCAATGGTTGAGATACAAGGGGGAATGTTGGTACATGCAATGATGAATGGGCAAGACTAAGATTAAGAGGACAGGGGGTCACCACTGCACGGCCCTAGATGCACCTTTGATTTTCCAACTTTCACTAAGTTCCAGGTCTGGGGCATAATAATCGCAACACACCCAACTTATCAGTTCATAATTTCAGTAAAATAAAAGAAATTATCAATTTGAATTAAATAATAGATGATGTAAAAATATTTGGCTTCCTTCGCCTTCTCGTACTATTTAATTACCACAAACAATGTCAGTTTGATGCCGACAAACGAAACTGAACGCATGTGGTTTGATTAAAAAGTAACTCGGCATGAATAATGAAGAAATTGCGAATATTTCGTGTATTTCATTTATTTAAAAGCCAATTGCAGCTAATATTGACCGTGCATTCGATAATTCGTTTCGGTTTTGACCACACGGCCACGCGGTTATGTTTATTGTGATATGCAAATTGAGGGATGGTTTCCCGTGAAGGAGATTTGTCACATTTGTCAGTGTAAAACGATCATAAAAGACACTGATCGACGCTTGTATTACTATGGTTGGTTGGAAGAAAAAACTAAATTCTCAGCATCGTCCAAGCGCACCTTATTTAAAAGCACGAATGCATCATTTTCAACCCATCTTCAATCGGTCCTTTGCAGACATCAAACATACCCGCCTTCAAATTCCATGGTTACTAGGACGTAAATAACTTCGCAGCGACAGTGGGAAATTAACACGCTCAATATAGTTCCAGGTCACTTGGAATATACTTCGTGAAAAAGTGATTTCTGAAGCATTCTGCTTACTTTGTTATGAATATTGCCTTATTTTATGTGTATCGTCCCGATTTTATACACTCGGTTATTTTTTTTACAAGTGGTTCATGTTGTCTTTCTAGTGCGCAATAATTCAGATTTTTTGTCAACAAAAAAGTTCAGACGGCCTGTAAACACGAGAGGGAATTTCGAACCATATTTTGCAGTTATGACATTAACAGCTCAAGTACTTTCTGTCACCTGTTTGCAAATACGCTCATACATTGTCTCGAACAAATAAAGGGCGTGATCACGTCCTTGCATTCTTACGATTGCCCAAATTGAGTATTTCTGCAAGAACCACATCGTAATCACATGACCGGAAAAACATCGTTGAAACATGGCCACATCCGGAACATCAAAAATTTGTGTTGGTGTTATTACATTCAAACGTCAAAACCCACCAGAGTGTGTGTCAAAAAAAAAAGCTTTCTCCGAGTCTGTAGTATGTTATCATTATATTGAGGACAAGGCTTTCGAATTACCGATTATTTTGTGGTTTTAACGGTTCGTTACTTATGCCATTTGCAAATTAATCTTCTTCAAAATCATAAAATTCACTTTTTTTTCTGAAAAAAAATATATGTACCTTTTCTATGCACTTTACTCATTATTTTGATATATAATTTGCCTTTCCTTACTTCTTTTATCTGTTTCTGAGGCATTGGGAAAAATATCAAAAAATTGACCAAAGTTAGGTTGGACGACCCCTTAAATGACTGCAGCTAAATATCTATACACATAATTTGAGGTTTTAAGGCAGCACAAAATGGCAATTTCTTGTGGTACTGTAGTCTGTACATGTAAGTTGGCCCTATCTGCCTTCATCAGGCATTGTGTGAATTACATGAATGTACATGTATGGAGAATGCTCAAAAATCAGTATGCAACCAATAATATATTAATTAATCATCTCAAATATGAGGTCATGCTGAGCAGTGAGCGCACTAATCTTGAAATAAAATCAAAGACTTAGAACCATTCATTATGCTTACAGAGTATGAGTATTGAGTTAGTTAAGGGCCTATTTATTTATTTATTTATTGGTGTTTAAGGTCACATACTTATGCACAATGGCTAATCGTGACCGTGACAGTTTTACGGGTGGAGGAAGCCGGAGTACCCGGAGAGAACCACCGAGCAACGACGAGCAGCTGTCAGCTCTCCAACATCGTAACTCTGAACTCTGCACCGTAGCACAGGCAGGGTTAGATTGGGTGAAGACATGCGCACCATCGACGTGCAGTACGCCTCAGTACACAGCGTCATCGTGCCCCCATGTAGGCAATCGGGGTGAAGTAGTTAAGGGCCTATATAAGTAATGAAATTTTGTTTGTTTTGAAAATTCTCTCCTCTGAGATTCCTTCAATTCAAATTAAATATACACAAATTATACATCAAAATGAAGGTTGGGATGTATAGAACACGAAACACATGTGTAATCAACTCATAGAGTCGACTGTAGGCACCACTGGTTCCTGGAAGTCTGCTGCCGTATTCGCACCAGGACTGATAATTTAATAATATTTCACGAAAACAACTTGTGGCCAAATGTGCTTTACATATCCAAGAACAAAGCTAGGGGATAAAAATTCTTCAAAACACGGCGACAGAGCTGCATTGGGGAAAGTTCCAAAGCCTTTGCTTTTGTTTACGTATGAGTATACTTTCGATTTCCGGTCGACGTCATCAGACAGAAAAAGCATGTAAAAACAACGCCATCTGAAATCAAATAATGAAAAAGATCGCCTTCATACAGTATACTGTTATTAGATAGAGATTGCACAGTTGCCATATTCAGTGCAAGGTATCATGATACCTGTTGAAATTTCTTAGAATTACGATTTTGTTTTTTGATGGAAATTCGTGGTAACGAGTGATTTGCGCATGTCTGTCGAGCATGGAAACCATCTTCAATAAAAAATGCAGACAGTGTTGTCCTTTTCCAAAATGCAGACCTATCGCTGTATTCGAAAGTGTTTTGAATGCCTAGCTTTGTTCTTGGATATATGAAGCACATTTGGCCACAAGTTGTTCTGATGACATATTATTTTATTATCAGTTCTGGTGCGAATACGGTAGCAGACTTCCAGGAACCAGTGGTGCCTACAGTCGACTCTATGAGTTGATTGCATATGTGTTTCGGGTTCTATACATCCCAGCCTTCATTTTGATGTATAATTTGTGTATATTTAATCTGAATTTAAGGAATATGAGAGGTGAGAATTTCAAAATAAACAAAATTCCATTACTTATATAGGCCCTTAACTAACTCAACGTATTTGTCACAATATATGCGAGATATTTGTTTCCATAATACCAAGTACAAATATATATCGGTCGTTCTTGAGAGTACAAAGCCAAAGAAAACTGTGCACAATTTTATTAGTAACTTTAAAAATTCCAGGACACAGCCTCACAGGGGGCACATTTTGAATCCTAATACAAACTACAGTCTGTTAGTGCATTGCATATAGAAGAGAACAAAGTGCGTAACACGATCACGATTGTGGAATTAACTTAGGAGCCGCTGAGCGAGTACTCGGAAAATCCTGCTTTGTTCCATTAGGATTCTGTCTGTGGGAGTCGGCGGTTGGAATTTTCACGGAAATGTAAAACCACATTCGAAAAAAATCTCCGTTACAACAATTCTTCGAATTTCCAACTGTTGGAATTTTTGCTTGAAAAAATTCCAACTATCTTGATTTTTGGACAAATATTGGAGGGGGGGGGAGTGTGTGGGGGGGGGGGGGGGCAGTGTGAGGAGGGAGGGGGGGGGGTAAGACAGACGTCGGAAGTAGGGCCCGGCGAGTCACGATGTTTCTGTCAAGCAAAAGGTTCGAAACCGAATCGAATCTCAAATAGAATCCACGTTTCCACGCGGTGTCTCAGTGGTAGGCTGTTGGACTTCTGTGCTTCGATCCCTGTCCGGGACGACCCGTGTTGTATCCTTGGGCAAGACACTTTATCCCGGTTGCCTACATTGGAGGGCACGATGACGCCGTGTACTAAGGCGTACTGCACGTCGACGGTGCACATATCTTCAACCGCTGTAACCCTTGTTGAGCGGAGCTTGAACAGAGTTAGAATGTTGAGGAGCTGACAGTTGCTCGTCGATGCTCGGTGGTTCTCTCCGGGTACTCCGGCTTCCTACACCCGTAAAACTGTCTCGGTCACGATTAGCCATTATGCATACGTATGTGACCTTAAACATCAAGAAATAAATAATAAATATCTCGTGAACCCAATATCAATAACCATACTAGACTATTAGAAAATTGACAGGTATCACACAAGTGGTCAAAGAAAAAAGCCATTTGTCGTCCTTTGAGAACAACAAGGCGCCATCTGCAATGCCAAAGCATTGCAGATGGCGCCTTGGTGCACTTAACTGACGATATATTGTGCAAACGAGCTTAACTCGATCTCCACTATCGCTTCAAATGCCATTGTTTATTAATTTTTCGAGTGGATACATTCAATCTTATTCATCAGAAAACTTCAGAGTGAGTTCAGAATGCAGGCAATAAAGAACTGTATGAAATACAAATCTCCCAAGGATTCGATTTTTTTCGAATAATCGAGATGGTTTCAAATCGATTAAGTGACAAGATTCGAAATCGAATCGAACCTCGAACGCCCGCCGGACCTTAGTCAGAAGCTATCAGAAAGAGGTGCCGCTGTCAGACTGAGCACCGAACAGATGGTGCAAGTTGGAGAACCGGGTTACTCATTTGTCTCTTTCCCAAATGGGATTAACATGAACAAATTATTTACAGATTTTGGACAGTGAATAGACTGTCGAAATAGCCTACGTGTTAGAAGTTAGCCAATCAGAGGTACGGAAAGTCACGTGAGATATAATATTAGCTAAGATGCTTGGGAATTGCTCGGGAAAATATCAAGTGCATCGGACCACACGAAATATGATAGGCCCGTTCAGTCCTATTATTCCAACTGCCACACTAATTATTATTACGCACAATCTTGAATTTAATATATCAAATTTTTGATATGTCGCATATTTGGCACAAAAGTCCCAAATCTACCGTGTTAAGACACGATATTACAGGAAGAGAATTTAGTCAATAAGAATGAAGACAAGTATTTTATACATGTGGAGCTCTACCTTTGCTTCAACTTCATGACCCCCAACCCCCCAAAAACCCTCCCTATCATGGTTTTCGTCGGGCAGAGGTTGGGCAAGAAATGATGAAACACAAAGTTGGGCACACGTTCTTGCTTGCCCGACGAAAACATACACACACTTTGGAGTACTCAGTTTGGCAAAATCTCTTGCTTGCCCGACAAAAATATAGACAGATTAGAAAGCGCAATAAATGCCCAATTGAATACATTGGTAAACAAACATGACAAATATGACAAACTCCTAAATTTCAGTTTTCATTCCAAAGTTCCAGGAGATATCCTATCGTCAAACATAAATGTCATATATCTTTAAAACTGAATGATTATGGGCACTCTAATATCAGTTGGGTTAAAAGTTAGCCTAAAACAACTGGTCTGAGTGAATATGAACCCAACTGGGTTCATATTCACCCAACCCAGCTGGTTTGGGTAGATTTTGAAAATGATTTTCGAGTATAGAAGGGTACGGAACTTTACATATTTATTCATCTGTTCTATGCTTAAAAACTGGTGAAGATTAAAGTTTGGTCAAGGGAAATTTGTCGGTCAATATTTAGGCTCTCTGTGGGAACATGCCCATTTTGGGTTTCACCCAAAATTTGTATTTCAAGAATCCATGGGGTAACTTGAACCAAATTTGGCATGTAGTATAATTGGGTCATAAGTACTTGATTGATGCTCGAAAAAACATTTTTCATAGCCCCATGGGAACCCCAGGAGCTCGAAAATTCAAACGCCCATTTTTCAAAAACTCCACGAACCAGAATATTGTTTTTTGATATGCAGCTTCCTCAGGTCCAGTGGAATGAGATGGACCCACAACATTGCTATCCGTTTTGTCATGGGTGCCGTATAGGGATGCCCATTTTAACACTGTTGGCCATGAGAAAATGCTGAGTCATTATGTTTCTTGCACGCCATCAACTAATTTGAAATTTGTCTTCTTCAGGTGGCGCGGTGGTTCAGTTGGTAGAGGTGCAGGCTTCAAGCCGAGAGGTTTGAATCCCACTTGCAGCAACCGCGTTGTGTCCTTGGGAAAGACACTTCGCGCCCATTGCTCACGTTGTGCGTGGTGGCGTTGTGTACTAGGGCGTACTACACGTCGATGGTGGACCTGTCTTCAACCATTGCTAACCCTGCTTGTGTGGAGTTAGTATGTTTGGTAGCCTGACAGTTGCTCGTCGTTGCTCGGTAATTCTCTCCAGGTTCTCTGGCTTCCTCCACCCATAAAACTGTCCGACACGAGGTGACCCTGACTGTCGATATTGTCGTTAAACCTCAATAATAAAAAAAATAAATAAATGAATAAATAACTTGTCTTCTTCTTTAAAACCACTGTGTCAAATTCATTCATATATGACACAGATCATCTTTAGAGTATACCCTTTCCACTTTGTTCAAATGAAGCTGCTGCCATCTTCGCGCTGGGGTTAATGCCCCAAAAAGCCCAAATATTTAAAAAACTTCCTCTCGTGAATGCTTTGAGAGAATGCTTTGGTATTTGATATGGAACTTCCTTTGGTGATGAAGAGTAAAAGATTTTCCATGCATGTTGATAGGTCAATATTTGGGCTCTCTATGGGAGCATGCCCATTTTGGGCTCCATCCAAAATTTGTATTTCAAGAACCGATGGGCTGATTTGAACCAAATCTGGCATGTCGTTTAATTGGGTCATAAGTAGTTGATTGATGCTCGAATTCTTTTTTCACAGCCCTGTGGGAACCCCAGGAGATAAAAATGGAAAAAATTCAAATGCGCACATTTAAAAAAACTGCACGGACCACAATATTGTTTTTTGGTATGTAGCTTTCTGAGGGCCAATGGAATCAGATGGACCAAATATATTGCTATCGCTTTTGTCATGAGGTGCCATATGGGGATGCCCATTTTAGCACTGTTGCAATGGGAAAATGCTGAGTCATCATCTGCTTTGTGCTCCATCGACTAAGTATTCTTCAGAACCTTTGGACAAAAATGGAAACTAATTTGGTACAAAACACCTTGGCGGCAGTGGCGTGGGGGATGGGCCCGCAGTGCCCGCATTGCGGGGTGGGGGGGGGGCGGTCCGGCTTGAATGGGGGGCCCGTCTTGAAGGACGTCTCAAAGCTGGAAGAAAGAGGGAAAGGGAGAGAGAGAGAGAGAGAGAGAGAGAGAGAGAGAGAGAGAGAGAGAGAGAGAGAGTAAAAAAGAGTAGAGGAAGAGAGATAAATAAACGATAGAAGGAAATGACGACAGATACAATGAAATAAACAAATAGATAGGAGGAATGGGGTTGACACTGAGGCTAGAGAGGTCGTTTTTCCCACCAATAGGATAAGTAAGTATATGTCTTAATAAAGACGTAGTCAATCCTGATTTGGTTCTATTCAACATTTGATAACTGGAAAATATCACGAGTGTCATAAATGTTAATTTTATGAACTAAATTCAAGATTGGCTATGTTGGCGTAGCACTTATGGTTATCTTTTATACGTGCCAGGTTGTGTATGTATTGATATGTTTACCTGTGTGACTGTTGCACAGTCCACAGTGTACCAATACGCATAATTTCAAACTCTCACTTCCACACGACGTACTGTTTGTAGTCTTTGTATTATTCTTTTAAGCGAATGCTACATCATTGTAACTGATAGTGGTGAGAAATGAACAATATACACATATGGTGCCTCTCAAGTCACACATGTTGGGAACTTGGGCGTGCATGTGTGTATCGTTGGATGGTGGGGGTGAAACTTAAAACATGTAATGAAAAATGAAAAAATCTACAAGAGTCGTACTTTTAGAATCGTTTAATTTATGGCGTATGTACTACGTGAAATCCTGTATGCTGTGCACGGAAACAACACTAAATTTGCTCCCTTTTTTTAAGGCAACCACCATTATGAAAGGACCCCCGTCTCTATCTCGCGTGGCGGGGGGCACAAGATTTTCCGCTACGCCACTGCTTGGCGGAGTATACTCTTCTGAGTTTTTATCCCCAAAAGTTGCTACTTCCCTTGGGGCTGAGGTTAATGCCCCAAAATCCCCCCCAAAAATTAAAATGTTCTTTTCATGATCTACCACAGAGAATGCTTTGATATTTAGTATGAAACTTCACTTGGTGATGGAAAAATTTGAAATTTGTTCAAAGTTGGTAGGTCAATATTCAGGCTCTCTGTGGTAGCATGTCCATCTCGGGCGCCACCCAAAACTTCTGTTTTATGAATCGATGGGCTGATTTCAACCAAATTTGGCATGTACTATAAGTGGGTCATAACTACTTAATTTATGTCCGAAATGTTTTTGTCGCTGCCTCTGGGAACCTCAGGAGCTAAAAATAGAAAAAATTCAAATGCCCATATTCAACAACTGCATGGACCAGAATATTGTTTTTAGTATAAAGCTTCCTTAGGACCAGTGGAATCAGATGAACCCCAAACCATTTCTATCAATTTTGTCATGGGGTGCCGTATGGAGATGCCCATTTTAACATCGTTGGCAATGGGAATATGCCGAATCATTATCTTTCTTGTGCTCCATCAACAAAGTATTCTTCTTTAGAACCTTTGGGCCAAGTCTAAACTAATTTGGTACAAAGCATCTTGGTAGAGTTTACTCTTCTGATTTTTTTCCCGAAAAGTTACTATGCCCCTTGGGGTGTGGTTAATGCTCCATAAGCCTAAAATGCTCTAAAAATCATCTTCTCATAAGCCACTCGCAATAATGCTTAGATTTCTGGTATGGAACATATTTTAGTGATGCAGACTCACGTTTTTCAAAGGAACTCAGTAGGTCAAAATTTGGGCTCCACTCAAAATTTCTAGTTCCATAACCAATGGGCTGATTTGAACCAAATTTGCCATGTAGTATGACTGGACCATAAGTACGTGATGTATGCCCGAAAATTGTTTTCCTGGGGGGTGCGAGGAAGGCTATTTAGAGAACCGCAGAATTTAAAAACAAAAATCTTTTTCGTACGGACACTTTTTGGAGAATTCACAGAACAGAGCTTTGTTTTTGCCTATAGGAAGCTTTCCTAGGACCAGCAGAAATGAATGGCCCCAAAATTGCCCTTAATTGTGTCATGGCAAATCAAAAAATTGCTCTTGCTGTCCATTACTTACTGACATACAATTTGAGCCAGGTGAGCGTTTTAGGCTCACTTGAGCCTCTGGGGTATTATGGTTTAACGACACTTTCAACACCCAGGGTCACCTCATGTCGGACTGTTTTACGGGTGGAGGAAACCTGAGTACCCAGAGAGAACCACCGAACAGTGACGAGCAACTGTTAGACTCCCCAATGAACTAACTCTGCACAAGCAGGGTTAGCAATGGATGAGGACAAGTGCAACATCGGCGTGCAGTACACCTCAGTACACCTTAGTACACAGCGCCGCCGCGCTCCAACATAGGCAATCAAGATTAAGTTTTCTTTTTATAATTCATACAATATAAATGACAAAGAATCACGGATCAAAGGACTTTTTCATGTGTACCACGTGGCAAGTATTTGTTTATTGTGTAAAAAGGTCTGCTCTACTGGTAAAATGGGGCCCGGTAACCAACGCCTGGGATGGAAATCATCCAAAATAGTGAGTGTAGGTATAAACGATTGGCTAAACTTGATATCATGCCTATGCAAACCTGAAAATAAGCAATCTGTCATTTGCAGAATGAGGACCCCAGAGGGTGAATGTGCTAATGCTATCCCATACAGTAGGCCAATGTATCTTATGGGTACCTCCTTCTGTTTAGGTTTGAGACCTTGATTCAGATTGAGGTTCACAGGGGGTAAATTTAGTGATGCTACCCTGCTATGCAGGGTAGCATCACCAAATTCACCCTCTGGGGACCTCATTTTGCAGATGACAGTCTGCTTATTTTCTGGCTTGTACCTGTGCTGTGGTCACGGAAAGCCATAGACGCTAACGTGACCTTAAACACAAATAAATAAATACTTTCAGATACAGCAAATCTGAAACTTCAAAGCCATCATTTATAAAGTTATCTTATTAACTGGTAGTGTAATGAAATGCCCTCCACGGAGCGCATCGGGTTAACCTCCGTGGGGCGCGTCGGAGTCATATGATTGCACTCGAGAGTCTTGGTTCCCGAAGTGTTAATGTGTTAATCAGAGTGGCCAAGTCCTACTTGGTAATAATTCTCTGTTGTATCAACTTTAATAAGTAAACGCTGTTTTCAAGCACAAGTTATGTAATTTTATTCATATTCCTAGTATATTTGCATTGCATAACATCAGTGCAACTGACCTAAAAAAGTACTCTGCGCACTTACTATAAGTGGAGCACGAGACACGAAATTAGACAATTTTCGACAGAATTTGCAATTATGACTGGCATATTAGCTAGTAAAAGCCTAACCTATAATAACCTCATCAGAATGCTTTTGACAGATTTTAGCATTGTATACTGACCCGACCTAACCTCAACACACCCAGTATAACTTTCAGCTCTGAGAATTGTGCAATCTTGCACGTTCGCTAGGTGACACTGTCGGTTTTGAATGGTTTTGTAATTATACACCTACTAATTGCCAATGTCCTTTTAAATGCGAGAACGCATACTCTTAGCATAGGATACCCGCAGGATGCCCTACTATCCCGGAATGGAAGTAAGGGGTTAAGAAATACCTCTCCGCCATCTTGGGGTATAAGTGGTGTTCTGTGGTGTTTTATGACGTCAATTGAAACAAGATCTGTCCGAGTAAGCACGAATCAAACCGTATTTAAACAAACGGAATCACCCGAGACTTCACTTCTCTCTTTGGTCTTCCGTAGTACAAGAAGTCACTCTCCTGCTCGTGGAAGGACGCCGCCGAACGCTGCCAGGCCAGACAACAGTTCCAGACACAGGACGCGATGAGAGCGATGCGATAATTTCGACTTAGTCTCATTTCGTATCTGATATATTTTAGAAATTTACCAGAGAGAGAGAGAATATTTCTGTACAAGTTTAATTTGTAGGAACTTTATTTAGGGTTTAGCGAATAAACGTAGAAAACTGTAAGTAACTTTTATATGTTTTGAATTCACCCTTTCGCCGCGGCTTCAGTATCAAGAATTGTTGCAGACTCTACAGAAACTGGTTGCCTCCTAAGACTGAACACTTAAATTGTCCTGTGTCCACTTGCCACGATTGTAGTCCGAACCCAAATCCACTAGATGATCATTTTTCCGGGGTACTTAACCCTGCTATGCCACAGTAGATGTCTAAATTGTTTTTCAAAGGTGATTTATAACCTGAGTATTTTTTTCCAAAATACAATGCTACTACCATAGAGAGTTTCAGATTAGAAAGATTTTGTTGGTAAATAATTATTTTGCAACATTCTATTAGGGAGAGCCAGTTGTGACTCTGCAATAAATTGTAGCAAAACAATTTATGTATGCATTTTTTCTCATGTCGAGAAAATAAAAAGCTAATACAAAAACAATACAAAGCGACTATAAGTGGCTTTCATCACCTTCTGAGAAAGGCATGCTATTGGCTTCTAACACCCAAACTAATGATCAATGGCGACGGAAGACATTCCAAGGCAGGTAGACATGTCTTCTTTTCGAGTTGCAATCAGGCACGCAGCCAGGATTCTATAATAGAGGATGCCGAAGACAGGAGTAGTTAGGGAAGGCACTTGGGCGTAAAAATTTAACACTGAAATCTCCATAGACATTGCTTCGCCGGAGCAAATTTTCGTCCAGAAAGAAACGGGCGTAAAAATTTAACACTGGAAATTCCCATAGACAGTTTGTTCGCCAGAGTGCCATCGGACGATGGCACTCTGGCGAAAAAGAAATGTCAATGCGAATTTTCAGTGTTAAATTTTTACGCCCGTTTCCTTTTACGTCAATTTTCATGCCAAATTCAAAACCCTATGGGAATTTTCAGTGTTAATTTTTTACTCCCGTTTCCTTCAAGACGAAAAATTGCTCTGGCGAACCAATGCCTATGGAGATTTCAGTGTTAAATTTTTGCGCCCAAGTGCCTTCCCTAACTACTGACAGGTTGTTTTGGTGGGATCTCACCCACAGTTTAGTCATAACTAGGCCCCTCCGATCGTTAGACCATCCTCACACTTCCTTTCTAGAAAGTGGGGAATGGGTAACGACTGGAGTAGCCCCCACCCTGAGAAAGTTTTGCACGCCTCAGTGAGAGCGAATCTGGGGCATTTGGAGCGTGTGGAGCCCTATATTGGAGACCATTTTAGAGTTCCATTTTATGTGAAAGTTGCATTGGGCCAGTGTTTTTGTTTTGTTTTTTATTTTTTATTTTTTATTTTTTTTTTGGGGGGGGGGGGTCAAAATTTTAGACGAGGTCAAGGCTCCATTCCCCACCAGCCCCCACCCCGTGGCTACGCCACTGGTTGCAATCTCGTGAATCTGTAGGTAGTTCAAGACTTCTTGTCCAACTAGGGAAATTCTTGTGTCCTCAATTAGTAAGAAATTTCCGAGAATCAGCCACGATGTGCTACTTTCTGAGTGACATTTGAGGTTCATATTCAACTGCCAGGTTTGCACCAAAGATCCACACACACTGACTAGAACAATCGAGGCCTGGCATTATTTATGAGTGTAGAAGTGCTGCCTGCCTACTGCACACCTAGAAAAAAATTGAGGAGGGCAATTTTTTGCACCCCTTGATTTTCTGGAATGCCAGACCTGTTTGGGACTGCCTTTAAAATCTATTATCATTTTGTTCCCTGAGTTCCAATGTGTGCTCTGTGCCTACTGGCACAGAGAACACATTGGAACTCAGGGGACGATTTGTCAATGTTGCATTGATTCGCAATAATTCATGACCCATTCTGTATTGCATGTTGATACATTCTGAGTGTAGAAGACAGTCACATAAGAATTGAATGCAACATTTTTAATAATGAGAAGATGTGTGTGCCAATTTTTCCACTTTGTAGCTGAATATTGCACAATTTTTCAGTCACAATATTAATACCTTGAAGCGAACATAACCAAAATAGCATACAGGTTTTTGTATTGAAAATTTCAAGTGCAATTGCACTCCCAAGCAATCTGAGGAGGGCAATTGTTTTGCACTCCTTGATTTTCTAGATTGCCAGGCCTGGCAATCGAGCTTTGCAATATAGCTCCTGTGTGCGGTGTGTTTTTCCCAACCACTTTTGTTACGACAGCCACACTTTTGTAACACCTCACCATATTTGTCACCCACCAGATTTTCTGATACCTCACCATTTTTGTTACAAAATCGACTACTTTTGGTATAAAATGAGCTCACTACGTTTGTAACAACCACCAACCGTTTTTTTTTTCGCACTCGTTCGAACAGTTACTCGATACCTTGTTTGGTCGATAAGATTCGAGTCGTTCGTGTAATGCCTGTTCCAGTCGCTGGTTCGCTGCTCGACTCTCTTTCCGATTTAAGAATCACCAAGGCCCTCGTATTACATAAGGTAGATAACGCCGTGTAGGTAGCAGCAAACTGCGGGAAATGGAGCAATCTGATTGTAGTAGGACAAAGGACGGGACCAGAGGTAGCTGAGGCTAGATGGACTACTAGTAGCTGGAATAGGATCAGTAATATGTGGAACAGCTCCAGGAATGGGTTAAAGAAGGCAGAAATACGAGGACTCTTGAAGAATTCGAGCTGAACAAAGTACATTTGGGGATTGTTTTGTTGTTTGTCGGATTCATTTGCGTAATTAGATTTACTCTAGTTAAGTCGAACATACCCCAGAACACACCCTCATCCTATTAGAGGACATTCAGTTATATAGTAACCACGCACCACCATAGAAACCAATATGACGTCCTCCAGTATAAAAATGGACGACGGAAACACGTATCACCCGAACAACACACACAGTGCGTGCGAACTGACACAACATATTACCAATATGATGACGTCACAACATGGCCGTTCACGCGGGCTACCATGACAACCACACATGACGCCACTGGGTCACGCGACTATGACATCACATACGGGATCGAGCAAATGTGGGACGTTCCATCCCTCTCCCACTACTAGGGCATGTAGAATCTATGGGCTGGGCTGGGCAGGGGAGGGGGTCGAACCGAACCTACAGGTCGCTTTCATAGGTCCGGTAGTATCCAGAGGCATGGCCAGGATTATGAAATTGGGGGTCCCGAACTGAGTCTACAGGTGTCCTTCCGTAGACGGAGTCAGGTAGTCTCTCGAAAACTTCTCTACACCAAGACCTTCCTAGGCTCTGGCGAACCCAACTAGGAATGAGTTCGCAGCAGTCTGTTACAGGCTGTGGGTATCATAGGTTCCAGCCACCACTGCACCCTACCCACCCCGGAGAAAGTCTGGCGAAATTACCTGCAGGCTATCTGAGATTGTTCAAAGCAACGTATAAACTTATTTACAGTTAAATGTATTTACTGGAAGATGGACATTGACCACCTGCTTTGGGGTGGTGTGGGTCGGAGTGGGCTGAAGGTGGGGGTTTTGGCAGTGACATCAGCACACACTTATGCACCATTCACCAGGCTCACATAGAAGGAGCAATGCACGCTGAAACCATATCCCTCAGCATCAATGCTGACCCCTATCCTTCCTCGACCAAATTCTCCAACTACATTCACAAAATTTGAGAATTCTCTCTCTCTCTCTACTCCACTCTGCTCTGCTCTTCACATGGGAACTCCTGTGCGTTTGAATTATATTTTCTGGAAACATACTCTCCATAATTCAACATTTCATTTTTGGGTTTGGGGTGGATGGATTTCAATGGGGCGGAAAAGTGCCTTATATTTCAAATAACAGATAGTGGTACAGTCCTTTTTGTTCTTCTCTTCCAATTATTTATTTGGTGATATTTTGAAGAGATTTTACTAGTGGTACAGTCCTAGTACCAATGAGATATAGAGCTGTAACAGTAAGAAACTAAACAAAATATTTTACATTTTTGTAACTAAAAATTCCGCGTTGCATGCACGTATGTACTAGAGTATCCTCACGCGAGGGAGCCCTCAAGCAGCGGGGTGGGTGCATGGTGAGAGTGCGTATGGGGACACGAAGTGATTAGCAAATTTATCTACCGCGGGTGGAGATGAGTCAGATGTATGCCCATTCTACGTAAAATTGAGGGAAAACAGCAAACATATGTGCAATGTAATAACACACAAAATGCTAACTGCCAAATCTCTCGCCCCAACTTGGTCTTCTTCAGTGCAATAGAAATTACATATCTCATCAGAAGAAAACCGATAAATTCCAACTCGTTACATTACGATTCAGTTTATGACTTATAATTTGCGAATCGTCGTCAGAAACTTCCCAAGTATCAAAACCTTTTACATCATGGTAATGGATGTTCTATGTGGTAGGGTATCACTGTATGATATCGATAATAATAGTGGCTCAGTCAGTGGCGGCACCAGGATTTCAATTTAGGGGGGTGGGGGGTGGGGGGGGTGGGAGGGGGGAGGCTAACTAAGATATGGGGCGGGAGGTTCAACGTCGAGATACCGAAGGCATCTCCCGAACGCCGCAGGCCTGAGCTGGAGGAGGATACGGGAGGAGGTAGTTCAGCGATCTGAACGAAGTGGCTCCCCCCTTTAAGCTTTAAGGGGGGTAGCCACTACGTTCACATAGCTAAGCTATGGAGGAGGGTGTTCCCTCCCGATTGGTGGGGGGGGGGGGGTCTGGGGGATCTACCCAGGAAAAAGTTTCATATTTGGACGCCCTGTGAGCGATATCTGAACGTTTCTACAACACCTGACATGATATATATTGTTGTGTGTTGTTTGCGGGTGTGATATTGGGTGGGGCAACCACGGTCAGATAGGTTACAGCCCCCCCCCCCCCCCTGTGGCGCCGCCACTGGGCTCAGTGGATTTCCATGTTAAGCAAAACATAAACTGTAATACCTGTGATGTTTGGCATTAATTTGTAGGATATTTGCTTTCGTTCTATATGTGGGAGTAGAAGGGTGACATAGCAAAAACAAAACGTTAAATGGCAGATAAAACACCAGGTTTGGCATGCGGACTCTTTTCATGATTTCATTTAACCCTTTACCCGACGTAACGGCCAAAACCAGCCAGCGCTATTCTCAAAAATCGCCAATTAATTTTCATGATTTTTTCATTTTTTTGTCTCCAAAACATAGGTTATGACCCCTCATTGGAACGAGCTCGTCGAGCTCGTTCCAATGAGGGGTCATAACCTATGTTTTGGAGACAAAAAATGAAAAAAATTAGTTATTCAAGAATTTTTTTTTTGCAAGTGTCGTCTGCTTTTCATGTTAGGTAAAGGGTTTAACATTAGCCTATGAACTACCTTCTGTCTTTCCATTATACACGACGGCGGCCAAAACCTCAAGGTGACCTCCACGAAGATGAAAATGTAATGAAAAAGAAATCACCAATTAGAAATGCAATAAAATAAAAAAAACCCTTTTCTTCCGTGTTTTGAAATATCGGTTTGAAAGGTTAAAATGTAATGTTTTGATGAAAACAAATGTATATAAAAGTTAAAATCTATACCTTTCATCATCATGTAAAACATTTATTTTAGTCTTGAAGCTTAGTACTTATAGAATAGCTTTCACATGTACTTGAACTTGAAAGGGTTAAATGGGCTGGGCATAATGGTTACAGGGTTCGCCGAGCTGCTTCTGGCTTGGGAATCTTGTAGGAAACAGGTTGCAATGATTGTCTGGTGACTGTATGACCTGTAATAGTCGGTACTAATATAATATAAGGTAATATTTTTCTGAGCATTTAAAAAGGGAGTACAAATTTATCGATTATTTGACTAAGACAAAAACAAATCGATTTTGTCGTGAACGTCCGATGTTCGAATAATCAAATATTCTTGACAGCCCTGGTTTCTTAGTTTGCGGGTATTGGTATGGAATTCAGTCGTTTAGGCTAAAAAAGTGTTTTGATTCTCAGGCAATCCCTCATTGAATTTGAATCCCCTCATTGGACATTTTTATTGCTTTTTAGTGTCTTCCAATATTAGTACAAACTCAGGGAGGCCAAAAACTTTTTACATTTTTTGATTGATGAATATTTATTTAGTTGCGTCTCCAGTGTTTGCCTTGTTACAATTTATGGGAGAGTGCCTATAGGCACAATCCCTAAATTATAACGAGGCAAATCCCCATAGATTAAATACTTTTACTTCAAAGATATGAAGAGCATCGAAAAGAATATGAAGCCTTTGAATTGCAGTATATACATACGGTTTGTTTTTAAAGGTTTGACTTTATTTGTATAAATGTGTACTTTTCTATATTTCTGTGTGTAAACAGACAGCCGAAATCCTCTCCATGCATGTTTACTCACTTTTTGCAAAAGAAAAATAAAAATTAAAAATACACCCCCACCCTCACTGATTTGTAAAAAAAATTTGCCTAAGAATCAATTAATTTATTTTGTATGGCCTTACTTGATGACATTTTTTCCGTGCTTACTGATCGTTTGGGTGGAAAGTTTGTTGTGAGGCATTCTTCAGTATATGTGTCCTGTAACATGGCCAACATCGGTTGTTTGTGCGCTGGGGTGAACATGGCTGGGGAGAGGATGGGGAGGGATAGTAATCCCGGGGCCTAGAATTTTGTGGGGCCCTGGGCTTAGCCCAGGATTCTTGGATCAGGCTTGGGTCTCCCCAAGTTCTGACTCCTGTGCCAAGCCTTTGCCCCCTCCCCGCCCCCGATCCCCGAGTGAGAATCAGCAAGATAAGTTGCCCGTCGTATTGCTGTTCTAGTTGCCACTCATGTAAAGAAGGAATGGGGGTGCCCCGTGGTGATTTTCAATCCATTAACCCTTTACCTGACATGAAAAGCAGACAATACTTGCAAACAAAACTACTGAATATCTATTTTTTTCACTTTTTGCGCCAAAAACATAGCTTATGACCCCTCATGGGAACGAGCTCAATGAGCTCGTTAAAATGAGGGGTTATATGCTATGTTTTTGAGGCAAAAAATGAAAATCGAATGGAAATTTTTGTGAATAGCGCTGGCCGGATTTGACGTTAGGTTGTGTTATGGATTATAGACTGTTTTCTGTATACATATGCACCAGACCCGATGTTATCACTTCAAGAATTCTTCAGTTCAAGAACTTCGTCATCTGCATCAGTATCCCGACACTTTCGAAAGGGGGTCCCTCACAGAATTAACCCCGGGGCACGAATTTTCACTCCCCGGCCCTGGGGGTGAATACATGAACGTGTAGTGGTGGGTGATTCTGTATGATCGGTCGGGTAGGTCATCATTGTTATTTCTGTTGGACTGACATTATCCAACTGTTGAGGATGTTTGTTTTATGTAGGGTACAAACAAATGTCTGTAAACAAAGCTCCTTGCAGATGAAATGGTGTTTGTGGAGGTTCCACGAAGGAAACCCTAGGGATCGACCCTCAGGGCATCCCTGCAAGGCTCGAATGAAGTTGCGATCAGAAAGTTGGTAACTTGAGATGCATGGTTGATTTGTGTAGAGGATGGTAGCTCCTGGAAGCTGCGAGTGAAGTACATGTCGGGGAGCCCAAGAGTGTCCAACGCTGTTTTAGTTTAAATAATATTTTATTTCCGTAAAAATTTAGACATTACATTAATACAATAGGCACACAATAGAATAAACGGAAAAATGATACAGTAGCAAGCTAGTGCCCATGAAGCTTGTCTCCTACCGTTCAGTACGTACGTAGCATGATAAAGTAACAACTGGGGGCTAAACCTTTACCCAACGCAGACCGTATCAGAATTTATTATTTTAAATATAATTTTTTCCAATTTTTCAAAAACTTTCAACAAAATCATATCATGTCACCCCTCGATGCAACGAGCTCGACCTGAATTTGCATATTACGCGGAGGGATGCGGCCGATTCGTTGGGTAAAGGGTTAAAGTTCAACTTTATAAGTTATTGTGGTGAATTGACGGTAACATGGTCTGAGGTTTGCGCCTCAGACCTTTTGTTCAATCGACATACGTTCCGAGCAGCAAACCTCAGTCCATGTTACAATTCAACCCAATAACGTATATTTTGAAATAAGACTCTACCCTTAGCGCAAAACCCACATCCTGAAATGAACAATACAACTTTTAACGATGATATAAGTTTAGTAGATAAACCTCTTGTGTACCCAACGATGTCACTGGGCAATTATGATCTATAAATGAGATCAGAGTCGCGGTCACTCCGTCTGAGTTCAAATCGCAAACTGATTGGTAATTCAAACAACACTTCATTCGGAACAATATGGAGCCCGAGAGGTGACATGGTCAATTCTTTTTAATCCGTGCGCACGCATTACTAATCCCTTTGCACGGTTTACTAATTCATGCGAATGGTTTACTAATCCGTGCGCGCGGATTACTAATCCGTGCGAACGATTTACTATTCCGCGCGAACGGTTTACTAATTCATGCTAATGGTTTACTAATCCGTACGAACGGATTACTAATCCGTGCTAACGGATTAATATACAATGGTTTTCACATTTTGTCCTCACGGGCAACAGTTATTACAGGCGCACGACGAGGAACATGTCAATTTAATTTATGATTGCAACACTAATCAGGGAGCATGACTTTAGAGGAATGGATCTATGAATGAGGGTCAATAAGAACCTGGGATACGATCCCCCACCCTCCTGGGGTGGATAGAAATGTGTTGGTATGCCGTTTGCAACAATTACCTGCCATTTTCTACTTGGTAATTATTGGAAAAGGATTGATTGATAGTTATATACAGACCGATCAGTCTTTTGTTTGGTTGGGGGTGGGGGGGGGGGGGGGGGGAGCTGGTCGGGAGTCCTACCCGTGGTGGATCTCTTTTGGTGGAATTCATCACTTGACTATGCCTCCTGGTAGTACTGGTAACCTGCTATATTATGACGCCATCGTAATGGTGCTACGAGGTTTTACGTGCGCACGCCGGCGCCAATTGTTGGGAATTTTTTTAGCTGGATCAGAATCTCACGACAGTCCTCTGTAAAAGGACCATGGGGTCGCCATCCAGTATTGGTACAGGCACAAGTTACACCCCCCCCCCTCCCTCCTGGAAGTAGCATACACAGTCGATTGATCCCTTTTGGGGGGTTGTAAAATAACCACTTGGTTCTGGTTAGACCTCACAACGCACACTACCACCGTCACACCTCAAAGCAGCGGTTGCTGCTCCGTCCCTTTAAACATTATCCTAGGATGATCCTGATCCTGAGGTGATCCTGATACCACGATGCTAAATAACGACCCCATCCTGATCCAATACTGACCTTGGAATAATCCGAATCTGAGTCTCTCCTCCACTCATCCCTCTTCTCATTCTTCCATTCCCTATTCCCTTTCATCCTCCCCTTGTTCCCCCCTCTGTTCCTTTTAAAGGCGTTTTAGCAGAAATCGGTTATTTGTCTCCCCCAAGGGGGTCAGTCGGCTGAGGGTATGCTACTATCAAGTGGACGGAAGCTAACTCGTGTCGGGTGCAATACCATCCGGGTAAGATGGTGGCCAACTGATCCACAGCCACAACCAAAAATGTCGTATGGTTTTCTGACTGTGATTCACCGTGATACATCTTTCTATTGCTGAAGGTTCAAAGATGTCATACTCGGAAAAGGAAAAAAGGGCGACACGTGTTTTTCCAAACAAAGTCGTGTTCTGAAGCTTTAAGGTTGTAAACTATGTGGTTGGACAATTAATGATTATTTACCATAGTCCATGTCTTTGCGTAGGGCTCCGCAACGCGCTCCCCTGGATATTCCCCGCTGCATCCTTCCATAGTCCATACGCTGTCCCTACATTCTATAACATACAGAAAGGGGTAGCATAAAATTCGTAACTGGTGAGTAAATTC
Source organism: Pictodentalium vernedei (assembly GCA_031216915.1). NCBI lineage: Eukaryota > Metazoa > Mollusca > Scaphopoda > Dentaliida > Dentaliidae > Pictodentalium > Pictodentalium vernedei. The sequence continues at coordinate 231,450,177 of CM062297.1, read as the reverse complement.
ACTTGCAAATCGAAAGGAGTCACCACGGAAGGTGTCAGTGCGCCTACGAACATGACAATAGGCGAGAAAGTGTTGTTATGCATTTCGGATCAAATTCTATAATAATAACACTTTAGTCGACCGCTGATTTGTCGCGGTTCTCGGATGAGAAGGCCTTGGTTACCCCTGTACTCCCAACTGCCCCCTATTCCCACGCTTCTTCTCTCCTCCCAACACTCGGATGGAAACGAACTGCTTGATGATATCCCTTGCCCCATTCTTCCCAATCTCTCCGATTAGTATCTTAACCCTCTCCTTTGAGTCTCCCACTAACCACATGTCCTTCATTCTCCCAGCCCTCCTTCATTCTCCCATCCTTCTATGCTACCCATTTCTGTGTGAACAGCACATAGGGACAGCGTATGGAGGGAGGTTGCAGGGAGTATCCAACGGAGCAAATTGCATGTCCTGTGTGAGAAACCTCTTCTCACCAGGAATGCAAGCCTGAGCACAATGAAATGATAAATAATCGGTTTACACTTGGTAATGCAATAAGTTCAGCCTCACGTAACCCGGATTAGGAAATAATGTCACCTCCCGGGTTCCAGTTTATGAACAGTGGTGGCATGGCCAATTGATTTTTTAATCCGTTCGCACAGATTAGTAATCCGTACGCACGGATTAGTAATCCGTTCGCACGGATTAGTAAACCGTTCTCACGGATTAGTAGAAGCGTTCGCATGGATTAGTAAACCATTCTCACGGATTAATAGAAGCGTTCGCACGGATTAGTAAACCGTTCGCACAGATTACTAAACCATGCGCATAGAACAACGTCCCATATACTAATGGAGGTGTAAACATAGAAAAAAACTAAGCGAGCTCTCGTCCAATCGGAGGGCGATGATTGTAGTCTTATTGGAACATAACTACATGTACATGAAGTAATTGCAAAAGTTTCGTAAAGGGTTTCAGGGTAATTCAGTGCCAAATCACCAAATGATGTTAACCTCACCTCTTCTAATTTCAAAGGAATCTGGTATATGTGCTTGGTCTTTTGCAAATAGTACAAATACCAACTTCAAATGAAAACTGACAATCGGTTTTAACCCTTTACCCAACGTAACGGCCAAAAACGGCTAGCGCTATTCTCAAAAATCGCCAGTTATTTTTCATTATTTTTTCATTTTTGTCTCAAAAACATAGGCTGTGACACCTCATTGGAACGAGCTCGTCGAGCTCGTTCCAATTATGGGTCATAACCTATGTTTTTGAGACAAAAAATAAAAAAAATGAGTTGTTCAAGAATTTTTTTTGCGAGTGTCGTCTGCTTTTCATGTTAGGTAAAGGGTTACGAGATCGTCGCCTGAGTGCTAGAATGTTCTAACACTCAGGCGACGAGATGGCAATGTGACAATTTTGCGGAAAAATGGCGACACCGGGCGTACTTTTATCTCAGGAACTACTCTGACAATGTTGATGATCCTGGTGCCACTGAAAAGGGATACTCGGAGAATAATGTTATTTGAATTAGGAATGAATTAGAATATAATGAACTTTTGATCTTTACTTTGACCTTGAATTTTACCTTGTGGATCACGTGACCTTAGAATTTTAGCAGGCCCATTTGAAATCTTCATCTCTTTCTACGTAATATTAATAGGGACGTGGCAAGAGGTTTTCGATTGGAGGTGTAGAGTAGTAAATTTCCAAATAGTGGAGGGAGCGGGAGGGGGAAACCCCTCCCGGTCCCTCCCCTAGTTGGAAATTCACTACCGAGAACATTTTTTAAAATGAAGCCATGAAAGAGGGCATACAATTAATTCTATTAACTGAAATGCCAACACATTTATGATCGAATTATCAGGTTTTTATTATTTGGTACTATTCTGGGAATTGAATATGTGCTAAACAAATGCTCAAGCTGAGAACTTTGAGAAATTCACGCCGCCCTAACATTAAATCAGACCTTATGCAGGAATGATCAATTTTCGATGTTTCATCATTTTGTAACAGTGAATGATGGAATTAACTCAGGATAACAATTTTACAAGTTGTGATTTTCTTGAAGTGCACTTTGAGGATATTTCTTTTGTTACGATGAGTAAATGTATTGTAGAAATGTCGTACCGATTGACATCATGCATACCTATGAAGCTCGATATTACGTACACTGTAGTTGTAAATAATAACAGTTGAAATTTTTGCCGATTTGAAACCGAGTTAGAATTTTGGGAAGTAAAGGAGACATCAGCATCACTAAAGAAGCTCTAAAATCCAGATAGATGGAATTTCCTACTATTCATGACTTGCCCTCCGAATTTCCAACTATATGAAATTTTGGCCAGAATTGGGGGGGGGGGGGGGTGACCCCCCTCCCCCCCCCCCCTGTCACCACGTCCCTGAATATTAAGAAAACGGTATAATATGTGTAGGTAGTTTGTAGCCGTGCAGTGAACAATACCGTTATATACCTTTTTCATGATTGGCCATAAAATGTAATGAATGCATATTCTTTCAGCTGAAAAATCTAAATTTTTTCCCATTAGTCCGAACGATAGTCGGCCCGATGGATTCGAGGCCCTTTTGTTGCAACCATTTTAGCCTAATGAGCGACGAAACTGATACAAAAATGAAATTCCCTCTATGTTGAATGCCATTGCGCGCCCAAATGATAAAACACAGCGTTTTCATTTCGAAAAATCACAATTTTTCCCGATCCTGGGCCCCCTGGCGCATTTCCCAGTAATATTTTTCGACCCAATCGGCCCCTGTCTGTCTATCCCTTTTTCGACAAAATTGCCAAATTTTGATGCGCCGTATCTTAGGACCGACGAGAGGGAAGGAACCTGTCTAAATAAATTACGTCAATCATTGGTCGAATGTACCGGAGTCAAGATCGCTTGGAAATGCCAAGTTCCGCATTTAGATTTGTTTACCGGGAATATTTAAACAATCAGATTCGAGTCAAAAATTCAGAAAATAAAAATAACATTCTGGCTGCTTGTTCCTTGACAAAAACTTTCCACTACTGGTCATCTAATGACGGACTGTGCTAAACTTATTGGCTATTTAAAAACGCCTTATTGTGTTATTCCCCGCAGTTTAGTCAATATCAGAAGTTCGATCATCGTGACCGTGACACTGATCGGTATCTATTGGTTTCGACCAATTGAATGTCGTAAAAATGAAAAAGCAAATTCGGGTTGGTACCCGGCCAACTAACAGTGATGTCTCGTTGGCAACGAAGAAAACGCAGCAATTATCCAGCTGAAGAGTGCTTTTAGTTCAATTGCCGTCTAGACTGGTTGTTACATGATAGGTGTGTGATAAATACAGAACCGCACATACGTTTGAGTTGGTTAAGAATTATCGCTCTCGATTGCTTCGGCTCTCGTGATATCCTGGGCCAAAGCAATCGATTGCGATAATTCTTAACCAACTGAAACGTGTGTGTAGTTCTGTATATTTATTGTTATTTGATCACCTTTCTCTTTCTTGCTAACAGAGCAGTGAAAAGGTGATGTTCATCTAATCGAAATTCATGGATGGCTTCGTCCATGCTCTTAGGCCACCAGTCTAATTCCGTAAAAATGGCTTGAACCAGTATAGTTCTCGAATAGATCATCGCCTGTGTTTAGATTCACTCGTCTGAAATATTTAAGGTGGTTGGAAAAGCGAACCTTTGGTTCGCTATTCCAACCAACTTATATATTCCGGACAAGTGAATCTGAAAAATTTCATAACGATTCATTTTCCGTGAATAAAAGTTAACCCTTTACCTAACCTGAAAAGCAGACGACACTTGCAAAAATAATTCTTGAATAACTAATTTTTTTTATTTTTTGTCTCAAAAACATAGGTTATGACCCCTCGTTGGAACGAGCGCTGGCCGTTTTTGGCCGTTACGTTAGGTAAAGGGTTAAAACTTTTAGCCAATTGCAGATTGATTTGATCAACTTTTGATGACATTACTATCAGAAATGAAGCCTTTCCGCAACCGTAGTGTTATGATTGTGATGGATAGTTCCCACAAATTTTGTTAATATCTTGACGTTTTCAAAGGAGAGTAATTATTGCTTGAAATATTTTTAACTGGGCAGGGAAGAATACCTTATGTCGCTGTAAGTAAGTGCACACCAAATTAAATCAACGTTCGAGTGCGCGCAAATTTCCCCCAAACTGGGTAAGCAAACAGTATCCGAACAGAATTAGACTGGTGGACTGAGTGGTTTGGCTGCTTCCTGTTCATCTGTCTCATATTTAAAGAGAAATCTTTATCACTCACCATCATATTCATTATTGCAGAGTTTGATATAGAGGGTCGGTCTGCGTGAACCTGCCTGCGGACGAGACTGACAACAAGTAGCCACAGGTACAGATTTTCAGTAAAACTTGAAATGTGTGTTCTTTTTTTTTTACAGCAACCAAGACGTGAAGTAACACTTGGAGGAAAAACATGGCGGAGGTGGCGAAACACAAGGCGGAGGTGACGCAAAATACACGTAGAAGCGAGGAACTTTCAAAATTACTTTCCAGACATTTACATCTCACTGGTGTAAGTAAGACGCAATTATGTATTCTACGCTCTCTAACTAAACTGTTGGAGGCTGTTGGGGAGAAGTGTGGGCAATTCTATAGGTCGTGCGGAGGTTTAGTCGAAGGAACAATGCTTTCTGGTAGTGACACTGATCAGTTTGTAATGAGGAGAGATGCATTTGCTGTGTGGAATTCTAACTATATCTCTGAAAAGAAAGAAAGAGACCCTCCATTCACTTTCAGTGTGGAACCATGTGAATCACCCGGATTCTCTCGGCTAAAGCTGATTGAAGATGAAAGTAGCAAACGAAACCTTCGCAAGTCTGTATACAGCTTATGTTTGGTTCAAAAGGGAAATGGAATGTATTTATCAAGTAGGGAACTCTTGAATAATACGTATCTATCGGCGAGTGGGAAACCAACTAAATGGATGAATCATGGACCTGCAAAATCAACTTTGGTATTCAATGCATTGAGTGATTTTGTCATGGGCATCGAATGCGAGTCGTGGCCCGTGGAAGCAATGGAATGGATCAGACGACCCCGAAAAAATTGTTGGCCTAGTGCGGCATTCGTTGAAGCACTCAGAAAGAACTCTTGTTATTTAGTACCGGTGGGAGATCCTTCGTCCGGAACATCCTCACTTGAATGGCGATACGCATTCGTTGGTTTGGAAAGAGAACTAATATGGTCATTCAATGACACCCAGATACATTCGTTACTGATACTGAAAACACTAAGAAGTGAACACCTCGAGCCAATAGCTCCTGACCATATCAGCACTTACGTCATAAAAACAATTATATTTTGGGAATCAGAGAGAAGTGGGTTAGGTTACTGGCGTGAGGACAATTTGATACACTGCGTAGACAAGTGCTTGGGGAAACTAGAAGAATGCATAAAGATGCGCGATTTACCTCATTACATTTTTAGAGAAAGAAACCTATTGAAAAACAAATTGGCTGATCAAACAATTCGAATGCAGTTAATACAAGCTATAGAAGATATTCGGAACAACATTTGCTTTTATATTTCAACATCTGAAAAACTTAATCTCAGACATTGTCGCGACGAACAAAATGGCGTTGACGGCAATAAGTGGAAGTGGTGGAAAGGTGTGTCGGAGAATTGGAGCACCTTCTTAAAGCAATATCGACAAGAACTCTCTCAAGTTAAACCCAAGTTAACAAAAATGCGACAAGTTAGCTTTGGTCTTAACACAATACGGATGGGTCCAGCAACAGTTTCTCTCGATTCAGTTACTATAATTTTGGACACATTGGCTGCAATAGAAAAGGACAAGGACCATGCACAACAAGCGAAAGATGCCATTCAGATGTTTTTTAATACCGCAATTGGTTACTGTTGTTTAGAAAATCGAAACATTGGAAATTTCAAGAGAATTTCCATGGAATGTTTTCTGAATAATGACAGATATTTTGCTTCAAACAGGCTACATTTGGCAACTTATTATTATGTGTGTGGAGAAAAAAAAATTCTTTTGCAATTGTCAGAGATTTCTGTTGGAAGTGGCAGGAGCTTACATATACCGGTTGCTTTGCTGAAAAACATGACCATTCAATTCCGACCCAAACTGGACTCAGACAGTGTGTGGATAATGAACAAGAAGGGCAGCTTCAACAAGAAGCACTTATTGAAGATCTGACTTATGAAAAATCAGCGTTTGATTTGTATTTTTCTGAAAGGTGTGCTTCGATTGGGTTACCTGATGCTTTACAATTTGAGTGTACTTTGCGAAGAATGTATAGCGTAACTGGTTGTTCGCTCCACCCTATTATTTACGCTTATTATTTACTATTTCAGCTATACCATGACCACCAAAAGACAAACGGTGAGAAGTCTGCTCTGAGGATGTTACAGAAAAATGTTCAAAAGCTTCGTACTGTACCCGAACATCATAGTTACATAGCAATGAACATGTTGGGATTTTGCTTGTATAAACACGGAGACTTGAAAAATGCAGCAAAACAGTTCTTGAGATCAATTACCATTCACGGTGAAAAATATAATGCGGCTTACTACCATTTATGCATACTTTTAGTAAATGGTTCAGTTTCTAAATGTCAATCTTCTTAGATCCACAACACAATTGAATAATAGCGACTTAATCTCGGGATGTTTGTGTTCTCTTTTATTGCAGATACATACATACAGTACAGTCGCCGTGGACTGGTCGTAATCCACGCATGGACAGTGATGTCCACGCATGCGTTTACCGAGTAATAAAAATCATCATCTGCAAAATTTTAATTAATGAAGCACCGGGTTGTACCCGGTGCTTCATTAATTAAATTTTTGATGATTATTCCTATTATTAATCTTTGGAATCTAATATTATGCATCCGTGGACATATTGCCCACCCCTGGAAAGTGACCAATCCGCGGCGGCCTTACTGTATGTATGGCAGTGAAAATTGCTTTTGCTATGAAACACCCAAGATGCTATACCAAACAATTATTTTTAAGCCAACAAACCAATAGTATTTTAACGCGTCCTCAAATATTTCGTTCTTGCTTCCAGACATTAACTCCATAACCTTCATTGAAACGCGCGAAACTTGTTTCATTAACGGATCACAATCTACAATATGTACAATATGTACCGAAAAATATCACCGAATTGTATATTTGTTCTCTGTTCACATCAGTAGTAGTAGGGTCGATTCTTTCCAGTTGTAGTGCAAATCTTTACCATTGTAGTATTGAGTGTTATACAGCATGCCAATCTTTCTGGCACATTTGTCTTATTTTATGTATACCACCAGATATTATGGACAGCACGGGAATATGTCATTGTACTACTACACGTATCATTAAACAAAATGAATTCACTGTTAACCACAAAATTAGAGAAAGTGGCCAGATAAAACTGTCCATAGTGCAAAGAGCCTGAGGACAAAAGTGGCCCATGTCTTCTAGAAATTTGGGCAATCGATTTTTCAGGTAACGTTTTCTAAAGAGCGGGCAGAAACTGAAGTCAAAAGAGGTGGGGTTTGAATGAAGGTTTCCGGGAGATTCTGAATGAGCATGTATCATATCTGCTGGCAATATAGGACTTCGCCACTGATCTTACAACTGGATTTCTGGAACGTCGCTGGAACGTCGCACGTCAATCTGCCCTCACACCTTAAGGTTCCGTTAAGTCACTTAGCGCGGTACCCCCATTGATGACGTTTGATGACGTAAAACTGGTATGCTGTGGCTGTCATTATAAGGTAACAGATTTCACATCATCAAATATCAAACGAAAGACTAGTACGAAAACTGGTAACACGGTATAAACTTTACAATCTCGGCAGTTGTTTTTTTTATCAATAATAGCTAACATATGTTGTAAATATTATCTTTGTATTGTCGCCTAATATGTGCAAATTCTTAATGCATTTGTTTTAGGAATTAACTCTTAGCCTGCTGAGTATTTTCAAAATATTTTTCATTAAATCTAGTCATGGCTACATTTAACAACAGAAATTATTGGTCAATAAGCCCATTCAGTTTTCAGTAGAGAAATTTGGTTAAATGTGCCCAAATTATACTTATTTCAATGGCAAGATATTCTGTGTTCTGGGCAGGAAAATCCTCCAGCAGCATGTAAAGAGTTGAAGTAAAATCTTTGAAAGGCAATCGGCGACTTCGAGGTGTTGGAAAACTGAAAACCTTCGAGAATTTTTTATTGTTAAGCATAGTTTATTTATAGCAAAAGATGCTCCCCTCCAAGATGCCGACAGGTGAGTCACTTTCCATATGTGTTCAATGAAAGTTACTTAAAGAAACTATATCAGAGATAGCTGGACCTCTAACACACATAATAAATCTTACATTTTCATCTGGTGTAATACCCGACGGACTAAGAATAGCGAAGGTGATTCCTATCCACAAAGGGGGAGATTCCAGTATTTTTAACAACTACAGGCCAATCAGCATACTTCCAGCATTCTCAAAAGTTATGGAAAAGATAATGTATAATCGCCTGTTAAATTTTTTATCGGCTCATGGTAGTTTATATCAGTTTCAGTTTGGATTCAGAAAAAAACATTCTGCAATACATGCTATACTAGTATTATAACTCATCCACAACGTTGCCCTGAACAATGGCAAGCCTACAAAGGACCGAACTTTATCAGTTTTCCTTGACTTTTCCAAAGCTTTTGATACTATAGACCATTCTATACTCTTACATAAACTCGAATACTATGGAATAAGAGGGATACCTAATTCATGGTTTAGAAGTTATTTCTCAGGTCGAAAACAGTATGTACAGTATAAAGAGTGTTCATCGACTTGTGAAAATATATCATGTGGAGTTCCCCAGGGCTCAATCCTGGGGCCACTTCTCTTTCTGATATATGTCAATGACATCAGTAAATCAACACTTCTAAACCTTTTGTCTTTTGTCGACGCCACTACGATATCAAAGGCCGACAACAACCTAGACATATTGACAGAAACAACAAATAAGGAACTTGACAAAATTGCAGACTGGTGCTCCGCGAATAAACTGTCACTCAATGCCACCAAAACAAGATGCATGCTACTACATCTCCCACATGACACATGGGACTTAGTTGCCACTCCCATAACTATAAACAATAAACATGTAATACATGTAGGGAACAAAAACGAAGTCCAAACAGTAAAATTCCTCGGTGTTGATTTAGACGAAAACTTAAATTTCAAGCACCACATCTCTCATCTGAGCTCAAAGATAGCTAAATCCATCTGGGCTATTAATAGAGTAAAAAAGTTTTTACCGTTCGATATCCTGAAAATTCTGTATTTCACGCTAGTGCAAAGTCATTTAATGTATGCGATACACATTTGGGGACACGTGCCGGCTGTAAAGAAATTAAGTATCCTTCAAAAACGTGCCATTCGAATAATAAACAATAAAAAGTACAACACACATACTGAGCCCCTATTCAAGAAAAATAAAATCCTGAAACTGTACGATCTATATAAGCTAAATATCCTATTATTTATGCATGATTGGACCCACAACAACTTACCACTATCGTTATATAGTCTATATAATCTTAACAAGAACGAAACCGACAGGATCACCAGACACAGAGGTGAGATTAAACAATTCAAGCCCCGAACACAGTTCACGGCAAATCTCCTCTTACACACATTTCCAAAAAAGTGGAATGACATTGACCCACTGGTTCGAAATTTACCACGAGCACAGTTTAAAAAAAAATGACCAACACGTTTCTTGGCTCGTATGAAGCCTCTGTCAAATGCAATAACAGATCATGCCACTAATGGCGGGAAGTACCGACTCCCGCGACACTACATACTCACTGAAATAAGTCCGAAAAGTCCTTATTAATTAGGGTTGATTCCTGAAAACTCCAGAAAACAAACTGCCAACGAGGAACTCGAACCTCTTAGCTGACTCTGGGCAAAATATCATATTTCCATGTATGCCCCCTTTCTCAGTGCAAGAATGAAACCATATTCCACTTATCACCAGGACTGCAGAGCTCATTCCTTACATATTTATATTTTACTTTATTTTTTCTACTATACATGTTATTTTCAGTTGCAGCTGATTCTCCTCTCTCTCTCTCTCTCTCCCTCTTTCTCTCTCTCCCTTCACTTTTTCCTCTCATTCGTTGCTTTTTTATCTCCCACTTTTTTGTCTTTCTATACTCTACATTTTCCCGTTCCCTGAGGTGGGTGACAGTAATACAGCCAGCTGGCTATGTCACCTCCCTGCAGAAGACAAATATGTAGCTTCATAAATCCTAGATGTGATATATTATTAATACTATTTGTTGTTTCTTGGGCAATTATGTTATAAACATGTATTGTAATGTCTTTTGCAAATAAAGTTATTACTTACTTACTTACTATGAGAGACCTTTCGCACAATGAACGACGACTGATGAGAATTATGAATGGGGAATACGTCACTTGAAGTTGTGTTCTTCCTATCAGCTGTCATTTTCTCTTATCCACAGTTACGATTGCGATTTCTCAATACAACACGCAAGTATATCATATTGCAAAAAGTTTGAGAGTATTTCTCCGACACTTATTGTGGGGGTTCACTCTAAGATTACGTCCTTAAACTGTAATCGCCATGTGGGCGAAATTTCTTTCTCTTAGGCCTGAAATAGTCGACGGGTTTTTGACGCTTCGAATCTAATACCAGAGCAAAAAATGAATTAAATTCGTCGGTGATGCGTCGACTATTTCAATTAGATGTGAGTAAGGCGCATCACCGACGAATCTTCGTCCAACTGAGACGAATCTCCATCGGTGATACGTCTGAAATACGTTTTTGAAACAGTCAACGGATTTTTGACGCGTCGAATCTTATACAAAGGGCGGAAACAAACGAGCGCTACCGATGAACCGAATGCTAATCATATGGTAATTAGGAAAGCACATGCCAGTCGCTGGAAATACCCATCTTACATTTCAGAGTTGACTGATCGAAGGCTTGATTCAAGATTTTTCAAAATGACTGAAGCAGAGGTGAGAACGAAAATCAATTTTTCAAAATGACTGAATAAGAAGTTGATAGGTGAGAGCGAAAATCAGTTTTAAACAAACAGCATCAGGCTTGCCTACAAACTACGTTGATAGTTTCAACTTTCGACGTTCGTGGCATTGTTGTTGCTACGGGTAGGTGGCAAAATATTATCGTTCAGAAAAGCCTGGCCTCTCTCTCTCTCTCTGACTATAATGTGTTCCCGTCTCATATGTGATTTTTTAAACCGGATTAATAAAATTTGATTCGGGCAGTCGGTTTGCTGAAGCTCACATCGAATTCAGTTATTTGTTTATTTTGGTTTTACGACAGTTTCAATTGCCAGTGACGTGTCGTGTCAGGTAGTTTTACGTGTGTGAGGGGGAGGGGGAGCCGGAGAGAACCACCGAACAAGAATGAGTAACTACCGAACTCCCCAACGTGCTAACCAGGGTTAGCATGCGGTTGAAGGCATGTCTACCATTGACGTGCCACGCGCCTTTTTGCGTTTTTAGGTGGAGGATGAGGGCTAAACAGGTCATCGCACGGATAAAAGTGCTATTGGCAAGGATATTAGTGCTGAACATGAGGGTAGGGGGTATTCTTCAGTGCAAACCTTTCCACCGGTCTTTAGACGGCTGATCAAAGCATGAGCATTAACTCTGCAGCCTCCAATTTCCCCCAGTGTCATGAGTCACAATAAGCTGAATCAATAATTGTGATCTCTGCAAGGATGTGTTTTTCTTTCAGTCAGAACTAGTTTGTGAACATTTCTCGGTACAAGTAGAACACATGCCACAAAACTATTTCAGTCAATCCAGGGAAGGTGGGTGGAGGGGGGGGGGGGGTAAAAAAGGATGCATACCTTTGCTCAAGTAGGATCATGGCAGGAAAAAATAGGATATCAAAGTGGTGGTGGGGGGGGGGGAGGGGGGGAAAGAGTAATATGTAAGGGGCATACTGAATATAATTTGCGGGATCATCTGAGAAGCGCAGCGGCGAGATGGGGGCGTGCACGAGAGGGGGTGTCCCCGCTCGTGGGCCGTTGGTGTAGGCCCGAAGTGAGGTTTCCCCGGGAAAAATTTTGAAATTCGAGACAAAAAACCGCAATTTCTTTGACTCAAAGTCCGTTTGTGTCCATAATTAGTCAATAAGTTGTGAAAGGCAACATTAATTAGACCACATCAGCACCAAATAGAATCCAAATAAATTATAAAATTATAAAATATTGTAACCGATTGCTTGCAACAACATGGCAAAATAGCAACCAACAGGTGAACTATTTGATGCAGCGCCATTTCAGTCTTGAGTACGATGGTTTCCTGTATGGTTGTAAAAACAACACACGTGGGTACACACTGAAGTGCACCTCAAATATTGTCCGAAGCATGTGAAGTTTCGAATGAATTAAAAAAAAATAACCACGGAAGATATAAATTATGGAAGATTTATTTTCCACAGGCGTGCGAAGCATCCGTGTTTTGATATTTTGTTGTGAGAATTGACATGATATATAGGTGAAACTGTGTTCAACAGAAGGCAGAAATATTTGGAAATCCAGATGCAAATTTTACTTTCCCTGCTATTCAAGTTTAAATTTCTATTAGGCCTACGCACCCCTTCCACTCAAACATTTTACAAGTATAAATATCTATAGATTTTAAGATTTCTAGCCTGATGTTCCCTATATCAGGCATATGGATTAACAATGTGGAATGGCAGGGGGGAGGGGGGGGGGGGGGCATGACTGAATTTTGTTCTTGGGGAGAGGCGGTCCAGGTTCCAGTGGATCATGGTTGCAGTGTGTTGAGGCGTATACCACATAGTCGGTAGATACGCCTTCAACCATTGCTAATCCTCCTTGTGCTTGTGCTTGTTCCGAGTTAGTAGCTGTCGGCCAGTGTTTCTCCGGGTTTTCCGGCCTCACTCGTAAAACTGTCTTGACACTGGCTTTCGAAAGTGTCGATGCGCCGCAGAAAACAAATAAATAAATAAAAAAAAATAAAATAAATAAATAAATGTCGCGTCCTAGGTGCAAAAACAAAATGACCGAAGGAACCTCAAGTATGCCGGTCGACCACGATTGGCTGATCAATTAGATTCGACGCGACGGTTATGCTTCTGTATATTTCAAAACTTCTCTGTATCGCATCAGCGACGGGTTTAATACAATTAGATTCGACGCGTCAAAAATCCGTCGACTATTTCAGGCATTACTGACAATCAAGTCATTCGTCGTCGGGCCACACGAGAAAATTGCGGAACACACTCGACTCGCAGTCGTCAATTCTGGGAAAACGACTTTTTTGAGCGTCCGACGAATTTACGACTACTATTAAGCATTCGTATTTTTTATCAGACGTCGGCCATTGTGCCAAAGGTGTCTAATATTGAGCAGGATGCTCTTTATTTTATCGTTCACGCACACTGCACATTTATGCCACATATCATGATGAGTTTCTTTGTTTTTATAGTTAAGTCTAGTTTCAAAATAGTTATCAGTATTGGCATGTTTATATTGGATGGACAAAATACTGCATAGGGGCCCTATGGCCAAATAGCTTCCGTGTTTGTTTATTTTTTAATAAATATGAAAAAACGTTACCCATTTCTCCGGATCGATGAACAGAGTAGATCTTATAGCATGATCGAAAACTGATCAGCTCTTGAAAGTGTGGGCACGATAATTGACTGTAAAAATATGTAGAACACTCTTGCTCTTAACTCTTTGAACCCAAGGGGCCGTTCTTTTATTTACTATAATTACATTCCGTAACTGTTTAAACTACTTTTTACCAAACAACAAAGCAGAAAGACGAAATAAAACATGTACGAGGCGAAAAACCACCCTCACACAAAAGACAAAGCGCACAACTCTGATTTTTAATTTTCACAACTTTAGAAATGGAAACGAGTATTTTAGTAACGGGCTTTATGCCACAGTTTGGAAATGTCACCAAAGAAACAGCAGCGGAGTTGATCACTGCGAGAGGCGCTAAAAGTAAAAAAACCCGCCCAAACACCGCCCGAACTACATTCTGTCAACTGCGCTCTACCGTAAATGCAGGTCAAAGTTCGACCAAATGTATTCATCCGAAAATGAATTACATTTGGTCATGACTTTTTCATCCAGCTGACCAATGGGAATTGAGTATTTGGACCCAAAACGTATAACTACATTAACAATGTAATTATTCTAGGATAGAGATACGATGTGGATATTTAAAGTAGATGATTTCACCTTGAACGTTGAAAATATTGATTGGTCTATGATGCATTATTAATTTTCAAATAATTATTAATTATTAAATTATTAAATATTAATTGGGTCTACCCCAAATAACGAATTTGAGCTCTTCCAGTTGATGACAGTGAACGGCTGGGAGGGAGGGGGAGGGGAAAGGATGGGGGGGGGGGGGGGGATTGTCAAGGTGATAGCCCAAAAGTTGCGATTTTGTTGTATAAAAGTGTAAATATTTTCCATAATCTTTCTGAATGGGTTAAACATAAAACTTAAAGATAGATATGTGACGGACCCCTAAAACAGGTTTGTCAGAGATTCTAAATGGGGCATGAAATTTAATGTCCATTATGGCGCACGTGTTGAACACCATATGGGCTATTCTGATAACAGATCAATAGCAAGAGAGGCAATATTCTCTTACACACCCATATTACTCATCTAACATGTCTCCGAAATGTCAAAAGATACCAAAATGCGAATCTTTCAAAGGAACTTTAAAGCGAGTGTTAAATTAAGATAGATCTAAGCGGCCAAGTTCAAGAGAAGCGATTAACTGAGAATAAATGTTCTGGCTATCTAAATAAAAATCGGGGGATTTCTCGAAAAATTCATTCCAGCCAATTTCAGTCGGAAGGTGTGTAAGGGTGTGGGTCGTTGCGAGACAGTTGGCCCGAGGGCACTCAGAGAAGGTCCGAATTTAGCCCTGGCCGTCGAGGGTCATAGGCACCGCGACTGAAAGTCCGCGTATTGTCGTCACCCTGTGAGGGTTGTAAGGAACTGATTGTAGTTTGTTAACGGCTGCGGACTGTAGTGGCATAGTAGCCAAAGAAGTAAAAGCTGTAACGTTGAGGTCAAGGGACCGTATTAAGAGCTTGAATAAGCGCTGGAATAGCTCGCGAGATAAGATAGTTTTAGGCGGTGCGAGAATTGGTGAGGTTGAGAACACTTTGCAGAATATTTTTATGTAAGCTTTGTTAAGTAGAAAGCTGAATGCGAAGAATAACTTAACCCCCGTGAAAGCCAGACAAGGCGCAAAGTGATCGTGAACTGTAGTAGACGCCGATTGAATTGTGGTTGAACTGTGAGAACGCTGATAGAGTCGCATAAGCAGAATATTGTATGAGTTAAGCCCGACTGACGGCAAAGTTAACCCTGCGAGGAGGAAGCAACGAGAAGTGAATAGATATTTTGTATTTGCCACAAACCATGAGAGGATGAAGATGATGTGAGGTTGATCAAGCGGACACACCTAGCTATGGGAGACGTCGAGGGCCCTAAAGAATAAACTTTTATTCGCGTAATTAGTGTAATCATATGGATAATTTTGTCAGTAATTTGTTTCATATTATATTTCTTCGTACATGTAAATAAATAATCTTTTCAGTGAATTGTCGTTGATCACCCTTTGGCGTTGTAAGCCACGGGCACCTTCAGGAATCCTAAGAGTCCCAAGCGGATAGGGCATTGACAAGATGGCAAAGTTTACGTTCGAACTGGGGTTCAGACGACAGACACTGGCTGTCGACTGAGCACTGATAAGAACATAAACTTTCCTCCATCAATTTAACAGGGATACCGTTAGTGTTCCACAGTTCGGAGGTTTAAAATCAAAGTCTAGCCTTTATTTACTGATGCTGTCTCTGACCATATGACCACTCTCAAGTGATCTGTTGTCATTTTGGTTCATTTCAACAATTTAAAATCTCTTCTTGTACACAAAAGTGAACAAATCGTTCGACACCCCGTGACATGGCTCACTTAACATTATTGCTCGAATTTAAAAAAAAAAACGGCCTATGATTTAGTAAGGTCGTTTGGCGGCAGGGGATACAAATTGCAGTTCCCATGCACAACGTACTCTCTATAATTAAGCACATGTCACGTAAATAAACAACTACTTCCTTTCAACTCGAATAATTGTGGAGGGATTTAAAAAAAAATGTTTGGTATGCAGGCTGATATCCATGACTGTCAGCCGGGTCCGCTCACATTTCCTGCCAAAAGTAATAACACTTTTTTGTGAAAATCCACTAACTCTCAGCTCGTTAGCATGATAACGCAAATGCGCCAGTCACACATTAACGGAAACGGCAAACGTATAAGTAACGTAAAGACAATTTTTATCCGGTGGGAAATTTGAAATTGTCTGGTGAAGAATTGATTTTTGAACGGCAAAGAACAGGATATGCACAGTATGTTAGGGTTGGTCGGTAAATACCGGGTGTTTTTTTCCACCTGGTAAATACCGGTAAAAACCTGGTAAAAACCTAGGGATTTTCCCTTTTCATTCCGGTCAAAACTGGGAAAAAACTTTTTTTGTCAGAAAGATTAACTCAAACCAAAAACAATTATCTGAATTCAGGAAAGCATCCCCAGAAACAGTGCCAGAAAGGGTAAAAATCGCAAAAATGGTAACAATTATCCTTGTGAAGTTCACCTGACAGGAAATAGCATAGTATGCAATTCCCTGTCAAGTGAAGGTTGTCATAGTTTTGAAGGTCAAAAATTCAAAACTGAAACTCCTGATCAACAAAGTTATCATTTACCTCGTAAAAAAGTAACAAGTTGCCAAGTTTTGAAATGAACAAAGGTGGAAGACCTAACAAAGCATAGACAGGTATAATTTCTGGCACTTAAAAATTCCATCTATCTATCTGGTTCAATATACTAATTATAATCTACATGGAAAATATTAGAGAGGAGGTACCAGGTCTGGCAGGTCAAGATGCCACATTAATGCAATATGGTTGAAGTTGTTTCCATAATAGTCCAGTTTCTGTTAAGACTTTACATTTAAAAGTGAAATCATTCTTACCAATAAAACTCAGAAGGAAGAGGAAGTATATTACTGTATAGGTACCTAATGGTCTGTCTTGGATGTGAAATAATAAGCCAGTTTTTTCTTATATTTTGAAACATTGATTTAAGCTTTGAGAAGCCCCATTCCTGTACTGGAGTGATACGCTGTAATGTTGGCCCAGGCCTGCATTCTTTAGGAGTGCAGGAGTGCTGCACGCCTACTGCACGCATAGAAAATATTGAGGAGAGCAATTTTTTGCACCTCTTGATTTTCTGGAATGCCAAACCTGTTAGCACTGCCTTTAAAATCTATTATCATTTCGTTCCCTGGGTTCCAATGTGTTCTCTGTGCCTACTGGCACAGAGAACACGTTGGAACTCAGGGGACGATTTGGCAATGTTGCATTGATTCGCAATAATTCATGACCCATTCTGTTTCGCATTTCGATAAATTTTGAGTGTAGAAGACAGTCATATAAAAATTGAATGCAACATTTGAATAATGAGAAGATGTGTGTGCCAATTTTTCCACTATGCATCTGAATGTAGTACAATTTTTCAGTCACAATATTAATACCTTGAAGTGAATTTAACCAAAATAGCATACGAGTTTTTGCATTGAAAATTTCAGGTGCAATTGCACTCCCAAGCAATCTGAGGAGGGCAACTGTTTTGCACTCCTTGATTTTCTAGATTGCCAGGCCTGTTGCCCCACATCATGACCATAATACCATCCTACTGCACTGTAACTTCAGATTAAGATATTAAACAGAACTAGTGAAATACTGTTCCATTTGACTAATGGGAACAGATTAAATTGAAGACTGGTAAGCAGCGTTAAGCTTTCTAAACACATCCCCATTTAACCCTGAATAAAGTGATGGTACAGTGGTATACGTCGATTCCAAGTTTGGGGCGGTAAATACCGAGTTTTTCCCGGTTTTTACCATTTCCGGGAAAAACAGGTTTTTCCCGGGAAAAAGCCAACCCTGCAGTATATGCACAGTATCTGGACAGAATATGGAATGGATAAACCAGACGACCAACGTATAAGGATCAAAAATTGCCAACGGAGAGCAACGAATGAGGAACGAACAACACCGGATGACAAACGAATAACCAACAGCTGACCACCGCCAAAAAAAGATGTAACGGATAGAACGATTTAGCACCGTATAAAGAGCGAACATCCACCGCACACGCAAAGCAAAAATACCAAATATGGAACGATCGCGTGACAAAGACGAAACGCATAAATACTCAACTCAAATTTGTTTTTACAGAACGATCATATATGCACAGAATATTTCAAGAAGTACACAGAACTATGCCTCATCAAAATGCTGGAGATGAACTGACATGACGACCAGTGGACGTCATATTTATATGCTCTTGTCGGACTGCAACGCCACCGGTTCATTTCCTGTGTGTGGTTGTTACATGTTCTCCCCCCGATTTGCGGTACATTTCCTCGGCGTAATTGGACCTTTTGCGTTTTGTTTGGTTTCTCTGGTTCTCGTCTGTTATTGTCCATCAGTCATCAGGTAATGGTACGGTAGACATCCCATGGCTGTCCTGTTTGTATTCGTGTATTTTCTGCTTCATCTGTTACGTGCTCGGTAGTTGTTCGGAATCAGCCATAGCCAACGGAAAACCACAGGACAGCCAAAGAATACCTCAGGATAAGTTACGAACATGTGCAGTATGTGTAGAGGAGAAAACAAATGAAAAACGGAGAAAGGCCGCACGCACGTTCCCGTTGATGCACGCCGAAAATTTTGAACATGCTAAAAAATACTTCGGAGCCTCACCGGGCGCAAACTCACAAGAAATGTAGTCCGACGAACATAACGAACATGAAAAGGATAGAAAACGAACTTCAACGAACATCAACGGAGAGCAAAAACTATTTTTCCGTTTCTCATACGTTTGCCGTTTCCGTTAATGTGTGACTGGCGCAAAACAAACATCAACCTTGATTCGTCCAGAATATATCTTCATCGAGTGCGAAAATCAGGACAGTCCCACTTTTCCCAAAGAGGTCATTGTCCTTTTTTGACGAATTGTCTGCTCGTTACCGCGATAACTCGGAACATTTGTCAACCGATGTTGACAGTTGGAAAATGTGTCTTCCACAAAACTATATCTTCATCGTGTTGGAAAACTAGCGCGGTCCGACCTTTCTTAGTGAAGTTGAATGATAATTTGTGAAATAATAATGGGATGTACCTGATATTTCGTCAATGTAGCGACTGGCTCGTATTGTCCGCACCAGTCCGGATCAATATAGGCCTAAGAACTGACCAGGATACCCTGCAGACGAACATCAGCCACTAATGACGTGAGCTGGTTAGTACGTCGTTAAAGTGCACATTGTGAGAATGTTGATGTGAAATGAATGTAGTCCGGATTCCAGTCCGTACTGAAACTAGGGGTAAGTTAGACGGTTCTGCATTTTAGTTACTTCAAGAAAATTTGGTTTTGGTAGGATAAGTCATTCAATCACAGGAGTGGCCATCTATTCATTGGTACTCTCATTTTTAACCTTATCAGCTGGGGAACAATAACCACGGCTGGCAATTTTCGAGACTTACAGAAAAGTTAGCTTCCCTTAATTTCCGAAAGCTGTCAGTAAATTTAACACCAAGGGTAAGGGAATTTCATATAAAAATTGAAATTTCGAAATATTTCACAAATTTCACAAACTTCGGGCAATTTCCTGTAAGGTGGTATGAAAGTGCAATTGCTGGCGTTTTACAATTTTTTCCCAATCAGTTTAAACGTTTAGCTGTTTTTTCTGTTTAAACCCATTTAAAAATAAGAAAACGGCGTTTTCACCATCCTTTGATGCTCTGTAACTTTTCTCTGTTCATTATATCAACACTCTGCGCATCATGACATATAATCCGTACACTGTCATTTCCATTAATATAAAAGTCATGGAGGTGAGATTTGCTAAATTTTTCTTTGGAAAAACAAAAACTTGCAAATTACTGTAAAAACACATTCACTGAACTAAGAACCAAAGGGGACAATTACTTGGCGTTGGCAGATGTGATACTGATAGCCATTCTTAATAACGAATTATCTGTGAAGTGGTTGCTTCTAATTAGCTTGACATGAAAGCCAAAGTTTTCTTCTGTTACTTTTAATAGACGACAATAACAAATAGCTCCGAGAGCTGTCTGTTGTTTTCGTTTATTAAATGTAAGTAAACACAATGAAATTTCATTTTCAACTGATGCCCAAGTTGTTTTCACAACAATTTCTTGCTTCTTAATTGGACCTTCTGTGCTCGTCCAATAATTTCAAGGGATATAACTTTATTGAAAGTCGATTTTCATGTACTACAGAGGATTAGTTTCAAAATTTTGG
This sequence comes from Pictodentalium vernedei, assembly GCA_031216915.1. Taxonomy (NCBI): domain Eukaryota; kingdom Metazoa; phylum Mollusca; class Scaphopoda; order Dentaliida; family Dentaliidae; genus Pictodentalium; species Pictodentalium vernedei. The sequence continues at coordinate 231,429,739 of CM062297.1, read as the reverse complement.
TTTTGGTCTTTAAATGCATTCATGGCTCGGCACCTAAGTACTTACAAGACCTTCTGGCAATTAAAAAACCTGAAAGGAACTTGCGCTCCTCCTCACAAATCAAGCTTCAGATGCCCTTCCTACGTCCACTTTTGTGAATAACAGAGCTTTCACTTTCGCTGGACCTGCACTTTGGAATAATTTACCAGTTCAGGTTCAGGCATCGAAAGATCTCGGCCAATTTAAAAAAAAATTAAAATCGCATCTTTTCAGAGAGGCTTTTGACAGTACGTAACCTGCTGACCTTCACATCTTTCTCAGTCTGCATATTGCCTTGATATTCATGAACTCATTGTTTATTTGACTGTACAGCGTTTTAGAACACTTTGTGATTTTACGCTTATAAAATTTCATTATTATTATTATTATTATTATTATTATTATTATTATTATTATTATTATTATTATTATTATTGATGCTACGGTCTTTTTGAGTAGGGGATTTAAACCTTTAAATAAACATAAAAATAATTATAAGACTAATACTTCATCAATTAAGCATAACCAGCTCTGGTTGATAAGAAAAAAAGATACAACCTTTTCTAGGGCAGCGTATTAGCTTTATTGATCATCATCGCCTAACTTATGTGAAATTGTAATTACAACTTACAGTTAAAACTAGGAGTCCTGTCACGAACTGTGCGCTTATCTAGGCTTAATGGAGCGTGGGAATTGCACACAATTGCCATATCGAATGGCATCCAAAGCACGGAAGGTCCACCTGGTTACTCATAGCAAATACAGGCAATGTTTCTGCCAATGGATCTCCGAGTTACTAAATTGTAATTACAATATACTAAATTGTAATTACAATATAATTAAGTTGTAATATTAGCTAAATTGTAATTTTAACTCAGCTAAATTGTAATTACAACTTATCTAAATTGTAATTTCAACTTAGCTAACATGCATTCTACAATCCTATGGCAATGACTAGTGATCAGAGCCCCAGATGAGGCTATGGGGACTGTGATTTGAGGTTCAACTGAGGCCTGTAGTAGGAGATGTATGAAACGGGGCCCATTGGAAGTGACATCATAGTCACGTGACCCAGTGACGTCATGTTTGATAGTTATGGTAACCCGCGTGAGCGGCCATCTTGTGGCGTCATCTCCATAGTGATGCATGGTGTGAGTACGCATGCGCAGCGCGTGTTGTTAGTGTGCGTGTTAGTTTCCGTCGGCCATTTTGTTTACTGGAGGCCGCCATCTTGGTTTCTATGGTAGCACGTAGTTGCTATGTTACCCAAAGGCTTCTAATAGGACAGGGGTATGTTCGGAGGGTATGTTCGATTGAATCGGAGTATCACGAATTACCACAAACAACCCGACAATCCCTCCAAATCACCGAAATTGATTTTTTTACTACGGATTCCCCATTTTATCGGCTTAGCACGTGGTGCAAGAGTACCAAGGGGGTACAGGGGGTGCGTTCGATTGAACTAGAGTATATCTAATTACCCAAATAGACCCGACCACGCTTACAAACCACCAAAATCTACACCGAACCACCCAAACGGACATGTGAAGCCCCATTTTGGGCATATAAAAATAACACGTAATGCTATAGCACCGAGATATCTCCAGAGGGTATGTTCTATTGAATAGGAGTACAGGACCTGATTTTCCCAGAATCCCGTTTTTAATGCCTATTGCATATGTGTCTCTGCCTATTGCATATGTTTCTCTATCACTAACAGTCTATCCAGTCCAAACTATCTCTGGTTCTCTCGTCCAAGTCTTATAATCACCAGTGCTTGATTTCACATAATCTGTATGCAGAGTTATTTCCCCTGTGTACAACAAACCCCATATCAAATTTTATGGTATTGGATAGGAATCCCATTTTACAGAATCCCTTTTTAAGAATCCCTTTTTCAAAAATGCCTGTGGCTGTGGAATCCTTTTTTTCTCAAATGAGTCCAAGAGTCGTTCGAGGAGTCACTCGAACGAGCAATTGCTCGTTAGCTCATTTGCTCGATGGGATTCGAGTCATTCGAGCAATATGTGCGAGTCACTCGACATAAGACGGAATCCCACTTATGGAATCCATTTTTTGGAATCCCATTTGTGGAATCCCTTTTTTGAAAACGCCTGTGGCTATGGAATCCCTTTTTTCTGAAATGAGTCGTCGAGCAGTATGTGCGAGTCACTCGAACAAGCAATTGCTCGTTAGCTCATTTGCTCGATGGGATTCGAGTCATTCGAGCAATATGTGCGAGTCACTCGACATAAGACGGAATCCCACTTATGGAATCCATTTTTTGGAATCCCATTTGTGGAATCCCTTTTTTGAAAACGCCTGTGGCTATGGAATCCCTTTTTTCTGAAATGAGTCGTCGAGCAGTATGTGCGAGTCACTCGAACAAGCAATTGCTCGTTAGCTCATTTGCTGATGGGATTCGAGTCGTTCAAGCAATATGTGCGAGTCACTCAAACGAGCAATTGCTCGTTAGCTCATTTGCTCGACTGGATGCGAGTCGTTCGAGCAATATGTGCGAGTCACTCGACATAAGACGGAATCCCATTTAAGGAATCCCTTTTTGGAATCCCATTTGTGGAATCCCTTTTTCGAAAACGCCTGTGGCTTTGGAATCCCCTTTTCCTGAAATGAGTCGTCGAGCAGTATGTGCGAGTCACTCGAACGTGCAATTGCTCGTTAGCTCATTTGCTCGATGGGATTCGAGTCGTTCGAGCAATATGTGCGAGTCACTCGAACGAGCAATTGCTTGTTAGCTCATTTGCTCGACTGGATTCGAGTCGTTCGAGCAATATGTGCGAGTCACTCGACATAAGATGGAGTCCCACTTAAGGAATCCCTTTTTGGAATCCCATTTGTGGAATCCCTTTTTCGAAAACGCCTATGGCTAAGGAATCCCTTTTTCTGAAATGAGTCGTTGAGCAGTATGTGCGAGTCACTCGAACGAGCAATTGCTCGTTAGCTCATTTGCTCGATGGGATTCGAGTAGTTCGAGCAGTATGTCGAGTCACTCGATCGAGCAATTGCTCTAAGGCTCATTTGCTCGATTAGCTTCGAGTCGTTCGAGCAATTGCTCATGGAGCAATTACTCTCTTGGCTTATTGGCTTTAGGAATGGTATGGGGTTTGTTGTACACGGGGGAGATAACTCTGCATACAGATCATGTGAAATCAAGCACTGGTGATTATAAGACTTGGACGAGAGAACCAGAGATAGCTTGGACTGGATAGACTGTTAGTGATAGAGAAACATATGCAATAGGCATTAAAAACGGGATTCTGGAAAAATCAGGTCCTGTGCTCCTATTCAATAGAACATACCCCCCTGGAGATATCTCGATGCTATAGCATTACGTGTTATTTTTATATGCCCAAGATGGGGCTTCACATGTCCGTTTTGGGAGGTTTGGTGTAGATTTTGGTTGTTTGTAAGCGTAGTCGGGTCTATTTGGGTAATTAGATATACTCTAGTTCAATCGAACGCACTCCTTGTACCCCCTACGTGCTAAGCCGATAAAATGGGGAATCCGTAGTAAATAAAGCCAATTTCGGTGATTTGGAGGGATTGTCGGGTTGTTTGTGGTAAATCGTGATACTCCGATTCAATCGAACATACCCTCCGAACATACCCCCTGTCTTATTATAAGCCTTTGGGTAACATAGCAACCACATGCTACCATAGAAACCAAGATGGCGGCCTCCAGTAAACAAAATGCCAACGGAAACACGTGTCACACTAACAACACGCGCTGCGCATGCGTACTCACACCACGCATCACTATGGAGATGACGTCATAAGATGGTCGCTCACGCGGGTTACCATGCCTACCAAACATGACGTCTCTGGGTCACGTGACTATGACGTCACTTCCGAGGTCCCCGCCGGGGTCCCCCAATGGGCCCCGTTTCATACATCTCCTACTACTGAGGCCTCAATTCAATGAAGCCTCACTGGATCCTCAACTCATTTCCTTCATGACGTCTCCCGGGATGCTGATCACCAGTAATCACTGAAACCTAGATGGAGCTATAAGGGCTAAGAGTTTGGGTTTATTGACCTCACCTGGGGCGCTGGTCTCTAGTAATCGCCACTAGTGCGTCAGTGATGTTACCTGGCGATCGCCTGTTACCATCAATAGTGATTGCTATTGCCGATCACAAGTGATGAGCGCACAAGGTGATGCCATGAGAGCTATGGGTTGAGGCATCTTCTCATGGGTCTTTAAAATGGGAGCTGCTTCGTCGGCTCATGCGTGAACTGCCATGAGAACCCACCCGGTGACCTTATCGTAGAAGCCGCAGCTTTTAGCGTTTTTCATATCACCCAGTGATCGGTCATTCCTCTTTTTGGCTCGTTGACCTGAAGCAGAGAGCTTGGCCAAGAGGCCCTAACCTTAGCCACTTGAGCCACCCCTCCCCAATAAATCGGAGACCCTATACCAGAGGTCCTACTTGCGACGGTTACACCGCAGCATCCAGGTGGGGGTAACTAAGGATTTCTTATCATTAAGTGCCTGGTAATCAGTGATCGCGGGGCACCCAGTCATCACTTAGTGGCCGCTAAAACCCAAATGAGTACGAGAGTACAGAAGGAAGAGTCGTTTGAGGAGTCAATAGCTTTTGGGGATTCCTCGTTTTCTCAATGGAAGCGAGTCGTTCGGGGAGCAGCTCTTCGAGCTGCTTATCGACAGCTCATTTGTAAGAGTCGTTCGAGGGTCCACGAAACTCGTCGACTCGTCTACGTCGATCAAGTCTATTGTCATCAGGTGCAAAACCTAGTCGTGAAAACCACCGGAGTACTCCTGCTTCGCCTCGTGTCCGTCCGTGACAATTATGGAAACGTTACCGCAAGAACATCCAGGAACGTGTACTACGTAACGCTGGAACGAAATAACTCCGTATGATGTATGTAAGGGATGACACCGGATTGAATGTACCACTCTCAGAAAAGTGATCGGAAAAATTTATCACTAACAGAAAAGTGATTGGAAAACTGGTCACTCTCAGGAAAGGGATCGAGAAATTTGATCACTTTCGGAAAAGTGCGCTAAAAAATCAATCCTTTTAGGGGGCTCATGGGAGAGCCACTATGGGTCTTTTCAACCCTATCCCAGAAGCCTTGCATAAGGAGTTTTACTTACTTCTTCCACTTGACGCTCGACCAGATGAGTCTGTCTCAAAGACCCGATTAACAGTGGCACTGTCTTCACTTGTGTGTCCAACGGCTCTACACCAGCAGCCTTAGCCTTCTATATCTGACCCCACAACCCGACGTACCTAATCCATAAGTCCTGCCCAAGAGATCGTAGCCTCCCTATTTTCTCGAGTGCTCCGGTGGTCCTATACCAGAAACCCTACCCAAGACACCCTAACAATAAACATCCCCTACTTGGCCCAAACCCACCGTCACCACTCGTTCCACGGATTCTGTACCAGGCAAAGTGGTACCACTAACCATGCTTTAACCCTTTACCTAACGAATCGCCCGCATCCGCCCGCGTAATATGCAAATTGAGCAGTTGAAAAAAATTAAATTTTTCAAAATATTTCAACAAAACCATATCATGTGACCCCTCATTGGAACGAGCTCATTGAGCTCGTTCCAATGAGGGGTCACATGAGATGGTTTTGTTGAAAAATTTTGAAAAATTAAAAAACATTATATTTAAAATAATAATTTTTGATATCGTCTGCGTTGGGTAAAGGGTTAAAGAACTTGGCCAAGGGACTGTTCTCCCACTTCATCGAGCATACGCCTGTTGGGGTTATGTAATTCGTTATAGCACTACGTGCTCTTTAGTTCAAAGGTGCTGGAAGCGTTTGTTACACTGAAAAAATACGTTGTGGGCAGGAGGAGTTGGGGGGGGGGGGGGGGTCTTCATAAATATCATATACACAGGGCTGAAGAAAGAGACCACCCACCAATTTAACTAAGTTGTAATTACAATTTAGCTAAGTTGTGATTGCAATTTAACTAAACTGTAATTACAATTTAGCTAAGTTAGCTAAGTACTAAATTGTAATTACAATTTACTAAATTGTAATTACAATTTACTAAATTGTAATTACAATATAACTAAGTTGTAATTACAATTTAATGTAAAATAAGTAAAATAATTAAATAAATAAAGTAAAATGCTATTAGTAACGTGACTATAATTTAGTCACTGTTTATTCACTCCAAATAAACTGGGAGGAAATAATTTACTAACTTATAAATCACAACAAACAAGATAAAAACGATTAAGAAACCGAGAAATGGTTTGATAAGAACCTTTGAACTCGTAAGACCGATTTTTCAGTCCAAGCCATAATTTCGTCCCATTTTTGCCTTATTGTAAGGGGTCTATACATGGGGCACTGATGACAAAATAATAACTGCAGTCTGTAACCAGAGGGCTACAGACTGCAGTTATAATTTTATCCTCCCTGTATATTGATATTGGACTGACCCATCTCAATATAAATGTACACAAAGACGCTACCATCCCAGGAAATGAGGGTTCAAAGGGTTAATTCAATTGATCCATAACAAAGAGCCACGAAAACACTCGTTACATGTAGATAATTTGACAGACGTTAAATTTGTTTCGCCTGTGTCGCCAGACATTGATTTTATCGAAAACGACGCACTGAAAATATAAACCACAAAGTTTTAAAGACCTACCTAAAAAGTAATTTTGGGTTCCAAATTTTGGAGCCAAATGCTTATTTTTTGGGCGCCAAACAAATATTTTAGTGCAATGGAAAGCACCGCGATTACAAACTACCGATAGATGGCGCGAGGGTACAACAACTGGTTAGAAACGCAGATTGATTTCTGTTTACGCTTACGCGCACACAATAGCGGAAAGATCAGTATTCAAAATATTGATAAAACGACTGTTCCCTCAATAATGCCACCCAATTGTTGTGTCCCATTGTGTGGGAATGTTATAGGTGTTTACATGTTTCCAAAAGAAAACAATTTACACGAAAGATGATTAAAAGCTTTGAAAAGAAATGTCTCGAGTCGAAGCAATCATCAAAACGCCGGACATGCAAAAAGGGGAACTCGTCCGCAAAGACCACATTTTACCTTCGGATATTCTCTTCTTCACTTCCACTCTGTTTTTATTACAGACGCGTTTGGTGCAAAACACGAGCCATTTTCACGGGGTATTACAAAATTATGTTGCGTGAAAGAAAGGCTAATTACCGGTTACAACTTGAGTCCGATATGCCCTCACTCAAATTACTGAAACAGAATTAAGCGATTCGCTTGGGCATTCACCAGTAACACATGCCTTTTGAGTATGGAGGTTTTCTCATAATTAACTTTGTAGTATAAAATTATCTGTCTAATAACTCATGTTTAGACATATTTTAAATGTGACGAGGTGTTTTTGGATCACCAATATTTGTAACACTGACAACAGTTGCAGTTTCTGAGTTAGCCCTTTCGTCGCAGTTTTATTTGTTCATGCAGTTTGCTTTGTAACAATATATTGGTGAATTCCAGCCAAGGACTGTCCCCCAATAATTTATTACAAAACAAGCTTTGTGAGTAAGTGACTGATTTGTATTATTTTACTTGTCCAACCAATCCTTCTGGGACAACTCGTCCCAAAACCAGTTCGCCCCAGGATTTTTCATACCAATATTATTATCCTAAGTGGGATGATCCGTGTGGTACGATTTATCCCATGATAAATAACAGAAAACTTATAAAATATTTATTTATTGGGGTTTACCGACACTTTCGACAGTCAGGGTCCCCTCGTGTCAGACAGTTTTACGGGTGGAGAAAGCCTGAGTACCCGGAGAGAACCACCAAGCAACTGTCAGGCTCCCCAACATACTAAATCCACACAAGCAGTGTTAGCATTGCCAAAAGACAAGTGCACCATCGACGTGCAGTATGCCTTAGTACACAAAGCCACCGTGCCCCCATGTGTACAATGGGGTGAAATGTCTTGCTTAAGGGCACAATGCGATTGCCGCAGGTGGGATTCGAACCGAGGAACTCTCGGCTTGCAGCAGACTTATAAAAACAGTACAAATAAAAAATCACCCTGCGCTAGTATTTCAGGAGTTAAGAGCTATGGATGATGGAATTCACTACAACACGAACTAAATCATTGCAACAATATTTATGTGTTCAAAAAATTATGCAAAGTGGAAATGTTAAACGATTATAGTTAGGCATGACAATGTTATGTTTTCAAGAAAACAAGAAATCAACAGTGTCAAGACAATAAGATTTATTCAATACATATACCAATATAAAACTAGACCTGTTCGAAGGCACAGCTAACAAAATACCCCCACAATGTGCAGGCCAACCCAAAATAAAGATTGCTATCAAGACGATTTTTAAAAATATGTTAGCACATTGTATAGGTGCTTCATTTTGATACTTAGAAAAAGAAAGGAAAATAAAGTGTCACCATACAGTGACACAAAAAGATACCCCCGCTTATTTAAATATGCAAGCCTGGCTATAGGTGATACAGTTTTGGGGTATACACAAATACTAAGTCCATAAAGGGCAATGGCAGTCAAATCTCGAACGACACCTGCATTTCACTATGGGTATACAACAATATGATACACTTGCATACCAAATATCAAGTCACTCAACCAAGTACTTTACAAGTTATTCATGATTGAATTTCGGGACGAATGGACAGGCGGACGGATGGACGGGCGGGCAATGACCCTGGCAATAAAATCGCGAACGACAGCTGCATTTCACTATAGGTATAGCAATAGAATACACTTGCATACCAAATATCAAGTCACTCAATCAAGTTCTTTACTTTACTTTATTCCTGATTGAATTTCGGGACGGATGTACGGACGGATGGATGGACAGACGGACTAACAGACAGACAGACGGACCTTGTACTGTGGGTAGATGTCAGTAAGATAGAGTTGCACATCAAATATGAAGTCATTCCATTGAGTACTCTGCAAGTCATTCATGAATTAAATTTAAGGCGGACAAATACTAAGTCCATAAAGGGCAATGACTCTGGCAATAAAATTTCGAACGACACATGCATTTCGCTATGGGTATACAGCAATAGGATACACTTGCATACCAAATATCAAGTCATTGATTGAATTTCGGGACGGACAGACGGACTGACTGACTGATGGACAGATGGACGGACGGATTGACAAGGCGATTCATATATACCCCCTGTGGGGGTATAAAAACACATTCTTAGCAGAAATAATAAAACAATAAAGATATATGTATATATGAAAAAAATGCTTTTTTTCAGCATCCTTTTTCCTGTATCTGACATAAATTGATGTGATACAACGTATCATCTTAATTGATAAAACATGAAACCGGGACAAATAAGTGTACTGTAAAGCAATTTAAATATAATCCCCGGGGGATTTTTCCATATAAGTTTACACTTCTAGCATCTCCCTTCAACAATTGTTTTCTTTCCACAAAACTGTTGATATTAATTCAACATTTCTACACTTAACAGGCATTCTTCTTTTATTATGGACACTTTTGGCGTATAGCAAGACTCATTTCTACAAAGATGACAAAATGCTGTGGAACTGAAGAACCGTCTAATTACCAATAACAATTCATGTCAGATATGCCCGTAACACGGTAAAGTAAATCTAAGAGCTAAGTTTGTATTTCGGTTTAATCCCAATTGTCCCACTTTCGGATTTTAATAGGTTTCCCGAATCTCCCACTCTTGGGTTTGAAAATAGTAATAGTCGTTATCATTATTTGAACACAAATCACCGCTGTTTATCGATCATGATTAAAACTATCATTATTTTTATGAGTTTGTTAACTTTTTACTTTACTATTTTTATTAACAATTGTGATAGTATATCTGGAAGGCTGGCACAACAAAATAAAAAAACAAATACGAACCGCACAGCAAAATATTTTCCATAAAAATTAACCACCTTAAAGAAAAACAGGTCAGAAATGAAGTCACGCATATGCAGCTTACTGCAGGTGGACCCCCTCCACCAAAGAGGAGGGGATCTAGAAATATTGATGGTGGACTACAGATCCTGAAAGAGAGGTTGTTGAACGGCGAAACAAACATTACAGAATATGCAGACCAAGCGTCTGTTTGATTACATCTTGAATAACATGCTTTCAACGTGTATTTAAATTTAATAATAAGTCATTGTTTTGATGTACAAAAATATCTTGTACATTATAATCACCGTTTTGATGAACAAAACTATGTAGCATAGTTTTTTCGATGCTGTATAACAAATACCGATATGGTTTGTTGGTTTAAGAAGGGTTTGCGGCCACTAGGCGTGGCTGCCTTTCATTCCCCCTTGGTAGTATTTCTAACGATCTTATTGGTGACTTGCAGACGATCTTGTAGATTTGTTATAACATGGAGTCAACTTTTGTCGTCGCCAGTTATTTTGATATTGTTTCTTGAAGAGAGTGGCTTTGCAAACAAACAGATCCTTTCGGTACAACAACCCCAACGAAGCTCGAAGCAGGCCCATCTCCTCCAACCCCGAGGAGATGGTGTAAAAAGATATGACTATAATGGTTAGCTCGAGATATCTGAAATTCCGAATAAAGGTGAGAAATTTTGAACAAAAACTACAGATGGTATAACAAATACCAACTTCTTGTTCTGTTCACCAATGAAACAGCACAATACGTGAAACAAACTATAAGAGAAAATGTTTGATCTTGCCGCTAGAAAACTAATTAAAAAAATCCCGACTGTCCCACTCTCTGTACCTCCTAAAATTAGTAAGTCAGACAATCGGAATGACACCTGTATTTCAAACGTAATGTTTTCAACACATCTTCAATTAACTTGCATTTCTGTTTTAAATACAGACACTTGTGATGTATAACATGAATATTTATAATTAATTGTATGACGACTGAAAACTAATAATATCTCAATGACTGGGCGAAATTAGGTTTCACTACACGAAACAATGTTAAAAAACCCCAAGACACTCGCCTGGTTATCAACTCTGTCTTTCAGCCGGTGTAACAGGAATGGAAGTCCGTAGGAAAATTAGTCCCTCTGGACTATTATTCCGCGGAATTATAGTCCTAGGTCTAACATTTCTAGGAATAGTAGTCCGGCGGACTACTATTCCTAGAAATGTTAGACCTAGGACTATAATTCCGCGGAATAATAGTCCAGAGGGACTAACGTTCCTACGGACTTCCATTCCGTTTACACCGGTTATAATGGCCCCTCTGTTGTCACGTTCAATTTTCAGACGTCTTACAGTGTAATTCCCGTGATTCGACATATTCGTCGCAAAATATTTCATCTTTTGTGATAACAAGCGTGCGTATATTTTCATGAACAAAAACATAACTTCCTCTGGTCAAATCGGAAGTATTGTATAACCGATAGAACACGCGCGCCATCTATCGACAGCCGACGTGGTATGCCTCATTGGCACTCGACAGCGTGAACATTGGCCATGGGGGCGAAAAACGAACGACAATATCAAAGAGTGGGTGCTTAGTTTGAATTCAATGAATTCAAGGAATAATGGTGAGCGATGTCAGCATTCAAGTAAATAAAAAATCATTTAAAGTAAAATGGACAAGAAAGCATAAAAAACAAACCAGGCTATGTGTTATACACTCTAATTTGGGTACGTTGTTGTAATTTGGGCACACCGTTACCAGTATGAGTTTGACGGAATTTAAAGACTTGCGGAAATATCCATTTTAATACTCGACTGATACTCGACGAAAAGGAAGCATAGCTCCAGAAATAAACGAGGATGATTTGGGTAAGGTTGTGAGTTGAGACGACAGTACTAAATGCCGGTTGCCTCCCACATTGATCGTGATTCCCCCTCCACAATAGATTAACTCATACTATCATTTCTACATTCTTTAAGACGCCTAAGCATATAAATGGTTGCTATACTATATTAGCAGCCTTTATTTTTTGGATTTAACAAACGTCTCAAATAAAAAAAACATCCTGATTGGATAACTCCAATTTTCAAAGCAACACAAGCGAGAACACGCATGCTGTATCTTCTTCTTCGTACAGTGTCATTAAAATGTTTTCGGTTCAAGCAGTTGGAGAGGAAATAAACTGAAAGTGTGGGTGGAGGGGGGAGGGGATATATTTTGAGGTACTGACTATTTTTTCAATTTTGGGGGCAACAAAGTACCGATTTTTAGGCAAGTGCCTTCTGTTATTCGTTTTTGGCAAAGGATAATCATAAATAACAATAAATAACAGTTGATTAAATATTTCAATGGTGTATTTATTTATTTACTTATGTAAAGTAATTAAGAATTATTATTATTATTATTATTATTATTATTATTATTATTATTATTATGGAGGTATATATTATTTAAAAAAATTGGGGGAATACCAGCCGCCCCCGCTTTCCCCATCCGTTTTCCGCCGCCACTGAATTCAAACACTAAAAGTGCGAGACTTCAAAAAGCAAAAGTCCAATTTTAAATGTTTGTTACATATCGTACTGTTGGATTGAAGAGGGTGATTTAACTCTTAATTCATGAAGAAATCTGCTAAATTTAGGAAAAATACCACAAGTTATATGTGAATACCACTAATCGCCATATAGCTGGATTGTTAGAACACATATTGATCACAAAAAGAAATATGTCTCTACCGCCGCCATGCTCGAAGATTTTCAGTTTCCCGACGCCTCTCAATCTTATATCGCTTTTTAAACAATATATACACAGAACGACACACGTGTGTGAATTGGTTAATCGATATGGCACGAGTGCCAGCGCGGAAGGATAGAACGAGAGACCGCAGGCCTCGAGTTTTATCCTTCTGCGATGGCACAAGTGCCATATCGATTAACCCAATCACACCTGTGCGTCGTTCTGTGTTTATTACACGCCTTCACGTCTATGAACGCAATTATTAGAAGGACACTCAGCAATTCATTTGACAACTCGTCCCCTGAGTTACAATGTGTTCTATGTGCCAGTAGGCACAAAGAACACATTAGAACGCAGTGGACGAAGTGTCAACAAAAAGAAAGCATTTTATCGCCATCCAAATTTGCGAAGAGAACCCGTGTAACCATAGTTTGCTATCGCTAGCGGTACAAATTGTAATTGCGGTGCACGATTTGTAGAAAATTCCAATGAAATTTCGCTTCTATTTAAAAATAGTCCGTCAGCGAATATCGTTCCGCACATATGTGCGGAACAGATTTTCATTTCCCGCACCGCTTAGTATTGCTGTAGATGGGGATTTCATAGAACAGGCGTGTAATGAACTTTGATGTCTGCGAAAAATAAATATGTTGATGATTTTCACATTTTTCGTAGCAATGTAAACTGAATATTTACAACATATATTAGTTATTAATGACAACAACAAAAAATCCGAGATTGGAAAGTTGATAGAGAGTTATTAGTTGTCACGCAAGGTTGCGCGCCATGTCGTTTGATGAGATGAGCTTTCACGTCATCAAACATCATAGATCGGGAGGAGTTACTGCGTTGATTGACTTACCGCCATCTCGGCGACGTTTTTTTTTTGCTGATATTCCAACAATCCAGTTAGATAGAGATCAGTTGCGAATACATACTGGATCCGACACCTCAAGCTTGTACGTTATTGTGGAAAATATTCTCCAAAACAGTGTAGTATAATTCAGGTCAGTCTGCCCCATGCCATGTTCATATGACAACCCTGTAGTGTCCCCAATGGAAAGATACATATTTATGAAATGAGAGGAAATATCTGTTTTCAGAACCGATCCTAAATGTTTATCGGGGAGTAACTTTTTTACCTAACACGAAAGGCAGACGACACTTGCAAACGAAATTCTTGAATAACTAATGTTTTTCATTTTTTGAGTCAAAAACAGAGCTTAGCACCCCTCATTGGAACGAGCTCGTTCCAACGAGGGGGCATTAGTTATGTTTTTGAGACAAAAATAAAAAAAAATAATGAAAATTGAATGGTGATTTTTGTGAATGGCGCTGGCCAGTTTTGGCCGTTACGTTATGTAAAAGATTAAGCCAATTTGTTCTAGATGCGTCACAATATACTGTCAAATGAACTCATTGGTAATTTCCGAAGAACGGCATGCACGAGTATTTTGATGCCATGGAGTAATAGGAAGTCGTGAAGCCTTTCAAAATGTCCTCTGCTAATGGACCACAAAAAGAATTTAAAGCTTCTTTATGTTTCCACAGACGTCACCAAAGATGACGCCTGGGCAAAACACGAATCCCGGCGAGGCTTTTAACAGATTCAAAGCAGGTGTGTATAGCATTAAACCATCTCCCGAGAGGGAAGTCGTACATTTTACTGACAACTGTCCATTATCGATGTTGTATTTCAGTATCTCTGTGACAAGACAAATCTGTTTTCACAACTTCAACGGGAATAAATTCCCATTAAGTGAATTACAAACTGATTTTATCATCATGAATTAATTAGAATGGAAGCACACAAGCCTCTAAGTCGATTACTGTCGTGTATGCATGCCCACAGATTTCATCAGCCGAAACAAATATTTACGGAAAACGTTACACATTTCTTTCAGTGCATATCCAGAGTTTAGTCATCATTGCATTTAGATAATCATTTAACCCCATTTTATACCAAATTCCCAATTTTGAAGCATCGTGTATCGACGTATGAATACGCTTTTTCGACAAAATAGAAACGCTCTGGTACAGCGTTAAGTAACGCAGGAGTCATCTTCGTCACATTTTTCGGACGTTTATTTGGATTGCCCATAAATTTCAGTAATCCATTATCTATATGGTAACGTTTAAGTCCAATCATATCGGGACATCTTATTTTATACGAAACCTAAAAGCGACATAAAGAATTTTTTTAAATTCGTAATTTTGACTTTTTATCTCGAAATTTCAACTTTTTGTGGTATGCTTGTTAGCATTTCTAGCTATGATGGCGATGTAACATTTTATCTCGAAATTTCAAGTCGACCTAAACTCTCGAAATTTCGAGTTAAAAAATAGGAATTTCAACCTAAACTCGCGAAATTTCGAGATAAAAGTCGATATTTCGAATTTAAAAAAAAATTCTGCATGTCACTTTAGACGCGTCCGTGTGATTGTTATTATCTTGTGTATTTCAAAATTATTTTCACACCACTTTCACATCGCTTCACTTCGTCGAAAAGAATGTTCTGTACCCTTTTGATGATAATCAGGGCACATCTGTAAACTATAGTTTTTCAGAATGTTCAAATAGAGATGTTCAAGAAAAATATCATGGTGTCAGGTGTAAATTCGCCTCTGACGATTTGACTGCATCGTCCTCGATCACGTGACGACTGACCTTTCAGCTTAAAATTCTATTGAGATCGAAACTTGTTGTACGCGACTTTGCACTCACTGCACTCTGGTGAGTTTGCTGATAGGGTACCTAACATCGGACTTATATAGTGGCTGAAGAGTAGGCGGTGTGTTGCCTTTTGATGTCTTGTGTATCCCATTTGTTAAGGCATGGATGGAGTCTTTGGAGTTGAATCTTCTTCATTTCGTGTGTGTCAGACCTTAATTAAAATCAGCAGGAGGTGTTTGCACCATCAAAACGAAACGAACAAATCAACCAGGCAAAAGAAAAGAAAAAGTCAGTTTTTTACAGCAGGCCGCCGTGGTCTGGTCACTTTCCACGAGTGGGCAATATTTCCACTGACGCAATAATATTAAAATCCAAAGCCTTATAGGAATAATCATCAAAAATTTAATTAATGAAGCACCGGGTACAACCCGGTGCTTCATTAATTAAAATTTAGGTGATGATGATTTTTGTTCTGGTAAACGCATGCGCGGACTTCACTGCCCACTCGGGGAATTCGACCAGTCCACGACGGCGGCACTTTATTCTTCCTTTCGAAATAGAGTTTTTCTCAAAAATATTAGTTTACCCTCTGCAAGTTGTTTGGAAAAAGGGTTACACCATATTTTTTGTTTTCGTAGCTTCCTATTTCATTTGCACAGAACATCTTAATCATTTTGTTCGTAATCTGTAACAGAAACAATCACGCAAAGATCCAATGTTTTCCATTCTTCGATATTCATCCGATTACAACACTTGCTGAATCCCTTGTATAAATATAACATCAAAGAATATAGCTCTTTGAATTTATTATTATTCTGCTATCATCGCCATATTTTTTGTTTTCATTTATTTGCTTGTAAAACAACGTGATTCCATTTTTAAGGAGCTTAACGTTGCTTGATGGGTTGTCTTGTGTTTCGCGATTTCTGCCTTCATAAATGTCGAAACAAACTAATGTCAGAAAAATCGTCTTCCGTTCAATCATCCTCCAAGGGCACCGGAAACATCCGATGGTATCAAAAATGGCACTCAGTATGAGTTACGGCTGGGAATTTCATCACAAATTGTACCGTGACACTGAATAGTATGGACATTATATTTATGCCACATTACCTATTCTACTATATATAAAAAGCAGGTGACATAAAGTTAACTTTACACACCAACCGTGGTGAACACGCCAGCAATGGGATTTCAGTATGCATACACCTACCCAAATATATCAAACATGATATCCCGTCTATGTACATACAAATACATATTTTCAGTGGTATATGGCTTGTCGTCTTTTCATACATGCATTTACAAGAAACCTGGCTGTCTGTCTTGGATATTCGATGATAAAAAATGAGATCTGTGGGGGGTTGTTTTGAGAATATTCATGTTTTTTGTCCGCAATTGTATGAAAGAGTGTAATTCGTAAATCATTATAGAATTCACATTCTAATAGAAAATGGGTCTCGTTCTCTATTGCCGATTTCTTACAAAATAAGCAGACCCTATCCTCATTTTTTTCGTTTTTATAACGGCCCGTTTCTATTCTGATGGGAAACATTCCAAATCTGAACTGGGAAAGTATGGAGCGGTATTGGCGATTTAATTTCAATTTGATCTAGTTTTCAGTCTTATATTCTGTTTTAAGCAACTTATATATTCGTAATTTCGGAGCACTGCTTACACACTCCAACCATTTTGCGACATTGGTGTTTTCCCAAACGAGTTTGAAAATGAGCAATATCACAAAGGGTTAGATTTGTGTAAACATCAGGTAGATCAGCTTCATTTAGTATTCAACTGACATCAGTATTCCACACACCAGACACAGTATTATGATCCCACAAAAATATTTTCTTTATCAGTCTCTGATCATCCATATTGAGCATAAAATTCCACAGGCGTATATTACTGACCCATCTCCTTGTTCTTGGGGAATTCATCCCCACATCTCCGTTTACGGGGATGGGAGAAGTAAAAATTTTCCTTAACACGTTAACGTGTTAAATAATTCTGCGTTAACGAGTTAAATGACGTTAAATGTTAAAATGAACACAATTTTAATAACTTCGGCCATTTTTATTGATTTGAATTTGAATATGATTGAACTTACGTACAGTTTTCAATTAAGAATACAATCGCTGCGGTCGTATCCTTAGAAAGAGACAACCGCCGTTGTTCGAATACCAGTCCTAACATGGAAAATAGGCGTTCGGATGAAGCTGATATTGCTGTATCGCCAAATATCGGCGGGCTAACTTCGCCAACGTTGGTAGGAGGGCTTCATGGTCTCTCCACCAAATCAATGGGTCGTCTATAATTGACGGACATCTAAATTATTCGTGTTCTTCAATTTCGTCAAATGGCGCAAAATTCGACGTTATCGGCACGCACGATCCGGTTTGGGTAAACACATAACGACGCAATGCTACATATTATACAATTATAATCTTCAAAGTTAAACGTTATTAACTTGTTTAAATTTTTTTAACGTTGTTAAAATAATTTAACACGTTAACGTTTGAAACGTTAACTGCTCCCAGCCCTGATCAGGTAGATCAACTTCATTTAGTATTCTACTGACGTCAGTATTGCACCCACCAGACACAGTATTATGATCCCACAAAAATATTTTCTTTACCAGTCTCTGATCATCCATATTGGAGTATAATTCTGAACCATCTCCTTAAATTGTTCTTGGGGAATTCATTCCCATATCTCCGTTTACTGCTGCAAGGGGTGCGAATCTATGAACACCAAGAAAATATCTCAGGGCTCTATTTTGGATTAAGTCTATACTATTATATTTGTTAGAACCCCAATCTCCAGAGCTGTAATCTAAGATAGGACATACACATTGCTGGTATAAGGACTTGTGAAGTAGTTGCACTGTTCTGTTCCTATAATAACAACTTCTGCAAGGGGGCATCTGGAAGACGGCCAAGCTGACCATGTGTTTCCGAACGATGTACCACATCGTCCCCTGATTTCCAATGTGTTCTATGTGCCAGAAGGCAAATGGAACACATTGGAACTCAATGGACGACATGTTAAAACTGTTCTTTGTGTACAATATTGTTTATAACTCAGGTACATTGTTGAATAAAGATTGATTGATTGATTGATTGCTTGATTGCTTGATTGATATTGATTGATATTATTACTATTATGTTTATGTTCAAAATGTTGCATCAAAGTCGAGCTCTTGTTTCTACAGCCATAAGAAAAGATAAGATTAGATAAATTTTATTGCACAACCACAATATTAATGGGTATGGCACATAATACAGAGATACATATAAGTTGTAATATGCTAGAAACAAATCAAAGGAGACATTTCCCATACACGCACGCACGCACGCACGCACGCACGCCACGCACGCACGCACGCACGCACGCACGCACGCACGCACGCACGCACGCACGCACGCAGCACGCACGCACGCACGCACGCACTTATACACGTGGGGGGGGGGGGGGGTTATTTTTCACGGCATCGTTACGTGAGTGGAGCAATTACATGTGATCCCTGTTGGAGAAAATCGCAGATAAAAGGTGTCCAAGGGCGTATGTCACATCTATCTCTTGACAGTTGAAAAGCCACCGGACTTTGTCGCGAATACTGAGATGGGTGTAAGCTGCGTATTTTTTGCATGCTGTCTTGGCAAATTCCTGGTGTACTTCTTTGTTCTTTGTGCTTAGAGCAGACGAAGAGAGCATGCATTTCGTCTTCAACTAGGTTTAGCTCACATTGTTTACAGTATCGGTGTTCGCGCGGGACAGGTTTGGGCCTATTGTATCGACCGCGTTCGATTTCCAATTCATGTGTACTTATTCTAAATGTTATGACACATTTTCTATATTTCAAGCCGATGATGTCTAAGTACCTTTCACCTGCATAGCCATTCTTGATAGAATAATAAAATTGTAGCTTGGAATGGTCTAATCTTGTTTTTTCTAAAGTGCAATCATCTTTCCATGTCTGGGCATACATATCCTGGAGACGCGATCCACCCAGACATTTCGGAATCCGGCCTTTGAAAGGATAGTTTCTATTTTAGAGATATCCGAATGTCCGATTACATGTAGTTCATCATAAGCTCGAGACAAAAGACGCTTATCGTTACTTTTTGCCTGAAACCAGCTATTTACAAATCGACACTGTACTTCAATGTATAGCGGATATCTCCCAAGATCTGTTATGACTGCTGCATTGGAGGCTTTTAAATGAACTTGTAAAACATATTTGCAGAATTTGAGTTGGACTGTTTCAATTTGATGCTGGGCATTCCGCGATATTTGGTCACCCCATGCTTCACACCCATAGAGGAGTATCGTTTTTACCAAAACGTCGAATAACTTTTCGCGTACACGCAAATTATCATTCGACACAGATCGGAAAATACTTTGCAGTCGGAAGTACGCTTTCAGTGCTTTAGATCTAAAATTAGTATTACCACTTAAACTACCTGACGATGCCAAGATAACACCTAAATAGTTGTAGGATGATACCGTTGTCAGCTGCTCATTGTTGAAATGAAACACGTCCGTCGATGTTCTGCCGGTTTTATTGAAAACTATCGCCTTTGTCTTATTTTTATTTACAGTCAGTCTCCACCTGGCGCAGTATTCGGAAAGCGCATCTAATGATTTTTGTAGACCTGCTGATGACGTCGAAATCAGAACAAGGTCATCTGCGTAAGCAAGGCATGGCATGACAAACTCTTGAGGGGTCAGAAAGTTATCGTGACAAACATTTTCCTTAATATACTCTGGAATATCGTCAATAAAAGGTTGAACATCAGGGGACTGAGATTATTCCCCTGCATTACCCCTACCGAAGTGGTAAATTTTCCCGAAAGTCTATCCCCAGCTTTAACACATAGTGAGCTAGAGGTACACATCTGTTTGATAGATGAGTAGAAACAGCCGCCTACACCATTTTGTAAAAGTTTAAGGAGTAGCCCTGGCCTCCATACCCCGTCAAAAGCCTTTTGAAAATACACAAAACAAGCATATAACTTTTTTTTGCTATGAAATGCTTTATTGATTAATGCCTTAATAACCACGTGGTGATCCGAAGTTTTATAACTTTTCCGAAAACCAGCCTAACAGTCATTTGGTATCCCTTTATCTTTTAAAAAAGTTGTTAGCCGTTCGTTTTATATACTGGTGTATAATTTCCCTATATTACTGGTAATGGTGATTCCGCGAAACATATCTGGTGAGTCGGCACGTGCGGTCTTCGGGGGAGACACAATAAATCCCTCTGAGCATACAGGTGGGAACTCGCCATTACGTAAGACAGTATTCAAAAGTTTTGTCAACACGGGAGCAATAACGGATTTGACACATTTTATCATTTCGTTTTTAATTTCATCCAGGCCTTCTGACTTGCCACTCTTTAGTTTCGAGATCGCCCGCAGTGTTTCAGTGTCGGTAATCACAAAGTCTAAAGAGTCGTTGATTCCTGATGATTGCTCTAGCTGAGATAGCCTGGAGCAGATCTGTGTTTTGAAACTCTCATTAAACGTAGCACTGGGAATCAGGTTTCCCAACGATTCGTAATGTTTTTTCCAAGAATCTATAGGTATATTGTTCGACAAATCTGACATGTTGGAAATATCATCCTGTAATTTAGACACAGTATCCCAAAATTGTTTGGGGTTTGTAGTGTGTAAATTGTCTAATAGGTGAATGATTTCCTCTTTGTACTGCCTTTTCCTCTGCCTTAAAACTTTTACATATTTGTGTTTGAATGCATAAAACCCCCCGCGTACTATGGGGTCTGTGATGAATTTTATAAATAAATGGTGTTGGTGAAGCAGTTGCTTAACAAGATTTGTCATACCCTGGTTTTGGGGGAGCACGTTTCCTGGCGGACCGCTTGCCGGCTCTTCTACGGCGAAAGGACATATTGGCACAGTGACTGATTACTGCCGATACCTCCCCCAAAATATCCGCTGACTTTGCAAAATCTTTTTTGATTAACGCATTTAATTTTGTCATGTTTTCCGGTGTGTGAAATGATTTAGTGAATCTTTCTTTAGCACTGTCATCCCAAATAAAGGTAGAAGGCAGTGGAAAAGAATTATTCTGTTCAATTACAATTTTAGGTGAAGCTTTTAAAATATACCACAGTTGTGAGTGATCGGAGTAAAGATTTAATTCGTTAACTCTAAAGATAGGTATACTTTGAAGGAGAGCTTCAGTGGCTGTAACATAGTCCACAACTGAGCTGCTGTGTGATGGTATAATGTGTACTGGCCAAATGTGTCACCTGCCTTCCTGCCATTTAGGATTCTTATTCCAGCCTGTATGCACAAATCTAGCAACTTCCTCCCTTGGGTATATATCCTCCCTTTATCTTTGCTATTGCGCCTGCTACAGTCGTCCGGGCTTCAGTCTGGGTACAGCGGCAAAGATGTGGTGTTGCAATCCCCTAGAGTAAAATCTAGTTCATCTTTCGTTCTACAGTTCAAATCACCCTGCAGGATTATGTCACCGAGAGAGCTATAATGAGATATTTCCTTACCAACAATTTCAAGTGAATTGAACTTGGTACCAGGCTGGAATAGGGATGATGACGCCGGCATACAGAACGCCTCACACAGGTAAATATCTTTTTTCAGTCTGAAGAATTTTTTGTCCAGTTTAAGCCAAAGAACACCCTCGCTTTCAGAGGGTATGGCTTTAACATCCGCGATCAGTGAATTTCGGACACAAAAAAAGAGTACCACCTCTTCTATGATTAGTGCGACAGCTGGAGAAGATTTTATAACCGTCTATAAAGACAGGGCTATCCCTGTCAGTCCAAGTCTCTACTAGCCCAACTAGATGGTGTCACTTGTGTGCAAAGCACACTATAGTGTATCCCCGCATTTGCATCCTTGACTTTGTATGAATGCTTGATACAAAGACGAAATGTATTATATGACACACTAAAATCACATTGAATGACAAAGGTGACACAGCTTCGTGCGCACCTACAGACTCCACTGCAACATTTGAGCATGGTTTTAGCATTTCGAATTACATACATGTACCCTGGGAGCCTTTCGCCGGAAACGGTCTAAGAAAACATGAAAGTGGCAACGGTGGCACAGCCACGGGGCACCCCAAAAGTCCGAAACCTTCGTGCACATCTACAGACCCTACTGCAACATTTGAGCATAGTTTTAGCATTTCAAATTACATACTCTGGGAGCTTTTTGCCGGAAATGATCTAAGAAAACACGAAAGAAAAAAGGTGGCACCGCCACGTGGCACCTGAAAAATCTGAAACCTTTGTACGCATCTACAGACCTTACTGCAACATTTGAGCATGCGTTTAGCATCTCAAATTACATACCCTAGGACCCTTTCGCCGGAAACGGTCTAAGAAAACACAAAAGTGGCAACAGTGACACAGCCACGTAGCACCCAACAAATCCGAAACCTTCCTGCGCATTTACAGACTCTACTGCAACATCTCAGCATGGTTTTAGCGTTTTGAATTACATACTCTAGGAGCCTTTCGCCGGAAACGGTCTAAGAAAACACGAAAGTGGCAATCGTGGCACAGCCACGTGGCACTTGAAAAATCTGAAATCTTCGTGCATATCTACAGACCCTACTGCAACATTTGAGCATGGTTTTACCATTTCGAAATACATACTGTAGGAGCCTTTCACCGGAAATGGTCTAAGAGAACATGAAAGAGGCAGCAGTGGCACAGCCACGTGGCACCCCAAAAATCCGAAATCCTTCGTGCGCATCTACAGATCCTACTGCAACATTTGAGCATGGTTTTAGGATTTCGAATTACATACCCTAGGAGCCTTTCGCCAGAAACGGTCTAAGAAAACGCGAAAGTGGCAACAGCAACAGCCACTAGGCGGCTGAAAAATCCGAAACCTTCGTGCTCATCTACAGACCCCACTGAAACATTTGAGCATGGTTTTAGCATTTCGAATTATATACCCTAGGAGCCTTTCACCGGAAAGGGTCTCAGAAAACACGAAAGTGGCAACGGAGGCACAACCATGTGGCAGCTGAAAAATCCGAAACCTTCGTGCGCATCTACAGATCCCACTGCAACATTTGAGCATGGTTTTAGCATTTCGAATTACATCCCCTAGGAGCCTTTCGCTGGAAACGGTCTAAGAAAACACGAAAGTGGCAACGGTGGTACAGCCACATGGCACCCAAAAAATCCGAACCTTCCTGCACATCTACAGACCCTACTGCAACATCTGAGCATGCTTTTAGCATTTCGAATTACATACTCTAGGAGCCTTTCGTCAAAAACGGTCTAAGAAAACATGAAAGTGGCAACAGTGGCACAGCCACGTGGTACCTGAAAAATCCGAAACCTTTGGGCGCCTCTACAGACCCTACTGCAACATTTGAGCATGGTTTTAGCATTTCGAATTACATACCCTAGGAGCCTTTCGCTGGAAACGGTCTAAGAAAACACGAAAGTGACAACGGTGGCACAGCCATGTGGCACCCCAAAAATCCGTAACCTTCGTGCGCATCTACATACCCTACTGCAACATTTGAGCATGGTTTTAGGATTTCAAATTACATACCCTAGGAGCCTTTCGCCGGAAACAGTCTAAGAAAACACGGAAGTGGCAACGGTGGCGCAGCCACATGGCAGCTGAAAAATCTGAAACCTTTCTACGCATCTACAGACCCCACTGCAACATCTGAGCATGCTTTTAGCATTTCGAATTACATACTCTAGGAGCCTTTCACCGGAAACGGTCTAAGAAAACACAAAAGTGGCAACGGTGGTGGAGCCACGTGGCAGGTGAAAAATCTTAAACTTTTGTGTGCATCTACAGACCCCACTGCAACACTTGAGCATGGTTTTAGCGTTTCGAATTACATACTCTAGGAGCCTTTTGCCGGAAACTGTCTAAGAAAACACAAAAGTGGCAACGGTGGCACAGCCACGTGGCACCTGAAAAATCCAAAACCTTCGTGCGCATCTACAGACCCCATTGCAACATTTGAGCATGGTTTTAGCGTTTCGAATTACATACCCTAGGAGCCTTTCACCGGAAACGGTCTAAGAAAACACAAAAGTGGCAATGGTGGCACGGCCATGTGGCACCTGAAAAATCTGAATCCTTCGTGCACATCTACAGACCCTACTGCAACATTTGAGCATGGTTTTAGGATTTTAAATTACATACCCTAGGAGCCTTTTGCCGGAAACGGTCTAAGAAAACACGAAAGTGGCAATGGTGGCGCAGCCACGCAGCAGCTGAAAAATCCGAAACCTTCGTGGACATCTACAGACCCCACTGCAACATTTGAGCATGGTTTTAGCATTTCGAATTACATACCCTAGGAGCCTTTCACCAGAAACGGTCTAAGAAAACACGAAAGTGGCAACGGTGGCACAGCCACGTGGCACCCAAAAAATCTGAAACTTTCGTGCGCATCTACTGACCCTACTGCAACATCTGACCATGCTTTCAGCATTTCGAATTACATACTCTAGGAGCCTTTTGCCGGAAACGGTCTAAGAAAACACGAAAGTGGCAACGGTGGCACAGCCACGTGGCAGCTGAAAAATCCGAAACCTTCGTGCACATCTACAGACCCCACTGCAACATTTGAGCATGGTTTTAGCGTTTCGAATTACATACCCTAGGAGCCTTTCACCGGAAACTGTCTAAGAAAACACAAAAGTGGCAATGGTGGCACAGCCACGTGGCACCTGGAAAATCCGAAACCTTCGTGCGCATCTAGAGACCCCACTGCAACATTTGAGCATGGTTTTAGCATTTCGAATTACATACCCTAGGAGCCTTTCGCCGGAAACGGTCTAAAAAACACAAAAGTGGCAACGGTGGCACAGCAACGTGGCACCTGAAAAATCTGAAACCTTTGTGCACATCTACAGACCCCACTGCAACATTTGAGCATGGTTTTAGCATTTCAAATTACATACCCTAGGAGCCTTTCGCCGGAAACGGTCTAAAAAAAACACAAAAGTGGCAACGGTGGCGCAGCCACTTGGCAGCCGAAAAATCCGAAACCTTTGTGCGCATCTACAGACCCCACTGCAACATTTGAGCATGGTTTTGCCGTTTCGAATTACATACCCTAGGAGCCTTTCACCGGAAACTGTCTAAGAAAACACAAAAGTGGCAATGGTGGCACAGCCACGTGGCACCTGGAAAATCCGAAACCTTCGTGCGCATCTAGAGACCCCACTGCAACATTTGAGCATGGTTTTAGCATTTCGAATTACATACCCTAGGAGCCTTTCGCCGGAAACGGTCTAAAAAAACACAAAAGTGGCAACGGTGGCACAGCAACGTGGCACCTGAAAAATCTGAAACCTTTGTGCACATCTACAGACCCCCCTGCAACATTTGAGCATGGTTTTAGCATTTCAAATTACATACCCTAGGAGCCTTTCGCCGGAAACGGTCTAAAAAACACAAAAGTGGCAACGGTGGCGCAGCCACTTGGCAGCCGAAAAATCCGAAACCTTTGTGCGCATCTACAGACCCCACTGCAACATTTGAGCATGGTTTTGGCGTTTCGAATTACATACCCTAGGAGCCTTTCACCGGAAACTGTCTAAGAAAACACAAAAGTGGCAATGGTGGCACAGCCACGTGGCACCTGGAAAATCCGAAACCTTCGTGCGCATCTAGAGACCCCACTGCAACATTTGAGCATGGTTTTAGCATTTCGAATTACGTACCCTAGGAGCCTTTCGCCGGAAACGGTCTAAAAAAAACACAAAAGTGGCAACGGTGGCACAGCAACGTGGCACCTGAAAAATCTGAAACCTTTGTGCACATCTACAGACCCCACTGCAACATTTGAGCATGGTTTTAGCATTTCAAATTACATACCCTAGGAGCCTTTCGCCGGAAACGGTCTAAAAAAACACAAAAGTGGCAACGGTGGCGCAGCCACTTGGCAGCCGAAAAATCCGAAACCTTTGTGCGCATCTACAGACCCCACTGCAACATTTGAGCATGGTTTTGGCGTTTCGAATTACATACCCTAGGAGCCTTTCGCCGGAAACGATCTAAGAAAACACAAAAGTGGCAACGGTGGCACAGCCACATGGCACCTGAAAAATCCTAAACATACGTGCGCATCTACAGACCCTACTGCAACATTTGAGCATGGTTTTAGCATTTCGAATTACATACCCTAGGAGCCTTTCGCCACAAACGGTCTAAGAAAACACAAAAGTGGCTACGGTGGCACAGCCACGTGGCACCCGAAAAATCCGAAACCTTCCTGCGCATCTATAGCCCCTACTGCAACTTCTGAGCATGGATTTAGCGTTTCGAATTACATATCCTACGAGCCTTTTGCCGGAAACGGTCTAAGAAAACACAAAAGTGGCTACGGTGGCACAGCCACGTGGCACCCGAAAAATCCGAAACCTTCGTGCGCATCTATAGACCCTACTGCAACATCTGAGCATGGATTTAGCATTTCGAATTACATATCCTACGAGCCTTTTGCCGGAAACGGTCTAAGAAAACACAAAAGTGGCTACGGTGGCACAGCCACGTGGCACCCGAAAGATCCGAAACCTTCCTACATATCCACAGATCTACAGATCATTTAGCAACACCCTAGTGTAATTTTAGAACTCCGAATTACATAGGTTGGGACTATTCAGCAAAAAAGTGAAAAAATAACGCATTTTTTAAGTGGCTCCACAGAAGCCACCTGGTGGCACAAAAATTTAAAAGTTGTATTTTTGGGTTGCACAGACCCTATCGAACAACTGTAGAAAGTTACAGCGTTTCGAATTACAAAACCGGACGTACGGAAGTACGGACGTACGGACGTACGGACGTACGGCCGTACGGACGTACGGCCGTACGGACGGAGATCATGACAATATCCCCGCATTTTTTTAAAATGCGGGGATAATTATGTCAAACTTATTGATATAATTGATAAATTCACTATTCCTGAATTTATTATTCCCGACATTGTCCTTATAGCCATGAATGTTCCATGAGCTTATTTTGAATTCTCGAATGTCCTTTTTTTGAGTTAGCCATCTATTAAATGTAATATTCGATGCAATTATGAAAGATATGGACCTGATTTATTCTTCGTACTTTGAAATGATTGTAACATTTCTAAAAGCGGGGTAATATTTGCAAATAATTCATTTGCTGTAAAGTTTTGAGTTTTGTGAGTTATTTCATTTGTTTGGAATCTCATTCCAGAATCAGTTCGGTTACAATTTGAAGACAGTCTCTTCTTCTGGTGAGAATTTGAATGTGGTCGTTGAAATGTAGGTACAGAGTGTCTATTCCTAGGTACAGATTTTCTATTTTTGGCCACGGAAGGTGCCATAGGTAAATGTAAATACCTCTTTATACGGGAAGCTAATCTGGAGAATCCTAGTAGTATGTCAGGGGCTTTTCACCTCCAGGTTGCAGGATCTCATCGGGGGATCCCACAGTGGGACCATTGAAAAGAGAGCCAGAGGGGAAGGGAAGCAGTAGTATGTCAGGGGATTTTGAGGGATCATTGGCAGGATCTCATCGGGGGACCCCGCAGGGGGACCATTGAAGAGAGAGCCAGAGGGGAAGGGAAGCAGTAGTATGGCAGTAGTATGATCCCTCAAAAGCCCCTGACATACTACTGCTTCCCTTCCCCTCTGGCTCTCTTTTCAATGGTCCCCCTGTGGGGTCCCCCGATGAGATCCTGCAACCTGGAGGTGAAAAGCCCCTGACATACTACTACTTCCCTTCCCATCTGGCTCTCTCTTCAATGGTTCGCCTGCGGGGTCCCCCGATGAGATCCTGCCAATGATCCCTCAAAAGCCCCTGACATACTACTGCTTCCCTTCCCCTCTGGCTCTCTCTTCAATGGTCCCCCTGCGGGGTCCCCCGATGAGATCCTGCAACCTGGAGGTGAAAAGCCCCTGACATACTACTACTTCCCTTCCCATCTGGCTCTCTCTTCAATGGTTCGCCTGCGGGGTCCCCCGATGAGATCCTGCCAATGATCCCTCAAAAGCCCCTGACATACTACTGCTTCCCTTCCCCTCTGGCTCTCTCTTCAATGGTCCCCCTGCGGGGTCCCCCGATGAGATCCTGCAACCTGGAGGTGAAAAGCCCCTGACATACTACTAATCCTCTATTATTCAAGTGGACATTATCAAAGAAGAAGTCTGTGTTGAATGATCTGTTTATGTCTACAGTAACTCCACAGTCACAGAAGTGAAGACGTTCGTCAGCCTCACACATTCCTTGTATTTGATTGTTCACGCAAGACACTTTATAATTTGCTTCTTCCGAGTCCAATCTGGGAAGCAAGCCACAGAGTTATACGAGCTTCTGGAAAAGTTGTTTTACATTTACCCACCAGTTCCGCGAAACGCTGACTATATATCTCGACGATTCTTAGCCTTTGAGACAATATCGAGACACTGATACATTTTGTACATAAACATGATAGATTTATCTCACAATACTGTAATACCTGATACCCTGATTAACATTTTACTTAACGCATTGGCCACATCAGTGGCGGCGCCAGAGTTACAAAAGTGAGGGGTACAGTTGGGGATTGTGCAGCGCCGAGCAGGGGTGGGTTTCGGGGGGTGGGGGGTCCTCTCCCTAAGTTGATAAATTTTTTTAACTGTTTGCGACAAAATCATGCGAATATGGATATCATTGGAACCGACTGAACAAGCCGGTTCCAATGATATTCATATTTGCATGATTTCATTGAGTTATACCTTTGAAAATTTTTCTAAAATATTAAATTTTATTTATTTTTTAAAATTGCTGTAGGCGGAATTCCAAACGGATGCCTTGCACGCTCTCGATTCTAGCATTCGTCGAATACTCTTAAGCACTATGTTTCAGTCCGTTTAAACGCGGCATGCCTTGTTGCAATCTGGACCCTCGACTCTTGTTTGTTGTTTGCAGCTAGCGTGTGTGTGTGTGTGTGTGTGTGTGTGTGTGTGTGTGTGTGTGTGTGTGTGTGTGGGTGGGGGGACGGGAGGGGGGTGGGGGACGGGGGGGGGGGGGGCAAACATAATTTCAAAACTTTTCTGATTTAGTGCACTTGGGAATATGGGATTAAGCATACCGACCATTACACCGCAACGTTCAATACAACAAAAATTAAAATGATAGTATTGTTTTACTACGCTTGGCGAAAAAAGTGGAGGGGTAAGTACCCCAACATAACCCTCCATGGCGCCGCCACTGGGCCACATCTTTCTAGGTAATTTACAAACTGAGCCGTTGAAATACATTATTTTTCCAGTTATTTCAACAAACCATATCACGTGACGTCTCATTGGGACGAGCCCGTTCCAATGAGAGTTCACATGATATGGTTTTGTTGAATTTGTTGGAATTTTTGCTTTACCAAAAGTAATTCAAATACTAATTGTAATATCAATGTGTAAAGGGTTGACGAGAATTTTAATTTCAGATTTGCTTTCAGACTCATAAAAATGCTTGTCGTTTCGGTTGAAAAAGTATGCGGCTATCTTGAACTTTTGGGATCCTCGGAAAAACTTACTGAGCTCGTACATGTTCAACATTCCAAAAAGGCGATGCGCTGTAACAGTAAAACTGTCGGAAACCGGGGCTTTGTCGTTGATGGGAGAGATAGATTTCACGCCGCGCGTATTCAGCCAAACCTCAAGGAGTGTTGCCCGAATCCATGCGTGAACGTATGTCTCACCGTGACGAACCCGCCCGTTTCACTTTTTTGGTTTTTTTTCGTATGGCTTGCCTTCTAAAGTAGGTAATGCCGTTTACCTAAATGCAAATTAGCCCCCCCCCCCCCCCCCCCCCCGAGTTCGGACTTCGTGTTTCTGATCCTATTCTCATATATGGCCACCGACTTGGCCCGCGACTGCTCCTGTTCTAAATATGAGCTCTGTGGCTCCCCTACTTAACAACGTGCCTATACTTTCGCACCGATGCGGCACCTCCTCTAACCTATGGCATGGGACATCCCCGCCTACACGCAACGACCCACAGCCCTGCACACCTTCACACTGGAATTGGCTGGAATGATTTTTTCGAGAAATCCCCCGATTTGTATTTAGATAGCCAGAACAATTAATTCTCGGTATAATCGCTTCTCTTGAACTTGGCCGCTTAGATCTATCTTAATTTAATACTAGCTTTAAAGTTCCTTTGAAAGACTAGAATTTTGGTATCTCCGTGACATTCGGTGACAGGATAGATGAGTAATATGGATGTGTGTCCAGAACATGTGTGATGCCTTGTTTTCCAACAATTACATTTTAACTGGCCTTAATTAACCAGATGATGACAACAGAAGAATACCTCTTTGATCAGTTATAAGATAGCCCATGTGGCGTTCAACAAATGTGCTTAATTTGGCAGCGTTTGAATTATTGCCGATCTGCTTTCGGGGTCCGTCATATACCTATCTTTACGCTTTATATTTAACCCAGGCAGAAATATTATCGAAAATATTTACACTAAAAACAAAGAAATCGCATCTTTTAACTATCACCTTGACAAAAACTGCGTGTTGTTCCAGCGTAAATGCTCCCAATGATTCAAGTACAAAAGAATAAAAGTAATGTGGTTCCATAATTTAATAAATATATATCTAAGAAGTGTTTTTTTTCCACTTTTCGTATATAGAAACGTACCACGTCCCTTGTAAACGCATTTCGAAAGCTTCTAATATTTTATAAATAGTAACGTAACCAAATCGCAATCACGCCCGCGCTTCCATTATTTATTTGCAAAATAAAGATTTTGTATCGGGGGCTCCTGATATACGCTGCATTCGGGTAATTACCGACCCAATACATACTTATGGTAAGATAAAACATCATATAAAAGACGAGAGATAAGAAACAATTAACTTAGAATTAAAAATTCATAAAATACGCATATGTATTTGGACTCCTTTTTGTACAAGTTTTTTTTATATTTATGTGGAGAGAAGGGGATTGATTTGTTTGAAAAGGGAAGTTGTAGTATACCTTGTTATATTTATATGTCTATTAAAAAGGTGAAGAGGATCTATCATAAAATAGTTATCAAATATCATTTTTCCGTTCTCAGCTCGTACAGAATACCTACGGAGTACCCATGTGCAGAGATAACAAGTTGCATTGCCTCAACATTACTACAGTACAGTCGCTGGAGACTGGTCGTAACCCACGCATGGGCAGTAATGTCCTCGCACGCGTTTATCAGTAACAAAAATCATCATCAGCAAAATTTTAATTAATGAAACACAGGGTTTATTAATTGATTTTTTTATGATTATCCCTATAATTAGTGTTTGGAATCTAATGTTATTGCATCCGTGGGAATATTGCCCACCAGTGGAAAGTGACCGACCCACGGCGACCGAACTGTACAATATTGCTCAAAAGTACTTATAAAGTGCAAATGTATCTTTATTAACCATTTACCCAACGCAGACGATATCAAAATTTATAATTTTAAATATCATTTTTTTAAATTCTGCAACAAATTTCAACAAAACCATATCATGTGACCCCTCTTTGGAACGAGCTCAACGAGCTCGTTCCAACGAGGGGTCACATGATATGGTTTTGTTGAAATTTTATGAAAAATAATATTTTTTCAACTGCTGAATTTGAACATTACGCGGGCAATTCGTTAGGTAAAGGGTTAAGAAACAAGTATAACAATGTAAATTGTAAGGCAGACAAACATGTCGATTGAACCGAAAAACTCAACAGGACATCTATTCGTTCAATTCTGCAGCATGATTCACCGACAGAAGACATTTATTTCCCATCGTCCCTTCATGGAAACATCCAGCTATCCAATTCGAAAATGTATGAATTAAGAAGCCGATCCATTGTCGATACCGAATCAGGCCATCGATGTCGACATAGAACCGAATCAACGTAGTTTCATAGGGCCATAATTATACGACTTGATTAAATTGTTCAGTTTAATGACCGTTTATATACGGGGCGAGAGCTTTTAAAAGCTCCTAAGAGATTTTTTTGATCCCGTCACCTTTTTATTTTTTGAATTGTTGAATAGAACATAGTATTTCGGTGGAAGTTATTTTGTCATGAGTAATGCCATAGAACGCTTCAGCCAATCATATGCAGTTTGCTAAAGATGCATGGCAAATCATACAAATGTTTGGAAATAGGGCTCAAGTCGTAGCCCTTAACAGGGACAAACATAAGATTGTGGACGAATTAATTCAAATTTTGTTTGTAACTTTGTAATATTGTCTTCGGTTGTTTCTTGGTAAACTTGAATCCATCCAAAAGTCAGGTGATGTGTTCTTCTATTTTAATTTAAATCGATAGAGACGTGAGCGGGATATTATGCAACTCGGCATTCAGTCTCGCACAACAAAACTTTGGTTAGATCTGTATTGTTTTCGAGTAACCTCATTAAAAGTCAGTAAGTGGAAAACATTGATGTATACATGTACAAATTTGATAAAGGCGACCAGGGTTGCGTTGTAGGTAGGGCTGTCGCTAAGGGGGGTTTAAGGGGGCATTGTTCTGGGTTAAACCTTTACCCAACGTAACGGCCAAAACCGGCCAGCGCTATTCTGAAAAATCGCCAATTAATTTCCATTATTTTTTCATTTATTGTCTCAAAAACATAGGTTATGGCCCCTCTTTGGAACGAGCTCGTCGAGCTCGTTCCAACGAGGGGTCATAACCTATGTTTTTGAGACAAAGATGAAAAAAATCAGTTATTCAAGAATATGTTTGCAAGTGTCGTCTGCTTTCCATGTTAGGTAAAGAGTTATGTCTTAGAGATCCATTCGCTAAAAATAATTGTTGTGGATTAAAGTCTTATATATCCATTCGGTCTTGCTAGTAATCATGTACTTTCTGAGAAGATTAGATTTGATAACGTGGCTAAAATCACACAGACGTAGTGTATTGCATGATGTATTGGACAAGGAATATCAACTTGGAATGCCAGCCAGACTGCAGTCCTTATTCACCCCACCACCACAAAAACACACACCTTCTAAAGGAACATGGCACCTCTGTCGACGGATCTCCGGGAGCGAGACATCATTTGCTATTTATAAAACAAATGTAAGAAAACTTCACTGTAGTACAAATAAAGCAATCTGCGCTAATCAATATAGGTTCAATAAGCTAAATATGAAAATCCGATTAATCGGCAACAATTTGAACCCATCGTTTAAAGATACGCTACACAGTTTAACTACTACCATGTACAATAAAGCAAGGAAATTGTTTCAAAATATTAGTTTTTCTTTGTTTGGGTGCAGTTATATCGAAAAAGCAAACTCGGAGATTTCCGCTTTTTATCGATATTATTTCGCAATGTGAGATGGAGACGTTTTATCGAACTTTAACACACCAATCCCAAACAATCTAATATTGTTTCATTACAAATTCAACAAGACTTTAACAGCTGGGAGTTTGAATGACTATTATTAAGTAGGCCGAATATCGAATCGAATTTATTAGAATAGTTACCGGCAGCGCCACCGAGAATACAAAATATCGTGTTTTCGTCCGGAACATGACCATATTAGCCCGTACGCACTATACCATGTGTCGATGACGAATTTTTCCATCCCAACACATGAAATGTGAAGTACGAGCTACGGATAAATCCGCCGCCGGCACTGAATGTGGAGTTGCGCGAGATGGAATCCGTTTTAAGCTGATGTGTACCCATTTTTAAAACACGCTTTCCTCCCGCCGATATCCGGTGCATTCCGACAGAGAGAAAGATTGTAAGGATAATCGGAGATATTCGATAGACATTCGGCACCGATTTCCGAATCGAATTTGAATCGAATACTGTCGTCAAATCGAATATCATTTCGAATACCGAATATTCAAAGGGCCCTATTATTGAGGCATTCAACGAGTTTGAATGACTTATTGGGATCGTTATACGTTTTTACACGACAAACTTTTAGACTCCCCCCTTCTCTCCGATTCTGATGGAAATTTTTTCTAGTCCACACGGCTTCTTTAGATTTTTTAGTTTAAGCCTACAACCAAAAAAGCGCCCAATTTAGGCGTTTTTCATAAACTTTTAATTTCAGCTGGCATATCAAACTTGCGTTCTCAAAATTTTGGAAATATATTCTCTAAAAAATAAACATATATAAAAATGTGGGTCTGACCTGGGAAATTCTCGACGTTTAGGGCCGAATTTTCGTGTGACGTTTTTGACGCCAACATCACCAAAAAAATTCACTGTCGACCAAAAATTCATAAAACTTTAGAATGTTGCAGAGCTCAAGAAGTAAGAGATATGCGTTTTTCAGTTTTTCGATGTATCGCAATTTTTAGGTTTTAACGTCACTTCAGATTTTGGGGTCTTTAACAACCCTTTTCATTGAAAACGCTGATTTTCTAACACGCGTAATTTTCTATTAATAATACATACAGGTATGAATCTTTACTCATTATAACGCTAATGATGACTCTATTAAGTGCAGTTTTACAATTTCAAATTTCAACCTTTACTCCAAATAATATCACATTGACGTCTTTTTCATGAAAGCTTAATATCGACCATGCTACTGAACACTCGTACTCAAAATTTTGGAAATTTCATCTATTACAAACATACAGAACGACACACGCGTGTGAATGAGTTAATCGATATGGCACGAGTTCCAGCGCGGGAGGATAAAACGAGAGGCAGCAGGCCTCGAGTTTTATCCTTCCGCGATGGCATAAGTGTCATATCGATTAACCCATTCTCACGCGTGTGTCGTACTGTGTTTATTACACGCCTTCACGTCTATAAAAACAACTATTAGAAGGACACTAAGCAGTTCATTTGACAACTATCAACAAAAAGAACACATTTCATCGCCAATCAAATTTGCGAGGGGAACCCGTGTTACTATTTCTTCCCCTGAGTTCCAATGTGTTCTTTGTGCCTAAAGGCACAGAGAACACGTTGGAACTCAGTGGACGATTTTCAGCTATCGCTAGCGATTCAAATTGTAATTGTGTTGCACGATTTGTAGAAATTGCAGTGAAATTTCGCTTCTTTTTAAAAATAGTCTGCAAACGATTTCCGTTCCGCACATATGTGCGGAACAGATTTTCATTTCCCGCATAGTTTAGTGTTGCTGCAGATGGGGATTACATAGAATAGGCGTGTATTAAAAACCATATCTATAAATGCAATCAGTTTTTAGCTGACGAAAAATTAGTCTGGGGATGCCGTTGCGGTGATGGTCTAACGTCAACGTCGAACAATTTGAACTTCGTCCGATTTACATGAAATTTTAGTATGTTGTAGAGCGAATTGTCTAGTGTCGCCGTCCTAGTGACGTTTCACGCATTTCTTTGTGATTGACGCAAAACTTTGTGAGTTACAACACAAATAAAAAACACTACAGGAGAAAAATACCCCCTCTGGTGTGTCACGCGTACAGCTATAACCATAGCACTTATGAAGACCTAACTTCGCCTGCCATCGCGGAAATAAAAGTTGTGGTGCATGCCCTAGTGTATTTTCGATTAACAGAATACTTTTGGAGTTACAATGTAAATAACGTGGAAACAGGAAAATATACCACTTTCAGTAAGAATCACGCCCACATCCTTAACCGTAGCACTTCCAGAGACTAAACATCGCATGTTGCCACGGTAATAACATTTTGAAAGCATTACCACTTTTCTCTACGATTGACGCAAAGCTTCGCGGTTGCCGCGCAAATAACGTTAAAAAACCTAAGTAGCTGTGTCATACTGCCTTTTGCAATAACCATAGCATGTAATGGGCCAAACGTCACATGTAGCAGCGATAGTGACAGTTCTTGAATATTGCCAAGTTTAGTTCTGATTGATATAAAACGGTTTGAGTTATAATGCCAATAAATTTAAAAATGTAAATACCGGGTTTCGCTTTGTTGGAAGGGGCTAAAGTAATAAATATTGATATCGTATGCGTTGGTTAAAGGGTTAACTACACTCTTGTATTTCTTATCTTAAACTTTTTTATATTTTTTTAATTCTGAAGCAGACAGATTGTCACATACCACTGAAATCGGATAATTCGGTTAATTCCAAAGGCATGTCCTGGATACTTTTGGGTGTCTATAGGGTCCGAATATGGGACTCTTTCTCAGTAGCATTTTGGCATGCCTTTTCCACATTTCCAACCCCTAATTCCCCAGTCTCAGTCCTAGCTCGAACAAAGACTTCATTCATGGTCGGTGCCCTGAACTGGGCGGCCAGAAACCCCCAGAACACCAATAACTGCCAACCTAACGAATTGCAGAAAGCATCACAATTCAAAGGCAGATGAAAGGTTCTTCTTTGATAGTATTAGAACAGTTTAATCGAAACTTCAGAGACTCGACTAAACATGAAGTCATGTACTTGTTTTTTTATATATAAAACTCACTGCGTGTACACTACCTGTACAGCTGTCTAAACGTCGCGGCTACCTCACCACGTAGTGTGACAGCCACGACGATGGGATAGCTGAACCAGCAGACAGCACTGTGTATGTAGTTGCTTTCGTATTAACGTTCTTAATTCAATTTCAAGGTATTTTTTTTATTCGTTGCACGTTTCTTCTCAAACAAAACGAATTGCAAATTAGAGACCTCACAGCGGAAATTCCCCCAATGGCATGGGAACCGGATCCTTTCCCAAATGTGTTTTTTAATTCCAAATGTCACGTGAGTATGCTTTATATTATGTAAAAGAACAAAAATAGCGCATGTTAGTATAAATGACATTAAAACGACCTTACCAGTATTAATGAATAATATAATATTGCCGACTTTATAAACAGGGTGTATAACGGAAGGACGACGTTCATCTGTTGAGACGTAGGGGCGTCTGCCCGTCCATTCACGTTTTCGTTTCCCTGATGAAAACATGTGCTGCATTTGTGAAATCCAGTCAATTTTAGCCGCATCCATAGTAAATACATCTCAATTCGACAGTCCTCTTTGGTGTTATTGCCCTTTATTTCCTTAGAAATCTGAAGATATTTGGTTTCGGGTAATAAACGCGGCTGCTTTCGACACATCCTATCCATATCTGGTATTTGATCACAAGAATTGCAGATCGAATTTGATTCTGACATCAGTGTGACTTTCTTTGAAGGACTTATTGCCATTCAATGTCTAAGAAACTGCAACATTTTATGTTTCCGAATGGTAGCGTCCGGTATACTCAACACAACTAATATATGTTCCAATAAGACTAAAATCCTCCTCCTCTGATTGGACGAGAGCTCGCTTAGTATATTCTATGTTTACGGCTGAAGTGGCTAATGTTACCGTCTGACGTTACCACGCGAAATATTTGAAATGACGTCGCCCGTTTCGTAATGGCTTCACCAACGAAGTGACTGGCAAGCCGCTTCATTTTTCTGGATTTTTCACTCGTGCACTCGTTCCGAATGAAGTGTTGTTTAAATTACAAACTGATTTACGATTTGAACTGAGATGGAATGAGATTATCTGGTTTATTGATTATTTACCCAGTGCCGTCGTGGATAGGCTACACGAGAGGTTTATTTACTACAGGTTTAGTAAATAAACCTATCGTGTTTCACAATGTAAGTTTTGTGCTATGGGTTGTGTCTTATTCGAACATATACGTTATTGTGATGAGTTGACGATAACATGGTCTGAGATTTGCGACTCGGAGCGTATGTTCAACCTCGACGCTTCGCGTCTCGGTTGAACATAAGCTCCGAGCCGCAAGCCTCAGACCATGTTACCGTCAATTCATCACAATAACTTATAATATATGGCATATGGCCTCATTTACGCAAAAGGGCGTTCAAGTTCGATTTTAACTTTGCTCGACATTATTATATCGTGTTATTGCCCTTATCGCCTTAGAATTTCCACGGTTTTATGCCTCTGCATGCTAACCTCAGTTATACTCAACACGTCTATTCCATAATTGATACATTGCATCGCATTTAAAAAGTCGAGATGAGTTTGATTTTAACAGTTCCCCGACATTTCTTTTTGGAATTACTGCCCTTTATTGTCTTAGGATTTCTCAGATTTTGGGTTTCCGGAGAATAACTAGTCTAGTCCATATTTTATGTATAGCTTTATCGACAGCAAGTCAAGTTCGTTTTTGGTACGCCGAGACTTTACCTTCTTTAGATACTGTAGTTTATTGCCTTAGAAATTTCAATATTGTAATTTTCCGTATGATAACTTCAGCTATACTCAACAATATCATTCCATGGTCATAGTTATTGACAAATTAGTGCATTGCATTATTTCACCAACCACAAAAAATATAAATGAATAAAAATAAAAAAAACAAAATAAAATAAAATAAAAATAAAAAATGAGTGCATGCACAAGTCTGCTGTTTGTCCGACCTTAATTGATGGAGTTATTGCCCTCTGTTATCTTAGACGTTACAAACAATTATGCTTCCGGTTGATAACTTCTGTGATACTCAACGGGACAATGAAAATTTGCCCTTTATTGTCTTGAAATTTCAAATAACAAGGTTTTATGTTTTCGAATAATAACTTTAGGTAAGTGAAATATCAGTGACATGCATGAAGTGAAAAATCAACATTGTAACTCCCAGAACATGTCTGTACCTCCCAAATATTGGCTCCAGCACTTACAAAAGTAAAACCCCAAATATTTCCTCGAGCTGAACCTCTCAGTGAAACTTCACATGGCAACACATTATATATATATACTATGAGTACAAGAGCAGACTTGTAATTTAGAATCGATGACGACTGGGTCACGATGCGGTCGTGATTCTGTGCACCCGTGTTCTTAACCACAACACTCTAGAATCACACATATCGAAAAAAGAAATGCAACAACATTAAATCTCGGATGCTGTTGTTCGTTGAAAGTTGTTTTCAATTCAGTCGAGATTTCGAAATATGTCATTTATGAAATCTCGACGCACTGGTTTGTGTGCATCTCATCTGGATCGCGATCTGATAGAGTTTCGAGAAAGAGACCCCTATTATTATCATATTCCTGTTTATAGGCACATTGCAAGACACACCCGGAGCCAAGCATACCTTACCCACTCTGTAAACGGATTACAAACATACAAGGGATTGTGCAGTACGAACAGCCAATGGCCCCATAATATGCAATGCAGTATAGTCACCGTGGACTGATAGTTATCCACGCGGGGCGGAGATGTCCACGCATGCGTTGAACCCTTTACTTAACGTAACGGCCAAAACCGGTCAGCGCTATTCTCAAAAATCACCAATTAATTTTCATTATTTTTTCATTTTTTGTCTCAAAAATATAGGTTATGACCACTCGTTGGAACGAGCTCGTCGAGCTCGTTCCAACGAGGGGTCATAAGCTATGTTTTTGAGACAAAAAATGAAAACAATTAGTTATTCAAGAATTATTTTTGCAAGTGTCGTCTGCTTTTCAGGTTAGGTAAAGGGTTAATAGGTAAAAAAATCATCATCAGCAACATTTTAATAGATGAAGCACAACCCGGTGCTTCATTAATTACATTTTAGATGATTATTCCTATAACTGATGTTTGGAATCTAATTTTATTGCGTTCGTTGAATTATTGCCCACCCGTGGGAACTGACCAGTCCACGACGGTCATACTGTACCAAGCGGTGCTATTATTACGGCAATACCACCATCATCTCTGCAGTGTAGCAACTTGCGAGTGTGCTGCTAGAGGAATGTAATCTTTTACAGGCCATGGGAAGTGGTTAAATCAACAGTCAGTTCAATCACAGAGAATGTTTATTTCTGACCTAAGAATGGAAACGTTCGTTTTGAAAGAGAACATTCAGTAATAAAAGGAGTATTGTGATTGGCTCATGAATCAGAGGAAATCATTATTTGTCTCCGCCACTGCGCTCGATGTGATAAGTGATAAAAATGGATTTCCACACAAGCGCTGCGTTATTTAACCCGAGGCTAGGGTAATGCGAAATCGATAGCTTCACGACCTGTGCTCTGCGTGACTGTTAACACCGCCTCGTTACCATTCTTTTACCCATTAGCTCAAAACTGGAACTAATTACACATTCAATAGTTAGGAGAACGAAAATCACATTATGTCGTGTGTAATCCAGGCATAATTATACCAGACCGATGAAGAGTGTCGTCATTCATTTTTGCGAGAAAGACAGTAAAACAAAATAAGCTTGCGAGTCAACATGGAACAGAGGATTCTATTTTACGACCGCATACCTTTCCCACTTTCAGATTTGATTGGGCTTTAACCCTTTACCTAACATGAAAAGCAGACGACACTTGCAAAAAAAATTCTAGAATAACAAAGTTTTTTCATTTCTTGTCTCAAAAACATAGGTTATGACCCCTCATTGGAACGAGCTCGACGAGCTCGTTCCAAAAAGGGGTCATAACCAATGTTTTTGAGACAAAAACCGAAAAAATAATGAAAATTAATTGTCGATTTTTGTGAATAGCGCTAGCCGGTTTTGGCCGTTACGTTGGGTAAAGGGTTAATATGTGACCACTTCCAGTTATGTTTAGAAAACGCATTATTTTAATTTGTGTTTGTATGATGCCTTATTTATAATCGTGTTAGTTAGTTAAACTTCATTTTTAACAAACACAAATGTTTTATAAATCTAAACGTACTATGCAGTTAGAACTAGAAGTCCTATGATGAACTTCCCGCAAATAGCACGTCACTCTGCGCGTTGATCTGCGTCCTATGGCAATAGTACAGTTAATATTAGAAGTCCTGTCACGAGCTGTGCGCTTATCTAGGCTTAATTACGCGTGGGAATTGCGCGCAATTGCCATGTCGAATGTCATCCAAAGCACGGCAGGTTCTCCTGGTTACTCGTAGCAAACACAGGCAACGTTTCTGCCAATGGACCTCCGGGTTACCCGAAGGGCCATTGGCTGAAACATTGCTTGTGCAGAGGCCATATGTACATAATTTGATGGCCTTACTATGGTCATAACCCGTAGATTAACGCGCAGATCGTCGTGCTATATGTGCGCAATTCATGACAGGACTTCTAGTTTTAACTGTAAGTCTATCAAATTTTGTACATAATTATGCCCTTTGCCCAAACAATGTTTGAGCCTATGAACCTCTGCGCGTAACCCGAAAGTTTTTTTGGCTGAAACACTGTTTGTGCTTTCTATTGATAACCAGAAGAATCTGTCGATTCGATTGGGAATTTTCGCGCAATTCCTATGCGAAATTTTGTAAAAATAAGTGCATATGTCAGGACAGGGCTTTTAGTGAAAACTGTATGTACGGAGTCCATTGAGCGCCGGAGTCTAGTTTAAAGTTAAGTACTCCAAATACTCGACATCATGAAAGATAAACAAAATTATGTGGTGTTGAACAGGGCAAAACGAACCAAAGTACCACTAGGTAAAATAAATTTGTAAAACACCGTCTCCATAATGAAGAACAATAGCACCTTATGTAAATAAATAACTTGGCAATAAACCATGCGTTTTCTCCGGAAAATTCACAAAAAAATGTGAAAATTTTGAATGAATGGCATTATATGAATATAAGATGGACTTGGTGTGTTTCGAGAAGTATGCCATTCAACTCGTTGAAGTAGGTTATATCGTTCCAGAAATGGCATATTTTCCCGCACATCTCAAAAACGCACTCTGCCAATATCGTGTTTTGCTTTCACTCCTACCTTTCAAAATAGTTTGTTCCAAGTGGGCTGTTGGAAGCCTGCATAGTAAGTTATAAAGTGTCATCAAAGTAAGAATGGGAAAACATGGATTCTGGAAGTTTGGGATTATCGGGTTGTTTGGGGTGGTTCTGCGTATTTAAGTCCAATCGAACGCAACTTTTGGAGAGCTCTAGGTACTGTGGCACTGCGTGCAACTCTTATAAATCCCAAATGGTGGGTTCGCCAAGTCCGTTTCTGTGATTGATTTTTGACCGTTTGGGGGATTTCCCATTCAATCGAACACAACCTCCGAACATACCTCACTTTATTAGAAGTCTTTGGATTCCACAGTAACGCCCAATGACGGCGATCTGGATAAGTAGAAAACTGAGAAGTCGACATTATCGAGTCGTTTGGGGTAATTAGATATACACATATTCAAAAGAACACACCCTTCCCGTCCTGTAAGAAGCCGACTCAAAGCAATAACGCGCAAGCAGAAAAAACCAAGATGGCGGCCTCCATTACACAAAATGAACAGTGAAAATACATGTTACCAGAACAATACGCTCTGCGCATGCGCGCCGACATCACGTATAAATATGGTAATGACGTCACAACACGGCTGCTCACGCTGGCTATCATGGCAATCCCATTGAACATAACTGGGTCACATGGCTATGTCGTCACTTCCCCCTGCTCTCCCAGGAGTGATGGGGACGAGTCATACGAGACATACTGCTCTCGCTCATAGAGAGAGTGGAGTAAG
The DNA here is from genome assembly GCA_031216915.1 of Pictodentalium vernedei. Classification (NCBI taxonomy): domain Eukaryota; kingdom Metazoa; phylum Mollusca; class Scaphopoda; order Dentaliida; family Dentaliidae; genus Pictodentalium; species Pictodentalium vernedei. The sequence goes on along the minus strand of CM062297.1, from coordinate 231,387,033 downwards.
TCCCGGGGGTACCCCACCCTCTGGATACGCCCATGTAAACAATCAAAAAGTTCACACTGAACACCTTTTCACAGATTTTACAGCTGGTGTTCTTAATCCAGGTTTATGCTCTCTGCCAGTTAAGAACTAAAACATCGATGCGAAACTACGTTTCAATTTATATGTCTAACCCCCGGCACTGACATAATTAATGTTGATGGTGTTATTTCCGATATGATTTGGTTGATATGAAAATTCTAGTCCCTGATGGGCGAGACATTTCCGGTAATTTTGCGACATTTTACGGAAATGATTTTCAAAGATCTACGACAGCGGCAGTGAACCGTGATCGCGGAGTAATGCGTTTGCAGTGCGTGAACTGCTTCGTTGACAGAAGAATTTCCGGTATCGATGCTGTCACAATGTTCATCCGATAAAAATCACTAACCACCGACGCTTGACGGCTGGATATGAATCGATATTTCTAGTACTTTACACAAACCCATCCTCAAGTAGAAAGGCATTTTCTTGGATACAGTAGGGTGTATATAGAGTGTTCATCCGCTGACCTAACATAAATCATCACTACCATTTTAAGGATCCACTCAAATAAACAAAAAAAGTAATAAATATAATTAACCCCTTAACTATCAATGGTATTTCTCATGTCAATTGGAAGTGTCCATTACTGGGAAAGGGCACTTATATACGTCCTTTACTCCGTCTGCCGCTCTCCTCAAGATGGCACCAAGTCAAGCAACGCGATATGTCCTGGCACCAAGTCAAGCAACGCGATATGTCCTCTCAGTCGATGAGTTTTGATGACGTGACAGCTGTTACGCTGTGACTATAGTCACAGCGTAACAGCTTCACTTCATCAAACGACATGGTGTTTACCAACTTCGTAGACTAGTAGCACGGTACCATCTTTACCATCTTGGTCTTGGCTTTCTGTTAATTAACACTAAAATGTGCTGTAAATATTCAGTTTCTATTGCCGCGAAAAATGCGCTCATCATCGTCATTTTCATTTTTCACTGACATCAGAGTATATTTAAAAAAAAACGGATCGACGATCGCAATGCGTCGAGAAACTGAAAACTTTCTTTTCGATAATTTTGTTGTTGTTAAACATTGTTTATTTAAGACGGCGGCGGTTAAGAAACTTTTTTTATGAGTGACCATAATTAGTATTCCAACAAGCTAATTGTATAGAGGTCAGTGGACTAGACCAATCAATATTTTCAACGTCCATCCCTGAGGACTGTTTAAACCAATAAAACAAATGGGCAGTCATTTACTTGATGCGCACGCCATAAAGGCGCTCAGAGGGTTATCCACAGTGAGAGTTTTAATCTCATATAATTAGAATTTCCAGTTCAAACCTGACCAGCAGTAAATATGTTGTGCCCTTTGGCAAGGCACTTAACCCCTTTTGCACACGTGGGACCACAATGACTGTGTACCAAGGCTTTCTGTGCGTGCACTCGCCTTCAACCGCTGTTAACCCTGTTTATGGAGAATTAGTGCATCCACACGCACAGCTGTCTGACACGAAGTGCCCCTGGCGGTTGAAAGTGTCCTTAAACTTTAATAATATAAACAAACAATTTTCCGTATTTTAATTTTACAATTTCAGTACTTACTACTAATAATAAAAGTGTATTACATTATCTGATCTGAATTATCACCAATAGCTGTTTGTACTTTTGCGCATCCATTTGATTTTCACATGTCATTGTTTTTGTTATACAGTCAAAAGACATGGCTGCGAATTTTTGTCATTGGAAGAGACTTAAAGGAACGTTCGCTCCCCTTAATTTCCAAAAGCTGTCAGTAAATTTAAGACTAAGGTGTCAAGGTGATAGCTAAAAATTGCGATTTTCTTGTTTAAAAGTGTAAATATTTTCGATAATCTTTCTGAATGGGTTAAACATAAAGCGTAAGGATGGGTATATGACGGATCCCGAAAACCGATTTGTCACTCAAACTCTACTAATTAGGCATGAAATTTAATGTTCATTGGGGCGCATTTGTTGAACGTCACATGGGCTATCTGATCAAAGGAGTATTCTTCGGTAATCATTATCTGTGTAATTATGACCACTTAATAGGTGGTTGTTGTAGAAAACAGTACATCTCATATGTTCTGGACACACACCCATATTACGCAGCTAAGCTGTCTCCGAAATGTCAAAAGATACCAAAGTGCTAGTCTTTCAAAGGAACTTTAAAGCGAGTATTAAATTAAGGTAGATGTGAGCGGCCAAGTTCAAGAGAAGCGATTAAACTGAGAATTAATGTTCTGGCTATCTAAATAAAAATCGGGGGATTTCTCGAAAAATTGCTATAGGTTAGAGGAGGTGCCGCATCGATGCGAAAGTATAGGCACGTTGTTATGTAGGGGTGCCACAGAGCTCATAGTTAGAATAGGAGCAGCCGCGGGCCAAGTCGGTGGCCATATATGAGAATAGGATCAGAAACACGAAGTACGAGCTCAGGGAGTTACTTGCATTTAGGTAAACGGCATTACCTGTTATAGAAGGCAAGCCTGTATGAACATTGTTCTGAGACAAACGTAAGGGAGAATTTAATTCCACTGGTGGCGACCGCTTGTGTGAAAAGCGTCAAGTAAAGTGACAATAAGCTAGTGGCCGTGCGACGGCAGTGGCAGAGTGACATTCCGTCACATGTAAGAGCAGAGGTGTCGATAAAGTGCCAATACGGTTAGTGGCCGTGCGACAGCAGTAAAAGGAGCGAAGTGAAGAGGCGACCAAGGAGGAAATACCAGCGAAAAGGAGGAAAAAACAACGACAACAGAGAATGCGGACCCGCAAGTGACTCAATAACTGTGGGTAGGGGGTGCTTGACGTTTTGTTTTCTTACTCTTTTGGATTCCATGTAAGTCACAAATTATCATATTTATTATTTTTATACATGTATTAAAATTGTTGTTTTCAGTGAACCCCTGTTGATTTACGCTTTTCGAGGAAAAGTTATTAACCCCTTCAGGATAAGAACCACCCCAACAAAAATGAAACGGGCGGGTTCGTCACGGTGAGACACATTCACGCACGGATTCAGGCAACACTCCTTGAGTTTTGGCTGAATACGCGGCGTGAATCTGTTTCTTCCAGCAGCGACAAAGCCCCGGTTATCGACATAAGGGTGTGCGAATTTCATATTAAAACTGAATTTTCGGAATGTTAGCGAATTTAAACATCGATGTGCGTATCATTTCACAAATGCCAGGCATTTTCCCTGTAGAGTAGTATAAAAATACAGAACCAAGCTTCTTACAATTTTCCCCTCAATCAGTTTGAACTTTTGACTATTATTCTCCGTTGCCCCCCCCTCCGCCCCCCCCCCCCCCCCACTCCAATTTAAAAATAAGAAAAGGGCGTTTTCATCCAGAGGCGGCTGAAGTTCCAAAAAGGTGAGTGGTCACACCTTTCTTGGTACCGCAAGGGTGTAGGATAGAAAATAAATAAAATAAATTTTGCGGTGATGGTGTCAATAGTGGTGGGGCTGTGGATTCATGCAAAATATATAAATTTATATACGCTACCCCTCACTCTTGAACCCACATTGTTTAAGACACTAACTTCAGCGTGTTTATTTTGTTTTGTTTTTACTTAACCTTCAGAACCTGGTGGTATCTTCCATATCCATGGCAGCAATTGGAAGAGGCCATATTCATTATTTGTGGACAGACCAATTAATATTTTCAACGCGCAGCCTCAGAGCTGCACGTTAAAAATATTGATCAGTCTTCCCCACATATTCACTTACAAGCTATCATACTTAACCCTTTACCCAACGTAACGGCCAAAACCGGCCAGCGCTATTCTCAAAAATCGCCAATTAATTTTCAAAATATTTTCATTTTTTGTCTCAAAAACATAGGTTATGACCCCTCGTTGGAACGAGCTCGTCGAGCTCGTTCCAACGAGGGGTCATAACCTATGTTTTTGAGACAAAAAATGAACAAAATTAGTTATTCAAGAATTTTTTTTGCAAGTGTCGTCTGCTTTTCATGTTAGGTAAAGGGTTAATGAATTTATAAAGTATCATGTTCATGGGCCGTAAAAGCGTAGGGGTTGTGTATGTCATGTCGGAAAATGCCGTTCGGGTACCTATAATTGGTGAAAAAAGTGGGGGCACGTGCCCCTGTGCCCCTGACGCCGCCGCCCCTGTTTTCATTATATTTTGATGTTCTGTAATATTCCCTGATCATTATAACAACAGTGTGTGCATCGTGACATATAGCACAGACACTATCCTTTCCATTAATATAAAAGTCTAGGGGTGTCATTTGCTTTTTCTAATGGGAAGTATAGAAACTTGCAAATTACTGTAAAAGTACATATGTGAAGTGATTTCTTCCAAACGGGTTACCATAAAAAGCCATCTTTCCTTTACAACCTTCAAAGAACGAAAACAAGACAGCTCCCAGAGCTGTCTGTTATTTTCGTTTACTAAAAGTGACAAGCGGAACTTGGCTTTACTTTCTACTGATGGCATAGTTTTTTTTAACAATTGCTTGCTTCTTAATTGGACCTTCCTCGCATGTTTAATAATGTCAAGGAAGATAACTTTATGGAAAGTAGATTTCCATGACGATATAAGTCTGGGAAGAATATTTTATTTGAAAGCAAAAAGAGTAATTTTTTATACGTTTATTTATTGGTGTTTAAGATCACATACTTCCGCAAAAAGGGTAATTGTGACCGCAAAATGGAGGTAAAGTAAAAGTTCAGCCATTCGTTTCTACCCATGTTGCTGATTTTAGAGCACTTACTCCGCAGGCATTGGTGACCGGGTCCTATTTTATCATTAAAACAGAGCTTGTTCGGGGAAATTTTTGTGCAACATGGTAATGTACATAGCGAAGCATTGTAAGTGCACACAGTAAATGACAGGAATCGATAGCAAGCTGAAAGCTTTTATATATCGTCTCTATTTTCTTATCTTTCCATTTTGATTTATCTTCTTGTCGTTTATCTCTGTTGATGTTGCTACAAAAAATATCTTATCTCACATTTTTCAATTTCAAAAAGTAAAATATTTTTCACCATAGCAATATTTATACGTGTCATCAATTAACCATTTCAAGCCGAGAATATTTCAGTTGCTCGGAAAAGCGAACACTTGGTTAGCTTTTCCGACCAACTGAAATATTCCAGACGGTTGAATGTCAGTTTATGACAGTTTATTTCAGAACTTATTCCGATGTAATATGGGATAAAGTAATAAATATCATACAAAACAAGTAAAAAGTTAGAAGCGTGCTGGAGGTGGTGTATCCACACAAGATAATATCATCATCAGCTTTAGTTGATCCCTCCCTCCCCTTCCCCTCCCTCACCACTTTTGTACATCATTTAGGATCAATGCCCAAGTGCATTGTAGCAGAACAGAATAGTACATACTCATGGTATGCCCATGATTTGAGATAAAGACACTTATACCGTTAGGATCAGTATGCAGTATGTGTCCTTAAGAACGAACCACAAGTGGCATTCACCCAAATTGCTTCTCTCCTTGCAGAGTGCACTTTCAAAAGTGGTAAATAAAACCTTACCTCGAAAAGACAAAAAGGAGGACACTGTTGTCTGCAAGGGGAGAACACCAGGAATGCTAGACGTTTCCAAATATATGTTGCTCGTTTAGGCATATTCCTTTGTCACCATCTTGGTGCAAACTGGACAACCAGATGAAAATCTTAGTTTAGGAAAAAATACCATAAACAATCATTTTCTTTGAAAAAAATGTTCCTTAATCGAGAATTGCGAATTTTTAATGACAGAATTTTCATTATTTTTTTCATTGTTTGTCTTAAAAACATAGGTCATGAACCCTCAATGGAACGAGCTCGTCGAGCTCGTTCCAATGAGTGGTCATAACCTATGTTTTTGAAACAAAATTTTAAAAAAATTAGTTATTCAACAATTTTTTGTACAAGTGTCGTCTGCTTTTCATGTTAGGGTTAATGACAGAACAATACTGTTAGACATGTTTGTAAAGTAAATACTCACGAATGAAGACTCAACGCGGCTGTAGTTTTGTGAGTGCGCTGCGCAGTTTCGTTAATTGTGTTAATGTCTTGATGTTTTCAAGGTGAATTAAATACTTATTGATTCGAATATCTATAACTGGGGTACGAAAAAATATCTGTATATCTTTGTGAGTAAAGAGACATCACATTGTATCAACAGTCATCTGCCAGAAAACAAACAGCCCATAACAGCATCGAATTCCTAACAGAATTAGACTGATGGCCTGAGTGCATGACGATCTCCTTGTGTTATGTTCCCGTTCCTAGCAGCAGCTGTTTGGTTTTCTGTTAACCCTTTCAAACAAGCATCCATATTTGTGTGTAAACAATAATAGATATTAAAGTAAATAATATATTGACAAGAAGGATTAGTAATAATTTAAGTGTTGTGCGCTTGAGTTATTAGGTCCCGACACAATCCAGGACTTTTGGGGGACATTTTCAACAGTTTCGCCAAGGAATAGGGAAATCATCTGTGATGTCTGCATAAATACCACCCAACAATTCTTGCAGATGTAATCTAAGCCAACACTTATATATTATCTCATAACTTGACTCCATGTTACAAATATACCTCCTATCACAATACATAAATACTGGCAAGCTCCTGAAAGGGTGCCATCACGGGGCAACACCTTTGAACGGTTAATTTCATTTACAGTACCAGTGGAAATAAGTTATTTGATTCGTCCCAACTGTGATGGCTCACGTCCCGCTGATAATATATTCCAACTTCATCAGCAAGGCATACCTTCGACGAAGGCATGCCTCAGTGATGCAGTCGGAATATTTGCCATTCGGATTTATAGTTAAAAAAAAGTTTGGGAAATGTATCTGTGAATAAATACATACACGTAGTAATCGGGACCAAAGTGGTCATGGTGGCCCCAACAGCTCGTCTCTTGAACCGCAGGCCTCCATTTGTATAATCCATTGCGTGTGAAACTTACGTCCAGGTATAAAACCTATTGTCTCTTAAAAAAGTACATCGTTAGCAAAAGCCAATCGATATCTAAAATTGTGATCAATAGAAAATGTTCTGCCTGGAAAAATTACTGGGGGCAGTGGTTACATTTACTACACCCCCGTTACTACCATGAGGATAATTTCAACAGAAAAGTCCGTAAGTTTTGCTTGACAAATAATATCAGCACCTGGCAGAGCCTTCGGGGCATTATTTATTTATTTATTGGTGTTTAAGGTCACATACTTATGCACAATGTCTAATAGTGAACGTGACAGTTTTACGGGTGGCGGAAGCCGGAGTACCCGGAGAGAACCACCGAGCATTGACGAGCAGCTGTCAGCTCCTTAGCATTATAACTCTGTTCAAGCTCTGTTCAAGCAGGGTTACAGCGATTGAAGACAAGTGCACCATCGACGTGCAGTACGCCTTAGTACACGCCGTCATCGTGCCCCCATGTAGGCAACAGGGATAAAGTGCCTTGCCCAAGGACACAACGCGGGTCGTCCCGGACGGGGATCGAACTCGGGACCTCTAGCACAAAAGTCCAACAGTCTACCACTGAGCCACCGCGCACCCAGGCATTAAGCAGTGCCATGCAGTTTTATGTCAGTGGTGGTTATCTAAATGAAAAAAAAAAACAGATAACCGAAAAGTTATTCGTCTGGAACCACAAACAGTTCGTCAAAGTCAAAAAGTTGTGTCTTATCACCTTATTTGATAGCATTGTTTCAAAATATTGCTGCGGGAAGATCCCTCTCGTCAATGCTCAAATTCCCTAAGACAGCTGATGCCCCCTGTGCTTGTCGCAGATGCTTTCGAAATCTGTGAACTGTCATACAGTAGGGCCATCGTGGGCGGGTCAAAATCCACGAGTTGTCATTTTTTCCATGCATATTATTCAAGAGATGATGCGCTTTGATAACCTAGCAGAATTTCCACCAACGAAGCACCGGGATTACCCCGGTGCTTCATTGGTGGAAATTTCGCTAGGTGTCATAGTGGCTGTACCGTAACCTGTCCTATTTATTATATCCAGATGAACGGTAAATAGGTTATCTCAAACTTTGAGATTTTATTCCCTGACTTTTATTAACAACAACCATGGACTTGGATCTAATGGCATGATGTCCATTGCGACAGTAACAGGAAAAGTCCATTGTTGATAGCCGTTGGAATTATTAACGCATGTGGATTGCCTTTTCTGAAGCTGACGAGACAAGATTAGTGCCAAAAACACAAAAAAAAAATAATAATTCGACAGCTAAAAATTTTCGTGAATATTTGCGTGAGAAAACGTTCGACACCATCTTCTAAAGTTCTTCAACAGAGCGGCGTGACGAAGTACGTGGTTATTTTCACGCGGATACAAAGGAAGGATAATGTCGCAAATCGTGAAATGAATACACTTTCATTTTGGAATATGGTTTTTACTGTTTTGTGGTGATTAAAATAGCTTTATACCATGATTACCTATTCTACTGTATATAAAAAGCCTATGACATAAATTTTAGCTTTACACATCAACCGTGGTGAACACGCCAGCAATGGGATTTCAGGAGTTGAGATTTTCATCTACAGTGGAACTACATCCAAGTTGACCTTTGGTGACTTCACCTTGAATGCAATCTTGTCTAAATTTATCACTCGTCGCCTCGTGAAGAGAGAAATGAAACCGGTCATTATTTATTATGTTTTTTAATAAGTTTACCTCATAAGATACCAAAAATTAACAAACATACGTTGTCCCATGTTAATTAAGCATCCATAGCTCGAAATACTATCTTATTATGTTATTAAAATGAAAAAGGTTTCGCAATTTGAGCGATTCGTTTTCTAGTTCGCTTCGGCGATAAAATTACCAGCGGAAGTACCGCCCACCGGTGCTCATGTAAACAAAAACAGATCCACACATGTGAATATTGATTTATTTAACATTTAAACTCTAATTAATCTGACGATCATGGTATAAGTAAAATATACCCAAAGTAGCTTGGTGTACCAAATGTTCACCACTCGTGGTGAAGTGGTGTTAACCGCGCGCCAAAGGCTCGCGGTTAACACCACTTCACCACTCGTGGTGGACATTTGGTACACCAGGCTGCTATGGGTATATTCTATATTTCCTGCATGACAAATTCCCTGTACAAGTCTTTGGCGGCGTACACAGCACCATGTACCCTGTCCGATTTTTATGTATCCTTCATCTGTGGCTCTGGGTACATAAAATGCCGACAGGCTTCATCGGGTTGTGTACCGAGACAACGACCTACAACACATACAGTATGGCCGCAGTGGACTGGTCACTTTTCCCACGGGTGGACAATATTTCAACGAACCCAATAATATTAGATTCCAAACACCAATTGTAGGAATAATTATCAAAAATTTAATTGATGAATCACCGGGTACAACCCGGTGCCTCATTAATTAAAATTTTGCTGATGACGATTTTCATTACCTGGTTACCGTATACTGCCCACGCGTGGATAACGAACAGTACAGGGCGACTGTTGCGTAATGTCATTTGGAATCACGAAGTACTGGGTATTCATATCATAGGTTATTGTTCATTTTTTACGTGTAATCCGTCCGATGGATTTGATTTCCTGTGACAGAACCAATCCAGGTTATAATATGTTCACATTGCTCAGTCAAAATGTATTATCTCAAAGAACAATCATTCGGTACCAAAGTAATTAGAATGTAATGAAAAATGGTCCTGCAGTTTCAGAGAAGTTGTCAAAAGACGGCAATAAACAGACATTTACATGTGAGAGCCCTCAACACAGAATTATAATTTGGAAATAAAGCTTGAGCTTGCCTTGGGTCCAATGCCATTATCTTGACAAAACCAGAACGGTCGCCGTGGACTGGTCACTTTGTATGGGTGAGCAATATTACCACGGACGCAATAACACTCTAAAATCAGTTGGGTTAAAAATCAACCCAAATCAGCTGGGTTGAGTGAATATGAACCCAATTGGGTTCATATTCACTCAACCCAGTCGATTTGGGTTAATTTTTAACCCAACTGATTTTAGAGAGTGTGTGTATTTTCGTCGGGCAAGCAAGGACGTCAGCCCAAATTCGTATTTCATAATTTCCTATCCAAACTCTGCCCGGCGAAACTCATGATAGGAAGATTTTTTTTTTTGGGGGGGGGGGGGGCACCCCTACCGCCACACACACCCCAGAAGTTACGCCCCTGTTGAATTTGTGTGAATCTCAAAACAGCAATCTACAGTTGGTAGTCAAGGACGTAACTCCTCATAGGTGCGTTTTAAATGTTTGTATCAAAGGACAGTAGTGAGAAAGAGAATTATGGTCCGTGACGTAGCATGTTATTTATTTATTTATTTATTTATTTATTTATTGGTGTTTAAGGTCATATACTTATGCACAATGACTAATCATGGCCGTGACAGTTTTACGGGTGGAGGAAGGCGGAGTACCCGGAGAGAACCACCGAGCAACGACGAGCAGCTGCCAGCTCCCCAGCATCGTAACTCCGACTGCAGCACAGGCAGAGTTAGATTGGTTGAAGACATGTGTACGATCGACGTGCAGTACTCCTTAGTACACGGCGTCATCGTGCCCCCATGTGGACAATTGGGGTTAAGTTCCTTGCCCAAGGACACAACGCGGGAGTCCGAATTGATCGCTCAGGCGGTCACCCATCCAAGGATTAACCGGGCTCGACGTTGCTTAACTTCGGTGATCTGACGAGAACCGGTTACCGCACACTAAACACCAATAATAGAAATAATCATCAACAAATTTTAATTAATGAAGTACCGGGCATAACCTGGTGCCTCATTAATAACATTTTTTTCTGATGATGACTTATTACCTCGTAAACGCATGCGTGGACATGACTGCCCACACATCGATTACGCCCAGTACACGGCAACTGTACTGCATTGCGATGTTACACTGGAAGGTATGAGCAGTTTGCAAGCAGTCTACCTGAATTGTGACGTAATTTTAGCGTCTTACCCAAGGACATTGCACTTGATGTAGGCATGGCAGGCAATTCATTGGAGGGGATTTGCGGGAAAGTTAGTTCCCTTAATTTCCCAAAGCTGTCAGTAATTTTAATATTAAGAGCATGGGAATTTCATATAAAAATTGAAATTTTGAAATGTTAGCGGATTTGTTTTATCAATATGCGCACCATTTCCCAAACTTAAGGCATATTCCTGTGGAGTGGTATAAAAAATACAGAAGCTGACTTTTTACAATTTTTCCTAATCAGGTTGAACGTTTCACTATTATTCTGTGCTGACAGCTGTTTGAACATAAGAAAACGACGTTCTCACCATCTTTTGATGTTTGAGAATTTTTTAATGTTCATTACATCAATAATGTGCGCATCGTGACATATAATACAGACACTGTCCTTTCCATTAATATAAAGGTATAGTAAGTGAAATTTGCTAATTTTCTTAAAAAGAAGAAGAAAAACTTGCAAATTGTTGTAAAAATATAAAAACGCATTAACGAAACAAAGAGCCAATTTATTATTTATTATTTATTGGTGTTTAAGGTCACATACTTTTGCACAATGGCTAATCGTGACCGTGACAGTTTTACGGGTGGAGGAAGCCGGAGTACCCGGAGAGAACCACCGAGCATCGACGAGCAACTGTCAGCTCCTCAACATTCTAACTCTGTTCAAGCTCCGCTCTGGCAGAAATACAGCGGTTGAAGACATGTGCACCATCGACGTGCAGTACGACTTAGTACACGGCGCCATCGTGCCTCCCCCTCCCCATGTAGGTAACTGGGATAAAGTGCCTTGCCCAAGGACACAACGCGGATCGTCCCGGTCTGGGATCGAACTCGGGACCTCCAGCATAGAAGAACAAAGAGCCAAAGTGGACGTTTAGTGAAGGTATTGTTGTACTGGCAGATATTCCTAAAGACGGACTTATCTGTGAACTAGTTGGTTCTGATTGGCTTGCGATAAAAGTCCAAGTTTCCTTTGTTACTGTTAATACACGAAAACAACAGACAGCTCTGGGAGCTGTCTGTTGTTTTCGTTTATGAGAAGTAACACTAGGAAACACGTTCATCTAATAATTTCAAGGGAGATAACTTTAACGAATGTTGATTTTCTTGACGAGATAAATCAGGGATGTTGGTTGTATTGGAGAAAATATAGTATTTTTGTTGGTTATAAGATATAAAATGGTAAAGTACATGTGATATTCATGCACCGTTGGTATTTTAATATGGTACACAAGTTGAAAACTGTCACTCGATGAAGCGAAGAGTGAAAGAGATTTACGCACTGTAACCGCTGTCCCCCAATTATTTAAACTTTTCAATACTGATAGATATTTTTAACCCTTTGAACACTAGCGGCCCATTTTCCGGTCAGGAACAGGATACGCCATAACGTTATTAAATAGGATGGCTGTTCAGTAAACATGTGATGTAGACCAAGCAATATTTTCAACGTGCAGCCCAGAGGCTGCACGTTGAAAATATTGATTGGTCTATCCCAAATAATGAATATGGACTCTTCTAATTGTTGCTATTGAATTGGCTGGAAGATACCACCATAGTTCAATTGGTTAAAGATGGATTATCTGTGAACTAGTTACTTCTAATTAGCTTGTCATTATTATTAGATGCGTGAGGAAAATCAAATTAAGAAGAAGTACTGGTTGTGAAAACACCAAAAATATCAGTAGAAAATATAAAGCCAAGTTTCCTTTTGTTACTTTAATAAACTGAGAGCGGTCTGTTGTTTTCGTTTATTAAAAGTAACAAAGGGAAACTTGGCTTTATTTTCTACTGATGTTATTGGTGTTTTCACAACCAGTACTTGCATCTTAATCGGATTTTCCTCACGTGTCTAATAATTTCACTGGAGAAAACTTTATCCTAAGTCGATTTTCATGATAGTATAAATCAGGGATGGGACGAAAAGGCTGCGGATATATTTGCCTGTAACCATGTTATGATGACGTGCTGTTTAAATTACAAATCGTTTTCCAATGTCATGTTAATCTTCTGAAAGTGACCCACTTTCACTAGTTTTGTCGTGAATGTCCAATAGAAAGTGGACATATTGGAGCCATTTTGTTTAGCAAAAACGGTGCGCATGGATATAACGTTCGAAATAACTTTAAAACTGGCGGAAGGTTGGTTCAATTATGAACACAACAAAATATAGAACATCTATAATCAATCACAAATGTGTCTTCCTTCTCTTTTTCCTTAACCCTTTGAACTCTAGTGGTATCTTCCATGCCAATTCAATGACAGCAATTAGAAGAGTTCATAATCATTATTTGGGGTACATCAATCAATATTTTCAACGTGCAGCCTCAGGGCTGCACGTCGAAAATATTGATTGGTCTACCCCTACACATTTGCTGAACAACCATCCTATTTAATGACGTTATGACGTATCACGCTCCTGGCCTGAAAAACGGCCGCTGGGATTCAAAGGGTTAATAACACATTAAACCTTTTTGCCTCACTTTGGTGACCATAATTTAGATCGAGTACTGCATTTTCTAAATGTGTAGGGGTAGACCAGTCAATATTTTCGACGTGCAGCCCTGAGGCTATTTGCTGAACAGCCATCCTATTTAATGACGTTATGACGTATCACGCTCCTGGCCTGAAAAAGGGCCGCTGGGATTCAAAGGGTTAATAACACATTAAACCTTTTTGCCCCACTTCGGTGACCATAATTTAGATCGGGAACTGCATTTTCTAATTATAGACTACTAGACGCTGGGGGTCGAAGGTCGACATGCCTTGTTTCCCCTTTTTTAAATTTATAATATACATACGTTGAGTGAAAATGAAGTCTAATTGACAAGAGTGTTATCGCAAACTGAATGAATGAAGTCTTTATTTAACAGTAGACATGTTACAAAGCATAGATATAATGGAGCACAAATATTAACAACGGTATCTTGATTTTTTACTGATCACAGATAAAACGACATACAACATCCTTCGAAAGTTATATTAACTCGCACTGGCCTGGAAAGTAGGAGTGAATTTATTGAACACCAGATTACGGAGACAAGCGGAGAAGCAGTTGTTTCTAGTTAAGTTTCGGCTGACGACAATTGACTAGAAACATTTGCTTTGGTTATACAGTTTTTCCTGTTGAGTGTTACCTAAAACGTCAATTCCAAGGCACATGCTGTAAAATATCCGAGGTAAGCAGACTCAACTTCCGGCTTCTAGGATTTAAATCTGAACTTGACTTGTCACTCCATCACCACACAACATGAAATTTATGTTTGCTTTCTCCTCTTTAATGGATCTGTAACTTATATAAATGACGCAGTTTTGCAACTATACTGTTTCCATCCATCTTCACACCTTTGCCTGTGTCCCGGCTAGAAATAGAGGTTAATATTTTCCGGGGATGGGAGATCTACGTCCTCACTTGTGGCGCAGTCGACATAAGATGCTAGACACGGGCTCGAACGTAAGTCTCCAATCTGTTTGGGACTGTTCTTCTTCCCAAAGGGTCAATGACTTAAAGTATTTAAAGGTGATCAACGAAAATTCAGTGACAAGATAATTTCTTTACGTGCATTATGGAATGTATGGTACAATTTCCTTACAAATTCGCCAGCATCCGAGAATCTATATATAACACCCAACTACAGTTTGCACTATTAGCCCAAGAACATTAGGTTTCACTAGGGAAAAAAATCGGAGAAAGCTGATTTTTTTCAGGGAATGTCGAGTACATGTCACTGAACGATTAGACAAAAGTCCCCTAAAATCCCAGTTGAGCTTTTTTCTACAGCCTTTTTTCGAAAACGCGTTTGAAAAAAATAATAAAAAAATCGCACGAACTTTGTAACCTCGAATTGATCCAACTGTATTTTTTGTTTACGCGTATTTCGAGCTACATAATGTCTAATATACATTTACCTAGAGGAAAATGTGCATTCTGTGACAATTTCTGCGAAAAATTATTGAAAATTCACAAAAAAGTATCGGTTTTACGCAAAAAATGACGATTTTCCTAACGGATTTGCCCAAAGGGTCGTAGTACAGAACGGGATGTTAGTTGGACAGACGATAAAAAATCCACCACCATTTGAAGACTTTTATCATTGCTTACAAAATAGACATTATGGAAGACCCCCTCTGCTTCTGGCCGAGTTCCCCTTTTGGCATAAAATTCGTCAGCATGAGAACTCAACTATTTTCGGGCTTGGGACCGAACAGACACGTCTGTGTCTGGCAGCATTAGATCAATAAATAATATTTACAGAATGTACAAAAATCAATAAATAATATTTACAGAATGTACAAATCAATCAACATGGATTAAGTTACATTGACTATTATCAACGCTATATACAGAAATGACATGACCTATATACATATTATTCATCGAACTCAGAAATTTCCGACAGGACAGTGTTTCTGTGGTTGTTACAAGAATCCGAACTGCAATTACACAAACCTGAGCAAGAGAGTCCTGCCTTCTTACACCCACACCTTTTTGTACAAGCACTCTTGCAACCACAACTGATCAGATTCAGTAGGTTATCGGGGGCACATGGCTTTGTGGCTGCAGTCGGTACAAGAAGTCCATTGTCTAGCGACCACCCCCAATCCATCGGAGGAAGCGAAGTGCCCAGCCATTGTTGGACCTGGAGATAACATCTGTAGACATGTTGTTGTGCAGCATCGCTGCTTGGTGGGAGTGAGGCTAGGTCGATGGATTTATTCAGTTTAGATTTTGCTACATAACGCTTGTAAGTGACATATCTATATTGGTCGAGAGAGGAAACAGTTTTACTCCCGTATAAGATCAGGAGAAGTTGTTCCCCGGCAGCGGCTACTGCACTTGGTGTACAGTCATCCGCCAAAATTGTGTTGACATACTGTTGTGAGTCGCTAGTAACATCGGAGACAATTGTACTGAATACTTTCTTCTTACCAACTCGAAAGAGTGCAGAAGTAGTGTCACAACCACTTATAGAATGTGCTACAAGGAGGTTGCTTCTATGGTCACCCATTTTGGTTGCTATTTCACTAACTGAAACTAGTAAGTTTGGGGTAATGGAATACATCATGTGAATATTACATCCCGGTTGAACTCGAGAGGTAAGAATGACTAACAAGTCTGTGTCTGTTCCCACAACGACAACATTGTTGTCATCTTGAGCGATGTCAAGTGCAGTTTCGGCTATCAGTACATCAGCATCAGCCTCGGCCTGCTTGGACTGAATATTGATAGCAGATAGCTCCTGCATTAGAAGATCGATCAGTTGGGTTTTGTTCTTGGCATTTGCAAGGAAATCGGATTGGGGTGTGGTGGCTGGTAACTCGGGTGAGATATTGATATCAATGGAATACCTGTCTTTAGATCTACGGGCTTGTTCCATGCCCTTTGTCGACATTGTACAAGCATAACCATCAAAAACAACCACGACGTTCGCCCCAAAATGTCTCACTAGATAATTGGAATATGATGTACATATGTCCTTATATGACGACTGTTTAGGCCATACAACTGCCCTCAATAAAAATCCACCATCTACAACAAACAGAGAATGTTCTGGGATTTTAGTTTGCTCGGAACCGTATGTTTTGAGGATCTTACCGAGCGTGCTTTTCTGTGTCTTCCTCATTCCAGCAGAATCAAACAATGCTGGTGGTTTCGGGGCGAGTTCATATTTGAGATACTCTTCCATCTCTGCTTGTGACTGAATAACACATGTGATGCGGTTGAACAGAATTGTGGGGTCAATCACTACCTTACTTCCACGGACTTTGATGCTATTTGCCATCGATGCGAAAGACTTCACAGTGTCAACGCGTCGTAGTTTGATGCTGTTGAACGTTTTGCTTACAACATTCGATACGCAACATTCACCAATTTTGCGAACTTGGTCACAGTTCACAGTTTCGTCGGCCACAAGCCCGGTCGCTATAGAGACTAATTGTAGTGGATCTCTATTCTGAAAGGGGGAATGCACTCTGAGCCAGTTCAATAATTTGGTGATATCATTGGCATCAGTCAATTGTGAACTTTGACGGAGATCCCGATGTTGTTCGCCATGACCAGTGTGAACATGAACAAAATTTTCGAGAGCATTACATATCGGAAGGCAAAGAGGTAGTCCATGTACCCATTTCGCAACAGTGCTATCGGTTATTCCCCTGCCATGTGTGAGACCACCAGGGAGCTTGAACATTCTCATTAAACACTGCTCTATGGTCTGATCAGAATATATCCCGTCCCAGAATTTATCTGAGCGCCTTATGGTAAAGTAACCTTTCGCAGTGAACAACTTCAAATCATCCTGTTGCATTATTTCTGTTAGCTCATTCATCTGCTGCAAATAGAGATGAGAACTTTTTGCGTATGCAAAATGACCACCTGCGGGAAATACTGGAATCATGTTGCGAACACAATATGTGTGGAGTTCCCAGTCGCCTGTGCGCTCTGCTCTCAAGAACAACTGGAGAAGACCTATTTGCTCGTAGTATTGCACCCAAAGCTTTCCTATGCGTCCTACGGACGCATTCTGGAGCAGTTCGTGTAATTTTGACAGTAGATGGTTGATACTTTCTTGATTGACAGCGTCAGCTGTTGTACAGTCACCTCTGGCAAGTCCACAGAATATTTCATTGACTTCTGTGCAGTCTATGTTATCTAGTGTTTGGCTTTCTTCAAACACAAGTTTTGTAATGGCAATTTGTGTTAGCAGGGGGTATGGTTAATATTTCACACGTTTCACCAGTTCATTATGGAATAAATGACTATTGTTATATATCATTATAAAGCCACTGCTTTTCTGCAGTTTTTGATATATAATTTAACTCCCAAAGTAGTCGTAGATTTGATTTAATGGACGTTGTGTACCGTTGTGTGTATGAAAACAATAAATTTTTTTTCGTAATTTTGTACATTTTCGTGAATATTTCACCATTGAGTGTGAGGATTGGTACAAAGTTGGCATTTTCTGTTGGGGATATGTATTCTCAATATAATTCAGCACGATATTTATGATTCTCACCCTACTAAGGCGAATAAGAATGAGAAATATGGAGCTGGGTCGAATTTTAAAAAAAAAAAAATTTTTTCATCAAAAAAACGCTATAACTAAAAAAGCTCAACTCGGATTCGCGGGGACTTTTCACACTTTATCCGC
This sequence comes from Pictodentalium vernedei, assembly GCA_031216915.1. Classification (NCBI taxonomy): domain Eukaryota; kingdom Metazoa; phylum Mollusca; class Scaphopoda; order Dentaliida; family Dentaliidae; genus Pictodentalium; species Pictodentalium vernedei. The sequence continues at coordinate 231,368,867 of CM062297.1, read as the reverse complement.
AATGTGTGTCCCGGAAACATATAAAAAAATCAGCTTTCTCCGATTTTTTTCCTTACTTTCTCATTTTTATGTCTAATGTGCCTGGACTATATGTGGGCCCACGTGTTCTGTTACAGCCATCTGTGTCCTGGCCATGCAGACATCTCTTGTTGGGTCCTTTCCTCTGATCTCTCCACACGGTATTAGAATCAGTACTAACACTAGAGTTTAACAATATTTTTTGCCGCCGATATTTCATTGGCAGGGTTACACCCACGTTCACCTGGACTTAGTCTGCTTAAAATTCTGCTTCGTTCGCCCTCGTCGGCGTTTCCACACATTTGTTTTCAGTTCAGTTGCACCTTATCCTCGTTGGGATTAACTGGTAGAGTGCTGGAAGCCCATTTTTAGGTTTTATTCTGAAGTGCAGGTGCTTCAACTTAAATGCATCATTTTTGGTGGATGAGCTTCAAACTACCTTAGGAGTTAAATAGTTTTGTCTGTTAGGTTTTGCCTAATATACATATAATATTACAATTTTTGAGAGAGTGCCTATATGCTCTCTCTAATTAATTGTAATGAGGCAAAGACACACAAACAAATTTTGATGACCAAAAATAATTCAGCACTCTACCAGTTAACAGGCCTCCGCGTACCAATTAAATTTACGTGTAAAGTTCTTACGCTCTTTTATTGTCAACATCTGCCAACTCTCCAAACAGTTCTCACATTTTCCAAGATAGCGAGCTCAACCACTCTTCATATCTCTGAGCTATTATGACTAGCGCTTGTGAACCCACCGCGATCCACGACTCTGTTCACGCACACGACTTTGTGGATTTTACAGATCTGCCAGTAGAACCTAATACGGCCTACAGGTTTCTGGGACATGGGAAACTGACTACTCCTGGTTCATCCCCAGAAAACAGTACAGTCGCCGTGGAGTGGGAGTAATCCACGTGTGTGTCCACGCATGCATTTGCCAGGTAATAAAAATCATCATCAGCAAAATTTTAATTAATGAAGCACCGGGTTGTACCCGGTTCTTCATTAATTAAATTCTGTTGATTATTCCCTACAATTGGTGTTTGAAATCTAACATTATTGTGTCCGTAGAAATATTGTCCACCCATGGAAAGTGACCAGCCTGCGACGGCCGTACTGTGTATACACTTTGAAAGTAATCAATTTTAATACGTGCTGTCATTGAAAATGGAGATCCCTACCGAATTAATCCACTTTTAACATGTTTTGACCATTGCGGAGGCAGTTATGGCCGCCTGGCGATCCTTGTATTTCTACCCCAAAGAAAATAACTGTTCCTCTCCTAATTAGAAGATTCGTTTTCAGTTGGTACGTGCATTATCACTTTTGCGCACCAACTTCACACTGCCTTCCAGATCTACATATGCGTGAAACGGAATGTTGGTAACGATCATTATTCTATTGCACCCAGCCGACTAGAAATATTTATGGTCTTTCATCGCCAGTGCGTGTGTCTGCTTTATTAATGGCTTCTCTTTGCGCAAATGTTTATTTTTATTAATATAAATTAATTATACCTCAACGCAACCAGCTTCACAATACTGACTACTTTTTACCGTTATTTGCTGGGAATATGAGAACATATACAATTTTAGTCCTATCATATTTGCAAAAATAAAGAAAGTTCCTCTTGACATCACCTCCCCTGAGTTTCAGTGTGTTCTATGTGCCAGTATGCACATAGAACACATTGGAACTCAGTTGACGATCCCTTAGCTCCTTAGAAGTCTGTGATGTAAAAGAACGACAACGAAAAGTCTACTTTGCACTTTAAAAGATGAACCAGTTAATGACGATCATGTATTCATGGCATGTTTGGGTTAACAAAAATATATTGCTAATATTTTTACTGCACACACAAAGGTGGTTATTAGAGCGAACATTTGCTAATCTATCCAGTGTTTATTTTGAAAACCAGAAATTAATGGAAACGCTAATAGTAACTTTAGAAAGGGAAGAATGGAGAAATATTCTATGCAAAATCAATATGTTTCAAATATACTTCCTTTGACCGTCATGTCATAAAAGCCGACGCATTAATTTGATCCATTCAACGGAATCAGATGGATTCGTGAAGCTCCCCAAGAATCGTAATTTATGACATTGATGCAACAAACAACCGACAATGGAACTAAATTCACGGATAATATCGTATTGAGCCTTCACGCCCTGGGTCAGACTTAGCAACCATTATTCGAAGCAGCGAAAATTAGCATTTGACAAAAAAGCCGCATTAGAATTGTGAAGCGCTAATGCGTTCTCACGCGACTTTAGATGTAATTACTGCGCTGATAACGAGATCGTCAGAGATTTCTAAAGACGACTAAATTACCTCACGCGGATAGAGGTCTAAAGGCTAGGAAATTACAAGAAGTCTCAAACAGCCCTAAGGACTTTGGAAGAAGCTCTGAAAATCAGCTTAATAGGGGTAATTTCTGGAGATAAATGATTAGAAGGGATTCAGTGATGGTTTTTGTTAAGCTTTAATTTGTTTGAGAGGAAAAAGAGAAAGATTTGCTGGCGCATCGAGATTCATTGGAGAGATTTGTCTTGGAGAAGTTGTTCAACTTTTTCGTTGTTTCTATATAAATGAGTTGGAATCGTGTGAAAGTGTGGATTCTAATAAAAAAAGTAATAGGTAAGACCCTAACCATGAAATATTTTACTGTTTTTGGTGTTGTAACACAGTCAGCAGCATAGTTTTCTGAAAAAAAAACCGCTAAAGTGATACTCAAATCATTTACAAAACTCTAAGATTTATCGAGAATCCTGTTGTTCAGTTCAATAATTTTGTTTTTCTAAAAAACCGAATGATACGCTCTCACATTATATGTTTGTCATGTTGGGTCACGTGTTCTACTTTTGCTTAACCCCCTATTTATTTATTTATTGATGTTTAAGGTCACATATTTATGCACAATGGCTAATCATGACCGTGACAGTTTTACGGGTGGAGGAAGCCGGAGTACCCGGAGAGAACCACCGAGCAACGACGAGCAGCTGCCAGCTCCCCAACATCGTAACTCCGCACTGCAGCACAGGCAGGGTTAGATTGGTTGAAGACATGCGTACCATCGACGTGCAGTACGCCTTAGTACACGGCGTCATCGTGCCCCATGCGGGCAATGGAGATGAAGTGTCTTGCCCAAGGACACAACGCGGTAGCCGCAGGTGGGATTCGAACCGAGGGCCTCTCGTTTTGCAGCCTGCACCCCTACCTACTGAGCCACCGCGCTCCCCTCTTAACCCCCTATTAAATACGACATTATACATACCAATATATAAGTTTAAAAAAACAGCACAGTAGAGTTTTCACCCCTAACTTAGCATCCAGCCGATAGGGGTCAGTGTATTTTTGTTACTGGAAGGGAACTCCGCGCTGCAGGAAAGTTAACCCAAACAGGAGATGGTGCAAATGAACTTTGGAAGACGGAACAGAGGTGACGGCTTGATAACAGGGCATTTTTGTTACTGGAAGGGAACTCAGCGCTGCAGGCGGAGTTTCCCACCAGTAACAAAAATATCCTGTCACCAAGAGAAGGTATAATGCCAGCTCTAATTGACAAGATTTAACCACTACAAATAAGAGTAGATCTTCTATCACTGATGTCGTGACGCCAGACAAGATCGAATTTTTCATCAAATCAGGTCATGGCTGCCCTACAGCAGCCATGACTTGATTTTATGGGAATTAAAAAAAAAATAGCAGATTTTGAATTAATGACCATGTTCTAGCACCCTAAAAGATAGCGCCTGTGCCCCTCGCAGGAGGAAACACATAAAAAACTATGGGTTTTTTTTTATAAAAAGAGTAATCGTACGGAAAAAATACCATGGTCACCAGTGATCGTGATATTGTCCCAAAATACACATAGTATAACACTGCCGCGGTGCGTCCCATGGTTTTTCTTACAAGGGAATTGAGCGAATTTGTTATGTTAGGCCATCTACAATTCGCTTTCGAATACCTTGAAACAAGGATGGAAGAAGAAGTGAATAGCGAGTTTGGAGTATATTTGTATTACTTTTTTGTGGCTATTTATGAAATACTGATTTTACAAATGATGTGGTATCACTGTGGCTCAGTGGTTACAGCATTGGCTTTCAAACCTAAAGGTCTGCGGTTCGATCGTAACTGCGTTGTTTCCTTGGGCAGGGCACTTCGTCCCAATTGCCCATGTGGGGGTGGGAGTACGGTGACACTGTGTACTGAGGCGTACTGCACGTCGGTGGTGCAGTTGTCTTTAACCAGTGTAACCTTGCTTATGCGGAGTTAGTGCGTTGGGGAGTCTGACAGTTGCTCGTCGTTTCTCGATGGTTCTCTCAGGGTACTCCGGCTTCCTCCACCCGGAAAATTGTCCTACTCGAGGTGACACTGACTGTGGAAAGTGTCGTTAAATCACATTAAATAAATAAATAAATAAATAAATAAATAAATAAATAAATAAATAAATAAATAAATAAATAAATAAATGATGTTTCGGTGATAGTCTTATCTCACTGCAAGTTTCAATTATATTTTTCAAATGTCCAGGACTATGGCCATCCATTTGTTGACGATACTCTCATTTCAACATAGATATGAACTGGCAAATGGTTTATATAATTGGACATCTAATTCGAGCTAGCTTAACCTTCATATTTGTTCTTTATTTCACTCCTTTCTGTTAAATTTGTCATACATGTTCGTTTAACTGGAACGCGAGGTCGACCAAATTCTTCGAACGGGCCCAAATATTACCTACACAAGAAAGCCATGATTTTAGATTTCATAACCAAAGTCGAGAACCAATATTGTTTTAAAAGTTAAAACATTAAAAAAATATTTAAAATATGAAGTCGAAGCGAATTCATTTTATAAACAAACAGTTTATCAAAGTGAAACTCGAATAAAGGGGAGGGAGGGGGGGGGGGGAGGAGGAGGATGGGGGTATTCTCCAAATGAAAAAGATACACCAATCTCTGCTTTGGAGTGATTCTGTTACTTAACCTTTTACCTAATATGAAAAGCAGAAGACATTTGCAAACAAAATTCTTGGATATCTAATTTTTTCATTTTTTGTCTCAAAAACATAGGTTATGACCCCTCATTGGAACGAGCTCGACGAGCTCGTTCCAAAGAGGGGTCATAACCCATGTTTTTGAGCCAAAAAATGAAAATTAATTTACGATTTTTGAGAGTAGCGCTGGCTGGTTTTTGCTCGTTACGTTTGGTAAAGGGTTAATTGGTTTGAATATATCTTCCTAGAATCACAATAAATTTTTCAGTTATTAATTATGTTATTTTTCTAACATTCTAACATGAGGTTTTATTTTCGTCGTGAGAAAGAGTTTTGAATGCTTGTTAATTTTATCTCTTTTTTTAATTTCTCCCACAAATTTTGCGCTAATGTTTCCCACTAAATTCAGGGGCGTCGAAGGCGTTCCGGTAAACCTGACAGGAGCCGAACAAAATATTCTGGAAATCTGTGGGTGTTTCTTGTAGCAGATTTTTACCAGTTACTCATGGTCACTTACTGGAATAATTTTAGCATACTGAGGTGGTCAGAAATATAACTGCATCCACTTTAGAAGTACAGATTAACAGATAAAGCCAAGTCTCGCCAGAAGGCTCTATCTCGAAGGCCATCAGTTTGCTCAGAGGAACCTGTCACCACCCCATATTATCTGTTCCCACCTCACGCTGTCGGACTAGACAAATTTTCATCTGACGATAGCTGAGGCCCATGTTAATTAAATATTGGTTTAGAAGGAGAACCTCGTTACTAAAGAAAAGGACTTATGGATAACATAAAATTGAAGTATTAAGCTTTGAGTTCATTATATTTTGTTTGACAGTTTGTTTTCATAAAGCGAGGAATTTTATGTTTCCCTTATTTGAAAGTTTTTATTGTAATTAGCCCCATTTATGGGGTCAGTTTATTTGCAATAAACAATAAATATTTTTTAATCCTACCGAAAATGCCCAGTGTGCACGAGATGTTCGATGTGAAACATCAGTGAGGATGAGAAAACGAAAATCATTTGTAAACATGCAACCCTGCCTAAAAGTGCGTTAAAGCATAATGAAATGTTATCGGAGACAACCACCACATGTTACGTCTTAGACAACAGTTACCCAAAACGTACCAAACTGGAGCATCGTATGTTCAGAAGTTCCAAAATACAACATAGTCAAATGGAGAGAGGGAAAGACAGACAAACAAACAAACAGACAGACAGGCCGAGGGGAATGAAACATCTCATTTTAGTTATAGATACCACGCGCCAAAAACAATTGTTTCAAGTAGTATTTTGTTCATAAAAAGTTTTCGGAGATGGCATTTTGGCATTCTTCTATAAAATGCCAAAAAACTGAATTGAAACGAATATTAAATAAATAAAAATAATAATAACAAACATAAATTAATGTCGGATTAAAATCATTCGATGGAGCTATCAATATATTTCAAGAAAGCCCAAATATGAGATTTTTGCACTGAGCCAATTGGAAAACCATTTGACCGAAAAAGTGTGCCTTCTACAACCTGTTGACTATTTTGACTATTTTGTAACAAAGGATCGTGTTTTCTTGAACCCACCCAAATAATTACCCCAAATCCACAATGTATATATAAAAAAAATCTTTCAAAACTTAACCCTATAATACCGCATTTCGGAACTAGCTTATCGCGCTAATTAAAATGCTGATTCACATTTTGTATTTTGAAAATAAACATAAATAAATACATTATTCTGCATTATTGAGAAATTTGTATTAGCGTCAATGTTTTAAAAACATGTCGGATAAAGGGTTCCTGGTAATCACGGCCTGGAGTATTACTGAACTGACCAGAGAAATTGTATGAAAAGATTCTATAGCTGATGCGATGTTTACGGACGCTATGTTTCTCTGATTCAATACTTTTATTTTTTAACCCTTTACTTAACGAATCGTCGCATCCGTCCGCGTAATTTGCAAATTGAGCAGTTGAAAAAAATTATTTTTTAAAAATATTTCAACAAAACCATACCATGTGACCCACATGATATGGTTTTGATGAAATGTTTTGAAATATTTTAAAAACTAGTAATTAAAATCACAATTTGTTTGATATTCTCTGCGTTGGGAAAGGGTTAAATATCTTAACAGATCTCACTAGAAGGATTAATGTTTTGTTAGTCGATAGATATGTGACGTCAAATTCAAGAATTTATAATAATATGGAGATTTTGCTGTTTATTTACCTAGTGTTGTGTTTCAAGAGTCACTCAAAAATATTTCACATCAGACCCACAAACGGTACCGAACCCTTTAACCGACAAAACGGCAAAATTTGAATAACCAATAGTTTTCCTGTTTCTCAAATACTTGTACGTAGTAATGATTATATAAAATTAAATGGCGTTTCAAGATATTTTTGGGCGTAAATTCCGTTAACCCTTATATGGCGTAACGTATCCGCTCAGCGTTATTCACAAATATCTCCATTGAAATTTTATTATTTTTTTTCAATTTTTGCCTCCATAACACAGCTTATGACCAATCCATTGGAACGAGCTTGTCGAGATTGTTTCAGTGAGGGGTTCTACGCCATTTATATCACACAAATAATGGAAATGTTTAGTTATTTAAAAATTATTTTGCAAATTTCGTTTAATGTAGTGTTGAACAAAGAGTTGAAATTTCTGTTTAACCCTTTCCCCACACCGAACAGAAGATGACATGCGCAAAAATAATTCTCCAATGACTAAACATTTTCGGTTTAGACTCGAAAACATAGCTCGTTAAGCTCTTTCCAGTGATGGATCATAAGGTATGTTTTTGAGATAAAAATATAAAGATGAAATTTGAATGATGGTTTCTGTGAATAAGGCTTGTCGTATGTGGGCATTACGATGGATGAAAGGTTAAAGCTGCATAAGCGAAGGTGTTAACCTTTTACCCAACGAATCGCCCGCATCCGCCCGTGTAATATGCAAATACAGCAGCTGAAAAAATATTATTTTTCGATAAATTTCAACAAAACCATATCATGTGACCCCTCTTTGGAACGATCTCGACGAGCTCGTTCCAAAGAGCGGTCACATGATATGGTGTTGTTGACATTTTTTGAAAAACATTAAAAAATGTTATTTAAAATAATAAATTTTGATATCGTCTGCGTTGGGTAAAGGGTTAATGCATCTTATCAGAAAAATTGTTTACTCCCACGATATTATGTTACACATAAGCTTATATTGAAATATTCAAACCCGATTACTGAGTCAGCTCTTAACTTGTAAAACGGCCTTTTTACATCATATATTCAGACTTAAACTTTATTTCTTCAACAAGGTGCTATCGCCAAGAAGTGTATATTTCACTAGAAAATAATTATGATTTCTGAATGTTTTTTATTGGGGGGGGGGGGGGGGGGGGGTTATGGGTTAACATTATATTAAACATCTTTTGAGGCACACATATGTCTCTGGTTTTCTCCTCTCTTCCGCGGGCTCAATTATGGCAAATTGTGAAGATGTATTCGTTTATAAACATATATTACTCAACGTTGAAACTGAGCAAATCGTTAAATGCTTGTTACAAACAACAGTGAAAAATATATTTACATGGTAAATACGTCTCCTGGCGATTAAATTTGCTGTTGTTTTTGTAAACACTTTACCAAACGTAACGGAAACGGTCAGTGCCAGTCACAAAAATCGCCATTGAAATGTTATCATTTGTTTTCAATTTTCTCCTCAAAAACATACCTTATGAACCCTACCGTTACGATGAGGGATCGTAAGGTATGTCTAATGCAAAAAAATATAATTGTTCATTATTTAAAAATTGGCAAGCGTCGTCTTCTAGTCGTGTAAAAGAAAACTTTAATCTTTTACCTTACGCAGATGATATAAAAAATTTATTATTTTTAAATATTATTTTTTCAAATGTTCCAAAAATTGTCAACAAAACCAAATCATGCGATCCCCATTGGAACGAGCTCGTTCCAATGAGGGGCCAATGATATGGTTTGGTTGAAAGTTTTTGAGCATTTTGTTTTTTACAACTGCTGAATTTCTATATTACGCGAGCTGATACGGTAGATTCGCTGGGTAAAGGGTTAACTATTTTATTAAATTATGCCTTATCTGTTTCACAGACGCTATGAATAGTTTTTTCATAAATTTTGAAATCATTTTGTTAACGAAAAGCTATAGACAAATTATTATACGAGATTCTGGTAGGGATTTAATTATGTTTAACGTTTATGCATTCCGAGTTCACCTCTTTTGAACAAATCAGGAACAAATTTTAATTATAACTTGGAGATAAAAGTAAAATGTATTTGAGTGATATAAAATCGGGTTTTTACGAACTTGGCAAACCTGAGCCGTAACAGAGCCAAATATTTTCGCCAGCTCATCTGACAGGCAGTGAAAAGATTTACTCCCACAAAATCGGAGGGTGAAGAAAAAATAACTTCAAAATTGACTTTGGTCCGTGACAACACGCTGTTATTCTGGTGCATCCCTCTCTCCTGTATCCTGCATGTGTACGAGTTGTGTGAGAACATTGTCGCATTGTCATTGGACTGGTAAGGGGGCCTACTGGGGTCTAGTGGCAAACATCTGAAGACGCACGGATAACCTTCGATTAGAAGGGAAAATAGGCCAGAATTTAAACAAAATTACACAGGTTTGAAATAAAATACTCATTTTTATTATACCAGGGACAGATTCCCTTGAGAATACCGAGAGATTAGAGGTCTTAGAAATAGAGACATGATTGGTCACAGTGGTTTGAACTTTACTGAAAAATTAATGCACTAAATAAATGCGCCCAAAAGTTTGTTGAGTAGTTGACCAAGAACTTTTTTTCTTAAAAGCAGTATGAAAGTGATTGCTGACATAGACAGATTTGTTTAACATAAAATAATCATTAAACTTATAAAACAATAAACATTTATATCAGTTTCGTAAAGCCTATTCCCGACGACTCCGGTCGCCCGGTGAACTGGAAGTAAAAACACCCTTTCTCTCATTCTCGTGGAATAACTCCAGAAGCTCTGTCCAAAAGCTCTGTCTGTAGATGAAGCTCTGTCATCGCCATCTAGTTTCGATAGCTTGGACTTGTGATGTGAAGTAAACAATATAATCATCGAAATCCGCAAGAAAACAGATCAAGTGGTCTGTTATATTCAAAAAGAATTATACGTAATTTCAGGCCAGGTCTGGCATTCTTAAAAATGCAGGAGGGCCAAAACTCGTTCCCCTCACATGGCCTAGGCGAGCGATTAGCTCTCCTCAAGCTTACAAAAGCTAAAATTGCAAAATGAAGTTTTACTGTTAATGAATTCCGCCAAGTGGGCTTTATACATTTTATTTGGTGCTGCTAACAAGGTAGTCTCTGTGAGACGGCTACACTGCCCCACCCACACCTCCGGGCCTTGGCAAGGCCCGGAGATATGGGAGGGGCAGTGTGGTCGTCTTACAGAGACCACTAACATACATGTAGCAGATATCTTAAAAGATGTGGGTTTTAGGCATAGGCGGTTATGGTAATCATTATTTTCTAAGGCCAGGAGGGCTAGTTTTCGCCCTCCTTAATTTTTTTAAGGCGAGCAGTAGGCGAGCGAATAAATGGCTCTCCTAAAAATGCCAGGCCTGTAATTAATCTGCAAGGAAGATACGTCGATATATCATACACAATTAATAAATTCGATGTGTTATCCCAGCGAACGGCAAGCTAGAATTGACAAAAAGTTCTAAATGACTATCCAAATAAATGTTCATGAACATATCGCTCTCCTATCATTGGCTGTCCATTCGACATGATCCAACATATTCTCAAAAAGTATCTTTAAGACAAAACTTTGCAGTTGTCCTACAAAACACAGGAAAGTGCATTTATTGTTAACTCTTAACCTGCTAAGTAATTTTAAAATATTTTTTCAGCAAATCTAGTCATGGCTGCTGTGAAGCAGCCATGACTAGATTTGATGAAAAATTCATTTTGATTTAACTCAAGAAATCATTGGTCAAACAGGTGATCCAATGTACAAGGAACAATTTGGATAAAGGTGCTCAAATTCTACTTATTTCACTGGCAGCTATTTCTTGTCCTGCACAGGAATATCCACCAGCAGCATATAAGGAGTTAATATCCTCTTCTAAAATTCATACAGTTACTGTTACCCATCCTAATCATTGTACGAACAAAAAGGTGCTACTGTAAGTTTAGTTTGAAAATACACAAGAAAATTCCTTTGATTGAACTCCACGTTACACCGGGTTATGTATGTCAAAAGTATTCTATTTAGATTTGCAACCGCCAGTCAAGAGACCAGGAATCAGAAGTGCAAGTCCTGTATGAAAAACACATGTCAGAATATTGGCATGACTTCCGAGACCCCTGATATAACGCGGAAGACAGCAAGGCCCATTTGGTAACAAATTTAGGTTAGAAAATATTAACGCAAAATAAGTTTTCACTGAGGGTATTTCTCTGTCAAAATTAAACTGTAAGTTGGGGGAGATATGGGGGCCACCGGGTCGGGTAGGGAAATGCTCTTTTTGTAGGGACCTAACATGGCTCGTAGAATTGGTGTTGCCCAACCTTTTGGAGAGTTGGAAGGAAAATGGCCCCGGCGAAAAACACGGTGTCAAGGTACGTAGGGCCGTGTCGAAGTGCAGAGGAAGCGTTTCTCCTTCCAATACTGGGAAAATGTCTTACATTTAGTTCCAAAATGGCACATTCTTGTTCATTTTGCGACCACGGACTTGACGTTTTCATCTTTTGAAACATCCAGGATGCATTTTGTAGCGACAGTTGAATGCAAAATCATTAGAAGTTGAACATTAACGATGACCGAGGCCAATTTGCGCTCTGAATATTGGCATGACGAAAACCGTCCGAGCGGACCAATATTTCACGCCCATGCCTTGCCCCATTCTATAACCCTTCCTATATTCTTTCAAAAATTGTACATATAAATTTACCGGGAAGCGAATGATATTACTGATGGCCAATCATTTTTTCAGCAAATCAAAACTTTTCGAATATAATATTTTATGACAAATTCTGGGCCAGAGCTTCATGAATTTTTAAATTTATTGTAAAACCCATTCAGGGCTGCGCTTTATCACGCGTGACTTGATATCATGATTCATTTCGGGAAAATTGAAAAGTGAAATATATCGCTTTCATACAAAAAAGTTACATTTCTGATAGTTAGATTGTAAATGCACACATCTATAGTTATTAGTGTTCAACCGATGATCGGAACCGGCCACAACAATCGGCCGATTGGGGGCAATGGGATGGCAACGGCAACTGCGCCTGGAACATCGGTTCAACCGATTGTTGCCAAGCATTTTGTGATGACTCATTTACCGCCTTTTGTTTCCTCCTGCAATTGTTCAATTGTTAATGTAAAATGATGTCAATGATACCATTCAATATAGTTGAGAAACAACCACAATGTGTATTCTTAATCTCTCTAGACGGACCTTTACGGGATATCCAAGTTGAACGACATGTAAAGCTAACAATTGAGCGAACTTGCGGCAATCGCCAGTTCATGCCGGAAAAGTGAAGGTTATACTCCATTGATTCAGGTCGCAGTAAAATTACCAGTCGCACTCACTTGGTCGGTAAACGTGGCTCTGAGAGCCACATTTACCGCCCAAGTGTGCGCGACTGGTAATTTTACTGCGACCCCAGTCAACGAAGCTTAAAACTGAAAAATGTTCAGTTCAAGGTAGTTCTTTCGAACCTCAAATTGTCTTGTAGTGCACGGTATTACAATCGGAATCGGCATCGGAGTCGGCCGATTGTGAGCTCAAATAATCGGTAATCGGTCAGCGACCATTTTTGATAATCGGCTGAACACTACTAGGCATTTTATTTGGCAGCCTCTTCTCGACACTCCTGCCCATTTCGTTGAAGAATGATATTATAGCGCGCAGGAATTTTCCATTATCCTAAATGTTGTTAATTACGTCTTCTCTACTGGGAAATTGAAAATTTAATTCAATATATTTTGTTTGACGGAACTCGGAGAGAGCCGTCATCTTAAATATATTGAATTAAATAACGATTTCAAGGCAAAATGGTGTTGTTAAAACTTATATAAAAAATGAGACTTATTATGAATTCTAGTAGATAATAAATATATGTGTTCTGTTGAAGACATTTCTTCATCGATTACCATTTTAAGTTGGGCCCTGTAATATTCGGTATTCAGAATGATATTCGATTCGACGGCAGTATTCGGTTCGAATTCGATTCGGCAATCGGTGCCGAAATCTATCGAATATCCCCTATTATCCTTGTCATCTTTCTCTTTGTCGTAATGCACTGGATATCGGCGGGAGGAAAGTGTGTTTTAAAAATAGGCACACACCAATTTAAAAACGGGTCACATCTCGCGCAACTCCACATTCAGTGTCGGCGACGGATTTATCCAACGCTCGTACTTTCTATTCCATGTGCCGGCACATGGAATAGGGAGTAAGGCCCAACATGCTTATAAATGTTGCAGACTAACAGATGACGTTTTTTCCAGATAGCGCAACCTGGAACCATCCAAATAAATTCGATTCGATTCGCGAATAGTCAAGAGTAGTCGATCCGGTATTCTATTCGATCGCATTCGAATATTCGCAGGGCCCTAATTTTAAGGAGAATTATCAACCAGGTGGGCGAAGTGTCTAACATGAAGGGGCATATAGGGGATGTGGCACCAACCCAATAATTTTTCGAGTTGAAATATTCGCGTCTGAATTGGAGTCTTCGATATAGTTTCGCTCTTGCTTGTATTCTTGAGACTAAATTCGACACATGGACTTACGCCACCCAATAGATCCATCACACAAATGGGGAGGACTGCATATATTATCCGGGTCGGGTTGTCGAGACTCAACATGACCAATTTTCGTTCGTTACGAGTTTATGGAATGCGAAGTTAGGAAGGCCATATGGCACTTCTACCACATGTAATAATCCACAAAAATATTTCCATGAACTTGAGCTTTTTTAACTACAATCCCGACTGACTGATATTTCAACTTTATCTAACATTCAGATAGATTTTGACCTGAAAACCACGAGAAACGGTATGAATCACATAATGTGTTCCGATTCCGTATCATATAGACGGCTCATTCTGATTCTGTTTCCTACAGACGACTCGTTTCCGGTAACGCGACAGCGACAGTTACGGGCGATTGGCTAAAAATTTAACAATAAATAGAAACTGCACAATTCAATAATACACCTACCCGGTTCCTGACGATGTGACCACGTCGCACATTTGGTAAATTGAAGCGGATCATCATAGGAAGTGAAAGTGAGAGTGAATAATTTGACAACACAACTTTGAAAATTGCGGTGACCGCGTTACTCATTGTCTGTTAGAGTGCACAACAATATAGTTCCATAAAATGTGTTTTTTTTTAACTTTTTCTCACCCAGTATTATGTCCCAAAAACTGTATTAACAATTTAAGATTTAATATGTTCATGTAATAGAATTGTTAAATAAATGAATTATCATGATAATGCGCGTGTCCTGTGATTTGCATCAGATTCTCAGTGGTGTCCAAAAATGGGATCACAACTCGCCAGCAAAGCCGGCTCGTTGAGATCTTATTCTAGACACCACCTGGAATCTGATACAAATCACAGGACATGCACATAATCCTGATAATCTGTATACATCATCCAGACATATCTTTGGTGATGGCGTAGGAATACTCTCAGTCGGAACGAGAGTTATCACACTGAGGAGAAATCAGGATTACATCCACCTCCCATTCCCGAACGCGCTTTTTCACGACGCCCTTGACTGAAAAACTTAACAGTTTTAAATCATAATGTATTCTTGTAATGAGGGCCACAATTATTTTACTGGGGAATATGAACTATATCTTGTGAAAGGCAAGTCTTCTTGTATGGGCACAGGTTTTGTAAGGAGGGAGTTGAGTCTCCTGGTGAAGGGGCAACGTTTGTAGAATAATTTCTATTTTTGTTAACCCTTTATCTAACGAATTGGCAGTATCCGTCCGCGTAACATACAAATTCATCAGTTGAATAAAATATTATTTAACCCTATACCTAACATGAAAAGCAGACGACACTTGCGAACAAAATTCTTGAATAACTAATTTTTTTCATTTTTTATCCCCCAAACATAGGTTATGACCCCACTTTGAGGGGTCATAACCTATATTTTTTGAGATAAAAAATGAAAAAAATAATGAAAATTAATTGGCGATTTTTGTGAATAGCGCTGGCCGGTCTTGACCGTTATGTTAGGTAGACGGGTAAAAAAAATATTCAACAAAACCATATCATGTGACGACTAATTGGAATGAGCTCGCCCCAATGAGGGGTCACATGATATGGTGTTGTTGAGTTTTTTGGAAAGATTGATACAAATACCGCAGATGGTATCAAAATTCATTATTATAAATAGTATTTTTGCAAATCTTTCAAAGAATTTGAACAAAATCATATCATGTGGCCCTCTCATCGGAAAGAGCTCGACTAGCCGTTCCAATAAGGGGGTCACATGATATGGTTTTGTTAAAAAAATAAAAAAAATAATATTCATTCAACTGATGAATTTATTTATTACGCGTACGGATGGTGCCGATTCGTTGAGAAAAGGGTTAACAAAATAGAATGGCTCTTGAGTCTCTCATGACAAGAGCTGTACCCACTATAAAACTTTCCTTTCACTAGATAGCTAACGTTCCCCAGTAAAATGACTGTGGCCCCCATCACAAGAATACATTACGACTTGAAACTGTTAGGTCTTTCAGTCAACGGCGTCGGGAAGATGCCCGTTCAGTAGGTGGGAAGATGATTTTTCTTTTAAAAATAACATTTATTCAAACTGATGAATTTGTATATTACGCGGACGGATGCGACCGATTCGTTAGGTAAAGGGTCGGTTAAAAGGGTTCTTTGTCCATTGGTGGAGAAACAAAATTTCCGGCTCTTCTAAACTTCAATTTACCATGTCTGTTAAGCAATACTTTGGCCTAGAAAATTATCTTAAATTAAAATTAGACAAAGACGTAATACAATCGCTTACGCGTCTGAGGACCAGCTCACATTCACTTAATATTGAAAGAGGGAGATACAAACGCCAACCCCTTCCAACTGATCAGAGATTTTGTCCACTCTGTACTACAAAGTTGAGGACGAACAACATTTTTACATGCGTGTCCAATGCACGACGTTCCACGTGTATCATTAATGCACCATTTAGGGAACAGACGTTTACCAGTGGGACACAATGACATACCTAATAGGAACATTTGACAGTGACATTACGCCCCACATAATACGTTTCACTCATGCAGTGTATCAACTGAGAAGCCTGCAATCTAACACCCAGCCAACACTCTAGACAATATCATACGTGTGTATGTGTGAGAGTGTGTGTGTGGGTGAGGGTGTCGATGGTGGGTGGGTACATAGGTGTGCAGGTACGTGTGTGGTTGTGCAGGTGCGTAAGTGTGCGCGTGTTTGTGTATGCTTGGAAATGTGTGTGAAAGTATGCATGTGTGCATGTGTGTCGTTTGCGTGTGTGCCTCTGTGCTTATATACATACGTATGTACTTTTCTCCTCACTGTATCATGTCCATTTTCTTATTTTTCCCTTGTCAAAGTCGTGTCGTTGTACCCAGCTGTTTATGTACGTTATGTTTTGTACTTATTTGTACGCTGTAATGTATCACGTACAGATATTTACAGTAAACATCATCATTATTATTATTATTATTATTATTATTATTATTATTATTATTATTATTATTATTATTATTATTATGGCCTGGTAATTGCAACTCATACAATACAGGTGACAAGGACGACAGAGTGTCATAAAATATTGTCCAGGTTGAAATATATGAATCCAGTCTACATTTTACTGGGCGTATCAGTAATCAATTGAACCTACAACTCAATAGAGCCGTCAGATTAAAATATTACTGTTCTGGTCATCATCAATGTTCTTTGTGTCGTCTGCTCGCCCTGTGCCTATTGTTTTCCATCACGTAAAACCGTATGCACCCCAGCTGAAAGGATTACGTTTAAAATTTTGCCCTAGTTGTTACTATTTGTTCATTTGAGTGCACAAGGGAACTTTAAATCCAATTGAAAAGTGAAAATGTATGATAAAGGCCATTAAGAAGAGAATAGAATAAATACTTTACTGCGCGACCATAGTGTACAAATGGTATGGCATTATAAAAATATCGTATTAAACTACAAAGAAAGTAAACAATAGAAAGACTGATTTTGATGCGGCTAAGATGTTAGCACATATCAGACAGGCACACAAACATCCTCACACAGGCACAGGAACATACTCACATGTCCACCGTCTGCCTAACAATCATATATACACATTTATACCGGAGACGTGGACCCGGGCCGATCCCATACCAGGTAGCGAGGACATCATCTGTGTGGCGTAAGAATATTAAGAATATTTTTTCATTCTCTTTTGTGCTTTTAACCACTCCTTCAACAGCCAGAAACACGACACGTCGGACAGTTTTACCGGTGAATCTGGAGTACAGGTACAGAATCACCAAGTATAACAGCAAGTGCGAAACTCGGACACAACTGAGAAAATTCCATTGGGGATCTCAGTATTAGAATCTATTGATGATGCCAAACAAACCTTTGATGGTGAGCGACAAATGGGTTCTCAGATAATAATAACACCAAGAGAGTGAAAGAATGAAACTAATACACAACTATATCTTGAGTAAATTATAAAAAAAACCCTTGGAAATGTACTTTGAGATTCGTATTTTCTGCCAATGACTATAAATCGGCTGAAATTAATCATAATTATTTTAACCCTTTGCCCAACATGAAAAGCAGACGACACATGCAAAAAAATCTTGAATAACTAATTTCTTAAATTTTTTGTCTCAAAAACATAGGTTATGACTCCTCATTGGAACGAGCTCGACGAGCTCGTTCCAACGAGGAGTCATAACCTATGTTTCTGAGACAAAAAATGAAAAAATAATGAAAGTTAATTGGCGATTTTTGAGAATGGCGCTGCCCTTATTTGACCGTTACGTTGGGTAAAGGGTTATTTATTTATTGGTGTTTAAGGTCACATACTTATGCACAATGGCTAATCGTGACCGTGACAGTTTTACGGGTGGAGGAAGCCGGAGTACCCGGAGAGAACCACCGAGCAACGACGAGCAGCTGTCAGCTCTCCAACATCGTAACTCTGAACTCTGCACCGCAGCACAGGCAGGGTTAGATTGGTTGAAGACATACGCACCATCGACGTGCAGTACGCCTCAGTACACAGCGTCATCGTGCCCCCATGTAGGCAATCGGGGTGAAATGTCTTGCCCAAGGACACAACGCGGTTGCCGCAGGTGGGGGGGTAAAGGGTTAAAAGACATGCCAATTTACCGGTAGATAAACAACCACGTCTTTTTAAAATGCCATTGATTCATTTTAGTCAAAAATAGTCCATTGAGTGGAACAAGACACCATCTGCATTGCTTTTGCATTGCAGTTGTGGTCTTGTTCCTCTCAATGGACATATTCACATGTAGTATATACGTTTCCAGAAAATACAATTGTACAATTTTTTTTAATGTTTCCCGAGTTACAGCCTAATCCTTCACTGGAATCGACAGTCAAAGGTGTGAAGAATCATTTGATTCATGGAAGGGACTCCGTTTGTGTGGGTTAAGTTAGGCAATGGAGAAGTCTCTCATTGGCAACAATGTATTTTCGTTACTGCGTGTCCATCGAATTGGAGAAAAAATCCCAAACGATCGACGGAACTATTGATAATTTGGTAATGTTGGTAATAGTTACATGGAAGAAACGGGGAAATATTTTCAGCCCATTAACTTCTTTGTTGGGTTTTGTTTCTTTAATGATGATTGGATGTGTGTGTCTGCATAGTAATGTACAATGATTTGTGGGCGCTCACGGCCAGTGAACAGACTTGTGTACAAACGAATATTTTCATCCAGCTTTGTGTCTAATGGTAGGAACTTGAATTATTAGTCATCAAGAATACTGACAGGAAACAATATGTATCTCCAAAACACATCTTTACACGAGTCCAATAGAACTCATGTGAAGATAACTTTCATCGTTCAACATTATATGACATTTTCATGACCATTCCAAAAATGAATTCATCAGCCTTCGCGTATTTTTTTCATGACCGGGAAAGGTGGGAACTGTTCGACAGGTGACAGACCTATATTCTACAAATGTGTCTTAACTCTTTACCCAACGCAGACGATATCAGAATTTATTATTTTAAATAGATTTTTAATTTAAAAAAAAAAACATTTCAATAAAACCATATCGTGTGACCCCTCGTTGGAACGAGCACGACAAGCTCGTTCCAACGAGGGGTCACATGATATGGTTTTGTTGACATTTTTTGAAAAATAATATATTTTCAACTGCTGAATTTGCATATTACGCGTGGAGATGCGACTGATTCGTTGGGTAAAGGGTTAACCTATTACCAAACGAATCAGCCGTACCGCCCTCATAATTTGCAAACTATGCAGTAAAACAAAAATTCAAGAGGTTTCAACAAAACCATATCATGTGACCCCTCATTGGAACGAGCTCGCCGAGATCGTTCCAATAAGGAGTCACATGATGTGGTTTTATTGAGATTTTTAAAAAATGTAAAAAAAAAATAACTGAAATAATGAATTTGATATCGTCTGCGCTGGGTAAATGGTTAATAGTTTACTTGTAGTCGATATCCCTGGTTTATAAGTAGCTGTATACTCAAATGGAGTACGTTTAACAAGTGCTATAGATTGAAAGAGTCTTAAAATATTTTACTGACGTCATCTATTGTTATTCATTGGTATATAGTTTGACTATCCCACGCTTAAATGTTGGATAGTTGTATATCCAGAAGCTAAGTGTTGGATATTTTACATCTGTTGAACTATCCAACAACAAAAAGTTTTTAAGTAGGATAAATAACTCGTTGATGTTGGATAGGCGAGAGGAAGCACCCCGTCTCGGGCCCAACGGCCCTCGACTGGAAAGCTTTCTCTCGCCTATCCAACATCAACACCTTATTCATTGTCTACAGAAAACACCCACGTACTGGAGTTTCACCCAGATAAATAGAGTAATAAATATAGGATCTCCAACGAGTACCCTGTTTATAACGAAATTTACAAAATGACCTCAGTAAATTAGGACAAGACCATCCTTTAGCAACGTCCAGACTTACTGTACATGACGAGTTTTGTAAATTTCAATCTAAACTGGGGACAAGCTGAAGATTCTGTTTATTTTTCGCTAGCCTGTGAATTATCGCAGATTATCTAAAAGATATTTCTCGATATCCATCGACTCGATGGATATCGAGGAATCCCTCAGTAGCTTCCTTAATGACGTCACGCTACGTCGCATCACGTCGCCTTGAAGGAACGATCTGGTGATCTTTGTTATTGTTTTGAAACGTACGATTGTATTACTCAGTGGCCCATCATTGGAAAATGGAGCTTGCGGAAGCAGGAAGTGTCAGTGGAAACTTTTCTGGCACATGAACGGAACCTCTGCTTAAACTTTTTAAAATACATTTATGGAAGTTACTATTTTATTGGAAACAGTATTTGAGTGGTTAAAAATAAAGTGTTTATTTAACCCTTTACCCAACGAATCGGCCGCATCCGCCCGCGTAAAATGCAAATTCAGAAGTTGAAAAAATATTATTTTAAAAAAAAATTCAACAAAACCCCTCGTTGGAACCCCTCGTTGGAACGAGCTCGTCGAGCTAGTTCCAACGAGGGGTCACATGATATGGTTTTTTAAAAATTTTGGAAAAATTTAAAAAAAATGATATTTAAAATGATAAAGTTTGATATCGTCTGCGTTGGGTAAAGAGTTAAGAAGTAAAGATTAACCCTCCACACATTGTTATAAAAATTTGTGAAATTTCAATCAGAATTTTTTCCCATAATGCAACTAAGAATTTAACCAATTCAGTCTTGTTTGACAGAGCTCTCTGTATCTAAAGGTTAAAACAAAAAGTATCAGCATTTCTTCAATTAATTGTTGAAGGTAGGCTTTGATTGATTAATTAAATACATATATAGTAGTGTGTGAACTATAAGTGCATATGAAAGTCGATAGAATATTCCCATATTCATACAACCGATTACAGAATTGTGCTGATCAACGGCTATATATGCGGAACGCGTCCCAAGCATCCGTTAACATGCTCTTTTGACATCGGATACTTTTTGCATCATGATTTCTTGTTTCCTTGGAACATTTAACATGGGCGTGTAAACATTTTATGCTACTGAAGGCGTAAGCTTATCATATTGTTTTAACCGTGTCAAATTGTTGAAGATGATCATGATATCTCTCTAGCAAAAGCACCCATCAAGGTGCGAAGCAAGTTTTGGGGTAACCAGGAAAAATTCATTCGTTCTTTTCCACTTTCATAATACCAAGTTTTACCAACTACATGATGCTTTGGAAAATTCTCTCAAAAAGTCCACGCATACGCGAAAGGTGTTAGCAAGCCACTTTTACATGTTAATTATTTGCGTTATAGAACCATTTCTAAATACCGTTTGTTGACGAGTGTAATACTACCTTATCAGGCGCGGTGGAACATGGGAGGGGGCTTAACATGTTAAGCCATTGTACTTTACAGTTTGGGAAGACGAAGTTTACTTTAGTTCCCCAAAAGTTTCGTTTCCTAGTGTGAACATAACTGGCAGTCAAATCGATTAATTATCTGGTAAGATTGAAGACTGGACGGATGATTAGATTCTCAAAAAGTTTGTGTTAGTGATGGGCGGTATGGCATGTATAAACTTTCATTCACACTTTTAACACGACTGGGGGTAATCAAGCCAAGTTTATTTATAGTTTTTATTTGTGAAAATGGGAATAATTACTCAACATTAAAAAAACCCTTCCCCCAAAATGAGACCCCCCCCCCCAAAAAAAAAACAAAAACAACAAAAAACAAAAAACAAAAAACAAAAAAAACAAAACAAAAACAACCCCCCTCCCCCCAAAAAAAACAAAAACCCTCGAAAAACAAAAAACATATGGGTCTAGAAAGACATCGACACATCACACCAATAATAGATTACTCATTTACAATAACTACCCATAAGTTGTGGAATGGGAATATGAAGGTACTAAAGCTTCTGGGGGTAGTATCAATATCCAACTAAATTATAAATATTTGTCTTGGAGAAGCGTGGCGATAAGTGGCGAACAGCACAGTTTCTGAATGAAGTAATTAGCAAAAGCGTTTTGGACATTATGTGTAACTCCCATTTCACTTGGTAAAGTGATGGTAAGTTTGTGGTGAAGTGTTTGGTCACGTCACCTTTTCTGTAAATCCATATGCGTTTATAAGAGGTCACCAGCATGCACTCTCTTTCTCTCCACTATTTTGGAAAAAGTTACACGTGCCACCCGGTTCCTACGTTGCTGTGCATCAGGTGCCTTACCGAAGATATATTTAACCCTTTGATGCTTTTGTGCGTCTTATGACGTACGAAATCAAACAGCGCGTTGATACTTTGTGGTAATTTGTTTTGTTATTTTTCGATTTTTTAAAGTTTTAACCTCAATTCCTATTTTCTCCCGAATAGTGCTCACTGACAACTGTGGAGCCAAAAGGTATCGCAGTATAAAACACTAATATAAT
This sequence comes from Pictodentalium vernedei, assembly GCA_031216915.1. NCBI lineage: Eukaryota > Metazoa > Mollusca > Scaphopoda > Dentaliida > Dentaliidae > Pictodentalium > Pictodentalium vernedei. The sequence continues at coordinate 231,346,147 of CM062297.1, read as the reverse complement.
CCTGCTGTCAAGACTTCTTAACTGGTTAAGTGTTAGAAGCCACTGTCAGGGCTTCAAAAATTGAGGATATCAGAGCATATGCCATCACTTTCCTTGTTTATATTTCATATTCAGTCAAACAAAAATAACATTTTGTTTATATAAATTTGTTTTATTACAAATTATTGGAGAGTGCCTGTGGGCACTCTCCAATAATTTGTAATAAAACAAGTTTTGAATAACAAATTCGGACCATCAAAAATAATCTAGCCCTCAACCAGATAATCACTAATGTGAAAAATATCTTGTTATCTGTACTTCAGACGTTTGACGTCGCATTTTGAAAAACGTTGAAGAAACGGAATTCACAGTGACGAGACGACACCGTTGCGCTTACACCTTACATTTCATCTCACCTCGTATGCAGCACTTGCATTATCTGGTCATCATTCCTAACTGACAACAGCGTTTCATATATATATATATATATTCAGCTTTTGCTGTTAAAATAAATTGGCTGATTCATTTTCCCGGATAAACAATCCTCAGATATCACATTTAACATTCCAGATAAAATCATAGATTACGTTATAGTAACATGAGTGATGGAGATACATTATCTGCGATATTGTGAGAATACGCGGCCAATTTGAATGTGAATGGGCCCCATCTATCAATCTCTGATAGGTATTGATCACAGTAGTTCATATTTAGTATAGAGAATGGATGAGAGATTCACGATGAACTAAAGATAACGTGGTCCCTGGTCGGCAAAAAAACCCCGACAATTCGAACATAGATATTATCGGGAGCTAACTGAATTGACCACTCAATTACCACGTGTCAGGACGAAAGTATATGATATTAGCAAATAACAGTAACGCTTTTTATTGACTGGAGTTAGGTTATTAGTATTTATTTATTGGTGTTTAAGGTCACATACTTATGCACAATGGCTAATCATGACCGTGACAGTTTTACGGGTGGAGGAAGACGGAGTACCCGGAGAGAACCACAGAGCAACGACGAGCAGCTGTCAGCTCCCCAACATTGTAACTCCGCACTGCAGCACAGGCAGGGTTAGATTGGTTGAAGACATGCGCACCATCGATGTGCAGTACGCCTCAGTACGCGGCGTCATCGTGCCCCCATGTGGACAATGGAGGTTAAGTGCCTTGCCCAAGAACACAGCGCGGGAGTCCTAATCTATCGCTCAGACGGTCACCCATCCGAGGACTAACCGGGCTCGACGTTACTTAACGTCGGTGATCTGACGAGAACCGGTTACCGCAACGCCACCGCCCCCCCCCCCCTGGAGTTAGGTTAGGGACGTGTCTAAAGGATCTTGCCTTGGGGGTGCCCCCCTCTTAATTTCCAACTCTGATACCTAGGATGCCGAAGATCCAACTTTTGAGAAAACCATTTGCTCCCCTTCCCAACTGCTACCTGGAAATTTCCAACTGCGGAATAAATACGAAAGCGCACTCTCCCCTTGTAATCGAAATATATGGCCATGACCTTGGATTCTGGAGTTGTACAGTGGGTGGAGAGGGTATTATCATTAAACCATCCATAGAGTGGAGATTCCACCCAAGCAATAATTGCAAATTTGTTGCAAAGCATAACAAGCACAAGCAAAGTTCCAGCCAATGGACCTCCCGGTTATACCAGGAGGTCCATTGTCTGAAACAGTGCTTGTATTTCTTGTCCAGATGTACATAATTTGAAAGTGATACTTTGGGTGATAACTCCACTCCACGGGTGATTTGGTTACAATCCGCTCTCCACATACTGTAAATCATCTCTTGAGGTTTAGCATTACAGATGGCGCCTTGTTGCACTCAATGGACGACACATTGGCTCACGTTAGAAAATCCAATGAAATGTGATGAAACAATCACTAAATGCCACGGGGCATGAAAAGTTTCAACTGCTGTTTTTTGTGCTTTAAATTTCTAATAACTGAAAATTTTGGCCGGGACTAGGAGTGTGGGGTGAAATCACCCTCTAACTCCAACCCTCTGTCCTCACTTCCCCGTCGCGATGAGTCAAAAGACCAAGTCGAAAATTATTCTGCATACAGTTTCCTTGTTGCATCTGGGATATTCTGCGAACATTTTATTTCAAACAAGGCTGTGTGGTATTGAGCAGTTTCTGTTATTTCCTATATTGAGGGGAGGGCGTCTTATTCCCTGCCCCGTCATCTCAGATCTATGTAGGATATCAGTTCATTTTAAAACCCTTTACCCAACGCAGACGATATCAAAATTTATTATTTTAAATATTTTTTTTTTTTAATTTTTCAAAAAAATTCAACAAAACCATATCATGTGACCTCTCGTTGGAACGAGCTCGACGAGCTCGATCCAACGAGGGGTCACATGATATGGTTTTGTTGGAATTTTTTGAAATATAATATTTTTTCAACTGCTGAATTTGCATATTACGCGGGCGGATGCGGGCGATTCGTTGGATAAAGGGTTAAATGGATTATGAATCGATACTTCTGGGGCATGTGCCTTCATCTGCACCTATCAACAACCCCAATCCCAAACATGTTAAAATAAATATTATTCGTGATTACGAATTGGCTGAAATAAGCATGGCCAGCTTTCATATTCAAATTAGTGGAAAACGGTCGGGTTATCTCCCCTGAAATTGTAGTTTTGGGGATTGGAAATTAGCATTGCGGAGATGGGAAAGTTTTACAATTCCTGAGATTAAATAAAATTTTCAAGAGTTACATTATGGAAGCGCATGGCATCTGAAAGTTCAATGTATTTTCTTTATAGTGATTGTTGAATGTTGGCAGTGCACCACCTGAGTTTTGTTCTCTTGTCATTTATAAAATGTACTGTTTTTCCAGTGCAATCATGCTAAAAATGTTTAAAAGCAGTGTTTCCATTGACTTTTGGCCATCTATGTACGCTTTTTGGTTTGACAGATGACTGGTAAGTGCACCACGTCGGAAAACATGATCACATGTCTACTGTCTGGTACAAATATCTATCATACACAAGTCTTCACTTTTGTTCCTTTGATGTCCAAAATTCTGTAAAATCTAATTACTTTTCTCACACCTTTGCCGATTATCTGTGAAGCAATGCGCTGATGGGTTATGGTAGTCGATAAAGGGAGATAACCGTCCACTTGAACCAGTCAGCTAAAGTGGAAAGCTGGGTATGGTCATATGATTCCCCTTAAATTTAGGTTGTGCAATCTCGCCAAAATATAATTGAAAAAAGGGAGTTGAGAGAGTATTTCTAAAATAGGAGAAAATGACGAGACGATTTTTTTCAAAACAGTTCTTTCAAATGAGAACACATTAATGTAAATATTGTATTCTATTTTCTGTACATATCAGTTTTCTTCTTCAGAGTTATGCGAATGAAATTTTATATAAAAAGAGTACTATAGACTATACACCCTATCACATTGTGTTTGACGGGCTCACTGCATATATGCACCAAGATTATTCTCATTAATTTATCGTTAATACACCTCACTTCATGGTGAGATGTATCAAAGATAAATGAATGAATTGGGGAGCGCGGTGGCTCAGTGGTAGACTGTTGGACTTCTATGCTAGAGGTCCCGAGTTCGATCCCCGGCCGTGACGACCCGCGTTGTGTCCTTGGGCAAGGCAGTTTATTCCCGTTGCCTACATGGGGGCACGATGACGCCGTGTACTAAGGCGTACTGCACATCGATGGTGCATAGGTCTTCAACCGCTGTAACCGTGCTTGAGAGGAGTTTGAACAGAGATAGAATGTTGAGGAGCTGACAGTTGCTCGTCGATGCTCGGTGATTCTCTCCGGGTACTCCGGCTTCCTCAAGCCGTAAAACTGTCACGGTCACGATGAGCCATTGTGCATAAGTATGTGACCTTAAACACCAATCAATAAATAAATATAATGAATGAATTAATAAAAAGTTCCTCCAAATATTAAATAGGTTGATTAATATATGTGGAATAAAGAGGATATAATTGATTCTCAGTGGACAGTGACCGTGTGATGGGAATGCTGAAGAACATCACCAAATGCTGACCAAATATATTTTTTAAAATGATTGATAGCTACAAAATAAACCATGGTTGCATTACAGTACGGTTGCTATGAACTGGCCATATTCCACGCACTGGCAACATTTCAACAGATTCAATAATACTAGATTCCAAACACTAATTATGGGAATAATCATAAAAAATTTAAATAATGAAGCACCGGGTTGTACCCGGTGCTTCTTTAATTAAATTTTTGACGACTAATTAAAATTTTGCTAATGACGATTTTCATTACCTGGTAAACGCATGCATGGATATCACTGCCCACGCGTGGATTACGACCAGCCCACGGCGACTGTACTGTAGTAATCTATATTTTGTCTAAGATAAAATAACAGTATACATAATTCTGATTATATATTTGTTTATTTCAATAGAATAACATTACAAAATGTTACACATACTGCTGTCATGTTTTATTATTAGAAACTATTATTAATTAATTAATCAAAATCAATGCAAATTCAGGATTGTACCCCAGGATAGAGATGGGTGTTAGAATCTCAAAGATGGCGAGTGGCATTATTTATATCTTAACCTTCAGCCAATCAAATACGTTTACATGATTTTTTTCATGAAATAAAGTATTGTTATCGTGACATAAGCGAAGAAAAAATCCCCATCCCCGACAAATCCCTAGAAATGACATATCTTCAAGAGTAAGGCAATGCACCATAAAAAAAACCTAAATACCCATTCACCAGAATAGCGATACCATTTGTTTAAATGTGTTTAAATGTTTCTTTCAGAAACGATATGAAACTTGACAAATTGGCAGGGACAAAAGGGAAGAACATCTTGTTCAGCACGATGTGCACGCTGGGTCGAAACTGTCGGGTGCCCAATTTTTAGCCATTCCTCTCTATTTTAGTGCCAAACAGAATGCTTTGGTGCCAAAGGGGGTGCTCCTTCGCAGTCTAGTCCAAATACATTGACTGAGTTTAAAAATGAACTGACAATTATTTCAAGAGTGACCGGACATTAGTTACGGAAAAATCCGACAGAACTCAAAAGTTCTGGACGAAATCCTCGGTAGGCGAAACGGGAGGCCACGTTAGTTATATGTATGCCACTGATTGAATTAATAATCAAACTGAATGATGGTATGTACATCTGCTGTTTCACGAAGGTGGTGACAGATTAATCGACTAATTATACTGTTAGTCCACTTGCATAGCGGGTCGTTTGTTTTTACAAAAGGCAGCATTTAATTAGATAAAAACTTCATACCGTCGCGAGTGACTCGCGACAGAAACAAGTATTTATCTAATTAAATCCAGCCTCTTGTAAAGTTTATAACCCATACTGTTTTATTGAAGAAAAACAATGTCCCATTACCACTCACTGAGAATCAACGTTGAAAGTTTGTCCAAACACAATTTCTAACACTCTGTTGACAAAACCACTGGGTTTTTGAGTGTTTTCGTTTCTTTCTGTTGTTCGCTTCGTCATTGATCGCGATCTTTACTGTTGTTGTGGATTTCCTTCACAAGTGAAGGGAACTTTTTCTTTGGTGCCAAAATTTCAGCCAATGAAGATTTTGGGGGCGAAATCAAAATTTTAGTGCAATAAGCTAAATTGGCAACCGTCAGCGTTCAGTATTTTTTTTATGTTCCACCAACAAAAACCGTGTTTGTGCAGAAATGCACACATATAAGTTAAAAAAATGATAAAGTTTAAACCAATAAGCCTGCAGCTTTGTTACCTTATAAAATACAATTTCTGACTTGAGTGGTTACACAAAGAGATAAAGCCTTATGCAATGGTTGTTATTATCTTTCCGTCTAGCTTTGTCTTATTTTTGTCCACCCGTTTTGTAGCGTGTGATAACCAAACTTATTCTGAACACGGAAATATGAATAGTCATTTGCTTGAAATGAAATGAAATGAAATAAAGTTATTCGGGTCGCAAGAGATTTCAATCCTACATCGTCCCTGGGCGACTTCGACGCTCTGAAACTTTTCATTTCATTTCGTCATTTGCTTCCATAATCGGGTTTTCTTTTATAATTGTTTTTAGCCCCAGCTGGCATTTGAAGTATGTTTTTGTGGAACTAGGGTATCAAAAACAAGTGTCATGGCGAACCCCTATGACACCTGCTTTTGACACCCAAGTTCCACAAGCCACAATTTTATTTTTTGCGTTTCGGTTTGATTCTCTCAAAGATTCTCGAGGCACTGATATTGCGACTTTTTCCCAATTAAAACAATAATTTCTCAAACGGGGCAGAACCACGGTCGGCCCGGTGGGTAAGGGTCTCTCTAGCCCACCTTTCGGGGATCATAGTCGGAGAAATCCTGGCCCCACCCCTACAAGAAGAAAATATTTGGAAAACGTTTCTTGAATAACGAAAAGTGTTAAATGTTACCTCAAAAACACAGCAAATAATCCCTCAATGGAACGATCTCGTTTCAATCCGAAATCATCAGTATTTATGTTTTTGAGGCAAAACTTGAAAATTCCTATAATTTGAGTAGCCGAATGAAGCAAGCAAGAGTTTAGGCTGTACTATAGGAATGAGTAAAAATACAGAATATTTACAAAGGAGCATTGTTAGTATTTTCTGAGGCAATACAGTAGAGCCGCCGTGGACTGGTCACTTTCCGCCTGGACAATATTTCCATGGACGCAGTAATACTAGATTCCAAACATTAATTACAGGAATACTCATCAACAATTTAATTAATGATGCACCGGGTACAACCCGGTGCTTCATTAATTAAAATTTTGTGGCTAATGATTTTTATTACCTGGTAAACACATGTGTGGTGGACATCACTGCCCATGCGTGGATTACGTGCAGTCCACGGCAGCTGTATTGTAAGCTTGATATTTTATTTTATCATATGACTCGTCCGTTTTGTTCACTTTAAAACATTTGATATTTTGTTTTCATATTATTCAGTGATAATTAAAGCCTTCCGCCAATTTCATTGGTCAATTTCAAAACTAGCCAATTTGATTGGCTAAACAAAATACAACTGGGTCACATTTGCATAATTTCAGTAGGGAGAATTTACGGTGGGTTATATTGTATTAATCTTTTACCTAACGTAACGGCAAAAACCGTCTCGCGCAATACAAGAAAAACGCCATTCATTTTTTTTTTATATTTTCTCTTTTTGCTTCCAAAACATAGGCTATGACCCCTCATTGGAACTAGCGTGTCGCGCTCGTTCCAATGAGGGGTCATAACCTATGTTTTGGAAGCAAAAAATGAAAATTTTTAGTTTTACGAGGATGTTTTTTCCAAGTGCCGTCTGCAACTCAAGTTAGGTGATGGGTTCAAAAATCACACTAAGTGGCTAATTTGTGCGTGTGTGTCATATGATAAATAGAATATGAAATGAGTGTTTTTCTCATATACTATTTATGAAACTCGTCCGAATATTCCGTTTGGGCTCGCCAAAACGGAAAATTCTTAGACTCGTTTCATAAATATTATATGAGAAAAACGCTCATTCCATATCCTCTATGTACTGGAACTTTGTAAACCCCAGTTCTCTTTTACTTCACAAAAGAGTTCCATGTACATCAATTGCGTGACTTGTAAATAGAGAAGGATAGAGTTATAAATATCCCGAATGGCAAATAATCACCTTGGGATGCAAATATCGCCATGATTAATGTAATAACACTTGTATTTTGAAGGATAATTTATCTCCCTTACAATTGACATCGATTAACTCGGGGGTTAAATGAAAGGCAGTCTGGCCAACGAGCTTCATTAGTTCCATTGTTGTAGTGATAGAATTCTAAATTAAATCCAAGATACTCAACGATGCCTTTGTTATAGTCTCTTGGCGACCCTTCTGATGTCTGCTGATTTTATTATATTTTTGATAGACACTCGGCGATCCGAATTAGGCAATTATTCATACTTGCGTGGAACTTGAAGAGGCAGTTAAAGGATGGGATGACGTTTGAAAACCACACAGTACCGCATATGGAATAGAAGAACGCGGAATGGAGAACCAAATGAAATAATTCACGTTTCACAATAATGGCAGCAAAACAGAAACTGGATATTGAATAATAAACTGTCAGATTCTTGATATGGACAAACGGATGATACACGAGGGAATTGAGTATGAAAAATATCACTACATACAGTGCAGCCGCCATGGGTTGATCACTTTTCACGAAGTGGGCGGTATATCCATGGACGTAATAATATAAGATTGCAAACACTAATTAACGGAAAAATCACCAAAAATTCAATTAATGAAGCACCGGGTAAAACCCGGTGCTTCATTAATTAAAAATTTGCTGATAATCATTTTTATTATCTGGTGAACGCATGCGTGGACATCAATGCCCACGCGTGGATTACGACCAGTCCATGGCGACATTACTGTATGTCATCGCAGTTGTTTCCAGTCAAGTATCTCTTCAGGCAGATGAAACCTAACCAGAACGAACTGATCAGATTAAAACATTGCCCCACTCAATTCTATCCGAGCCTTAAGTTCATGAGGAATTATGCAACCCACTCTGAACCCCATCAATATCACTTTTTCAACCCTTTTCCAGTTCTTAGAACTGGCAAAGGGGTGAAAACGTTGCGTTGGAAACAAAAACCCATGTAAACTTCAGCTGCGTCGCTGGGTGCGGTGTTACTAGGGTAACACCCTCAATAACTTTCCAATCTGAATTGGAGTCTTTGATATTAGTTCACACTCACTTATAAACATGGACTTTCATTCCAGATAGGATTTGTAACTTGGATTAATGTGGCACACACAGACAGTCATACAATTTGTGCTAATTAAATAAAAAGTTGCGTCACGATTATAACACGTATATTTTTTATTACCAGCGCTATTCACAAAAATCGCCAATTAATTTTCATTATTTTTTCATTTTTTGTCTCAAAAACATAGGTTATGACCCTCTTTGGAACGAGCTCATCAAGCCCGTTCCAATGAGGGGTCATAACCTATGTTTTTGAGACAAAAATGAAAAAAAATTAGTTATTCACGATTTTTTTTTTGCAAGTGTCGTCTTCTTTTCATGTTAGGTAAATGGTTAAATAAAATCCTGATTGACTAAAATAACCCGATGATGTAGTGTGAATATTTTATCAGTCGGGACTTGAGTAATTACAGTCGGGACAAATCAGGTTTACATTACCCCCTCCCCAAACAGTTATATTCACGACGCCCCTACTTGCAATGCAGTCTGAGGAGATCAGTCTCCTGATTTGTTTTGGGTCTATACTTTTAATGGCGTCAATAGGGAGCGAAATTTAAAATCGATCAGAATTCATGAGCCTCGAGCAAACAATGAGACGAGAGCGGATGGTTAAATTATCAGGAGTTTGAATAAACAGTTGGCTCTTCACATGTGTTCTGTACATCCGTTGCTTTTCATTACTGTTCCTGTCCTTCTGATAACCGGAAGACTGACACCTAACAAACTGCACTACAAGATGTGGCTTCAGAAACCCAACCTTTTGAACAAGAAAGGTTGTGGCTAAATAGTGTGAACATGCATATAATATTGCAACATTGCATTTAAAAATAAGAGAGTAACAAACTAATTTGAAGATATTCCTGTGCATGACAATATAATTCCACGACATACGTCTGAAATTATATTGCCAAATACGGGCACAGTGCATTTCAGACATTCTTGGGGAACTACAACTGCGTCAGGCAGCTGGAAGATTGATGTCGAAAAAAACCCATTGACTTGTCTGTCATACCCCCCCCCCCCCATCCCCCCTCCCCAAGCCCAGACAAGACCGCTACCGACCAGTAACACCAACTGTTTGAGTTCCTACCTCTTGAAGATTAGAAACACTCAAGAGGTCCATCCAAATCCCTTTTGGATGCGACGAAAAACAAATAGGGGTAAAATTAAAAATTTTAGCGAAGAATGTTCCCTATTTTATTTCAATTAGGCGTTTGGAAATATTGAAGCATCGATGAAACCCTCAGCTGAAATCGCAGAATTCTTTCAACTGCTCCGATTTATGCCCAACAATTTAGGTACACAGATCAACTGGAAAAAGCTTTGAATTTCATAGACTGTGAAAATGAAAACCACTTAACGAAATTAATTATTTAACCTACACATCATATTTCCTCTCTTCCGATATGCATTAGTTAATTCGACCACCATACAATTACACTGGATATTATTGCAATGAATAATGCAATCTGGAGATATTTTTAAAAATCTCATCAAGTGAAATGTAAAATTCTATAAATATTCATTGACAAGCATCGATATTATTGTCTGTGGTGGATTTTATGCTGGTTTGTCGTCTTTTAACACTCACCCGGCACCTTTAAAACCAATTCCCGAGGCGATATTGACACGAGCTGGCCATATTCGTTCTAATGAAGGATCAAGAGGGACATACTGGGAAAAAAATATATACATCAATATAATAATAGTAAAATAATATGAATATGAATAAAAATAATGCGAATAAAAAAAAATAGAAGTAAAACGAAAACATGGTTGGAAATATTGATATGAAATACAATTTTTATTTTATTTATTGAATCGTTAAAAATGATCAGCGGCGGTGGAAACTCGGGAGAAATTGGAAAGTGTGTGTGTGTGGGGGGGGGGGGGGGGGGGCACAATGATACAAGACGCACCGTTGTTCAATTTAAGACTTCTGGAATACTAAAATAGAGAAAGTCCATTCCCTTGATACCAGGGTCTTGACGAGTGCGACAAAGTTCAAAGGTACATCTTGAATCAAATGTCGCAGGTCTTCAAGTTGAAATCATTGCACCTTCTTCAAATATTGTCGGTCTCCAAAATATTTTCCCAAACGCGATCTTAATAACGTCTGAGTGAAAAAAATATGATTGCGTCATTTTAATTTGTGTAGTCAAATATAATATTATTGTCAAGTATATCCCATCTGACAACTTTGTATGTCTTCAAAACAAGTAGTCATGCAACAAATAAGAGAGAAAGGTTGACAGGAAGGAAACTACCGGTCACGTGCACATTTTTGTCTCGGAATTCCCAAGAAAAATACACTAATCGTCTATTGTAGTTTTTAGGCTCTAAACTTCATCAAATCACCCTCTTTTCTCCTTGGAATATTCAGCGATGATGCAAGATTCCAGTACAATGCTTCAAAGGTTTTTATAAAAATCAATATAGTTTCCCAAGGCTGTTCTAGTTTTGGAGGTTGCATTGCTTTTCAAGGCGAGTAATCTTCCTTTTCATCAGGTCTGATGACAGACGAGGAGTTCCAGAGGAGACGCTTGTTGGAATTTTGCGAACATCCCGAAGATTGAAACATTTCCGAAAAATCAGCACGGCTCTACTCGATTCGAAACGAATCATCGGGACGATTTCGAATCGAACTAAATTTCAAAACTCCGCGGTGGTCCTATTAAGTGTGTGGAGAAAGGGTCGAGGCGCCGATAAATATACAATAGTTTTGAAACACTGATAAAATGCCTTTTCATGTGACGTGTCACACCACTTACTTTTGTCTTATATCGAACAAGTCGTCCCCTGAGCTCCAATGTGTTCTATGTGCCAATATGCATATAGAACACATTGGGACGCAGGGGACGATGTGTTGAATAAACGCCAAGTCCATCGTTTTTGGTCATGTTTCTGATAGAGTAAGGCGTTTTTTTGTTTTCCGGGTTTTGCCGGAAAACCGAACCACAAGGCCCGGAAAAAACGGCCGAGCTGTTTTACTGTACTTGTGGATGAACTGATCAAACTATCTCACTGAAAGGGAGCTACACAAGTGGCCCCTGTGGGCTCCCGTCTCTTAATCTGTCCGGAAAAGGGGCGAATACTTCGTGTTCTCATTGTCACATTTTCTCTTATTGATTCGCTCATGGTAAGAGTCAATGGTGGAGAAAATGTGCCAATATGAACACAACATAGATCAGATGAACTTTATTCATCTGTAACCAAATTGACTCAATAGGCCAAGCAACTGATCTCCAAGAACCTTTAAAATGAGCGAAGAGAACTTAGGCTGAACCCAATGGAGATACTTACAGACAGGGCTGTTTGTGAAGAATGGTTCCGAAGAAACTAACGCTGGTCCCAAGTTAAGGAGCCTGAAGTGTTATTTAATATTTGTTCTTAACACATAGAAAAACTGAATCCAAAGCACTGTTTTTCCTGAAACCGAACCGAAACCGAATCTGGAAAATCAAAAGCCCTCAGCTCCAATGGTTTAGTTTGAAAATATTGCCCACCCGTGGAAAGTGACAAATCAACGGCGAGCGTACTGGAACTCCCCTTCTTAATCCTTTACCTAACGAATCGCCCGCATCCGCCCGCGTAATATGCAAATTCAGCAGTTGAAAAAATATTATTTTTCAAAAAAATTCAACAAAACCATGTCATGTGGCCCCTCGTTGGAACGAGCTCGTTCCAACGAGGGATCACATGATATGGTTTTGTTGAAATTTTTTGAAAAATTAAAAAAAATAATATTTAAAATAATAAATTTTGATATCGTCTGCGTTGGGTAAAGGGTTAAACACAGGAACAATTTTGGCAATTGTAATTTCATACTATACTATTGTAAAGGGATATATTGTTTATATGTAGAAGGGGGCGCGTAACTTCAAATGTCTTTCAATAATTTTGATGGAATATTGTTGTAACCCTTTCTTGTTTTATAGGATGAACTGTTAAAAAGATAAAATTACTTCCAAACGCTGGTGGGCAAAATAAAGAAAGATAAAGTTCAATTATCATTAATTAATTCGGAATATGATCAACAAAGCAAATATCATTTGCCTCTTTACCGGACCTTACTCACTTTTGAATCTTGAGAACTCCTGCATCGAGAAATAGTTTTCAGTTCTCAAATAATTTCGAAGCTGAGAGTTCTACTTGTTACACCCTTGTGTGGGCAACCATATTCTAAAGTTAAAAACATACCCCATATTTAAATGTATTATAGTATGGCCGCTGTGGACTGGTCACTTTCCACGGGTGGGCAATATTTCCACGGACGCAGTAATAGTAGATTCCAAACACTAATTACAAGAATAATCATCAAAATTTAATTAATGAAGCACCGGGTAAAAGCCGGTGCTTCATTAATTAAAATTTGGATGATTAGGATTTTTATTACCAGGTAAACACATGTGCGGACATCACTGCTCATGCGTGGATTATGACCAGTCCACGGCGACTGTACTGTACTTGAGTTTAACCCGAAGGACCTCCTAACAATTTTGGTGCATTTCTTGCCTTACATATACACGTAGAACACATGTTTCAACACACGGGCTTTTAGTGATCTTACAGATGGAAGTTACAGTACATGAGCGATGGCTTCTTGTGAAGTCGTGGCTACTGCCTACCAAGCTTTCACCAGACAATACCGCTGAGTCAAGGTGTTGTTACGTCATTATGAGTAAGTAAACAATAAGAATTCTACAGGTCTTTAACGACACTTTCAGACTCTGACAAAAATCAAATGAACAATTTGCGAGAATCGAAGCTGATTCTCATTGTTTTCCTTGCGGGAATCATTTGCGAGAATTGATTCTGCTTCTCACGTGAATGTGTCGGAATCCTGGGCTTTGACGCTGCTGGGGGAAATAGATTCACGCCGCGTATTCAGCCCAAACCCAAGGAGTGTTGCCTGAACCCGTGCGTGAACGTATGTCTCACCATAACGTACCCGCCCGTTTTCGTTTTTGTTGGGGTGGTTCTTATCCTGAAGGGGTCAGTGACTTTTCGTCAAAAAGCTTGAATCAGCAGGGATTCACCAAAAACGACAATTTTAATACATATATATATATAAATAAATGCGGTAATTTGTGACTTACATTAAATCCAATGAATCAGAAAACAAAACGTCAATCATCCACTACCCACACAGTTTTCGTGTCACTTATGGGCTCGCATTCTCTGTTGTCACTGGTTTTTCCTCCTTCTCGCTGGTGTTTGTTCTTTGGTCGCCTCTTCACTTCATTCTTTCACCGCCGTCGCACGGCCACTGACGTATTGTCAATTCACTGGATGCCTTTGCTCTAATATGTGACGGAATGTCACTGTACTATTGCCGTCGCGCGGCCACTAACGTATTGCCACTTTACTATATCGCTTCCCCTCTAACAAGTGAGAGAATGCCACTCTACCACTACCGTCGCACGGCCACTAACGTATTATCACTTTACTGAACGCTTTTCACTTAAGCAGTCGCCACCAATGGGATCAAACTCTCCCCTACGTTTATCTCAGAATAATGTTCATACAGGCAAGCCTACTCTCCCTACGTATGTCTTGCCTTCTACAACAGGTTTGGCGTCTTCCTAAATACTAATAGCTCCCTGAGCTCGTACTTCCTATTTCTGGTCCTACATTCAGACATGGCCACCGACTAGGCCCGCAACTGCCCCTATTCTAGATATGAGCTCTGTGGCTCCCCTACAACGTGCCTATACTTTCGCACCGATGCGGCACCTCCTCTAATCTATAGCATGGAACATCCCTATATCTTCTCCTGTGACCCACAGCCTTACACCCTTCAGACTGGAATGAATTTCGATAACCAGAACATTAATTCTCAGTTTAATTACTTCTCTTGAACTTGGCCGCTTAAATCTATCTTAATTTAATATTCGCTTTAAAGTTCCTTTGAAAGACTCGCATCTCGGTATCTCCTGGCATTCGGTGACAGGCTAGATGCGTAATATGGGTGTGTGTCCAGAACAAGTGCGATGTACTGTTTTTACAACAATTACATATTAACTGGCCATAATTACACAGATAACGACATGCAGGAGAACACTGTCACTCTTACTCCTTTAATCAGTTATCAGATAGCCCATGTGTCGTTCAACAAATGCGCCATAATAGACATTAAATTTCATGCTTAATTAGCAGCGCTTGGATGAATTGCTGGTCTGTTTAAATGACAAATCGGTTTTCGGGGTCCGTCATATACCTATCTTTACGCTTTATATTTAGCCCAGTGAGAAAGATTATCGAAAATATATACACTTTTAAACAAAAAAATCGCAATTTTAAGCTATCACCTTGACAGAATGTTAATCCACGTAGACCGCGGACTTGCAGGAACTTTTTATTGAGCACTGTATGAACAAGAAGGCAAGACACACCAAATAAAATAAGTTACAACGTATTACGAGAAAACCCTTGTCTGCCAGAACACTCACAGCCCATGAAAAACCAGGCATAACGACCCTCTTCAAAACTGAGAGAATCACCCCTCCCCCTCCCCCCACTGTATAAGACAGCAATCGCGATATTACTTCGATGAAGAGCTCGGACCTACACTTGATCTGTTCAGCTAAATGCCCGCGTACTGTCACAATACTAGAACGTACGCGACTATAATGTTCGGCGAAATAAAACAAAATGAAAATTGCACCTCCGCTCTCGACCCAAGACCTTCATGATTTGATTACTTACACTCATTGTCCGAATCATAGCGGCAAAATCAAACGGGCGTAACACTGGGAACGATTCGCTATAGCGAAAAACTGTCCGTAAACTTCGCCGAACTAACTTCGCTAGCTTAAACCAGTAAGCGCCGAGAAGACAAAATCCCCCCGGCACTCTTCTGTGAGAATATAGCATAAGCTTGCACTGTTGCGGTTTCAAGCAACAGAGACCCGACACACGTCTAATTTTCCTAATATTGTATGCACAGCTATTTTAGTTTTAGGCTTACTTAAAAAACAAACAAACAAAAAACCATCAGAAACTTAACATTTATTAAGACAAGTAAATTAGCCCTAATACCTCTCGGTGGCCAAGTGTATTTTGTTGGGATACGATGGAACGTTTCTATTCGGAACTCACAGATATCCCCAGCTTCTTTGAGGGGACGTTAGCGGCCCCGACCCCACCGACGATTTGGATTGGATTCTAACGCCCCCTATAACCTTCGGATTGGAAGAAAGTTGAAGAAGGAGAAATATATCGAACGGGCCGCGAACAGAATTATTTATTGGCCATATGCAACTAAACTTGTTTACATGAGGAGATTACGGGACGTTTGGTTGGCGGAAACGGTGTTACATGAGACAAAGGAGAACATATTGTTCTTGCTGAGCCCCATGCGACACCGTATCTACAAAATAAACGTTTGGTTAATGTATTTATTACGCCAGCCCTTTTTAACCAAAATGTCACTATTAATTATGCTTGCAAACCATTTCATGTTTTTCTTAAATTTTCTGATCGGCATTCATTTGTTAACAAAAGCGCAGACACAAGTAGTGATGCAATTCAAGGGAGTAATCCAACATATCATTCATCGTCAATAAAATTATTCACTTATCACCTCCGACATTTGTGGGCGCGTCTACAATTCTGCCTGCTTTCCAACGCTTTCAACTGAAAACGATCTTTCTGAAGTGCTAATTAACCGAATTCAGACTGCGTTTTTTGCGATAAAAACAAAATGGTGAACAGTGGTAATTAATATACCGTCAGTGTTGGTATATTGAATTAATAAGAGGTAAATGTGGACCAATATTGTCGGGTGTTCTTCAGTCCCCAGTCATTGGTTATGACCGTCCATTAGTTAATCTATCCAGCTGTCGTAATACAAAGTATTACAGGGATGGATGCCTGTGCATCGACATAATTATTTGCATACCCTCATATAGTGTAATCATTTAACTGGTAGAGTGCTGAAAGCCCATATTTAGGCTTTTATCTGAAGTGCAGGTAATCCAACATAAAGACTTCATAGTCAGTTGTTGTACTTCATTTTGGCTTTGACATGAAATTATTAATTCTTTAAAGATCTGCCTTGTTACAATTTATGGCAGAGTGCCAATGGGCACTCTGCCATACATTTTAGCAAGGCAAAGACAGGATGACAACCCTTGATGACCAAAAATAATTTAGCACGATATCAATTAACATGTTCGTAGAAAAAAGGAGGCGCTTGTCTCTCATGTGCTCCCTTTCCAGGTTCCACTGCCTCTGTATGGGTGCATATATCATGAGCATTTATGCACTTTATAAGATGAACTGAAATCAAGAATCGTTTCCCAATAAATAAATGAAAGGTCGATTTTAGAAATTAAGATGGTACTGATGATGGCGCTGGACCGAGAGTTTACATCCATCACATCTCCTTTTGTTTACTTAATCCATTAAATTTGCCCGAGTTAAAATAAAGCAATGGAAATAGCGATTTGTGTTGACAAAGCTCGTCATATCCGGCTCAAGTATAATTTCTAATTGATCCTTCTCGTGCAAATCGCTAACTTGTCGTTCCGTCACGTCCCCAGATTTCCGGGTGTTTTTGTTCCGTTTAATGTAATGTAACAATAACAGAATGCATTAAATTATTGGCTTCGCTCCACACGTTCGATAAATTCTATTCATAAATACAAATTAACGTAAGTGGATAATGGAAGGTTGGCGTACAAAGTCTCCGCTCCAGCAAAAGTCTTGTCAACAGCAATCTTTGTTCGATTACTCTTGGGGCGATTCTTGATGTTTCAGTTGAAACAGTACTCTTTCTTTCTTATCGCAGGTTTACACGCAACTGGGATCAACGTTTGCGTTTCAGTCTTAACATACCGTTTCTTCATATTTCAATTATGGACGGAATAATGAATTATTTATGTAGCAGGAGACCGAAATGGCTAATCATTTAATTACACAAAGCGAATACTGTGTAATTCACGGAACCAATGGTCATATCTCTGTTAAAAGGAAATTTTAGTCGTTTTTCTGCTTTAGGCAAAAAGTGGCGTACAGTTTGCGTGCATATCCCATGGTTTCTGCTGTACTTGGACATATTAATGACATTATAAAGTTAGCGAAGTGCGTTCCTATTACTTGGTACATTCATATTTCGGGCAACAACGTGAAATTAAACTACAATTAATAATACGCGAAGATCTTACACTCTAAAATCAGTCAGGTTAAAAATTAACCCAAATCAACTGGGCAGAGTGAATAGGAACCATTTTGGATTTGATTTGACCGCATCTTTGATATTTACCATTACAATTCAGTTGCCGTGTATTGGTCGTAATCTACATGTGGCCAGTGGTGTCCAGGCATGCGTTTACAAAGTAATAAAATAATCATCAGCAAAAGTTTAATTAATGAAGCACCGGGTTGTACCCGGTATTTGATTAATTAAATTTGTTGTGCTTATTCCTATAATTATTGTTTGGAATCTAATATTATTGCGTCCGTGGAAATATTACCCAGCTGTGGAAGGTGACCAGTCTACGGCGGTCGTATTGTATGAATGAAGACTCACCACAATTATAGTTTTATGATTACAGTACGTGGAGAGTGTATTATCACTAAATCACCCGCAGAGTGGAGATACCACCCACGCAATAATTGCAAATTTGTTGCAAATCATAACAAGCACAAGCAAAGTTTCAGTCAATGGACCTCCGGGTTAAACCCGGAGGTCCATTGGCTGAAACATTGCTTGTGTTTTTAGTCGATATACACAAAATTTGAAATTTATAGTTCGAGTGATAACTCCACTCCACGGGTGATTTAGTTACAATCCACTCTCCACGTACTGTACGTCGGGTAGTTCCACTAAATGTGTTAATATCTTGATGTTTTCAAGGGGAATTAAATACTTATTGATTGGAATATCTATAACTGGAGCAACAATGAACATATGTACAGTAAAGAGACAATACATTATATCAACGGGCGTCTAGGTGTAAACTCCACGAAAAGTGGGGGAAAACAAGCAGCCTATAGCAGCGTCGAATTCCGAACAGAATTACACTGGTAACCTGATAGTTTTGGTTTATACACCACCGTGCGACTAAAGGTAGAAATTATAATTCAAGTCACTTTCATCAGTAACAATGATACACTTAAGGATCAATACTCATACCCGGTTATAATCACTGCAAACAACAGTGTATCGTAATCCGTCCATTAGACAGCAAACATCAAGCCGATTCACTTTATTGACAACAATCAAATGTCATCATAAAGCACACAACGTCTCACTGAAGTGTATCGGCTGCTGAGGAGAATTAACCTTATGACCGTTAAGACTCTTACACGTTAGATGCAATAAAGGGACGCTATTTTAGTCAAGCTTTCAAGAAGTCCAGCACGACTCATACAATACAGTCGAAGGTGGACTGGTCGTAATCCACGCGTGGGCTGTGATGTCCACGCATACGTTTACCAGGTAATAATTACAATGTTAATGTAGTTATACGTTTTGGGTCCAAATACTCAGTTCCCATTGGTCAGCTGGGTGAAAACGTCAATACCAAATGTAATTCATTTTCCAATGAATACATTTGCTTGAACTTTCACCCGCATTTACGGTAGAACACAGTTGACAGAATATAATTCGGGCTGTGTTTGGGCGGGTTTTTAACTTTTAGCGCCTCTCGCACGCAGTGATCAACTCCGCTGCTGTTTCTTTGGTGACATTTCCCAGCTGTGGCATAAAGCCCGTTACTAAGATACTCGTATCCATTTCTAAAGTTGTGAAAATTAAAAATCAGAGTTGTGCGCTTTGTATTTTGTGTGAGGGTGGTTTTTCGCCTCGTTCGTTCGTACATGTTTTATTTCGTCTTTCTGCTTTGTTGTTTGGTAAAAAGTAGTTTAAACAGTTACGGAATGTAATTATAAGAATTGAAGGCAATTTTTATAATCTTTATTGGAGTATGAACGTGTGGGAATGGGTACAAATTGTATGAATCCCGAAGGGATTCATACATAATTTGTACCCATTCCCACACGTTCATACTCCAGTAAAGATTATAAAAATTGCATTCAATTCTTAAATAAAAACTATCAGCAAAATTTTAAATAATGACGCACCGGGTTGTGCCAGATGCGTCATTAATTAATTTTTTGATGATTATTCCATTAATTAGTGTGTGGAATCTAATATTATTGCTTTTGTGGAAATATTGCCCACCCGTGGAAAGTGACCAGTCCAGGGCGGCTTTACTGTAGTCTGATGAAAGAGGGCGGGCAAGAGGACAGACGTCGGGTTGGCGTAAACAATTCATGTTCAAGAAATATCTTTACAAAATATGACGTGGGTCGATCTCACCCAGGAGTTCATTGTGAAACAGTTAATACATGGTAACAATCCCGCGCTCCGTGGGTTATTATTAGGTTTGATATGTTTGATCGGACCTTACAGTACGGCCGCCGTGGACTGGTCACGTTCCACAAGTGGGTATTATTTCAACGGACGCAATAATATTAGATTCCAGACACTAATTATAGGAATAATCAGAAAAAATTAATAAATGAAGCACAGGGTATAATCCGGTGCTTCATTAATGAAAATTTTGCTAATAACGATTTTTATTACCTGGTAAACGCATGCATGGACATCACTGTCTACGCATGGGTTACGACCAGTCCGCGGCGACTGCATTGCAATACGATTCAATTTTCTATTTCTTCATTCACTCTGTGACCACACGGTGGTATTAGGCGTACAGTTATTCATATAGGTACTTAGATAATACGTGAGATAAATAATAGTCCACATGAGATTTAGCCCGCTACTTAACGAATTGGCCGCATCCGCTTTCGTAATTGCAAATTCAGCAGCAGAAAAAAAGAAATTTTCAAAATATTGCAACAAAACCATATCACGTGACCTCATTGGAACAAGTTTGATATGGTTTTACTGAAATTTGGTTAAAATTTAAAAAAAAACAATAATTATTTATTTATTTATTGGTATTTAAGGTCACATACTTAAGCACAATAGCTAATCGTGACCGTAACCCAATAAAGAGTGAACTCCCATCCCAACACAGCAACTCAGGCACCCCGAGATTTGGGTAAGAATGAAATTAACTTTGTTTTTGATCTTGTGTAACTTTCTCAGTAAAACCACATAAACATCAGACCACTGAAATCGTCGGCTCCAGTGACATCCACATTTGCGTGACCATATTGAAAAAGTGTTTATTTTTTACCCTACAGTATGAGATTCATCTTATTTCTCCAAATAGATTGTGTTGGGCTCAGGAGCGCAAATTATTATATAGCTTATTCCCGATAGTCACAGCTGTATATGTACGACCGTCAACTAGCCGCGTTCACAAATATAAAAAGTGAGCAGAGGAAGTCCTAGTTCTATGTTTAACAGTTTTTCTGTATTTTCAGTAGAAGGACTGGCTGAACCATATATAGACATATCGGATATTTTGTTTAAAAAAGGCGCTGCAGAGAGAGGGCGAGGACACAATCATCTGCCTTGAGAATGGGGTTATGGCGCCCTGCACATGCGATATTTTTTTTAACCCTTTACCCAACGTAGACGATATCAAAATTTATTATTTTAAATAACATTTTTTTTAAAAATTTTTCAAAGAAATTCAACAAAACCATATCAGGTGAACCCCATTGGAACGGGCTCGACGAGCTCGCTCTAAAGAGGGGTCACATGATATGGTTTTCTTGAAATTTTTGGAAAAATAGTATTTTCTCTGCTGCTGAATTTGCATGTTACGCAGGCGGATGTGGCAGGTTCGTTAGGTAAAAGGTTAAACGAACCGATTTGCATAGAAATTTTAAAGTCGTAAGTTGAGTTTCGCACGACCTATTTTTTATTACTGGGGATGTATTTGCTACATTCGTACTTTAAAGTAGGCCTATTAAGCTTTGAGCTCGAAATATAAAACCCAAGGCTTCCTCTTTCCTCTTTTTAAGCAAGCCAGTTCTCATCAGGCCTGGCATTCTGAAAAATGCAGGAGGGCAAAAAATCGCTCTCCCAATCAGCTTAGGAGAGCAATTAGCTTTACACAGCATTTTAAGTATCCAGTTGAGCGAACTCATTGAAACTGAAACCAACAGACTACATCAGTGATTTTATTAACTTTACTAAGGTAAAACCACCCAACACACACTTGACAAGACCTGTGTGTGTACCCAGACCTGTTGTCCAAGAAAGTCATACGCCTACCACTACCACCTTCAACCCCGCCCCATGTCCAAGAAAGTCATACGCCTACCACTACCACCTTCAACCCCCAACAAGAAAGTCATACGCCTACCACTACCACCTTCAACCCCGCCCCCCTTGGGGGTTGAAGGTGGTAGTGGTAGGCGTATGACTTTCTTGGACAACAGGTCTGCTTGAATCTACAGTCACATCCTGGTGCAAGTGCTTCAAGTGACAGGATAGTAGTAATGGTAGTATACTATAGTGTCAATATTCCTTGAATAATTACCCCTCAAACTGTGATGTCAGTTGTTGAACTTGAAACTGACAGAAAAAAAAATATTGCTGTGACCCATTTTGCTTCAAATGATTGCAGCTGTGTTTGGGTATGGTTGCAGCCATTACCCTTTACAACTAAACCAGTTTCAAAATGAAATTACGTGATGTTATGTGACTTCGAAGTTAAATTACATTTTTGCTTTACAACAAAAATTTAATGTGAGCATAATACATGTAATCTCAATCATCCCAGACCAAAATATTTAGGAGGGCAATTTTTCGCTCTCCTTAATTCTTTCAGGAGGGCAGTAAGGAGAGCTAAAAAATCGCTCTCCTGATATTGCCAAGCCTGTCTCATTTAATTTAAAATTTGATGAGTCATGTTTTTTGTTTGCTGGGTGTTACACTTTAATGCAGTGATAATATAAAACATCAGAGACGATCAATTATAAAGAGTTCAGGTATGGCCCGAAGTTTCAAGAAACAATCCCATGAATAGCAGCAATTTTATTATATTTACAATACATGTTTTCTGATTCACACCAATTAGACTGATCGATGAAGCTTTGTTATTTTTTTTCTCTGAGTAAAGAACTTCGCGAAAATGTGAGAAAAGAACCAGTTGTGAAACAAATGCTATACTTAACGAACCCCATGTATACAATGTTCTACTCGTTGTTAGTAATTAGTCACTATTAAAGCATCGTAAAGGAGATGCTGGAGAGAAAATCGGTTTTTGAAAATGTAAAAATAGCCGCTAATGAAACACAATGATACTTTAGAACATTAATTAGGAAAGTCATTTTTCAAAAAAGACTGATCGCTTATTGATTGTTTCTCTTGGTGATATTTGAACCATTGTTTGAAAATAAAACGCATACACAGAGTGTAAAATTCTTAGAACGTTCGTAAGATTTCTCGCTATTGAAAATAGTCCGCCTTTCCAGTGAGTAGTGACAGAAAAGCTGACCAAAGAGTTACAAAATAATTAAAAAAGAATTAATACTGCATTAACTCCCTACCCACCGGTCAGGCCCTCAGCAAGCTGGAGTGGGCGGGGAGGACGTAGGCACCCAAGACCCTGCCTGTCGAAAAGTTTTGGTGTCCGTCGGAAAAATTGTTGGTCGCTCGAGCGACCCCAAACATTTTCTCCGAAAGCCGCCAATTTGAATTAAAACGTCGAAAATTTGACAAACCACAATTTCATTATGCAAAAATACCCGTATTTTTCATATATCCAT
Organism: Pictodentalium vernedei; assembly: GCA_031216915.1. NCBI lineage: Eukaryota > Metazoa > Mollusca > Scaphopoda > Dentaliida > Dentaliidae > Pictodentalium > Pictodentalium vernedei. The sequence goes on along the minus strand of CM062297.1, from coordinate 231,322,703 downwards.
TTTTTTACACATCCATTGAACTTAAAAACCCTTGCATTTAACGGAATCGCCGCTCCGGCTCTCGCGAAATATGACTACGCCATTCCAACGAGTTATGTAAAACACCCACAGTTTCAAACACACATTGCGTTCTGTCTATGTATGCAAGCGCTCGTTATAAGTATATGGCTATCGAATAGTCATGTTCACGAACAAATGTCGTGTATTATTCCTATTTTAAAGACTTTCTTTCGTAAAACGAAAGTATTTCTTTTAAAATACGAATACTAAATGAACGTTTCCGCCCCATTTCGGTCTTTGTATATTGAATTTGGTTCCAAGTTCGTACCGACGGTAATTTTTTTAAAGGCTTAACGACACTTTAACAGCCAGTGTCATATCTTGTCAGTGAGAGTTTTACGTTTGGAGGAAGCCGGAAGACCCGGAGAGAACCACCGAGCAACGACGAGCAGCTGCCAGCTCCACAATGTCGTAACGCCGCACTGCAGCACAGGCAGTGTTGTATTAGTATACGGCGTCATCGTGCCCCCATGTGGACTATCGGGGTGAAGTGCCTTGCCCAAGGACACAACGCGGGAGTCCAAATCGATCGCTCAGACGGTCATCCATCCAAGGACTAACAGGGCTCGATGTTGCTTAACGTCGGTGATCTGACGAGAACCGGTTACGACAACGCCATCGCGCCACCGACCGTCGACTCGGAAACACTGTCGGAAAATTGTTACTCACACTCCACCATGTCCGAATTTTTTTAACTCCCAGCTTCGGGATTCCCGGCAATGGCATTAGTAATTTCAAACCTCTTATGGAGAACCTTTTAACCCTTATCCTGTCGGTTGCGATTTCGTATTTTATTACGATGTTCTGCACTTTCTGGCGTGCACAAGTGAACACTATCATCTAATTAATCGTTGGAAAGATCCCTATTATCGTTATAAGTATACGACCACCTACATGTTGATGTATAATTTGTGTATATTTAATTTGAATTTATGGAATATCAGAGGTGGGAATTCCGAAGTAAACAATTTTTTTTCCTACTTACACAACACCTTAAGGATGGTAAAATAGATATCTCCCGAGATGGAGTTACAAAAATAGGTTTCACAATCCCGCCACTGCTTCACAGGTTTCCATTTAGTGTATCAAGTTATCCATGCCCTGTTGTAATTAAAAAAACTGTTGAACTTTAATCCTTTAAAAAAGGCACACGATTTCAAAATTGGTTATTTTAATTATTTTCTTTCAAATTCTTCTTCTGCTTCAAAAAAAAAAAAATCAGCAAAACTTATCATGGGACCCCCACCTTGGAACGAGCTCGATGAGCTCGTTCCAACGAGGGGTCACATGTTATGGTTTTGTTGAAATTTGTTTTAAAATAATGTTTTTGATAATGCTCAATTTGTAAATTACATGCATGTCGCAGGTTCATAAGATAATGGTTTAATCGCCAATATGTCTCGGTAGGTGATGCAGTATAAAACCTATGTTTTTTTTTTGTATTTTTAGACAGTTATAGCTGATTTGTGAACGTTGCATAAAGAGACTGTGGGACTATATTTTGCTGCGACAGTCCAGTGGACGCAGCATTTGACAACGATCAGCTGATTTCTACTTTGAAGGCTCAACCGAAAAAAACTGTAGTACTTTCCAAATCGCGCGTAACCGAAAAAGGTCATTGTTTTGCACGAATACAAACGATTACCTCATTCGTAGACGAAAAAAATTATTTAGTTCATTTGGAGACAAAGTCGCTTCTTGAAACACGTATTACCGCTTTTTCAAAAGCAATTTTCAGAGGCGAGCAAAATTCCTTTGAAAACGCTGCGTCAATTTTGTGAAAATAAAACGCAATTTATTATTAATTGTAAAAAAAGTATCTTTTCTGTGTTCAAAGTAAATGAAAGATGCTGGTTGTGATAAACAAAATATTCATTAATCCGACTATACAATGGATGCATTATTGACAGTGATCACGTGTAGAGATTGTATCAGCGTGCTCATCAACTGTGCATCACATCAGTCGATACATTCGCATACGCTCGAAGTAACACGCCCGTATAGGTCTTTTCGCAAACCAATGGGATTTAAAATAATACTAATATCTTAAATTCTTCATGTCCAACGACGTTGATTCATAAGCACTCAAACTGATTGTGTGTCACTGAGAGTATATCACACCAGTATGACTGCTGGAAATATTAAAAGAGGGGATAATTCGGTAAGTTTTCGAGTTTGTGGTTCGAGAGAAACGCAGGGTTGGAAAACGACTGGAACCTGGACTCTATGGCTCTGTTGCTAAAGGCTCAGCAGATTCAACCTTACAGCCTCAGATTAAATTCTTTATTATCGTTGATAATTGTTACCTTACGTACATGTATGCTTCTGCAGATGATATAACAGTTTTTCTACATCATCGTTGGCTGCCCGTAAAGTTCTGAATGAAAAATAAACTTTGAGACAACTTTTTCAGAGCAATATATACAGTTTGTGGCTGTGTGGGGACCTAAGGGTTAATAACAGACATGAGAAGTTGCCCGTCAGATGAGGAAGATGCAGGACTAATATTTATCAAATGTGTATATTGTCGCTGACTTTTACTTGTTGTTCCTGGACTGTTGTTGGGCAGCTACACAGATGAATGGGAAACTGGGAATTATGGGATACGTTTGGTTTTCTATACAGGTAGGGTAATTTTCAAAGAAAATACTCAGTGTTCACCCAGACAAATCTAATTATAACACAAATGTTCTGTTAACCCTTTATCTAACATGAAAAGCAGACGACATTTGCAAACAAAAGTTTTGAATAACTAATTTTTTTAATTTTTTGTCTCAAAAACATAGGTTATCACCCCCCATTGGGACGAGCTCGTTCCAAAGAGGGGTCATAACCTATGCTTTTCAGACAAAAAATGAAAAAAAATAATGAAAATTAATTGGTGATTTTTGTGAATAGCGATGGCCGGTTTTTGCCGTTACTTTGGGGAAAGGGATAAACAAGTATAATTTCAGCTTTACGAATTTTGAATGTAATCCAGGGACTTAGGCAGGCAAAATGAAGAGATGTTGGGATACTTTTCCCCCATTTTATTTCACCTCGTGTTGCGGTAAAAGTCTGTATCCCTTATAGATGAAGGTCCAGGTTTTTCCCCAGGGAAGTAAAATTGACAATTCGGCATGCCAATTGTAGGCTTTCCTTACTTTTAATTTCTAACATATTTCGACGAATGGTATTTTAACCTTGCTGTCAAACAAAGACAGCAGAGTGACCGTAAGTGAACTCAGTTCAACGTAAATAGTGAACTATGCAATTACGATTCGTTGTGTCAAAGATTAGCCAGTGATTTCGTGACGTTATCCATAAGTCTCAGTGTAGTGAATATTTATATTTATTTTATTTTCATTCGTTTTTCTTCCCTCAAAACAAATCGCATTCCCACTCTCTGAAAATGGTATTCCACTCCCAGGAACGTATTCCGCTCTCAGCGATGACGGACTATTTTTTATTGTTTACAAATCGGTTGAGTTGAATCAATTATAAAGCGTTGTTTTGGGAAAACAAATAAGGAGAGATAAGATAAATACAAAAGTTCAGTGCTCGGATTCGAGTACGATTTTATCCTCTCGGTTAACCCAACGTGAAATAATCATCCGCGCGCTCCACTCGAGGATAGAAATCGTACATGAATCTGAGCAGTGAACTGTTGTCTATATATTTATTTCTATTCTGTTAGGTATCACACTGTTTGTGTTTTTTTTCTGATTAATCGTCGTGCACGCGATATTAGCCACTTACCTATGTTTTCTGTACAAAATATGTTTCGGGAGGCGATGCAGTATAAAACTACTGTGAAGCAGCTTGGACTAAACTTGACAGCTGATGCCAGTAAGTTGTCAGGATCTAGACGAGCCTGATTTGGGAGAGATAATGGGGAGGGGACGTGATGTCATAGTCACGTGACCTAGCTACGTCATGTTAGTTTGTTGTGGGTGCTACCGTAAGCTGTCATGTTGTAACGTCATTGCCATGCTGATACGTTGTGTTAGTTCGCATGCGCAGTGCGTGTTGTCAAGGTTATAGTGTTTCCGCCATACACGTTGCATACTAGAGGGCGCCACCTATAGTAGCTCGTGGGTCCTAAAGGTGTAAAATAGAAATGGGATGTGTTCGGAGGGTATGTCTGATTGAAGGGGAATATATCTAATTACCCAAATGGTCCCAACAATTTTCCCAAAGTTGCCGAACCCCCCAGAATCCTATGTTTCTACCTATCTATACCCTGTTCTATCGATTCCTGGACATGTTGTTTCATCTATGTTATTGTGTCTGTCTGCACAACCTTATTCGATTGTTCCAGAGTATGCTTCAGTAGCGGAGAAGAGCCTTTCGACTGGAACAGTTTTAGCTTATTGTCACTATTTTGAGCTTTTCTGGTCTATATACTTTGGAACAACAACTTCCCCTCCTCATTCCCTCTCGCAGATCAGGCCAGTCTGAACCCTGACATAGTGCTGATGCCAAATGAATATATAATTTAATAATTTCATAGTATTGAAACGATTAATCGATGAACCTGTACTGAAACAGTTACAAGCTTTCTCTGTTATAATTTTGGCAACCAGTTAACCGTGACTCGTGACAGAAGTGTGGACATTTTTTGTATCAGTGAATACAGACAACGGGAAATACACTAAGTGGAACTTATGCATATCTCGCATAAAATATTCAGGCCTGGTGATCCGACCCGACTTTTAACGCCAACAAATTTAGTAAGTAAACCTCTCGTGTTTCCCACGACTTCACTGACCAAGTAATCAATAAATCAGATAAGGTCGAGGTCACTCCATCTTAGTTCAAATCGTAAACTGATTTGTAATTTAAACAACACTTCAACATCGTCTGCTGCACGTGTGAAAAATCTAGAAAAATGAAGCGGTTTGAAAGTCACTCTCTGTTGATGAAATAATGGCGAAACGGGTAACCGCATTTCAATTATTTCGCGCGGTGGCGTCAAACGGTAACTACGCAGGCTCTTGTCCAATCAGATGGCGCTGATTTTAGTCTTGGAACATAAGCCGTTCCAAGGTAACGAGTGGATAATCGGTAACATGATTTCCTAAAGGTTTCAGTACTACAATTGTATTCAAGTCGTTGATTGCAATTTCACGTTCATATAACAAATAGGGAAGAGTCTGTAAACAGGTCAGTCCTTAACCTTTTATCTAACATGAAAAGTAGATGACACTTGCAAAACAATTCTCGAATAACTAATTTTTTTCCTTTTTTGTCTCGAAAACATAGGTTGTGACCCCTCGCTGGAACGAGCTCATTCCAACGAGGGGTCATTACCTATGTTTTTGAGACAAAAAATGAAAGAATAGTGAAAATTCATTGGCGATTTGAGAATAGCGCTGGCCGGTTTTGGCCGTTACGTAGGGTTAACACAACAAATTGGCCAATCAGCTCGCGTGATTTAGTGGTCGAAATAAAATAAAAAACATTCAACAAAACAATATCATGTGACCCTCTCATTGGAATCGCACGATATGATTTGGTTGAAATAGAAACGTTTGAAAACAAAATAATAAATTGTGATATCGTGAACCTTCTATAAAGGGGTTAATACCAACTAGAACAACGCCCCCTTTTATGTACAAAACATAAAATCACTCAATCGCTATTGTTATTTTTATTTACAGCTCAAACGATGTGAAAACAAAGACAAAATCACAGCCTACAGACTTCCAAGATATGTTCACTGAAAGACAGTTCGTGATGGAGTTCTCTAAACGTGAAACACACGGTGCAAAACGTTTGCTGTTTTGTTTTTTATTTTCGTCGATTGTGAGTTTTTCTGCGTCGGAGAAAATGATGACGTTTCATGTGTTGGAGGAAATGCCAGCAGATACAGTTGCTGGAGATGTTGGTGATCACCTGCGCCATGAAATGAATGAGGATGAATTCTCTAACTTGCAGTTCAAACTATTTCAGTCAGCCGACTCGCAAAATAAAGCTGTTTTTTACGTCACGGGTGATGGATTACTTAAGACATCGTCTGTTATAAATAGAGAGGAAATGTGCAAATTTTCCACTTCGTGCGTAGAAACATTTGATGTTGTAATATATTCCTTGGATTCATCGTATTTCCACGTCATCAAAGTTACTATATATATTGATGACGTCAACGATAATATGCCAATTTTTCCCCAAAAGGAGGTTAAACTGAACATAATGGAAAATACGATGGTTGGAACATCATTCATTTTGCCTGCTGCTATAGATATGGATACTGGAAGAAATAATTCTGTTTTGAGTTATACACTTACACCAAGAGATAGCAGTTTCACACTTAACGTTTCACACGCCGAAGGCCGCATTTCAAACGTTGCCTTGGGTCTTGCAGATGCTTTGGATAGAGAATCACGTGACAGTTACCGGTTTGATGTAACGGCTTGTGACGGTGGTAGACCAAGAAGGTGTGGTAAACTTCCAATAGACGTCTCAGTTGAGGATGTCAATGATAATGTGCCAACATTTTCTAAAAAACTCTACCATGTAACCGTAAACGAGACATTGTCCGAAGGAAGCACTCTTATAGTGTTGACAGCTCATGATGCAGATATAGGTGAAAACGGAAAGGTTATTTACAGTTTGAGCCAGAATCAACCAGATAAAGTTCTCAATGCTTTCAACATCAGCAAAACATCGGGAGCATTGTCACTTTCCAGCTCTGTTAAATTCAAATCCATTGAAAATCATAAAGTTTTGATCACTGCCAGTGATAAAGGTAACCCACCACTAGTTAGTCATACGACAGTGTTAATTCACATTAAGGACAGTAATAATAACCCACCTGAAGTACAGATTAATCCTTTATTTGGTGACACTGATGGTAGTATTTCTCTATCAGAAGCTACTAAAGTGGGAACACTTGTTGCTCATGTTAGCGTTGAAGACAGTGATATGGGAGATAATGGCCTAGTAACTTGTTTAATTAGAGACCCACAATTCAGATTGGCTAAAACTAGAAGTAGTGGATATAAGCTGATTTTAAATGCACCCTTAGATAGGGAAGTCGTCGAGCAGAAAATTGTGTCTGTTTATTGCTCAGATAAAGGTCGACCACCCAACAGAGTGAACAATGCAATTGTCATAAAAATCAAAGACGAAAATGATAATGCTCCAAAATTTCAAAAACATTCTTACACGATTAATATCTATGAGAATAACCAAGAGGGCGCGCCAGTCCTGAAAGTTATCGCCACCGACAAAGATACAGGGAACAATGCCAACATTACATTTAAAATAGTGGGCGAGGAGCGGATGCTGTTTGATATTGATAAATTTGGAATTATGAAAGCTAAGTACAGTTTTGATAGGGAAGCTGTAGCCAACTACAACGTTACAGTAGTTGCATGCGACAACGGAAGTCCACCTTTGGAATCAAACATCACGGTTTTCGTAAATATAATCGACATTAACGATCATGCTCCGGAATTTACACAGTCAATATACATATTTTATGTGCTAGAGAACCAGCCGAAGGATACATTTGTGGGAATTGTGGTTGCCAGAGATTATGATGCAAAAGTAAATGGTGAAGTGTTTTACATGTTTAACGAACTCACTGAGAGCGTACCATTCAAAATCGACGAAGGAGGTCGGATGAAAACGACAGAGGTTCTGGATAGGGAGAGCAAGCAGAGATACGAGATTTCGGTGATTGCAAAAGATAGAGGCGCTATTCCTTTGAGCAATTCAGTTTCCATTACAATATACGTTCTTGATGTAAATGATAATTGCCCAGTCATAAGCTTCCCAAATGACATTAACGATACCGCTGTCACAGAGGCACCGAACAGCCCCAAAACATGGATTGTCAAAATTCCAGCACATGACGATGACGATGGGCTCAATTCCAAATTATTTTATTACATAGTAGGAAGGGATTATAGACAGTTATTCGACATTGAACCAGAGTCAGGGGTTATTTATTTTAAAAGACTGCCGAAAATGGAGGATGGGATGGAGTTCAAATTGAATATTGGGGTTTCCGATTTAGGCAGCCCTTCTCAGAAAGCCACTGCCATTTTGTTCATTTCAGTGGTCAAAGTACATAATGAACCTCTTGCAGTCATCCAGGAGGAATCGACAAACAATTATGCGTTTCTTGGCATTCTCCTCCTAGTTATTACGTCCGTAATCGTGGCTGGAGTTCTGGTTATTGTTCTGGTTACACAAAGAATGGACAGGAGACGTACCCATAAAGTACGATTTGACACAGAAATCTTCTAGACATTGAGCTGCTTTTTTTAACCCTTTGCCTTTTGTATCGGTCATATCCTTCCAATGCTAAATGTCACAAAAATAGCCATTCAAATTCTTTTTTCCAGTTTTGTCCCTCCAAAAAATAGCTCACGGTCCATCATTGGAACAAGCTCATTGAGTTGGTTTCAATAAGTGGTCATCAGCTATGTTTTTGAGACAAAGGTAAATGGTTAATGAGATAGCAATACATGTTACAGCATCCAACACTTACAGCGCCAACACGTCGAACACTGATTTATCGGACGAGCAAATACTGCGTCACATTCTATGGGCGTACCTCATATTCAGTCAGCATCTGATAATATTCTTCATATGAAATAAGTCGTCGATAGAGTGAGAGTTGAAGCAAGATGTTATAATGGCTACACGAAATATTTTTATATTTCATAATGAGGTCGTTCTAACCCTTTATCCAACGTAACGGCCAAAACCGGACAGCGCTATTATCAAAAATCGCTAATTAATTCTCATTATTTTTTCATTTTTGTCTCAAAAACATAGGTTATGACCCCTCGGTGGAACGAGCTCGTCGAGCTCGTTCCAACGAGGGGTCATAACTACATTTTTGAGACAAAAAATGAAAAAAATTAGTTATTCAAGAATTGTTTTTGCAAGTGTCGTCTGCTTTTCATGTTAGGTAAAGGGTTAAAACGATTAATTCTATATGGTTGAAGCATATGTGCCATTGATCTCTATACAACTGGATACCTATAACGTCAGCGAAAAATGTCGCCACTCAAACTTTCACCCACAAGATGGCACCAAGTCAATCAACGTGATAACTCCTCCCAATCCATGCCACAGCCCAACAGCTTTCAAATCATCAAACGCCATTGCACGAGAATTAATAATACTGTATCAGCTTTCGAATATCAGTATTTGTTTTGGTCAATTTTAACTAACATATGTTTGTGACGTTTTCCACATGGATCTAGCAATGGGATTCGTCCGTCCGTTCGTCCGTCCTTCCGTCCGTCCGTATCAACTTTAGACCTCTGTTTCTCGATCAGTGCGCGTCGGATTTGAAGATCGTTGGTATACTGATGGACCATCATGGGAAAAGGACATTCACAAGTAACGAGTTCTGTCCAATCATTTTTCTAAAGTTATGGGCCTTTTTCGACTTAGAAAAGTTAAATTTTTATGATATCTGCTTAGTAAACCACATCTCCGCGGAGGACACCTTGTTCAATTGACATTGCCACGAAATGTGCAGATCATCAACATATTCTTATTCGTAGACACACCAAAGTAAACTCGAGGTGTCATTGAGCTAAAAACTTTTGAGAAAATTGTTTTTTATATTGAGCATTGTTTGACTGTGACTGTGACACCTCCCCCCCCATGATAACAGTTGTGTGGCCACCTTTCGATTGCGACTAATGAGCATTCTGGAATTTGCAGATTAAATTGTGATATTTGCAGATTAAATTGTGTCGACGGCATATTTGTTTGTGACGTTTTCTACATGGCTACTTGGAATATTTCAAAATTTAACTATTTTCATAACACAACTACAGTACGTGGAGAGTGTATTATCACTAAATCACCCGCAGAGTGGAGATTCCACCCAAGCAATAATTGCAAATTTGTTGCAAAGCATAACTAGCACAAGCAAAGTTTTAGCCAATGGACCTCCGGGTTAAACCCGGAGGTCCATTGGCTGAAACATCGCTTGTGTTTTTTGTGGATATGTACAAAATTTTAAAGTTATAGCTTGGGTGATAACTCCACTCCGCGGGTGATTTAGTTACAATCCACTCTCCACGTACTGTAGAAGACAATACTTGCAAATAAACAGTCTAGAATAACTAAAAAATCTCAGTTGTTTTGCCCCAAAGCACAGCATATAACCCACCATTGGAAGCGTCTCGACGTGCTCGTTCCTATGAGGTGTCATAAGCTATGTTTTGGGGGCGAAAAATGAAAACAAATGTACTTTTGAATCACTATTTTAGAAAAAAAGCACCTGTCGGATATGGCTTTTACAAGGGAAAGGAATTAATAACCGAGACGTTGGTTATAAAACGAATGACTTCTCTTTCGAATCGTATACAGAGTATACACAGTAAACACAAGGTGATTTGGTGCTGGGCCATTAGTAGGTGGACATCCACTTCTAGTTTCGAAACCCGATGACCCTGTAAGTACTTTTATAGTACATGGCCACTGGCCAAGAATGTAGTCTATCCATGTTGGGTCATTGAATTTCAACAGGTCTATAGAGAATAAGGGAGAGGATTGATGCCCACGATGCGAACGACTCAGTACCAAATCATCCTGTTTTGGTTCGTAAAATTGCAGGAAACATTTTCCAAAATGATATTTTTTCTGAATATAAACTCTCATATAATGAGGCAAAAAGGTGCTCTGCATTTGTATAATATGTGCAGTCCAACTGACACATGTACAATAAACATCCCCACCCACATCCTTTTCAACCAATTCATTATATATGTATATTTTTGTTCATTATAAATTAATGGAGTTTCACCACTCCTTCGACAGAATTAGTCAAACCGTGCCGGACAGTTGCTTCCATTTCCTAATCCTGTCTCCGGTCACAAGTTGCGCACTCCAGTCCCTACACTTTTATCTATAAAGCTTATACCACATATTAGAACGACCTCTTCGGGATCGTTCCAGAGTTGGTGAAAAGCAATAAGTTGAAAGACAAAAATGGAACAATAAAATTTGAATGTTGATATCGTCCCTTGAGTACAACAAGGAGCCATCTGCAATGCTAAAGCATTGCAGATGGCGCCTTCTCACACTCAGGGCACGATATTATTTGAGTATAATTATTCTGTGTTCTTCAGTTCATTGTGTGTTTGTTTTAACCATTTGAAACATTAATTATCCTGACGTTCAAACGTCACTGGGAATTCAGTTTCTTCAACGCTTTTCAAAATACGACGTCAAACGTCGGAAAGTACAAATAACAAGATATTTTTCACATTAGTGATTAACTGGTTGAGGGCTAGATTATTTTTGGTGGTCTGAATTTGTTATTCACAACTTGTTTTATTACAAATTATTGGAGAATGCAGACAGGCACTCTCCAATAATTTGTAATAAAACAAATTTATATAAACAAAATATTATTTGTGTTTGAATGAATACGAAGTTTAAGAAAGGAAAGAGTTGGCTTTTGCTCTGGTATCCTCATTTTTGAAAGCCCCGATAGTGGCTTCTAGCACTCAACCAGTTAAGAAGTCTTGACAGCAGGATTATATTAGTATTTTAAGCTGCGATAACATTTGGCTCAACAGTTTTCACTGAGCACTATTCGGGAGTAAATAGGAATTAAGGTTAAAACTTTTAAAAATTGAAAAATAATAAGAAAACAAATGATCACAAAGTATCTGTTTGATTTCATACGTCATAAGACGTACAAAAGTATCAATGCGCTGTTTGATTTCGTACGTCATAAGACGTACAACAGTATCAAAGGGTTAAGGTCACTTTTAGCACCCACATTATCTCCTTTCAGTACCACCACAAGTTTAATCAATAGATTATAATTATATCACCTGCTTAATGGACTCATAGTTCAAGTGGTAGTTGTGTTACTGGTTCTGTCGGTTACTATTATAACAGTGAAATGGTTATAGTAGAATTAACCCCAACAGCCAAGAACTATTGACCTTCTCGGTGTTCCCTACAGGAGCCTATTCGATTGGTAAAGTATTAACAATAATACCGATAACTATCTGTTCCTTCGAAGATCAGCGTACAGAACCTGTGGAACTACAGATCAATTGAAACGTAATAGGGTTGGAGCATAGAAAATGTTAAAGAATCATACGTTTTGTCATGAAAGAAGTTTGTACACTAATGGAAATAATTATTTTGAGTTAAGCTGAATGTTTTTATTCGCCACGGCCAATGCCATATAGCGATGAACGTTGTTTTCACTCGTACTTTTTGATAAAGCAAAGTATTAGGTTAGGATATGGTGCAAACAAACTGCTTCATAGTCCTGTTCCAAATCATTTCATTTTACGAGATGTGCTTCACAAATCTTCCAATATTTTCCAAAATGGTTTCATAATGCTCATTTATTTAAGAATTGAATGCAATGTTTGTAATCTTTATTGGAGTATGAACGTGTGGGAATGGGTACAAATTGTATGAATCCCCGAAGGGATTCATACAATTTGTACCCATTCCGACACGTTCATACTCCAATAAAGATTATAAAAATTTCATTCAATTCTTATAATTACATTCCGTAACTGTTTAAACTACTTTTTACCAAACAACAAACCAAAGACGAAATAAAACATGTTCGAACGAACGAGGCGAAAAACCAACCTCACACAAAAGATAAAGCGCACAACTCTGATTTTCAATTTTCACAACTTTAGAAATGGAAACGAGTATTTTAGTAACGGACTTTATGCCACAGTTGGGAAATGTCACCAATGAAACAGCAGCGGAGTTGATCACTGCGAGAGGCGCTAAAAGTTAAAAACACGCCCAAACACCGTCCGAATTACATTCTGTCAACTGCGCTCTACCGTAAATGCAGGTCAAAGTTCGACCAAATGTATTCATTGGAAAATGAATTACATTTGGTCATGACGTTTTCATCCAGCTGACCAATGGGAATTGAGTATTTGGACCCAAAACGTATAACTACATTAACAATGTAATTATACTACTTTATTGTAAAAAAGTGGGAGCGCGGTGGCTCACTGGTTACAGCATTGAACTTCAAACCGAGAAGTCCATGGTTCGATCCCCGCGTTGTGTCCTTGGGCATGGCGCGTAATTCCCATTGCCCACGTGAGACACGGTGGCGCTCTGTACTAAGGCATACGACACGTATATGGTGCACATGTCATTAAAAAATGCTAAACTTGCATGTGTTGAGTTACAACGTTGGTGAGTTTGGCAGTTGCTCTCAGTTGCTCTCCGTTGCTCGGTGGTTCTCTCCGAGTTCTCCGACTTCCTCCACCTGTAAAACTGTCCGACGCGACGTGGTACTGACTGTCGAAAGTGTCGTTAAACTCAAATAAATAAATAAATTGTAAAAAGTACATGCATCAGCATTATTGAAATGCCCAACAAAAATAAGTCATTTGACCACCACCTCACAACCTTGCTCCTGATTGATGTCTTCACTTTCTTCCATTTATCATGCAAGCATGTGTGACATTAAACCAGACTGCATACAAAACTACTACGTTTTATGAAAAGATCGCAGCATTGGCGTGAAATGGTTATACAGTTTATACCATGCTTGCCATGCGTTTTCAACGTTGCGCGATACAAGACAGACATTGGGAAATGTTCTTTATACACAACGCGAGCAACTGTCAGACCAATGTCACGTGTATTGACCTCTTTTAATAGGACAAAAATGGGACGAATTTATGCCTTAGACCGAAAAATCGGTCTTACGAGTTCAAAGATTAATCCCTATCGACCCCCGTGCTTTGAGGGTTGATTATTACTAAACACTCAAATATTAGAGTTTCCATCCAGACAGACTCTTAAATTCTCAATCGTGTCTAGTGGGTTTGACAGTGTCGGTGATTGACATGATTGTGGTTATTCGATTCAACTGCTTGCACATTTTAAAGTGAATCTAATATATATTAATATTCCCTACCTTTACACGATTTTTTTTATCAACGTGACTCACCTAGTTCAAGTTGAAGAACATGATTTGCATTTGGACAAATGATAGATATATTTTAAAAATTGGTCGATTGAAGACAATAAGATTTTCAGAAAACTTACTGGGATTTATTAGAGGATATTTATGATTTTCTTGCGCGTGCTGATTACAAAAGTACAACTCAGTAGTAGGACAAGGAACTGAAAACGAAATGTGAGCCGGAAGTGATCCATCTACTGTATATTACGATCTTCAAAAGCCCGTGCAAGCTCATGAAAAGGGGATTTATTACACTTCACGAGAATCAGCTCAAAGATGTAATTCTTGTGAGATATTAATACTAATAATAGTTATTCACATGGGTCTCACTAAGGAGGATTAGTGGGTGTAACCCCCCAAATAATACGCCCAGTCCAGAGGCTTTCGTTTGGGTTGGAGTCTTAGATATCAATATGCTCTTACTAGTAATCGCGTACATTCTCACGAGAGTACATTTGCTACTTGGACTTCTATCACACTCACAGCCGGTCATACAAATAGAAGTATGGAGTATAAGATCTCGGCTGTTCGGGGCCAATTTAGAAAACAGTACGTTTTAATTAGGCGCGATGTAAGCAGAAACAATTTGGCGAAAATTTTCGCGTGAAATTTCTTTTTAATTTCTAATTTAGGATGTACTCTTAGTGTATTTGCATTCTATATCATAAATACGGTATGCTGAGACCTTCAAACAATATTTTATAATTTTTAAATATTTGATAATCTCACTTTTAAGGTGCTATATAAGTAATGGAATTTTGTTTATTTTGAAATTCCCACCTCTGATATTCCTTAAATTCAAATTAAATATACACAAACTATATGTCAAAATGAAGGTTGGGAGGTATAGAACGCGCAAAATATATGAAATCAACTCATAGAGTTGATAGCACGCACCACTGGTTCTCGGAAGTCTCCTACCGTATTCGTACCAGAACTGATAATACAGTAATATTTCCTGAGAACAACTTGTGGCCATATGTGCTTCACATATCCAAAAACAAAGCTAGCTAGGCATTCAAAACACTTTAGGATGCAGCGATAGGTCTGCATTTGGGAAAAGTACAACACTGTCTGCATTTTGTTGAAGATGGGTTCCATGTTCGACGGACATGCGCAAATCATTCGATACCACTAAATTCCATCGAAAAACAAAATCGTAATTCTAAGAAATTTCAACAGGTGTCATGATACCTTGCATAGAATATGGCAACTATCCAGTCTCTAAATAATAATAGTATGCTGTCTTAAGGCGATCGTTCTCATTATTTGATTTTAGACGCCGTTGTATATCGATGCTTTTTCCGTCTGATGACGTTGACCGGAAATCGAAAGTAAAGCACAAAGTCAACAAAGGAGACAGTTTTAGAATTTCCCCCATGCAGCTCTGTCGCTGTGTTTTGAAGACTTTTGATACCCTAGCTTTGTTCTTGGATATATGAAGCACATTTGGCCACAAGTTGTTCTCATGAAATATTATTTTATTATCAGTTCTGGTACGAATACGGTAGCAGACTCACAGGAACCAGTGGTGCCTGCTGTCAACTCTATGAGTTGATGTCATATATGTTTCGTGTTTTATACCTCCCAAACTTCATTTGATGTATAATGTGTGTGTATTTAATTTGAATTTAAGGAATATCAGAGGTGGGAATTTGAAAATAAAGAAAGTTCCATTATTTATATAGCACCTAAAAGAGCATTTTTTGAGGCAGTTATTCTCATTCTAGTCAATCCAGCTTTTACAAAAAACTATACTAACAGTTCTGTCTTTTTCTAATGTACAAGGGCAGAGACCTGGAATTTTGTTATATTGTGTTATGAGAGGAATTTGAGTATAATTTCTGTAAATATGCAAATGAAGATGGTGTAAACAAACAGCATCCATCTTGATCACGTTACTATACTACGGCCACCGTGGACTGGTCACTTTCCACGGGTAGGCAATATTTTCAACCACGCAATAATATTAAATTCCAAACACTAATTATAGGAATATTCATCAAAAATGTAATTAATGAAGCACCGGGTACAACCCGGTGCTTCATAAATTAAAATTTTGCTGATGCTAATGTTTATTACCTGGTAAATGCATGCGGAGACATAACTGCCCACGCGTGGATTTTGGCCAGTCCACAGGTACTGTACTGTAACACGGAGTTTTTATAAAAAATATGGTAGGCTACACCAGCCACTGATGTTTTATGGAGTGTATTTGTCCCAGTGTTCGCAGGCAAAACTGATGTAGTTTCATAACACGCCTGGCCAGTGTCGTGGATAAACGACTCTCTATTGTAAAGAAACCCCAGTAATTATTTTCAGACAACACTCCATTTGACTGGGTATGATGCAAATCGTACAGTTATGATCACATTAAAAATAAAAGTGGTAGGTACAGTTCATAGAACTTTTCTCCGGTAAGCTGAAATATTACAATATGTTCACCATTTCTGTTTGTTTGCAACTGGGGCAATCGAAATGTAATTGAAGGACACATCCGACTCACACTGTTTGGCAAATCGAGTTTATTCCGATCATATCCCCAGGGATTATATGTGAGTGTTTCCGGGATTTTGAAGTTTTCAGCACAATGGTACTTGGACTCAACACGAAAAACGTCTCTCCGAAAACATCACTGAAATGACCCAACACACATTCGAAACAAAACCTGTTCGCCGCATCGGCATGAATGTTTCTTTTCTTTCTTTTCAGCTTCATTAGCATATTTTCAAACCTTTCACAGTTTATTTCTTTTTGGTACAATATATCAAATTTCCAGGTGTCAGCTCAAATATAGCCCTGTACAGACGAGCAAATAAAATTTGTCACATTTTTTCTTCTCGTGTGTATGCAACGGCACATTTTATTTGCTGACAGTGCTGCTTTGTACATAAGGTGGCGATGGGGAGGTAATATTTATTGTTCTAGAAAAAAACATGCCTCCCATATTTTCGAAACATGAGAAGGTTATGGTAGCTGGTTTGGGTGCTTTAACTTTGCTCCAATATGAGTACTCAAAGCGACATTTTAACCGAAGGTGGTGGGTGCGTCCGTGGGCAACGGAATCGCGCAGAGCGGAGCAAGGGTTTTTATATTCAATAGACTCTCCTTACTTTGCAACTCTTCCAAAAGTAAATATACAGCATTGTCAGACCAGCACATTTTTTGAAAATCGCGGTTCTATTCACTAAAGTCTTCTCTAACTTCGAATTATTATAGCATGGTGGATGATGCAATACTTGTTTACGTATTTCTATGCATGCGCAGTTTTTCAATGCGCAGAAATAAGGCATATTTCTTTGTTCAGTATCTGGGACGTCCAGATATTGAACAGAGAAATGTGTTCAAAGAAAATGTGACAAATTTTCTCGTACACGACCAAATTTTATTTGCCACATTTTCTTTGACAAATTAAATTTGCTCGTCTGTACGGGACTTATATCATACAAACACAGATCTGTTGATATTGATTTTGTGGGGGGGGGGGGGGGGGGGGGGGGGAACCTCCCAACATTGAGAATAAGTGCCCAGAAAAATGATCGAAGGAAGTGAATATATTAAATATTTAATTTTTGTTAAAAGAACTTTTTAGCTGTTGGCATATCCTATTTATGGTACAGAAGGAACTGAAAATACATCAAACAGTACAGTCGCCATGGAGTGGTCGTAATCCCCGTATGGACAATGATGTGCACACATGCGTTTACCGGGTATTAAAATCATCATCAGCAAAGTTTTAATTAATGAAGCACCGGGTTGCACCCGGTGCTTCATTAATTAAATGTTTTGATGTTATTCCTATAATTAGTGTTTGGAATTTAAGTTTATTACGTCCGTGGAAATATTGCCCACCTGTGGAAATTGACCAGTCCACGGCCGCCGCACTGTAAAATTGAATTAATAGCCCTTTTGCACAGTGTGCTATTTGGTCTTCTTCATATAGTTTCTGTTTACATTCCCCTTAAATATAAAATTGCGTCACGACTGATACAAAATATATTAAATTTACCATCAGATATATTCCCAACAAGTCTTAATTTTTTTTAACTATAATCCAGATTGCCTAATGTTCGAACATCACCAGGGCATGCCATCGGCGATGATGGTGTACTTGGAATATTTTATCAGTCGAGACTTGAAGCATCACAGTCGGGACAAATCTGGTTTACACCCCCAATCGGTCATTTTCATGACAACTCTGATAATTCTCATATATTTCAGGGCGTAGGGAAATTTCCTGGGCTTTTGAATTAAAACACGGTGCCGCAATGTTTTTCAGCCGTGGACTGGTCGTGATATCCACGCATGGGTTTACAACGTAATAAAAATGATCATCGGCAAAATTTTAATTAAAGAAGCCCCGGGTTGTATCCGTGCTTCAGTTATTAATTTTTTGATGCTTATTCCTGTAAATAGTGTTCGGAATCTAATATTATTGCGTCTGTGGAAATATTGCGCACACGTGGAGATTGACCAGTACACGGAGGCCGTTCTGTATGCACGGAGTTTTGAAAGCCGTTCACGAAAACTTATACTTTCTTAGTCATTCATGAGCCAATAATTGTGGTCCTGAAAAACAGGAGATATCTTCCATGTTTTTAACAGCGCGTTAATGCGATTCTGTTTAGAATTTATGAACCTCTTTCACTAAAATCGACACACGGTTCGTAAATCTCGGCACGAATGAAATTTAGTGAACTTCGCTCATGACGTTTTGTACAGAATCGCCACTGGTGATATATCGTCTCTTTATCTCTTTGAAATTTGGAGTTCTTGTCAGCTCAATGAGCTCATTCTGTAACATTCTACAGTTAAAACTAGAAGTCCTGTCACGAACTGTGTGCTTATCTAGGCTTAATTGCGCGTAGGAATTGCGCGCGATTGCCATATCGAATGGCATCCAAAGCACGGCAGGTTCTCCTGGTTACTCATAGCAAACACAGGCAATGTTTCAGCCAATGGACCTCCGGTTCACCCGGGGGTCCATTGGCTGAAACAATGCTTGTGCACAGGCCATATGTACAGAATTTGATGGTCTTACTATTAACGCGCAGATCGACGTGCTATTTGTGCGCATTTCATGACAGAACTACTAGTTTTAACTGCAGCATTGTGACAGAATTGTTTTAGGATCAATTTGCTGATATTGTGAAGAAATATAGATGTACGAC
Source organism: Pictodentalium vernedei (assembly GCA_031216915.1). Classification (NCBI taxonomy): domain Eukaryota; kingdom Metazoa; phylum Mollusca; class Scaphopoda; order Dentaliida; family Dentaliidae; genus Pictodentalium; species Pictodentalium vernedei. The sequence continues at coordinate 231,303,533 of CM062297.1, read as the reverse complement.
ATTAAACACAGGAATCATGTTGCAGTGAATTTTAAGTTCTTGCTAACTGTATATAATTTGCACCTCTTATCAAATATTGTTGTGAATGTGCACTTCGACCGATATGCTTAACTGGTTGACAAAATTTGTTTGTTTTTTGTGTGGTGATCGACAGAACTGTGTTATCTCTTGTCATTGTTGTCCGGTGATGTTGTTGCTATGCTCATTTTTTGTAATCATGAATCAATAATATACTTTTATAAATAACTGATGACAACGCCATTAAAAATAAAGCATTTTTTATATTTAACTGTGTCTTAGTCCCGTTTCTTTTAGAAAATAACGATATTTATCTACCATTTACCTAAAACCCTGTCGCAAGCCGCAGTATTAGTTAGTAGCGATAAAAAATCTGCGATCAAAGATATGTCTACGCTTCAATAAAAAGTCATAAAATACTTTTATGCAATTAGCCAGTGGTCGCTAAAGCAGGTTTATTAAGCATGTAGTTATTTACAACAAAAGAACAAATAACATCCTCAGTCGCGTCGATAAATCCGGCCAGGAAAAAAACACAGATAAACCTTCGTGAAAAATTCACTATGGGAAACCTGTGCCCCAAAGCCTTGCTTGATATCGACTGCAGAGTAAGCATTGGAGCCTTGCACAACTGACAAAAACGAAAGATAACAATACATTGAGTCTACATGTGGACAGTCAATACGTTCGATATATTCGCACCACGATTTTAAAGCCCTGTCGCCCGCGACGAAGCCTCCTTGAACACCTGTACTCACTTACCATACCTGGGTCCGTGCGTTCTGTGAATTGGCGTGTAAGTAAGTTGCTAACCTCGCTGTCGGTATTCATGAATTTGAACAACCTGCCAACGTGCTGTAACACCTCGCCGCTTCGCGGATCGGCGTCACGTACCGCACGTTGGCAGGTTGTTCAAATTCATAAATACCTCCAGCTCAGTTAGTAACTATTACACACATGCATCGTTTCATGCATGCCTGACCTTCACAACTGACTGCCTGGAACATTATTTAACTCACTGAAAAGCTCATGACCTATCACCAACACCATCGCCGGTAAGACTCTTTGCATGTCGCCCAGACAAAAGCTTAACGCTATTCTTCCGAATAGTCTTCAATAAAAAGTCATAAAATACTTTTATGCAATTAGCCAGTGGTCGCTAAAATTTTTTTCAAAAGTATAGAGTGTGTAACAATGATTTATTTTTGACAAGATCTATATAATTGATGTTTAAAATTAATAACGAATATTTTACATTTGAAGCAACTGGGTGACATTCAAACGAGACTGTATGGAATCCTCTACATGACCATCTTTGGCTTTTTTCGCTCCTCCATCTGCCATCGCGCTTCCAACACCGATCAATGACACCGGAATTTGCTGCTGCTGTGGCACCACCGGATCTGAGGGATTGCAGCCCAATATTTGCGTCCCTCACAACTTCCCTTTTCCTACCTAAAATACATCCTCTTGTACGAGTGTAGCTGAGAGGTTTGTCTTTATATATAAATTTACAATTGTTACCCGAACGAAAAATTGGTCTGAACAGAAAACAATCTGATATCTCATCCGAATCTGAAATGGTGTGATATTTATTTAACATATTTTATCCCATAAATGTCAGTTTATTCGAACAATAAAAGCCTTGGATAAATTTTTGCTTTTTTTCACCCAGTAGGGTGATAAATTTTCCCCATATAGGTTTAACACTCAAAAAATTTATTCCTGCAGTAGAGACGGACTTGTTGACCTCTGACCTCTACCGCATTCGTGTAGTATAGTTAACAGTTCAAATGTTGTTTTCTTCAAACATGTTTGAAAGTATTACACAATGCCAGAAGAAAACACAACACATTGTTCATTTAATAAAGTATTTTTGCAAGTTTAGCTCAGGTTTGTAGGGGAAGTATTTTTAGACAGAAATATATCACTGCTCCTTTTTTATTTTGGGCAATTTTCCCTGTCTTCGAATTGGATCTATCCTATGTGCTCCTCACTTCTCACTGTGTTTTGTAGCGAGTAACAGCACGATTTCGCCGCGACTGCCCTGTAAAAGATTTATGGGATAAACAAAATAAACGTATAGCGTTTTGAAGTAAAAAAATTATTCTGCTCATAGAATTAAGAATGAAACCGACTCGCCAGAGGCTCGTCGGTTTCATTCTTAATCCTACTCGTAGAATATTTATTCTACTCACAGAATTAAGAATGAAACCGACTCGCCAGATGCTCGTCGGTTTCATTCTGAATCCTATTCGTAGAATATTTTTTTACTTGAAAACACTATACGTTTATTCTATACATATGGACATGCTGTAGTTTGGCGTTTGGAAATGACTACTTCAGAACCTGATCTGTACTGTTATATGAAGTGTAAAATAATCTGAATTAAATGCTATACCGTGGTGCCCACTTAATTGGATATCTCTTAATTGTATATCCCTGTTAATTGAATACAATTTCCCAACACAAAACCATTTACCATACCTCCAGTACAAATTTGACCTGTTAATTGAATATAGGTTATAGAGTAAACTCATGGTAATTGAATAAAAAATCTTGTAACATGTCGAGAAATTACACTGAGTCTTCCCAGTTTTCCTTTGTTTATAAACCTATCTGCCCTCATTACATCCAATACAGGCATTTAATCTATTATATCTTGTTTGACAGAGCTCATAGAGCTCTGTCAAACAAGATATAATAGAATACAAGCTACGTTTATCTATAGAATACAGGAAAGTTACACAATCCCTGTTAATTGAATACTCCTGTTAAATGAATAATTTTCATTGGCAAAGTGGCTATTCAATTAACAGGGTTCCACTCTATCTCAGCATTTCAGAGAACGTTATTCACTGAAACGAAGAAATCCAGCAAAGCATATTGTTATCATAGTCAAATCCCAAAGTACAGCTAGATCGCTAGAGTGGACATATTTATCACACAGAGATACTATATTTTCAACGGAAACGGGGCTTTTCTTGTTCACCTTTCTTTGTATAGTACGTGTACTGGCTTCAACGAGGTTATCTACAAATCCATTATCGATGGAATCGAAATAACCAAATAAAACGTGCATCCACTTAATTGAATATTTATATGCAGTAATGGTATTATGAGAACACCTGGTGTCCATTAAAGGAGTCAAAAAAAGCAACTTGTATTGAATTGGCTGGCAAAGCCCCACCTCCTAAGTTGTGAACAAACGCTTGCCAGTTTTTAAAGTAATTACTGTACTTATGTACAGTGGAATCAGGTCTGGATCTACTCAAATAACCCACCATATTTTCTATTTCAGCAGTTGTTGGCAACCCATTTTCCTGAATGTGCTTTTTGATCTCAGCTGTTAAACCTGTCAAAATAATTGCATTCATATAGTTCTCTGAGAAACATTTATGCATTCAATAAACGCAAGGCGACGATATTAATATCTGACGGATTTTATAAGAGAACCCCGTTATCACCTCTCTCCGGGAGTACTATCTCACGTCTACCCAAAATTATGATTTGCTTATCCTTTTGACTCTCGCTTAACCCTTTACCCAACGTAACAGCCAAAACCGGCCAGCGCTATTCTCAAAAATCGCTAATTAATTTTCATTATTTTTTCATTTTTTGTCTCAAAAACATAGGTTATGACCCCTCGTTGGAACGAGCTCATCGAGCTCGTTCCAACGAGTGGTCATAACCTATGTTTTTGAGACAAAAAATAGTTATTCAAGAATTTTTTTTGCAAGTGTCGTCTGCTTTTCATGTTAGCTAAAGGGTTAACATCTGTAGAACAGGCCAAAATGGCGCAGATGTCCAATATGGAAACATTAGAGTACAACTGGCCCTTTCTGAACAAATCTTGAGTAATACTTTTAAAATCAGTCTTTGAGGCGGAACAAGCCAGTTATTCGCGCCCAACCAAGTCCATTCAAAAGCGTCCACTCCTTCAGTACCAGGGCACCACCGTCTTGAATTGTATCTAGCTACTTTTTTGTTATTGTCAGTTGCAAAGCGGTCAACAGGGTGAGGACCACAAAGTTGATCTAGTGTTTGAAAAACTTTAAAACTAACTTGCCAGTCATCTGAATCGAAGCAACGACTAAGCATGTCAGCTTGTAATTAAGCTTCCTGGGAATCCAATTTATATGTCGACTTATGTCGTTCCCTGCACATGTTTATTCGATGTCTAATGCCACTCTCCGTAAATGAGGCGTATTGCTACCAGATTGTGTGATACGTACCACCGATTTATTATCGGTTTTCCAGTTAACTGTTTTACCTTTTAAATCAGAAGTTATTGACTTACATACGCTGTGTAGAACTTCCAGCTCTTTCTGAGAATAGCTCATTGAGCTCTCGGCTTCCGTCCATGTTCCAATAACCTCGGAACTTCCAACACCATCTGCATAACCACCAAAATCTGATGATGATGCACCAGAATACACACTTCCAGTGTATAAATCAGACCCTACCAGATCGGACCCTGCCATGTCTTGGCCGTTAATTTTGTGTGCATTTTCTTTCCAGAAATTTTATTCTTCCCGTGCCCCTGTTGACACAGGTACAGGAGAGGCCCAGCTAGCCTTGATCAGTAAACAATTGTACAAATACTTTGTATGCAAACGCACTTGTAGCCCAGCGGCCCCATTCATGGACATAATTTGACCAAATAAAGCTGCCAAATTTCTTGCTTTTATGAATGAACATTATTCAAGGCTTTTTAGTAAGTTGTTAACTGTATTCAATATTCTGCCCATTCTCATCTCGGAGACCCTGACAGACCCCTTCTCGAAACTCCACTCTAATCCCAGCCAAGTGAAATTTAAAGAAGGCATCCAACAGCTTTTTTCTTGAGCTATAATGAAACCAAATCTGCACAAATCATCTTGTATTTATTGCTTACCTCTACAGCGCTATCAAACCCAAGCGCGCCGGCCATTCCATCATCTAAATACATAATAACTTTGAAATTTGATTTCGCCAATACTTTACGACAACTCTAGTTACTTTTGTAAAAATATGGGCCGCTGTTGAGACCCCGAAAGGAAGGACGTTGAAGACAAAATAAGCATCTACCCCATCCAATGGCCACGAACATCCCAAATACGATCTGTGTGATGGGCCAATTTCAATATGGTCATATGCTGATTTCAGATAAAAATTTATCACAAAGTCACCCAATGAAAATAAGAATCTTGCGACTGAACCATCCTCTAAACGAAATTTGAATTTAGAAAGAGAAGAGTTAATGTGGCTACAATCCAGTACCAATCTTTTCTTGTTATTTCTGTTAACAGCCACGGTTAAAGGGTTAACTATTTTGGAACGTCAAACAGTCGCGAAATACAACCCTTTCTCAAAAGTTTCTTAATTTCGCTCTCCACGAAATCTTTGTTTTGTAAGGCAGATAAACTGTTTTTTAAATTGATTGTTTCAGGAATATTTAAGAACGGTAAACGATACCCCTCACTAATGACCTGTAAAATATAAGCCGATGCGCCGGATTTTTCCCACATTTCTATATTACTTTTAAGGGAACCAACTGGCGACATTGTGTCCTGATTGAAGGTGATCTATTTTACAGGAGAATCATGAAACAAACTCTTTTGTGGTTCATGTGAAAACAAATTACCGTTATGTCTTGGAAAGTTTGCAAGATTTTTTGTGTGATTGGTGTTCGATTTTGTATTCACCTTTACCCCACTTCTACTATCTGACCCACTGATTATACAACAATCTATACTCAACCCATTGAGACTTTAATTATCCTGTAGTTCAAACGTCACTGCGAATTCAGTTTCTTCAACTTTTTTTCAAAATGCGACATAAAACGTCGGAAAGTACAAATAACAAGATATTTTTCACATTAGTGATTAACTGGTTGAGGGCTAGATTATTTTTGGTGCTCTGAATTTGTTAATCAAAACTTGTTTTATTACAAATTATTGAAGAGTGCCCACAGGCACTCTCCAATAATTTGTAGTAAAACAAATTTATATAAACAAAATATTATTTCTGTTTGAATGAACATGAAATGTAAGCAAGGAAAGTGTTGGCTTTTGCTCTGGTATCCTCATTTTTTGAAAGTTCTGATCGTGGCTAACAGCACCCAACCAGGTAAGAAATCTCGAGAGCAGGATTATATTAGTATTTTAAGCTGCGATAACATTTGGATCAACGGTTTTTACTGAGCACTATTCGGGAGAAAATGGGAATTATGGTTAAAACTTTAAAAAATCGAAAAATAATAACAAAACAAATGACCACAAAGTATCAACGCGCTGTTTGATTTCGTGCGTCATAAGACGTAGAAAAGTATCAACGCGCTGTTTGATTTCGTACGTCATAAGACTTACAAAAGTATCAAAGGGTTAACTGAGAAGTATCTTGTCCAGAGCTTGCTTTTACAGTGCATTCAGACTTCCAATGTCCAGGTTTTCCGCAAGAGAAACAGAGTCCAGGCTTCCTTCTTGATGACGTCTGCCTAACATTGCTGGATGTTCATAAATTGGTTGAAGATGAAGATGTCAGGTATGGGTTAAATGTTTTGTTTCGCCTGGATTGCTGCTGCTTAAACTTCCTCTGAGTCTTGTTTTCTGCTTTATAAATTTTCCTTTCATCTTCGGAGTTCTCTGCCAAATGGTGAGTTACGTATTCATCAACTACTTTCCATCCCAAGTCGGAAGAATCTGCAAGTTTTATAAGCTTTTGTCTATGGGATAATAAGTCCATACCGTCGTTGATTTTCTCTGTTGCCTTTTCTGTTGAATCACTGGAACCACTGCTGATATGAAATGTGGCCTCATGTAATTTCTCCATAACTCTATTGTTGTCGCGCTTCTTAATTTAAATTTGTTGCGACGTTTTTAATTTGCGATAACTGTGTGTCGGAAATCTCCCGTTGATTTTGGCTTATATCTTTCTGAAAGTTCTGCAGTTTATTCGAAATCAAACTGTCCAAATTTGAAAGTAAATCTCTTTGAAATTCCTTCACGACATCTTTCACTTCAGCATCGATAAAACCTACGACCTGCGCTTCCATATTTATACGAAATTTCAAGATACAAAATAAATTTAGTGTTGATCTGCTGACGGCTTTGGCTAAAATGACATTTGACACATACATCGTTTCAGGCATGCCTGACGACCTTCACACCCGATTGCCTTGAGCATTATTTAACTCACTAAAAAGCCCATGCACCATTACCAACACCTTCGGTGGTAAGACTTTCTGCATGTCGCCCAGCCAAAAGTTTAACGTTATTCTTCTGAAACGCGTAAAACGAATATTAATGTACCACTATTGCAGTAACGAGAAAAGGTATCACTATTGCAGTAACGAGAAAAGTCTCACGACGTCGTGAGAAACGACCACCTGGTGGACTATGTCAGATGTACTGTCAATCACAAATCATTTCCTTCAAAAACTGGCAATGCTGCATGGAACGATGCATCTAGTTTGCCTCAACATAAACTTCACGTTGCAAGGAACTGCAGGATCCAGTATATAAACAATCCACCATGCAAAACACAAAAGGAAATAAAAGGCCGCGCGGCCGCACGTCCCCTGAAAAAAAAGAATTTTTCGGAGTCGAAAAAGGGACAAATGTCGGACCAAACCCCGATTTGAACTTGACCCGTATTTTATGTTGATACACCATCACAACAAATTTTATCTGATTCGGTTAATTACAGCTTAAGTTGGTTGAAAACTAAAAAAATAGAGTTTTCAAAGTCGAAAAGGGTCATAACTCTGGCAAAAATTGTCAGACACCACCCAATTGGAACTTGACATGTATTTTATGTTGATACACCTACATACCACATTTCATTTGATTCGGTCAACTATAACTAAAGTAATAATCGGGAAACCAAAGTGGGACGGCCGGACGGTCAGCCGGACGGACGGAAAGACAGACGTCGGACGGACGGACGGACGGGCGGACGGACGGACGGACGGACGGACGGACGGACAGTCGGACACCGGCTATTTTAATAGTCCCCCGAAAAATGTTTTGTGAATCCCAAAAATTGAAAGTTAAAACGAGAAGATTCGGAAACGAAACGTCAATCTCACTGTGGTTTGCACGCTTCTGAAAAATACGAATGAAGTGACGTCATGCATATAAAGCGATTCTTGCGCACTACAAACATATAATTCCGTAGTTGTTTTCTCAAATCACCCACCTATCCATTAGGTTACCTCATAAATTCAATTGAATTGTGGTTTGAAATACCATTGCCCGTCCGAAAAAGCAAACTTGGGCAGAGTCTGATTATTTTTTTAACACCATGTACAATTTCAGTCATTTGAAGGAATTTCCTCACGTACCGTTGGGTTGCGAGAATTGAAAATGGAGTTCCATTATTTTGATAAGTTGAGTGTGGGTTTTGTTTGTTTCCGGCTATTTTTAAGAAGTCATGGTTATGGGTTTTGCTGTCTGAAGAAAAATTTCTTGAATAACTAATATTTTTCATTTTTTTGTCTCAAAAATATAGGTTATGACCCCTCATTGGAACGAGCTCGTCGAGCTCGTTCCAATAAGGGGGTCATAACCTATGTTTTTGAGACAAAGAATGAAAAAATAGTGAAAATTAAATGGCGATTTTTGTGAATAGCGCTGGCCGGTTTTGGCCGTTATGTTGGGTAAAGGGCTATTAAAAGTGTTATGTGTCCATGCATGTTCAGAATCCTTTATCACGACTAGACTCGTTTTGGGGGAGGTATAGCTACTCGTCGCGCTAGCGCGTCTTGTAGCTATTCGTCTCCAAAAAACGAGACTCGTCGCGATAAGAGGTTATGTACAAGCACAATGTGCACATAACACATATTTAAAATACCCTCATCTGCAAATTACTGAGAAAATATTGAAGTTATAAAACTAGATATCTTCAAGGTATATATGGAGAGGAGGTTCTACGGTATCGACCATGAAACTTCAATATAAGTGAATTGTTAGTGAAAATATAGTTCTACGGTGTTCCTCTTATTAAATTATTGCCATTCTAGAACAATGTCAGTCCATTTATGAACGTCGTCAAGGAAATACTAAGGAACAATTTTTGGTTCCATATTCAACAAACTTTCCCCCCGGCTCGATGGATAAATTTGTTAAATATGGACCAACAATGTGGACTTTCACCGACTTGAAATGCCGTGGAAGAGACAAATCATATGAGATAATGTTCGGTCACATCTTTAGAGTAAAAATCTGGGCATTCCCTTCCACACTCACTCCCAGTAAAATTGCAATGATGGAAACCTAAGAGAAATCCAGGTTTCAGATGACGGCATTTGTGTTGTGAGGGACCAACTGATTGTCTGGTGGTGGTTGTGTTACGGCGTTCGTTCAAACAACATTGGTAAATATACTGCTAGCTTAATATACAAATGTATTTATATATTGGGTCAGCAGTATCACGGGTGCTAGAGTCGGGATCGACTCCCGTAAGGCCAATTTCCGAAAAAAACGTTACAGTTTTCAGTTCAGTGACTCTGACCCAGCATTCCCAACATAGAAATCTCAATAAATGGAAGATCTGTGAAGATGCAACTGCTTGAATGTATATTGGTAAAGATACTGCTGGCCTAACATATTTATATATTGGACCAAGCAGTATCGTGAGTGCCAGGCCCGGGATCAACTCCCGCAGGGCCAATTTTCTGAAAGATGAACTTGCTTGAATGTAGTTTTATATCCCCAATATCCCCAATATCAGACCAGACATAATACTGGGCCCGAGCCACTGAATTGAAAATTGTAAAACTTTTTTTTGTCGGAAATTGGTCCCGACGAGTGTCGATAACGGGTCTACGACATCCAATTAAAGCTGAAACGGTTAACTGATTAATCGATAAATAAATGATCAACATCCTGATCGATCCAAAAAGTAATTGTTCGATTAACCGTTACTTTTGAACTACTGTATTATATGGGTCAACAAAGGAACAAACTTGCTCCAGAAACAGGCAAACATTGTCACACTGACTCACATCAATTATATGAGACAGAGAAAAGCATGCAAGTTACTTGCTGACATACTTGTTTACTTACATGGTCATCATACTGTATCAGTAGCTGGAGAAATGAGCATTCATAACCCTTTACCCATTGCGGGTAGCAGACGATATTTGCAAAATAAATTCATGAATTACTAACAATTTTCAATTTTTGTCTCAAAAACATAGCTTATGACCCTTCATTGGAACGAGCTCAGCGAGCTGGTTCCAATGAGGGGTCATAAGCTATGCTTTTGAGACAAAAATTGAAAACATAATAAATTTAAATGGAGATTTTTGTATATAGGCCTAGTCGGTTTTATTTGTTACGTTGGGTAAAGGGTTCATGCTGAAAATCATCAGCGGTATGGCAGTTATTCATATATCTATTTGGACAAGTGATTAATCGGTTAACCAAGGTTAACCCACGTGATTAATCGATCAAGAAAACCCCTTAACCGATTCAGCTCTACATTCAATCGCCTGGCCATAAATCCTCTGCCACCTTACCAACTGAGTAAAAGGCAACCCTTATAAATATCCTCCATTTCTGAAAAGAAACATGTGGTAACACGTACCCCATTGCCTCCCAACCCGTCCACTGCTGCCATACAATGATATTATTGAACAAACGACAGTTTCAAAGTAAAGTTATTAATCACCATGGGCATGTGCTGTATTAAAAGTATACATGTTTGAATAATCTTCATAAAGACATTCTCAATCATTCATTAGCTATTCCAGAATCGTGGTTTACTTTATGATGATGATAATTCTCAGACAATTATGTCCAAGACCCGTCCCACCCCCTACCCCCCATCCCACACCACCTAGGCCTAAAATTCAAGAACCTACGTTTGACTGGAGTAGTAAATTTGGGTGTCCCAGGTCCTCTCCAGCTCGCCCAGCAATGTTGAGAAAATTAAATACATATTTGGTGATTTCCGTCGCAAAAAAAGATATTATTTAATTAATAACTGACTACTGCAGAACTATTGTATACATTTTGAAACAATTAAATCGGTTGCAGATTCTGTAAAAATAAATTCCATTTTAAACACATTTCACATAAACACATTCATCTCAGGTAGATAAACACGATGCGTATAATTATAAACACCACGGTTCAGTCACTAAATATGTGACACATTTATTACAGTGAATTATAAGACGTGGTATTCTTCGACTTTGGAGATGAAGTCTTGTGATGTAAAATATCACTGGAAAGGGCTCTCAGAGCCCTTTCCAATGGCTTACTTATTACATCATAGCAAGTCATCGGTTCGATAAAAAGAATTCCATGATGTGAACAGGATGGAAGTTTGTTCAACATAGCCTTTGCACCAACACTTGCAAACCCTCAGTATCAGTTTGTCTTTCTTGTGCTCAAAACATAAGAAAGAGAGTTGTCTGAAAACATTTAAACTAACCCATTTTTAGGTTGTTTCAATTTCTAATTTACATCAGCGTGAAGGTTTATATTCAATGATTTAAAATAAAATGTTTTCAAACTATTTCACATTATTATTTATTATTTATTTATTGGTGTTTAAGGTCACATACTTATGCACAATGGCTCATCGTGACCGTGACAGTTTTACGTGTGGAAGAAGCCGGAGTACGCGGAGAAAAGCACCAAGCATCGACGAGCAACTGTCAGCTCTTCAACATTCTAACTCTGTTCAAGCTCCGCTCAAGCAGGGTTACAGCGGCTGAAGACATGTGCACCACCGACGTGCAGTGCGCCTTAGTAAACGACGTCATCGTGCCTCTATGTAGGCAACCGGGATAAAGTGCCTTGCCCAAGGACACAACGCGGGTCGTCCCTGACGGGGATGGCAACTTCACAAAAAATAAGTGAAATGCATGGCGCAATGGTTTTTGGGGCTAAACGCTTTTGACATTCACATAAATGAATTTTGTACATTTCATGATGACCAAAGAGAGTGCGGACGGTTTATATTTGATCGATCCGTGCTCTGTATGATATTTATAGCCACCGATACACAAGCTCCCTAATGGCATTTCGACATAAAATACGAAATCTTCACCATAAAATCATCTGAGTAAAGAATTACTTTTTTCGTTTTTAACCATATACCTGAAGTAGCGAACAAGAGCACCAGGAAGGCTTTTGAGAGCGTCTTCGCAAAATGAACATCACACATTTATGTGTATTGTTTAACATTTGTTTTTAAATTCATCGCCATCTTTGTTTTCTTGAACAAGCTTTGTTAATAATGGTTTCTCTCTCAAACATCATGCTTCTCCCAAGTTAAAATTAATTCACACAATTTAGGTTCATTTTCTGCTTTAATTTTTAAAAATGTTGGCAGTTATTTCGCAACTGCAGTACGGCCGCCGTGGACTGGCCACTTTCAACGGGTGGTAATATTTCCAAGGTCGCAATAATATCAGATTCCAAACATTAATTAAAGGAATAATCATAAAACATTTAATTAATGAAGCACCGGGTACAACCCGGTGCTTCATTAATTAAAATTCTGCTGATGGTAATTTTTATTACCCGTTTAACTCTTTTGGCGCGACAGGCGACTAAAGTCGACAGACGGCAGACCGCGGAAAGGTCTTGCAGTAGTCATTTTAGCCAACTGTGTGTGTCCATTTCAAAGTGCTGTTATCACTTTACCAAACACAGACGATATCAAAATTTATTATTTTAAATATCATTTTTTCAAATTTTTCAAAAAAATTCAACAAAACCATACCATGTGACCCCTCGGTGAAACGAGCTCGAAGTGCTCGTTTCAACGAGGGGTCACATGATATGGTTTTGTTGATTTTTTTTTAAAATAATATTTTTTCAACTGCTGAACTTGCATATTACGCGGGGCGATGCGGCCGATTCGTTGGGTAAAGGGCTGAACAAGCATATGTATTCCTATGTTTCATGCACCATTTATGCCCTATCCATAAACAACGATATCGTCCCTTGAAAGTATAAAGGTGCCATTTAAATATATACAGGAAATCATTTGAAAAACTGTCAATGAGATCATTAGAACATCTTTTAAAATAATAACGCTTTAGTCAAACAACTTATTACTTTTGGAAAAATTCCTGATGAATATTAGGCGCTAAGAATTCTGTTTCTCGGATTATTCCGCACCAAAAGAGTTAAATGCATTCGTGGACATCACTCTTCACGCGTGGATTACAACTAGTCCATGGCGACTGTATTGTATACGCAGTGTCAGAGTTCCGAGCGTCAGATTTCATCTTTTTGGTTTACCGTGTTGACATCGTGCCCCGCCTCCAGAGTAAGAATTACAGTAGAACGAACACAAATATTTACTACGCAGAGACCCATGTGATAACTAACATATAAAATCGTTGATTACAATTTTGCCGCAACGACGAATGGTTGGGTAAAAAATATGTTCAGTTGTTGTATGATTAACTTTGGACACAGTTCAGCTATTATTTTTATTTGTTTTACGGCAAGTTAGAAAAATCGCTGCCACACAATGTCAAAATCACAAACCGAGAAGGCAAATTGTTTTTATTACTTTTGTTAAGGTGATAGCTAAAAGTGGCGATTTTCTTGTTTAAAAGTGTAAATATTTTCGATAATCTTTCTGAATGGGTTAAACATAAAACGTAAAGATAGATATACGCCGGACCCTGGAAACCCATTTTTCAATATTCGAGTAGTGGTAATAAAGCATGAAAGTTAATGTCCATTATGGCATACTTGTTGAACGCCACATGGGCTATCTGATAACAGATCAATAATAAGAGAGACAATATTCTCTTTTGCAATCGTTATCTGGGTAATTAAGCCCAGTTAAAATATTTAATTGTAGAAACCAGTGCATCACACATGTTCTGGACACACACCCATATTACGCATCTCTCCTGTATCCGAAATGTCAAAAGATACCAAAATGCGAGTCTTTCAAAGGAATATTAAAGCGAGTGTTAAATTAAGATAGATCTTAGCGGCCAAGTTCAAGAGAAGCAATTAAATGAGAATAAATGTTCTGGCTATCCAAATAAAAATCTGGTGATTTCTCGAAAAATTCTTTCCAGCCAATTCCAGTCGGAAGGTGTGTTAGGCTGTGGGTCGTTTCGAGTAGATGGGGAGGTCCCATGCTATAGATTAGAGGAGGTGCCGCATCGGTGCGAAAGTATAGGCTCGTTGTGAAGTAGAGGGAGCCACAGAGCTCCTATTTAGAATAGGAGCAGTCGCGGGCCAAGTCGGTGGCCATATGTGAGAATAGGATCAGAAACACGAAGTACGAGCTCAGGGAGCTATTTGCATTTAGGTAAACGGCATTACCTATTTTAGAAGACAAGCCATACATAGGCAGAGTAGGCTTTGCCTGTATGAGCATTATTCTGTGACAAACGTAAGGGGGAGTTTGACCCCATTGGTGGCGACTGCTTGTGTGAAGAGCGTCAAGTAAAGTGACAATAAGCTAGTGGCCGTGCGACGGCAGTAGTGAAGTGACATTCCGTCACCTGTTAGAGCAGAGGCGTCCGATTTATTTATTTATTTATTTATTGGTGTTTAAGGTCACATACTTATGCACAATGGCTAATCGTGACCGTGACAGTTTTACGGGTGGAGGAAGCCGGAGTACCCGGAGAGAACCACCGAGCAACGACGAGCAGCTGTCAGCTGCAGAGGCGTCCGATAAAGTGACAATACGCTAGGGGCCGTGCGCGACGGCAGTGAAAGGGTGAAGAGAAGAGGCGACCAAGGAACCAATACCAGCGATGAGGAGAAAAAACCCAGCGACAACAGAGAATGCGGGCCCGCATGTGACTCAAAAACTGTGAGTAGGGGGTGATTGATGTTTTGTATTCTTATTCTTGTGGATTCTATGTAAGTCAAAAATTATCATATTTATTTTTCTTATATATGTATTAAAAATGTTGTTTTCAGTAAACCCCTGTTGATTTATCCTTTTCGAGGAAAAGTTATTAACCCCTTCAGGATAAGAACCACCCCAACAAAAGTGAAACGGGCGGGTTCGTTACGGCGAGACACACGTTCACACACGGATTCAGACAACACTCCTTGGGTTTTGACTGAATACGCGGCGTAAATCTATTTCCCCCAGCAACGACAAAGCCCCGGTTTCCGACAACTTTATCGCATCGCGCGAAGCGCTCGCACCGTGTCCAATTGGTTGAGGCCTTTTTCAGACAAAAGTGAAGCAATGCTTCAAAATGGGAGAAGAAAAATCATTGATTATTCCTTACTAAGTGGAACACATCGCATATACGTCACTCTTAGTAGTACAGTATGGCCACCGTGACCGGTACAGCCAGGTGCTTCATTAATTAGAATTTTGCTGATAGCGATTTTTGTTACCCGGTAAACGCATGCGTGGACATCACTGCCCACCCGTGGATTGCGACCAGTCAACGGCGACTGTACTGCACTCTTTTGTACTGCAGTCTCGGGGCTGCACGTTGAAAATATTGATTGGTCTACCCCACACATTTACTGAACAGCCATCCTATTTATTGAACGTATCACCTCGGAAAACTTTGCGGCTATTCTTGCGACACTACAAAAACGAAGTGTATATTTTTTTATGTAAATCGAATTGTCTAATTGGTGGCCGGGATTTTCTGCCACCATTTTGGATAAATCGTTGCTTTGTACGTTTTTATAACCAGAAAATGCATATAGTGCCCGTGCTAAAAATAGAAAACATATAGTGCCCGCATGTAGTGACCCTTCAGCTCAGTGCTGGACAACTACACGAAATAGGAAGACCAGGCAATCAGAATGCAAGGAAGTCACGTGAGGTATAATATATGGAAATTATTGTTGCTTTACGGCAGGAAGGTGGAAACTGGCAAGTCACCCATTAGTCACTAAAAATTAATAGCAAAAATTCAAGTGCTGCCTCAAGGCAAATATTTTAAACGTTGCTAATGATCCCCGGGACCAGTGGCAGTATCTTGCTTTATACGAAGAATTAGTTTACTCTTCCATATAGAAAGGGTCAGTATAATCCTCTAAATTGTTGGAGGTAAATTTGATCTTTTGTTTTTCCTGTTGTTTTTTTACTTTAACGAATTCTGGATTGCAATTTTCAGACGACGAATGTTTAGAAAATGCTGAAGCCAATTTGTTTGATATTTCCTTTCTTGATGTAATTAATGTGTTGTTATCTTTCAGGTGTTGTACAGTTGATTTTGTTTCTTTACCTTTAATTTTTCTGATCATTTTCGAAATTGCGTTGATGGGTGTGTGTTGGTTAATATTTTAGCAATAATTTTGCCAATAACTTTCTTTTTTTTGATTTAGAAGTCTTCTTGTTTTTGTCCGATTTATACGTAATTTATCCAAATGATTTTTAGTGGGTGACTTGTTAAATTCCCGTTCATTTCTATTTCTTACGGTCCTTTAATGCCTGCTTGCAATCATTATCAAACCATTGTTTACTGAAACGTTTTGGATTTGCGATGGTTTTAGGAATGACTATGTTTGCAGTGTCAAGCAACTCTTTAGTGAAATAAATTATTTGATCAGCACTTTCCTCAAATTTCTCCCATGTGAGGCGTTGAGAACAAAGAGATGAGAAAGTGGCACATTCAGCCTTTGAGAAAGTTCAACTAGGACACCCTCTCATCGTCTGCCGGGACTAGACTTTCCAACACAATTGGAAAGTGATCACTCCCGCACAAGTCATCTTCAACTTTCCAAGAAAAATCAAGGAAGAGAGACGGACAGGCAACAGTAAGATCAGTGGAGGAGTATGAACCAGAGGCGGGATACATGTAAGTGTCTGACCCATCATTGAACAAACACAAGTCGTATTTTGTAATAAGCTCCTCTACGGTTTTGCCTTTTTGGTTTTCTTTGTTACAGGAATCACCCCAAAGAGGACTATGAGCATTAACATCACTCAAAGAAATGTATGGAGTTCGGAGCTGGTGAATTAGTTGCTCAAGATCATTCAGCTGTAGTGTTGTACTTGGTGAAACGTAAATAGAACACAGTGTAACTGTATTATCTAAAGTTAGGTGCACAGCAACACCTGAAAGTTTGTGTCTAAAGGCAAACTGCATATCCGCTGACCGATCGACCCGCCGAGTGTGGATAGTGCCTGGTCTTCAGAAGGCGGCCATTTAACCAATTATTTTTTGAAACTGGTCCAACGGAACTTTTCACTGATAACTCACGCAGACAGTGCATTAAATCGTAATATGATCAAAAAGTTCGAAATTAATTAACCCTTTACCCAACGCAGACGATTTCAAAATTTATTATTTTAAATATCATTTTTTTAAATTTTTCAAAAGATTTCTACAAAACCATATCATGTGACCCCTCTTTGGAACGAGCTCAACGAGCTCGTTCCAACGAGGGGTCACATGATATGGTTTTGTTGAAATGTTTTGAAAAATAATATATTTTCAACTGCTGAATTTGCATATTACGCGGGCGGATGCGGGCGATTTGTTGTTGATTTGTAAAGGGTTAAAAGTCGGTGTACGTTAGCAATGATAAAATTGAGTAAAAAGAAACAACTGATTGAATGACTACTCAATGCCCCCGACATCACACCCTTTGGGGGTGGGGCTCCCGATTGGCCAAACCGGATCCATCTGACCATCTGCACTGTAAAAAATAAAACCCTTAAAACACGTGTAAATAAAAACGCCTGGGAGACACACTTTTCACACATGTAATGTGATTTTATAAAAACGGCGCCGTTTAATAGGATATTCACATTACACGTTTATGTAAAATCGCGGACGATTATTCAAAAACGTGTAATGTGCATAATTAAAATCGGATTGTCCGTTTATCAGCAGACACACTTTTCAAACACATTACGTGTTTATCCGGGAGAGAAAAAGCACTAAACACGTTTATGAATTTGATTTATTTTATTGAATAATTTAACGGTTCATTTGATTTTTTGACAAAAAATATATTTAGGCACGCTAATCTTTTTATACAAAACATTCTGGTAACACATAGCTCGAACATTATCCATTTTGCTTTATAAACACATTACACAGTGGCGACTGAGGGGCGTTGGGACCCAGGACCTCTGGTAGCTTGGGGCTGCTGACCTACCGGGACGACCGTGGCTCGACTCGACATAGGACAAAATTTTGATAATTTGCCGTAAAAATCGTAATAAAGTTACCGCAATATGTTGGGATAAGTAAGCTATGTTAGAAATATAAGAGCTAATTGATGCAAGAGCTTTAAAGCAATAGAAGCCTGGTTTTATGCTGTTATAAATGACAGAATAAAACTAGGCTTTGGTTGTTTTAAATCTTTTTGACGACACAACGTTTCTATGTTTTTTTGTTATAAAATCAAGGCATGGCTGCTGTAAAGCAGTCATGCTTTGATTTTACGAAAAAAAAAAATAGAACCGTTGTGGCACCACAAAACCATTAGTGATAGTTCTATCTCAATTTGTAATGATATGTTTGTTAAAAAAGAGCTGGAATTATATCTCTATCAGTTGAAGCGGAACTAAACTATAAATGTGTGTGCTGGAGGAGGGGGGTCCTTTATATTTATGTTACCGACTTTAGTGATATTTATGAGCAGGTCGTCTTACATATCAAACACAGCCAACTTTCCACAATGTATTGTTGTAAGTTAGCTCTGTTTGAAATATAAGAGCTAACTAATATAAGAGCTTTAAAGGAATTGAAGCTGGTTTTATGGTGCTATAAACAACAACATAACACCAGGCTTTGACTGCTTTAAAGCTTTCATGCGCCACGGCGTTTCTATTTTGTATATAAAGTCAAGGCATGGCTGCTTTAACACAGCCATGCCTTGATTTTATATAAAAAAAGAACATTGTGGGGCCATAATTCTATATCAATTTGTATGGATATGTTTGTTAAAAGGGGCTAGAATTATATACTCTGTCGTTAGAATCGGAAGTAAAATATAAATGTATGTGTGTGTGTGGGGGGGGGGGGGGGGGTACTAATGGAGGTGCATCACTCTAACCATGCAGATTATCTTAATCGGATAATGAATAATTCTGATTAACGAAAACAGTAGGATTTCCGTTTATCGTGTGAGTCGTTATACTTTCACTGCAGTCAGAACATAACTTAATTGCAAACATTGAAGACACTAGCTTATATTTTGCATTACATTGTCTGTATACCTGAAAATAATGACGTCAGTGTTTCCAGTTTTGATTCAAGTAAGTTGAAAATTTTGAAAATTTGGTGGAAACCTTTCCATCAAATGGTTCACCAATGACGTAGTGCTGCAAAACCCCCATAATTTGAGAATAACTTCTCGGATATTCTAACTCTGTTGCATAATAAAAAAACAGAAGATACAACAGTGCTTCGAGTAAAAGTTTAGTTCTGCAAAACACGGAGATACCATCTCCCACAATAACTGCATCCTGCAGTTCACTCTCTTCACTCAGAAAGACCATTAGATGAGGTGGTGTCTTTTCTTTCGTCTTGCATGCGGCATGTATATCATGAATCTCTATGCCCTGGAAAAAACAAATAGGGAAAAACTTTACTTGTAGATTATTAAAAACCGTGTGATAAATTATCGGAGTTTAACCCGACTCACCAAATTTGACCTATTTCAGAGCTTGTTTTTGTTAGACTTTCGCCAGCGTTTGAAAGATATGTTTGAATGTAACAGGAAATTTAACCAATCCATCCTGTTTGACATATCTCATCGAGTTCTGTCAAACACGAGTACATTGGTTAAATTCCCAATTGCATTATAAAACATAATCTCCACACGAAATTGTTCCGATGAATGGTCATAAGCTATGTTTCTGAAGCAAAATCGAAAAAATAACAAAATATGAATAGTGATTTTTGTGTTTTATGCTGATCGGTGTTGGCCATTACGTTAAGTAGAAGATTAAACTCTGTAAATTCATCATTCAGGGAACAGATTAACGGCAGCAAAGCCAAATACGTTGAACACTCATTCAATGTTGTTAAAAAAGCCTCAACAAAACTAAAAGATTATTTAGACTCACCCATGGTTCCAGTCCAGTTGGAAATCTTATGCAGGAATGTTTGATGAACAGTTGTTCTCCTACTTCTCTGTACTGTGAAGATTCTTTTATTGGATGCACCTTCATATAAAAGTGAGCACACTCGGCCAACAAATGATTGAAACACTGAAGAATTTGTCCCTTTCTGAGGTTTTCTTCCAGGCCACTGGAAAATGTTGATAATGGCACTGAAAACTGTTCTGAAATGAAAAACAACAACTAAAATCAACTTCGGTTTGATACCACAATGTGTCATCTTTTTCTACGGAGCAGCGATCTGTACGAATGTAACATGCGGCTCAAACAACAATCTGGTAAACCGGACCCGACGGGGCCCTTCTATAGTACTTCAATAAGAATGTGCTCCACGCGACCCTTCGATTGCTATACTACTACTGATACCATATTCTCTGGCTTGCAAAGCAGGATTTTTCTTCGGGGGTAGTGGGCCATATAGGGTGGGGGCACTTCTCTGACATGAACATAATCCCCTCATCTCAATTTCTGAGGTGGAAATACTCCACTCATCTTTTTAACAAATACAAAACTAATATATCATTAGCAACTGAATAACATCACTTGTTATTTATTATACCCCCAAACAAGCTTTATTACACCCCAGGCCTCTAGATTAAGCGAATTTGGGCGATGAATTCTCAACTGTCCAACATTTATAACTATAGTATTCTCAACTGTCCAGAATTGCCAAAGTAAACAATTAGGATTAATGTGTTTATTCAAGAATTATAGCTTATTTCGGTAAACTGTTCAATTGTCACTCATCACTTGAAGTATAACTCTCTATTGAAAATAATCACTTATGTTAATTAGTTAAAAAGTGAGGGACACTATAAACACTTTACCCAACGCTAGTAGAAGAAAACACTCTTTAAAAAATTTCTCTTATATCCATTTTTTTTTCATTTTTTGCTTCCAAAACATAACTGATGACTCCTCATTGGAACGAGCTCGTTTCGCTCGTTCCAATGAGGGGTCCTAAACTATGGCTTGAAAGCAAAAAATTAAAATCTAAAAAAAAAACTGCATGGCGATTTCCGTATATAGCAATGGCCGGTTTTTGGCCGTTATTTTAAACAGTTTATATCTGAATGCTGGAAGCGCGACAAACCAGCGACTAAGCGGAAAAGAATTATAATTATTATTATTATTATTATTATTATTATTATTATTATTATTATATAATGTAATTACGGGTGTGAATTGACTGATCTGAGTCAATAGCCCCCCCCCCCCCACACCTCCCCCACCCCACCGTGTGGTTGCAGGCCTGCATATAACATAAACCTGTTTTGTTATGGGTTTTTTTTATTTACTTCATTTCCGTTTCATTTATATTTTTTCATCAAACAAATCAATAGTCATACTTTTTGTCATTTTGAATATATTCTGTTCATCAACTGGTACCGTGTCTGTCAAAGATGGCTGCTTTGGATTCTGATCACCCTCGGAGGCAAGATATGGTTGTTCAGCAGCCTGCGTTTTAACTACCCAGACATCTTCTGCCAGTAGCATCAAAACCTCCCCTCTCAACTCTGTTAAAACTTCATCATCCTCAACCTCTATGCCATCCTTTTCAGTGACAAGTTTTTTAATATCCTTGGATAGTGTTACTGACGCTGAAAATTGTTTTGAGGATACTTTCTTAACACAAAATCAAAACATTTGCAAGTCGAAGAAGCTTACTTCTCACCATAAGATAAGATACATTTTATGGCATTACCACAATGGGTATAGCACAAGACTAGGATAAACATTTGCATAATATTACATTCAAAAACATTTCAGGATCACAATTATATTCAGTTTAGCACAGCATTCCACACTCTATATATAGTCCCAACCCCCCAAAATATTTTATATGTCACACTTTTTTTTCAAAGTCTGGGTGTATTCCACGGGAAACACCCCCAGCCCGGGCCCCAACAAAAGTAATTACCCTCACATTCGCACATGTTGGCAATGATAATTATCGAAAAAAGCTTATTTAACACAAATATTAATTAACACTTTGAAGCCGACGGACGAGTACACTCACCACGATGCTGTGGAGAAGTTCTAGCCTGACAAGGAAGATATGGTTGACCTGGGCAGCCATTTCTAGTCAAGTGTCGTCTGCCCGGAGAGGTAGACGACACTTCACCAGAAACAGCTGCAGGCCTGCATGTATTGATAATTTTGGTTTTCAGAAAACTAACCGAGAGGTTCCCGGCTTCAAAGTGTTAATATGACAAGGATCTAAATATTAAAACTGTACAAGAAAAACTAACATTACTCACCTTTAGACTTGAGTTCCTCTATCGTCTCAGCTTTAATATATTTTCTGTTATTTCCAGAAGCATCGCATATTTTAATCAACATTTTCCAAAACTCCTGATAAATGCAGTATAGTCTAATTTACTGTTGGAAAATACCAAAATTAAAATAAAAAACAGGGAGGTTTTTTGACAGTTCAGCAGTAAGCATACATGTACAGTGACAATAATTACATTATAATAGACCCTTATCTTGGTGGCATTTACATTGAACAAATTTACTGGTTCGTACATCGAGGGTTTTTTTTTTCTTCAAAACACTCACCATAAAAAAAGGATTTGTCAGTCGCTATATACTGTATTTGGAGAGTAGATTATAACTAAGACAGCTGCAGTATGAAGTTTCATGTCTACGTCCGAAGTAAGGGAACTGGTGGTTGATTCGCTGAAATAAATGCTGCATATTCTGCTTTTATTATAGTACAGTCGCCGTGGACTGGGCTTAATCCACGCGTGGGCAGTGATGTCCACGCATGGGTTTACAGCGTAATAAAAATCATCAGCAAAATCTTAATTAATGAAGCACCGGGTTGTATCCGGTGCTTCATTAATTAAATTTGTTATGATTTTTCCTATCATTAATTCTTGGAATCTAATATTATTGCGTCCATGGAAATATTGCCCACTCGTGGAAAGTGACGTGTCCACGGCGGCCGTACTATAGCGCAGAGAATATCAATTATTACCCGAGTGGAACACTGATCTCTAAACAACAGGATTCCTGGAACGCACATTGGTCAGGTATAGAAAGGTGTCACACATGCCGCCATTCTGGGGGTGGCGGTGTGGGGTGACGGTGTGCAATTGTTACTATAAGTAGACAATGCACAACAAAAAACATCACATTATTTGGAAGGTTTTTCAGTTTTCTGAGGCCTCGCAACCGCAGATCGTTTTTAACCCTTTACCCAACGTAGCGGAAAAAAACCGGCCAGCGCTATTCTCAAAAATCGCCAATTAATTTTCATTATTTTTTTTCATTTTTTGTCCCCAAAACATGGGTTATGACCCCTCGTTGGAACGAGCTCGTTCCAAAGAGGGGTCATAACCTATGTTTTTGAGACAAAAAATGAAAAAACATTAGTTATTCAATAATTTTCTTTTGCAAGTGTCGACTACTTTCCATGTTAGGTAAAGGGTTAAGATTATACTTTGATGTCTATGAAAATTGAATATGTTGATAATGTGTACATTTTTCAAGGCAATAGAAATTGAATGTTTACAGCATATTTTATACACAAAAACAAGTGTAAAGATTGGAAAGTTGATGCCTTGTTACTAATTTTCGTGCTTGGCTTTCGTTTGATAATGTGAAAGCCTTTACGGTGTGATATCAAATCACAGTGTAACAGTTTTTTCACGTCGTCAAACGTCGTCGATGCTAGGAGATACTGTACTGACTGAGTTGACGCCATCTTGAGGGAGGCAGACTGAGTTGCAGCGTTTCTCGCTGACATGCCAGCAATCAAGTAAACCAATGTGGTGCTGACTGAAAACGATGGAGTTGCTATAAGTGGTCGTTATGCTCAAGAAGCAATCAGTGGATGGAATAATCCAGAATGATTTAAGGTGGGGGTGGGGTGGGGGAGGGTCGGATTGAGTTGCGACGTATTCTGCTGACGCCCCAACAATCCAGTTGCATATACATCATTAGGGATAAAAGGTACTCTCCCATAAATTGTAACCAGACAAACGCATGTAAACAAATTTTTATTTCCAAAAATAATTTAGTACTCTACCCGTTAAACACTCATTTTCTTTGAATTGACACAAAAAAATGTTTCTCGATCGATTTAGCAGTCTTTGATGACATTACCACAACTATTATATATGTTTGTTTATTAAATATTATAAATGAATACTCACCACAGCTGTAGTTTTATGAATACGCCAAACAGTTCAACTAGTTCTGATAATATTTTGATGTTATCACTGTGCATTAACCCTTTACCCAACGAATCGGCCGCATCCGCCCGCGTAATATGTAAATTCAGCATTTGAAAAAATATTATTTTTCAAAAAATTTCAACAAAACCATATCATGTGACCCCTCGTTGGGACGATCTCGTCGAGCTCTTTCCAACGAGGGGTCACATAATATGGTTTTGTTGAATTTTTTTGAAAAATTTGAAAAAATAATATTTAAAATAATAATTTTGATATCGTCTAAGTTGGGTAAAGGGTTAAATACTTATTGATAATTGTAGTTGCGCGCAACTTCGACAAAAAATGGGTAAACGAACAGCCCATAACAGCGTCGAATTCCTTACGTAATATACTGGTGGTCTGAGATATTGCATCACTACATGGGTAATTAGTTCACAAGCGTGTGTACTTTATATCCATGTTTCACAACTGTATATTCTTGGAGCTTGTAAACCAGATATATTCGTCGAATCGAATAAACCAACGCGATTTTCGAACTCTAACCGATTTTGAATAGAATCCGATACCGCTGAAAATCCTCCATAATTGAGAGATTATTTCTGGTGAGAGTTGCGCGTTCGCGCTGCCGGGTGTCACTTTCACTAAAAAAAATTGTTTGGCACGAAACATGCAGCATTTTGCATCAAAATGTGCCACCAAAAATGCAATTTTGGTCGGCCTGAAAGGCTTTGTAGTTTAAGAATTTTTACAATGCTTCGTTTTCAATAAAATCGCCGTCTAACGACAGAGGCAAGACAAAGTTCACACCTGTCAAGTAATGTACAGGCAACAGGTATAACCGTGGCTCATTGTTATGGGTCAACTGAATCAATAATTTATCCTCTTAATCAAATTATCAAACTACTTTTTTGTTACTTGATGTTTTTTTTTATCTTGCTTAATCTTTTTATAATCCTTCTGGAAGATAATAAATTAGCTACTACTTTATTTGGAGTGAATGAACTGTGAGTAAATAATCACGAAATTATTTATTTATTTATTTATTAGATTTGTTTTGTTTTCATTATCTATATTTTGTTTATCATTTGTGGGTTTTTGGCATCAAAAATACTTACATGTGCCAGGTAATAATAAATTAAAATATCGTTCTTCGAGTGCGGTGAGGCGCCATCTGCAATACTTTGCAGATGGCTCCTTGTTGC
This sequence comes from Pictodentalium vernedei, assembly GCA_031216915.1. Lineage (NCBI taxonomy): Eukaryota > Metazoa > Mollusca > Scaphopoda > Dentaliida > Dentaliidae > Pictodentalium > Pictodentalium vernedei. Next base: position 231,278,089 of record CM062297.1, on the reverse strand, counting down.
ACTCAAAGGATGATACATTGTTTTATGACAAGCCTGTTATATGATATCCCCATCTACAGCAACACTAAACCATGCGGAAAATGAAAATCTGTTCCGCACATACATGCGGAACGGAAATCATTGACAGACTATTTTAATAAAGAAACTTAATTTCTCTGGAATTTTCCGCAAATCGTGCACCGCAATTACAATTTGAATCGCAAGCGTTAGCTAAAAATCGTCGCCTGAGTTCCAATGTGTTCTATGTGCCAGTCGGCACATAGAACACATTGGATCTCGGGCGACGAAATAGTAATACGGGTTCCCCTCGCACATTTTGTTGGCGATAAAATATGTTTTTTTTTGGTAATAGTTGTCAAATGAATTGCTGAGTGCCCTTTTAATAATGTTTTTTATAGACGTGAAGGTGTGTAATAAACAGAACGGCACGCGTGTGTGAATGGATTAATCGATATGGCACTTGTGCCAGCGCGGAAGGCTACAACTCGAGGCCTGCGGCCTCTCGTTCTTTCCTTCTGCGCCAGGCACTCATACCATATCAATTAAACCATTCACACACGCGTGTCGTTCTGTGTAGAAATTGCTCTTATTTATAATCAGATTCCATTTGGCGCCCAAAAAATTCATTTGGTACAGAAAATTCCACTTGACACACAAAAATTTCGGGCCAGCCTGAACACCCTCTATATCAATATAGAATGCTCGTTTATAACCTATTTCCACCATAGAAGTGACAACAATAAACCGTTTCATGTTGAAATAGCGAAATACGATATTTAAAAAGACAATCCTTCCCTGCGTAACAGGTGGAAATTATTGATCTAATTCCAACTCGCCGTGGCATGGTCCGGCCCTCTGCTCCCCGCCTCTCTCAGTTCATATTTTAGTGTTACCTGGAAGAGCCACTCAGCACCGAAAATACCATACAAATAAGGTTTTCTTGTTCTTATTGGAGATCACGGTGGGGGATAAGAAATGATTTTGTTAAAAACGTTTGATTAAATTTTTTCGCATCGTCAGCTGGTTTTAGCACCTGGAAGGATTACGATTCAGTCTTCAACTCAACACAGTTTGCTTACCCAAGAAATATATTCGTTCCCCAATAGCACATATCTTCCCAATCCCTTATCAAACACAAGCTAGAGATGTCAGTGCCATTGCGTTCTCCTGATTAAATGAATTTCGTTTTACCGTTCCAACAATATATTTCTTATGGACCCTTATTGGAACAAACCCGGGGTGATTGTACCTTGTGGGAGTAATGAACAACAGTGCCTTGTATGTTTATTTATAGCAATCGCAACGAAAATTTTCATTCTTATCAACCATTAACGTCTCAGATTAATTTTTGCAATAATTACTACCTCATTTATATGCACATATCATTTTATTGAGTTAATTTCGACAAATATTGTGGAAACAGACTTTTCCCCTCCTGCCAAGTAAAACTAATCATTGTATACCTATATTTCATCACTTAACCCTTTAACCAACGTAACGGCAAAAACCGACCAGCCCTTTTCACAAAAATCGCATTCAATTTTCATTATTTTGTCTCAAAAACATAGGTTATGACCCCTCATTGGAGCGAGCTCGTTGAGCTCGTTCCAATAAGGGGTCATAAGCTATGTTTTTTGACGCAAAAAAATGAAAAAAATGAGTTATTCAAGAATTTTATTTGCATGTGTCGTCTGCCTTTCATGTTAGGTAAAGGGTTAAAGGTGTTCCTGAGAGATCGAGAATCACTTTTTTTATAAACCTTCCCCACTTTTTCCATTACAAAATATTGAAATCGCACGTTTCTTCTTTTACTGGCTGAGTGGTCGAAGCCACTATCGTGGCTCTACTCGAAGGTGCAGAAAGCCACACCAGTGGTTCTGCACTGTATGTATAACCTTGCTATTTGTACAGTAGTAGAAATAAAATGTTCATATAAAAATGTTTTGTTACAATTTATTGGAGAGTGCCAATAGGCACTCTCCAATTAATAGTCACAAAGCCATTACTTATGAACAAGATCTTGATAAAGTAAGCCCCCCCCCCCCCTCCCCCCCGCTAGAAGCATTGTATCTGAAAAAATACTCATGTTACAAATCACCTTTGAAAAACAATTTAGGCCCCCACCAGTTAATATGTAATTTGTCTGCCATTTTCGGCTGCATAATAGCAGTTTGTATGCTCATGGACCCTTATTAGAAAGTGTATTCTGATCTGATGTCAAAACGATAATTCAAGACTTCATGTAGTTACGCCCCTTTTGGATTTTGAAGAGTTTGAAGAAGCAACCTTACCCACGTATAGACATCAGCTGTATGGATAACAAATGAGAGATAATATTTTGCTTTATTACCGCACTTGGGTAATGCATATTACATGTGGGTTTAGCACTGAAAAAAGTTTATACCTATAGCAGCTGTGACGTCACTAACGTCAGCATATGTTCTCTCTGTAACTGATTTGCTGGAATCTCAGCCCAAACCGTCGCAACCCAGTTCCCTCTCCCACTCCAAGATGGCATCAGACCAGCCGACGCGTTACCGCCTCCAATCAGTGACGTCACATCCCAACAGGTTTAGCATCATCAAACACCAAACGAAAGCCTAGCGCGAAAACCACTCTAACACGGTATCAATTTTTCAAAATCGGAACTTGTTTTTTGGTCAACGATAACTGAAATATGTTATATTCAATTTGCACTGCCGCGTGAATATGTCCACTTCACCGGCATATCCATTTTGCGCAGACACCAAAGTATTTTCATCAAAGAGCGGTCGGTGACCGCGAGGCGTTAAAAAATCGGTAACTTTTGAGACAATGTTGTTGTTATTAAACATTGTTTATTTATACCAACATTTGTAACCTGCAATTTTAGAGGCAGGTGAGACACTTTTCCACTTGTCCCCAAAGTGCTCCAGTAGTCTCATGTATTCTTGTGCCCTATTTGGGAAAGGGTCCAGGGGCCCATGCCATTGGCAAAATTGCGTCATGGTGTCTCCAAATGGGTTTTTTTTTGGGGGGGGGGGGTTGGGTTGGGGGGGGGGGGGGTATACAAAGACTGAGAAATTTTACATTCCAACTGAACAGAGAACATTACGGCCGATACATAAGCAACTAGAAGTAAGTTTTTATAACAAACAGTCACATTGAGTCATGTTGACCACAGTCTCCGCAGTCTTTGTTAAACTGTTCTTATACTATTAAAGAAGAACTTATCATTTGCCTTTGAATTCAGACACTTTTTATGCTTCGTTCTGTAAGCAATTAAAATTTAATGCACAACTAGTGTCCTGAACTGGGTGGTCATAAGGCCTCAGAAAACCAATGGTTTTCTGAGGCCTTATGACCACCCTGTTCTGAACACTAATTGTTACCAAGAGCGAGTTGATATCTAAGACCTCAATCCTGTCCAGGGGCAAGTACTATAAAACTTTTACAATCGCATTTTCTAGACTTGTATTTTCGAGTTATAACTTTAAATGGGTTAAAATGAACCAGTAGCATTTTCAAAGATCTGGCAATTTGCCAACCGTTTCGTTTAAAATGCCAATGATTCATTTTAGTCAGTTACAGTAATAGGTTGAAAAAAAAACAATTCTTGTACTGGCTCCAGATGGGAAACAATATCACGACGCATGTGCCTGTTTGTAATGTGTTAAGCTGAGTATCAAATTTTTCATTACAATCACACTTCCGAGTATGACATCACTGCAGCGCTATTGTGAAATACTGGCGTAATTAATGTTCTGCACACCTGATAAAATCCGTATCGAGTTCAATGAGAGACTGGGAGATTAGCAAGATGAGTAACAACGGAGTCTATTTGTTCTGACAGATAAACCATCAATATGGACTTGTTTGTTGTATTTACATTAACTGTTGAGATTTTTGATGAGAGTTTTGCATGCGACCTTAATGGCAAAAGAAGAATTCCGTGCACAAATCAATTTGAGTGTTTGCGAATATAACCGTAACATGAGAAATCAGAACGATCGAGTTTCCGATTCGACCGACCCTTGTGTATTGAAATAATGGTGGTAGCGTCACTCAATATTGTCACGTCTATTACATCAATAGCCGCACTGACAGATCAAGAGGTTTTAATCCTCTCGTGATTTACATCTCATGCAACCTAATGGTTGGACCATGTAAGCGGAGAACGGATCGCGGCTCAAGATTAATCGAATCAATCCGCGCAATTCACTTAAAATGTTTGAGTGACAAACGGGTTCATATCCAATTTATAATGTCAATGTTGAAGATGACACTGAGTTCGCCGTGTAATTGCCCCAGACAATATAAAGAACCCATGAGAAATGTTACACACAATCGAATGCATTGATTTCGAGTTCTGGTATTCACAGGTTAAAGAGCCTGCGATTTATCATATTTCAGACCCATTTCGTTGATTAAATCTCAAAATTCAAACTTATAAACGCATGAAAGTGAATGATGTATCCCTTACCCCTACCAGGAACGTGGTTATATAATTCTATGAATCACATCAGTGCGCCGTGCCTTTAAAACACGTGGGAAGCATCGTCAGTGTTCGTGGTGGAAGAATGGAGTGCGTGAAAACCAAATCTGACCAGAAATTGTTGAATTTCAGCGGTTGTGTTTGAACGTAATCAACATAGAGGTGACACAAAAGGGGGTTAACTCTTTCAACACGAGAGGCCGCTTTTCCGGTCCAGGAACACGATACGTCATAATTTCATTAAGAGGATGGCTACTAAGTGAACGTGTGTGGTAGAACAATTAATATTTTCAACGTGCAGCCTGCAGGCTGCAAGTTGAAAATATTAATTGCTCTACTCCCAAATAATGGATATGGACTCTTCCAATTTCTGCCATTTATCTGGCATGGGAGATACCACCAGTGTTCAAAGGGTTAAGGGTGTGTGATATCACTTCTCTCTTACTAGTAATCTTACACTTTCTCAAAAGAGTAGACTTGATACTTGGACTTGTGTTACAGTACGTGGAGAGTGGATTGTCACTAAATCACCCGCGGAGTGGAGTTATCACCCAAGCTATAACTTTCAAATTGTGTACATATCGACAAAAAAAGAAGCAATGTTTCAGCCAATGGACCTCCGGGTTTAACCCGGAGGTCCATTGGCTGAAACTTTGCTTGTACCAGTTTTGCTTTGCAACAAATTTGCAATTATTTCTTGGGTGGAATCTCCACTCTGCGGGTGATTTAGTGATAATACACTCTCCACGTACTGTACATACACATTTGGGCATACAAATGGACGACGATGGAATCCTATTCGGGCTGTTGGGTTCAGAGTATAATCAATTTGGAGTACGGTGTGGAGCACTGGCGAAGCGAGACCAGTTCTCGTTAGATCATCGAAGTTAAGCAACGTCGGTTATCCTTGGATGGTTGACCACTCGGCGACTGATTCGCGTGCTTCCCGTAGTTGTGGCTGGGGTACGATCAGCGAAGTTTGAGTGTGTGACTCTGCAACGTTGAATCACGTGCCAGCTGCGAACGTTGGGAATTTTCACCAGTACGACGCAATCCTCACCATACCTAGGTGTAAGATAGGAACCTGTTGAGGCGCATGGCTTGTGTGCCCGTCTGTAGAGCAGCGGCAGTATGCTCCGTTGAGTTGAGCTGAGAATGTCATAGAATGAATGTGTACGTCTATGATACGGGGTAATAATGTAAGTCAGAGAGCACTTTGGTGGATTCTCGACATTAACACTGCATTATTATTATTATTAATTAATTAAATAAGAGGTTGCGTCACGACTACGTCATGTGTATTTAATTTATTCACAAATAAATTTCGGAGTTTTATAAGTATGGATCCGAATGACTAATATTCTAACTACATGATCAAGGCATGCCTTCAATACGAAGGCATGCCTTAATGATGCAGATGGAATTTTAGCCAGTCGGAACTTGAGTCATCACGGTCGGAACAAATCAAGTTTACCTCTCTCCCCAATCGATCATCTTTGCAACCGGCCATGGTCGCGTATTTATCTTAATATCTTTTAAACCGACGCATATTTTCTTGCCCTTGGCAAACCTTTTAGCATCTGAAGTAAAAAGTTATGTCTGATATCCCGCTTGACAGAATTCCTTGAGCCTCGTCAAAATACTTCTCATGGTTTACAGTCCCAGTTCTATTTGAGGTGAAGAGAATCACAAAAAACTGATATCAACTGGTGACTGGTAGATGATTGGCACACTGTGCCTTGCAGTTTTCACCTCGTCACTTGACTTCATATGCATTCAATCCTCATTCAATGGACTTGTCTAGTCCAAGAGAGTATGTGAGGGTTTAAGATTTCGATCATTATGAAGGCCTTCTTTTGAGAAAAATCATCTTTTTTAATTTCTGTCGGAATGTTGGAGTATTTTTGTTATTGACCAAAACGGGTGATGCAAAACGGTTGAGTCAATTTACAGCAAAGCAAGTCTGAACCCTTGCAACCTGGTATGCATAATTGTTGGCGTCGAACCAACGTTGGCGGTGTATGAGTAGACAAAACAAACACCTAACTGGACAGGAGGGACAATTATAATTCAAGTCCATAGCTCTATGATAGGGCTGTGGGGTTAATTTAATACCGCACCTCTCAAGAACAACATGATAGGCGTTCAGGGTCGTCGCGACGATGATCGTTTGAGGAGGGAGGGGGGGGGGGGGTACAAATTAGATTTGTTCCGACTTTGGTGGCTCAAGTCACGACGGATTAAACATTCCATCTACACCATCAAGGCATGCCTTCGTTGACGTAGCTGAATATTAGTCAGTCGGGATTATAGTTCAAAGACTCAAGGCTTCTTTGGAATTTATTTTTGTATACATAAAATATACTTGTAGTACGGCAGTCGTGACGCAACCTTTTATTTTATTGCCACGTTCGGAACCGGTTCCCCAAATTGGTCATGCACCCAACAACCCGAATGTGGTACCATTGGCCTCGGTTTGTGTGATGGACTGTGCGTGTGACACAAGTCCAAGTTTTAGATTCTGCCTCGTAATAAAGCGTTTGCTTACAAGCAAAAGTGGATCGATATCTAAGGCTCAAACACAGATTAAAATGCCTCGATTGGAAACAATGGGGGTAATGGGAGCTAGTGAAACTGAAGGCCCCACTCCCAGGATGTCAGGGCACCATCCTAGGTGACCCAAGGTGGTGGTGGTGTCATGGGGTGGTGGTTGGTAGAAAATTTTATTCTATTCTTATTCAAGAGCATGTCTCGCTAGCCCAGAGCAAAGAAATGTTGGGACGGAGAGCTGTTACGTGACTGGCCGGTCAGGTTAAACAAAGGTATAGTGGAACAGAATACTTGCATGTATGCTGGAGCTGTCGTGATAATTTGACGACTGCTGGATAACGACTAAATTTAGCAACGCAGCTGAGAAAATTTTTTTTATTAGGAGCACAATGAAACTGGAGCCCGGACGTTACCCTACTACAGTTGAGTGCCGCGTGCATTGCCAGACTGGGCTGCACAAACTCAGTGCAGTAATTAACGAGACGGACCTTTTGGTACTGAATTTTTAGTGGTTAGTAATGTTTACAAAATCGTTTTTATGTTTTCTCGTATTGGATGTTTTTAAGATATTTGGGGATAAAAAAGTACCTGCCTCGAGCGAGTGCCCTTCGTTTAGATTGTGTAATTTAATGTATGATCTCAGGGAACCAGATTTCGGAACTGGATTTTCGGAATTGGATTTATAAGACTTTTCATTAATTTTAGCCCCATTTGGGGTGGTATCTGTTGTAGTGGGATAGCTGTGAAGAAGAAAAATGAAGCCTTGGCTACTTTGTTTGCAAGCATGTCCCGCTCAACCCCAAACTGCCCTTTCCTTTCAAGTTTTAATCCAAGGTGGGTGGAGTTTTCTACTTCGTTGATAGTGACGTCAATGCTCCTCATACTCGGCGGGTTTTGGTATGACTTATTTTTAGAGAAAACCACGGCTTTTCCCACCATTTGAGATCCATTACTTTTTAATTATTATTTTTTAAATTTTTTCTTCAGACACCCACCCCCTAAATAAATAAAAAATGAAGAAAAAAAACCCCAATAATAAACGTCACAGATTCGTCCCGCTATCCCATTCCGATCCATATCATTCATATTTTGAATAAAACTTATGGAAAGAAAATAACTCATATAATACTTAAAATCGGGAAACTTCACTAAGGTTGTCTGACAAAATACCATGCCAATACTATTTATTTATTTATTTATTGATGTTTAAGGTCACATATTTATGCACAATGGCTAATCATGACCGTGGCAGTTTTACGGGTGGAGGAAGCCGGAGTACCCGGAGAGAACCACCGAGCAACGACGAGCAGCTGTCAGCTCCCCAACATCGTAACACCGCACTGCAGCACAGGCAGGGTTAGATTGGTTGAAGACATGCGTACCATCGACGTGCAGTACGCCTTAGTACACGGCGTCACCGTGCCCCCACGCGGGCAATGGAGATGAAATGTCTTGCCCAAGGACACAACGCGGTTGCCGCAGGTGGGATTCGAACCGAGGTCCTCTCGGCTTGCAGCCTGCACCTCTACCTACTGAGCCACCGCGCTCCCATGATATACAAGGTTCATGTTCTCTTGTTGCTTTATATCGAATATTGAACAAACAATGGAGTTTGTTACTGAAAAGTTTTACATGCTTGTCATTGTATCGGGCTAACGTTATCAGAGTCAACATCTCCTTCGTTCTCAGATTATTAACCCTTTACCCAACGAACCGGCCGAATCCGCCCGCATAATATGCAAATTCAGCAGTTGAAAAAATATTATTTTTCAAAAAATTTCAACACAACCATATCATGTGACCCCTCGGTGGAACGAGCTCGTCGAGCGCGTTCCAACGAGGGGTCACATGATATGGTTTTGTTGAAATTTTTTGAAAAACTTAAAAAAATGATATTTAAAATAACAAATTTTGATATCGTCTGCGTTGGGTAAAGGGTTTTAAAACCAAAAATGCGGTCTGGTTTGTCGGATCCATCGATCACTGTGTCGATTACCGGGATACAGAAATGAATTCACAATGTTCATCTGGTAAATAATGCACCCATCTTTGCATTATAGCATATCCCACTTTAACAATTTTTATTACTCACATTACCGTTAGGAAATAAGCTGAAAAACGCAAGTTTTCTTTATGTGTTCAGCTGAGCGACAGCCTTTTGAATCAAGCTGACAACCCGGTTTTCTTTGTCTGCAACAATAGAGCAACGACTCTTTCAAAAATTAATAAGTGTATTCATACCAAGGGTCTCAGAGGCGGTTTTGGTATGTCTCACGGGTGGCGTTATGCAACACCTGAAACAATTAACAAGAAAACCATTTTTTTTTTCAAAACAGAAAAGAATTAATTTTTTTTTTAAAATTAAAATGAAGGAGGGTTAGCAAAGACCCTTGACCGATTGTTCCTAATAGTGGGTAGAATTAGTCTGCCTGAAGAATAATTGTCCAGTATGCGAAATTTTCGAGTCAGATATTATTACCTGGTGCTGAAAAACACATTAATTCTGACATAAGCGTCCCTTAGTCAACCATTGTTTAATCTAAGCTAATTGTTCGTAGTATTTTGTCGGGGAAGCGATCATCGCGGCTTTTGTTAATCTAATGTGTAATTTATATGTATATAAACGCAGTTCTTGTATTATTTGATAACTATTCTGTTAGGGAGACGCCTCAGAAGGTTCATTCTTCACGTTTTTGGCGGAGGCTCCCGATTGTTCGTGAACCTTTGTTACTGCTGTATCTGGAGGTCCAGTACTGTCGCTGTAAATAAACGCTAATTCCCCAAGAACTCGTCTTCGAATTCTATTTCAACGATCCAGCTCTACCATCCCACTAGTTCGTAATTTTCACGTTACGAAACATATAATAAGTGACAACCAGACGTTGCCCCTGTGTGTCGGATATCCCGACACACAACAGCAACCTTCCGTTGTCACCTGACTTACACCCCCAAAACGCAACTAAAGAGATGCATGTTCTAGCCTTTAACCCTTTGTACCTGACAATATATCATCTATTATACGACGATTGTTGTGTGTATTCGATGTTACCAGATACAATGCGGGCAATGGGAAATGTGATAGATACCCTACACGAGGAATTCCGTCTACGTGTAAAAACGTCATCTAAGAACGCATCTGATTGGTCGTTACACTTCTGATTGACGTTATGGTGTGAATGATATGTTTCGACACCAAACAGTGTCAAGCTAGAAAGTAAACAGATCTCTTTAAAACTATCGACTTCATTCAAGTTTAATCGTTGTATAAATGCAAAACAAAACCCGACCATTGAAGGGTTTTTCCTTTATTTCACTCGCGCCTAAGGCGCCCCCGAAACACTTGAAAAACTACAATTCACGTCATTGATTAGTTTTTTCTATGTTTACAGCACCAGTAGCATATGTTACCGTTCGACGTCACCGCGCAGAACATTTGAACGAGGTTGCCCGTTCCGCAATTATTTCATCAACGGGGTGATTTGCAAACCGCTTCATTTTTCTAGATTTTTCACACGTGCAGCAGACGATGTTCCTAAGGAAGTGTTGTTTAAATTACAAATCAGTTTACGATTTGAACTTGAATGGAGTGACGTCGATCTTTATCTGCTATATTGATTATTTGTCCGGTGATGTCATAAGGGTCCACAAAATGTTTATTGTGTCATCGGTAAAAGTTGCCTTGTTCATTTCAAAAGGTGGGTATTGTGCTATGAGTATGTCTAATTGGAACATACACGTTATTGTGACGAATTGACGGTAACAAGACCTCAGGAGTACAGTTCAGAGCGTATGTTCAACCGAGACGCGAAGCTTCGCATCTCGGTTGAACATAAGCTCTGAACTGCAAACCTCAGACCATGTTACCGTCAATTCATCACAATAACTTATAATGTCCTAATTGATTTACAGACCATGGCTATCGGAAGGGTTATTCAATCCATTATGTTACAAACACTCCATTTAGTTCACGGTTAGTAGTAGACAAGTTGCTTCGCGCACCGCCAGTGGTATCCATCAATATCATACGCGTTCAATGAATTATGGTTTTCCAAATCCTCTTCACATTCCAAGTGTCCCGGCTTATCAGATTAATGGGTTTCTCGTGTCAAGGGACTTCCCACCGCACATTGCAATACAAGTAGAGTGTTTTCTTCATTGTCATTGTTGCTGGAAGGTCGAATTGAAAATACAAATTATTCAAACACGGAAAGTTTTGAGGACACTCAGAATCTTACAACAAACAATAGATTCCTTTTACTGTTGAGACCTATTTTTGTACTGTCTTTTGAAACTAAATAATTCCACAAGGCACATCCTCCACTTCAAACGGCTCTGAAGTATGATCTTTCTCGAACCGGCGCAGATAGGCGTTTATCCAGGGTCAGCGATATCCACCACCTGGCTCAGATGAGTGCAAACAAGGGCGTTGCGAGCGTGGGTTTAGGAAGTGACACCACAGTTATTTTTTGCAATCGGGAACTTTTCGTACGGATTAGAGTCTTTACAATAGATATCGAATCGCTTTTAGCAAATGATCGGCAAATGATCGTGTACTTTCTGTCGACGACGTCACACACACACAGTCAGTCATTTAAATTGATGGCTATGGTACTTCTTGATTCGGGCGGTTGGGTGCCCAGCATGATCAATTCGGAGCACAATACATTTGAATTAACCCTTTACCCAACGAATAGGCCACATCCACCCGCGTAATATGCAAATTAAGCGGCTGAAAAAAATACTATTTTAAAAAAAATTTCAACACAAAAGACATTTGAATTAACCCTTTGCCCAACGAATCGGCCACATCCACCCGCGTAATATGCAAATTCAGCAGCTGACAAAATACTATTTTTAAAAAAATTTCAACACAAAAGACATTTGAATTAACCCTTTGCCCAACGAATCGGCCACATCCACCCGCGTAATATGCAAATTCAGCAGCTGACAAAATACTATTTTTAAAAAAATTTCAACAAAACCATATCATGTGACCTCTCTTTGGAACGAGCTCGTCGAGATCGATGCAATGAGGTGTCACATGATACGGTTTTGTTGAATTTTTTTGAAACATTTTAAAAAACGATATTTAAAATAATAAATTTTGATATCGTCTGCGTATGTAACGGGTTAAAGAAATTGCTTCACGACTACTACATGTATATTTTATCTATTCACAAACACATTTCCAAGAGGTCATCAGTTTTGGAACTATAATACCGACTGACTCATATTCCAACAGCATCATCCAGGCATACCTTCGGAGATGGCGTGGCTTGATGATGAAGTTACAATATTTTATCAGTCGGAACTTAAGCCATCATAGTCGGGATTTTCCTTGTAATAGGAAAATCAACAAAATAAATTCACAAAACATTGTGGAAGACGAGTAAATAAATTAATTAATGTAACCCAAAATAGTTCCAAAAGTTGTGTATATCTTTATCGTCGAAGATAAAAACTTCTATCCTTCATTTGTAAAGATATAATTTTGTCTCACTACTATTTCAACTGATTTCCGAATATTTTAGGGCAAAGTATATAATAAATATGTATATCGAGAGAAATAGCGAGATAATTTTAAACTTGTCAAAAGCTGACCTTATACGAGGCCACCTCTCCACAAAACCCGATCCCTCCAGATGTTTGGCGGATAGTTGGACAGAAAGTGTCATCTTGGGACTTCACAGTTTCCTTTTGAGGAAAGGAAAAACACTGTACAGTTTCTAGATGCATTTTTCTAGCGATCTATGTAAGAATCTCCCAGAAGTAATTCTTATCTCATTAACTGACCCTTTCTTCCATCTTCAGTATACAAAATGATTCTATAAGCATGTAATTCGTACATTATGAGAGGTTGCGATTTATATCGTTTATGAGTAATAAATCTAGTAAATCTGCACCACTTAACGGCAGACTATATTTCGTTCTATTTTAAAGCACGTTAACCCTCTTTATCTAGCAAGAACGGCAGACGACACATGCAAACAAAATTATCGAATAACTCATTATTTTAATTTTTGCGCCCAAAACATAGCTCGTTCCAAAGAGGGATCATAAGCTATGTTTTGGAGACAAAAATGAAAAAATAATGAAAATTGAATGGTGATTTTTGTGAATAGCGCTGGTCGGTTTTGGCCGTTACGTTAGCTAAAGGGTGAAAAAATACAAAACTGATTCGTATACCTTGTGTTCAGGTCCAAGGTGGGTGCGTCACAGAATTTTTCCACCATATCAAGTTTACTGCAGGCAGTCGAAACCTATTATAGGAATGACCTGAATGACCCATGTTTGTCACTTTAAGTTACGAAAGGACCCAAATTAGTTTTATACACGTTTTTATAGCTCGCCTAATGGCTGTTTTTAGAGTTTCCGGGGCCCTAAGCGAATGTATAAAATGCCAAGAAAACGAGAGCCGAAGCTTTGAAGCCTCTGTGGTCTGGGTGCACCTGCAACAGAAAACTATTTAATTGGAATCTTAGACGCCCGCAACTATAAAATTTGCGTTCCACTGCGAGATGAAGGGGGCGCATCCATTATTTCGAACACCAAAATAAAACATTTGTTCAAGTTTGTTTCTTTGTTTGCTTATTTAGGTTTAGCGACACTATCAACAATTTGTCCTAGAAATGCATTGCGGGAACTGCGATCGGGACCATATGATAAAAAAGTTATGTCCATCTAAGGGAAAATGTGTAAAGTATAAGTATAACTATGTCACATCTGTACGCCGATCAACATCTACTTCACAAAGAACAGTCAAGATCAATTAAGTTAAAAATACAAGAAGAAGTGACCATGATTCCGATTCCCTCGTGTATAGCCTTGACATTGACCCATTGAAGGGCGCAATAAATTCGGATTCAAGTTCCAATCTGACAGAGGATCCAAAGTCAATATTCCACCTTACACATTTATAGGCCAGCTAAGTATCACTGATCTGAAACGCCTCCCAAACAGTCATTGGCTTACAATGGGAATGTCCAAAAACATTTGGTCAGTATAACTAACCTCTCATGTTTCTTTAGAATTTAAACTTCTAGAATACATTGTTGAAACTAATGCGCCTCCACAATCTTTGAATTAAAGTCATGTGTGAAATTAGAATTGGTTAAACTTGCTTACACTGTTGATTCCACAAATATTAGCAGCAGTATTTCCAGGGTCATAGTAACCGGGGGCACATCCAATGATGCATCCATCGCGCAAAGTACCAGTTGGTTTACCCGATCGACTCAAAGACGAATTTTAGCACAGTGAAAAATATGAAAAGTTCCAACAATGCATTACTTCACTCGTTGAAGTCAACATACCCAGTCATGAAAATTACGCATTTGATTTAACTCGAAAGATTTGAATCGCGCAATTATGCGTCCACTAGCCGTTGCGTACACACAACAAAATGCATCCAATCCTGCCAGAGGCTCAACATGTCACAGAACTGGATGCGACTTCTATATATTGTGCCATAAAGCTGACAATATTCATTGGTCGTTGCCGGTTTCTATGCTGACCGTTTGGTTAACAGGACAAATGTTAGCGCAGAATTGATAAGGCGTACGAAATGTTTGATGGCGTTGAAGCAATACGCTCTAAAATCAGTTGCGTTAAAAATGAACCCAAATCAACTGTGTTGAGTGAATATGAACCCAAATGGGTTCATATTCACTCAACCCAGTTGATTTGGCTTCATGTTAAACACAGCTGATTTTAGAGTGTAGCTGGTGACATTTTAGTTAAACGAAAAACTCACCAGGAGCAGGAACCTGACCATCGCAATGCACACCATCACTCACGTGAATGGGAATTTAAATCAAACAAAAAGTTACTTCTCATAAAAATATCTTATGTTGACCCGATCTTTCAGAGCTACTCACAATCACTAAAATGAAAACGTGCCAAAATAGGTCACAATTTGAAACCGAAGTTGGAATAGTGAATTATGTGTCAAAATTTGCCCAAAATCGTGCTAACATTATAAACTCAATTCGCAAGCAAACGATGTTGAATTCACCTATGATCAACCTCAAATTTCAGATAAAAAAGATACCATTACACAATCTCCAGTTTTAGTCTCATATCATCCACAAAGCGGTGTTTATAGGGGTAGATGCTTCAAAATATGGATTGGGCGCAGCACTGTTACCAGGCGCGTAAGAATCTAGGGGTAAAAGAAGCATTTTGGGGCGTCCGCAGACATATCAGGATGATCGAAATCTTGAGATGGAGGAGGCATTGTGGTGGTTAAATTCCTCACGTTTTGGTGTGACCGAATGATGTTTTTTTAAAAATGTTTTCAAGACGGCCGGATGTGGACCTCTCTCAGAGACAACTTTTGAAAAATATGGCGCTATTGGGAGGCATTTTGAGGCTCAATTTTAACCAAGCGTGGTATGACATATGTAATTGATTAGTTGACGCCCCAAGCAGATTGTAGAATTCACAGGCCTTAAAATTTGCCTCGATTCACGAGAATCAGTTTCGATTCTCGCGAGCTCCTGTTGCGAGAATCAATTTTCAGTTCTTAAATATTTTGAATTTGAGAGTACTGTTATGTGAGTGTAACATTTACATATGCCATAGTAAAGGGCAAACGTCATAGTTTTTTTCAGAGAGTTTTCCCTTTATGGGCCCAGTTTCCATTTTGTCAAGTTTCTCACACATGTACACGTAGAACACATGTTCCAACATACAGGCTTTTGGTGGTCTGGCTGATGGAAATTACAGTATCGTGGCAGTGGTGTCTAGTGAAGTCTTGGCTGCCTATATAGGCAGCCAAGACTTCACTTTCCACCACTGCTAAGTGTAGTTTTTTACCTTATTATGAGGGGGCAAAGACAGAGCATTCTCTTGGCTTGTTAAAGCCACCTTTAGAATCTACGACAAGAATCAAATGAACATTTTGCGCGAATCTAAGTTGATTCTCGTTGTTTTCCTTGCGAGAATCATTTGCGGGAATCGATTTGGATTCGCGAATGAATTTTAATCCCAGAATTTAGGATTCTTAGGATGAGGGTCATGGGGATCTGTTGGGGCCAGGCTACCCCAGACCCCTCCCTCCCACCCCCGAATGTTATAAGGTGGCAAACCAGTGACATATATGCCTCAAAATCGCTTGATCCCATTGACATCAACTGCTGACATATATGCCTCAAAATCGCTTGATCCCATTGACATCAACTGCGCTCTTATAGAATAAGAAATGTCTGTCGCTTTTAGTTACTGACGTTTTCACCACAATGTCTAGTGGCGATATCTTCGTTGGTTTGTTAATTGGGTTTAAAGACACTTTCAACGGCTATGTGTACGTCATTTCAGACAGTGTTATGGGTGGAGGAAATCGGAGCACCCGGAGAGAACCGCCGAGCTTTGGCGAGCAACTGCTAGATTTTTTAACTTAGTAACTCTGCAAAAGCAGAGAGTTATCAGCTGGAGGCAAGAGCACCATCGACGTGCTGTGCGCATTAGAACATAACGCCATCCCCCTTCACCACGTTGGCAAGAGGGATGAAATGTCTAGACTAAGAACAGAACACAGGTACCGATGGATAGGATCGAACAGTCGACATTTCGCTCAAAGTCTAATTCTCAAAACACTGCGTCGTCTGAGTACTAGAAGGTCGTATCTCCATTTGTCTAATGTCGGAGAAAAATGAATTTTAATTTTTAGCATCTTGGTTTATTATTACCAAATGACCGAGTTTGGTCGCAATCACTTTGGGGCAATGGGGAATGTTGTTTTAACCATTGATGCAAATTTTCGTGGTTAAGGGATTGCGCATAAATAAGCAATTGGCAAAAATATGATTGAATATATGTCATATTTCTTATGGATTGGCCGTTCCACTTCAGGATCAGAAAGCCCAAGGAGATAGGGCTTTCTAGCACCAATTACTGTGTACTGTTACTCACGTGTGCAAAATGCATGACTGTGTCGTACACATTAAACGTTTTAATACTATTATGTCGCTTGGGTAAGTAATCTCAAATAGACTTAAGATAAACAGATAGCTATTACACACGCACTGGAACACAAAGGGCGTGTAATCAACAGCTCCATAAGATGCATGTTTGAGCGTTTCTGTGTATAAATGTTTGGAAACAAGATTGGCATTCATTAACACACACACACACGCTCCCGCATGCATCTTAAAAAGTTTTTGTTATACTCAAAATTCCACACGGGAACCCCTGGAAGTGAAGCAGTGCCTTTTTACTGTGGTAAACAAATCCTGTTTCACTGGTGAAATAGGGCCCTGTAACCAATGCCTGGGTGGAGGTATTTTAAAATTGGAAGCATTTGGGGTAAACGATTGGCAAAACCTGACTTTACCCCCTTTGTTGTAGTTACACTCAGGCATGGCTACAGAAACGTCTGGCGATTTGTTTTAATGGTGGCGGTCCCAAGGACAAACTAAAAACAATTTCGAGGTACCTGAGGTTTCCACTAGCAAGACCATCAGCATTATCTTAATAAAAACTGGTTTAATAAACCACCATAGAAATGCAGTAAAATGAAACTAAAAAAATTATTAACAAACGCTGTTGTTCTTGCATTAACTTAATAATGCAATGCCCGCGTCCATGGACTACACCATTAAGAACGTAATACTGATTTGGTTTTCTCATAGTAATTTGATCTCCCGAAAAGAACTGATAACTCGACTCCGTTAACAATGTTACAAAAATGAATTGACAAATTTAACAACAACAAAAAAAAAAATGCCAGCATGAAATTTAGTTTCGCAAATAAATGCTATTTCTAAAGAAAAGGGTTGTACCAAAGGTGAACATTAAGTGATTCAAGATTTCGGTAGCAACGTTTGATATAATCAAATTTTATTGTGTGAGTGATCCATTCGCACATTAAAATCTGATTATATTAAACGATGCCACCGAAACTTTTCTTACTCCAGTAGTTTTCGCTACCAAATTTAATGAAAATAGTAAATAATTATTCATTAACAATAAAGGTAATTATCTCTGTCAAACCAACGAATAGTTTGTAAATTTGTTTTTGCAAATAAAAATGCCGTTCCGAGCAAAGACAAAAAATAACGAAACACACAAACTTGATGCGTTAAAAGGACAAGAAGACGCAAAATTGGAGACAAACCAACTATCCATTTGACCAAACCACATTGTTCATTTGAAAAAAATGATCTTCTGTTTTGTGTATACTTTTGCACGAATGTTCTCATTCCGATAAAATGAAATAACTTGAAAACGATAATCTGCTATTTTTCATAGAGGACATGCAGCTTTTTACAAAAAATATCAAGCTATCGTCTTCAACTTAATTTGAATTTGTTAAATCAGAACGAAGAGAGTATTATGTGAAATATAACATTATTTTTTTAAATGAATATTTAAGGAATGATCGTTTCTTTTTGTCTATTTCTTGAGTTATGAACCCCAGAAAACAAAGTCCAAACTGTGTAATTTACGCGATGTTTGGACTTTGTTTTTTGGGGTTCATAACTAAAAAAATAGACAAAAAGAAACGATCATTCCTTGTAATTAAACGTTCGCGATCCAAATAAATAAATAGTGTTAGTCGTCCTCTACTTCAGCGAACAAAGACTTAAAAACTAAAACTGGTAGACATATTATTTTTCTGGCATAAAAGAGGGCGCATAATATTGAAATGCGTATAGCAATTGACACACTTTCCAAGTCAAATGCACTTATGTCATTAAATTTTTTATTGACCAATGAATTACGTAATGCAAAGAAAACGTCATAAGCCACGCCTCCCTCAAATTTCATTCAACTGTTCACTTCACGTAAAAGTTACGTTCCGTGGTAGGTGGAAGTAGGCCATCAGTATTACATTGTATTTTGGTTTTGACCGTTTCCCGAGAACTTAAAAACACAGTTTGTAAAAGTGGAGTTAGATATAAAGCCAGATGACATGAAATTAGTTGAATTCAGGTAGTGTTCATTCATTGGAATTGGAAACTGAAATAGTGACCAGCCATTGTTTACAATACAATCGATTTGGGTAAAACGATGAACGCAGACGATCACCCAGTGTGCGTAAAAATTGAAATGTCAAATAAATACAGTTGTGAAGAAAAAGAAAAATTGACCCACCACGGTCATTTAAATATTTTATAAATATTTTCATGGTGATAAATTAGTAATGTAAATTTATTTTTCTTTTTCAGATTTAGAACGTGCCAGTGTTCTAACTTCTATTGATTTAACACCATGTTGCAACTCCGAAGACTGGTATTTTAGGGGCGTGGCTGGGGGCGGACCTAATTGTGTTTTTTTTCGGTTCATTGAGTTATGAAAAGAAAAAACAGAATCGTGTGAGCCAATCGTTTTATCTGAAAACGCATGAACCGAAAAAAAGTTTAATTATTGTGGTTTGTCCAAATGGATAGTTAACATTATCTTCCAAATTTGCGACTTATTGTCCCTTCAATAAACATCTGAAAATTCACAGTTGGCTATTGCTTTATCAAAAACCGATAAAACGGGCTATGACCGATTGATTCTTAAGTCATTCCTTATTTGAAAAAAATGACCTCATAATACCGCTTATCCACGGTAGGCATCCATTTCTGCAAACTCCTGATGTCGGTTTGAAAGTATACTTTCCAGTTTCATTGCTAACAATAACAAGGTGCTTAACTTTAGTGAATGGCACAAGATTGAACTTTTAGGAGTTTGAAACTTTACTGAAGTTTGAAAGGTCACATCTTCGCATTTGTAATACTTGCGTATAATTTTGCCTGATGAAATTTAGAACTCTGATTAATCTAACTGGGCTGAATACGTCTGTCTGGTTTAGTCGCTTCTGATTGTGTGAGTGAATATTGTCCACTCCCTGAACACATGAATGTCCTGGTGAGGAAAATTCTGTTCAATTCTTATTATGTTTGCATGAAGAGTTTAAGAGCCATTACCTTACGCGAATTTCTATTCTGTGGGACGCAACTATCTGACCACAAAATAAGATTTGACACATGAGGTAAATCTGAACAAACAGCATCAAGAATGTTACAAAGAGCACTGACTATTACGTTGCCATCCCTTCCCCCAAAGTGCTCATCCCATCTTGATTGGGTTACATTGACATTGATTACATTTCGAAAGCATTTGGTACCGAAAACAATGTTTGTGATGTAATGCCTTATCTCCATAACCTAAAATGATGGACAGTTAAATGCAAAAATAAAATTCCGTGCTAAACTGCCCTATCTCCAAAACCTTGTTTAAATGCTCACGCTGTCTCTGTATTGCATTCAATAGTAAAATATGAACAACTAATTGATTATAAAACATTTATCTGATAACCATAGAGTATAACAACCGTTGTATATACTTGAAGTATATACAACGGGTGTTGTATATAATTATAATTTATGCGAACGACCTCTGACCTCTTTCAATTCCATTTTCATTCATTCATTCATGAAACATCGTTATATCACAGGGCAGGTTTTAATTGTACGCCTATTGCACTTTGTCAAAATCCTCTGATGGTGTCATTTCTTATTTATTTTGCTTCAATAAAGGCAACCTAAAATTTTGCTTCAAAACATTGTAGAAATTACTTGAATGTTAATAGTAATTAGTATGCGGCGACTGCGAACTATTTATAGTCACGGCCTCGATCAAAAGTACTCGCGGAACTGCGCTAATTAAAAGTTCGTCTGCTCCACCTGAAAAAAAAAAAAAACACTTCGTAAAAATTGTAAACAAACGCAAAATTATTTGTTATATTGGGACTACAGCATAAAACACGGAAGAAAACTGGAACTATGTCAAAAAAAGAATAACTCTACTGAAACACCGTTTTGTTACTGTTAATAAAATAGTTGAAATTTATTTTGTTCCAGCGCAGTTACATGATGCAAGAAGTGCAATCGCACTTTACAATCGCCGTCATCGATTTTGTAATGTAAGGGACACAACTCTATGCGTCTTGTCCTATTTCTTTTGTCTCGTAGACTGGTTTTCTTTGGAGGCCCGTGGGAAGCATATATAAGTCGGGTAGACGCACGAGACTGGTGTCTGTTTGTTATCAGATAAAAACAATAAACATATAGTGTGTTTTTATATCTGTGTTATACAACTCGTTGAAATATGGTTTATTTTTTCTCGGCGAAGCCTCGAAAAAATAAACCATATTTCAACTCGTTGTATAACACAGATATAAAAACACACTATATGCTTATTGTCTATTTCTACAATGAAATTATATATTTTTTATGAGTAATTCATAAATAAAACCGTTTATATTGACATTTTATTCTACCTACCCTTTTCCCTGGGTATTTTCGTCGTCCATTCGTCAGACTTTGTGCATGTGATATAATACTGTTCGGTGATTGGTTAAAAAGATAGAGCCATACAGCATGGACTTGATAAGCCATATTGGAGATAAGGCTTTTTTGCACGACGTTTTACGCGTAAATGAATAGGGTTAGGTAAAATTAAATGAGAGAAATGGGTAGAAAATCGAAAGCCGATAACAACGACACCAATATCTCATTTTCGCGCCAAAATGGACACACGAACTTATAGCACTAAGGCGACGAAAATTTTCAGAAAAGTTCTTCAAAACCACATCATGTGCCCTCAGAGGAACGAGCTCGTCGAGCTCGTTCCAATGAGGTGTCACATGATGAGTTTTGTTGAAATATTTTGAAATTTTTTTTTTGAACTCCTCACTTGTTGCGGATGCTGCCGAAACGCAAGATAAAGAACTAAATGAGTACTCTTGTCCTGGAATGCATGTTGAGACAGAGGGACCTTCACATCCTCATTCCTCATGAAAGTCTCCACATGGCACATTGTAGGTGGCAATTTATTCTATTGTAAAAATAAATATCACGTTGTTGTTGTTGACTGTGTTGCAGATACTTTTGAGTCAGCAATCTTCCCAGTACAACACTTCATACAGTCATTCATAAAATTAAATTTATTTCGTTCACACTACGGCACATAATGTGAATGTCATGTCTGATAATGGGCTTTAGTGCATCTCTGATGTGTTTTAGAAGTTTAAAGAGGAGTGGGGTTTTGCACATCAAACTTCAAGTCTTTGGTTCCTCCAGGCCGACTGGTTAGCCAAGTGCACGGTGCAGTTACACTATCTTATCAAAAGCTAAGACAGACCAAAAAGACCTATATGTGGAGATATTAGAATGTCATAATCTTAAATGGAGAGTAGCTGCCTACAACCCTAGATGTTAATGAGTTGGTGACTAAGTCCAAATGTCCATTCGTGCCTAAACAACGAAAACCAGCACACTTCACATAACAGAGCACGCAGTGGATGGATTATAGAAACTCGATTATCACAAGCACGATTAACAAAGCCAATACAACCTGATACTGCAGACTTCAAACAATCAACCACACTTCATGTTTCGCTCTTAACCCTTTACCTAACATGAAAAGCAGACGACACTTGCAAAAATAATTCTTGAATAACTAATTTTTTTTATTTTTTGTCTCAAAAACATAGGTTATGACCCCTCGTTGGAACGAGCTCGACGAGCTCGTTCCAACGAGGGGTCATAACCTATGTTTTTGAGACAAAAAATTAAAAAAATAATGAAAATTAATTGGCGATTTTTGAGAATAGCGCTGGCCGGTTTTGGCCGTTACGTTGGGTAAAGGGTTAACTAGTCTAGTCAATGTTCTCAAAATGCTGTGGAGAACAATGACTAGACTAGTTAAGCGCGAAACATGACTACCATCTCTTTTCCACTTTGAAGAAACTCTTACGTGGTCAAAGATTTCAAGATGAAAACTTTAGTTTTCAAGGTGTTTTGTATTTAAGTGTCGTCTATTTGGTTTATGTGAAGGGTTGAACTGTAAGGTCTATTTTCGTGGCACACATGTTATTGAAGTCCGATCCATACGAATTTCTCGAAAAAATTTCGAATGGAGATTTTTTATTAAGTGCTTATAAAAAGATCACGGACCAGCATGAAAATTAGGATCAGTCGGAAAACCCGAACCATTTCCTTTTCTTTCCTCCTCCTATCTGGATAGCATGACCATAATATTTACATATACATTGACAGTTAACTGATATATCTAGAACTGTGGAGAATATATTCTAGAATCAAAAAGAGAATTTGTGCTTTTATTATTTGTCGATATAAATACTTAGAGTTATCTCCCTTTTGCCGTGAGCAGGGATTAACAGAATATACCCATTTGAATCCCTGACATCTGCCCCCCGGCTGTCTGCCCCCTTGTCAAAATTGATAGAAGAGGACACCTGCCCCCTCATGATTTTCCAGAGATAGACATCTGCCCCCCTACTAAATTTTATTAACAGGACACCTGCCCCCCAGCTAATTTGTATACCGTGAACACCTGCCACCCTGCTGGTTTATACACCTACAGGCCTATTTTCTAACAAAAAATGTTATAGTAACTTATTGATATGAGCAGGCTTTTTACTGTGGAACACGCAATATATTTTTAGGTTTTATCCAGTGGGGAAAAGAATATAATGAACAACATCTATCATTGAAATTGTCGACACATTTTCGACTGCTTGGCCTTTATAAAGTGGGAAAAATAGATTTTCTACTTATTCCAAAACAAATTCATATGAATCTTCTAGAAAAAAAAAAAACTATGTGCAATGGTGCGGATATACTTGAGTGGTATTAAAATGAGATTAAATGGGTTTGTATTGTATTGGTGTTTCTATTTATTTTATTTATTACTCAAATAAAACACTTCTTAGCAATAAATCAATTTGGCAAACAGAATAAAGTAATAATATAAGAAGTATGGTGTTAAATTCTAGAGTCTAATTCAGTTAATTTACACTCAATGTATTATATGTAACTGTTTTATTGCTCAAGATTATGTACCTGTATGTTATTGTTGTTATTTGAGACAATTGTGTTATGGAAATATATCACATTGACACTTTTTTGACAGTTTTAGTTTTTATTATTAGTTGTGTCCTATAGGTGTATAAACCAGCAGGGGGCAGGTGTCCACGGTATAAAAATTAGCTGCGGGGCAGGTGTCCTGTCAATAAAATTTGGTAGGGGGGCAGGTGTCCAACCCTGGAAAATCATGAGGGGGGCAGGTGTCCTCTTCTATCAATTTTGACAGAGGGGCAGACAGCCGGGGGACAGGTGTCCGTATCCCACCCATTTGCCAATTGTTCGAAGTCTGGACACCTTGAGAGTTGTCCAGGCGTATATGTCACTCTTTTGATATAATGAACAGAAGACATAACATCAAAAGAATGTGAAAACGCCCTTTTCTTGTTTTTAAAAAGGGGTTTCAAAGGAGAGTAATTGTTAAAGGTTCAAATTCATTGCGGAGAAAATTATAAAAAGCCAGCTTCTGTATTTTTATACTACTCTACAGGAAAATACCCGAAGTCTGTGAAATGACGCGCACATCGATGATACAAATTCACTAACATTTCGAATTTCAATCTCTGCATGAAATTCACATTCTCCGAGTATTAGATTTGCTGACAGCTTTAACCCTTTACCTATCATGAAAAGCAGACGTCACTTGCAAAAAAGATTCTTGATTAACTAATTTTTTTCATTTTTTGTTCCAAAAGCATAGGTTATGACCCCTCATTGGAACGAGCTCGTCGAGCTCGTTCCAATGTAGGGTCAAAACCTATGTTTTTGAGACAAAAAATGAAAAAAATAATGAAAAATTAATTGGCGATTTTTGACAATAGCGCTGGCCGGTTTTGGCGTTACGTTGGGTAAAGGGTTAAGGAAATTAAGGGGCGATAACTATCCCATAAATTTCTTCCAATGAAGAAAATTGTCAGCTATGAAAAAATTGTCGAAAACAGATGGCTCGTCTCATAAATGCCGCTTGCTAAAGTAAAGGGTGCATCTTCTTGCATACGTCAGAAATATATAAACAACATAAACAGCCAGTAGACTTCCAAACAAACGCCCAAAGAAAACATATAGCATTTGAAAAGACTTAAGAGGTTGTACATGTTCATTTGACGAGCCGCAACAGATCGAGTGTCGAGGAATAACCCCAATCTTTTGTCGAGCTTGTTCTGTATTTCTCCATGCATACTTCATCGTGAATAAATTACTCCTATAAACACTTTAACGAGAAGAAACCAACTCACTTTCGAGAATGAACTATGCTCTACATTATGGGCATTGACAAGACAATAATGCGGATGCAGCTGATGTATGATTACCGATTCATTCGAATGAAATTTTCCCGACGAGCGAATCTTGGCGATAGACAATTTAAGAGCTAGACTGGTAAACACCTCCTTTTTATGGAATTTTCGGGAATACCCTAGCACTCCCGCCCCCACTTTTCGAGCAGCACAACCCCAACCCTTGTCAGGGTAATCCTGGCGCCACCACTGCCGCCAAGTTCGAGTTTGAAAAGGCGTTTGAATGGTGATTCAAACACGACTATCAATGCACCTGCTAATTTTCTAGTGTCACGGGAAGTTTCATGACAGGCCATCGAATAGGAAATGTTATGTCGCAAAGGATAATTTAGACAGTGGCCACAACCTTCTGATCTATTATACAGACAAACGTGCCTTCCGCGCCATCGGTACCTGTGGTTACATTTTCATAATAGGTCGATCTGTCTTGTACCA
This sequence comes from Pictodentalium vernedei, assembly GCA_031216915.1. Lineage (NCBI taxonomy): Eukaryota > Metazoa > Mollusca > Scaphopoda > Dentaliida > Dentaliidae > Pictodentalium > Pictodentalium vernedei. The sequence goes on along the minus strand of CM062297.1, from coordinate 231,252,455 downwards.
ATAAATTTCCGCAATGACACTCTATACCTCTATGGCGTCATTGGTGAAAATTATAGGTACTGGGGTTAGTGCAAAGCAAGAGTCCATCAGATTTACTTCACTGGAGAATAGCGGGACATGTTGTATAATTGATCTTTGGAGTACTCTTAGGTAAAGGATTAATTCACACAGTGGTCAGCGAACGAGCGAATTAATCGCGTTGCGGCCTAACATAGTAAAAGGCCTAAACACGTAATTGAAAATCCCCCTTATTGTCAAATTAACATGCCTTTACAGAAGAAAGAGTCGTTAATAGATACATTGTTGCAAAGCAGACCCTGGGTAATATCGGCATATAATTGGACGTGGACAAATTTGTCTTTTTATTGATGCTTGCTGTTCTATATATCCATATTATCGCTAGAGTGAAGTGATCTGGGTCGTAGTTTCACGTCAAGTTGAGGAGGTCAGATCGCCGGATCAAACGAGCTGCCGCTGGCCCGAGTTTGATCTGGAGATCTGACCTCCTCGACGACGACCCAGATCACTTCACTATGGCGAGAAAAGGTTTATTATATGACTCAATTAAAGCCTCTCTCCCATACGCGTAAAGTCAATTCCGTCAACACTTCCGTCTTGTTGTGTACCATATTTCTTTCCGTCACTGTATGGTTCCGTTTTTTTCGTCCATCCCATCACCTTACCGTCAGCTGACCGTACTATACAGGCGTACTTGCCGGTACACTCCGACATGAAGTGGACGGAAAAATCAAAAGAAAAACTGACTAATTATTATGCCAATCTTCGGTCAGTGTACCGTCAGTTACCGGCAACTGAGAGACTGATTCCGTTTCCTAACTGAATGATCCGCCTTTTTTGTTCGGTCACTTCCGGCAAGATACCGTTTTAGCTTAGATATAAATACTGTGTTTTGCAACACTGGCTTCATTCTGATTTCATACAGTTCACATCAAACAGAGCAAGCATGAAGCGAAGGAGAAGCAGCCAGACTAATCCACCACTGCTTGAGCTACCTGCTAAACAAGTTCAAGTTCAAGAACAAGAAAAAGTCCAGGCTCAAGAAATTCAAGTTGTAGCTAACGTTCATGCCCAGAAGGAAGATGATGATGTTCCTGGTCCGAATAGCTCTTCAAGCCAGCAATCCAAGCCTATGACCAAGATAGGCAGACGTGGACCTTTTCCTGTCTTTCCTTGGACCACCCAACTGGAGGAAGATCTGATTGACTGGTGGAAGGACCATGAAGGAACACGAATGCATTTACAATAAGATATACCTTCCTTCCATGACCGGAACGCCAAACAGAAGCTGTTAGAGGAGAAGGCTGCTAAGATTGGTGAGGGTTGTACCTGACATGCTGTTCAGACCCGCATGAGCAGTCTTCGGACCAAGCTGAACCACTTGCCGATGCCCAAGCTCAGTGGATCCAAGGAACCCAAGACTGTGAGGATTATTGGGTGTGGAACCGACTGAGCTTCATCCTGCCTTTGCCAAACAGTCCAACTCCGGCTCTTCTTCAAGTGCTGTATCTGTGTCGTCTGGTGACGGTGATGACAATGAGGACGGTGATGATGATGACGATGAAGAATACGAAAGTGGCACTTCCGAGGCAAACCCCAAGTCAAGCCAGTCCAATGGCAATCAACCACTGGATTGCTGGATTGCTGGCTTGAAGAGCTACTCGGACCAGGAACAAAAAACATCTTCCTTCTCAGCATGAACTTCAGCAACAACTTGAATTTCTTGAGCCTGGACTTTTTCTTTTTCTTGAACTTGTTTAACTCAGGTTGCTCAGGCAATGGTGGATTAGTCTTGCTGCTCCTCCTTTTCTTCGTGCTTGCTTTTCTCTTCGCTTGATGTGAACTGCATGAAATCTAAAATCAGAATGAAGCCAGTGTTGCAAAACTCAGTGTTTATACCCAAGCTCAAACCTGTGTGACGCTATCTTGCCGAAAGTGACCGAACAAAAAAGACGGATCGTTCAGTCAGGAAACGGAATCAGTCTGTCAGTTGCCGGAGGATGTCGGTAACTGACGGTACATTGATGGTAGACTGATGGAGGATTGGCCTAATAATAAGTAAGTTTTTCTTTTGATTTTTCAGTCTACGTCTTGTCGGAGTGTACCGGCAAGTACGTCTGTACCGTCAGCTAACGGCAAGGTGATGGGAATAGTAGAAGTAGATGTGGAGATCGGGCCTTATTGGGAGGACCCCGGCGGGGATCCCAGAAGTGACGTCATGTCACGTGACCCAGTGGCGCCAAGTTGTGTTGTAATGGTAACCCAAGTGGGCAGCCATCTTGTGACGTCATCCTCATAGTGATACGTGGTGTTAGTGCGCAGGCGTGATACGTGTTAGGGTGATACGTGTTTCCGTCGGCCATTTTGTATACTGGAGGCCGCCATCTTGGTTTCTATGGTAGCACGTGGTTGCTATGTTACCCAGAGGCTTATAATAGGACAGGGGCATGTTCGGACGGTGTGTTCCTTTAAACAGGAGTAATTTCCCGATTCGTAGAATTATCACAAACAACCCGACAATCCCTCCAAATCACCAAATACTACTTTATTTGATACAGATTCCCCCATTTTATCGGCTTAGCACGTAGTGATATGATACCGAGGGGACCCCAGCGTAAGTTAGATTGAATAGGAGTAACTTTCTGGCATGGATACTTTGTATAATTACCACAAACAACCCGACAAGTTGTACTCTTTCGAATTCTTTCAGAGTCCTTTTTACGATAGCCATACCGTAGGTTTTTTATGGTAATGTTACAGTACCGAATGACCCTGGGGGTAAGTTTCTTTGGACTAGAGCATATCTAATTACCACAAACAACCCGATAATTGTTTACTTGGCTCAGATCCCCCCCCCCCCTCAGAATCCTCTGCTTCAACCTTTTGAGTTTATAACAGTAGTTTCTAACCATTATTCAAATTACAAGCAGGGCCCATATGTGTACATGAAAGCCAAGAAGCTAACGGCAATTCCCACCATATACTCATGTGAAGATCTACCCATATGTTAAGCTAAGAGAATCCCCTTTTGTCGTATGAGGTCTAATTTACCAGCTCTCTTAGCCCCATTTCGGCATTTGAGGATACCTATGGTCTGGTGTTGTATTATCTGAGGATACCTATCGGGGATACATTCTGGAGAATCCCTTTTTTGTCGTCTGAGGCCATGAGGTCCATTAGAAAATCTCTCAATGAGGCCTAATTTATTATCCCTCTTAACCTCATTTCGTTTGAGGCCATGCAAAAATCCCTCAATGAGGCCTAATTTACTATCCCTCTTAGCCTCATTTCGGTATTTGACGATACCTATGACCTGGTGTTGCATTATCTGAGGATACCTATCGAGGATACCTTCTGGAGAATCCCTATTTTTGTCGTATGAGGCCATGAGGTCCATTAGAAAATCCCTCAATGGGGTCTAATTTATTATCCACTTAACCTCATTTCGTTTGAGGACATGAAAAAAGTCCCTCAATGGGGCCTAATTTACTATCCCTCAGCCTCATTTCGGTATTTGAGGATACCTATGACCTGGTATTGTATTATTTGAGGATACCTATCGAGGATATTTTCTGGGGAATCCCTTTTTTGTCGTATGAGGCCATGAGGGCCATGGGGGCCTTGAGAAAATCCCTCAATGAGGTCTAATTTACCATCCCTTTTAACCTCATTTCTTTTGAGGCCATGAGGGCGATGAAAAAATCCCTCAGTGAGGTCTAATTTACTATCCCTCTTAGCCTCATTTCGGTATTTAAGGATACCTATGAACCAACTCCTATATGGCTCCTAGCTCCCATATGGCTCCTATACAGTTTCTCTACAGGTAGTCTTACCAACGGCTCCCATCTTATCCCCAAAGCTGCAAGGCCACTACTTGTCTATGGTCTATCTGGCCTATCATTCCTTAGCTTCTACAGCAGCCTTGTACCATTGCAGGCTTGTGCCAGTACTATTGGCTACACTATCATCCATTAATATTGACTTGTAACACTACTTCCTAGCTATACCTTCGCTCAGGCCTTCAAAATGTTCAATCTGATTGCTTCATTTCCCCTGTATACATATAGACAGGCTACATAAGGAATTCATTGAGGGAGTTTCTCATGGCCCTCATGGCCTCATGCGACAGAAAAGGGATTCCCCAGAAAATATCCTCGATAGGTATCCTCAAATAATACAATACCAGGTCATAGGTATCCCCAAACACCGAAATGAGGCTAAGAGGGAAAAGTAAATTAGGCCCCAGTGAGGGATTTTTCCATTGCCCCATGGCATCAAACGAAATGAGGTTAAGAAGGATAATAAATTAGACCTCATTGAGGGATTTTCTAATGGACCTCATGGCCTCAGACGACAAAAAAAGAAGATTTTCCAGAAGGTATCCTCGATAGGTATCCTCAAATAATACAATACCCGGTCATAGGTATCCTCAAATACCGAAATGAGGCTAAGAGAGCTGGTAAATTAGACCTCATACTACAAAAAAAAAGGATTCTCTTAGCTTAACATATGGGTAGATCCTCACATGAGTATATGGTGGGACTTGAAGTTAGCTTCGTGGCTTCCATGTACACACATGGGCCCTGCTTGTAATTTGAATAATGGTTAGAAACTACTCTTATAAACCCAAAAGGTAGAAGCAGAGGATTTTGAGAGGAAAAATCTGAGCCAAGTAAACAATTATCGGGTTGTTTGTGGTAATTAAATATGCTCTAGTCCAAAGTAACTTGCCTCTGGAGTCATTCGGTACTATAGCACTACGTGCTACTATTAAAATCTACGGTATGGCGATCCTAAAAAGGATTCTGAAAGAATTCGAAATAGTACAACTTGTCGGGTTGTTTGTGGTAATTCTACAAAGTATCTAAGCCAGAAAATTACTCCTATTCAATCGAACTTACTCTGGGGTCCCCTCGGTGACATAGCACTACCTGCTAAGCCGATAAAATGGGGGAATCTGTATCAAATAAAGTAGTATTTGGGGATTTGGAGGGATTGTCGGGTTGTCTGCGGTAATTCTACGAATCGAGAAATTACTCCTGTTCAAAGGAACACACCATCCGAACATACCCCTGTCCTATTATAAGCCTTTGGGTAACATAGCAACCACGTGCTAGCATAGATACCAAGATGGCGGCCCCAGTATACAAAATGGCCGACGGAAACACGTATCACCCTAACAACACGCGCTGCGCATGCGCACTAACACCACGTATCAATATAGGGATGACGTCACAAGATGGCCGCTCACTTCGGTTACCATGACAGCATAACATGGCGCCACTGGGTCACGTGACACATTTCCGGGGTCCCCGTCGGGGTCCCTCAATAAGGCCCGATCTCCACAGATACGAAACCATATACAGTGACGGAAAGAAAGACGGTACACAACAAGACGGATGCGTTGACGGAATTGACTTACGCGTATGGGAGAGAGGCTTTATAGTTCAACATCGCAACGCTAGCATTAACAATTCCCACAACCTTTTTTGGTATATTGGATTGATGTAAAAAAGGACTATTTTTGTTTACGTTTATTTTTATAACAGGTGCACACTTTCGGGAATCCCCTGATCTGCATGAATACGTAACAAAGTGAAAAGTCACTTTGCTAGTGACACCTGTCTGCGGAGGTCTGCCCCTGTCTGCGACCGAAACAGCTAATTATGCGAATTTGCACGCATATAGTGGTACGGAATCGGATTCCACACAGTGGGTTTTCCAGGGACCAGGAAAAGATCGTCAAACTGTACTGATATTTAGCGGTTAAATTACACAGTCATATAATAAATATCGAAATTACACATCCAGTTAGCCTTTAAAATTAAATCTGCTATTGGCAAGGTTGAAAATATATTTGTTCATTCCAATTCCAGCTATATATATATGACTTTCGTTAGCACAATAATATACGGACAAATGTTCCAACATTACCCTTTAAACCGAAGTCTCATTTGCCTGAAAGATATCTGGTGAAGGAAAGAGATAGTATAGTGAAGAGAAAATACTGTTATAGCTTTAACTGGTATAGTGCTGAATTATTTCATCTGCTAAAAATTACTCACAATCTTGTGTTTCTTTACCATTTAATGAAGAGTGCCCGTGAGCGATCACCGATAAATAGTAACAAACCAATTACAAGTGGGTGGAATATTTTAATTTTAACTGAATATGAAGTTTACCCACAGATATGAAGTCATTTAATTGCGGTACTGGAACGCTTAAGTAGTGCCCAAATTTGGGCTTCCGGGACTCAACCCGTTCAAAATACACACGGCACAATATAACAGGCTCAAGAATGCTGAAACCTTCTGATACGGATTAAAACTGACCAACAAGAAACAAAAAATAAACTTCGAGTCAAAAAGGCGTAACGATTTATGTATTAATTTATTATGGCTGAATGACACCTCCAATAGCCAGTATCATAACGTGTTGGGCGGTATTATGGATGGAGGAAGTCGGTGTGCCACTTTCCACGGGTGGGCAATATTTCCACGGACGCAACAATATTAGTTTCCAAACAATAATTATAGGAAAAAATCATTAATTAATTAAGATCTTCCTGATGATGATTTTTATTACATGGTAAACGCATGCGTGGACATCAGCTCCCACGCGTGGATAACGACAGGTCCCCGGCGACTGTACTGTAACCTCTCACGAGCAGAGTTAGAATCGGTTGACGGCATGTGAACCAACGACGTGCAGTACATCCTAGTCCACTGCGCCACTGTGCACTTTTGCAATTGGGATTGAGTGTCTTGCCCAAAGACACAACACAAACGCCGCGGTTCAGAATCGAACCAACGACCTTTCAGTCTGAAATCCAATGTTCTAACCAGTCAGCCACCGAACTCCAAGTCTAACGCATGCGTCACAGGGAATTTTTTTTTTTGGTGTGTGTATGGGGGGGGGGGGGGGGGGGGGGCAGATGTGTTAGTGAGTTTGAACCCATCGTCATTATTTGACAATGACGAAATGTGTTATGCGCTATACGCATCAAGGGAAATAACTGTATGAATAACAAGCTTTGTTCTCTTTTGAGACTATTGAATATAAATGTTTCATACAAACAGAAGGGGATTAACAATAAATATGCAATGCCTGAATGCGACGCCCTTGCAACCCCACAATTTGACACAAACGAGCACAGGTTTTCGTTAGTCTAATTAGTCTGAATACAACGCAATATGTTTGTTTTTTTTGGGCAACGTACGTCGGGACTGGTTCTCCATATGAGAGTGCGTATGTGAGAGTGAATGGGAGCTTGCGATACCTATATTGTGGACGACAAAGGCACCAACACCCTGTAGCATCGCCCATGGTTTCTATCTTTATTAGAGTGTATCAGAGCGACCCATTATGAAAATGTAACCGCAGGAACCGATGGCGCGGAAGGCACGTTTGTCTGAAAAAATAGATCAGAAAGTTGTGGTCACTGTCTAGATTATCCTTTCCGACATTACATTTCCCATTCCTGTCATGGCCTGTCATGAAACTGCCTGTGACACTAGAAAATTAGCAGGTACATGGATAGTGGAGTATAAATCACAATTCAAACGGTTTTTGGTTCGCCTGAAATTCCACTTACCAGAGCACAGGAGACGTGGGTTATATGGCATGTATGGCCTTTCTACAAATGTGTTAACCCTTTACCCAACGTAACGGCCAAAGCCGGCCAGCGCTATTCACAACAATCGCCAATTAATTTTCATTATTTTTCATTTTTTGTCTTAAAAACATAGATTATGACCCCTCGTTGGAACCAGCTCGTTGAGCTCGGTCAAATGAGGGTGTCATAACCTACGTTTTTGAGACAAAAAATGAAAAAAAATATTTATTCAAGTGTCGTCTGCTTTTCATCATAGGTAAAGGGTTAAACATAGAAGTATGTCTCATTTCACTATTGCACCCTCGCAGTTTGAAGTTTTGGCAATATGAAGAAAGGGTTTCCTTCAATCTGTTCAGTAAAATTCTAGTAACATTCCTTTTTAGACTGTTTAGCATTCATTTCATAATCAAAACCTGTCCCAGTTTTCACAAATCGTTTACTCTTCTACTTTGATTTCTAAATTAAATTTTGTAGAATGAAACATTGTTTCTGTTGTGTCGAATTTTAAAGTAAACTCCAATGCACCCAATGGAAGTTAGACATTTTTCAGCACCAACATGTTGATCGGCGGCCGGCACATGCGTTTCTTGCGAGGAGGGGCAGAACCAAGCCCATACGTGGATAGTCATTAGTTAATGATTAGCGTGGTACAGAACTCGACACTCCATTCACCCGAGACCCAATACGTCTTCATTCTTTTCGCAACGGTTGGCAGCAGTGGTAGACTCAGGATTTCCTAGACAAGAGTGGCGGCTATGCTGCCCGACAAGTGGGGGCGGGGGTACTAGGGTATTCTCGACAAGCACACAACAAGGAGTTTACCAGTCTAGCTCTTAAATTGTCTATTGCTTATGTTATTGATTCCCTCGTCAGGAATATTTCATTCGAATGATTCTAAAAAATATCACAAGCATTCATTTAATTTGAATCTGGACTTCATTTATTTATTTATTTATTTATTTATTTATTTATTTATTTATTTATTTATTGGTGTTTAAGGTCACACATTTATGCACAATGGCTAATCATGACCGTGACAGTTTTACGGGCGGAGGAAGCCGGAGTAACCGGAGAGAACCACCGAGCAACGGCGAGCAACTGTCAACTCCCCAACATACTAACTCCACACAAGCAGGGTTAGCATTGGTTGAAGACAAGTGCACCATCGACGTGCAGTACGCCTTAGTACACAACGCCACCGTGCTCCCACGCGGGCAATGGAGATGAAGTGTCTTGCCCAAGGACACAACGCGATTGCCGCAGGTGGGATTCGAACCGAGGACCTCTCGGCTTGCAGCCTGCACCTCTACCTACAGAGCCACCGCGCTCCCAATCTGGACTTCATTTGACCGAATATTTAATGAAACCACAACACCATCAGACATATTTGTTTATTAAATATTTATGAATGAAGTCTCATCACAGCAGTACTTTTCTGATTACGCCTTGCAGTTACTTTAATTCTGTTAATATCTTACTGTTTGCAATGCGAATTTAATACTTATTAATTGGATGCTTTATAACTGGAGCACAAAAGAATATCTCTCTATCTTTGTAAGTAAAAGGACATCATATTATATCAAAGGTGGTCTACACATAAACTCTACGAAAAGTGGATAAACGAAACATACCCCACACGTCGAATTCCTAACATCGACTGGTGGCCTTAGAGCTTGGCCAGTTGCATTAAACAAAAAATGTTAGTCGGCAAGGTGACATTAACAAAAAGCGTTTCACAAAAGATGATTCAAGAACGGCAAAACAACACGATTGTCTTTCCGATCAGAACCAACGGAAGACCAGCGGTTGGAACGAGGCAAGTGGAGTAGATCGAAAATGATCGATAACCAGGTGACTTTTATAATACCCGATCGCATTTGGCAACGCAACAGTTTGACTCTCCTGACAGTCGGTGAGCTGTACACTCAAGACTGTGTTAGGAAAGAACCGAGTGTTCACGCTGTCGAATGCCAATGGCGCCAATTGCACTATAAAAGTTCGTCTGCCATCAAAAATACAGAATTTGGCACCAGAATGTGGCAGGTCTCAAAGGCTTTACGGTTTATTATTTCAGTGCGTCGTTTTCCATAAAATTACTGTCTGACCACAAAGGCGAGACAGAATTCACACCTGCCACGTTATCTTCATACAACAGGTTTAATCATGCCCGGTTTGTATGGGTCAAAGAATTTACAATGTATCAAACTAATCGGATTCTTCTAAAAACATTTGTTTGTTACTTGATCTTTTTTATTTTGCTCAATACTTTCATAATCCTTCTGGAAGATAATAAACTATTTGCTGCTAGTTTATTGGCGGTGAATAAATATAGAATATACCCATAGTTGCTTGGTGTACCAAATGTTCACCACGAGTGGTGAAGTGGTGTTAACCGCGAGCCTTTGGCGCGCGGTTAACACCACTTCACCACGAGTGGGGAACATTTGGTACACCAAGCTACTTTGGGTATATTTTATTTATTTACTTATTTATTAGTGTTTAAGGTTACATACTTATGCACAATGGCTAATCATGACCGTAACAGTTTTACGGGTGGGGGAAGCCGGAGTACCCAGAGAGAACCACCGAGTAACGACGAGCAGCTGTCAGCTCCCCAACATCGTAACTCTGAACTTTGAACCGCAGAACAGACAGGGTTAGATTGGTTGAAGACATGCGCACCATCGACGTGCAGTACGCCTTAGTACACAGTCATCGTGCCTCCATGTAGACAAGCAGGGTTAAGTGCCTTGCCAATGTACACAACGCGGGAGCGCGAATCAGTCGCTGAAATGGTCACCCATCCAACTACTAACCGCGCTCGACGTTGCTTAACTTCGGTGATCTGACGAGAACCGGTTACCGCGACGCCACCGCGCCCCCTGGGTATATTTTATTTATACCATGGATGATCGTCAGATTATTAAGAGTCGCTATTATTTTTTCTCGATTTTACTGAGCAGCAGCCGTACATACGCGCGAATTTGTTTTTGTTTACATGAGCATCGGCGGGCGGTACTTCCGCTCTAAGTTTTATCACAGAAACGAATCAGAAAAAGAAACATGGTCTTTTTTTATTTTAATAACATAATAACACACTACTTCGAGTTATGGATGCTTTATTAACATGAGACAATGCATGTTTGTTATTTTTTGGTGCTTAATTTTACGGGGTAAACGCATTTAAAAATGTAATAAATAATTGCCACTTTCATTTCACTCTTTGCGAGGCGTCGTGCGATAAAGTTAGACAAATTCTCGTTTAGGTCAACGTCACCAAAGGCCAACTTGGATGTAGTTCCACTGTAGGTGTAAATTTTATCTACTGAAATCCCAGTGCTGGCGTGTTCGCCACGGCTGGTGTATAAAACTAAAATTTATGTCATAGACTTTTCATGTATAGTAGAATAGGTAATCATGGTATAAATAGTGAGTACACAATAAACGTAAAATTATTTTATAAAGGTTAATAATAGACTTTTTAGTTTATTTCTTCATTGTTTTTATTGTTATCTATATTTTTATCATTTGACGCTTTTTTGCAACTAAAATATTTAAAAGAGCCAGGTAACACTAAATTAAAATAGCGCACTTTGAAAGCAAGAAGGTGCCATCAGCAATGCTTTTACATTACAGATAGTGCCTTGTTGCACTCATAGGATGATACATGGTTAATTTGTTCTCATTTACAATACGATTCCATTTGGCATGAAATCCTTCATTTGGCACCACAAAACTTCAGATGGAATGGAAGAAAAATTCCAGTTGGCATCCAAAAAATCTCGGCCCACCGTGAGCAGGCCCACATGTGAGTACAGTTCTGTGCATGTAAACGCAATGTAATTCCAAATCGAAGTAAAGTTCTCGGGGTTTTTGCTGATGTCGTGGAACTTGTTGTATACTGATACCATCCGATGACACCGTGTTACAAAATAAACGGATTGGTCTGGAATCATGCAACAATGAGGTCTTCAGAATGATGTTTATTCCATCCGATCATAGTACTGTTCGGTAGTGTTGATAGGATACTGTATATTTGATTTAATACAGTAAATTTGCTAATGTGACGATAGTCTGTGCTGTATATGGAGTTTATACTTGCCACCCAAACAAAAGAGTCTAATTTGAAGAAATAGCAAACGGTGAAAAAAACTTTCTGCAGGGTGTTTAACTGAATGCAGTCAAACACCCTGCAGAAAGTTTTTTTCACCGTTTTCGGAATCGGTCTTCCGAAACATCGAAGATCGTTAGAAGTCTCAATAAACGATAGGTGCCATCAGCGCGTCGTGAAATGAGGTCAAATTAAGTTAAATGTGATTTATTACATAGAGGATAGCTACTGTTTTCAGTAGATACCAGAATTATCTCAGGAGTCACAGCCGAATTATAACAGGAGCCACGACAATACAAGGACAGATCAAGGGTCACAACCATAATTAACGAGCTGAAGTAGGAACCCCTTGAAGAGAGGAGAAAGAAAGCCAGGCTTGCCATGTTTTTCAAAATACACAATCAAATGTTTATTGTCCCAACTGCAGAGAGGCTTGTACCGTCACAACGGAAAGGAAAGGTAACCACACCCACGAGTACTCATACCAACGACCACACTGCCAGGGAGAGTACCGACTTGAATTCTTCTTCCCGTGGACGATTAAGGAGTGAAACATCCTGCCAGAAGCTGCTATCAAAGCCGGCTCACTAGAGGCGTTCAGGGGAGCTCTACACGCACACGCTTTTAACCATCACTATAAATTAAATACATCACTGGATTTAATAAAAGAAAAAAGAAAAAAGCAAACTCCAACATGTGCAGTAAACAGAAAAATAGGCAGTATGTTGAAGGGGCTGTAAATTGGCAGACACAGAACAAGGATGTATAAGTTTGCACGGGCGGCTGCTAGCCTATAAGGCAACTTAGATTTTCTTGCAGTCACGAATGACATAACATATTGTTACTATCGATCTAGGAGGACATCTCTCCGGTAGTGACGCGAATCATTCAATAGGTTAAGAGAGATCTGAGTATTGACGGCGTTTGAGAGTTTTTCATTGAAGTTAAAAGAGATTAAAAAACATGTTTGTAAGAGATTTATCGCTGCCTTGTGAGATAGCATGTACTAAAATAACATTTTGTTAATTCATGTCATATTGAGACTAAGTACAGGATTTGCAAGTTACAACGTCGGGTTACATATATACTGAGTTAAAAAAGAAAGTATAACAGAAACAAATGTGAAAATAGCATAAAGGATGAAATATAATAGTTCTAATGTTTGTGGACAAGAAGTGGTGCAAAGAGTTTAATGACATCTGAAGATGCCTGCCATTGGTATGCATGAGGCTGGGATACCTCCAGATGAGGTCGCTGCTGAGTTCGGAGTCACTGTGGCCACTATTTACCGTCTCATTGGAAGATATAGAACACCGGATCTACGGCCGACCGACCGCGTTCATGTCGACCAAGAGTTACGACCCCTGCACAAGACCGACACATCAGGACACAGCAGGGCGTCTCACTTGCAGGATCGCTTCCTTCCGGCGACGAGGACAGCAGCAATTACTCCTGGTAGAACTAACAATAGAATTAGTGCACACTCTGTCTGCAACAGACTCGCTGAACACGGCATCCGAAGTAGGCGTCCATACCACGGACCAATCCTTACCCAACGTTATCGTACCGTCAGAATGGAATGGGTACGTCAGCGTGTTCGCTGGACTCAGCAGCGTTGGAGCACAGTTCTTTTTCGTCTTGGGCGCGCTGATGGTAGGGCACGAGTGTAACACCGACGAGGAGAACGGTTTCCTGATGCTTGCGTGCGGGAATGAGACGTTTCGGCGAGGGTAGTGTAATCGTTTGGGGAGGAATTTCCTTGCACCATCGAACGCAGTTGATCTTCATCGATGGTAAACTGAATGGACAGCGATATTGGGACGAAATTCTTAACGCTGTTGTTGTCCCGATGTTCAACGGTAACGTTGGATTGCAGTTATTCTAGCAAGACAATGCCCGATGTCACGTGGCGCGTATCTGTCGTGACTTTCTTGAGAAGCAGAGCATCGAACTTCTTCCCTGGCCCCCACTTTCGTCAGATTTGTCGCCAATCGAGCATTTTTGGGATCAATTGGACTGTCGGGTACGACTTCATGATATTCAGACGTTAGTCGATTTGTGTATTGTTCTAAGGCAAGAGTGGAACGCAATACCACAGGTGACATCCAGAGACTTATCAGGTCCATGTGCCGTCGATGTCTTGCCATCCAAGAGGCAAGCGGTAGACATATACGCTATTGACTGCATGTGTGAACTTTTCATTTCATCCCATGTCTGAATTGCGACGTCCTGACGTGACGCTGGCAACAGTAAGACCATGAAATTATGCAAATTCATACAGCTAGACTCGAAATATGAATTTACAATAATTTGTTTGGGATTAAAGTCGATAATACTAAAAAATTGCTCCTCAAAGTTTATTATACTTTCTTGTTTGACTCAGTATATATGATGCTGAATTACACCTGAGGTCACTTGAAACACCGGACCCCTGTGAGATTAAATTACTACAGATTTGGCCAACCATGTAGAAAAGTAGTGGTTCATTGATTCTTGTCATATCGAAGCTGAAATCACAAGATATATTTAAAATTTTTAAACCGAATGATTTTAATCTCGCGACAGTCGAGTTCCTCTAAAATACTGCCATCCTGCATAATGATGTCTATGTTGATTAAATAGAAGTCAGAAACACGAAATTGTTGTGGAGATTTAATTGTGTGATAATGCCGCGAGATTTTGGGACGCTTCGTCTCCATGCCTTCTGCTAGGGAGTTGAGGACTCGGAAGGGGGTGGGGGTCGAGATCTTTTGATTGTTCTTGGAAAAGGATCCGAGAGTGGGAAGGCTGTCGGAAAGAAATCGGTTTTCGATTGATTTTGGGACCGGCTATGCAAATGAATAACTGATCTAATCATAACTATATTTGATATCCGACACTAACCCGAGAAATGTAGATATCCACCAAAGTTGCACCAACAAACAGTACCCCCACCCCCAGACTTGAACACTCACTGTCATTTGTGGATCCGGTGTGATATGCTGGGAAACATACATGCTGAATTGTACACCCGTTGTCATTCGGCGTTTAGGTGGACCCTTGTTGAGGGGGTATGGGAGAAGGACCTCACTTCCCAAGGCTCTCGTTGGCTCAAACCGGTCGTAAAAACTCTATAAAACTCTTTGGTAAGGACTTGCGAACATCTCATACGAGCAATTCGTAAAAACCACACAAGCATTAATATGCGCTCTGGTAAAAGCGTATTAGGGTACATTTTGTTCAAGATGCATTAACTTTGCTCTGAAAATTCAAAATACCATTTGCTACCTAGGATTTGCCTTGTCAGCGCGAGGGGGATGGGGTGAGGGTGGAGGTAGAATGCACCCACCACCTACGACTAGTTTTGTTAATGAATTCT
Source organism: Pictodentalium vernedei (assembly GCA_031216915.1). NCBI lineage: Eukaryota > Metazoa > Mollusca > Scaphopoda > Dentaliida > Dentaliidae > Pictodentalium > Pictodentalium vernedei. The sequence goes on along the minus strand of CM062297.1, from coordinate 231,237,353 downwards.
GCTTGTGTAGTGTATTAAGCTCTATCAACAATCACTGCTGATAACTCATGAGCATAAAAATGGGAAAAACGTACATGCTGTGTTTTTGTGTAAACATGTATACTCTTCGTGGTGCAGATGTAATATTGGCTACCACACAAACTTATTAGATTAATTTTGATTTAACTGCCTTTGCCTAAAAGCAGTGCCAGTACACAGTGGTAGGCCATGTGTGTAACTAAAGCACATTCAGGTCCAGTCGTCCGTGTGTTCTGTGGGGCGGGAGGGGGGGGGGGGTATTCTGTGGTTATTGTTTTTTAGAGCTGAATACAATCCCGACCTCACTATCAATTCATGAGATAGACTAGTTTATACCATGGTTACCTATTCTACTATATATAAAAAGCCTATGACATAAATTTTAGCTTTACACTCCAACTTCCTTGAACACTCCTGCAATGGGATTTCAATAGTAAAGAGTGAAATGAAAGTGGCAATTATTTATTACATTTTTAAATGGGTTTACCTCATAAGATGCCCAAAATTAACAAACATGCATTGTCTCATGTTAATAAAGCATCCATAACTCGAAATAGTATGATATTATGTTATTAAAACGAAAAAAGAGCCAGTTTCCTTTCGGCGAATAAAATCACAGCGGATGTACCGCCCACCGATGCTCATGTAAACAAAAAACAGATTCGCACGCATGTACGTGTGCTGTTCAGTAAAATCGAGAAAAAATAATAGCGACTCTTAATAATCTGACGATCATGGTATAAATAAAATTTACCCAGAGTAGCTTGGTGTACCAAATGTTCACCACTCGTGGTGAACATTTGTTACACCAAGCTACTATGGGTATATCCTATATTTATCGCATGAACTGACTTCATTGCTGCATTTGTGCGATGAACTAGATATCTGAATTTTATAAGCTTACATATAGTACTGTGTTCCGAACAATGAGAGACTCAGACAGAACACAACGAGGGTGAAGTGTGGGGGTCTGGAATCAACGACCCGTGTTGGAGTTTTTCCTGTATTTCATGAGCGCCATATGCGAGCGTGAATTACATGAAAAGCTTCAACAAGGTTCGTTGATAATTGTCCCCTGTACTCTACCCGAGTTGTGTTCAGTATTTATACCACGATGAAACTTCAATTCAATAAATGAAGCTTATATTTTTAATGAAAAATGTCACCTTTAGCGTTGTTTACTTTCGTGAAACATTTACTTTCTTGTTTGAAGCTGTTTTTAGTCAAAACATTCACTTTCTTCTTTGAAACTGTTTTGAGTCAAAACATTTACTTTCTTCTTTAAAACTGTTTTGAGTCAAAACATTTACTTTCTTGCTTGAAGCTGTTTTGAGTCAAAACATTCACCTTCTTGTTTGAAGCAGTTTTCAGTCAAAACATTCACTTTCTTGTTTAAAACGGTTTTGAGTCAAAACATTTACTTTCTTGTTTGAAGTTGTTTTGAGTCAAAACTTTCACTTTCTTGTTTGAATCAGTTTTGACTCAAAACATTTACTTTCTTGTTTGAAGCTGTTTTGAGTCAAAACTTTCACTTTCTTGTTTGAATCAGTTTTGACTCAAAACATTTACTTTCTTGTTTGAAGCTGTTTTGAGTCAAAACTTTCACTTTCTTGTTTGAATCAGTTTTGACTCAAAACATTTACTTTCTTGTTTGAAGCTGTTTTGAGTCAAAACTTTCACCTTCCTGTTTGAATCAGTTTTGACTCAAAACATTTACTTTCTTTTTGAAGCTGTTTTAAGTCAAAACATTCACTTTCTTGTTTGAAGACGTTTTAAGTCAAAACATTCACTTTCTTGTTTGAAGCTGTTTTGAGTCAAAATATTTACTTCTTCTTTGAAGCTCTTCAATTCAATTCAATTCACCTTTATTCACAGTATATCAATTACATATAAAGTACAGTAGGAAAATTAAACAATTCATTTTAACATACTTTGATATACTGCAAGGAAGCGATATAGCAATGTTAGCTGTCTTCCTGTCGCTCCTTGTAAAAATAGAAGAATTTCTCGACAGCAGATCGTGCATTCGAAAACAGTTTTTGAGTTGAGCAATTTTGTATTATTTACAAAATGACCGAGCATATAAGGATCACAGTTATTGAAGAGATATTGGATAGACCGAGAATACCTGATTATCGCGACTTGACTGTGTATCATGCAAAGCATAGTTTCACGACGTACTGAGTCAAAGAATGTTATATATGGAACATGACTACGACCACCATCTATTCCAAAAGTTTTTAAATGTACCCAGGTCTTGAAAGCTGAAATCCTTTTTGAAGAGATCTCGGGTTTCAGGCCCTGTCTTACACATGTTGTTGTAACTGTTCTTAATTTAGTATTCATGTACACAAAAGAACAAGAAATAACTGAAACGGCAAGGAGTAAGTGGAGAACACACCACGATAGCATCGGCAATTGATCACGTCGCTTGGCTGCACTTAGAGGATAAAGAGGCTGCTCCAGAGAGAGTGAAGTGTTTATGTTAATTTTAATCACTGTACTGGGCTGAACTGAACCGAAATAAAGTAAAGTAAAGGGGAACGGGATCATGGCATCAACAAACATAATTTTTATTTTATATTTTATATATTATTTTATATTTTTATTTTCATATCTGGTAAATAAACACAGTCAGGACAGTTTCTAAAGTTACAGCGAACAATCTCTGAATATCTGTCGAGGGATAAGGCCGTCAGTTTCTTTTTAAACTGCGACCTGGTTAAGTTCTGTGTATTCTCTTTTAAGTCAAAACATTCACTTTCGTGTTTGAAGCTGTTTTGAGGCAAAACATGTACTTTGTAGTTTGAAGCTGTTTTGAGTCAAAACATTTACTTTCTTGTTTGAAGCTGGCGTATCTGTCTGTATTGTATCGGGCAACGATGTATGCACGCCGTAATCGTGGTATAATCGAAGGCATTTGACAGGTATAAACCTAATAATGCATTTCATGGTATGGGACCTGGACGTTGGGTGGGTTGGGCATAGCTTCGTTGAAACACTTCTTGGCTTAGGTTTGCACCTAGGCAAAGCTGCGACCGGCAGAGTTACAATGAAACTAGTTTGGAGTAAACAATATTTTAATGGTAGCAACGAATACATGCACAAATATGAGAAAAACATGAAATGATGATTATGTGCGAATAAGCACGACAGATATCTGGAAGAGCTTCTCAAATACCATAGGATAGGCTCAGCACGCATTCATTATGGCCATCTTACAATAAAAACCGGCACATATCCAACATTAATAACCTATGGCATGTAAGTTAAAACTAGAAGTCCTGTCATGATATGCGCACAAATAGCACGTCGATCTGCGCGTTAATCTACGCGTTATGGCCATAATAAGGTTATCAAATTCTGTACATATGACCTGTGCCCTGTTAACTCAGTTCTTTACATAGACTGTGCCCTATGACCTGTGCACAAGCAATGTTTCAGCCAATGGACCCCCGGGTAACCCGGAGGTCCATTGGCAGAAACATTGCCTGTGTTTGCTATGAGTAACCAGGAGAATCTGCCATGCTTTGGATGCCATTCGATATAGCAATTGCGCTGAATTCCTACGCGGAATTAAGCCTAACCGCACAGTTCGTGACAGGACTTCTAGTTTTATCTGTAGGTCATGCGCAGTGCACTGTGAAACCTCGGACATTTCCCATTTATTGTTGTCCTTTCCCGTTTTTATCTACACTACGGGCGCCGTGGACTGGTTACTTTCGACGGGTGAGCAATATTTCTACCGACGCAATAATATTAGATTGTAAGTACTAATTATAGGAATGAGCATCAAATACTTAATTAATGAAGCACCGGGTAAACCCGGTGTTTCATTAATTAAAATTTTACTGATGATTTTTATTACCAGGTAAACGCATGTGTGGGCATCACTGCCCACACGTGGATTACGGTCAGTCCACAAGGAATGTACTGTACTCTACTGTACTCTACTGCGATCTGTCTGCTAATCGATCTCTGTGAATCCTTGTCATATTTCCCACATTTCTCCAAATTATTCAACTTGGCTTTTTGAAAAATCCAATGCGAGCTACTTAAGGAAGCAAATTACCCTCCTGAACTATTTTCCCTTCCTTTGCTTCAAAAACATCCTATAAATGCCAAGGTAAATGGTGTGAGTTCTACATTCAATGCATTCAAGTCAGTCAATGCAATAAATTGCTGTTGAACCTGTGTTCATTTTTACAAAGCTCTCTCCAAGTATGGGCGTTTTCTTTTTTTCAGAATACCCGATTAATGCTGGTTGATGATGAGTGATCCACAATCATCACCACTTTCGTCATCGGATGAGTCATTACCGTGTCAGTGTCTGTATTGTCAGGAAGATTTCACCAACGACAGTGCTTTGAACATCCCGACACATGAATCTTCCCTGCCGGAAGAGGCCAACACCGCAAAACACTGTTTATTAACTCAGTTCCTTACAAAGACCAGTCTCCAAGTAAACAGAGAAGGGTTGAACACAGAGACACCGAACAAACCACCGAGTGGACTCAGCAAGGGGTTAATCTGACTTAATTGCTTCTAGTGGCAATCAAACTAGCAAGCATTTATCCTCGTGTAATGTTTGAAGATGTTTTCTGTTTCAGGGTCATACCTGCTGGAGGATTGTTGTTTTATCGCGTTATATGATGGATATTAAGGTCATCTACAAGTCCCGAAGCGACCAGGCTAATTCTGCAAGAAATACGACACTGTTATGACATGACCTTGTACCACTCCAGCTCTCAAATAGGTTATCGCCTATGTTTAGATTCGCATATCTGAAATATTTCGGTTGGTTGGAAACGCGAACTTAACCCTTTACCCAACGAATCGCCCGCATCCGCCCGCTTAATATGCAAATTCAGCAGTTGAAAAAATATTATTTTTCAACAAATTTCAACAACACCATATCATGTGACCCCTCGTTGGAACGAGCTCGTCGAGCTCGTTCCAACGAGGGGTCACATGATATGGTTTTGTTGAAATTTTGTGAAAAAAATTAAAAAATGATATTTAAAATAATAAATTTTGATATCGTCTGCGTTGGGTAAAGGGTTCAACATTCCGGTCAACTGATAAATTCCGGACGATTGGATCTGAAAAAGATTGACTTTTTATGAATCAAAGCTAGAAATGTTGTTCAATCGAGATTTGACTTCACCGACATTTTGATGTAGCATTAGTTTTATAATTACTCCACACATAGGTCCATAAATTATGTTAATATCTTGATATTTTCAAGGGAATTAAATAATGATTGATCGGAATATCTATAACTGAGGCAGGAATGATCTGCGTATCATTGTAAGTGAAGGCACATCAACATCATTACATCAACGGTCGTCTGCGCGCAAATTTCCACAAACACCGCGTAAACAATGAGCTCATAACAGCGTCGATTTCCAGTCAGAATTAGAGTGGTGACTGAGAATTTTAGTCAACTACTGAAATGAGTATACTAATAAGGGAACTTTCATTTCACCTAAAACTTCAACAAAACTGGGTTTGTAAGCATTATGAATTAGAATTATGATTGCAGTTATGGCTGACCTTGGTCATCCCCCCAATAACCTACTAATTATAGTACGGCCACTGTGGACTGGTCACTTTCAAAGGGTGGGCAATATTAGATGCCGAACACAAACTATAGAAATAATCATCAAAAATTTATTTAATGAAGCACCTGGTACAACCCGGTGCTTTATTAAATAAAATCTTGCTGATGGTGATTTTTATTACCTGGTAAACACATGCGTCGACATCACTGTACTGAACAAATGTTTTGCGGTGTCTTACAGGATCAAATAACCAAGGTTTTATTGCTCCCTAGATCTTCAATATCATTTAAAACATGAGTCTTCCAAGGAGCAAATATATTTGTGTCTAACAGCGTTTTGATCCAGGGTAGTTTTAGTGAGTAACTGTAGGCTTTTAAGTGAGGGAACTCAATTCCTCCATTTTCTATAGTATTAATTATTGTAGATCTTTTTACCTTATCATTTTTTCCTGACCATAGAAAACTAAAGAATTTAGTTTGTGTTTTGCAAAACAATAACTTCAGGGGGATTAGGTAAAACCTATAGGCGGTGTATCAACATTGGTAATACAAGTGTTTTTACTACAGCAGTCTTTCCGATTAGAGTTAAATTTCTGAAGGGCCAATCATTGAGTAATTTTTCAATCTTTTCAATTTTGTTTATGTAATTGTTTAATATATAGTTTTCCCTGAACAGATTGTGCTCTATTCCCAGTATTGTAATTGGATGTCCGTGATTCAAGTGAATTTGTTCACCGGTTTGTATTTCTTCCCCACAACCCCTCTTCGATCCAATCCAAATTACTTGCGTTTTCTCAAAGTTTACCTTTAGTCAAGAGAGAGTTGAAAATAATTTCACCGTTTCAAGAGCGATATTTAATGAATGACCATCGTCACTTAGAAAAAGCGACGAGTCATCTGCGTATTGACTTATTAAGTATTCTGAGTCATTGTTCTTTATTCCATTGATATTTGGATTGCTTATCAGAGCTGCACTAATGATCTCTGCACAGATGATGAAGCGGTTGGGGGATAGAGGATCACCTTGCCTAACACCTCTCTGTAGATCGAAACTTTCTGTGCAGTGAGCATTGTTCACGACATAGCTTTTTATGTTGTTATAAAGGTGTGAAAGCATTGTATTATTGATGGGCCAATGTTTAGAAAAAGTAGCATCCTTTCGATATAGGCCCATTCTAATGAGTTAAATGCCCTTTAAAAATCTAACAAAACAAGCAATCCAGGAATGTTTTGCTTTTCTCATTTTCTGATAAGATCAAATGTCAAACGTGTTGATTCTCCAATATGTCTTCCTTTTATGAAACCCAGTTGAGTTTCAGAAATAAGTTTCGGCAAGACCGTTTTAATGCGGTTAGCAATCGCGGTAGATCTTATGTTTACATCGACGTTTATTAAAGAAATTAGCCGCCAATTTTTCATGTGTACTTTCGATTTATTTGGTTTGGGTATACACGTAATGACACCAGGTCTTTGGGTTATTATTAGTTCTTCTGTATTATAGCCGTAATACAGTGAGTTTATCAAGAAATTACCAATATCTTTCCAGAAGAACTTGTAGAATTCTGCTGTAAATCATCTGAACTGGAGTTTTGTTGTTTTTCATTGTTTTAAGAGCATAAATACATTCGGCATCGGTCAGTAGCATCTAAAAAATTGTTCGCATCAAAAAGTGTCTCTAGAGATTGCTCGTCATAATTAGTACTGGATACTTTTGTCGTGTAAAGGTTTTGGAAGAATGTTTTCTGCTCAGATAGTATTTCTTTCAGATCAGTTGTTTCGAATCCATGAGATTTAATCAACTTGGAGATTATTTTTTCAGAGTAATGACGATTTCCAGGTTACAGAAAAATAAAGTGGTTCCCCCCCTCAACCTCCCATTTGGCTTTAGTTTGCAAAATCATCCCTCTTATTTTTTTCTCCCTAAATGCTTTCAGCTTTCATATACGACTGATGTATCGCCATTGTCCAGAGCTTGAGAAAGAGCACTTAATTTTGTTTCAATTTACTATGGTTTAGTTTATCCCAAAATTCTAAAATTGTTTTATTTGATCTTGTATTATTTTTTCCGTCTACAACTGACAGCGTCTTTTTCGTAGCTTTGTGTACATTCCAGTCTCCGCCCAATACAATTAAAGTATTACCGATCTCTTCGATTTTAAGAAATAGATTATTGTAAAATTGAGGTTTGTCATCGTTTGGACAGAAGACAACTGCCGTTGTTATCCTTTGATCCTGGCTGGGTATGTCTAAAACAATGTAGTTGCCTCTTTTACAATTATATGTAACGAGTAACTGAATGTATTTTTAAAGAGGATGCTTGTTCCTCGGCTCGAGCGAGAACAGAAGATAGCTTCAAAACCCCACTCATTTCTCCAAGTATTTTCAGCCTCCTCACACGAGTATCAACCAGGAAAATAATATCGAATTTATCTCTGCAACGTAAGAAATGTCTCTGCGTTTATTGCCGTCCGACGAGAGACCGCGGCAGTTTAAACTTCCTATCGTAATGGTCGCCATATTTGCAGTTTTTCAGAGTAGTAAATTTCTGCTTGGGCAACATTTTCGTGAAGGTTTGTTCATGCACTAAATGCTGGAGTTTTTTTTTATCTGAGAGACAGTAGCATCTAAAAAATTGTTTTATTATTAACAATAACAATAGCAAATAACTTAACAAGAACATTGTGGTGACGGAAATCTAAAAAAGCCGGTTCTCTTTTGGATGCAAAAGTATTTGAGTGCTTTCTGTCCTTACAAGTCAGCAGTGTTACCAACATGAAAAATAAGTTGCATTACGATTCCAGCCCAAATAAAACTTGCTTTCGGCGTGAAGACGTTCGGGTGTGTCTTGGCTATTGCATAGCCACATCACGCACTCCAGCAACATTCTTTGAAAAAGGCAATGTATTTATCCAAGCATAGCAAACCTAAAGCATATTGGAATGATTAACTAGTAAAGTGCTGGAAGCCACTATCAGGGCCTCAGAAGTGAACCGTACGCTCGGTTACAAATTAATGACACTAATCAGCACTAATAGGGGAAAAAACAAACAACAAAAAAAACGAGAGATGAATATTTTCAAAAGCTAAACCAAAAACAATTTACATTACGATTCCAACACAAATGAAAACTTGCCCTTCTGGGGATGACTTTTGGGTGTGTCCTGGCTTAACAGCAATCAGCCAGGAGGCACCCAACGTCATTCTTTGAAAGGCAAAGTGTGTATCGAAGCAAAGCCAACTTAAGACACAATGTTATCATTACTGGTAGAGATATTGAAGCCACTGTTAGGGCTTCAAAGTGAACTGTAGGATCACTTACAAATCAATGACATTACTCAACACTAAAAGAAAAAGTGTAGCTGGACCTTATTTGTGGAACCAACTGCCCAATCACCTGAAGGTCGTCCAGAACATAGTTTCGTTCAGAAAGTCACTGAAAACCCATCTGTTTAAATTAGCCTATCCATAATATCTAGTTAGTTACATATTCATATTAGATGTCATATTAGATGTCATGTACTTATTGTAAAGCCCATGAGCACGCTCAGTGGAAACTCGGCTTTAAACCATATTATTATTATTATTATTATTATTATTATTATTATTATTATTATTATTATTATTATTATTATTATTATTATTATCATTCATTGAAAGTCAACGTGTATATCGAAGCACAGCAAACCTAAATCACAGTATAATCATTAACTGGTAGAGTGTTGAAAGCCACTATCAAGGTGCAATTAAGATTAATGACACCAATCCGCACTAACAGGGGAAACTGAGAGTGAATGTTTAAAAAGCTAAACGAAAAATGATTAACATTACGATTCCAACACAAATAAAAACTTGCCTTTCCAAGGATGATGTTCGGGTGTGTCCTGGTTGCCGCACTGCCGCAGGAGGCACCCAACATCATTCTCTGAAAGGCAATGTGTGTATCGAAGCACAGCCAACCTAAAGCATAATGTAATCATTAACAGGTAGAGTGATGGAAAACACTATCAGGGCTTCACAGTGAACTGTTGGCGCAATTATAGATTAATGACACCAATCAGCACTAATAGGAAAAAAAAATAGAAATGAATGTTTCAAAGGCTAGACGAAAAGCGATTTACATTACGATGCCAACACAAATAAAAACTTGCTTTTCTAAGGATGATATTCGGGTGTGTCCTGGTTGCTGCACAGCGACTCTCAACATAGTTCGTTGAAAGGGAATGTGTGCATTGGAGCACAGTCAACCTAAAGAATAATGTAATCCTTAACTAGCAGGGTAATGGAAACCACGATCGGGGCTTCAAAGTTAACTCTAAGCGCTATTACAAATTAATAACACTAATCAGCACAAATAAGAAAGCATGAGAAATGAATGTTTTAAAAGGTAAACGAAAAGTAATTAACATTACGGTTCCAACACAAATACAAACTTCCTTTTGTAAGGGTGATGTTCGGGAATGTCCTGGCTGCTGTGCACCCAGCATTTTTCTTTGAAAGGCAATGTGTGTATCCAAGCACAGTCAATTTAACCCTTTACCCAACGTAACGGCCAAAACCGACCAGCGCTGTTCTTAAAAATCGCCAATGAATTTTCATTATTTATTCATTTTTTGTCTCAAAAACATAGGTTATGACCCCTCATTGGAACGAGCTCGTCGAGCTCGTTCCAATGAGGGGTCATAACCTATGTTTTTGAGACAAAAAATGAAAAAAATTAGTTATTCAAGAATTTTTTTTGCAAGTGTCGTCTGCTTTTCATGTTAGGTAAAGGGTTAAGGCACAATGTAATCATTAACTGGTCGAATGACGGAAGACACTATCAGGGCTTCAGACTTAACTACAATCACAATTACAAAACACTAATCAACACTAATCGGAAGAAGCAAGAAATGAATGTTTTCAGAGTTAAACGAAAAATAATTTTCATTACGATTCCAACACAAAAAAACCTTGCTTTTCTAAGGATGATGTCGGATGTGTCCTGGCTATTGCAGGGTAACCAGGAGGCATTCATTCTCTGAAAGGTAATATGTGTATCGAAGCACAGTGTAATCATTAAATGGTAGAGTACTGAAAGCCACTGTCAGAGTTTCAAAGTGAACTGTAGGCGCAATTATAGATGAATGACACTAACCAGCACTACATGTAATAGAAAACAACGAGAAATGAATGCTTCCAAAGCTAAACGAAAGATAAATTACATTACGATTCCAACACAAATAAAAATTGCCTTTCCAAGGATGATAATTTGAGTTGATTTTCAACCTAACTGATTTTGGGGTGTATTGTGTGAACCGTATTCACTGATGGATGGTGTGTTGTAATACAAACTTGTTTAAACAGTACGGTCTCATCATTTGAAGCTCGGTCTAGCAGCGTGGCAGGTCATGTAATAGTTACCAATCGAGCTGGAGGTATTTTGTTAATTTGAGCAACCTGTTCCGTGAGTTGAGTGACTCCGAGCTGCGTAGCACCTAGTCCAGTATTTTGTTCCATCAGGCATTTCAAGTTATTTACATACTCAGAAAAGACAATAGAGCCAGGATGTAACTCATCCATCCGCCCACCCTCTCCTCCTTAGGGGGTTGTAATTCTCAGGCTTATGTCGATTTTGTATGAAGAACATTGCTTGCTTTGTTTATGAAATAAGGATAATCATTATGCCCAGTGTTTACGCTGCCGGTTATCAATTTAGCCAATTGCACTAAAAATTGATTTTGTACCAAAAAATCTTTGTTGAATCAGGTTTTGGCAGCAAAAAGGTTCCTTTCACTAGTGAAGGAAAGCCATTGCAGCAGTGAAGAGCGAATCGATGACGAAAAAAAAAAATAAATAGTGAGCTGGCTTTTAACGTGTTAACAATAATCGCTTTCACGAAAAACAGTGATTTTATGAATAGGGTAATCGAACAACGTTTGGCCAAGCTTTCAACGTAAACTGTCTGTGAGTGGCAATGGGACATTGTTTTTTCTTCAGTATACCATTGTACGTTATCAACTTTACTAAAAAAAGCATTTAATTGGAAAGATAATTCATACCGTCGCGAGTCACTCGCGACGTTATGAATTATCTTTCAAATTAAATGCTCTCTTTAGTAAAGACTCAACACCCGCTAAGCCCAGTGAATTAACAGTAATTAGTTGATTAATCTGTTATTATCTAAGTACAACAACAGATATATCTAACGACATCATTCAGCCTGTCACATGTAACCTTAAATCTGTTGATGTTACAGGTAACCTTAAATTGATTGATTAAATGTGTATGTGAAGAAAGCATATGACAGTTTGACAGAAGTTTATATTTTGCTGGGTGAATGAACTGCATCTTGGTGTGGAACTTAAGCAGCATGCTTTTTGCGTATTAGAGGTTGTGTAGAGTATGGCATTCATTCAGATGAAAAAATATTCTTGTGTTACTTGTGTTTGCTGAATGTGGGAGAGATGTTTAACCAGGTGAGAATAGAAAAGTTCCTGGAAAGTTGTGTTGGAATCTGAGAGTTGGAGTTTTATATAGTGGAAGAATTGACAAACATTTCTATACTTCAATTACCAGATCCTTGTAAGTTTCTATTACACATAAATGACAAAATTAACTCTTAATTTTAGAATAATTAAGTAATTGAGTTCAGCCAGTGGTTGAGTTGTAAATTTATTAATACTGTCAGTTGACTGAACAGTAACATGTTAAATAATTTAAATTTTGCATTAAATAAATATTAATAAATTTGTTCTTACAAAGATACAAAAGAGGGGAATGCACTTAATTCCTATTCGTGTGAGCTCTATGGTAGCCAAGCGATGGTTTGTGATCAAATAGAGAAGTCCTAGTCCGCAGGAATTTTAGTATTTTAAAGAAGTAAATTTTTTAATTAACATTTTGTATAGTTAACAGGTCGGGTAAAAGCGCCAATCGGTCTATAATAGATCAATTGGTCATTAAGAGATCATTTAGGCTATGAGATTTGTAAGGTAATCGTTTTGAGGATCAATATTTGTTGATGCGCTAAAAATCGCACTCGAAATTAGGGTACAGTGAGCGCGACTCGATATCGGCTTCATATATCAGGGCCGAAATATTCTGTAGATCGATGTATAGGTATTGAAAAACGTATAATTTGAAGTTAAAACTATGTTATTTCAGAAAATCCTCTATTCAACTCCAAATATCAAAATATTTCCAGCAAATTTCAGAAACTTTTTCTCCCAGTCATTTGCTTTGCGCCATTCTCGGCCGGAAATGAACAGTCGATGGCGATTTAAACCTGTTGAAAGAGTACGATCTCGAGTAAACTGGTAAGTATAACCTATACATCAGATTTGTAAGGTGACCTGAATCTGCAATAACGTAGAATTTTCGTGTTGCACGGGACATTGCAGTCATCCCATACTATTACCAAAGGAATCGTGTTTTTTTTCAATTTGTTCATGCACAGGGATCTCGTGTTCCTAACTTTTGGCATGGCAAATCACTTCTGAAAGGTATTTAAGTGGAAGAAAGGAACTTGTATACCATGAATTACCTGTCAAGAAGACAAGAAGGAACTTTTATAATATACACAACCAAGATGGTATGTATTATTGTTGACAATTAAATGTCCATGCTATCCTCTCCTTCCATTTTCCCCCTTTCATCGACAGCGCTCTGCATGCCTGCAAAATAAACGACCAGTAACTGAGTGGAAATAAGCTGTTGATCTGTTACATTAACCTCCCAAATAATATATATATAAAATATAAACAATTAATTTTGCACTCCAGCATTTCAAAAATAAATGTCGTCTCATTACACAGTGGGTGTTCGGTCATGCTTCTGACAACAACACATCCCATTGTGACCTGGCAGCACTATCAACTTGCAGTTGGCGGCAGGTGTGGGTGGGGTATCAACAAGGGTAAAAATATTCTATTATAACAAGTTAGGGGCCACCAGGATTATTACACTCTCCAATAATTTGTAATAAAGCAAATAATCTGTTTAAACGCATTTCCATTTTCTTGTAACTGAATATGAAACACAGGCAAAGAATATGAATACATTAGCATCGAACCTTCAATTTTCAATAGAGCCATGGAAGTGACTTCCAGCACTGAACCAGTTAATAGAGACTTTGGTATATAACACACGTGTGCCGATTTAACTTACATGTACACAATTAAGGGTAAATATACTTCATAATTTCAGAGCAAGAAAGACACCACAGAGAAAAGTAGATAATTTGTTTATTTATCAAGGGAAGGGACAAATCCGGGAAAGAATGTAAAGGGGCATACACAGAGGGCTAAAGTCCATCACGCTGGAAGGCGCTCAACAACATTCATAGAAGACCCACAGAAAAGAAGCTGGTCGTTTAACTCGAGAAAGAGAACTCTTTTCAAAAAGGTGTGTATTGCGAGGTGTAAAGGCAGTTTTACCTGTAATTCTCTCATCTCTGTCAATGGCAAACTGATTTTGCAGTTCGTTGACCTTTTCACTTATGGCACCATGTAGTTCAAGGATAAAACACTTTTTGGAGTTTCTTCATGATTCAAGGTTTCCACTGAATAATTCGTGATCTTCATCAACTCCCGCATTTTTGAGTAGATCAAGAAATTCTCCAATTTCCACTAGAAATACATTTTTTGTTTTTCTCTCACTTTCGTTTGCTTGTGTTACATCTTTTTCAGTAACGAGAACTTTCCTTAGCCCTTCACACCTCCCAAACACCCCCTTTTCTTTAATTTGTTATGGTAAGTGTTCATGTTTGCAAAACTGGCTGATGTTCAATTTATGAGTTTTTGACCATCTACGGACGAGAGAATTGCACTGGTGAAAGGGTTCGCCAAATACTTTGAATTTCGCAAATACCTCCTCCATTGGAATATTTCTAATGAAATATCTGTATTGCGCAATGGCGTGTTGTCCTCGTTTTCTTCATCTTCGATTTCCGCCGCCGGCCCTATATATTGTTTCAAATTACAACGTATCTGCAAAATAAGGGAACAGGAATAAACACAACAGGAATACGTCTTTATCCGGGTGATACGGATACTGTCAAATACTTCTCTTTCCCCAATTGACCTCCCCCAGAAGTGTGTGTGTATGGGGGAGGGGGGGTGGGGGTGGTATGTATGTTGTTTAATTTTTAATTTATCCTTCAAAACAAGTACTTGAAACACGTAATAACCCTCCCCCATAACCACCTATTTCTGTGGAAGTGTGGTGGTTATGCAGGCGCAGGTAGAAGGGGGCCGGGGAGGGGGAGGGAGGGGCTCACACCATTCACCTCGCCCTATGACCTATTGACCTCCAATGCGACCTTAATGGTCGATAGTTCATATGTCTCTATATTAACGATGGTGTTGATCATTCGCCAAAATATTTCTACAGTAATTTCAGTGGCAAGCAGAATGAACCTGACTGCGCAGGGTGGGTGCCACGACCCCCTTTCACAGCCCTCCTCCCCTCCCCCCGCCCTCGATGGCGTTATTATTGTTCTGGTAGTTGTATGATGTAGGAGAGTGGCGCAACTGCCACATATGTAGAAGTAACTGACTTGCGGTTAGGCCCTGACATATCGTTCTACAATGTTAAAAATTATCTGCAACAGCATTTACCAATGCTAATATTATTTTTCTTTCAAAGGTCAAAGAAATGGCAGACACAACGAATACCGATATATTTTTGGAGATGCGCAGCAAAACCAACCAGCATTTCCACTGGGGCACAGGACTTTTTCTTCATAAGTACAAGGTAATTCAATTGCAAAATGTTGTTACCGAGTATGCAGTGTTTATGACTATAGTAATATTACTCAAGGAAATTTCACTCAAGTTACGAAGTGTAATTTCTGGCAATGCATAAGAAGCGCAAGCAGAGTTTAACATTTTACAGAACATAACTGCCAAAACAGCGTCGCGCTATTCACAGAATTTGCTGTTAAAATATGTTTGCTTCGAGACGTCTTGGCCACAAACATAGCTTATATCGGCTCATTGGAACGTGCTCGATGAGTACATCCACATGAGGTGTAATAAGATATGCTTTTGAGTCAAAGTGATTTATGTCCATCATTCATTGTCTCCTTTTGCAAGTGACATCGGCTTTTAATGTTGAATAAATGATTAGTCGAATTTAACCAGGGTTAATGTGGATGTCCACAGGCTGAAACATGACGTTTGGCATGTAAAAATAAATTAGTATTTACTCAAATTATTGAGTTATCGCTGTTCACATGTGTTGTTGAAAAACAAAGGTTAAAGAATACTTCCTTGCAGCAGTGTTGCACATGAACACACAACTTATTTTTTATATTGATTTTTTGGTGTCATTTTTGTTTGGTTTAACTGTTGAGTTGCCGAAATAGATGCAGTCAGCAGGGCTGCAACCCCTAACCCATTGACCACTATTGTGACGGACATATGCAAGAGGTTATACGTTACCCGGTTCGGGGCCTAGTATTTACAGTTTACATAACAAGACACACTAATTAATTATTTAGTTATATTTGTCCTTACACTTACTTTTTTCAGAAAGCAAATGAAAACGACAGAGATGAACCCCAAGAAACTCAAACTGAACCAGCAGTACCATCAACATCTGATGTCATTTGTTCAACGTCAACATTGAAAAAGTATTCAGAGAAGTCATGCCAGGTGCCGGAAAGACCTCTAGCGGCAACCAATTTTTGTAGACTTTGTGGTGTTCAGCATGAAAGTGAAGCACATTCGGGCATTTGGATGGGTTGCGATTACAACGAATGTGATTACTGGGTGCATGCCTTTTGTATGGGATAAAGGAATATGACTGCTAAAAAACTAAAACTCATGGACTTCATGTGCAATTTTCATAATAAATTGGAAGGATTAAAAAAACCAACAAAGAAAAAGTAAATACAATTGAAGTCAATTTCGACCAATGTATTATTGTTTCTCCTTTTGTGTACTTTTGTCAATTGTCTCGACGGCAACTGGCATTTCCAATTTCTGAGTATTATTTGTTTTTCGTTCAGAATTTGGGACAGTGAGAGTTTGGTGGTAATTTGGACAAGTATCGGCTAGTCACATTTACACTTGCAAGGGTAGTATTAATAAGAACATTCTTTGTGGATGTGACTGTGTACATTACGATTGGATATTCAATGGTTACGTTGTCGATAACCATTGAATATCCATTAGTAATGTACATAGTCAGATGCACAAAGAGAACGTTCTACTTCATCCCACCCTTGCAGGGGACATGCAACTGATCTTTGCATTTCCAAACTACAACCAAATCACTCCCATTACAAAGGGAGGTAATTTAAAAATAATACTTCCTTTCAATCAAAGTACAGGTTCTTCTCGAGTTTGAATAAGGGCCCTGTATGTTCAGACTGCTTAGGCCTTATTTACCTATACCTTTCATTTACTTTTTCAAGTCTGTCGATATTTCTGCACACCCTCAACCATCGCATCTCATTGGGTAACCCGGGAGGAATCCACATTTTTATTCGTCTGTTTTTTGACTCCAAGATAAAATCTCCCCCTTCGCCTTTGCTGGAGTTTCCCGATTGTGATACAGACATGTAATTGTTGAGGAATGCGTTCACTTCCGGGGGTATCTGAGCCCTCATGGATGCATCACGCAGGAAGAGTTCCTGATAACTTGGAATGTTCATGCCGTAGCAAAGTACAGATAATTTATCTTGTGCACATTCTATTATTTCTGAATTGTTGCGCCTCACACCAGTTCTAAATTAATGTAGCGCAAATACAAAGGTGAAAACAATTTCAAATAATAGGAGAAAATTTTGATTTCTTACATTTTTCATCCATAAATAAAAATCATGTTCGGTTGCTTCCGTGTTGTTATTTAATGCAGACTTGCAGTACTCAAGCACCAACTCTTTGGCTGTACCAAAAAGCATAATTTGTAAAATTTGCCACGATTTGTGGTGGTTAGTTGCAGACTGGCAAGAAGCTTGAGCTTTGGCGGATTTGAAACCAAGAAGTTTTGTTAAATCTTGCAATGATATGTTCCACAGAAGTTTGAAGAGACATGTAACAAAATTTATCTCAATGTGTCCCGGTCCGGGAATGAGAAGGATGTTTGAAAATTTTAAATCAGCAGTTTGAATGTTATTGTCAGCAGTTGCATGCGTTCTTTTATGCTCTAAAAATTCATTCCTACCCGTTATTTCAACTTGCCAGACAGCACACATGAACGTTGTTTCCATTAATTTGCTGGCAAGAATGTAAGGGAGACCATCACATCCAATAACCGACCACGAACGACCCCCTTTACTGATTACATCCGCTGAAAAAGTTTCTAATACAGTTTTAAAAGAACATGGGTTGAGCATTAATGGATCTCCTATGTACACTGATGGAATGTCACTTGGGTGATTACTTTCAATGAATGAATAATGATCGGTGGAATCTGAATGTGTAAATTTTGGATTACAATTTGCATCAAACATAACTTCTCTACTTTGAGCATCATTTGATTTGATTGTACTATCGATATTTAAATCGATGTTATCATGAGCACCGCGAGAATCATTCATCTGTTCCTGATAAACCTCGTTCAGTATTTTTGTTAAAAACTTAGACCTTTCCGATCGGAAAATGGAAATACGTTTTTCAAATTTCAGCTTAATAAGGTTGCAAATGTTTTCACTGCTAGTGATATCTGTAGTGAGTCAGTTTGCAGGTGACAACGCAGGATTTTGTTGGATATTTAATAATGAATTATTTGCTTTAATGTGAATAATTGTTGTGATGACACTAAGTAGGCATTTTGCGTCATATGTCACACGCAATCTCCTCCCTAAAACCTGATTATTGTCAAAAAATGTAATGATGTCAGAATTTGGTTGACATGCTAATGGTGTTCCAGAATACTGGTTTATCCATGACAGAATGGTTGAATATGAAGCAGATGGATGAGTAACACCATACATATTACAAACAGATTTACTTGCAGTTATAAAATACGTCATTAAATTCAGAGCAAATGAGTATGGACCTATAAACTGTAAATTTCGGCAATGGTAGATTTGTTCTGTGCAAAGACATAACGAGTTTATTTTTTTCTTATTGTTTTGCTGTTTGTAGAATTATTACAGTCACAGATTGTTGAAGTAATCTCTTTCAGAAAGGAGAGCAAAACTTTATTTCTTTCATTCAACCAAATAAGGGGGTCAAAATTTTGCAAAAGATCATCGTCTCTATTTGCATCTGCCATTGCCTCGGAATCATTAAAAACAGAAGTTGACTGCGATTGTCCAAGAGCATCAGCTATTTCCTGTAATTTAGTTTGTGCATGTTCATTATTTGTTATTGCCTGGATTACTGTGTTAACGTCAGTTGTAGTACAATGACGATTAGGTGAAGGGTTAACACGTTCAGAATTAATGATGTGGTCTGCATACTCAGCACAACCAGTACAAAGATAGGTAGTTCTCTCCTTCAGATATCCATGCTCTATGAGCGATGACAATGTTGATTTTTTATACTTTTTTGCAGCACATTTAAAAACTTTGACAGGCTTGTCCGCACTCCAACCATCATGTTGCGTGCACCGACATTTTCCAGACATACTGAATATGAAATACAAGAAACTTATGTTATAACTGATCCATAAACACCTCGAACATCTTAGGTCAGCGTTTGATCTAAAAGTTCCTTTCTCCCACTTAAATACCTTTCAGAAGTGATCTGTCATGCCAAAAGTTAGGAACACGAGATCCCTGTGCATGAACAATTTCTTTGGTAATGGTATGGGGATTCAGGTCACCTTACAAATCTGATGTATAGGTTATACTTAACAGTTTACTCGAGATCGTGGGGGCGCGGTGGCTCAGTTGGTAGAGGTGCAGGCTGCAAGCCGAGGGGTCCTCGGTTCGAATCCCACCTGCGGCAACCGCGTTGTGTTCTTGGGCAAGACACTTCACCCCGATTGCCTACATGGGGGCACGATGACGCTGTGTACTGAGGCGTACTGCACGTCGATGGTGCGCATGTCTTCAACCAATCTAACCCTGCCTGTGCTGCGGTGCAGAGTTCAGAGTTACGATGTTGGAGAGCTGACAGCTGCTCGTCGTTGCTCGGTGGTTCTCTCCGGGTACTCCGGCTTCCTCCACCCGTAAAACTGTCACGGTCACGATTAGCCATTGTGCATAAGTATGTGACCTTAAACACCAATAAATAAATAATAAATAATACTCGAGATCGTACCCTTTCAACGGGTTTAAATCGCCATCGACTGTTCATTTCCGGCCGGGAATTGCGCAAAGCAAATGACTGGGGAAAAAAGTTTCTGAAATTTCCTGGAAATATTTTGATATTTGGAGTTGAATAGAGGGTTTTCTGAAATAACATAGTTTTAACTTCAAATTATACGTTTTTCGATACCTATACATCGATCTACAGAATATTTCGGCCCTGATATATAAAGCCGATATCGAGTCGCATTCACTGTACCCTAATTTGGAATGCGATTTTTAGCGCATCAACAAATATTGATCCTCAAAACGATTACCGTACAAATCTTATAGCCCAAATGATCTCTTAATGACCAACTGATCTATTATAGATCGATTGGCGCTTTTGCCCGACCTGGTTAATGTCCAAGTGCATTTGGTCAATGGATAAACATTGAGCGGATGTACATGGATTTTAAATTCAGCTCAATAGTCCTGTTAACGAGTTCTTTTAATCTTATTTCAGGTGGCCATTACATTGCATATCTAAAGTTTATAACGTAAGAAATATCACCATTCTCCAGAACGGGAGGGCAACCTTCATATTATTCATCACTTAAACAGAATGTGTCGTTTCTTGCTAGAGAGAAATTTGAGTCAGGATGGCTTAGTGCAATCAAGCGAGAATTAAATGAGTTATGTTTCGTGCAAATATTTCTAGGCTTAGTGCAAATACTTCAGTGCTTAGTGCAATGCTATATGGAAGCTTATAAGCTTAGTGCAAATATTTCAGTGCTTAGTGCAAGGCCTAGTGTGATGCTTAGTGCAATGTGTGATGATTAATACATAACTTAAGTGCTTAGTGCAGTGCTTAAGAGTTTTGTGTAATTGTGAAAGGCTTGGTGCCAATGAGTCGATACTTTGCAAGTTTATATGAGAATAGTGCAGAAATAATGAGATCTAGCAATAGCATACATTTCTGTTCATGAGAGGCTTCTGTACAAACATTCATGGATTTTCTATGGTATATAAAAAACGTAACATAATTATCAAGTTTGATCAATTACCATCGGCCATTGTAACACAGTCTGACCATTAATTGAATCAGTGGCATAGATATATAACTATAACTTAGGTGACCGCTCTTTTCGCCTATCGAAGATTTCGTCAGAACTTTTCGAGTTCTGTCGGATTTTTTCCCTGACCAATTAAGGACCTATATAAGTAATGAAATTTTGTTTATTTTGAAAATTCTCACCTCTGATAGTCCTTCAATTCAAATTAAATATACACAAAATATACATCAAAATGAAGATTGAGATTTATAGCACACGAAACACATGTGTAATCAACTCACAGAGTCGACTGTAGGCACCACTGGTTCCTGGAAGTCTGCTACCGTATTCGCACCAGAACTGATAATTTAATAATATTTCACGAAAACAACTCGTAGCCAAATGTGCTTTACATATCCAAGAACAAAGTTAGGGGATCAAAATTCTTTAAAACACGGCTATAGAGCTGCATGGGGGTAAATTTCAAAGCCTTTGCTTTTGTTTACGTATGAATGTACTTTCGATTTCCGGTCGACGTCATCGGACGGAAAAAACATGTAAAAACAACGCCGTCTAAAATCAAATAATGAAAAAGATCGCCTTCATACAGTATACTGTTATTAGATAGAGATTGCACAGTTGCCATATTCAATGCAAGGTGTCATGATACCTGTTGAAATTTCTTAGAATTACGATTTTGTTTTTCAATAGAAATTCGTGGTATCGAGTGATTTGCGCATGTCTGTCGAGCATGGAAACCATCTTCAAAAAAAAAAAAAAAATGCAGACAGTGTTGTCCTTTTCCCAAATGCAGTCCAATCGCTGTATTCGAAAGTGTTTTGAATGCCTAGCTTTGTTCTTGGATATATGAAACATATTTGGCCACAAGTTGTTCTGATGAAATATTATTTTATTATCAGTTCTGGTGCGAATACGGTAGCAGACTTCCACGAACCAGTGGTGCCTACAGTCGACTCTATGAGTTGATTACTTATGTGTTTCGTGTTCTATACATCCCATCCTTCATTTTGATGTATAATTTGTGTATATTTAATTTGAAGTTAAGGAATATGATAGGTGAGAATTTTCAAAATAAACCAAAATTTCATTACTTATATAGGCCCTTAATTGTTCGTCTGCTCTAGAAATCATTGCCAATTCATTTCTTAAGGGCCTATATAAGTAATGAAATTTTGTTTATTTTGAAAATTCTCTCCTCAGATATTCCTTCAATTCAAATTATATATACACAAAATGTACATCAAAATGAAGGTTGGGATGTATAGAACACGAAGCACATGTGTAATCAGCTCATAGAGTCGGCTGTAGGCACCACTGGTTCCAGGAAGTCTGCTATAGTATTCGCACCAGAACTGATAATTTAATAATATTTCACGAAAACAACTTGTGGCCAAATGTGCTTTACATATCCAAGAACAAAGCTAGGGGATCAAAATTCTTCAAAACACAGCTATAGAGCTGCATGGGGGAAAATTCCAAAGCCATTGCTTTTGTTTATGTATGGGTATACTTTCGATTTCCGGTCAACGTCATCGGACGGAAAAAGCATGTAAAAACAACGCCGCTTAAAATCAAATAATGAAAAAGATTGCCTTCATACAGTATACTGTTATTAGATAGAGATTACACAGTTACCACATTCAATGCACGGTATCATGACACCTGTTGAAATTTCTTAGAATTACGATTTTGTTTTTCTATGGAGATTCGTGGTATCGAGTGATTTGCGCATGTCTGTCGAGCATGGAAACCATCTTCAATAAAAAATGCAGACAGTGTTGTCCTTTTCCAAAATGCAGTCCTGTCGCTGCACTCGAAAGTGTTTTGAATACCTAGCTTTGTTATTGAATATCCGAAGCACATTCGGCCACGAGTTGTTCCTGCGAAATATTATTTTTTTATCAGTTCTGGTGCGAATACGGTAGCAGACTTCCAGGAACCAGTAGTTTCTACAGGCGACTCTATGAGTTGATTGCATACGTGTTTCGTGTTCTATACATCCCGACCTTTATTTTGATGTATAATATTAATATGTGTATATTTAATCTGAATACAAGGAATATGAGAGGTGAGAATTTCAAAATAAACAAAATTCCATTACTCATATAGCCCCTTAAAACTCGGTCAATTTAGTTGGGTCAGAGAGCGCAAACTATCCTCCCCCCTCACTCTCCCATTAGCGTTTCCACACCAAAATACATTGTTTGGCACTAAAATATTCAGAATGGCTAAAAATTTGGCACCAGAAAATTTTGGGTCAGCGTGAACACTCATAGCGTCTGTTTAACGAATAAATTCTAAAACGCCACAATCGTCATGACGTCATCTTCCTAACTTATACAAGTGGGTTCTCCTTCCTTGTTGTCAATGATTTCGATTTGGTTCAGTTCGTTGAATTTGAATATAAAACAGTTTTTAACTATATAGCACGAAACCACGAATACAAAATAGGAGACACTTGAAAACGGAGTTCCAGGAAAAGTATTGGGTGAGTTTCTGAGTGAGGAGCTGGATATTTCATCACCATCGCTTCAGAAACTTGGAAGTCCAGACCCATTGGAATGGTTCAGTTTGTAAAATTGAAATGACGGTGCACAGTATGGCCGCCGTGGACGGGCCACTTTCCACGGGTAGGAAATACTTCCACGGACGCAATAATATTAGATTCCAAACACTAATTATAGGAATAATCATCAAATTAAAGAAGCACCGGGTACAATTTCATTAATTACAATTTTACTGATGACGATTTTTGTTATTACCCGACACCACTGCCCACACGTGGATTACGACAATATCATATTAGGTAGGATTACAATAATGTGTATGACACTAGGTGCTGCTATTCTACGACTGTTGCTGATCAAACTTGGCCACAATACCGCTCATGTGAACAGTCTCTTGGATCCAAAGGCCAAACAAAACATCACCACAGCTCCTGTGAGTTTTTGGAAATATATGCAGACTTTTGCAGATGAAAGATTGATAATTGTACGTCTTGGATGGTTAATATGTTGCTGGCACTGAGACGCGCCAGACTGATATTTTCTGGTATACTGTTATTCTCCGCAAGCCAAACCCATCTATTGAGGGACTCATCGCCAGTGTGTTGGATCACATTTTCCAGTACCTTTATCACCAGTTTTTGTCGCTGCCAAATGCAAAAGTGTACACCCAGAAAAAGCCCTTTTTCTACCACTTTGGCAAGGACCAAGTAGAACAATTGTTTTCATTTGTGATGACCCAATCACAAGATTGATCGTATGTTTTTTCGCAGTTAAAAAATAGATAACAGAGAGCGGTAGTCTTGGACTCGATGCACTTTTGCAATACATGGTGGCATCAGAAGTGCAGCCGTTTGTCACACCGTTACCAAAAGGAAGGTGAACCTCGTAATCACGAGAACTTCATCTAAAAAGCTAGATTTTAGCCATCGTTTATTGACGGTGTGTAATGGTCTAGTGGTTTAGGTTTTCGACTCCCGACTGCGGCAGGGGATCGGAAACCAACATTCTAAATTCCTAAAAAACATGAGTGTGTCCTTCGAAAAACACACAAAAGCACATTTGGCGAGATTATTGATGTTGAGACCTCAGGCGTGGAGAGCTAAGAGCTATATTCGGTCAGTTCAAGAATGATCTGATTGAGGGTGGGTAGAACCACAGCCAAGACTACATGTAGATGGAAAAGCGACACTAGTTTGTTTCAACAGAAGCAACTTAGGATGCAGAAAGTCAGGAGTTCCTTCCCTTGTACTGAGTATAGGGAATATCAGAGTTCCCTGGTTGAACAGACCTTCCTGATATCTCTCTTGGAGAGACACATGTGACTTGCCTTATGGTGAAAGATGTTTGGGCTTGTATTGACCCCTCAAAGTGTGACCTCCATGAATGTTTAAGTCTGTGTTTGATCACGTGTGATGAGCTACTTCATAGAAGGGAGCAGAAAGTAATGCCCACCGGTTGTGTATTGAAATTAGTGTCATGTAACAGAAGAGTTTATTCATAGACACCTGGGAAGACCGTTGGTTCAGTGATCGCCGAGTTGAAATCCTGCAGCCTCATCTCACCGGCTATGAAAGGCAGAAATACATTTTCATCAGATCGTACTTCATAGATAGGTTCATTGGGAGATCCGACATGTTTTGGTCTGTTTGCCCAATCGGATAAAACAGTCACAATTTTTGCACCAGCTTCTGATGCATTCTTGTATCCCGCTGTCATAAACCAACATCCAAGAATGCTGGGAAACTCCACATAGGTGCTCACATCAAACACGATCATCTGTATGATTCTGTGTATGGCTTTTGTGGAATCCACGGATGTTTTACTGACCGGAATCGCACGACACATCAACGCATCATTCCGTCTTCAAACTGTAAAGTTTGTTAAACTCGGCTTGAAGCCAGATGAGAAGTCAGATCATCCTGCACAAACAGGCCATTTCTATGTCCAATTTTCGATTGTTTATTGGATATATCATTTGGCCAGTTTTTACCTACTAAGTAAAACGTTAATACCCTAGTGTAGCGAAACTCGACCCACCCCGCCCTGCTCTCACTTTGTGTCGAGTCTCTCGGCCCCGAACTCACTTACATGAAGTGAGTTCCGGCCGAGAGCCACGCCACAAAGCCAAACAAGGTCTAGCCATAGCACAGATTTGTTGTCGAGGGGTTAGTTACAAGTTCGCAATTTCAAACCGAAAATTAGTTAGCGTAATCAATCACCTAGAACCTCTACAAAATTATTCCAGACTACCCTGGCACCCGTGCTGTGCCGCTGTTCTCGGGCCGGACTCACTTACAATAAGTGAGCCCTTACCGAGAACCTCGCCACAACAGTCAACCAAGGAACAAACATCTTCCTATGATTCCAATCCACCCTTAAACCGTGTTTTGCGTTAAGATATATGTTAGGACTAGGACTCTGAAACAGAATAGGAATTAAAAATACAAAAAAAACCCAATTCCACTAAATTATTAGCAAATTTATTCACAAATCCCCAAATCGTCTCTACCCTCCCACAATTCAGCAGTACATTCAGATTTACATTCAAGTTGTACAGACCAACTCATTTCATTCACCCTTCAAGGTGAGATCATAATTCCTCATAAAATAGTTACGTCCCCCACTAAAGAGGGGGAAAAACCCTACAATCTGGCACTTATGCCGCCTTAAAATATGCACACCAGACTACATGACTACTACCCTTAACTAAAGAAGGGGAGTCCAAGATACGGCAATACCAAATATTTACTTTCACATGTCACCCAGCAGAAGGGTTACTTCATTATTTGTGACCCACCTACCCTCCTAAATATTGCTAAATATTCACTGAGGGTAGCGTTATCTCAGTATTCACGTCTGTACATTCAAGCTAATGCCATAAAAGGAGAGGGGGGGGGGGGGGTACAATCCATCGGGCCACCGAAACTCGCCCCAAGCCGAAAGATCACGATTAGGCCATAGCATCCTATCGCAACAGCAATAAGATGCCCTGGATCAATCGTGAATAATCCTAGAACCAATTTAATATAGCCTTTTATAACATATTTCGGCTTACGGCGAGGATCGGTAAATTACATAAAATATGACCGGCCCCGGCAGGGTACAACTACGGAGAAATAAATGTTCGACTCACCTATAGGAAGCTCCACACGGTTCTGATCCACTAGACTCCGATTCAGAATAATATAATATTGCAGACGCAATTATTTCGTGCGAAGTCAACACCGCCGAGCACGAGAAACTACATGTCTCTCACAATAGTGGTCAATGAAGTAAGAACCACTGATCCATAACGCTATCAGTTAATGATCAATGTAACAATTTAAGGCCACCTCAGAGTATTTTAGCACTTTCAATACTGAAGCGGGCAAACACACACTCGATATGTACACACAGACCCATACCTACATATATATATAATATACATACATAGATATAGGCCACTGTGCACACACCGTGTGTGTGTCCCTTATTGTACAATTCCACTTTTTCCTACACCACCCCCACCCTGAGATTCAACGTCCCTGTTGAAAAAGATAGGAGAGGAAAAAGGAAAAGGGGAAAGATATATACACCCCTCCGCAAACAAAGGTAGTAGATTTTGTCATACTGGCCATTTAAAAAAAAATAGCCAGATAATTGCTAGTTGAATTGAAATAGTTGTTGGCTGAATAAAAGTAGTCGCTGGTTCCTCATAAAACACATAAATTTTTCTTCATAATTTCTATGTATTTTCGTTTTAAAAAAATTAATAAATCACTATTTAAATAATTCACCTTAAATCCATCCAACTGGGGTTCCGTTTAGGAAATCAGTCATAGCTTTAGGCCGAAATGAGTCCCCGACCAGCACTGACCCACGTACAGGGTCTGCACTGCCTGAAGCCGACGAGGTCATGCAACAGGAGATGTAAGCGTCAGATTGAGCTCATTCAAGCATAAAACGATGACAATATTTATAATGGTCCCATCTAGAATCCAGTTTAGTTCAAGGTTATCTTTCCAAAACAAAGGAATATTAAATCTTTTCTATTACAACTGAAAGTTCTCAAGGAACTCATCTCACTTTCTGGATGTAATGACCTTTATCAGGCACATACAATTCTTTTTATGTCATTTATTCTAAAGCATTCAGCTTTCACACAATTTCCCCGGGAAATTGGTAAGATTATTTGTAGAACCTTTATTCAACGGAGCACTGCTCCTCCAAGACCAAAGCAAGGTATTTTAGGTATTGACATTGACCCAGGTTATTCAAATGCACACCATCTCGTGCAAAATGTAAACGTGACACCTTAAATAAGGCTTTATAAAATACATTAGACCTTCTAAGTGTTTCGTAAAACTGGGTGACAGCCACCCTACGGAGTTCGTACACAATACCAGACACTCTGGTCTTCACACGAGGAAACAGTCCTAGAATGATAATTTTTTTAACGCCTTGGCGTAACAAATTCTCTAAAAGTCTTTCGACAGAAAGTTTAAAATGTTAAAAACAAAAAGTATCACAGTCAATGTCATTTTCGCCAACCTGCACAAGTACGGTCTCTGCACTCTCCACACAAATCCATTCAAGTTGTTGGATAGTTGCACCAGGAACACCATATGCTTCCAGCGAACTCAGACGTCCAGGTATTTCCCCTGACCATGCTGCAAGTCTTCTTATAAAGGAATGGCCCATTATTAAAGCCATAATGCTACAAGAAGAAAATTTGCAAACAGAACAATATCTTTGTTCATACAATAATTCTACATAGATAAGATGAGGACCCAGCAACTAAAAAGGACAACCATTTCAATATTTCCCGAAAGATAATTTCTCCAACCAAGCTGACCCGTCAATTGATTTATTTTCTACCACGGACACATCTCTCGCGAAAAAAAAAAAAATCCAATTATACTTGGCACCGGTGCCTTAACTTCCATAACTCTTATATTCCGAATCATACCCTAACATATAACTCTCACCGCCCTCCATACACACGCGCACGAAAACCCCCCAATTATTAACATCCCAACCCTCCTGCGTACCGAAATAAAAAAACAAACCGGTCAGCGGGTTTAAGAAAAATCTTAACAGGTATAGAAATTTGACGACCACACTTGTATTTGCCATTTCCAACAGCCTATAAAAAAAACCCCAATTTCTCGGAACCAATACAATACGGCAACTCCCCACACCAGGGAAATGACGCAATTTAAAATAATGCAACAAAGCTCGTATTATGGACAAGCCAATAATGCTCATCTATCCATTATCTACATGAAAATTTGGTTCCACACTAAATACACTTCAAAGGCAGCACCACCTCGGAGGCCAATACATAAGCGCTAAATATAATATCAAATTTTTACATTTTATTGCGCTCAACAAAATATATATATATATTCAGGCCCCCGAGAACTGCCACTTAACTCAAATACCAAGTGTGGTGTCAGGCAGAGAGAAAGAAAAAATACTTAATAAAAAACAAAGTCTTGAGAACCTAGTCGACGTGGTCGCCGGAGGGTACGACCACGCCTACTAGTCGGAGCTTCCCCGTCGAACGTCTCTCTCTCCTCAGGATCTCCCACCGAGGGCCGGTCAACATTACTCTCGATAGGACTATCAGGTGTGGGAGCAATGGGGGCACCCAAATTTAAATTACGTGAAAAACACTTCTTCAACCGCTTGAAATGTACAACCTGGGGTTTACCTCCTCCGACGCGAACCACAAGGTAATTTGCGTCCGAGAGTTTGCTTTTTATGATGTAGGGACCAACCCAAAATTTTGCAAATTTTGAGGTCTGACCTTTATTTACTCTAGGTAAATAAAGCCAGACCCTATCCCCAACGGTAAAAGGTTTGCCGAAAACTCGCTTGTCATATATTTTCTTTCTTCTCTTAATCTCGGATTCACATTTCAACGAGACCAATCGAAATATTTGGGCTAGACGACTTTCCAAATCGCTAACATATTGAGAGGGAGCCCAATCCCTATCAGGAATCTTACCAGCGATTAACTCTGTAGGTAAAGTAATTTCTCTACCAAACATGACACTAAAGGGAGTAAACCCAGTCGTCTCATGTTTGGCACTTCTATAGGCCATCATGGCGAATGGAAGATAGTATTCCCAGTCGCCATGATTATCCTCTACAAAGCAAGCTAACATAGCCGCCAAAGTTCTATTAAACCTCTCAACTTGGCCATCACTTTGGGGCATATAGGGAGAGGTACGAGTCTTTTTAATTTCAAAATAGCGGCAAACTTCCTGAAACAAATCAGATTCAAAATTTGACCCCTGGTCTGAATGAATAAATTTCGGCATTCCGTACCGACTAATCCACTCTCGAATTACCACATCGGCTACTGTACTTGCCCTTTGATTGGGGATAGCAAAAGCCTCCGTCCATTTGGAGAAATAATCTGATATAACTAAAATGTAAATATTACCCTGAACGGATTCAGGTAATGGCCCCAAAATATCCAAAGCAATTCGTTCCATATGCTCTGAAACTTTATCTGTTACCATAGGAGCTCGACTGGTCTTGCCCGGTGGCTTACGACACTGACAATTCGGACAAGACTGAACCCAGAGTTCTACATCCCGACGCAAACCTATCCAAAAGAAACGCTCTCGAATTTTAGAATATGTCTTATGAACGCCCAAATGTGCACCCACTAAAGAGTCATGATGCTCCTTACATACCTGACTTCTTAAGTCTTTTGGGACCACCCACAAAAATTTGCTGGGGGACCCTATTTGTGTCCACTCTCGAAGAAGAATGTCATTTTCCACTAAAAATTGTTCCCACTGACTCACATACCTCTGAAGCTCCGGGGATTCTCCTTTTAATTTCTCAAGTCCAGGTTTCTCGCCCGTTTTCTTCATTTCGAGAAATTTTTTAATAAGGGGATCAGCCCCCTGACTTTCCTTAGTCAATTGAATTGCAGACTCAAACTCAACAGTGTTAATATCATGTTTGTTACAGGAAGGAATCCTACTCAGCGCATCTGCGTTCTTATGTTGTTCACCGCGACGATGAACCGTCATAAAATCGAACCCACTGAGATATTCCAGCCAACGCGCCACCTGCCCAACCGGTTCCTTAAAATTAAACAACCACTGCAGGGACCCATGGTCGGTTCGCAGCGTAAAATGCTTGCCAATGAGGAAATGTCTAAAGTGTTTAACACTTTTAATTACTGCCAGTAACTCCTTCCTAGTAACACTATAATTTCTCTCTTGTTGGGAATGAGTTTTACTGAAATAAGCTATTACTTGCTCCTTGCCTTCTATAATCTGTGACAAAACCGAACCAGAGGCAAAATCACTCGCATCCGTGTCAAGAATAAATTCGTGCTCAAAATTTGGGTAAGCCAAAATTGGACTTTGACACAATTTGTCTTTTAATATCTCAAAAGCCTCCTGTTGGGCCTCGCCCCAAACAAATTTTTCATTCTTACGAGTCAATTTGGTCAAAGGACTAGCCAAAGTAGAAAAGTGTGAGACATATTTTCGATAATACGCGGATAACCCGATAAAACTTCGAAGATCTTTCAAGCAAGTCGGAACAGGCCAATCTTTTACGCGCGCAATTTTCTCCGGGTCAGCTGACACACCCGACGCGGAAACAATGTGACCTAAATATGAAACCTGACGTCTAAACAACGCACACTTAGAAGGTTTCAATTTTAATCCTGCAGACCTTATTCTAGTAAAAACCTCTTGTAATCGTTCAATATGCTCCTGGAAAGACCGCGCATATATGATGACGTCATCAAGATATATGAGACAAGTCTTCCAGTGTAGCCCTTTGAGAACTAGCTCCACGAGCCTCTCGAAGGACCCAGGAGCGCCACAGAGCCCAAAAGGGAGGACCGTGAATTGATAGAGCCCAACGCCAGTAGTAAAAGCCGTTTTCTCCCGGGCATCAGGAGTTAGCTCCATTTGCCAGTATCCAGAAGCCAAATCTAGAGTGGAAAACCACTGTGCCCCCGCCATACCCTCTAAACTCTCATCTATACGGGGCAAAGGATAGGCATCTTTTTTTGTAATGGCATTTAATTTACGGTAGTCCACGCAGAAACGAAAACTATTGTCTTTCTTTTTAACTAAAACTATAGGAGCCGCCCAAGGACTAGAGGAAGGTTGAATTACCCCTTGCTTAAGCATAACATCTATCTGCTGCTCAACCTCGCGCCTTTTGTGAAAAGGGAGCCGATATGCCCGCTGTTTAATAGGAAGATGGTCACCCGTACAAATATCATGCCGAATGAGATCAGTGCGGCCCAAATCACCTTCGAACTGTATAAATACGTCGCGGTTCTTCTCTAAAAAATCATTGACCTGTTCCGCTTGATTTCCAGTCAAAACCGCTCTGTCATAGGTTTGTAACAAAGAGAACTTCCCATCATCCGAAGGGGAAGCCTCCTTAATTTGTTCACCTAAAATGTCAACATTCTCAAGAACAGCCACAGACTCACCACCTTTTAACTTTTGAGGGGTCTGAGAAACATTTATCAGCCTAACAGGAACTTCCGGCTGACTAACATCAACAACACTTCGTCCCAACATTAATCCGTGATGACCTTTCATGAACCCTGGGTCGGGTTCACACAGGCTCTGTCCAACCGGTGGACCGTCAACTCGGCCCTGCACTATAATTTCAGAAAAGGGAGGTACTGTCAATCCCTCAATCAATAATACGTGAATTTTATCATTTTCTTTCAAAAACTCAAGGGAAAATTTAACCCCTTGGATCATAACAGTTTTGTCCGGCAAAGAAATCACTGAATTAGTTTTATTCATAAAGTCAATTCCCAGAATTGCATCAAAGGACAGATTAACCACGTAAAATGTTTGAACATATTGATACTTACCAACAGTTACAGGCAAATCCACCAACCCCTTTAAATCAAGGGGCTGCCCATTCGCCCCCAAAACACTACGAGGAGCCTCTCTAACTCGAGACTGCTCAATACCTAAAGTTTCATGCAACACTCTGGTACTGATTAAGCTTACCGCTGAACCAGTATCCAGTAGGAACTTAACATTTTCATTCAAGACCTTAAGAGTCAGATAACTATGACCGATACTCTCTGATGGGAGGGTCCTTTCTATCACAGACTGAGGTTCGACCCCTACCTCAGTCTTTACCCGTTTAAATCCTGATTGTTATCTAAATTGGACCTATGGGACCAGTCACCTTTACCTCTACCTCTACTCCTACCTCTACCATTTCCATAACCACCTCGGCCCAAACGACCTCTATAAAAACTATCCCTATCCTGACCACGATCCTGCCTGAAAAGTTCTTCTCGCAATTTATTTTGCTCAACCTGCATTTCTTTCAATTGTTCCTGCAAACTTTCGACCGCCTGGGTTAATGCACCAATTTCACTAGAAATTTCCGATTCCCCAACTACACCAACTGAAGAAGGTACCTCTACCTTCTTGTACGACTCCTCATCTAAAGCAGCACGCACTGCCGCATCAAGGGTTTCAGGCTTAGCCCTCAACACTTGCATCCTAACTTCATTGTCCGTCAACGCGGAAATAAAACTATCCTTACTCAAGTCATCCCTAACATCGAGGGGAACCCCTGGATACGCCTTTCTCACCAAGCGTCTAATACTTCCCGCTAACTCAGGCAAAGTCTCTCGCTGTGACCTACGTCTAGACCTTAATTGGGCCCTATATATTGCAGTCCCCTTAAATGGATCAAAACGATCGCGCAAACTCTGCATAACTCTATGAGAATTGGATTTGATTTCCGGGTCCAAATCTTCATAAAACTGCAAGGCAGCGCCCCTTAAAGATACCACTAAAAATTGACGAGCCCGGTCTTCAGACCACTGGTTAATCCCAACACATTCCTCAAAATGGGATAACCAATCAGCTACACTGGTGGTTCCATTGAACGTATCGGGCGTAACAATCGGTTTACGTGGATAAGCTTGCTCACCATGCCTATCGTCAGACTGTATAACTCTTGCCCCATGCTGATGTCTAGGCAAACTCGATACTTTCGGATTCTCCCCAGGAATTTTCTTAGGTTGAACCACCCTGGGCAATCCCATCATATCAACCGCACGCCCTGCAGAAGTTCGACGCACAGAGGCCCCTGTCGAAACCGTCCCAGGTGTATCAAAGATTGCAGCGTAATCCTCCGTTTGGTCACCTAACTCAACAATAGAATTCTGCAATTCGTCACTCAACTGTTGACATTTCAACATAACTTCATCAACCTTATTAAACTTCCCATCAGGGGTAGGATCAGGAGTAGGAGGAATATTACGTAATTTCTTCGATCTAGCACCTTTGGAGGTCATATCAGCGGTCAAGGCCTCCGAGGCATACATATAATCACCTAGCTCTTTACTAATTCCACTAGCCATTTTATATATATGTAAGGACCACACCCCCAACAATTACATTAATTCACAACAAGGAGTCCAATTTTAGTCCTACAACATTCCTAACAAATTATGGTCACTAGGATATAAATATCTCGGATTCAATCACACAACCCTTCAATCCAAAACGTTGGTTCAAATTTACTCTGCCAAACCAAATTTAATCGGTTAAAATTATATTCTGTTGAAAATAAAAATTTATCTTGTCGAATACAAAAATTATCCTGTCGAATACAAAAATTATCCTGTCGAATACAAAAATTATCCTGTCGGCGACGCCAAAAATCTGTAGCGAAACTCGACCCACCCCGCCCTGCTCTCACTTTGTGTCGAGTCTCTCGGCCCCGAACTCACTTACATGAAGTGAGTTCCGGCCGAGAGCCACGCCACAAAGCCAAACAAGGTCTAGCCATAGCACAGATTTGTTGTCGAGGGGTTAGTTACAAGTTCGCAATTTCAAACCGAAAATTAGTTAGCGTAATCAATCACCTAGAACCTCTACAAAATTATTCCAGACTACCCTGGCACCCGTGCTGTGCCGCTGTTCTCGGGCCGGACTCACTTACAATAAGTGAGCCCTTACCGAGAACCTCGCCACAACAGTCAACCAAGGAACAAACATCTTCCTATGATTCCAATCCACCCTTAAACCGTGTTTTGTGTTAAGATATATGTTAGGACTAGGACTCTGAAACAGAATAGGAATTAAAAATAAAAAAAAAAAACAATTCCACTAAATTATTAGCAAATTTATTCACAAATCCCCAAATCGTCTCTACCCTCCCACAATTCAGCAGTACATTCAGATTTACATTCAAGTTGTACAGACCAACTCATTTCATTCACCCTTCAAGGTGAGATCATAATTCCTCATAAAATAGTTACGTCCCCTACTAAAGAGGGGGAAAAACCCTACAATCTGGCACTTATGCCGCCTTAAAATATGCACACCAGACTACATGACTACTACCCTTAACTAAAGAAGGGGAGTCCAAGATACGGCAATACCAAATATTTACTTTCACATGTCACCCAGCAGAAGGGTTACTTCATTATTTGTGACCCACCTACCCTCCTAAATATTGCTAAATATTCACTGAGGGTAGCGTTATCTCAGTATTCACGTCTGTACATTCAAGCTAATGCCATAAAAGGAGAGGGGGGGGGGGGGGGTACAATCCATCGGGCCACCGAAACTCGCCCCAAGCCGAAAGATCACGATTAGGCCATAGCATCCTATCGCAACAGCAATAAGATGCCCTGGATCAATCGTGAATAATCCTAGAACCAATTTAATATAGCCTTTTATAACATATTTCGGCTTACGGCGAGGATCGGTAAATTACATAAAATATGACCGGCCCCGGCAGGGTACAACTACGGAGAAATAAATATTCGACTCACCTATAGGAAGCTCCACACGGTTCTGATCCACTAGACTCCGATTCAGAATAATATAATATTGCAGACGCAATTATTTCGTGCGAAGTCAACACCGCCGAGCACGAGAAACTACATGTCTCTCACAATAGTGGTCAATGAAGTAAGAACCACTGATCCATAACGCTATCAGTTAATGATCAATGTAACAATTTAAGGCCACCTCAGAGTATTTTAGCACTTTCAATACTGAAGCGGGCAAACACACACTCGATATGTACACACAGACCCATACCTACATATATATATAATATACATACATAGATATAGGCCACTGTGCACACACCGTGTGTGTGTCCCTTATTGTACAATTCCACTTTTTCTTACACTAGATTCAGGATTTATTTGCAGCATATAAATATTCAACATAACAAGACAGGTCACAGATGAATACACCAAAAAATGGCATAGCCTAAAAGGCTGTCTTCCCGCCATTCCCTTTTGACGAAAAGAATATTCATGACAGCAAGATTTGTAATACTGGAATTTGGCACATTAGATTTAGTGGTGGGACCTATTTTTGGAGAGATACTATGGTGGATAGCATACGGTTTGTGTGGGCAACGCCACCAATGCACGAGACGGCAGATCAACCACCAAATATAGAACTCAAGAAGCGCTGACAAGCTGCCAGTCCACGAACCGTTGGATAAGACCAATCCGTCACGGGCTGAAGATTCATCCCCAATTCCTGCGGCCTACATTCGCGAGTTATAGAATATCGTAGGGTGGAGAACTCACCGGGTAGACGAAAATTCGAGTTTTTCTTTGATGATTTATATTTATCAAATATGTAGCGAGATGCAGCTCATTGAAAACACCTATCGCTTGTGGATTTATTACCGTTGTGACAATTCTAAATAACAAGTGCCCCCGCCCCACACTGCCAAGCATGCGTTTCTAGTCATTTATCTTTGTTGATATTGAATAAATATACATCTTATCTTATTTCCATTTACCCCTAGCACCAATACAGCAAATGTGTCCATGGCACACTAATGCCCCCCTAACATGTATTCTAAATCGGAATAGGCCATAACTCGGCCAAACAATATCGGACCAAGCCCACTATCAATCCCAACCTGTATTACCTGTGTATACAATTTTGTTTCATTTCATTCAGTCAAACTAAAGTTGTCGACCAGAAGCCAGATTCAGGACGGACGTACGTACGTACGTACAGACGGACGGACGGACGGTTAGATATGGGAAAAATGGCGCTCCTCACAGGTGGGTTTTTCACACATCACAAGTTGAAAAAAACCTCACAAGTGGGTGGTGTACTAACGGTTTAATCCCCCGTTCGCACAAGTAACGACTGTACACGGACGGTAACCTCGCAAGGCCACCTACTTCGCCAAATTGACGGGGGCATAAAAAACAACACTTAAAAAACATGGTATCCGGTGATGTTAGAATAGAGAGTCTTTTATAGACGTTTCCAGATCGCTATCGAATTGACATTTCCCAGAGGATTGTATGTTTCAGGAATGAACTGTGGCCATCATAGCACGTTTTATCGTTCCCGGAGTGGTTGGTCTGAGCCCCTTTAATCCGATGCACCTTTGTCTCTCTGACTCATGTATGACTCTTGTATGATAGCCCTTTCTCCATTTTCCTCGAACTTGAAAGATCCCAATTCTGAAGATATACGCAGAACGACACATGCATGTGAATGGGTTAATCGACATGACACGAGTGTCAGCGCGGAAGGATAAAACGAGATGCCACTGGTCTCGAGTTTTATCCTTCCGCGATGGCACAAGTGCTATGCGATTAACCGATTCACACGCGTGTGTCGTTCTGTGTTTATTACACGCCTTAACGTCTATAACAACAATTATTAGAAGGACACTCAGCAGTTCATTTGACAACTATCAACAAAAAGATCACATTTTATCGCCAACCAAATTTGCGAGGGGAACCCGTGTTACTCTTTCGTCCCCCGAATTCCAATGTGTGCTATGTGCCTACTGCCTATTTTCAGCTATCACTGGCGATTCAAAAAGTAATTGCGTTGCACAATTTGTTGGAAAATTCTAGTGTAATTTCGCTTCTATATTCCGTCAACGATTTCCGTTCCGCGCATATGTGCGGAACAGATTTTTATTTTCCGCATGGTTTAGCATTCCTGTAAATGGGGATTTCATAGAACAGGCGTGTAATAAATTTCCGTTCGGATATTTTAACCCTTTACCCAACGAATCGACCGCATCCGCCCGCGTAATATGCAAATTCAGTAGTTGAAAAAATATTATTTTTCAAAAAATTTCAACAAAACCATACCATGTGACCCCTCGTTGGAACGAGCTCGTTCCAACGAGGGGTCACATGGTATGGTTTTGTTGAAATTTTTTGAAAAATTTGAAAAAATGATATTTAAAAAAATAAATTTTGATATCGTCTGCGTTGGGTAAAAGGTTAAATTAGTTTCGAGTAGTTATTTGCATCTCTGGAACTTTCGAAGACACATCAATCTGTTCAGATTTGTTAGGGCCAATCAATATGGACGAGTTAGTTCATTGAGATCAGTCAGTATCTGAAAATGGAAAATACAGTCAATGCATGTGATTGTAGGACAGTACTAACTATACAGGAGAGAAGACTGCTGTTGAGATCTCTTCCTTGGAACCAAACGGTATCGAGCATGTCACCAGCAATCTTCTCTCCTGAGTATTTTTTAGATTCCATTGCGTCCAACGTGCATCTCATCAGTTTAATGTGTTTTGCATCGAGTACTGTCGAAGAAGGCCGATCATTTTTGTTTTCTCGCTATTCGGGATGGGCCAAGGTAGTTTTGAATGTTTTAATCTGTTCCAGTTGAAGTTTTATATGCAAAATTAAACAAGGTCAGTGTTCTTGATCTTCATCATTGGAGCGGTATCTGATGATATGACCAATCACCTTCAGTAAATTTTCACTAGATCCTTCAAACATGTTCCAGTCACGACAATATCAATAAACAATACCAAGACAGAACAGAACGACGGTGGAGTATGGGGGCGGGAATCAACGACCCGAGTTTGGGAGTCTTTCCAGTATGTAACGTGCGCCGATGGAGCGCGTAAAATACGCGAAAAATTCCAACAAGGTCGTGTCGTGGATGCTCGTCCCCCATACCCTACTTGAGTTGTGTTCTGTATTTATTCCACGATTAAACTTGAATTACGTGAACAAAACGAAGATTTTTAAAGAAAATATCACATTTACTTTCTTGATTGACGCTGCTTTGCGTCGAAACATTTCATTCACGTCACAAAGTCAATCGGATGCATAACGACGAATCGGATGAGTTTTTAAATGACGCTCTTACATGTAGGCCGTATTTTATTCGTGATATATCTTGTACATTTCTCAATGTCGCTGTTGCATCGGATAACTATGAATACACACAGCAATCGTAGAATGAATTGCGGAATACACTATTCATTCTGTGATAACAAGTTTTTATCATATAATTGAACCGCTGTCTGCACTTGTAATCGTTTTGTATTTTTCTGCTCTATGAATTACTAATTGACATAACATCAGAAGAGTATAATAGCGGGTTCAAGCCCAGCAAAACTGTGTTTTTTTCGCTTAAAAATTTCTTAGGTACTTTTTCGCGATTTTCCAGCTTATTTTCTCGAGAAATCGATTAAGTGCGAAACGAGCCCGCGTTAGACTTCTGGCTAAGTGGGCTCGTATACCACGAGACGACACGTGACATTTTCGAGTCAGAAATCGGATGGGAAAGCGAAACGCCGATAGAGAGATTACGAGGATTTGTCCCGTCTGGCCGATCGAAACTCGGAGATCGAGCAAAAATAAATATCTTGGAAAATCTTAGAAAATCCCGGGATCGCCCAGTTCTGGTCCAGTCCGAGAATTCATCGCGTTTTTTCACAAGATGACAGTGGATATACGGGAAGCTTTCGAAGCTGAGATGAAAATGACAGATTTTTTTACACAAAATCAGCTTTGGGGTTGAAATGTCGCGTGTTGTCTCGTGCCTATCATCCCCACTTTTAGCGAGAAATCTGAAGTAGGTGATGCAAACGACACTCTCTTCAACATGTGAAAATGCTTGAAAACGTGTAATTTTTTTTCGTTTTTTTTAAGTGTCTCATCGACGGATTTCGTCGAAAACCTCCCGTATGTGAAACACTAGAAATCATCACAAAAATGCAAAAAAGTGTATTTTTCTGTCTGTGTTTTGCAGTGTCTCACCGACGGATTTCGTCGATTCGACGGATATTTCTCGGATGAGGGACATTGGTAAACGCGTGACATCTTGTTTTCTCAGTCAGTCTGTCTATGACAGAGAATTATTTTATATGTTGGGTTTTTCCACTCAAATAATAAAATATATATTATTAAAAAATAGGAAAAAAAATAAATAAAAATTAAAAAAAAACTTGAAAAATTAAAGCATATATGCTTTAAAGATCAAAGATCCTAAGTTGAGAGACGAGGCGGTTCGTCGATTTCTAGAATTGAAGAGGAATAGTCGAGAGAGCAATATGGCTAAACGAATGGGCGACATCGAGATGAAACGATACCATGTTTTTTTAGAATAAGTGTTGTTTTTTATGCCCCCGTTGTTCAAACCCGTGACAGAAACTGAGGAAGAGATGAAAAAGAGAGCGAATTGAGCTAGGGCTGCACGATATTCAAAACTGAATACCGGTATCGGTATTCAAAAGAATACCGCGGTATACCAGTATATCGAAAACTGTTCAGATATATGAACACAAGTACCACAATCGAGTCTCGAGGCATCACAGTCGGAACGAATTAGCATACATTGATGATGCAGTTCGAAAAATCTTTACCCAACGCAGACGATATCAAAATCTATTATTTTCAAAATTAATTTATCAGATTTTCCCCAAAGATTTCAACAAAACTATATCATGTGAGCTCGTTCCAATGAGGGGGTCACATGATATAGTTTTGTTGAAATTTTTGAAAATTATTTTTTTTAACTGCTGAATTTGTATATTACGAGGGAACAAACAGACGATTCCTTGTATAAAGGGGTAATATTATTCATTCGGGGCTACAGTTAAAAAAAAACTCAAGACATATTGGAAATTAAATTGTGGGTAAATAAATAATGACGATAGGCCGATATTTTTGTAATTACACCGGTATTCAATCGATATTGGTTTGAATACCGGTATATATCAGTTTATCGAAAAACCTTGCAGCCCTAAATTGAACCCTTGAGAGAAATCAGAACATACAGTTACAGACCTTCTATTTACGAAACTTCTTATGATCTGATTTATGGTTACAGACCGTCTGGTCAACCTCATTGTACACCATCGAGTCCTTCCGAGATAGAATGGAGACTGATTCTGAGAGAGAAATATCGACGGTTACTGTTAGCACAATCGGTGACACGATGATAGATGCCGGCAATATGAAACCCGAAGATTATTCAAATTTATATAAGACGAATCCGTTGAGCGCGGACTCTGTCTTTCGGCTTGCGCGAGGGAGACGATGCAATCTCTATATAGGTGGCAAACGAGAGGAAATAACAGACGACCATACTCTGATCGTCGAAGGTCGAGAACGAAGGTAGTGAAGGATTGTGGAATCTGCTCGTGCTGGCTAAACCTAACGATTACGACGAAGAGGATTACAAAACGTTCTGGGAACTCCTGGTTCTGACAAATGTCATAAAAACAACGATTTTAGAGAGACGAGACCGAAAGCGAGCAGAGTCTCGGCTTCGCAAAGTTTCCCATATGTCCACTCTCATCTTGTGAAAATATGCGATGAATTCTCGGACTCAGCCAGAACTGGACGATCCAGGGATTTCTAAGATTTTTATTTTTGCTCGATCTCCGATCGACCAGACAGGATAAATCTCTCTATCGACGATTCGATTTCCCATTCGATTTCTGAGTCGAAAATGTCACGTGTCGTCTCGTGGTATACGAACCCACTTAGCAAGAAGTCTAAAGTGGGCTCGTATCGCACTTAGTCGATTTCTCGAGAAAATAAGCTCGAAATTTGCGAGAAAGTACCTAAGAAATTTTTAATAAACCCCCCCCCCCCCCAGTTTTGCTGGGTTAATTTCGTTGGCTATTGATGACCTACATATTATGTTCTAAAAGACCGGGTGATCTCATTGGTGCGTCTATGTACTACTGGGCCGAATTAATGCGCGTGTAAATACAACTATTTCAAAATAAAAACAGAGCCACGATGTCTGATTTTCCACCGAATTCAAAAGTAAAAATTATCGATAGGGACAGTGGAACTGATTAAAACATGTACTGTCGTTCTGGTCCCAACAATCTCCATCAATATCTGTAATTATGAGCAGGACTGACTTCTCCGGGATTGTTTTGTTCACACTTCAAACGTTTATCGAGAACAGCATGCCATTTTCAGCTGATGCGGTTTACATACTAAGGAGCCAAATGTAGAATATTTGGACAGAGTATTCTACCTTAGATAGG
This sequence comes from Pictodentalium vernedei, assembly GCA_031216915.1. Lineage (NCBI taxonomy): Eukaryota > Metazoa > Mollusca > Scaphopoda > Dentaliida > Dentaliidae > Pictodentalium > Pictodentalium vernedei. The sequence goes on along the minus strand of CM062297.1, from coordinate 231,195,728 downwards.
TACACCGGTGTCGCGAACATTCACCTGATATGCATTGTTACTCCCAAAATATGTGTCCACTGTTACCAGGACATAAACTTGCAAGGTATGTCCCACTGGCGGGGGAGCGGTGGCTCAGTAGGTAGAGGTGCAGGCTGCAAGCCGAGAGGTTCTCGGTTCGAATCCCACATGCGGCAGCCACGTTGTGTCCTTGGGCAAGACACTTCGCCCCCATTACCCACGTGGGGGCACGGTGGAGTTATGTACTAAGGCGTACTGAACGTTGATGGCGCACCAACATGCGCGCACTACCGAGGACACACACGTGCACAGCACAATGATAAAGCGCACCATCGATACGTTGGTTACCGTTTCCCAAGATACCAATAAAGGACTAGATGATCTCAGCAGGATGGCACCGGTTCCCTTGGCTAGTATATATCGGATTGATGACGTTTCTAAATATAGAAGAGGCTAAAACGCCTGTCACCACAATAAATTCACGTATATTTTTGAATATAGACTTATCGACCTCTGGGGTAGAGTGAATGCTCACGTTTTGGAGAATGTCGGTATTTTGGTAATATTTTAGTAGGTCCAAAGTGGCGTTTCTTTCTTATGTGTTTTAACTGATTCGACTCAGGGACCAAATGGAATGATCTAAAAAGAAATAACCAGATGTCTTGAGTCGCCATTCCTGTTTTTAGGCTTTTTAAAAAATTTATAATGATGCCATGCCATGACAAGAAACTATTTTGTCCTACTGATGATACACTCTTAAACCTGTCATCTCAATTATCTGATGGCAACAGCTTCAGTTATTTTATTTCCTTTCTTGATCTAGAAGGCCATGTTCTCCCAACCTTTACATGCTGAGAATGTCACATCTACATGTATATTCATTTTGTATTGTCAAACAATTTTATCCACGTGGGAGGGGTGACATGGGGTTGTTTAGCCTCGCCATTAAAAATATTGGGGAACGAGCCAACAAGGAGGGCCGGGATCCGGGCACGGGCCAAACTCGGTTCGCTGAGCTGAGTTGGGACCGCACTATGATTTTCTTTTCTACCAAGTAAACTCGAAATATAGGTTCGTTCTCCGTTAGGTGTGATTCCTACTCACTTCAGACTGCGGAAAGGACATAATGATTAAAGTAACAACGATTCTTTTATTTACATTTAAAATAAACTCATTTCCATATTCAACACATTTAACAATTTGATCAACATGGCAGAAGATTTATCACATTGGTTAAACAGTTTTTCATCAATTTCAGTTTATCTTTAGCCCTGTACTGGCGCTATGGTACCCTTTGAAAATGTCACTGTCGCTAGCTAGCAATAGGAACTTAAAACACCGAGTCCTAATCTTTTGCGTCTATGCGCGTCCACAGCTCTGACTGCAGGAGGATCCCGACTAGCAATGTTAATTACCTTATGGCAACATAGTTCTGATTTGGATTCGGTTCATCCATACTGTCGGCCAGTTTAGCAAGTCTACGTCACATACCTTATACATGCGTCCTTTGATAATACTCTCCTTGAATGTTCCTGTCCTTTTGAAATTCACACAGTTCATGGCAGAACTCACAACTTCAAAATGCGCTTTCGAGCTCGCGCGACTTGTCACTTGTCGACTTTGAGACGATATTCACAGCACTCTGATACTAAACAGGTTTCTACATGATCAACCTCTGCGTTCCTAAGGGTTAACACCACAGTACAATAGCCTACACTTTGAGACAGGTCGATCCTCGCTAACGACATTTAAACTAAGCCTTTACTTGGGCTCGTAATCTATTCTATAAATTCGGGCTTGTAACCTTCCTGCGTCCACCTAATCTGACAATGGCGGCGTACAACGGAGCTTCGTGGATTGTCCAGCAATTCTACTCCCACGAGACCCAATTATATGGCGTCTCATAAACGGTGGAAACCCAAGTCTCACTGAAAGCTTGTTTTTCACCCTTTTATATCTGGTCTTGGAATGGTCAGATAACCATATTTCAAGATGTCTAAACATGGCACGCGACATTTCTGAAGATAAAATCACCGCCCACCAATGCATTTGCTATCAAGTGTATCTCGAGAAATAATATACTTGATAGCCGTGACGATTGGAATCAATCTGTATGTGCTGGTCATTGCGAGATTAATTAACTGAAGGTCGCATGGAGACATTTTATTCTAACTGGTAATATGCCAGAGAAGCGCCCCACTGTGAATCGCCATAGGCTAATTATCTAATTAAAACATGTGTGGTTACAACACAGAGAGAAGAAATATATACATATATCTGAATTTGAAAGTCGGGCGAGGGGCCTTCTCCCTTTTAGACTGGCTTTGCCCTGATATATATTAACAGGTTGTGACATAATTTCAGTCCCATACAGTGATACAGTGAAATAATATATTTTTGTTGCTATTCCTTGAGTTAATAATGGATAGTCCACAAACTGTTATCACAGTCCAGTATGGCATAACCCACCACCTCCAACAGACTACAGACTGAAGCTCCCATGACCACAGATGTAGAACTCCCCCCCCCCCCCCCCCCACCACCACACACACATACTAGAAGCGTACAAATTAGACTGCTGAACAACAGAGCAGTCTCACTGATTTTAAATAGTTTTGAAAAAAGCCACGAAGTAAAAACCTAGAAGCACTGCAAAAATAGGTTTGCCAGGCTGTGGATCACCCTCCCACCCTCGATCCGTGTCTAGTATTTTTGGAAGATCCCTCAGCTTTGATGCAAATTAATAATATTTGTGAATGAGAGCTGGAGATTACGCCCGGTGTGTGCATAGGCACTTAAATCCGAATCGGGCGTTTACTCTATATGTACTTCTTACAAGCGATAACCGTAAAACGTAACGATTTTTATTTTGTAGCGTCCTAAAATATATTGAGTCAAGTGTAATTTGAACATGCAGTTCAGAATATTTCGTGTCATCAGTACATTTGTATTCCACTGCGCACAATCGCCCATGCGAAACAATTACATATAAGAGGATCAGTTTACCCGGGAGGTCAACTGGAGCAAAACACTGTATTTTGTAAATATACAAAAATATTTCGAGTGCATATTGGGAACTTGAAAAGATTAAAATCGTTGTAACCAGCCCCCGGATATTATTCAATGACAGTATTTCTTTTGTAAACTTTTCATATAAAATATACTGTACTTTGTATTTGACGTCAATCTCTGTTAATCAGAGCGTTTCGCAGTTCTCACAGCCTTTAAACATCATATGTCAAAAACAAGTTTGAATTCGCTCGTCCGAATTCAACAATGTAACAATATGATTTTGAAGGGCATTACAGTGTATTAACGGCTCAACAGAAGTGGTTAACAGCTCAAGAGTTTATTAGCGGCCCGAGACGAAGTCGAGGGCCGCTAATAAGCTCAAGGGCTGTTAACCATTTCTGCTGAGTCGTTGATGCACTGTAATGCCCGTCAAAGTCATGTTATTTCTATTATTGTCACTTTCGTACAGCGGGTAGGCTACATTGCATTTAAATTATATTTGAAATAAGATAAATAAATGAAGTTTGACGTTTTCGAATTAAAGAAAAACAGCGAAATTATCGTCTGATTTGTTGACAAACAAACCGGATAACATGACTATCGTCAGATCAGTCTACGGCGATTGTGCGTATCGGTTCCTATATTTGATATATTATCTATCCTTGATACAAAGGGAAACACTTGAAACAGATGTGTTTACAAATTAAAACTTCGATTTGAATTTCGATCCAACTGGAAATCTGGAAAAAATATTATTGATCGGCTGAGAGAAGTGGCGTCATTGTCTTTATTTAGACGTGTCGGGCTGTTATTGACTTGTTGTAGTCAATAACGGCCCGACACGTCACATGACTTGTACTTGTTGAGCATTACGAGGTTTCAACGCCCGGTAAAACATCGTTAATGTGCTAGGAACGCCCACAAAAGTGGTAATAATATAACAACAACATGATTTTGGAGGGCATTATGGTTCATTAGCCGCCCTGCGGCAATGATGAACAGCCCGATGGTTTATTAAAGGCCCGGGACGAAGTCGATGGTCGTTAATAAATCCAAGGTCTGTTCATCATTGCTGCAGGGCCGCTAATGAATCACGATGCCTGACAACAATCATGTTATTACTATTATTACCACTCCCTGTTACAGCTAACTTGAATCTAAAAATAGCCTGGCCGCTAATGGCGAATTTATACCATTATCGCCCGCGGCCCGGCTCCATCGAATGACGTCACTGAAATTATAGCGTTTCAACGGGCCTCCAAACTTATGTTAATCGACTAGTAACTTATAGATTGAGTGGTAATAATAAATATTAACCTTATCGACTGCACGATTGTCATTAATAATGCCCCATCCATGGTCTGCTGTAGTACGTCTCCCCAGCTACCCTATTTTTACAGCCTGACCCTTAACTTTTTTATGGACGTCTCATTGAAAAATGCTCAACACTTGCATGTACTGGTTTTCAGCACAAATGTTATACAGTATATTTAGTTTAAATTTTCGTCCCGTTTGAATAGTCAGATATTTTGTGGATACGAAATGCGGCCTTCTTTACAAAAAATTGTGCTGAGAAGTGGTAAACAAAAGAAGAAAAATTCACTTACCCACATCTATACCATTAATTTTGTCTGACATGTGACGGGAGCACATTCCTATTTTCTGCCCATAGTATCATGTTTGAAATAAACGTATCCAGATGCGATCTGAAATATCATTAACCCTTTACACAACGTAACGTCCAAAACCGGCCGGCGCTATTCACAAAAATCGCCAATTAATTTTCATAATATTTTCATGTTTTGTCTCAAAAACATAGGTTATGACCCTCTTTGGAACGAGCTCGTCGAGCCCGTTCCAATGAGGGATCATAACCTATGTTTTTGAGACAAAAATGGAAAAAAATGTTATTCAAGAATTTTGTTCGCAAGTGTCGTCTGCTTTTCATGTTAGGTAAAAGGTTAGGAAATTTATCACGCAGCCCTGTATATCAAGTTTAGTCGGATTAACCTTTTGCCTAACACGAGAGGCAGACGACAAGTGCAAATTAAATTCTCGAATAACTAATTTTTGTGCCTATTTTGAATCAAAAATAGCTCATGCCGTCTCATTGAATCGAGCTCGTTCCATTGGTGGATTATCAACTTTTTTTACACACAAAATGAAAAAAATAATGAAAATTAAATGGTGAGTTTTGTGAATAACGCTGGCCGTTTTGCACGTTATGTTGGATAAAGGGTTAATGTGTGGTTGGATTAATTTATCAATGATTTTCATGTAGGTTCCTAGATTACTGTATCATCTCCTCTTCGACTCTCTCTACTTTTATAAGTCAAAATACCCCAATTAACCCTCTGCATTCTATTGTCAAGATTCCGTCATTTCAAGTTGCAAAATATCCCATAATCATCTTGGAATTGAACCTACTCAGTCTTACGTGACAGAGCTCAGCGCAATCTGTCAAATTAACAATGCAATGTGGGAAAATACATTTTTACGATGAAAGTTTGATATTTCGATATATATATTGTTGGGGGTGGGGAGGTTAGCGACGGTCAAATGGTCGAAAACCAAATGCCAGAATCGTCGCTCGCTGCCATATAACATGTAGTTAACCCTTTACCTAACGTAACGGTCAAAACCGCCCAGTGCTATTCTCAAAAATCGTCAATTAATTTTCATTATTTTTTTCATTTTTTGTCTCAAAAACATAGGTTTTGACCCCTTGTTGGAACGAGCTCGTCGAGCTCGTTCCAACGAGGCGTCATAACCTATGTTTTTGAGACAAAAAATGAAAAAAATTAGTTATTCAAGAATTATTTTTGCAAGTGTCGTCTGCTTTTCATGTTAGGTAAAGGGTTAAGAACCGATCTCCGTGATGATACAGTTGGCCAACGTGGGTCTGGATTGTCACGAAATACCAACAGATTCAACAGGGGACTAAAAACCGGGGAGGCTAAACACTTCTACCCAAACACTTGGTCGGAAAATTTCAGGTTCTGTTGAATTTGTTTTCCATAAATAATAGTCGATATCCGCTATTGGAAGAGTGAAAAATATCTACGACTCCGAAAATCAAGTTTGTACACAGGCAATAACTCACACCAGCGATATACTAGAAAAGTTTCAGTTTGTGACTGATATTTTTCACTCAAATTCAAGTTCACTGTGTTGAATGAAAGCGGGTGCTTGAATGATTTTTCATTATTATCGTTCTGCTGATTAAATTGAATTTTCCAAACACTGTGAAAATAAATACAGACTGGTGTTTGACAATTTGTTCAGTGGAGAAATAGTAAAGTGTATTTTTCACCTTTGTGTTGTCGTTCGAGACAAGTTGAAAGGTAAACTTGAATGCACATATGATTTTCGCTCAGTTTAATGTAGGTCAGTGACAAAAAGGCAGGTTCTCTTCAATGAACACCTCGTATTCAGCTATCGAGAGCTCTCTCATCTTGTCAAAAACGTGTACGGATTTGAACATCATTCATTGGAATTATTTATTGAATGAACGACCAAGTCTTGTATTTCTGTCAACCGTAAGAGATATTGTTTTTCTCTTGGGAGTGTTTAATTCAGGACAATTATATCACGGATTAAGGTGAGTTACACTGTGTAATATATAACTTTTAACCCTTTCAATCATGCGTATAAGGTTGCGCACAATAAAATTCTTTGACGGGTGAGCACCCGACAAAATATTAAATATTAAAGAAGGATCAGTAACATGTTGGAGCTTGACACCCTATTGGGTGCAGGACTAACCCTTTACCCAACGAATCGCCCGCATCCGCCCGCGTAATATGTGAATTCAGCAGCTGGAAAAATATTATATTTCGAAAAATTTCAACAAAACCATATCATGTGACCCCTCTTTGGAACGAGCTCGTCGAGCTCGTTCCAAAGAGGGGTCACATGATATGGTTTTGTTGAATTTTTTTGGAAAAATTTAAAAAATGATAGTTAAAATAATAAATTTTGATATCGCCTGCGTTGGGTAAAGGGTTAGGGCGCTATATTAGTGAGAGAATTTTGTTTATTTTGAAATTTCCACCTGTGATATTCCTTAAATTCAAATTAAATATACACAAATTATACATCAAAATGAAGGTTGAAATGTATAGAACACGAAACACATGTAATCAATTCATAGAGTTGACGGGAGGCACCGCTGGATCCTGGAAGTCTGCTACCATATTCGTACCAGAACTGATAATTAAATAATATTTCACGAGAACAACTTCTGGCCAATTGTGCAAACAGCCCTCTGGCTTATTAAAGGCTCTCGACTTCGTCTCATAAACCCTTGGGCAGGTAAAAAAACCGTAACGCCCACCAAACCCATGTTATTGTTATATTATCAGTTCTGCTGATCTGCACAGGAACGTTCATTTATCTTTGCGTTCAAAAAGAGACTGCTTTCTTCTAGAATCTTCGTTGTTTTTGTGGTGACACACATAGAAGAAAGTGTTTTCCAAGTGAAAGCAAACCTACACCTACCGTAGATGGCAATATTCAAGTATCAGGTGTTGGAGTTCTTTATTGTTTGTAAAATTAAAGAACAACTGTGGAGTCATTGGAGACAAGTGTACTGCTGCGCAAAATTTATTACTTTGTCAGAGTCCACATGCAGCTCGGAGTCCTCAACAATTTCATCTTCCAAATGGATTCATGTGCACTGAATAAAGCCAAGAGAATAAAAATACGAGCAGAGTCGTTCACGTACCTTACAGTCAACAATCAGATGACGACATGTTCCCAACAAAGTGCCAATGTTAACCTCCGATTACTATAATACATAAGAAATCTCAGATAAAATAACAAGGGTAAGCAATAGCTTGGGGGGAGGGGGGAATCCCAGATAAAATAACTCGGATAAGCGGTAGCTTGAATGGAAACTGGCCATTGCTATTTTTGGATTACTCATTCTTTTTATGGGCGTTTCGCGGCTCCCTTTAATACAACAGGACGCCGAACATCGGAATACATTTATTTTATTCATGATCACTATCTTCTTAATTCCGCGCCTACGAAAGTTTATAATACAACCTATTCCACCCCCGTCCCCACACATACATGTCGTATCTTTATTTCCCTTCTCACCTCTAAAACTCCCAATTACAACATCAGGGATGACAGATTGAATAGCATTTCCCCCGAAATTAGGGAAAACACTTCAAATAGGGCCCTGCGAATCACATATTTTCGATTCGAATCGAATCGAGTCTATTATTCGAAATCGAATCGAACCTCGAATTGAATACAGGCGTCTTGAAGTCCTGACTGATAAAATATTCCAACCACATCTTCAAGGCATGCCTTCGTCGAAGGCATGTCTTGATGATGTAGTTGGAATACTTCGCAGTAAGGATTTTTGTTAAAAAACAGAAACGGGTGCGAGAATTCTGTATGGGCACTGCACGGGGCTAGCCGCCGGCAACCGTGAGCTCATTGTCGATATTGCTTGGGAACTTCAAATTTACTTTCAACAGTGGTTGTGACAAGTGAAACTGGGATAAGCGTGGATGTGGGCATGAATATGTTAACCCTTTACCCAACGTAACGTCCAAAACCGGCCAGCGCTATTTTCAAAAATCGCCAATTAATTTTCATTATTTTTTCATTTTTTGTCTCAAAACATAGGTTATGACCCCTCGTTGGAACGATCTCGTCGAGCTCGTTCCAACGAGGGGTCATAACCTATGTTTTTGAGACAAAAAAGTTATTCAAGAATTTTGTTTGCAATTGTCGTCTGCTTTTCATGTTAGGTAAAGGGTTAATTGAGCGGAATGCCACTCACTCTTCATTTTCAACATTATTTATGTACAGTTTCTGTCTCAAGTTCATGTTTCGTGAGACGACTGAGACGACTGATACCAAGCGAAATTCCTGTGAAAATACTCGAAGGAAAACGAATCTGGCAGCCGATTTTGATCGAAGCAAATACCAACTTAAGATTCGAAATCGAAGCGAATCTCGAAGCTTTGCAGGGCCCTATCTTCAAGGCTTTTCAAAATGGCCACAGACGTCGAGTTTCAGCTTATTTTTACAATCACACTTTATGCCATGCATAAATTGTACACGGCCTCCGCATCTGAATTGCAGCAACCTTAACGAATTGTACAAGTTGAGACATTTTGTTTTGTTGTGGCTGCTCAGTCAACTGACTTTTGTTCTTGCAGGGTCATTGAACTCTGCCGTTTTGGCCACCTGGTTATATCACTGTGTTGTGATGGTTGTTTGGGGAACTAATTTAGCCGCGAGTGTTCGTACTCGATTGTGCGTTGTCTTCAACAACACATATTTGTGGCTATCTTAATGGATGCGTTAAATGTCTCAGTATTACAGCAAACCTGTGTGTTTTGCCGCCGTGATGTTGTCTCCTGCTGAAGGTATATTTGTGTTCGGGTCCGAATTACATACCTTCATTTTTGTCGGGTTCAGGTTCTTTTGCAAACAGTTTGAGTTGCATATTTTTCGTCGAAGGCATGCCTTGATGATGTAGTTGGAATACTACCCAGTAAGGATTTTTGTTCAAAAACAGAAACGGGTACGAGAATTCTATACTGGGCACTGCACGGGGCTAGCCGCCGGCAACCGTGAGCTCATTATCGATATTGCTTGGGAACTTTAAATTTTCTTTCAACAGTGGTAGAGAAAAGTGAAACTGGGAAAAGCGTGGATGTGGGCATGAAAATGTTAACCCTTTACCCAACGTAACGTCCAAAACCGGCCAGCGCTATTCTCAAAAATCGCCAATTAATTTTCATTAGTTTTTCTCAAAACATAGTTTATGACCTCTCGTATGAACGATCTCGTCGAGCTTGTTCCAACGAGGTGTCATAACCCATGTTTTTGAGACAAAAAAGTTATTCAAGAATTTTTTTTGCAATTGTCGTCTGCTTTTCATGTTAGGAAAGGGTTAATAGAGCGGAATGACACTCACTCTTCATTTTCAGCATTATTTATGTACAGTTTCTGTCTCAAGTTCATGTTTCGTGAGACGACTGAGACGACTGATACCAAGCGAAATTCCTGTGAAAATACTCGAAGGAAAACGAATCTGGCAGCCGATTTTGAATCGAAGCAAATACCAACTTAAGATTCGAAATCGAAGCGAATCTCGAAGCTTTGCAGGGCCCTATCTTCAAGGCTTTTCAAAATGGCCACAGACGTCGAGTTTCAGCTTATTTTTACAATCACACTTTATGCCATGCATAAATTGTACACGGCCTCCGCGTCTGAATTGCAGCAACCTTAACGAATTGTACAAGTTGAGACATTTTGTTTTGTTGTGGCTGCTCAGTCAACTGACTTTTGTTCTTGCAGGGTCATTGAACTCTGCCGTTTTGGCCACCTGGTTATATCACTGTGTTGTGATGGTTGTTTGGGGAACTAATTTAGCCGCGAGTGTTCGTACTCGATTGTGCGTTGTCTTCAACAACACATATTTGTGGCTATCTTAATGGATGCGTTAAATGTCTCAGTATTACAGTAAACCTGTGTGTTTTGCCGCCGTGATGTTGTCTCCTGCTGAAGGTATATTTGTGTTCGGGTCCGAATTACATACCTTCATTTTTGTCGGGTTCGGGTTCTTTTGCAAACAGTTTGAGTTGCATATTTTTCGTCGAAGGCATGCCTTGATGATGTAGATGGAATACTACCCAGTAAGGATTTTTGTTCAAAAACAGAAACGGGTACGAGAATTCTGTACTGGGCACTGCACGGGGCTAGCCGCCGGCAACCGTGAGCTCATTATCGATATTGCTTGGGAACTTTAAATTTTCTTTCAACAGTGGTAGAGAAAAGTGAAACTGGGATAAGCGTGGATGTGGGCATGAAAATGTTAACCCTTTACCCAACGTAACGTCCAAAACCGGCCAGCGCTATTCTCAAAAATCGCCAATTAATTTTCATTAGTTTTTCTCAAAACATAGTTTATGACCTCTCGTATGAACGATCTCGTCGAGCTTGTTCCAACGAGGTGTCATAACCCATGTTTTTGAGACAAAAAAGTTATTCAAGAATTTTTTTTGCAATTGTCGTCTGCTTTTCATGTTAGGAAAGGGTTAATAGAGCGGAATGACACTCACTCTTCATTTTCAACATTATTTATGTACAGTTTCTGTCTCAAGTTCATGTTTCGTGAGACGACTGAGACGACTGATACCAAGCGAAATTCCTGTGAAAATACTCGAAGGAAAACGAATCTGGCAGCCGATTTTGAATCGAAGCAAATACCAACTTAAGATTCGAAATCGAAGCGAATCTCGAAGCTTTGCAGGGCCCTATCTTCAAGGCTTTTCAAAATGGCCACAGACGTCGAGTTTCAGCTTATTTTTACAATCACACTTTATGCCATGCAGAAATTGTACACGGCCTCCGCGTCTGAATTGCAGCAACCTTAACGAATTGTACAAGTTGAGACATTTTGTTTTGACGTGGCTCCTCAGTCAACTGACTTTTGTTCTTGCAGGGTCATTGAACTCTGCCGTTCTGGCACCTGGTTATATCACTGTGTTGTGATGGTTGTTCGGGAAACTGATTTAGCTGCGAGTGTTCGGACTCGATTGTGCGTTGTCTTCAACAACACATATTTGTGGCTTTCTTAATGGATGCGTTAAATGTCTCAGTATTACAGCAAACCTGTGTGTTTTGCCGCCGTGATGTTGTCTCCTGCTGAAGGTATATTTGTGTTCGGGTCTTAAATGCCTTCATTTCTGTCGGGTTCAGGTTCTTTTGTAAACTGTTTGAGTTGCATATTTTTAGCTCAAATGTATCTTCAGGCTCACTTTATTTTAGGTGTACCTTGGAGATGTTCTGAGTTGATTCATTGGTTAAATTTCAACCATCCTGCATATAGAGCAGTGTATTCCATGTTTCGACAGAGGTTCGGTCCGCCTGCAACTTGAGTACTAGCTGTTGTTTATTTCTTCATCATCAGGACTTACCAGTCGCCCAGGACAGAAGAGTATTGTGATGTTTTTAATCGTAACTGTTTTCAGACATATTTTAGATCTAATGTGTACAGTTTGCAGCACCCATGGGTTCGGACATAAAAATACAAAAACAAAAAAAGGGGCGGGGGAGAGGGGATTACATGCAAAGGCAGTCTTCCATATTAGTCTTTACAGGTCCATATCAAGGGTTAATACAGAGTAGACTAGTCTTGATAGGTCTTCGATCTCATGGCATGAAGTTGAAGTTGCCCGCTCTCGTAGGCCTTCCATATTTTCAACATCCCCTTTGCCTTCATCTTTGAATCAAGTCAACTTCAGTTGGATGGACATTAGAGTGTTAACACTTTACCTAGGTTGTCAGTTCCTCCTCTTTCCAACCTAGTTTCTTCGGGTGCGGCCTTCACGTTCGGTCTGGAAACTCAGAATATATTTGCTGTTAATCTATCTATATTACTTTCTTGTCGTGTCAATGTGTACACCTCTGAGGTACGTTCTGCCATTGTCATTTCAACAGCAAGTTATGCCGTGTTCCTTGGTTGTTGGGGATCTTTTTCATGCCAAAACAAGCCGAACAGCAAACCAATGTAGTGGATAATTCATTTATTTCTGATCCCTTTCAATTATCTTGTTCATTCAAAACAAAACATCACCAGTACGTGTCATGGATTATTTATCATCACATGTTTGAGGCATGATCATATTTTCATTTATACGTTGTACAGGTGATCATGTATGTGAGTTGTTCAGGTTCTTCCACTCATACAGTAACGTATACTGGGCTATATTTCAGGAATTTTGTCGATTTTGTTATATGCTTTTATTTGCCACTAAGCATATGTGCGTCTTATTCGATAGTCGTGGCTTTTTAGGACCGAAGATATTTTTTCTGTGACATGCGCATATGGCTTTCATATCATCCTCAACCCTACCAAAGAGACATTTTACCACTTCCAGGAGTTAACCCTTTACCTAACATAAAAAGCAGACGACACTTGCAAAAAAAATTCTTGAATAACTTATTTTTTTCATTTTTTGTCTCAAAAACATAGGTTATGACCCCTCATTGGAACGAGCTCGACGAGCTCGCTCCAATGAGGGATCATAACCTATGTTATGACGAGCTCGCTCCAATGAGGGATCATAACCTATGTTTTTGAGACAAAAAATGAAAAAAATAATGAAAATTAATTGGCGATTTTTGAGAATAGCGCTGGCCGGTTTTGGCCGTTACGTTGGGTAAAGGGTTAAAAGAATCATTTCTGCATTAGAATCCAACTTTTGGCTTCCACTGAGTCAAAAACAAGAGAAATTTGCTCTTTTAAGGAAAAGTGTCCAAACTGTGTTAAATGAGCCTAAAAATTGGTATTGCCTCCAAAAGATTTTTCTAGCCTGTTACCTAATAAATTAGATGAGAGGGATGAGAATTTATAGTTTTCTTTAAAAACTACCCTGATCCCAAAATAAAACCAAAATCTGCATCAGCACACAATATTTTTGGAAAAAATCTGTCTCATTTAACCATATCGCAAGCAAAACAGTGCCCCAGCCCCCACGAAACAATATGAATGTCAATTTTGTTTCAAAAATTGGGTCTGCAGCTATATATTTCACCAATATAAAAGGACTATGTCATTTTATTCTAAGAGCTGATGTAAAACTTTTCTTCTACCCACTGATGGGGTAAAATATAGCCCTGAATAGGACTCCCCGATATGCCCCTTGTCATCAAAAACTATGACATAATTCAGAAATTAATTGATATATTGACCCCAAACAAACCCCCTATGATATTAAATTCCCATTTGTGATAGATTTTAAATCACATTCTGGCATCTGAAGACATTTCGCCTTGTGTTTGATGAATATTTTGCAATTTTTCTGAAAGAAAGTGTCAGTTGTCTCAGTTAAGGCACCTAGACGCATTGGTATGGCACTGACAAAACATAAAACAGTGCTTTTTCCAAAGGAAAGACCAGTACCTGCTACTGTGCTAACTCATCATAATGTCAAATGCCTAAAACCATCAAATATTGATTCTATAGTGCTATGCTTGTGCTGCAAGTACCCATCAGTGCACTTTCACAACTGTTGGTTCAATTCCCACAGACACCCATTCTGACAAAAAGAGCGAAATTGTAGAAAATATGTTTCCAAAGAGGATGAATCTGGGATTTGCAACAAGAATATAGTTATTTATTTATTTAATGTTGTTTAAGGTCACATACTTCTGCACAATGGCTAATCATGACCACAACATGGAGATAAAGTCAAGATCAGTCAATCGTTTATACCCCATGTTGCCTATTTTAGAGGACTTGCACCCCAAGCATTAGTGACTGGGTCCTATTTTACCAGTGAAACAGAGCTTGTTTACCACAGTACAAGAATATAGTGAATATATTTGTGTGTGTGGGTGGGGGGCGGGGGTTGTGTGAAAGATAGTCAGCTGCCAATTATTGAAAATGCAGACACAGGTAAATGAAAAACAAAGAAACAACTCGTCTGATGAAGAGACAGACAGATAGACAGACAGACAGACAGGAGACAAATATAATTTCAGTCACACATTTGGAAGTCAACATGAGAGTACTGAATGACATACAATAAAAAATAATGGAGGAGCCAGGATAAGATAGTCAAAATTGAAAAATAACTCAGTGGACCATGAGTGCTGCAGTCTCAAAGTAAATTACAAGAAACTGAAAGTTATGATATTAACTTCAGTCTCTAACAATATGTTGTACATTCTTTCCAAATGTTTATCACCAGCAGAAGGGTTAAGTGTGTATGGGAGGGGGATTTGGTTCAAGAAGAGAGCATTATTTCACAACTGTCACTGTAAATTCGTGCTGTATCATGGGAACTATGGCAGCACTATTACCAGACTACTATTATTGGTAGCAATGCACAAATGTCATTCGTTCACATTTGTCATTTTATTATGTTATTCTTCCACTGCAACCCCCTCCCCTCCCCTCCCCAACTTTGTGTTCCAAAATACTCTTTCAATGAAGGACTTGCTTTCTAACATTTTAAATAGCATAATATAGAAGAGAAAAACTTCTGAATATCAGTGAATAGAAGTGCAGTACAGGTTGTTTGGCTGTGTGTTTAAATGGTGTTTTGGGAGGGGGGGGGGGGGGGTGGTGAATCTTGGAATCACCCTGCCTCTAGTACTATGAAGGGGAACCATGGTTTAAATAAATGTGTTAATAGGGTAAGATAGGCTGTTAGTTAGCAGCTGCCAGAGGGTATAGTGTGCTCCTGGAGAATACACTTGCTCAAAATGTGAATTTGCTTGCATTAACAGCCTTAGTTTTGGCAATATATAGCCTTTGTTGCTGACTGTGACAAAAATGTAACTTTTCAAAACAATAAAACAGTTCTCTAGGATGTGTGGTCCCCCAGTGAACATTTAATTGCGAAATAATATCCAAAATAATAACTGAATCTGGTTTGGAAGCAAAAAACATATTTCCTATAGGTATCACGGAACTAAATATTTTCCCATAGGCGACCATTATAACGTTCAGGCAAAAAATATATGATCGCATCACTTTAATTTTGGCATTCAAATACCTTTGTCAAGTATAACCCTTCAGACAACTTTTTTTGACCCCAAAACAGGGGGTCATGCAACAAATATGAGAGAAAAATTGACAGCAAGGGAAGTACCGGTCACGTGCACATATTTTTCAGGGAATTTCCTGCAAAAACGCACCAAATGTAAATTGTATTTTTTAGGTCCAAAAGTCATCAAATCACCCTCTTTTTTATTTGGAATATTCATCAACAATGCAAGATGTCAATAGAATGCTTCAAACGTTTATTGAAACAATTTATTTTCCAAAGGCTGTTTATTTTTAAAGATTGCATCACTTCCGAGTGCAACATTTCAAGGCGAGTATTTCTAATTCAAATATTTAGTTCAGTGATACCTTATCCTTATTTGCTATGGTTGGGACAGTGTTTGGATACTCTTCATGTCGGGTCCACTTGTTTTCAGTGGCCTCATTATGACAGGGGTCAACAGCTTAGGTGGCAGCTAGTACAGGTTCATGGGAGTTGTGGGTAGATACAACAATGCGACACATCTCTGCCGTGCCTGCTTAGCCTTCCTTTTGTTGAGTGGTACTTGTACAACCATCCTTTTGTGATGGCTTGGTTGTGCAGTGGCACTGGCAGGGGATTTCTCAATGCTACAACTTCCATCCTGTAAGGTTTAGGTCCCCAATGGTGTAGCTCTGGCAACCAGATAGCCAGTGTCACTATTTGACAACTAATTATGTCAACCAGATCTTCACGGTTTAGGTCCACTCCAACGGAAGAACTGATGTATACTTCTGCATGTACCATTAACATCTTGACCGTCAGAGTTGTGTAACGCGCAGACTGCAACATCATGCCGATGCTACTGAACACTCTCTGCATTGTATCTACGTATCTAGAGTGTTCGTCGTTCCTGCAGCTTACGATAAGGGTCCTGCGACATTATGGAAATCTTCAAGTGAAGGCATACAACATTTTTCTCTTTGGAAAGTGTCAGTGGTTATCCTTTGGGGCCAATAATGCTGGGGCGTTATTAGTTTAGAAGGGTACACTATAAGTATTGTGACCATTTTATTTTTGAGTGCCACTAGTGGTCCTACATGCAGTTAGTCTAATGGTCCTCTGGCGTTATTAGTTTGAACATATCAATTTTCACGCCGGGTCGTTGGGCTTTTGACACACTGTGTCTTCTATAAACTTCTTCGCAACTGGAGAATTTGCTTTTCTCGAAGAAATTATGCTGCGGCCACATTTCGTTGTGATTCAGCTCGCATTCCCTTATTTACGTTAATGCTAGTACTTAGATTCCATAGTTTCACTGCCGTACAATTTAGGTCGCAGTCAATTGTTACATGACTTGTTTTCACTTTATTGCCGAAAGCGCTGGGGCAATTTTTGTCTTGGTCATTTATCAGTACGTCTATTAAGATTGTACACAAGCTTTGTTTTTCTACTGCAACAATTGTGCGTTTAAGGTTACCTGGAGAACGGGGAGTTTCTTTCTTTTACGAACTCAAAATCTTTCATACCGTAATGGTCCTCTCTCTTTCTCCCCTGTCTTGGTTCTGGGGGAATGCCCCCCCCCCCCCCCCCCTTCAACATTCTCTGATCAGTCAGTTGAACGCTGCATTTTGGGTGCTTTTTGTCCCACCTTGTCATATTCGTGGATGTTGTCTCTAAGAGAAATTCCCTACAGGTGAACGGAAATTAAAGTTGATTGTAATAGTATTGTTGGCAACACTGATCGTTCACTGTATTTTATTAGAAAGTTGAAAAAATAAATTATGTACAGAAGTGTAGTCCTTAAACGCATTTATGTCTTGTTTTCATTTAGTTTAATTTGGGGCCCAAACACCACTTTCATCAATTTCCACATAATAAAATATTAGCCAGTTCCTTGAGGCGATCGTGACAAGGTTCATTGCTATTGAACCAACATCATAGACTTTAGATTTGTTCAGTTTAACCTAAGAGCACACAATTGGGTTTAAGATACATGGTGACGTATTTTATTTAAAGATTTTAAAGCAAAAGATGGAGATTAATGAAGCAATAGACGGTTCGTTCTTGGAGGTGACAGACGAAGAGATAGTGACGTCGAAACCAATGAAAAGTAAGACGTGTGAACAAGTCAATCCATTACAGTACAGTCGTCATGGACTGGTCGTAATCCATGCGTGGGCAGTGATGTCCACACGTGCGTTTACCAGGTAATAAAAATCATCATTAGCAAAATTTTAATTAATGAAGCACCGGGTTGTACCCGGTGCTTCATTAATTAAATTTTGATGATTATTCCTCTAATTAGTGCTTGGAATCTAATATTATTGCGTCATATTGCCCCACCCGTGGAAAGTGACCAGTCCACGGTGGCTGTACTGTATACGCCTTGAGGACCTCCATGACAGTGAGAGTCAGGTTAAATGCACGATTTGTCAAACCCTTGGCTTCACTGATCGTATGCTTGCTACTCCTCCATCAGTCGAAAAAATAATTTCCATAAATTATACACAAATGTTATACACAAGGCTGGAAACTCCCCGATGCTCAAAATCCGATACACCAAAATTAGGCTACCCTCGTATTAAAACTATATGAATTAGAATTAGGGCAATACAAGCACGTCTGCCAATGCAGGGATGATTGTTTCTTCAATCTACATTGCAAATTCCTTTCCAATTTTGAAACATACCGTCTGAGTGTTCCTTTTTTATTCTCAGTCACGAGTCCTCGGTAGTCTGCTCGAAGGCAATGAGGGAGTACGGAAACGCCATCCGATCACTGACGTCCCCGTAAGAATTCTAAGAGTAGGTCACTCAGTAACCGCAATAATTCTAGTCATGTACGAGAGAAAGCTTCATCTAGACCCCCCCCCCCCCCCCCCCCCCCCAGGTAGAGCCAGAGTTAGGTCCACTCGTTCTGCGTTTTCAAATTCTACTATTGCGGCCATTAGTGGGTGTGAGTGTGTTAATCTTCATTCTCAGGAGAAGGTTGCAACTGTGTCTCCCCACTTCTTTTCCTGTTTCGCGTCTGGAGTCATCTACCCTTTTGGAATTTGAGCAGGCAGTTATTTATTTATTTTAGTGGAGTTTAACTTCACTCTTGACAGCCAGGATCACCTTCTGTCGGACAGTTTTACGGGTGGAGGAAACAGGAGTACCCGGAGGGAACCACCGAGCAACTAGCAGACTCTCCAACGTACTTACTCCGCACAAGCCGGGATAGCTTTGGTTGAAGACACGTGCACCATCGAAGTGCAGTACGCCTTAGTACACGACGCCACCATGCCGGGCAGGCCGTTAAAAAGGCAGTAGGTGACAGGTTGACAGCTTTTGAGGCCAGGATTTCTGCCATGTTATGTCATTCCGACGTTTCTCTTGACCCGGATCCTGATGGGTCTAATAGTAGTAAAGGGCCGAGGTTAAATTGGATTTAAAGGATTCAGATGTTGATGAGTGGTCTTTTGCTAGTTCCCCCTTTCGTGTTTCTGTAAACTCTGACGAGAGTGTGCATGATATGAAAGGTTTCTCTGACAGGGGGTTAATGGGTTCTATTTCACAGTTTTCTCTTTCGGATGATGAGGATATCCCTCTTTTGACCACTCACGGGTTATTGTTGATGTGACCAAAAAAAAAAAAAAAGAATAGTAATGAAAATTAATTGGCGGTTTTTGTGAATAGCTCTGGTCGGTTTTGGCCGTTACGTTGGGTAAAGGGTTAAGGTAGAATCAAAATCATTTTTCAGTCGACCATACAAATCTGGAACGATTTGCCGGATGCATTAACCGGAACTACCACTCAGAGTTCAATCAAACATACGCACAGCTGCACTATATTCCTTTACCTCCTGTTTAGGAATATAGTGCAGCTGTGCCACCAGGGCAAACGAAAGGCAATATTCTTCTCACAAAATTGCGGAATAATTGCAGTAACTTAAATAACGATAAATTTCGAAATACATATCGGAGACGTCGGAGTATGGGTATTGGAATCCGTGTGAAAATACATATTATTATTTCCTTGATTGTTATCGGTACATCCGCATTAGAAATGCCCTACTACATTATCTTATTGATTTTGATAACCATCACCAGGGCAATTGCAGAACATGAGAGACTTTCGATACAAAAGACAAATTTACTGTTGTTTTGCATCGATAATCTATTCTATTCGCATCGCATCCCATTTAATTTCAATTGTTTCAAACTTAGCATGTTTCTTTATTCGTCGTGTAACAGCAGGCCTCTCTCATAGCAGTTGTTAACAAGTTGCCTCAATTCAGTGTTTCCCCCTACTGTTTGTTTAAGGTCTATTCAGTAAGCTAATAAGGCATAATTAACCCTTTCGACCATAGCGGCAGTTTTTCCGGCCAGGAACATGATACGTCACAATTTCATTAAATAGGGTGGATGCTAAGTGCATGTGTGTTGTAGACCGATCAATATTTGCAACGTGCAGCCGCAAGGCTGCACGTTGAAAATATTGATTGATCTACCCCTAAATAATGAACATGGACTCTTCCACTTGCTGTCATTTAACTAATGTGGAAGATACCACCAGGGTTCAAAGGGTTAAGACGCGGTGAAAGGGTACTACTTTAACCTTTAAATTCCGTAAAACTGTTGTGACATGACTCATTTACTGGGAAATCCCACGAGCAACTGCCGTAATACTATTCGCATATCCAGCAAGTCCAGCTGTTAAATGTATATTGCGGTTAGACATTTGAAATACCAGATCCACTATTAAATTGTTATCATCTTTAATTTGTCTCAGAGTCATCAGCTGAACACCAGAGTTAAGGAGCAGATACCGAATGTTATTCCTAACGGTTACATAACATCCGAATTAGATCTCCTTTACCACAAGTCCACACTGACAATTAAGAAGAACTGTTGTTTTGCTCAAGGTCCAGTCATTCATTTTAGGCAGTACCCTCTTCACAAAAATATGCAAGTGTGCCGCTTACGATATCCCCGCCATAAAAAATCCGCGGGCTTAAGGTTCTTAACTACCTAGCCCAAAAGCATTTACCGTTCGCCATACAGCGCTGGGCTCTGAGTCGCGGGAACCAGTCCCACGTCTTGGCAACCTTTTTCAACAACATATATTGTATAAATATCTCAAATTTGTATAATTATCAGTAATCAAATTGCCGTCTTCTGTATAAAATTAACTGTATCCCCAGGGGGCGCGTCGCGGTAACCGGTTCTCGCCAGATCACCGAAGTTTAGCAACATCGAGCGCGGTTATTAGTTGGATGGGTGACCATTTCAGTGACTGATTCGCTGTGTCCTTGGGCAAGGCACTTAACCCTGACAGCCTACATGGGGGCACGATGGCGCGGTGTACTAAGGCGAACTGCACGTCGAAGGTGCGCATGTCTTTAACCAATCAAACCCTGCCTGTGTCGTGATGCAGAGTTCAGAGTTACGAAGTTGGAGAACTGACATCTGCTCGTCGTTGCTCGGTGGTTCTCTCCGGATACTCCGGCTTCCTCCACCCGTAAAACTGTCACCGACACATGACCCTGGCTGTTAATGTGGCGTTAAACCCTAATAGAAAAAAAAACTGTATCCCCATACGTAGAGGAGTGTTTCATAACCTTTATAACTTGCACTCCAATCCTTTTTGCATTTTTTGGCAAATAAAATATGTAAAATATAACAATTACCGCATGACTGAAGATAATTTCGTAAGTTGGGTAAGGTTCCCGAGGTTGATCAAAATGTTCCGTTATACAATGCTTCTTGGACTGCTTCCCGTTCCCATTCCGCATCTTTACACACTACAAATTGCCTTGAGGGGTAAGGTTTTTTTCGGAACATTGATTCCACTTTGAGGATGCAGCAGCATGTTGTTTCGTAGATATATACAGATTACATACAACAGTCAATTGATCTGTGTTGTTGTATTCCGTCAAGTTGACGAGATGAGATGGACCAGATCATACTAGACTCCGCAGGCGTCGAGTTTGATCTGGCCGATCTCATCTCGTCAACGAGACGGAATGCAACACAGATCAATTGACGGTTGTAGTAATTTGTTTTTTATATGACAATTATCATTTTAAACTGATCACAACACCTGAAAAATCAAATACAACAAGAATTATATTTGCGAAATAATCATCAACAATTTATGGAATTGGGGAATCTCAAACGCGTAGTAATATCAAACGTTCATGTCGAACATGAAACTTGAAAGTCAAAACAATGGAAGCAAGACGAATTTGAATCTGAATCGCTTTCGATAACACGGATTCTCCCTTTTGTTGGATTCGCATCTTGAAAATAGTTGTTGTTATTTTGCAATTGTTCAGCGCGACATTTTCTAATAGACCTCCACTGGTATGTTTGTCAACGGAGTTAAATGAGGAGGCACTCGTGTTTATGTTCTGTGCCTATGTTCTATATTTATTATATTATATCTCACGTGACCTTCTAGGCACCTGATTGGACGAATGCTGCACCCCTATTTCGTGTAGTTTGCATCCACAGAACTGACCAGGCACTACACCCAGGCACTACACGTTTTCTATTTTTAGCACACTACTATATCAGTTTTCTCATACTGGGCGAATAAAACTAATCAGGCTAAATTTAAATATCGATTCACAGAGGCACAACATCCACAAAACGGCCCGGAAAGAAATCATTGTTGAAAAATGTATCACTTTTCCATTGTTGAAGTCACATTTTCCGAGGCGTTCATTTTATTCCTTGAGAAGATGATCCATATCTCGTTTCGAAGAGAATGATCCATACCTGGGTACAACTTTCATGAGAACGCGTCCGGATTTGAAAAATCATTTGTTCCGCTGCTCATATTATTTCGCTATTTAATTGTATTTTTGGGGCAGTAAACGAATAAATAATGGAATTCATTTGAATCTTCGGAGCTTTGTAACCCGCACTGACCCATTCGGTAATGTATATGTGTGACAAATGTGTGGAAATTATCAAACTGCGTTGTCAAATTTCAAAACTTTTAGCTTTCATTCACGAGTTGCGGAATTCTAGAATACACAGTTCCGTTTGGGGGAAATGTTTTGTTTACCCTTGCCGATCGATTCAAAATTAGCTTATACTCCCTCATTGCAATGAGTGTGTTATTCTCCTTCCAATGAGGGGTCATAAGCCGTGTTTTGGAAGAAGAAAATGTTTTTTGAAAACTACATGGTATTTTTTTCTGTATAACGCTGGTTGGTAGGGCTGCTACCTTGGTAATAGATTAACAAATCGGACAGATGTTTTTCTTAATGGGTGTTCGATATAATATAAGGATTAGTGCATGTCTTGTCGTTGACTACGCCCATATAGTGCCCAGTGAGGTGGTGTAGTTCCCTCCGCTTCGCGGCGGGAACTACACCACCTCACTGAGCACTATATGGGCGTAGTCAACTCCAAGCCATGCATTATTCCTTAAATAGGTCACTGGTAGAAATAGTCCGTTCACGTGCGCCTCATTTGAGACAATCATGATGACGGTCTGGAAAACTTGACACTCTTGTTTTTCGGAGAGCTGGATTTGATGGGCAAACTACAGTGGTATTATTGAGGGGCTGGTTGTGGTAGTCATACAATAATATAAGTTATTGTGATGAATTGACGGTAACATGGTCTGAGGTTTGCGGCTCGGAGCGTATGTTCAACCACGCGAAGCGTCGAGGTTGAACATACGCTTCGGGCCGCAAACCTCAGACCATGTTACCGTCAACTCATCACAATAACGTATATGTTCCAATAAGACACAACACATATCCCCAAACCTACATTGTGAAACACGAGAGGCTTATTTACTAAACTTGTGGTCATTAAAAGTTGCCTTCTGCAAGGCAACTTTTAACGATCACAGGTTTAGTAAATAAACCTCCCGTGTACCCACGACGTCACAGGATAAATAATCAATAAACCAGAGAAACTCATTCCATCTTAGTTCAAATCGTAAATCGGTTTGTAATTTAAACACTTTACGCGGAACACCGTCTGCTGCACGCGTGAATAATCCAGAAAAATGAAGCAGCTTGCTAGTCACTCCGTTGATGAAGCAATTACGAAACGGTCGACGTCATTTGAAATATTTCGACATGGTGACGTCAGACGGTAACATTTGCTACTGGAGCCGTAAACGTAAAAGACACTACGCCAGCTTTCATCCAGTCAGAGGGCGAGGATTTTACTCTTATTGGAATATCATCGTTTGTTTGCTGCTCTTTCCGAGAGGTTGGCATAATTTACTTTGAGGTCGTTGATGACTCATTTCAAGGCATCTAGGACACTTTAGACTAGGCGTTGAGTGATATTACAGATCTGTCCGTTCGTGTTTCTGTACAAACAGTGTTTGCTCGGCTCGACCAGCTCGTCCTATAGTCATTTTAATATGCCTCCTTCGGGGTCTGTGGTAATTGGAGGGAAGGTTTAAGAACTCCTTCAAAGTTATTAAAAAAGATTGGGACTCGCCTTAGCATTTATCACGTCCGTCCAGTGCATCTTATAAACACCCTTTGCCCGAGTCGATTCCACCGCCACGCAAACAACTCATATTTCATAGAATGTTTCCTTCTCTTCCCTCGTGGCAGTTTCTCTCCAGTTTCAATGTCTTCTGATAATAGGTGTCACATTTAAAGGCCCTTTTCCAAATCGGTGATTCAGGGGAGCGGGGGGGGGGGGGGGGGGGGGGGGGTTAGGACACTTCGTTCATCAGTGGCAGGCGGTCACAACAGACAGATGTATTCTTCATGTTGTTCGACCGGGATATCAGATGGAATTTATTGCAGTTCTCCATCTTATCTCTTCACCTGGCTCCACTCCTCTGCCCATAGATGTGGCAAAACGGGAGGCTCTCGAGTTAGATACTCGACAGCTTGTTCAAAAAGAGGCAAACAAAGAGGTTCTGTTTCCCGTGGGACCAGGGTTTTATGGTCATTTGTTTCTGGAAACTGAAAAGAGAGGTTTTTGTCCAGTTTTAAATCTGCGTCCACTGAACCAGTTCATTCAAAACCTCGACTTCAAGATTGAATCCCTGCAGTCCATCACTCTTGGGCTTCAAGGAACAGACTGGGCGTTATCCCTGGATTTAAAGGATGCCTATCTTCACATACCCGTTCAACCAATCAACAGAAAAGTTCTCTGCTTCGCTGTTCAAGACAGGGTTTTTCAGTTCGCTGTTGTTCGTTCGGCCTCCTCGAGTATTCACCAAGGTAGTTTCAGTGGTGATGGCATTCTTGTGTGCTCGTCTGATTTTCAGCAATGCGTATCCAGACGATTGAGTGCTGCGGGAGCGCGCCCCGGAAAAGTTGCTGTTCGCATTGAGGGTTACAGTGGATTGATTGATTCTCTGATTTTTTATTTCACAGTAAAAATATACAAACAGAATGATGATGACAAAGTTAAATGAAAACACATGTACAATACAGTCGCCATGAACTGTTCGTAATCCACGCGTCGGCAGTGATGTCCAGGCAAGCTTTTATCAAGTATTCGGTGTTTCATTAATTAAATTTTTTTTATGATTATTCCAATAATTTGTGTTTGGAATCTAATATTATTGCGACCGTGGAAATATTGCCCACCCGTGGAAAGTGACCAGTCAACGGCGGCCGTACTATATATTGTGGGAAATAACATAGCCAGATGAGCTGTCTTTCAAATATGCCCAGTGTAAATTCTATAGTAACTTTGTACTGGACATTATAAAATTTTATACAGGGTACTGGTATTGCCTTGCCCTTCTGTTGAGTTGTTATTGTACCTCCTCGTAAGCAGACTAGTACGCCTAACGAGCACAATTGAATGTTGTCAACAAAACACTCCGAATGAAGATTTTGAGGCTGAATATTCATTGGACTAGTTCAGGACTTTGATATCGTGTGAGATTAATATGAGACTTGATGGATGTTGTGTGTTTCAGACTCCCCACCACGCCCCCAGCCTCCACCACTGACCAGGGCAGTATAATCTATCCCAGACATTATTTGGGCTGGACTTGGTAGGGAGAAATATTGTGGCTAGTTTAAAAGACAGTTGGGTATCACCAGAAATAATTTATTTATTTATTCCTTTTCTTATTTATTTATTAGTTTTCAAGGTAACTTTTATGCTCCTGTGGCCAATTGCTACCTCAAAACATGGTATAAATCAAATTTAGCCAATCACTTATGCCTATTATTATAATGGATACCATCATGCGCCAAGGCTGGATTTGAAATTGGAAGAAGTCTCATCTTCTTCCTTGAGATGGGATTTTCAGGACCAGTTTCCACAAGAGCAGCACAGCCTCGCCGAAATCCCACGTGCAGAACGTATGAATTAAGATGAGTTATCATTGGGCTACAGACCATGGCCTTGATCCATTTGCAGAATCGGTTACCGAGGTTGGCAACGTTTTGGAGTTTTTATAAACTTCTCCAGTTCTGAACCCCGTTCCATTGTGGGATTTCGATTGGTCAATGCTGCAGTACACTCAGACTGGAATGGTTTTTCTGTTGGATGCCCTCTATATTTAGAAAATTTCATTAAGGCATGTTTTAGCTGCTCCTCCTGTATGGAAGATTCCCCCTCGTGTAGTTTATCTTTGGTTCTGCAATGTTTTCTTCGTCCCCAGTATGAACGTCTTGGACATGCAGATTTAAAATGGTCCTCGCTGATAACAGTTTTCCTTTTGGTTGTTGTATCTGAGGGCCGTCGGCGTGTCATAAGTTTCTTTATTGATGCTTACATTCGTTGCTCGGGGGAGGTGTTACTCTAATTTATTATATTCTAGCCTGAGAATTATCGCAAATTATCTAAAAGATATTTCTCGATATCCATCGACTCGATAGATACCGAGAAATATTCCCCAATGGCTTCCTAAATGACGTCACACTACGCCGCATTATGTCGCATTGAAGGGACGATCAGCTGATCTTTGTTATTGTTTTGAAAAGTTCGCATTTCACCTCGAATTGGGCTGAATATTGTGCAATAAAATGTCTCGTAGCATATAATAAAATAGAAAATGTACTAAATGACGTTACGCTTCGGCGCATGACGTCTCTTCGAGGGAACGAGCAGCAGCTTTATGTTATTGTCTTGAAACTGCTTGCAGTCGAATTGGGCTGAATATTACGCAGTAAAATGTCACGCAGTATATAATAAAAAGAAAATCTACGCCAGCGCTCGTGAAAAATAAAACCTTCAGGTCCACACTCGTGAGATAATTCCCGATATGCACTGAAATAGAGTAGATATCCTCTATTCCTTCACCTAGTTTTCTAGCCCTCACGTTTTTTAAGTAAAGCAACTTTCATTGACAAGATGTCTTCCTTTTCATCAGTTCGGGAGGATAAGCTGTTGTGTCCTTGTAGGGCGCTTACGTATTATCTCGGACGCTCTAAAATTCGCAGGCACAATATTTCAGTGTTTATTACTTTTTAGAGAGGCGATCATAATGTTGATTCTGTTGATATTCCATAATGGATTAATGTTATTCAATATACATATGAATCGGTGGGGGGTTCAGAGTTTAATCCATGCCGTGAGCGTGATACTCGAAGCATTTCCACTCGAAGCCTTTTTCTGCGAATGCGTTTTCAGCGGCTAGAATTTAGGTACACCTCATGTGCGTGGGTTGGTGGGACATGATCTCCCGTCCACTCGTGCATACTTTGTATTCAAGCAAAGTAATTCAGTTCAGGTAAGGCTCAGACGGAGATTCTACCTCTCTCAAGTGATAGAGTTTCTTCGCAGTGATACTTCCCTTTATTGACTGATTCCTACACACCCCCTGTGTTCATGTCTTTCGCACACACCTAAAATGAACGGAAGAGAGTTATCGTCCTTACATTGGGATACTCTCGATCGAATGCTGGACTTAGACTCTGGAAACTTTATTTCGTTTGGTGATGGGCGATCCGTACTAACGTATCGCACTGAATAAAAGCAACAGTAAGCCAGTGCAGGCGAGCATATCTCCGAAAGCATCTATCTTATCTGAAAGAGGTGTAATTAATAAATAATGATTTTTATTGAAAGAAGGCGTTCAGTTTTATCTAATATTTTTTCAAACATTACTGACACAATTGACTTTCCAAACCAACAATATCTGGTTCACTGGGAGGAACCGACACCGAATATTGCGATCGACGAGGTGGAGATTTCGAGACAGAATTTGTACAAGGGCACGGAGTAAAGAAGAAATTTCATTTTTGGCCAGATTTTCAGCGGTACGTATTTAAATTCGAATACCTGAGCGAATGGTTCTCCCGTACCCACAAACAGATTAAATATTATCCAAAACAGCCGTGCTTGCGTGGTCGATAATTAACTCCCGATCACCCCAAAAATATCTCTTCGTCAGTAAAAATTACTTTCAACAATTTCATGTAAACAATAATCTTGGCACATTTTTAAAGCACATTTACAGACTTCTTCAGATTGCAACCGCACTTATCAACATATGGCGGAGTGGGTGAGAAATCGCCAAAAAATGACACACTTCGGTGTACGGTTAATAGTCTCGGAAATAAAACTGGGTTGGGACTAAAAGATGCGCAATGCGCTTACAAAAAGGGGCAGGCGAGCGTTGGTCCTGTGTCCCGCCTCTGCCCCTTTTTGTAAGCGCATTGCGCATCTTTTTGTCCCAACCCAATAGGATTATAATGCAGGCCTGCCCCCGAACCAGGGAAGATCGGGTCTTCTTCTTGGTGGTCCCCGAAAGGGGTCGTTGTTGTTTTCCTTCAAAGAGTCGAACCAAACAGAGACAGCCTGAGGCAGATTATGCTTGCCAGTGATGGCCATCACTCAACATCACTCAAAATCATCCTCGAAGTGGCAGACTATACTTGCCCGAAAATCCAGATCGACTGCACCCTCGGGGAGAGGTAGTACCTTTGTGAGTGGACCCAACCTCTCACACTGGTCCTCACCCGAGGGTTCAACCGACATCAGCCAAGAGACCATCACGACGCAACTGGTGACACCTGCCGAGTACCTGAAGCCGTTCCTCCTTCAACACGCCTAGACATGTGAGAACTAAACATCTACAGTCACTGAGGGTCGAAAGTGGCTTGTCCCCCATATCGTACCTGCGCGCCTCGGCGCGCGAAACCATTCCTTTCGATTCGAATGGTTCTCCCGTACCCACAAACAGATTAAATATTATCCAAAACAGCCGTGCATGCGTGGTCGATAATTAGCTCCCGATCACCCCCAAAATATCTCTTCGTCAGTAAAAATTACTTTTAACAATTTCATGTAAACAATAATCTTGGCACATTTTTAAAGCACATTTACAGACTTCTTCAGATTGCAACCGCACTTACCACATATGGTGGAGTGGGTGAGAAATCGGCAAAAAATGATACACTTCTTTGTACGGTTAATAGTCTCGGAAATAAAATACGGTGTCTGGCATATTGTTTTTGTCGTGAACAGCCAATTGCTCAATTCCAAGCGTTCGAGACCAGTAAACCACGCAAGCTGTGTTCATCAAATCGTTATTGATCGGCTTTTGTTATTATGAAATAATACACTTTAAAGCCACAGAATTAGCGATAATTCACATAAGTGAACACGGTCGAGAATTGCTATTTCGGAACGAAATGTTTAAATCATTTTTGTCGTAAAACATAGGTGCATGCGCAGAAATCAGTTAATAGCTGTTTTTTTTTTATTTTCTTCGGATGAATGCATCTAATCAATCAATGGATTTGTCTCCTAAAGCTGAAGACCCCCCAAGAAATACAGACATGCGACGTGTGCGGTAACGAAACAAGAATTAGAAGTAATTTCAGAAGACAAATGAAAACATACGACGTGCCTTGACATTCCAAATAGAGCACACCGCGCGATGCGGACAGGAAACAAGACAAAACCAAATTTCTTTGTGAAGAATGTGCTCGTCCCTTTAAATCTGCATTTGGGTTGAATTTGCGCAGAAAAGGAAAACGCCTATTAGATTTTAAGCACATGTGTAGTATTTATGGACAGGGGTTCAACCAAATAACCAGTTCAAGTTCCAAGTGAAAATTTTGTAAAAAAAGAGCTTAAGTCCACAAGGTCGTTATCTCGCCATCAGAAATTTTGTCAGCGAAAGGGCAACGAGTTTGTGACTTTTGCCAGCCCACATTTTCCTTAAAGTACAGACTCGATGAACACGTAAAAGGAAAACACGGAGTTCCACACTTCATCTGTGATGTTTGCGGTAAAGCAAATAATTGGCGATATAGTGTAAAGGCCCATAAAAAACGTTGTTACTAATTTATATGGGGGCGCGGTGGCGTCGAGGTAACCGGTTCTCGTCAGATCACCGACGTTAAGATACGTCGAGCCCGATTAGTCCTTGGATGGGTGACCGCCTGAGCGATAGATTCGGACTCCCGCGTTGTGTCCTTAGGCACTTAACCGCGGTTGTCCACACGGGAGCACGGTGACGCCGTGCACGTCGATGATGCGCATGTCTTCAACCAATCTAACCCTGTCTGTGTTGCAGTGCGGCGTTACGATGTTGGGGAGCTGGCAGCTGCTCGTCGTTGCTCGGTGGTTCTATCCGGGTACTCCGGCTTCCTCCACACGTAAAACTGTCACCGACACGATATGACCTTGGCTGTTAATGTGTGGCGTTAAACCTTAATAAATAAATACTAATTTCAATCACACAGAGACCCACCCGGCCATGGCACAATATTACTTAACAAAATCATTTTCGTTCACATTTTCGTTCACATTGATATATTCGTTAAACGGTTTCTAGTAAAAAACATAATGAAAAAGATTAATTGCATGCAAAGATAATTTACCGAGAGCTTTTCATTTTATTTTAAGTCTTTTAACTTTCAGAACACAGCTGCGTTTTCCTGTGGAAATTTCTATTCTTGTTACCAATCATTGACTGATTTGAAATATTAAAAAAATGAGCTATTATGCTAACCGTTCACCAAGTGTTTTGAGGTTCCACACATTTTATCTTGCTAATAAACTGGTATCATGGTCACATAAAATCGTTAGTGTGCAAATCCATTCAGGCTGCTAATACGAATTTCAGAATAATTGACAGCAGATCCGGTCTATCTTGAGACATCGTAGGGTCGTCATCCTTGTGTGACCGATCATAACATGACGCTTCATGACTGCTCTTTTGTGCGTATAATTATGTGTCTGGCGAGCCATTCAGACCGAAAGTCTTGAGTCACCTGCATTAGCCACGGCAATTGACATCCCCCATATAAAATCCAGACAGCCACGGCTTTTACCTGGACACTGCCGACTACCATGTATACTTAGAGGGCTGTACTGATTCACATATACCCAGGGTAGGATTCCTGCCTACAGCGGTTATAGAAAGTCCATCACACGAGATCTTCGGGGATCCTGGTTTGAAAGTGTTCAATGATTTAATATTTCTCCCCCGAAACTTAAACATAGTCCCGGGCCCCGTGTCTTGTAGCACATTGAGAGACCATGTTTGAGTGTTATTTCAGTGTTCTCTGAAGACCGGATAGCTGTCTTTTCCGTCTAAGATCGCCGTAGGTGCAGAGTCGCAACAGACAACAGGTTTCGACATGCTTAAAGTTTTAAGCTTCGTCCCACCCCACCCCATAACTGCGAATAGATCTGCGCCCATGCGACCTCTCTCCAATTAGATAAAGAATTTTAATGGGTGTGACATGCTTTAACAACCATATGCCCTCAGTATTTATGCCCCTGAGTATCAAATCGAACAGTGTGTTCTAAATTTCAGATAGCTGGTCATATTGGGTGACACTGAATCTGGCGGCTCTGGCACAGCTACGTGGTATTTAGGATACATTCTCTGCACATTTTAAAGGTCTTCTGTGGAGGCATAGCTATTTTATGTTCACTTTAGTACGAACTCCAACAAAAGAGATACAAAGAGGATATCTAGTATTTTTGAGAGGATACCGAAAATTGTCCCATGAGTGACCGAGACAGATTTTTATTTTTCGCGAGCGCTTGCTCGAGTGAAAATTACTATTTCTCTCGGTCACAGGTGAGATAATTTTCGGTATCCACTCAAAAACACTGGATTTTCTTTTTATTATACGCTTTGTATAAGAATCTGAAAATTCCACTTGTTTCAACCTTGAATTAATGCTTGAAAATAAACAGCTCATTGAATGAATGATATGCGGAAATGATTTGATCGATGATCAGAACAGACAGGGTCTCGCAATCTGATTCAGCTGGCGGGTTTCTAGTCTAAACATGGCCTGAAAGTTGTAATATAACTTTTTGGTTTGGTACGTCCTTTGAAACGACGTACCAAACCAAACACTTATATTACGCACTTTCAGGCCATGTTTGGACTGGCGGGTTCATGCATCCATTCAAGATGAACACGTGTTGAATTATTGCTGGAAATGATCGGTATCCACTCAAAAACACTAGATTTTCTTTTCATTATAGGTTTTTAGAACAAATTGATCATTTCCAGTTATAATTTGACTCGTATTCACTTTGAAGTGATGCTTTGAAAGCCGCCATTTTGATTGATACTGCTAAAGTGAAAATTTTCAATATCTTCACAGTGGGAGGATACGATTCCTATCTTTCCGCAATTTCTTCTGTAATCTATCGTTTAGCGTATAATAAAACTTCTTATATTTTACGAATATAAAGATGCTCAGAAGTTGTCATGAATTATACATCACTCTGTGTCTATTCCTAATCGTTTGTGTGTACATTTTTTTATTTTCGTCACATTTGTGGTGTTGCCTCGCAGGGCCAACGCCTCTTGCTGCTTCATCCGGATGTGCAATAGTGGCTAACTTTCTCTGTGCCCTTCTCTCCGCTCAAGATTGCTTTGAGGTAAAATAAAAAAAATATGATCTCTGAAATATAGAAGAATATACATGGACACACGCATCTACACACACGACCCTCACATTAAAGTGTGTGTGATGTCCACACACACCATATATTAGCTGTATGCATGCTTGTCTGTGTGTGAATCAGTCCACACGAAAATGTGAGGTAAATCACTAAAACATTTGTATACTTCGATATGTAAAAATCTTCTGATCTCCCTCCATTATTTCAATGCACCTATTGATTGTGGCCCTTTATGATAAGGCAGTAAACAGAGCATAATAATATGTGACATTCCTTAATGATACTGTGTATTACAAGCGCGATCCAGTATCTATTGGTTTAGACCCTGGCCAAATTGCCTTTGTTGTGCCCCTCCCCCCCCCCCCCCCCGTGTCCAATATCGGTAATTTTATAAAGGGCGTGTGCAATTAACCGTGCATAACATTATTCCTGGTTTCCCAATCAACCTGACATTCAAATATTTCGCCGCTCACCGCAATGTTTTTATTCCTCTCGAATACTCACAAAGTTTGATATATTTTATACATAGGTTGATAATTATTGGAATCTTAGGCATATTTGACCGTAAATAGTTCATAACCACTGAAAAATACCAAAGAAATGGGATAAAAAATGTAAACATTGTTGACTCTAGGGAGACTTTTCACAGTGATCAGGAGCTGCTAATTCTCGACACATATGCACGGTTGGTTCGGGTTAGACTTAACTTAGAGCTGTTTGTGGTCACAGGAAGATTGTTCACTAAGATATCAGAATTTAAATACGGACCTCCGAAAATCTGGCCCAAAATGCAATTTTTATAGTTAGTTCTATTTGCAGTATAAATGCTGTCTCAACATTCTCCCCTTCGTCGATCCCAATATGCGGTATCGGTTCCCCACATTGCTGATATCTGATCTCAGTTTGATGTTATCTGCTAAGTTTCCCAGAATGTTGCTGAAATTTGTGGAGATCGAAACATCTGAGAATATAAACCTAATGCAAGCAACTGCCAAGGAATGCAATGCCGAAGTACAGAAGAATCATCCTTGTATTAAGAGACGTGCGTAATAGCCCTTATTCCAATCCGTAGTTTTAATACGAGAGTGGGGGCGCGGTGGCTCAATAGATAGAGGTGCAGGCTCCAACCTGCGGCAACCGCGTTGTGTCCTTGGGCAAGACACTTCACCCCCATTGCCCACGTGGGGGAATGGTGGCGCTGTGTACCTAAGGCGTACTACACGTCATTGGCGCACCGGTCTTCAACCAATGCTAACCCGCTTGTGTGGAGTTGGTATGTTGGGGAGCTGACAGTTGCTCTCCGTTGCTCGGTGGTTCTCTCCGGCTTCATGCACCCGTAAAACTATCATAGTCATGATTAGCCATTGTGAAGAAATATGTTACCTTAAACACAAATAAATAAAAAAATAAATAATACGAGAGTAGGCTAATTTCGGCGTATTGAATTTTGAGCATCGGGTAGTTTCCATCCAGCCTTAAGTATATTATGCATAAGCTAGGCGATCTGAACGTAGCAGCTACCCCAAGGGTAGCCGATACGTTCAGATCGCTGAACTAATTGTATATATAAGGGAGTTTTAAAGTAGGGATCATATCAGATCAGGAAAATTGGTGATTATTTATCTCTTTAGACCAGGCTTCCAGACGCCTGTGCTTTGAAGACCGTTTTGTTCGCTAGTTTCCAGATCCCAGTTGTCGATGCGGATCTAAAAATACATTCCTTGTCATTGAGAAGTGGGTGCTTCTTCATCGTGCGTCAGGTAATACGGTATAAATGTTGACCACCAGGTGAGTGACCAGATTGTACGTCAGTGAAGCCAAAATAAATCAATTCAGAATTTGTTAAACGTTTTCAGACCGCTGCAGTTGAGTCGAGAACAAAGTCTGAATGTTTACATGTGCAAATCAGTACACCGTTGAGGAAATCATCAGAGGAATCTGTAAAAAGAGCGTTGTCGAAAAAACCTCGACATTCAATTTCATTCTTGAACTCGTAGCTAAAACGGTAAATGCCGATTAATGGGGGACCGAGTTTATTTTTGAAATACCCGATCCTCACAATTTTTCTGTGTTTATGTCCATTCCATATAATGTTCCCAACAGATTGGGGCTGTCGCTCCAGGGAGGGGAGCACACATACCCACCCGATCCAGTTTCACGAGGAAAAATCGTGTAAACGTATTTCGGCGTGAACCAACAACCAAAATCAAAAGTTAAAGTATTGTAAACGTTGGTAGTGATACGTGCATCAGTTCTCCAAGACTTCTCCTGTGAGGGGTTCGCTTGAGATATCTGTGCTCCTATCTTCTGAAACCTCATGGACACCCCCTCATGTTATCTGCCTCAACTGGCCACAGACGTCAGAAATAATAACAAACCTACACTTTCACCGGACACATGGAAGGTGTACTAGCAGTATGTGCTATTGGAGAATTTTTTTGTGGGCCCTACTTTTTCGGTCCCCACGATGTAACCCCCAGGGAAGTTCTCTCGATATAACACCAGTGTGTGTCGACCAATGTCTCAGATGCGAATATTTTTCGTCTTTTCAAACCTCCAAATCAACATTTTTTTTCGTGGTGCCAAACCATGTTCAACCTCGTGGAACATCATTGAAATGATCTTTTTAGGCCCTATTCCACACAATTCGGGGCGTCAAAACACAAGGTAAGGCATCTTTTCAGTCCAG
This sequence comes from Pictodentalium vernedei, assembly GCA_031216915.1. Classification (NCBI taxonomy): domain Eukaryota; kingdom Metazoa; phylum Mollusca; class Scaphopoda; order Dentaliida; family Dentaliidae; genus Pictodentalium; species Pictodentalium vernedei. The sequence continues at coordinate 231,160,687 of CM062297.1, read as the reverse complement.
GAAGATTACATACTCGGAACGTCGATAAATACTTCATTCAGATGCGAGGATTTCGCCTCATCAGGCCTGAATATCAGAATTTTCTCCCACGATGCCGAATCACGGTCGGCCCCGTGAGTTCACAACAGTGAAATTATTTCGTTATTACGCACCACCCATAGTATCCATTAAGCCTCATGCTGGTGCGAGGATGTTGCGTCTTTACGACTCGGAAAATGAAATTTTTTCTTGGAGCTCAACTATGATCGGTCTCGTGGGTCTGATGCATGTAAAATCATGTCTTTATTACACACAACTCGGTGTATCGACAAATGTGTCTGATGCAAGCACTGGGCATATGTTCTGTCCCGAAAATTACACATTATTCGGGGCACTGATAAATAATTAAACCTTTTTTCGGTTCATGCGTTTTCAGATAAAACGATTGACTCACACGATTAGGTTTTTTCTTTTCATAACTCAATGAACCGAAAAAACACAATTTGGTCCGCCCCCAGCCACGCCCCTAAAATACCAGTCTTCGGAGTTCGTAACTGGAGTCAACATAAATCGTCCCGTGAGTGTAACAAGGTGCCATCTGCTACGCAAATGGCACCTTGTTGCATTCAAGAGACGGTTTCCAACTCGGAGAACCAAGATGTCATATATTTCAAACAAGAGAGGAAAGGGTGCATTCGAATTTTTTCAGCAGTTTGAAATTCACAGGAATCAGTTTGACAAAATTCTCACTCAAAGTTGGGTGGGGCGCAAATTGTTTTATCAAAGGTTGGATGTTCGGTTGGCGGTGGTGGAGGTGAGGGCAGTTAGAAACTTGGAGCCATCCCCTCCCCCGAGTGATCTCGCCAAGTCCCTGCCCGGGGCCCAAAATTACTCTCAATGGACCTGGCATTTCGTGAGATTCGTTTATACGGTTTGATCTATTTATTTATTAAATGACTACCACAAATAGCCCCTGTATACCACTGCAGTTTGCCCATCAAGTCCAGCTCTCCGGAAAACAAGAGTTTCAAGTTTTCCAGATCGTTATCATGCCTGTCTCAAACGAAGCGCACGTGAATGGACTACTTCTACAAGTGACCTATAAATAAATCGGTAAATTCCACAAATACATCAGGGAATTCCGTAATGCGTACGTCAGATCTTGAGTCTTTTATTAATACCGTAAGAAAAAAACTGCTTTTCTATGACCAGTTACAGGACTCAATAAAAAACAATTGCGCAGTTTGCGCATTTCACGGCATGCGATTAAAAGAGAAATGAGAATCGGTTACAATATTACAGCGAATCGAACGTAGCCCGTTGCCAAGTGACAAATATAGGTTTCGTATTCTCATTAAACTCCGTTGACAAACATTCCAGTCGAGGTCTATTTGAAAATGCCGTGCTGAACAATTACAAAAACAAACCAATTTATTTTTAAGACCCAAATCAAACAAAACGTAGGAGAATCTGTGTTATCGAGAGCGATTCCGATTGAAATTCAAGTCTTGCCTCCTTTGTTTTGACTTTCAAGTTTCATGTTCGAAACGAACATTGGATATTACTACGCGTTTGGCATTCCCCTATTCCATAAATTGTTGATGGTTATTAGGCGAATATCATTCTTGTTGTATTTGATTTTTCATGTTTGTGATCAATTTAAAATACTAATTGTCATATAATAAACAAATTACTACAACAGTCAATTGATCTATGTTGTTATATTCCGTCTCGTTGACTCATCGGAATACAACAACACAGATCAATTGGAATACATCGGAAAACAACAACACAGATCAATTGGAATACATTGGAATACAACAACACAGATCAATTGGAATACATCGGGAGTATAACAACACAGATCAATTGGCTGTTGTAGGAATCTGTTCATCTGTATTTTTTTACTGCGGTTTAACACTTTTGACAGCCAGTGTAACCTCGTGTCGGAGAGTTTTGCGGGTGGAGGAAGCAGGAGTGAACCACCAAGCAGCTGCGAGGAACAGTCAGGCTCCAACTTACTAACTACGTGCAAGTTAAAAAAGTCCTCAATCAAGGGGGTGGTGGGGCGGGGTGTTTTGCAAGAGGTTTATCAAAAGTTGGGTTTTCGGCAACCGGAGGGTACATTTGGATGTTCGTCAGGCGGAGATTGGGAAAGGGCAGTTAGAAAATCGGAGGGGAGAACCCCTGAACCAAGTCCCTCTAGCTTCGCCCCTTGCCTGAGGCCCAAAATTACTCTTGCTGGCTCTGACAATTTATTAGATAAAAGATTAAATTCCCAAATTCCGCTTGTACATTTTATATGGTGTGATTTATTTATTTATTGGGGTTTAGCCACACAATCCGGATCACATTGTGTCGGGCAGTTTTAACGGGTGGCGGAATCCAGAGAGAACTACCGAGCAGCGCCGAGTAACTGTAAGACCATCTCTCTCGAGGAGTTATAACTACTGGAAGGCCCTTTTTAGGACTAATCTTAAGAGTCCGAGTGGGTCACGGTGGCGATGGCAAAAATGCTCCATACCAAAGGTTTCTCATCATTCATACAGTGTTTAATGTTTGCACTAAAATATTAAAAGGTCTTTGACCACCCCCCCCCCCCCCCCACGCACACACATACACACACACACACACACAAAACCCATATTGTTAGAGACCGAAAATTACGAGCGTATTTGCACACCTGGGCAGTTTGAAGGGGAAATGTTATTCACCTCTGTGTTTTCTAGAATTCCAGGCCTGTATATGAATGGATTCTACAATACTGTTATCACAAAAGTGGTATTTTTTCCATCATATCGAGATCGAGTTGCGAAAAACATATACACCAATGGGTCTAGATTTCATAGAACACGAAAAAAGACTGAAAAAAACTCTCGCATTCAATGTCCTCGCATTTTTCTGGTGGGAGAGATTCAACAGTGCTGTGGAGACAAAAGCGGATAATTATCCTTCCCCTTTTGTGTTCACAATATTGAATGTACATGTAGTTAGATACTAATACAGTTGCCGTGGACTGGCCATAATCCACGCGTGGGCAGTGATGTCCACGCTTGCGTCAACCAGGTAATAAAAATCATCGGCAGCAAAATTTTAATTAATGAAGCACGGGGTTATACCCGGTGCTTCATTAATTAAATTTTTGATGATTATTCCTATAATTAGTGTTTGGAATCTAATATTCACCTGCGTTCGGGGAAATATTGCCCACACTTGGAAAGTGACCAGTCCACGGCGGTCGTATTGTACCTGCTAATCTGCAAGGACTAAAGTGAATCTTCAACTTAAGCCTTTAGCTAGAGAGAAAAAGTCGAAATTACTGTTATTATAATCGTTATTTTATTCTGCAGGTTCTATTGATAGTCAGCAATGGCCGAAATGGATGAAGCACAGGTGGACACATCTGGTGCACAGACATACGGAACAACTGATTCCAAAAGAAATCTCACTATGGATAACGGTAAATACACAAACGAATTTACATGTATTATCCGATCTGTTCAAAGCAAGGTTGTAAGTGTTTCTTTCCAGTACCTGATAACATTTGCCACTCGTGGTCGAGGCTATTATAAAATCAATAGTAGCTAAAAAGTTCTTATAAATACTTTGCAACGATAATTCCAAATTAAACATATGTTAAGTAAAATGTTTGTAAAAGTAAATTTTAAAGTGTAGACTTATCCTGAAATTGGCTAATTTTCAGACTGAAATTATACATAATCGATAAACACGAATCATATATTACTGTGTGTTGAGAACTAAAGCTTTTGACTGGATCTGGAAATGTAGTCCAATGTCGGCTTAGTAGCTTCGATTATAATATGTGGAACAATTCCCTCGTGGGAAACCTGGGTGTGAAGCAGTGCTTGTTTACTGTAGTAAACAAGCTCTGTTTTTCGTAAGGTAGGACTCAATCAGCAATGCTTGAGATAGAAGTCCTCCAAAATGTGCAACTTGGGTATCAACGATTGACTAAACTTGGTTTTATCTCCATGTTGCGGTCACGATTAGCCATTGTGCAGAAATATGTGACCTTAAACACCAATGAATAAATACGGAACAATTACAAAAATCTATTTACATCCCGAATCACAATAAATTTAAATTTTTCTTGTAAACTCTAATGAGTTATTCTACAAACCAGAGAACCCAAACTTATTATTTAAGTTGTTTGGTGTATCACATTAAAAATTCAAACTCCGAGTCTCTGAAAAAGGCAGTGAATGTTTTTTGTTATATGTTTGTGCACAACTTTTAATCCTTTACCCAACGTAACAGCCAAAACCGGCCAGCGCTATTCTCAAAAATCGCCAATTAATTTTTTAATTATTTTCATTTGTCTCAAAAACATAGGTTATGACCCCTCGTTGGAACGAGCTCGTCGAGCTCGTTCCAAAGAGGGGTCATAACCTATGTTTTTGAGACAAAAAAATGAAAAAAGTAGTTATTCAAGAATTTTTTTTGCAAGTGTCGTCTGCTTTTCATGTTAGGTAAAGTGTTAAAAGGATCGTGATATGGCCTAAATTAATATAGTAGATAGTTGCTCCTAGAATTAGTATGGAAGACCAATCAATATTTTCAACGTGCAGACTTAAGACTGCACGTTGAAAATATTAATTGGCCTATCTCCTGATAAGGAATACAGTTCTGATACTGTATTGGCAAATTGGCATATTTTGTCTTCCGATATTTTCAGTTGCCCGCGACTACCCTTTTCGATTTAAAATTTACGATTACTAATTTTCAGCTGATTACGCAGAAAGCAAGTCACTAGCCAAAGCCATCTTTGAGACCGTTTCAGCAAGAGCAGAATTCAAAAGTTGGAAAGACGTAATGTTACCTATTATTGAGCAAGGTCTCTAACCGAAGTACCTTTTTCCCATCTAAACACTTTGGTACAGTATGGACATCCATTCTGAAAGAGAAACAGGAGCTCTATCTTAGTTACAGCAACTCCAAAGACAATTTTAATGACACAAAGAACGATAAAAACGAACCGCACACCTTGAATTATCATGCAGAGACCTAGAGGTTCAGTGACTAAATGTATTACCGTTTTACCTTTTTTACAGTATATTAGACTGATTATCTGGGTGACCCATGGTTGTTTCAGTCAAGGCCGTTAAAGAGCGGGTAGAGCCGATGTAGTTATGCCATGGGTTCATGTACCTTGTCCTGTTCAATTAAAGGCAACCGGGGGGGGGGGGGGGGGTTGGAGGGGGTTAACATTTTATGTTTTTCATTTTTTGAGCTAGGATGGAATGTATTTTACGACAAAACTAAAACAATATAGGACTTTGCTTTCTCCAGTTGTAACGTATAAGTTATAGAAAACTAAACTCACAAAAAAAGTTATAAAAACTAAGAAAGAGAACTGCATTTCGACAGGAATTCCACCAGGCATAGTGCTGGACACAAGGCACTGAACTGTAGTGCTTAGTCCGAGGCACTGAACTGAAAACTGAAGTTTTTCGGATGTTGACCTTGACGGGAGTCCATTCCAGGGCCTCGGCACCCAATCGTCTAGCCATAAATACTCTGCCACCATACCAACTGAGCTAACGCCAACCCCTGTCCTGGAGGGGTTGCCGTTTGCTCAGTCTGTGGGTGTTGCTTAGTTCTCTCCCGCTACTCAGACTTTATCCCTGAGTAAAACTGCCCGACACGATGTGAGTGCCTCTAAATGTTGGAAGTATCGTTAAACCATCATAATCAAACAGTGTAAACACCTTGACCTGCAATGCAGCTGCCGTGGACAGGCCGTAACGTATGTGTTTACCGGGTAATAAAATGATAGCAAAATTTTAATTAATGAAGCACCGGATACAACCGGTGCGTCATTAATTAAATTTTTGAAGATTATTCCTATAATTAGTGTTTGGAATCTAATATTATCGCGTCCGTGGGGATATTGTCCACCCGTGGAAAGTGACCAATCCACGGCGGTCGTACCATACGTAGATTTTTGTTTTCAATTTTATGAACAAAATTTTTTAATAATTTATTTTGTTCTGCAATCACGTTTGGAACATGTGGATGATTTACCACAACTTTGTGAATTAGTGTCCTGATCAGGATATGCCCCTCACCAACCACGTCGAACGTCAGAGATGGTTAAATTAATATATTTTGAACTCATTCGAAGCATTATGATGCTGTCAGTTTATTTACGACAACTTTAAGACTTTTGGGATATGATTGGTGAAACTCTTTCGGGATATGTTAGGTGAAACTCCTTTGGGATATGTTTGGTGAAACTATTCAGGTTAGAGGTCCCCCTTCATCTACTGAAAATGTTTAAATTCTCAGTTTCTGAGATAATGTTAACGAATATATCTTAAGGGTGTATCCACCTAACGTTAACAAGACTTTTTGATTATGAAATCCCTCTATTCTCTGAATAACATCAGCATATTATACATCAAAATGAAGGTTGCTTTGCTGTGTAGGAGACCTGATGGTAGGCGAAGAGTTCACGACGAGATATCTTGTAGGATTTTGAGAACGTCTCGACGATTAAAAAATTTCTGAATCGGCCCGGCTGAAATCGAATCGAATCATGTGGACTCGAATTTCGAAGCTTCGCAGGGCCCTTGTAAAATTATCCCACATGAGTTGACCATGATTATCAAAGGTGCTGTTACACCTGCGACAAGGAAGCCAAACGATCAATCTTTGATTTTTTTTATAATTTCGAATCTGCAATCGTAATCTCTTTAGTATATTCTGAGGTAAAAGACATATGCAGCATCAGCAGAATCTAGAAAAATAGAAAAGCGGAGAAGCACTTTGGGCACGGAGGATGGGCGAGGGGGGGGGGGGGGGTGAACACCTCTTTAGAAAAACCAGAGTGTGCTGTTAAAATTTTATCTTACAATCAACATGTATTTTGTCTCCATTAACTCCACAACTGTCGTGTATCCGACCCCCTGATGCAGTTGGTTGTATCCGGGGGTTGGATACAAGCACGTTCCTTTCGCGTGAGTTCTATTTTTTTTCTTTTTGTTCATCCGTACGAATAAATAGTTCGTTATATATTCGTCTACATTCTTGACTTATCCCCAATATATTGTAAGATAAAATGATTATTACCATTATGTGAATATACAAAATATGTATCCGAGTCTCGATCCGGGTTCTAAGGGTAGATCACGACGAGTCTTCGACTCGTCGTGATCTGCTCTTAGAACCCGGAGCGAGACTCGGATACATATTAAAATTTTATCTCGCTCCGGGTTCTAAGGGTAGATCACGACGAGTCTTCGACTCGTCGTGATCTGCCCTTAGAACCCGGAGCTCGACTCCGATACATATTTTGTACATCCACATAATGGTAATAATCTCTATGTATCGGCCATTCAATAAATAATTAAGCATTTCAATTACTGAGAAAATCATACAATACATTAATCCAGGTGAGTATACTTTCCTTTGTCCATGTTCGGTAATCATGTTTTTTTTCAGTTTTGAACACTATCGTGGTGACAACTGAACAGACGAGATCGTCAAAGTGTTCTAAATTCTATTCAATATAAGATCGGTTAAGAACACCTTTAGTCAGCATTCTTGCTCAATATTCTATGTTTAGAATATTACCTGCTTGAATGGATTATATTTTTGAACGGAATTCAGTTTGTTGTATTTCCACTTTTACACCCGACCCATGCCGCCCAGTACTCGACCCGTCTAATTTGTTTTAATGTTAACCATTCAATTGATACGACTGGAAGACGCCTCTTGGAAAACAAAATTCTATACGAGCTGTAACGTTTCATTTTTTTTGGTGCCACATAATATCGCTTATGAGATCTCATTCGAACGCGTTTGTCTCGACGAGGTACCATACCGTCATGAGCCGTGTTGAAAATTCAAAAAAATAAATAAGGAAAGCTACAGAATTCTGAAGGACCTTGTGAAGACTCGTTTCGACGCCGAAATCGATGGCCTATCTCGAGTTCGATATCGAGTCCCCTTTCTGATTCGTATGTATACGAATCGAATAACTCCTGTTTTTGATGACAGATAAATGTCTTCTATTGCGGGGGGGGGGGGGGGGTGGGGGGTGGTGGGAGTGGAAAGAATCTGCAGACATAGAGTGAAGAAACAATATTCCCACTCAACCACCACTCCCCACCTGCAGTAATTGTCCGGGTCATTTTTGGGGACCCACTCCCTAAAATCTGAGATAAAAGCATAAAATGCAGACCAAGCCCTGTCTAACTGAGAATTGTTCCATTTCTTAATATTTAAAACTACTCCACTGGCTATTCCAACATTTTAATAAACCCCTGAGGCTGCAAGGGAGATAGTTCTAATGAGTTTGAATGGGAAAAGTAACAAGATATTATCAAATAAGTCTGAATAAGTCACTGAATAAGTCAGAATAAGTCCTGAATAGGTCTAAGTTAATACATTCCCTGGAACCCCAGTCTGAAGTAGATAATTAGCAATTCTACTAAATAGAAAACACTCGTCATTCCTCATTTTGGAACTAATAGGGATAGCAAAAATTCACCTTCCCTATTTCTGTAGTATACACATGTGACATGAGGGAAATCACACTCACTCACAGTCTGAATGCCTGCATATCTTGCTGGGGTGATAAAGGTTTTTGATTGACAAAGCATTAAATTAGAAAATAAAACAATTCAAATAACAAATTTTGATGTAGGTTAGGTAAACGGTTAAAAAAAAGCCAATAAACTCGCGTAAGATATCACTGTCTTATTTCGGCGGTGAGTGGGTTAAGGTAAAGGGTGCAGGAGATAAATAAAACAAATTAGACGTCAGTGCACAAGGTAAAAGGTAATGTGTTGTGAAGTAGTTTGTGTAGGTGGTTTTACAATGTTTAAAATATGCCATGAATGACAGTATTTATTTACACACAGTTGCGTTTGAATTAGACTGGAACACAGTGTCGATTGAGCACGCCAAGAGCTCATGCTCGTACTTGCTCCGTCAAAGTTCCGTAACACTCGGCCTTCTTCAGTTTGAGAGAAATGACGCTAAATTGTAGGACGTCGATAAAACGCACTCTTTGCCCAGTGCGACCTTAGAAGAGCTTTGCTTGTGCCCATTTTTTCAATTTGAAAAGTTTAACAGTAACATGCTAATATTGCTCCAGGCCTGGCATTTTCAGGAGAGCGATTTATTCGCTCGCCTACTGCTCCCCTTAAAAAAAATTCAGGAGGGCGAAAACTAGCCTTCCTGGCCTCAGAAAATAATGATGAGCCATAACAGCCTATTCCCAAAGCCCACATCTTTTCAGAGGTCTGCTATGTTAGTTGTCTCTGTAAGACGGCCACTCTGCGCCTCACACACCTGCCAAGGCCCGGGGGACTGGGAGGAGCAGTGTAGCCATTTCACAGAGACTACCTCGTCAGCAGCACCAAATAAAAAGTACAAAGCCCATTTGGCAGAATTCATTACTAATAAAACTTCATTTTGTCACTTTCAGCTTTTGTAAACTTGAGGAGAGCTAATCACCCCGAGGGATGCGAATTTTAGCCCCCTTGCATTTTTAAGAACTATAGGCCTATTGCTCTGCCTTCTCCAAATACCTCAACTTTTCTGTACCCACAAAACTATCTGATATAGTGTGGCTTTAGCTGTTCAATGGTGTCTTAAAAACCCGATAAATTATGTGAATCAGCTGCTTTTAGTTTCAGCGTATTTCAAGCCGAACGAATTGATCGTTATGGCTTTTTCTGGTTCTCCTCGACGCGTTAAATTAAACAAAAGATTTCGCACGTAATAACACGTACAAAAGTATCAAAGGGTTAAACTGCTGCGTTTCATGTATCGTTGTTGTTCTCGTCAGATCACCGAAGTTTAGCAACGTCGAGCCCGGTTAGTCCTTGGATGGGTGACCGTCTGAGCGATCGATTCGGACTCCCGCACTGTGTCCTTGGGCAAGGCACACTGCCACACATTGCCACATGGGGGCACGATGACGCCGTGCACTGAGGCGTACTGCACGTCGATGGCGAGCATGTCTCCAACCAATCTAACCCTGCCTGTGCTGCAGTGCAGAGTTACGATGTTGGGGAGCTGGCAGCTGCTCGTCGTTGCTCGGTGGTTCTCTCCGTTTACACCAGCTTCCTCCACTCATAAAACTGTCACGGTCATGATTAGTCATTGTGCATAAGTATGTGACTTTAAACACCAATAAAAATAAAATAATTTTTTTTTAACAAATCAACATGTACACATTCTGTTTAAACATTTACCAGACAATAGGCATTTTTTCATTTAATCCTTCATTTAAAGTAACAGCCACATCCGGTCAGTGCGTTTTAATGAAATCAATCGTTTTGTCAGCTGCCACTTCTCGGGTATAGCTTATGTGATAACTTAATTCTCAACCAAAAGCAATGGCCATACACGGCCAACGAAAATCCTTCGCCGACTTTTCTCTCTCTCTCTCTGTACATATGTAATGTTTGTTCCAGGGTGTGTATGTTTTGTGAATGAGACCGTGTAGTTTTCGTTCATTGGTTATATTTATTTAGTTATTGGTGTTTAAGGTCACATTTCTGCACAATGGCTAATCATGACCATGACTGTTTTACGGATAGAGGAAGCTGGAGTACCCAGAGAGAACCACCGAGCAACGGCGAGCAACTGTCAGCTCCCCAACATACCAACTCCACACATGCAGGATTAGCATTGGTTGAAGACAGGTGCACCATCGACAGGCAGTGGGGTTGGGGGACGGTGGGGGGTGAAGTGTCTTGCCCAAGGACACACGCGGTTGTCGCAAGCGGCATTCGAACCGAAGACCTCTCGGCTTGCAGCCTGCACCTCTACCTATTAAGCCACTGCGCCCCCTCGTTCATTGGTTGTGATGTACTCTTTGAATAAGGAGGAAATGTAATAATAATAATAATCATAATCATCATCCTCATCAATAATAATAATAATAATAATAATAAACATCGCCAATGAGGGGTAAAAGCTATTCATGAGGCAAAATGTGAAAAATCTTCAGTTAATCCCGGTTAACCCTTTCCTAAACAAGCAGCCACATCCGTCCGCGAATCTTCAAATTTAGCAATTGAAAATAATATATTTTAAAAAAAAAAACATATCTGACCCCCTCATTGGAACGAGCTTGAATTTTTTAAAAAAATGGTACATTTTGATATCAGGTACGCTGAGTAAAAGGTTAATGAAACTTGATTTTTGCATATTTCATCTTCCATTGCCAGGAAAAGTGTTCAAAAAGCTAAACCACAGCTTGTGACCTCTCTTCGCATGCCTCTCCAGAAGACACGAGTGGTCACTCGCGGATACCAAGTTCCCTTGTTCCCTTTTTAACTTGTGTGGAGGAGTTCATAACATTACAACTGCGCGTAGCTCGACACCAGAAACGCATGAACCCGGGGAAAGAGCAGACGCGTAAGCTTCAACTTTATTCCAGAAATAATTTAAAGAGAGACCAACAGTACCTTATATTTTACACCAGAACACCACTGCAGTCACCAGACAATTGAGGGGTCCTTTACGATTCGAAAGAAGTGATCTGAAACCTGCATTTCATTTTGGGGTTCCTTTAATAACAATCTTATTGGAAAGTGGCACAAGATGTGACCGAAGATTTCCAGGAACAAATTGTCTTTTCCGTGGCCTTGAAAGTCGAGAAAATTGAACATTTTTGAGTCAAAATTGTGTTCTTTTCTCGCGTTTCGAAGAATAGCCAGAAAAAGTTGTATTGTAGGTACAAAATTATTTTATTACTTTCCAAAGTGTGATTTACTGGGATTTCTGGGTTTGATCATAAACGATTACTTCACAAGTGAACTATGCAATCAACAATTGGATCGTGAATTCGTGCGCGCAAACGAAAACACTTTGCCGTGGGTGTAATGGGGACATTATTGTTTGTTGGTTTTTTTAACCCTATACCTAACATGAAAAGCAGACGACACTTGCAAAAAAAGTTCTTGAATAACTATTATTTTCATTTTTTGTCTCAAAAACATAGGTTATGACCCCTCATTGGAACGAACTCAACGAGCTCGTTTCAATGAGGGGTCATAACCTATGTTTTAGAGACAAAAAATGAAATAATAGTGAAAATTAATTGGGGATTTTTGAGAACAGCGCTGGCCGGTTTCGGCCGTTACGTTAGGTAAAGGGTTAAATATTATAATTATCGTTAATAATGAAAAGTAATGAACAAAGTAATCGCTCGACTGGACTGGTTACGTGAAAAACTTCATTCGAGGCGAGGGACTATATTGTCAAACACTCGTGCGCATTCGCTCACTCGTGTTTGTACAACGTCCCTCACCTCTCATGAATTATTTCACATTACTTGTCCAGTCAAACGACTACTCTCTGTTGATTATTGCATGTAGAGGGTGAACGCATTAGTTAAGAATTGAAAGATAAGGGCACGGGATGATTGAGATTGTAACACAAGTCAGTATTGACGTCACATAAGCGACAATTTGGTATAAATGTCATTCCTACCATCTGTTCTGAAACGGTTGGACTTTTTCTCTCAAAATAATATTTTTTCTGTCTCTGGTTTTTCCTGGGCGGTACGGTTGATCCAATTGCATTTACATTTCTGAACAGGTTTTTGTGTAATATGTGTGTATGTGAAAAGGAAATGAGAAGAAAATGTAATTCGTGAAATATGTTTAGATGTGAATAAACACCAGCATGTCAACCGATTTTCACCTGAGTAATTGCAGAATGTCTTTCTAGAAATGAATTTTATTCAACACCAAATATTTGTTCAATACGGAGCCAGAAAACGTACAATTTTCTCAACCTTAGCGGTGCTTTAGCAGCGCCAATGCCCCCTGGACCACCATTAGCATAGCATCTATTGAGTGAAACAAGGCGTCATCTGCAATGCTAATGCATTGCAGATGAAACCTTGTTCCACTCAAAGGACTATATAAAGGTGTGCCGGTGCCGTTCTATGCACGTAGTCCCCTAGTCCCAAATGTAGCGTACGCCACTGGGAAACACCGAAATGAAAAATATTTATTAATTTATTTATTGGTGTTTAAGGTCACATACTTATGCACAATGGCTAATCGTGACCGTGACAGTTTTATGGGTGACAGTACCCGGAGAGAACCACCGAGCATCGACGAGCAACTGTCAGCTCCTCAATATTCTAACTCTGTTCAAGCTCCGCTCACGCAGGGTTACAGCAATTGAAGGCATGTGCACCATCGGCGTGCAGTACGTCTTAGTACACGGCGTCATCGTGCCCCCATGTAGGCAACCGGGATAAAGTGCCTTGCCCAAGGATACAACGCGGGTCATCCTGGGCGTTGATCGAACTCGGGACCTATGGTGTAAAAGTCCAACAGTCTACCACTGAGCCACCGCGCTCCCCGGAATGAAAAAAGAAAACCGCAGAAAAAAGCCGAGTATCAGCAGCTGAATCTTCAGGTTCGGACCCAGATGCTCATTACTTCAAATAATATTTGTGTTTCAATATGCACAATAAGAATAAGAAGTATGAGTTTTCTTCAAATAACATCAAAATATGAGTTTATTGATGGCGTCCCCTGTGGGAACCTGTTTAGTGAAACAGTGCTTGTTTACGCTGGTTCCGAAACGATAGCTGTTGAAAGTGTCGTTAAATCCATCTAAACAAACAGTTCACTGTGATCAACAAGTTCTTTTTTACTCTAAAAGGGGATCCAGTTATCAACACCTGGATAGAGTAGAGCAGTGCTTGTTTACTGCAGTGAACAGGTTCTGTTTCACTAGTAAATTATAACATTGTAACCAACACTTTGGGCGTCAGTCGTCTTAACCCTTTAAACAGGTAAGACCGTTTTTTCGGTCCAAGGCATAATTCCGTCCCATTCTTGTCTTATTATAAGATGTCTACACACATGACATTGGTGATAAAATAATAACTGCAGTCTGCAGCCAGACGGCATAATTTCGTCCCATTTTTGTCTTATAATAAGAGGTCTATTCAGGGGGCATTGGTGATAAAAGACGGCTGCGGACTGCAGCTAATATTTTATCCTCCCTGTATATTGATATTGGACTGACCCATCTCACTGTAAGCGTACACAAATGCGATACTTTTCCATGGAACGAGGGTTCAAAGGGTTAAGTGTGTTGAATAAGTATAAATGCTTGGTTAAACTTGACCTCATACTGGTGTTTTGTCATGATACAGCCATACCCGGCGAAAGTGACATTAAACACTATTAAATAAAGCAATCGATTGAGTTATTCTTTCTTAATATCGGCATTGGTAATGGTTACATTTTCACCAAACTAGATTCAATGAGAGCTGCTCGCCACTAACCTGACCAATATTTTTTACACGCCTGTTCTATGTAATCCCCATCTACAGCAACACTAAACCATGCTGAAAATGAAACTCTGTTCCGCACATATGTGTGGCACGTAAAACCCATTGACGGACTATTTTTATAAAGGAGCGAAATTTTACTGGAATTTTCCACAAATCGTGCACCGCAATTACAATTTGAATCGCTAGCGATAGCTAAGAACCGTCCCCTGAGTTCCAATATGAGAGACGGCGCATAGAACACATTGGAACTCTTGGGACGAAATAGTAAAACGGCTCCCCCTCTCAAATTTGGTTGGCGATAAAATATGTTCTTGTTGTTGATAGTTGTCAAATGAATTACTGAGTGTCCTTCTAATAATGTTTTTTATAGACGTGAAGGCGTGTAATAAACACAGAACGACACCCGTGTGTAAATGGGTTAATCAATATGGCACTTCTGTCATCGCGGAAGAATAAAACTCGAGGCCTGCGGCCTCTCGTTCTATCCTTCTGAGCTGGCACTCGTGCCATATCGATTAACCCATTCACACGCCCATGTCGTTCTGTGTATTTATGGAGAGCTCCTGTTATGTACTCACCATATTTGGTATGGTTCTCTTTCGAACGAGGTCGACCATTAGACTTATATTGAGGAAACTGAGGACAAGTGGAGCAGTTCTTGTTTAATGCGGTTAAAATTCTGCTTTTGGTAAAATAGGACCCGGACTAACGCCGAGGACGGAAGTCCTCTGACGTAAGCAGTATAAGTATACACGACCGGCTTAACGTGACTTCGTACCTATATCGCGTTAGCATTGGCTATCTCACAGTGGTTAGAATAGAATCGTAGTTGTATGAAGAATCCCAGTCGTTAGATTGGAGTCGTTGGTCGTTTTGTATCGAGTATATGACAATCGTTAGAATCGAAGCGTTAGTCGTCTTTGTGGGATGATTATGCCAATCATTAAAATGGACGTTTCTCACAAAGACCCGTTTGAAATAGATTACTTCTTTTCTTGAAAATGATGTTAGTTGATATACTATCATGCGCTTATTGTGTCGTCCATCTGTGCATGTGCTAGAGTTGTCCCCAATGATGCGTTAATGGGCGCAGCCATTTTGTTTAAAGCGAAATCGTACAGCGTTATTCGTCGAATGCAATCAGTCAGTAAAATTGGCGTTAGGTGGTACGAGGAGGTATTTTTGTATGTTGATGAATCGATGATGGCAGTATGTAAGGATTAGGTGGATGAAGAGAAAAAAGAAGAGTTTCAACTATCCTAGGCTTTGGAATGACTTGGAACCGAGTATAAGAAATGCTACAATTCGTACCGCAAAACTTTTCTCAAATTATCAAACACAAATAATAAGTAACAACCCGTATTGCCCAGACTGTACTAGATAGTTTACAGTACTAATCTGTAATTCAGTTCTGCCTCAGTTTTGCTTTTGTCGGCAAGCTCGTCATCCTGTCACTCAGTTCATTCCCAAGTTATTTAAATTATTTATTTTCAGTATTATTTTCAATGTATTCTAAAACATCATTGCTATCATTAAGAGGTTTGTTTGCCATGAAACAATTCAACATTAATTCAAAATGATCTGTATTTCTTTCCTCCCGACTGCACACTCCGTCTGATATGATGTTGTTCCAATTATATTTTCCACCTTGGGGGATAGCAGGAAGACAGCCAATCTGGCTATGCTATCCCCCAACGATGTGTATATGTATTACAACATTATTCTGTAAATGTATTGATTGCTATATTTTACATACCGTTAAATACTAGAATAGAATAGATTCCGAGTAGTTGGCCGAGATTCGTCAGAGTAAGAGACGAGATAGTTCAGTTATCCAGTGGGGGAAGCCGCGACGTTCACAGGCCGGAAAATAAGCAGTCTGACATTTGCAAAATGAGGTCCCCAGATGGAAAATTTGATGATGCTATCTGATACAGTGGGACAATTTATCCTCTGGATACCTCTCTGTTTAGTTTTGAGACCCTGATTCAGATTGAGGTTCACAGAGGGAAAATTTAGTGATGCAACCCTGCTGTGCAGGGTAGCATCACTAAACCCACCCTCTGGGGACCTTATTTTGCAGATGACATTCTGCTTATTTTCTGGCTTGGACGTTTGGCAAGCTAAACTAGAAGAGGAAAAGTAGGATTTTATGAACAGAACGAGAAACAAAAACATTGTCAGAAAACTGTAACAGATCTGAGAAACGTTTTTAGTTTAACCCTTTACCCAACGTAACGGCCAAAACCGGCCAGCGCTATTCTCAAAAATCGCCAATTAATTTTCATTATTTTTTCATTTTTTGTCTCAAAAACATAGGTTATGACCCCTCGTTGGAACGAGCTCGACGAGCTCGTTCCAACGAGGGGTCATAACCTATGTTTTTGAGACAAAAAATGAAAAAAATTAGTTATTCAAGAATTTTTTTTGCAAGTGTCGTCTGCTTTTCATGTTAGGTAAAGGGTTAATAAATAAAGATGTTATTATTTTGTTAGTTTCATATCTCCCTAGATATCAGCCCAAGGTAGTTTTCTCACAATCGCTAGAATGGAATAAAATTGGTAAATTCATCGGGGGGGGGGGGGGGGGGGGGGGGTAGGAAAAATTTTGCAGACACCAATGCCGATTTTTTGTTTTTGACCAGTCGGAGGACTCACCCGCCCACCCCATGTAATTTTTTTCCAGTTTTACAATTTTTTTTTCGGGGTTATCTGAACCACCCACCCCCACTAAATACATGCTTCTGCATCATCCTTCCCACCATACTGCACCATAACCAATTTTATCATACAGTATTGAGTGATTGACCTTGTACAGTAGGACAGGTCTTGAAAGAACATCCTTTTTATCAGACCAAAGTGGTCTCTTAAGGCAGATGGTCTCCCATAACAAATCAAATATAGAGTAAAGCTGGTATGTCCAGGTATGTCCATATAAAACATGGTCTCCAAAGACATCGGTCTCTTAAGGCGTGTTCTGTTGTAATTCATTAACACTCTTGAATGTCATATCATTAACTTTTTACCTATAGTTATCTCTCCATGTGTGCAGACATGTTGTAGAAACCAACAATATATATGGTATTCGACAGAGTTCAGAGAGCTTTGTAAAATATACAAATTGTTGATTTTTTTGACTACATGCATGAACCAGCATGGACTGACATGAAGAGAGATAATTGCGGATGAGAAAGTATACTTCAATATCAAAGTGAAGGGTGTTGATGTAGCAAAAAAAATCTCTATGCAGCCTGGTCATTCTGAGTCATTCCTAAAAGTATTTCAATCCGTGTAAATTTCATGTAACACTCAGGTAGAGGCATTAACCTCTTACCTAACATAGTGACCACAATAAATGTAACCAAAATAAACCAACAACATTCAAAGTGGATTATATATCCAAATATATCCCACAATAAAGCCACACAAATATGGATAACATTAGAACTGACTCTTCGAGCCAGTTCTAATGTTAGCCATACATGTGTTTATTTCAAGTAACCTTATTGAACAGTAAGGGTTGTATGAGAATTTTTATTTTTTTTTGTATTTTACAAAAGAATGTTAAGTAAAGGGTCAAATATCATAAATTATTCAACCCATCAGAACCCATTGCGTTCTCCATTCATATATACAGTGGAACTCCTCTTGAGAGACCACCTTTTCAAGGAACCACCTCTTTTGTGTTTTATGTGGACAACACAGGACAACATATCATTTTCGGCCAGACAAAAGTGGGCTTTCAAGACAGGTGGGCTTGACAGACCACCTGTCTGAAAGACCCTTTTTGTCAGGCAAAAATGTTGGTCTCTCAAGAGAGGTTCCACGGTATGTGTATGCAAAAAGCAATGAGTTTAGTCATTTATGTATTTGTATATTTTTTTGACGAAGGTTTGGGTGGGGCATGGCTGGGTTGGGGGAGGGGATTTATTACTTATTTTAAGTCCAGCCCTAGAAGGTCTGGTACATGATTTTGTTGACACCTGTGTTCTCAGATCTGTTTGAAATAAATTAGCAGTTCAATGTTTAGTAGTTTCTGTGTTACATACTTCCTACAATGGCAATAAGAGTCACTGGTGTTTTCGTAATAGGTCTGGATACATCGTTGTACAGAATTGTTCCTGCAGCTGAAATCTGCAACTGTTCCTGACTTCACATAATTGTCTTTGCTCCTCATCAAAGCCATCCGATCTCACCAGGGTGAACATATAAGAAATTTAATCAAACAGAACACCCTCAAGATAACTTATCCTTAGAGTGCAGCGTTTGATAATTGCAATTAGTGATGCATTTTAACTTGCATTATTTAATGTGTCATACATTGTATCACTATAAGCCGAATCATAGCTCAGCCGCAATAACAGTTTTATAATCGTATATAACCCATGGTAGGTACCCCCTGATAACTTGAGTGTCTTTTTCTTGGTTCTTGAATGATACTTCACTGATTATGGTATACAATTTTGGCCAAAAGTGTCTGAGGAAAAAATTTGCAAGCATCGGATTTTTTTTTTTCCACACATCCCCCCCCCCCCCGGCCGAATTCATTTCGTATTTCCTGGAAGTGTAAATCGGACGTTAGTGTGGAGCAGTTTGTCGTGGGGCTCTCGCAGTTGTAATTAAACAAATCGATAAATTCATTTCGTTTCTGTCTGAAGGCTCTCTTCCCAGTCGCTAGAATAGAGACGCTAATCCTTCGTCACATTCTGAGCTTCTACATACCATCGATGAATTCCTTTTGTATTTGTAGACGGGTTTTATAGTCATCAAGATTTGCAGACTGAACACGGCTGACACAATATTTCTTGGACAACCAAATACTTTGATTTTCGGCCCCTCCAAACATGATTTATGACCTCTTATTAGAACAAATTTCGATGAATTTGTTCCAATGAGGTGAGGAGCCTTTGGCACTTTTTTGGAGGACAAAACCTTTTAAAAAAGACTTGAAAAGTTTTTCGTCCATTTCCGGATAGCAAACTTTTGTAATGCCGAACAAATACTGCCAGTGCTTGTGAAAATAGAAGCAATCGCGCTGGAGGTATTTCTTGAGTCTTAACTCGCCTCGGTGTTGTAACACGGAGCTGGTTTTTCAAATTCATGAACTGCCGACAGAGGTGTCGGTAACTGACCTTTTCCCTGTCCCACGATGTTTACCGTGGCGGAATTAGACACCGCGTGGTCCAAGGACTGGACCCTCCACTCTTACACTAATATTCACGGCTATTTTTCATTTCGCGGTGCTGTTGACGAGAGGCCGTCGTGTTTTTTCGAAATTAATTTAAAAGAATAAAATCTCACAAACACAGTTAGCTACAAGCTATGGTTAATCTAGCGTGCCAGAATTACCACCAAGTAACATCTGTTTTCCAGGCATATGGGTTATTGTGCTTTTTTTCAAAACTGTCTTTCTTACCCGAACACCTCGTGTTCTTTTAATTGTCATTGTATCGATGGGGGTCGCCATGATACATCGAAATATGGGGCAACAAATCGACTGACTACGTAATGTTTTTCCTATCTTGTGTCGTGACGGATTTACGCTGGTATGTAATTCCGTCACGTGTCTCATATGATGGAACAGACTAATGCACCGGATTGAAAATAGTTTTACCCCCAACAACATATTAGCATGATGACCACGATTCCCTCCCTTAATGTCAATATTTCGTTCCACGATTCTGTTCCAAATACTTCAGAGCGAGCATACACAAAACATGGATTGTGTGCGAATGTTTGAGATTCGATTCGATTTGGAATCTTGTCACGAATTCGAAAAAATCGAATCCTGGAGAGATTTGGATTTCATACTATTCTTTGTTGTCGACATTCTGAAGATAATAACTCACCCTGCAGCTTTCTGATGAAAAAGACTGAACGATAGTGGAGATTGCGTTACGGCTCGTTTGACAATATATCGTCCGTTAACCCTTTACCTGACGTAACGGCCAAAACCGGCCATCGCTATTCACAAAAATCGCCAATTAACTTTCATTATTTTTTCATTTTTTGTCTCAAAAACATAGGTCATGACCCTCATTGGAACGAGCTCGACGAGCTCGCTCCAATGAGGGGTCATAACCTTTGCTTTTGAGACAAAAAATGAAAAAAAAATAGTTATTCAAGATTTTTGTTTGCAAGTGTCGTCTGCTTTTCAGGTTAATAAAGGGTTAAGTGCTTTAGCATTACAGATGGCGCATTGTTGCACTCAAAGAACGATAAATGGCTTTTTCTTCAAGTTATTGTAATATTCTATAATAGACGAAAATAAACCAAAATACGATGCTTGAGGTGGATTTCTATGTTTACGGTATCTATTTGTGGTATATCACAACTCATGACTTATAATTTGAACGGTAAAGATTTTGTCAGTCTACCAAGAACAGTTGGAATCGTGCGAGTGTACCCGATCGATGATGTTTTTTACCCCCCGCCCCCCATACACACAGACACAAGCACAAAATGACAGAAACAACGGACACTGATTTGTATGTGGAGCTTTCGCTATTTACAAATGTTCATTCATGCACATTACCCTGGCTGTCGGAAGTGTCGTTAAACCCCAATAAATAATAAAATTCAATAGAAAGCATAAAAGCCGTCTGTCTGTTTTAGGCAAATGAGCCTGTTCAGTGCACAGAACGACACGCGCGTGTGAATGGGTTAATCGATATGGCACGAGAGCCAGCGCGGAAGGATAGAATAAGAGGCCGCGATGGCATAAGTGCCATATCGATTAACCCATTCACACGCGTGTGTCGTTCTGTGTTTTTCACACGCCTTCACGCCTATTAAAAAATAATTATTAGAAGGAAACTCAGCAATTCATTTTGACAACTATCAACAAAAAGAACACATTTTATCGCCAACCAAATTTGCGAGGTGAACACGTGTTACTATTTCCTTCCCTGAGTTCCAATGTGTTATATTGGCACAAAGAACACATTGTAACTCGGGGGACGATTTTTAGCTATCGCCAGCGATTCAAATATTGTAATTGCAGTGCTCAGTTTGTAGAAAGTTTCAGTGAAATTTCGCTTCTATTTTAAAAATAGTCCGTCAACGATTTCCGTTCCGGAACAGATTTTCATTTTCCGCATGGTTTAGTGTTGCTGGAAATGGTGATTTCATAGAACAGGCGTGTAATAAATACACATTACAAATAAGGTATGGGTGTGTGAGGTGGGAAGGGGTGTGTGGGGAGAGCTGTTTGCATTTGTTATTTTTCTTTATTTTCTTTTCATTTTCCCAGAAGAGATACATTGTAACATTGGAAAATGACTATTGTGCTCATTCCAATGAGTTGTCAAAATATATTTGTTGAGGCCATAATAAACAATTTTTCACTTATTTCAGAATTTCTTTGGCATGTGTCGTCTTAGACAAAGAATTAAATGATATCAATAATTGAATGTTGACTAAAAAACTTCCATGAACATTGTGTTTTTTTCATCAAAAGTATGTGTGTCAGGAGGACGGAATTCATGATCTAAATATTGGGGTGGGGCGTGCCTCCTCCCATTTCCACAGCTACTGACACAAAGAAAGAATGAACTTTGAAAATGTTCAACAAATACATCAATGAAAATCAGTGTGGAATAGAATTGCGTGTCACCATGCGCTTATATGCATTTATCACTCACAAATGTATCACCATCAACAACCATTTTAGTCGGTTCTCGTGGGCGCGGTGGCTCAGTAGGTAGAGATGCAGGCTGCAAGCCGAGAGGTCCTCGGTTCGAATCCCACCTGCGGCAACCGCGTTGTGTCCTTGGGCAAGACTCTTCACCCCCATTGCCTACGTGAGGGCACGGTGACGTTGTGTACTAAGGCGTACTGCCCGTCGATGGTGCACCTGTCTTCAACCAATGCTAATTCTGCTTGTGTGGAGTTCGTATGTTGGGGAGCTGACAGATACTCGCCGTTGATCGGTGGTTCTCTCCGGGTACTCCGGCTTCCTCCACCCGTAAAACTGTCGCGGCCATGATTAGCCATTGTGCAGAAATATGTGACCTTAAACACCAATAAATAAATAGTCGGTTCTCGACAACTAGAATGGAACCACTCAAAAATTTTCCACCGAATCCAGTCTTCGCGGATCTTTAGAATCGCGATAGACTCACTTGCACTTTGGACACATGTTGGTATAACAGTATTAAATATTTTTCCATGAGCGCGCATTATAACGTTCGTGTGAAAAAAATATGATCGATTTATTTTAATTTGGGAATTCAAATGTCTCTGTATAGTATAGCCCTGCAGATAATTTTTTCCTCTAATCAAAACTGGGGGTCATGCAATAATTAAGAGAGAACAATTGACAGAAAGGAAACTACTAGTCACGTAGGATATATGTTCTTTAAAAGAAAAGTGTCCAAACTAAGAAACTGGCATAAAACATTGTCAGTCGCCCAGTACATGTTTCTCCCCTCTAACCCAATGAGTAAGCTGGGATGGATAAAAGCTCACAACTTCATAGATCACAACTTTTACCTAAATATAAAATTGAAAGTCAATGCGTTTTGAAAAAAACGCATTATTTACCATGTGGCAAGACAAATAGTATTCCAAACCCCTTGGAACAACATGAATCTCAAATTTATTTTTGGGAAACTGGGTCTTCGTCTCTATAATTCAATACTATAAATAGGCCCCAATGTTATTATACCAATGAATGTAAAATGTTCTTCCTGCTACTGACATGCTAAAATATAGGTCTGAATTGGGCTTCACATTTCATAAAAACTCGACTGTAATTCATCAATCGAATGATGTTTACAAAAAAAACCAAAGAACTTTTTGTAATATTTTTTTTTATTTGTGATAGATCCTAATTCACATCCTGGCTTCTGAAGAGATATCACATTGTGTTTGGTGCATATTTTGCAGTTTTAGTAGAAAAAGCCTCAATTTCCATAGAAAAGGCACCTACACTCATTGATATACAGACAAAACAAAAAACCAAGCTTTTTTCCAACATTATGACTTGTACTGTTTCTGTGGTATCTCATAAAACTGTTAAAATGCCTTATCCCACCCAACACCGATTCTGCACTTTCACAACTTTGGTTTGGATCGTTACTTAAATCCATTCTGAGAAATAGGGTGAAATTGCATTAAAAATTATTCCACAGATATGACCGAGAAGGTTGCTTCAAGAGGAGCATGAGATGGTGTTAACTGTCGTTTAATAAAAGTGAAGATTGGGGAGGGGCATTTTCTGGGTATGTAAACACTCTCTTATCCCTTCCGTAAACATATCCGATAGCATCTTTCTCATCTACTCATTGCATGTCTGGTCACTACACTTACCAGTTTCTCGAATAAATAGTTGACCCCAAAACCTATTCGGGATGCAAGAGATTATTTATCTTTAACACTTTACGTAACATGAAAAGCAAACGACACTTGCAAAAAAAAACATTGAATAACTATTTTTTTCATTTTTGTCACAAAAACATAGATTTGTGACCCCTCATTGGAACGAGCTCGTCGTGCTCGTTCCAACGAGGGGTCATAACCTATGTTTTTGAGACATAAAATGAAAAAAATAATGAAAGTTAATTAGAGATTTTGTAGAATAGCGCTGGCCTGTTTTCGTCGTTTCGTTGGGTAAAGTGTTAAGAAGGGATCTCAAAAAATATTTCCCTGCTGCAATTTAGTTGTGATTCGTTTAGACGAAGAAACTAGCTCACATTTCCACTTTCGACCAGAATTTAGACTTTTCGAAAAGTAAAGTACATGAAGTAAGGGCGTTATTAATTATACCCCCACTCTCGGAGAGAAATGGGGGGGGGGGGGGGGTATACTGGATTACATGCGTCCGTCCGTGTGTGCGTCCGTCCGTCCACATCGATATACCACCAGTGAGTGGATGAATTTCATACAATTTGATATGGGGGATCCTTATGACACGTCGCTCCTGCACATGTTATAAAATAGTTGCTCGCATTTTTCCAACAGAGTTGCGGTCCTTACTTTGTTTTTAATTCATTTTTGCTTCATGGGTCCAGCACTGCAGTGGAGGTATAATTGACTTTAGTTATAGCGCTTGATCTCCTCGTCGGCTTTTTCATGGAAATTTTGAAAGAAATTTATTGAAGGTGCGATGTAACATTAATTGAAAGTTACGTTTTTTCCATTGCAGGTGAATTATTGCCTTGACATCCGATCGTGGCATGTTAGAAAATAATTTCTTTCACCCTGCTAGTTTTTTTTATTCATTTCCGTTTTTGTTATCTCATGTGTTGTTCTTTGTGTCTACTGTACTTGGAGATGTCACATTCTACAAACCATTGGGTTAAAAATCAACCAACTCAACTGGGTTCAATGAATATGAACCCGATTCGATTCATATTCACTCCACCCAGTTGATGTGGGTTAATTTTTAACACAACTGATTTTAGAGTGTACATGCATCATGATTCAGTGACGTAGTTCGCTATCGGACATGCATGTTCGATAGGCTGCTTCTGTTGTAGCTGAATATTATTTCATTGACCCAGCAGAGATTTCATATGGGCTGTCTTCAGTGAAGAGCAATCGATAAAATGCTTTACGGGAATTCCACAATGATAGAAATTATTAGATTTTGCCTCTAGTTGAATCGGGAAATGCACAGTGGGGGAAGAGGTAAGTCCCACATCCTCTCTGCGGATTCTACATTTTAAGTGTCTTTCACACAGTAGGGACGTGTGTGGATCACAGGGTAATGACAGATAGAATTTTCGCAGGGAAATTCATCTTAACGATCTTAAGGTCAGCAATTTTATAATTTAACATCCACCTTCCGCATCTCTTTATCTCCGTTCTTTTCAACAAGAAGAAACTTCGAGTAACTTGATAATCCCAGCTTGGGCGAGCTTACTTGGAGGTTGAAATTTAATTGGGAGATATATTCAATGATGATGATGATGATGATGATTTATTTCTGCCTTTTACCTTATATAAGGTATTCAAAGCACTATGAAGTACATTACATAAATTAAAAAACATGTCTGTGGTAGTCATAAAATATACACGTTGAGGATAATACAGTCTCTCTCTCTCTCTCTCTCTCTCGTTAACAGAATAAATTACAAAGTTGGTGGGTGGAGTGGGGTAGGGAGGGGTAGTAAACAGTTGATATTCAAATGTGTTTCACACAATGGTGAAGTAGAAAATGACAATGGCAGTTTCTGTGAAAATGTCTTCCTGCCCACGCCTGGTCAGTTTTCGTGCCACCATCTTGATGTCTTGGGTGGTTCTTGGTCGCTTTGACGCGAGCATAGTCCATTAGTCGTAGGTAGTTAGAATAAGGGTCTGTTTGCTTCAACGGGAGTAATTTATGAACACAATATTTGCAATCCATGTTCACAAGCATCGTTTCTTTACCATCGGTGCCGTGGTTTCTCTAACCGTAGGCTGTTTTCAGTGTTTTGAGGCCGCCATATTGATTTTTATGAGTGGTTCACACAGGTTGTAAGAAGTGATTTGGTTGTAGTTACGCATTCCTGTGGTGTGTTCGATTCAATGTGCTTTCTGGTAGAAGTGATAGTCTACATTCCCCATTTTGTAAATGAACAAGAGAAAGCCGTAAGTTCTATTCAACTAAAACCTTCAACTCTAGCTACATGCACATATGATGTCTTAGGGTGGTAGCCTGCGGGTGTTTTCTCTTGTTCCAGAGTATATTACAGAAGCAGAAGGGACATGGAAATAATATTTTGTTGCTGCTGTGTAGTTGGTTTCCCTGTTCTGCTTACTTATTCTGTCTACTCCCATTTCTGTTATAGGCTAGATAGAATTCTCGTTTTATACCCACCCATAGCGCTGTTCATCCCATTGGGAGCCTCTGTAGTATCTATCGTATACTAGTCTGCCTGCTATTGTGACTATGTGTAGTCCACGCACAGCTTACACTACAACCGTCTTCTGCCACATCCACCTGCTTGTAATGTAACTACTGCTGCTGCTGCTGGCCTCAACCGGTACAGTTATTACTATCACTAGCTTCTACTTCGACAACGACCACCATTGATTTCTCTATCTACAACTGGCTTCTAGCTATCATATGACTGCCTTCTACCACCCAGTGCTTCCTGCCATTTTCTTGCTGGTTACTATTACTGCGGGTCCTATGGTCCTGCCATGTACTAGTTATAAATTTGCCTTCCAATGCAGCTGAAAATTTGGAAGAGCTTAGGAGTGGCAGGTGAAACCGCGCCTTGGAGTAACAACATATGATCTCTGATATAGTGTGCTATCATAGCATTACTGCCATGAAACCTATGGCAGCTGTGGCCCTATAGAACAATTATAGAAAGCGTGCAAGTTGTCAGGAGCACACTGCCATAGCAGAGGATGGCGGCCAAGAAAATGTGTGATTGCTTTGAAAGCTCCGACTGGAAAATGGAATAAGCCAAAGAGTTGTAGGAGAAACTGCTCTAAGTGCAACTGTTCCCACGGCTTTTGGACATGCTCCCCCTTTCAGCTGTAGAGGTCATTGCAACCTCTCGATTCTTTGACTGAATTATTCATATCGTCCATCAAAGCATTAAGGTGCAAGCAAACAGCAATGCCTGAGCACTGCAGCTGCCACCTTTATGATTCCAAGGGACGATATGGTGCTCCTCCGACTGAACATCACTATATCAGATGGTCAACCGGTTTTCCAGATGCGTCGAAAAGTAGTGCGTGCACTAGCTGCGAGGAGCAAAAGTTGCTGTATCTGTTCGGTGCTTTCCATATTTCACCTGTTACATCAGAGGACCCACGCGTGTAAGGCTATCATCTTATGATAGTATAGAATTATGCCTGGTTTTCCAGATGACAGCGGTGGCTAATTATTTTGTCAATGTCTCTGTCCGATAAATAAAGCCATAACTCGTCTCGTAGTTTAGCCTTCACAGAAAATTACTGGTAAGCCGTACCTGTGATGTAATTTTCAAACTTACACTTTCGGCAGCTCGGAACCTCAATGGGAATCACGGAAAGTGGAGCAGTGCTTGTTTACAGCGGTAAACAAGTTCTGCTTTACTGGTAAATAGGACCCCCGTAATCAACGCCTGGGATAAAAGTCCTCTAAAGTAGACAACATAGGTATAAACGATTGGCTAAACTTTAGTTCATTCCTATTCTGTGGTCATGATATAGTCTTATATGTTGAAAATGACATTAAACACCAGAAAAAACACACAAAAATCAGTTCTAAAAACTAAATTACATATCCACACTTGATTCCTGGTGTTCTAAGTGGACTATTTTGGGCAGGATTAGTTCACGTTATTCGTATTATTGATTTGTTTTGTTATATCCTATAAAACACAGCGGTGTGAGTTTAATCCGAAGGGTATTTGAAATTTATTTGGGCAGCTGAAGCAACAGAAGTATCCTTTCAGCTCGCGGGCAACTGGGTTTGAGAATCCGCGTGAGATGTTTTAGTAGTAACCCACTCCCCACGCATTGCAAATTGTTTCACAAACACAATTAGCAAGTATACCGTGGATTCGAAGAATCTTGCGTTCTTGAATAGGAGTGGTGTCCCTGTGGCAACTCCGGAAAATGGAGCTGTACTTGTTTTCTGTGGTAAGCACGGTTTGCTTCGGCGATAAAATGTCAAACTCACAGAGAAAGAGTTCTCTAAAGGGCACAGCGCATTTAGAGCACTGGCTAAACTTGACATGCACTTCTCTCTTGCGGACATGGTATAACCATAAGTGATTAAAGTGATGTCAAGTCCAAATAAAGACTTTACCAGTTGAATCGTCAACTACAATACACGCTTCAACAATCTTGGGAATCTTTTCTACAGTTATAGTGTAGTGTTGCATCTCCTATAGGATTAAATCTTTACCTTACCAATCGGCCGTATCCTTGTCCATGCAGTGTTTAAATTGATCAGCTGAAAAAAAATAATTCCAAACATTTCAACAAAACAATATCATGTGACCCCACATTGGAACGAGCTCGTTCCAGTGAGGGGACGCATTATATGGTTTTGTAGATTTTTTTTTTAAATTTAAAAAAAACATTTTAATTCAATTAATAAATTTTGATATTATGTGCGTTTGGTAAAGAGTTAAGTTGTTACTAATCTGTCTTAACAATGTTTTGCCCGTCATGTTGTTTACCTAAAAGACCAAAAAAAAATATATTTATCACATTTAATTAATCCAAATCTCCTCGAATCAAAGAGCTACCAAATGTTAAAAAATTAAAATAGAGTTATTTCCCTTCACCCATATCAACAACACAGCAAACACAAAATTAAAAATGATTTCTTGCGAATTGAATTTTACGCGTACTGTTGGGAAATGCTTATTTCTACAGACAGCCTTCACAGAAAATTAGAAAATTAGAAGGTAGAAGTGATTTATCTCTGTTCCAATTTACCAACTCGTACCTCGTTTTTCATGTCGTCTGTTTGCTAACTTTCAGATTCTAGTGTATCTTGTTAGAGAGCTCTGTGGCGTTCCCCTGTGAGATTGAGGGCACTCCCTCCCTCTCCCCGAATTCGGGGCTCTGATGATGTTTTTACAGGTAATAGACCACATTTGGTGTATATTGACGTTTACATTTTCCAGTAGGACGGGTGCCACCTCTCTCATTCTACCCAAACACTTGGATCGTCGGCTTTCGAGGTATATGCCTGTGGATATCGTGCCCAAGTCCCCCAAAAATGTTTGTGTCACTTAACATTATATGTTATTGTGATGAATTGACGGAAACACGGTCACGGGTTTGCGGCTCGGAGCCTATGTTCGACCGAGACGCGAAGCGTCTCGGTTGAACATACGCTCCAAGCCGCAAACCTCAGACCATGTTACCGTCAATTCGTCACAATAACGTATATGTTCCAATAAGACACTACCCATAGCGCAAAACCTACATCTTGAAACATGAGAGGCTTATTTACTAAACTTGTGATCGTTAAAAGTTGCCTTGATCAAGGCAACTTTTTTACGATCAAAGGTTTAGTAAATAAAACTCTCGTGTATCCACGACGGCACTGGATAAAAAATCAATAAACCAGATAAACTCGTTCCATCTTAGTTCAAATCGTAAATCTGTTTGTAATTTAAACAACACTTCATCCGGAATACCGTCTGCTACACACGTGAAAGATCCAGAAGAATTAAGCGGCTTGCAATTCATTCCGTTGATGAAGCAGTTACGAAACGGGCGACGTCATTGCAAATGTTTCGCGTTGTGACGTCAGACAGTAACATTTGCCACTTGAGCCGTAAACACAGAATATACTAAACGAGCTCTCGTCCAATCAGAGGAGGAGGATTTTAGTCTTATTGGAACATTATAAGTTATTCTGTTTGTTGACAGGGGACATGGTCTCACGTTCCCTGCATGAAATTTATATTCAACCGAGGCGTCATCCGAGGTTAAATATATGTTTCATACAGGGAACGTGAGACCATGTCCCCTGTCAACAAACAAAATAACGTATGTGTCCCGTTCTTACACAAGTAAAATTGAATTGGGAAAAAAAAATCTTCATTCAATGTTTACGTACGCAATCAATGGGGCGAGATGCTCTCGATTTGTTTCAGTTTATGTTACAGTAAATTAATGAAAAGAGACCTTATAATCTAATTGCTTTCATAAACAATTACCCATGTTTACATAACTAATCTTTTTGTACGTAATAACGGTACTTTGTGTGAATTTTACTTCAGTTAAATGTATTTGTCTCAGTTGATTTCAAGTGAATAAAGACATTGTGATGAACCGTTGCTCGTGGCAACCAGACGCTTTCCTTGACAGTGGACATAAGAATCGCAGACAGTAGACATATGCGCGTGCCCGGCGACATAAAATAAAATCAACGAAGCATTGACCAATCACTACAAGGTATTGCGGTTGGTATTGGGACATATGTTCATGGCTACGGGCATGGGGTCGGGAGTGGAATGATTGGC
This sequence comes from Pictodentalium vernedei, assembly GCA_031216915.1. Taxonomy (NCBI): domain Eukaryota; kingdom Metazoa; phylum Mollusca; class Scaphopoda; order Dentaliida; family Dentaliidae; genus Pictodentalium; species Pictodentalium vernedei. The sequence goes on along the minus strand of CM062297.1, from coordinate 231,130,487 downwards.
GCAGTAAGTGCTATTTGAATGCAGGTAAAATTATATGTACCAAATATTAATCACCTTTTTTCTGACCATAATTATATCTCATTTTTTTATTTCCAGAGGCCCCTCCTTCATACGAATCCTTGTTTGGGAAAGTGAAGTCGGCAAAGACAACATCTTCAGGAAAGGTGGACTTTGTAAAGAAGTTTTTTATTATCATAGCAGGATCAGGTAAGCGAAGTAACATTTCAGCTGGAGACCAACTAGTATTTCCCGCTTTTTGTGCTGATACTAAGATTTTAAATATGCATGTGTGAAATATATACCCATAGTAGCTTGGGGTACCAAATGTTCACCACGAGTGGTGTTAACCGCGAGCCTTTGGCGCGCAGTTAACACCACTTCTCCACGAGTGGTGAACATTTGGTACACCGAGCTACTTTGGGTATATTTTATTTATACCATGACCGTCAGATTATCAAGAGTTGCTGTTATTTTTTCTCGATTTTTCTGAATAACAGACGTACAAACGTGCGAATCTGTTTTTGTTTACATGAGCATCGGTGGGCGGTACTTCCGCTGTCAATTTTATCGCTGAAACGAAATGGACAAAGAAACGGAGCCTTTTTCGTTTTAATAACATAATAACATACTATTTCGAGGTATGGGTGCTTTATTAACACGAGACAATGCATGTTTGTTAATTATTGACATCTTATGCGGTAAACCCATTTAAAAAGGAAATAAATAATTGTCGGTTTCAATTCACTCTTCGCGAGGCGACGTGCGGTAAATTTAGACAAGTTTGCATTCAGGTCGATGTCACCAAAGATCAACATGGATGTAGTTCTGCTGTTGGTGTAAAATTTAACTAATAAAATCCCATTGCTGGTGTGTTCACCGCGGTTGGTGTGTAAATCTAAAATTCATGTCATTAGGCTTTTCATTGATAGTAAAATAGGTTAATCATGGTATAAAAGTGTGTATTTGTTGGTAATTTCTACGGGCATCTCGGTTTATACCACGAGTGCTGTTCGTATCCAAAGTTACGCGATGCGATACAGACATTGGTAAATGTGCTAGATGCACCACGCATTGAATTCGGATTATTCACAAGAACGCCATGTAAGAATGCATCTGATTGGATGTTAGCGTCTGAGTGACATTACGGAGTGGATGGAATGTTTCAACACCCAACAGTGTCAAGCAACAAAGTTTCCAGAGACCACCGAAGGTGATATTTTCTTTAAATATCGCCTCCATTCACTTAACCCTTTACCTAACACGAGGGAGCACGGTGGCTCAGTGGTAGACTGTTGGACTACCATGCTAGAGGTTCCGGGTTCGATCCCCGTCCGTGACGACCCGCGTTGTGTCCTTGGGTAAGGCACATTGTCTTCAACTAAGGCGTATTGCACGTCGATGGTGCACATGTCTTCAACAGCTGTCACACTGCTTGAGTGGAGCTTGAACAGAGTTACAATGCTGAGGAGCTGATAGTTGATCGTCGATACTCGGAGGTTCTCTCCGGGTACTCCGGCTTCCTCTACCCGTAAAACTGTCATTAGCCATTGTGCATAAGTATGTGACCTTAAACACCAATAAATAAATAAAATAAATAAATAAATATTACCTAACACGAAAAGCAGACGACCCTTGCAAATAAAATTCTTGAATAACTATTTTTTTTCATTTTTTGTCAAAAACACAGCTTATGACCCCTCAACGAGCTCGTACCAATGAGGGGGGTCATAAGCTATGATTTTGAAACAAAAAAAAAAATAAAAAATAATGAAAATTGGATAGTAATTTTTGTGAATACCGCTGGCCCGTTTTGGCCGTTACGATGGGTAAAGGGTTAATTCAAGTTTAATCGTCGTATAAATTACCAATTCGGGTAGAGTACGATGGACACACAAATCACTACCCTTGGTGGAGGTTTCCTTATTTCACCGAAAGCTTTATTCATTCAATTCTATTTTGAATTGTGGTATAAATACAGAACACAACTCCGACAGCGTACAGGGGGTGGGGCAAAATTCTACTACCTTTAGTGGAATTTTCCTTGTATTTTGAAATGCAGGAACACTCCACCTCGGGCCGTTGATTCCAGTCACCCGGAGCCCACCCTCATTGTGTTCTGTCTTAGTGTCTGCTAAATTCTTAACAGTGTTCGAATTTACCCCATTTTGTGGTGACCATATTTCATCCTTGAAGCCAAAGACACGCCCCATTTCTCTTTACGTATAATACAGCTGATGTCACTGAAACGGTTAATTTTAATATAAAAAAACCAACGTAAGGTAATCTGCAAATATCCCTATGGTGGGCCACAAAGCCTGGGTTCAGGATTGTTTTGAAGGGAAGAGAAAGACTGGCAAAATTAAATCCATAGTAGTAAGGTATTTTTATCAACGCGTCACGCTTCAATGCATCAGATGTCATGCAATGAAAAGTATGAAACCCATCCACTGTTGGCTTATGGGATACTAAATGCAATTTACAGGGACGTGTATAAACACAAAAAACCCACCCACAAGAGAAAAAGAAATCATAAGAATAAAAGTAGCACTAAATCCCCTCGGTATTAATTAAATACAACATCTATATATGGCGTTAGAATTAAATTATATTTATACCTTTCTACAGTACAGTCGCCGTGGAGTGGTCGTAACCCACGCGTGGGCTGTGATGTCCACGCATGCATTTGTACATTAAATTTTTGATGATTATTCCTATAATTAGTGTTTAAAATGTAATATTACTGCGTCCGTGGAAATATTTCCCACCCGTGGAAAGTGTCCAGTACACGGCGGCTACACTGTATAAGTGCAAGATAAAACCGCCCATTTCCTGTTGGCGATGTTCCTTTAGACAGTGTAATTCAAAAACACAACATTGAAAGGGTTAAATAATTTATTTTGTACCATGATTACCTATTCTACTATATATGAAAAGCCTATGACATAAATTTTAGCTTTATACACCAACCGTGGTGAACACGCCAGCAATGGTATTTCAACAGTTAAAATTTAAATCTACAGTGGAACAACATCCAAGCTGACCTTTGGTGACGTCTACCTGAATGCGAACTTGTCTAAATTTATCGCACGTCTCCTCGCGAAGAGTGAAATGAAAGTGACAATTATTTATTACGTTTTTAAATGAGTTTACGCCATAAGACACCAAAACTTAACAAACATGCATTGTCTCATGTTAATAAAGCACCCATAACTCGAAATGGTATGTTATTATGCTATTAAAATGAAAAAGGCCCCGTTTCATTTTCCATTTCGTTTCGGCGATAAAATTGACAGCGGAAGTACCGCCCACCGATGCTCGTGTGAACAAAAACATATTCGCACGTATGTACGTCTGGTGCTCAGTAAAATCGAGAAAAAATAATAGCGACTCTTAATAATCTGACGATCATGGTATAAATAAAATATACCCAAAGTAGCTTGGTGTACCAAATGTTCACCACTCGTGGTTAAGTGGTGTTAACCGCGCGCCAAAGGCTCGCGGTTAACACCACTTCACCACTCGTGGTGAACATTGGGTACACCAAGCTACTATGGGTATATTTTATATATATCATAATTATTCATCCATAATGTGTTTAATTTTGCTGTATCAAAGAAGAAGAGAACACAAGTGAAATCCGATTCTGTCTGTGTGGAGAAAATATATATAGTATTTCACCAAATTACCCTTTACCCGACGTAAAAGCAATATAACAGGAGCAAAAATTGCCTTCGTATTTGAATTTTTCCTCTAAAACATAGCTAATGGCATCTCAATGGAACGAGCTTATTGAGCTCGTTCTCGTGAGGGTTGATGATCTCTGTTTGGAAGGAACATGGAAAATGTTTATTTTTTTCAAAACATGTTGTTACAAGTGACGTCTTATAGTTATATTGAAAAGGATATGCAATGGATTTTTCGATAGAAATAGAACAATAACAAACATTCCGTCATGCACGGTAACTCGAGATTGTCTCAAAATGCCAGGAACATAGACGGGTGCGGGCATGTATCCATTTGGTGAAGTAGAAGTTCAATGACTATAATCTGGCTTTTAATAGAGCGTAATAACCAGGAAGTGTTTTGGGATTTGCTATACCTTGGGAGAAACTACTGACACTATTTTTTCTCAAAACTCCTTCAGCCCTTTACCCAACGTAACGGCCAAAACCGGCCAGCGCTATTCTCAAAAATCGCCAATTAATTTTCATTATTTTTTCATTTTTTGTCTAAAAACATAGGTTATGACCCCTCGTTGGAACGAGCTCGTCGAGCTCGTTCCAACGAGGGGTCAAAACCTATGTTTGTGAGACAAAAATGAAAAAAATTAGTTATTCAAGAATTTATTTTTGTAAGTGTCGTCTGCTTTTCATGTTGGGTAAAGGGTTAAATCAGACTATATGTGATCGAGGAAAATAAAATATATACCAGCACCAGAGTTTCAAATCATCTTTGGCAAGGCGGATGTTACGCTTCAGGTCCATCAGGTAAAACATTTTTCTTGAGCATTAAACAGGTTTTTAAAACTATTAGTCTTAACTAATTTTATTCTTTTTTCCAGTGTTGTGTACAGTATGCAGTGTGATATTACTTGCCATTCCCATAGCTGATATTGTTGTTGGTACGTATAGCTACTACCGTACGCGCCTTTATGTTCGTTGGTACCAATTTTCATGGTTGTCCAAACGAATACTTTTTCGTTGATTCATAAATTCGTAGGTCGCCCGATTCTACTATCGACATGTCAAAACACTGACAAGGAACAGCGATGCATGCCAGGTATTCACCTGCTATTAAGATATCCTAGCAGCAAGGGGGTGGCGGTGGTAATTAACACTTTAGATAATGACCTTTTGTGACTTCATCGGCCGGATCCCAAAACGTGAGCGTTTTGACAGTACCTATTTATATCGTCCCCAATTTCAATCACCGTGTAAACTCGTTTACGGAAGAAATTAAGACTGGAGTAAGACCAACATGGCACAAATAGCTATAAATCACAGTGATGCCTCTTAAAAGTTAGGTGAAACCTGCATACTTTCCCAGATATTTTGGCAAAGTAAGAAATTACTCCTTGAGTGCAACAAGGCACCATCTGCAATGCTTTAGCTTTGCAGATGGCGCTTTGTTGCAATCAAGGAGCACAATATCTGTTTGAACCTTTTCAATGGACGTTTTACATTCGTGGTTTGAATCAACCACAAAAATAAGGAAAATTGGGCGTGTTGAAATAAAAAGGCGTTTGCAGTATTTATTACATTTAGGTTGAATGTGTGCTCAGCAAGAAGAAAGAGGAGTCTTCACTGGAACCAGTTTAGCATTCAGCCAATCAATACAGTTAGAATAGCCTTACTATTGCTTACCTATCGGAATTAATTTAAATTCAGTGTAAATATGTTTGCTAAAATTTAGTACTAAGTGTAGATTTTTTACAAGAAAAATCAGCTTCTTGTAATGAATTATTATGCAGCAAGAAATTTGATAGGTTTTTTGTTACATCACATTCAATAGCCCAATATAAAACATTTAATGCAGAGACCTCTTGTTTGGATCATGATTCAGCAGCCCTTTCCAGCAGTCTTCTTCATCAGGCTAACGTTCAGGGACGTACATCCCGACGGGTGGATTTCGGCACTTAAACTTTGACAGTGGAATAATATTTTAAAATTTAAAAATCAAATATGAAAAATCACAAGTGAATTGGGAAATGCAAAAAGTGAAAAGTTACTACAGGGAAATAACTCTTCTTGGTCAACATACAACGAAACTTGATATGCATAATCACAACACAGCTACGCACGTGGAAACCAATACACCTCATGTATTGCGTTCTTTGCAACGTACATACGATGTCATTCAACACTGTTACTGGAACAAAATGACGTCACACGTCACTAACATCATCAAACATGGTCGCTTCCCGCATGTGTACAACAACAAATATACACGTGCAAGCCACGCTTCCGTACAACATTCAATTTTAGATTGATTTCGATCATGCGCACAGCATCCAGAATAATCGCAGCGTGTGACGCCTGTTGCAACCGATAATGTTACAACGCCGCATAATGTTACACCAACGCATAATGTTACAAAAAATGTAGTAAACAACCGATAATGTTATAAACTCCGCATAATGTTATAACTTTTTTCAACCCGTTATGTCATAAAAATCGACGCATAATGTTATAACTTTTTTCAACCCGTTATGTTACAACAAATTAACCGATAATGTTATAACTTCTGTATACTAATTCCAGTTACAGCTATTGTAGATGGACTTTACCACTTACCATTTATTGCCGCATAAAGGTATGTAATATTTATACTAAAGGTTTCTGCTCTGGTTAAGGCGAGGAGACACCCCCCCCCCCCAACTCCCGGGGATTTATCATATAATGACCTAGTCCACTTCTTCCAACATCTCCACCATCTATATTATCATACGTCTAGCACTACTCTCTTATAGTATTCTCAGATAGCCTTCTCTGCACAATCACCCTGATGTACTAATCCATGACCTCCTCTCTTTCTCAGCCTCATCCCTACCCACCCCTTTCAATCCTCCTAAACCTCATTCTTCTTCCTACCCAGTCTCGCATCTTATTCTTCGGCTTCCGTGCGACACTACCAACCCGCCACATCCACCATATGTACCTCGCTCCATCCAACTTTTTGGCCTCTTTTAACTCCACCTCATTTTTATTCACTGTTAGTTGTTAAAATGTCAAATTAATGAACAATAAGATATTCTTATGACTAAGAAATATGCGACAAATGAGTTTTAGATGCCCCAAAACAAGCAGAAACAGAGACATTTGCCCATTCCCAAAGGCGTCAGGGGACTATGGTACACTACATTTCTGGAAGCGGAGATTACGCATGTTGGTAAACGTACCAACCGGATAAAATAGCACCCCTCCTCCACCACCTCCGCCTTCACCATGTTGGGCACTGGATGATCATGGTAATGACGTCACACGATTGAGTTACCACGATAATCCGCGTCTATGTAATGTGACTAGGTCATTCTATGATAAATCCCCGGGAGTTGGGGGGGGGGGTGTCCCCTCGCCCTAACCAGAGCAGAAACCTTTAGTATAAACATTACATACCTCTATGTGGCAATAAATGGTAAGTGGTAAAGTCCATCTACAAAAGCTGTAACTGGAATTAGTATACATTAGTTATAACATTATCGGTTAATTTGTTGTAACATAACGGGTTGAAAAAAGTTATAACAGTATGCGTCGATTTTTATAACATAACGGGTTGAAAAAAGTTATAACATTATGCGGAGTTTATAACATTATCGGTTGTTTACTACATTTTTTGTAACATTATGCGTTGGTGTAACATTATGCGGCGTTGTAACATTATCGGTTGTAACAACGCCATCCAACATGATCGTTGCCAACAACATCCAAGATGACCATCAGACGATAATGTCGTCCGAAAACAAAATTGCGACATGTATACATGCGATGTCATCCAACATGGTCACCTGCGCACGCATGTAACGCATTTTCATTCGATTGCGCCTGCATATTGTTTGGAAGAAGACTCAGGTGGAGGCGTGGGGTTCTGGGTAAGTAGGTATTATATCAAAATATTTATTTCTGAAAACAGTCTAAAAAAACCGAGCTGACTTTGACGATGCAATTTTAAAACATTGTCGCGCATTTGCACTTATTTGGCAAACAGTGTGAATGTCGTTATAAAATATACAAGTAGGTTCCTAAAAAGGATTTTTTTCCTCATTTGTAAACTTGGGGTCTGTAAACTTGGAGGATTTGTGACCCTTAAGTTCTCAAAAGTAATAATGGGCTTGAAAAACAAAACATATAGTGGCAATGGTAAAAGATGCACGTTTCCTGTTGGCATTTGATTTCATTCAATTTCTCTGGTAAACACGACTCGTTTACCCGGTTCTGGTCAGTATAGAATCACGCCAAAACGTAACATTTTATTTTAGTCAAAACATAATATATTTTGGTCAAAACGTAATATATTTTGGTCGAAACGTAACTTTTTTGTCAGAATGTAACTCTTTTTGTCAAAACGTAACTTCTTCCTGGTCAAAACATAAAATCTTGAAGGTCATAAGTTAACATTTTATTGTTCAAGACGGAGCCTTTTTAGTCGAAACGTAACATTTACTTCTAATGGAAATATGACACCCCGATGGTCGACACGTAACAGCCCGATGTACGAAACGTAACATTCCGATGGTCGAAACGTAACATCCCGATGGACAAAACTTAACATTCTGATGGACGAAACGTAACATTCCGATTGTCGAAACGTAACATTCAGATGGTTGAAACGTAACATTCCGATGGTCGTAACGTAACATTCCGATTGACGAAACGTAACATTCCGATGGTCGAAAGGTAACTGTGATTCTTCTACTTAGACTATAGTTGTCCGAAGAACAGTGTACCTCACGCCGTCACTCCACACCGTTGGTTTGTTTGCAGAGTGAGCCACAGTTACTCGCTCAGAAAACAGAGAGCACAGTGAATATCAATCCACAGTTCATCAATGTAAATGCGAGGAGTTTTGTGTGCGTGAAGGGTGGAGTTCTCATTGTCGATCCGCATGAAATTAATGGCTTGAGTAAACATAAATAGTTAAGACTTTTCGCCAAGTAAATAATACGTTTTATCCAGGTAAGGATTATGTTTTAACCAGGAAAATATTACGGTTCGCCCAGGGAAAAGTTACTTTTTGATCGATAAAAAGTAACGTTACGACGAGAAAAAAAGTTACATTTTGACCAGGAAAATGTTACGTACTGACCAGAAAGAAGTTACGTTTTGACTAAACAAAATTGCATTTCGACCCAAAAAACATTACGTTTTGACCAGAATATTGCCACCACCCACACACCTTTTGGAAATTCAGCATTTTAACTGGGATGGTGGGCGTTGAACCCCGTTTTCCCTTCACAACCTCATTGCTAACAACTAATATAAATGGTGCTAACACCGAGATACAGTGAAATAATTCTCCGAGTAATACAACAGCAGGACAAATATCTTAACCCTTTACCCAACGTAACGGCCAAAACCGGCCAGCGCTATTCTCAAAAATCACCAATTAATTTTCAAAATATTTTCATTTTTTGTCTCAAAAACATAGGTTATGACCCCTCGTTGGAACGAGCTCGTTCCAACGAGGGGTCATAACCTATGTTTTTGAGACAAAAAATGAAAAAAATTAGTTATTCAAGAATTTTTTTTGCAAGTGTCGTCTGCTTTTCATGTTAGGTAAAGGGTTAATTCAAGCAGTAAATAGTTCCCACTGTAGAGTACGCCATCAAAGGTAAGTGCAAGTATAAATTCATATATCGCGGACTAGTGAAGATACGGCATTTTGTCACTGTTACTTTATCTAAACGTTTGTCTTTGTAAGGGAGATCATATAATGAAACCTTTGTATGTGTTCTTTTATCAGGTGCTATATACCTTGAAGACTGTCGCGCAGAGCGCTACATACCAATATACTTGGTGGTGATGGGTGCCTTTTTGCTCTTTCAAACACTGCTGAGGCTAGGGTTGGATTGTTGTTGCAAAAGAGAAAGGAACACCGAAGACGAAGAGTCATCGAATGAAAACAGCAATCCATTGGTTACTCTACTGTCGTGTTTTTTGTTTGCTTGGTTTATTGCTGGTAAGTATTTCTTTATATTTATAAATGTTGTTTGCAAGTGTCGTCTACCTTTTGTGTTAGGAAAAGGGATAATTTGATATACAGTACGTGGAGAGTGGATTATAAAGAAATCACCCGCGGAGTGGGTTTATCACCCAAAGTATCACTTTCAAATTCTCCACGTATGGACAAAAACACAAGCAATGTTTCAGCCAATGGACCTCCGGGTTTAACCCGGAGGTCCATTGGCTGGAACTTAGCTTGTGCTTGTTACGCTTTTCAAAAAAAATGCAATTATTGCTCGGGTGGGATCTCCACTCCGCGGGTGATTTAGTGATAATACACTCTACACGTACTGTAACTACGCTGATCCACGGCGCTATGATGACCAATGTATTTAACCTTTCAGCTTTCACGAATAGCGGACGATTCTTAAATAACTAAAGATTTTCATTTTCTTCCCGGAAAAACAAAGTTATCTTTTTGGGTCAGAGATTAGGAAAATCTAACGCTTTGTAACAGAAGGTTCTACTTTTTGTTGGAAACCGTAAATAGTACTCTCTGGAGAGAATATGTGGGCTTAATTTGATGTAACTAAATAGTCCTATATGGTGTCATAGATGCTCAACTTCAGGATGTGATCACACTTCTGACATTTAGCCTCAAAGTCATGCAATAAAGCCAAGATCATCCGCGAAAATTCGAAATTTTAATGCAGTTAACCACATTCCACCATTCACTAGGCCATGGATATAAATCGTGAATTCAACGTTCAGAAACAACCTGCATTCAATAGGCTTCATAACGAGCCATATGGAAACGCAATTGTTGCATTTTGTAGCGCTTCCAATACCATAAAGAAGAGTTGGAATTATATTTCTATGAATGAACGCTTACGGAATATTTTAATAGAAGACTTTCAGACCCAATTAACACATTCTCAGAGTGTATCTTGTGTTCTTATGACACAGTTTAGATTTTGGAAACAACACAGAGCACTCAAACACAGTGTGCCAACCAAACTATTTGGATTTGGTGGTCAAAAAGTCAAATGAGTCATTCTGTTGTCTGAAATGCGTCACCGTGACATATATTCTTAGAATTCAAACATACTGTTAAAACTAGAAGTCCTGTCATGAAATGCGCACAAATAGCACGTCGATTTGCTCGTTAATCTACGTGTTATGACCATAGTAAGGATATCAAATTCTGTACATATGACCTGTGCACAAGCAATGTTTCAGCCAATGGACCTCCGGGCAACCCGGAGGTCCATTGGCAGAAACATTGCCTGTGTTTGCGATGAGTAACCAGGAGAACCTGCCGTACTTTGGATGACATTCGATATAGCAATTGCGCGTAATTCCTACGCGCAATTAAGCCTAGATAAGCGCGCAGTTCGTGACAATACTTCTAGCTTTAAATGTATTGTGATTTGTGGATAACATGTTATTAACATACCTTTAGTCAGTGTTCAGTTGATATTCTAGCAATAGTCAGAAACTCTACCTTACCAGTCCAGGGGTAATTGCTTTAGCTACAGTACATTCATCGTGGACTGGTTGTAATCCCCGCGTGGGCCGAGATGTGCACGCATACATTACCAGGTAATAAAAATCACCATCATCAAAGTTTTAATTAATGAAGCACGGGTGCTTCATTAATTAAATTTTGATGATTATTCCTATAAATAGTTTTTGGAATCTAATATTGCGTGCGTGGAAATATTGCCCACCCGTGTAAAGTGACCAGTCCGAGGTCGCTGTACTACAAAAAGCGCCCAACCGTATTGTGAAATGTAACCAAGGGAAGTGTCACTCTATTAATTATACGGATGTAACAATGTATATATACCGTGTTGAAAGAGTTAAACATTCAAAGATCCCTGGGCGAATGGGGGCGCTACTCTCGCACTGCTGAATATTTTAGGTTATTGAACTCTTCGGAAAAATGTGCCATTCGGTCGGGTAGATACCGAGATAAAATCGTGGAGAATGAAAGTTTTAGGGCATTTATATATTCGCACTTAATTGTTCATGGCCAAATTTCCAAGAACGTTCCTCGGTACCATCGGCATTCAAATTTTACCTGCCCGGGACAATTGGTGAAATGTTCTGGACTTTCGGACCAGTCCAGACTTGGGTGGTAAAACTGTACGTTAATGTTTGGTGTAGTATGTGCGAAGGAATTGTTGTACCAAGAATAAACATTCAACCTCCATGTCGAAGCATATATTAAATTCAAATTCTGCCCTTCTCAAGATTTTAGAGCATATGCTTCTTTCATCTCCAAAGTGTATTCTTTTGGCCACTACCCCTTTGCTCATGGCATCCATGTGTTTAACGTTTGCACGACCGTGATCCATTCTATTATATAATGACGTTGGCGATAAAATCATTACTGCGCAGCATAATTATCATCGGCCTTATGAACGAAAGTCACGACTGTGATCACGGAAAGCATTTCAATATTATAGGCATCTGAGCTCAGCGTTTGCACTGTGGATACACATATCAGTATTTCTTTGTTATTTTCTGACATTTATATTTTCGAGAAAAGGACAAATTGAATTATAACTAATTGGAGTTCCAACTTATACTGATAGAATTTGAGGTCAGCTATTTTAATTTCCAAATCTCAGTTTCCATTAGCAGAAGTCGAAAAGCCAGTTTCTACTACTAGGAAATGGAGTCATCGAAATAATTTTCTAGTCTTATTTGATGCCAGTAAAAACCACAACATTTTAATGTATGTTGTTAAAATGTGTGGGTCATTTATTTCATACAAAATAAGGAAAAAGGAAAACAGGTCTTTAGGCCTAATTTGAACAAATATTGTGGCTTGCATTGTTGGAGAAAAAAGTGCCGGTATTTTTTTTTCTTCTGTTTGGCGACTGGTTTAGGTTGCAAGTCCCCCCTCCTCTAAAATGATAGCTTACAGCCCCTTGTTATAGGTTTTCACCATTATCATTGCACCCCCCCCCCCCCCGTCCTTGAGGTAAAGTTTACTTGAGTATGCTTCTTAGCTTCCCAGAACCAAAGTCGTATTTAACTGTAACTTACGTATGATGTTATAGGCATGAATATATTAGATCGCATGATGTTATACGCATGAATACATTGGATCTAAAATTTTAAGTACATGATCATACTGAGTTCACCAGTGAGAAGTAATCGGCGTAGACAGTGTCATATACGACGCCGTCTACGACCATTGCTTTTCTCTGGCGAACTCTGTGTTTTATAAATTATTTATCTGTTGAATAGTTTGATTTGACAGGTAGGGCCTAAGCAACACTGCAAGCATCGTGAAAACTTTACCAAACTATATATAACCGAAACACTGCAAGCTTTGGAAAAAGTTTCAAACGCCGCATAATTTTGCACCATTACCTTATTTGGGCACAGCGTTTACCGTCGCTATTTGGTAGGAATTTAATGGCCAGAGAACTAACATGAAATCAAACATTGTGTACAAAAAATTAGATTTTCCTGCTGTGGACATGAGTGATAATACCGCGAAGAAGTACATCTGTATTATTGATATTGTTATAATATATTTATTTATTAGGGTTTAACGACACTTTAACAGCCAGGGTCATATCGTGTCGGTGACGGTTTTACGGGTGGAGGAAGCGGGAGTACTCGGTGAAAACCACCGAGCAACGACGAGCAGATATTGTTGTAATAATAGTGCTTCTAATAAGTTTTTGTGAGCATAAGCCAGAAGAGAAACAGATTACTCTTTTCTGTGAACATTGCTGAGCTTTAAATACACAATCTGCTAGGCGCTATTGATAGCAGTTGGAATTCCATTTTATGCTGGTAGAATTAAGAATTTCATCCCCTACTTGTAGACTCTCAAATTTTTCTGGCGAAAGTTGTAATTCCAACATCCACCGGTAAAAGCTGGAATTCTAACTTCTACTGTTAGACAAAACGTCGAAACTGGATTTGTTTCGAAATCATTCCAAGGATTCAATCCGATTCGATTCGAGTCACGCTGATCCGGAAATTTTCGAACCACCGAGGTGTTCTCAAAATCCAAACAAGACTCTTCTGTTGAACTCTTAGTCTATCATCAGGACTCCTTGAACTAGAGACATGGTGATAGAAGAAGACTTCGAGAAGGTTCCACTTTCGAAGCTACTTTGATTCAGTTCTGGAATGTTCCGCCTGTTTGATTAACTTGCCCACACTGAGCAGTGGCCATTGAATGCAATACTTGAGTGGAGTCTGACAACATGTACGGTTGTGGGGGCGCGGTGGCTCAGCTGGTAGAGGTGTAGGCTGCAAGCCGAGAGGTCCTCGGTTCGAATCCCACCTGCGGCAACCTCGTTGTGTCCTTGGGCATGACACTTCACCCCCATTGCCCACGTGGGGGCACGGTGCCGTTGTGTACTAAGGCGTACTGCACGTCGATGGTGCACCTGTCTTCAACCAATGCTAACGCTGCTTGTGTGAATTTAGTATGTTGGGGAGCTGACAGTTGCTCGCCGTTGCTCAGTGGTTCTCTTCGTGTACTCGGGCTTCCTCCACCCGTAAAACTGTCATGGTCATGATTAACAATTGTGCAGAAATATGTGACCTTAAACACCAATAAATAATAAATAATGTACGGCTGTATAAAAGGTGCAATATCTATAACCTGGGGTCAATACTATAAAACTGTTATAATTGTATTTTCCAGAATTGTATTTTCTGCATGCGAATATAAATAACTGAAATGAATAATTAGCATTTCAAAAGACGTGGCAATTTACCGGAAGGTAAATTGCCACGTCTTTTGAAACACTAATCATCCATTTCAATTTGTTATTTCAGACATCGAAAATACAATTCTGGAAAATACAATTGTAAAAGTTATATAGTAGTGGCCCCTGAAGGAGCGGGGAGATTTGTAATTTGAGATTTTGAGCGCCCCAACATTTTGACTCTTCTTTTATAACTTCCTCTAAAATCATCTATACATTTTATTGTGAATTTCAGGTAACGTCTGGGTATACAGATTACATGGAAAATGGTCTAGTGATGAAAGCGCCGCCAACTACTGCCACCCTACCTTGTATTATTTTGCCTTTTGGATGATAACAGCAACGTACATATTGCTTGGAGCAATGTGCATTGGGTGTTGTTTAATGTTAGCTATAGTTGCTGCTGTTAGTTAAGAGGATTGCTAGACAAAACACAAACTTGACTTCCTATTCTTATGAAATAATATTTATTTTATTTTTTTGGTAGGCATATACAGATATGTAGATATTTTTGCTTGGATATGAATCATTAGAAATAAATAATCCGATCATTCTGAAATTTTAGATTTGATGTTCTGCTAACAGTTTTTATAGAAAAAGCTAGAGATAGGTGAGAGATCAATCTGAATAGTTTTTGTCTCCAAACACTCCTATCATCGTGTCTAGTGAAAATTCGACAGCATATGCGATTAATGGTGGTTTCATGTTTCTCTGTCATACAGTCATCAACCAATCGTAAGCTCTGTTACTCCTGACTAAAATCGTAATGAAAACTGACTTTCGATAAAGTTATTTCCCTTGAAGTTATATGACGAGTGAGAAAGATCCAATTAATGAGCAAGTAATTGTTAACCCTTTACCTAACATGAAAAGCAGACGACACTTGCAAACAAAATTCTTGAATAACTAATTTTTTTTCATTTTTTGTCTCAAAAACATAGGTTATGACCCCTCATTGGAACGAGCTCGACGAGCTCGTTCCACAGAGGGGTCATAACCTATATTTTTGAGACAAAAAATGAAAATATAATGGAACTTAATTGGCGATTTTTGTGAATAGCGCTGGCCAGGTTTGGCCGTTATGTTGGGTAAAGGGTTAAGGAAACACTTGTGACATCAGGAAAAAATGAAGCCAAGTTTTCTTCTGTTACCTTTAATAAATAAAAACAACAGGCAGCTCTCTCGCACAGATAAACCATACTGTTTTAATTTGAAGAGGAGACCTATGTCCCAGATTCTTTCGTACGCCCTGGAAATATCTCAGAAAACTGCACTGAAAGCTTTGTTTTCAAGGGATTGCCATAGGGAATGGTCGAGTTCTTTGAAATGAACCGTTGTGTTGATGATAGAGGTAAACAGAGGTAAAGCCTGATTAGAATTTATGTAAAAGACATGGTCATGGAAATGAGGAGAAATATACTTCAGTGCTAATTTTTCGAGAGAATTTCTAAAACACAGCAAGAGGGAAATGGGCTATTAATTTTTGATTTATCGAGCGCCGGTGTTTTGTGAAAAGGAACCAGCGTCGGAAGAATTTAGCGATTTTATTATTTCAACAATTTATGGGAAGGTTGGGCCCTATCGTGTTTTTATCAATAATGCTGTTCGAATCAAAAGTTGAACTTAATATGTCGCCTTTCTCTCTGCATTAACAACAACGTCATCTTTGAGATAAATCAGTGGGATAAAGCAGCGGGAAATAGAGCGACGGCTGTTTGCTCTGATAAAAAAGTTATGATTTACTGGCAAAATAGGAGTCAATAACCAGCAGCCGGGAGTTCGTCCTCTAAAGTGGGCAGAAGTGGTATACACCATTTTCCAAACTTAACGTCATACATATATTGCAGTCACGATATAGCCATAGATGGTGAAAGTGACCTTAAACACTAACAACTGAATATATAAATAGTGGGATAAATGGTTAGAATTGTTTTCTTTGTTTTATTTAATAAATGTTTCACAATGCTCCAAAATGTATTGAATGAGAGCTGTCTAGTACATTTTGAAGTTTATCCTTGTATATTCGTTTCGCACCCTTTTTCATATTGCTGGCTGTATTTCGACTCTGTTTGTAACTTAACCAATCATTCGCTGTGTTTCTGTTCAAAGATATAATCGTTAGCTTACCTACATGTAGGATTGTATCTGTGAGTTCCGTACTGAACCAAAAGTTGCCTTTTGGTGTTAAAAATTCTTCCACAAGGAATCGCCATATTGATACTGTCCATAAATATAATTGTAAAGTTGCCTAAAAGGGAATTGATTGAGGGGTGTTGGGGTTTTAATCCGCCCACACCTATCTGGGTTGTTGTTATTAAAGACTGTTCTTTATATATATATATGCCCTACTTGTATTTCGAGCTGGGTGGTTTTCAGGTTCGGTTCCAGTTTTTGCGGCGAACCGGAAATCACAAGACCCAGCAAAAAACGGCCCAACGGTTTTATTGTGTTTGGGCATAAACTGGTCAAACTATCTCACTGGAAAAGAACTGAACTAGTGACCGCCATGGACTCTAGTCATGAGTCTATCTGGCAAGGGGGCGAATACATAGAGTTCTCATTGTCATATTTTCTCCCTTATTGACTCGTCCACCGGACGAGTCAATAAGGGAGAAAATTTGCCAATGAGAACGCAACATAGCCATGATGAACTTTATTTATATGCTATCCTGATTTTTGTTTTTCTGACTGAATAAGATTAGCAACTGATCCCCTAGAACCTACAAGAATGATCAGAGGGAGGTTGGGCTGAACCCAGTAGAGATACTTACAAACATGGCCTTTGTGTTGAATAGTGTCTTACAAACTACTGCGCATGTTTTCCGAGTTAAGGAGCCTGAAGTATTATTTACTATCTGTTCTGAACACACAGAAAAACCGAACCGAAACCGAATCTGAAAACCAAGACATTCCAGCTCTACTTGTATTGTAAGGCAGAACAGGGGTAGAACAGGACTGAGTAGATAGAAAAGATGAAGATTGTAACCCTGGGTAAAAGTCAGAATAATTAGTCTGCTAGAGGTCATTCGTTTGCATAGCAACCACGTTCATCCAAGGAAGCATGAAACAAAATGCTCGACAGAAACACGTAATGCCATAACAACACGCGTTCCACATGCGCACTAACACGACTTATCCACATGGTAATGACGTTTGTGAATTTACAATAATATGTTTGGGATTAAAGTCGATAATACTAAAACATTGCTCCTCAAAGTTTATTATACTTTCTTTTTTGACTCAGTATATATGACATCACCCATGTTGTGCTCGGACACGCGTTTGCTCAGTTATATTATAGCAGGGAACTACCGTCACCAAGATCACCGTATGTCCCCATCCAAGAGTCCCCCTTCTGCTCATCCAAGGCGCCAACCCACCCTAAACGGAGGCAGCCATGTCTCCCAATACCTTTGATGACAATATCAATATCGCGACCGTGTCACCCAGGTCCCTATCCAAGACCCCCGCCCTTCTGCTGACGCTGCCCTAAACGGAGACATCCACGCGTCATGACACCTCCGGTGAACTAACCGTGTCAGCCGATGATAATAATAATAATAATAATAATAATAATAATAATAATAATAAATAATTTATATGCCTAAAATCCACAAAAGTGCTCTTTGGCTTTACAAAAACTAATGGAATGCCTGGTGGAAGAAATATGTTTTCATGCTTTTCGTGAATGAATTTGAGGTGTTGATAGTTTTTATATGTTTTGGGAGGGAGTTCCACACAGTGGGGGCAGCCACAGAGAATGCTCTGTCACATGCGGTCTTCTGTCTTGCCCTTGGCTGTGAGAGCAAAGTTTCATTGCCGGACCTTAAAGCTCGGGCTTGTTCATACCGATTTACAAGCTCAGTGAGGTAGAGTGGTGCGAGGCCGTAAAGGCTCTTAAAAACCAGCAGACACAGTTTATATTCGATTCTCCGGCATACTGGCAGCCAATGCAGTTCCTTAAGGATAGGTGTTATGTGGCAAGTTTTTCTATTTCTAGTGACTACTCGAGCTGCACAGTTCTGTATATGCTGCAGTTTTATAATGTGGGCATTTGTTGATCCAGAGAGCAGGGAGTTGCAGTAGTCGAGCCGAGTTGTCACAAAGGCATGTACGAGTTGTTCAGCTGTTTTGTTGTCTATTAAGTTCCTAATTTTGCTAATGTTTCTCAGATGATAATATGCCACCTGGCAGATGTGTCTGACATGTCTGTCAAGTGATAGGTTTTCATCGAAGAAAAAGCCGAGGTTACGAACAGACTTGGCTGAGGAAATGCACACATCCTGGATGTGTAAATCAAGTTTGGGCAATTTAGACAATTGCTGTTGAGTTCCAAAAAAGATAATTTCAGTTTTGTCGTGGTTTAATTTCAAGAAATTAGCAGTCATCCAAGATTTTATTTCCAGAATGCACTGTTCTAATTTCTGCACGGAACAGGCAGAGCTATCTTTATAGAAATGGGTGTATAGCTGTGTGTCATCAGCATAACAATGAAACTTAAGCCCATTTTTTCTTATAATGTCACCCAGTGGAAGGACATATATGGTATACAGAATCGGTCCGAGAACCGATCCCTGAGGAACACCGCATGAGAGTGGGAGTTTTTCGGAGCGCTCGCTCTCAATTACAACACATTGTGTACGATCTTGTAAATGGGAGCGAAACCACTGAAGTACAGTGCCTTTAACACCAATCCCATTTTCTAGACGCATCATGAGGGTCGTATGGTCGATCGTGTCAAACGCAGCGCTGAGA
The DNA here is from genome assembly GCA_031216915.1 of Pictodentalium vernedei. Taxonomy (NCBI): domain Eukaryota; kingdom Metazoa; phylum Mollusca; class Scaphopoda; order Dentaliida; family Dentaliidae; genus Pictodentalium; species Pictodentalium vernedei. The sequence goes on along the minus strand of CM062297.1, from coordinate 231,111,325 downwards.
TCCAGAAGCACGAGACACGATACCAACTGTTCATCCATTGCCAACAGTAAATCATTTCGGACTCTCACAAGCGCAGTTTCAGTGCTACAACATGGTTTGTAAGCTGACTGAAATGCTTCGGACAGACTGTTAGATTCTAAGTGAGATCGAAGCTGGACAGCTACAACCCTCTCCGCAGCCTTTGACAAGAAAGAAAGATTGGAGACAGGGCGGTAGTTCTTCAGACTGTCAGGGTCGAGTGACGGCTTTTTGATTAGTGGTGTTACTAGCGCTTGTTTCATTCCATCTGGAAAAGTGCCTGTTGAGAGTGAGGCATTAACAATTTGTACAAGGGCTGGGATGAGATTTGGAAGACAACCTCTGAATAACCATATGGGTAATGTGTCAAGTGCGCATTGTTTGGGGGGAGATTGTTTGATCGTGTATGATAATGACTCGGCATCTACTGGTATGAATGAAACGATACGTCTTCACAGCAGGCGTCTGGTGCATTAACCTTGTTTTGCTCAAAACCTAGACTAGACCGTATTTTTTCGATTTTGTTAACAAAAAATTCGGAGAAGTTGTTGTCTTAGATGTATGGTTTGGCAAAACCGTCTTTTTCTTACGATGGAGCAGACTTTCAATTATTTTTGTTAACATGTGTGGTCGCTGGGAATTATCAGCGACCAGATCAGCAATGTATTGCTGTTTGGCCATGTGAATAAGCTCATTGACATGATTTCGCTGATGTATAAACATTTCTCTGTAAACAACAAGTTTTGATTTACGCCACTGTAGTTCCAGTTTGCGGCGCAGCTTTTTTTTGCATTTCTAATATCACCATTAAACCATGGTGATCCCACTTATGGAATACCTTTTACGGAATCCCTTTTTAGGATATGTCTGTGGTTACAGAATCCCTTTTCGTCGTATGTGCCTATGTGTTAATGTTCTTATGCGCAATGCGCTTGGAATCCCGCTTACGGAATCCCACTTATGGAATACCTTTTACAGATTCCCTACAAATTGTGATGTAAAATGTGTGAAATAAAAAATATATAGAGAGTAATCGCTTGACTGGACTAGTTACGTGAAATAATGCATGAGAGGTGAGGGACGTTGTACAAACACGAGTGCGCGAATGCGCACGAGTATTTTACGATATAGTCCCTCGCCTCGAATGAATTATTTCTCGTAACTAGTCCAGTCAAGCGATTAATCTGTTTATTACTTTTCATTATTAACGATAATTATATTATTTAACCCTTTACCTAACGTAGAGGATCAGTGCTATTCTCAAAAATCGCCAGTTAATTTTCATTATTTTTTCATTTTTTGTCTCTAAAACATAGGTTACGACCCCTCATTGGAACGAGCTCGTTCCAATGAGGTCATAACCTACGTTTTTGAGACAAATGAAAATAATAGCTATTCAAGAATTGATTTTGCAAGTGTCGTCTGCTGTTCATATTAGGCAAAGGGTTAAAAAACACAAAAAACAATGAAGTCCCCATTATATCCACGGCAAAGCGTCTTCGTTTGCGCGCACGGATACATGACACAATTGTTGATTGCATAATTCAAATGTGAAGTTATCTTTTATAATCAAACCCGGAAATCCCAGTAAATCACACTTTGAAAAGTAATAAATGTCAATAAATTATTGTTTTTGTTTAAGTATGTAAGATATCTGTTGAATATGCAGAATTTGGGGTGTCGTATACAAAACTTGTCTTCGTACCAGTAGAGAACCCTTGCGCAGCGACAAGTAACTACCACAGTCTTCAAGAAAAAGGAAACAATTTGTTGACGTGACGTCGTCCAAGGAGCGAATGGTAGTGACGCGGACCACGTTAACCGGACTCGGCCGTGGTGGGGTTAATCTGGGGAAAAAACCCCGTCGATTGAAAATCCCGAAAAAACCCGTATGAGGATGTCAAAAGATACATCGGAGTGAGTGTAAAAAAGGTTTGAGTGACTGAGAAATATTTGTGAGGGTTTTGAGAATATATTCTCATTTTCATGTATAAATCGCGCATATTATTTTGGCTTCACCTGTAGTCACGATATAGCTGTGGCTGTTGAAAGTGAACCCACCAGAGTTATAAGGGGTTGGGTTAAGGGGGGTCAAAGTCCAGATGGGGGTTAGGTCGACTACGTGTGAAGCTGGGTGTGTGGGTCTTTTTCGCCGATAGTGGTGATTCCCAATTCGAATTTATGTGGAAATCTGAAAGAACTACTGATAGAAGCAGCATACACAAGACGAGGAGACGAGAGAAATTAGAACTTAGTCACATTTAACAGATCAATGTCAGTATGTGGTTATGTCATTCATTATTGGACGGAGAAACCCTGCGGGTGGCTCTTCACGGACAATTGGGGAAAATTGGATGGGATCATGTGTTTGGGTGCAGTGGGGGACAGTTTTTGAGTAAGGGGGTACAGTTGGATTGGGGATACGTTGATATGCGTATGTAGACAGGGTCGTGAGGTAGTCACTGGATGTTTTACAACACATTGGTGTCTCCATTAACTGGTAGAGTGCTGAAAGTCCATTTTTGGGCTTTACTATAAAGCGAGGGTCCCACTGCATAAAGTCACCCTGTTCTGTGGAGGTGTTTCATATTTTCTTTGAGGGCAGTTATTTTGTCTGTAAGGGTCTGCCTTGTTAAAATTTATGGGTGCGTGCCTATAGGCACTCTCCCATAAATTGTAACGAGGCAAAAACCTGGAAACAAATTCTGACAATCAAAAATAATTTAGCACTTCACCAGTTAAGAGCGGAGATAGGGGTGGAGATAGGGGGTGGGCGCTTGGATGGGGACACGATGATCTGGGCGGCAGGGTTATGTCACCGGAGGTGTTATCACGCGTGGAGAAGCACCATTAATGAAGCATCAACATTTTGTATTTTTACCGGTAACCGCATGCGTTGACATCGCCTCCCACGAGTGGATTACGTCCAGTCCACGACGACTGTATCGTAAGGCTTCAGTGTTAGTAGAAGATACTTGAGGTAGATCAGTTAAGAAATCTTGGGCATCTGTAGAATCAAAAGATTCGTCTGAAAACAAATCTGAGAAAATGGATACAAAACCTGAGAGACATCATTTTGAGAATTTAAAGTGGAACAGTCCACAGTTAAGTGATTGACAGTTTTTGATTTGCCCCTCTGGCCCTCCAGTTGAGTAAAAAACTTTGATGTTTTTTCCTGATTTGTAATATAATAGGCTCGAGAACGAATAAACGCTCCACGAGCTTTTCGATCATGTAATAGATTGTCGGAATGGCACTATATCATCAGTACAAATTCCGGGATTTGTTTTTTCATTCGAACGTAAATCATGGTGAAGGGACTCCAAATCCCGGAAATTAGTACTGTCTTCCTAAGATTTCATTTTACTAAAATTTTGAATAAATTATTTAATTTGAAATTTAGCATCCTCCCATAGAGCCGAAACGTCAGTGATAGGAACAGAATTTAAGACCCCCAGAGTTCTAAAAAACTATTACAAAATTTGAAACCCGTAAAAATGAACGAATTGCATTTCCAATAACCGGTCCGCAAGTTTGGGTTAGTGAGCTGCACCATCCAAAGTAAAAAATACAGCATCATGATCAGATAAACAACATTTAGACTGCCTGTCCAGGTGATCAGCAAAACGGCCAAAGAATCCCAGAAATATAAAAACTATCCAATCGGGTAGCCACTCCCCTTCCAGTTCACGTGTCTAACAGTGGTTGGAGGAAAATGGCGATAAATGTCTCGAAGTGAGAAAGTGGATGAGGCTTGTTTCCGTTGCTTGCAGTAAGGGGAGATATTAGCATTTCCATCAGTCTTCTTAATCGTGACATCGTCAATAAAATTGAAATCACCCCCTAAAACTACAGGAGAAGTTGTTGCGAGAAAAGGTAATATACTTTCGAAGAAATGTTTAAGATCGTTTTCAGTGTTCCGACCGTAAACATTAATTAGCATATTGGCGATATTGCCAAACAAAATGTCTAAAGCAGTAAACCGACCATTTAGGTCAAACTGAAATTTACGACAGTAAAGCGCAATGAAGTGGAAACCAGTATCCCCACCCCATCACTAACACTACAGGACTGCCGTTGTGAACTGGTCACTTTCCACGGGTGGACAATATTTCCTATTTCCGCGGACGCAATGAAAGATTCCAAACAATAATTAAAGGAATAACCATCAAAAATTTAATTAATGAAGCACTGGGTATAACCCGGTGCTTCATTAATTAAAATTTTGCTGATGATAATTTGTATTACCTAGTAATAATACGCGTACGTAGACCTCACGGCCAACACGAGGATTACGGCCAGTCCACGGAGACTGTATTGCAGTATCAAAGGCCCTGAAAGCCTCGAAGTTCGCAATAAAGGATTCTACAGATTTACCAAGCGCAATGGACAGAAGATGAGTCTCTTGAAGAAATACGACGTCACATAAAAGGTTATCGAGTTTTTCCCTTAGAAACTCATGTTTGCAAAAGGATCACTAGCCATTAATATAAAGAGGAGTGAACCGGACAAGTCAACAGAAAAAAACGCAGAAAAACAAGGGATCACAAAAACATTGTACCACTAGAACCAAAGGAACGAATCAGTCCACCGGTCGAGTGTCTCGGAAAGGATTACGAGACCAGAAAAAGAAACGCCAAATAGAAATGCTGGACAAAGTCGAAACGAACACATAATCCAGGAAAGAAAAAATACCAAGGAATATTAGAGCAAGGTTGTTAAATCACTCCACAAATCTAGCGTCCCAAAACGAGTTACAAGAGCGGAAGAGTGACGAAACAAATGGCAACTGACAACAGGATATAAAAATAAGTTCTGACAATAAAATCGGTATGCAGAGGAGAAAAGAGTTACAAGGGGGACAGTGCAAGTAAGGAGGAGAAAAAAACATCACTACCTGACGTAACACAAATCGATCTACTAAAATTGTCCAGAGGAGAAATGTGAGAGATCGACAATTTCGAGAGCTACAGCTTGGAACAGTATTATAAGGAATTACTATGGCATGAATATGACAGAGAAAAGCAAGAGGTAATGACACTCTACAAAGCCCATCACCACAAGCACAAAAGCCGTCTTCCTAGTACAACAGAACACAGCCAGGCAGTCAGAGTGCCAGCTAAGTGCTGAACTGTGCAGAGTGGCAAAACCAAGTTTGGTATAAGATCAACACAACAAAACACCACAAGCTGAAGGTCGGTAGGCAGGTAGGTAGTTCAGGGATGGTATGGTGTCCAGATATCCAATGTGAGTAAGGAATTGAAATTGTTTATCCACCAGGAGGATGCTGTTTTGGGGCTACGTTTTACCTTTTGAAGTACAACCTTTAATAAGGCGCGTGGAACAGTTGAAGTATCAATGGCTTAGGTTTTCTTTTATTACGGTCACCTTCTTAGGTAAATTAGACTTTCTTCGTTTTTTCGAAGTACGTTGAGTCTTCTAATGAGGAGTCGACCGAAGGTCCGACGCCCCATCAGAAGAGAGTGTCAAATCAACAGCCAAAGAACGTGTGGGGGGGGGGGGGGGGGGCGGCATTTCATCCCAACAAATTCTATGGGGGTTAAGCGACTAGGTGAAGGCGCGGCATCAAGGATGGGCGGTTCCACTTAATCTCCGGAGTAAGTGCCCACTACTTAAGCCTCGGCCCCCAACCCATGCCTAATCCCGTCATAGACATCACAACCTTCATTTTGATGTATAATGTGTGTAAAAATATTCTGAATTTATGGAATATGAAAGGTGGGAATTAAATTTAAATTAAACAAATTTTCCTTACTTACATAGCACCTTACACACTAAAAACTAAAGTGTTAAAACTGACACTTTCAAGGTGTTAAACCCATTCTAACTCTTAGGGTTTGATTTTAACACTCAAAGTGCAATGCTTTAACTTAAGCACTTAGACATTACAATCGTCAGACATCTGAAACTTGAATGGATGGCACTTCCCATGTGTCTAGCATTGGTGGTTCTTCCAGAATCGTCCATAATTTGATTTGCGCTTGGTGGGTACATAATTAAAAGGACACAACGCAGATGACGCGGATCAGGCTCGAGAGTTCGAGCCTGATCTGCGTCATCTGCGTTGTTTCCTTTTAAGTGTCGCGACATTACACTTGTCAAGTGGTATTTTTGTAACACCTGTCAAGTTCTGGGATATCTACACTTGAACAAAGTGCTAGTTCAGCACTTAGTAAGTGTTAAATACAGCACTTCAAGTGTAGTTTTTAACACTTTAGTTTTTAGCGTGTAATGTGCTATATAAGTAAGAGAATTTTGTTTATTTAGAAATTCAGACTTCTGATATAATATTCCTCAGATTCAAATTAAATACACACAAATTATTCATCCAAATTAGGGTTGAGATGAATAGAATACGAAGTACATATGTAATCAACTCATAGAATTGACATTGGTCCCATTTCCATTTACCCTGCCTCGGGGAGAGGAAATAGATACATCCTGACAGTCGTGGATTATGCTACAAGGTACCCGGAGGCCAAAGCTCTCCCCAAGATAGAGACTGAGAGGGTCGCAGAGGCCTTGTTAGAGGTATTCAGTAGGGTGGGTTCCCTAAGGAGGTATTAAGTGACCAGGATCGCAGTTTACCTCAGGTTTGATGAAAGAAATGTGTCGGCTAGTCGCCGTGAAGCAGCTTTTTAAAACCCCATACAACACGAAATTTAATTGTTTCTGCCATCGTGTCAATGGGGTTCTGAAAGGGATGTGGAGAAAAATGTGCCAAGAAAGTCCAAAGGACTGGGACCGCTATTTACCGGCGGCCCTGTTCGCCTACTGGCAGGTACGTCAGGCAAGTACATGGTTCTCCACATTTGAGCTACTGTATGATAGAACAATCAGGGGTCTCATGCAGGTGTTGAAAGACCTTTGGAAGGGCTGGAGCCTGCTGAAATACGTAACATGTATCAGTATGTCTTCGACTTTAGGAATAAATTAGAAGAGACAGGTCAACTGGACAGAGAGAGCGATTTCTCAAGGCCCAGGGTCGGCAAAAACGGTATTACGGCCGAAAGGCAAGGGATAGGAAGTTCAAGGTCGGTCATAGGGTTATAGTCATCCTACCGACGGATCTCAACAAGATGCTATTGCAGTGGAAGGGTCTCTACACCGTGAAAGAGGTACTTGGAAAAATAGACTACATGATTGAGGTGGGTGGCAAGACACGGATATACAATGCCAATCGTCTTAGGCTCTCCCAAGAACGAGAGGAGAACTAAAACCACGCGTGCGTCGGGTGAGAGGACTCCGATCAGAAAGAGCCAGAGAAAGCGCCCGGTAGAGCCGTCATAGAACCACATGGGGAGACAGAGGCGGGCGTGGTGGACGATGATAGCTTATTGGTCCTAGGAGAGTTGGGATGGGTTGAAACCAACAGAGATGTGGCGATTCGAACAGCGACAACAAGTGACGGGGTTGGTGAGATAGTCCAGTGACGTGTTTTCGGAGAGGCCCACGACCGATCTCGTGGAACATAAGATTGAGGTGACCACCGGGGACCCGGTACGGGTAAAGCCCTACCTTATCCCTTATACTCTTATGCTAAGAGGCAATAGATGTGGGAGGTGGTAGCCAAAATGCTGAAAGCAGGTGTCATTGAGCCGTCCAACTCCCCATACAATTCCCCGGTGGTTTTGGTGAGAAAGAAGAAGGGTGAAGTTAGGTTCTGCATAGATTTCCGGCGCCTTAATTCCATAACTAAGTTCGATAACGAGCCCATGGGGAACATAGAGGACATTCTGACAAGCCTACATGGGGTGAACCTGTTCAGTAAGATATATGTGAGCAAGGGATAATGGAAGATTGTGGTAAGGCGGAAGGGCAGGCACATGACATCATTCATGACGCCACGCGGATGCCACCGGTTCAGAAAACTTCCATTTGAAATGGTAAACGCGAGCGCTACTTTAACAGAATGGTGAGGAAGCTGTTGGGCGGCGCCTGGGACGTCGTCCATGTACGCTGTAAAACTAAGACCTGGACAGAGCATATAGGGACCCTCCGGGAGTTGTTCCGAAGACTCCGCGTCGCGGGACTGACGGGGAAGCCATCCAAATGTCAAATCGGGTTCCGGAGCGTTGAATTCCTTGGGTATAAGATGGGGGAGGGGAAGGTAGAAGTGGACGATGACAAACTTGAGCGGACCCGCGACACGGACCCTCCCCAGACGAAGCGACAGGTTAGATCATTTCTGGGTTTGGCGGGATATTACCGCAAGTTTGTTTCAAATTTCGCGGAGGTGGCGGTACCCCTTACCGACCTGACAAAGAAGGACCAACCGAATAAGGTGAAATGAGGACCTCATCAAGAGAGATCCTTTAGGCATTGAAAGACTTGTACAGGTCGCCCATCCTTCGTCTACCGGACTTTTCCAGGCCCTTCCTGGTGCAAACCGACGCATTTGACACGGAGGCGGGGGCCGTGTTGTTACAGGAATACACTGATTGACGGCTCCCTGTGGCATATGCTAGCAAGAAATTATTGCAAAGGGAGCGAAACTACTCGGTAATAGAGAGAGTGTCTCGCGATCGTCTTCACAATAAAAAAGTTTCAGACCTTTTTGTACGGCCGCGAGTTCTTACTGCACACTGACCACACGGCCCTGTCCTATATTCAAAGGTGTAAGACTGAGAGCAGTAGAATCACGAGGTGGTCGCTCCTGCTCCAGAACTACAGTTTTAAAACTGAGAGGATTAACCCTTTACCTAACCTGAAAAGCAAACGACACTTGCAAAAATAATTCTTGAATAACTAATTTTTTTCATTTTTTGTCTCAAAAACATAGGTTATGACCCCTCGTTGGAACGAGCTCGACGAGCTCGTTCCAACGAGGGTTCATAACCTATGTTTTTGAGACAAAAAATGAAAAAAATAATGAAAATAGCGCTGGTCGGTTTTGGCCGTTACGTTGGGTAAAGGATTAAGGGATGTGAAAATGTGGCGGCTGACTACCTCAGTCGCCAAGCCGAAGCATGATAAATTTGGGGAAAGGGTGTAAGGAGCCAAGGGTCAGTCACCGAGGAGGGTACAATGGGGCCCTTACCCCGATTAGTGGTGGCAAAAACACCTGGTAAAGCTATACTCTGTAGGTTAACCCCTCTGTCGCATGTGCATGGACGGGACATTTGTGTTTGGGTGAGTGCGGAATTAGCTGCTTAACCCGTCTGCCGCATGTGCGTGGACGGGAAATCTGTGTTTGAGGGAGTGTGGAGTCATACAACGTGGTATAAGGGACCAAGGGTCGGTCACCAAGGGGGGAACAATAGGGACCTTACATCGATTATTAGTGGTACAAGTGCCCGGTGGAGATATACACCGTATGTAAACCCACAAGGCGGGAACATGTGGTGGAGTGTGTACCGTGGGAGTTATTAGCGGGGATTAATAATGGCCGACGCATGAGCCCGGTCGTGAGCCCTGCAATTATAAGAAGCGACTATAAATAAACTACATGTTATGTGTACAATTGCATGGGAAGTGAGAGGACCACCAGGAGCTGACGAACAACAAGAGACAACCAGGCGACAGCATTGAACGCGGAAAGAACTCGAACTTTCGGTGTGAGGAACATTCATCAGTGATTTGTTTTGTGTTGTGTATATATTTTCATGGAGTGTTCTTGATGTGTACACGTGAGTATATACATAATAGTGTTTTGTTTTCGTTAAATTATATTCAGATGATACCCATCGGTTATATTTTTGAATATCAAGTCACTGACACTTCAAGATGACGAATCTGCCCCAACACAACCACAATACCGCGAGATGAAGTGGCGTATGTTCACCCAAAAGCCCGGCTGTCCTCTCCAAATACGGCCGAGCTCTAGAGTGATCATAAATCTCGCATATCTGCCCTATCGTGTTGTGAGATTCGGTAGCAGACTTCCAGGAACCAGTGGTACCTGCTGTCAAGTCTATGAGTTGATTACAGATTTGCTTCGTGTTCTATCATGTCAACCTTCATTTTGATGTATAATCTGTGTATATTTAATTTGAATTTAAGGAATATCAGAGGTGGGAATTTCAAAATAAACAAAATTGTTTTACTGATATATCACCTTAAAGACGATGTACTTATTCGTAGATTGGCCTGAGTTTATAAATTGCATTCATGGATGAATCTGGAACCACTGGCTTTACAGCATCATAAATTATTTATCAGTGACCTCGAATGTTGTTCGTGCTTGTAGGGTTATCTTGACAGAGCAGGCCTTTACAAACAACGGCGAATCTGAGCTCAGCAGTATTGTGATCAATAATGCATTGATAAAAGCAGCAGACTGGAACAATAATAAATGAATTGCATGGCGAAGAAACAAGATTGTTACCACGCACTGCGTGGCCACAAAACAACGCAGAGACTTCCAAAGACTTCAGTGTGGCTTGCGACGGAACCTCCGGCCAAAAAACATCACCATCTCCAGACATCATCTCAAAAACTCCTCTGAACGCATCTCATAAAGTTTTCTTGATCAAATCGAAGACTGGCGACTTGATACGGTTTGTTGAACAACAGTGTTGCGATTCAGGAAAGTACAGTTCGGTTGGACGGAAAATTTCATTGCCATCCGATTGTTGTGGTGGAGTTTAGTGACGTACTTTTCAGGCATTTGGGAACAAATCTGGATCGAATCTTCTGTAGAAAGGACAGTGAGTATATCCGAAAATATATCAGAAGTGTGAAAAACAGTCCACAAGCATATATTGCACGTGTTACTTCCTCGGTTTGATTGGGCACTGAGGATAACAAAACACATTGACCATTGAAGATGACGCGCAAATGCAAAACACGTGCAGACGTTACATAACACTCTACAAGTACTGTACAGTTATGTCCAGAAATGTCTGATGTGTCAAGTGCCCTCTATATATAGGGTAGCGACGAGAGGGGAGGGGGTGCAATTGGGGCTTTTTGGCAGATAATATGGTTCTGGAGTCAGAAAGAGGTGTGTGTGTGGAGGGGGGGGGGGGGGGGGGTCTAGAAAAATGTTGGAAACAAATGGAGACTCGGAACTAAATGAAAATAAAAGCAAAGTTGTATCCGTGGGCCTTAAAGTGGAACCAACTCGAAAGTGGAGAGTGGGGTGTTCTGTATTCCGGAAACTTCTTGATGTCAGAAAGACAGGTGACTACGAGTACTTAGGGATGAATATAAACACTACGGTGAGAGGTATCTACCGAAACCACACGAATAAACTAACTGTGAAGGGGAAGCGAATCCTTTTTCAAATCAAACTTATAGAGAGGAACAGCTTCAATGAGGTTTTTGTAACGACACTGATCTAACCCCGCCTAGACCTTCCCTCTGCGCCGACGCTCTCGGCCCAAACTCACTTACAAGAAGTGAGTTCCAGCAGACAGCCTCGCACAGAAGTCAAGCAAGATCTAGCCGTACACAAATTTGTTGTCTGGGGTTTCTGCAGGTTCGTTCCTAAATAGGAATTAGTTTCCTTTCTCAGTCACCTAGGACTGTCACAAACGTTTAACGCTGCCTTGGCACCCCTCTTGCGCCGTTGCTCTCGGCCCGAATCCACTTATAAGTAATGAGTTCTAGCCGACAGCCCCGTCGCAAAAGCCAATCAAGGGTAATCATACACATAGGTGAATTTAAAGGGCATGTTTCAAATCCACCATTGGACCGCGTTTAATGATAAAAAAAATGATAATATCCCGTCAAGGGCTCATTGAAAGGGCTATAAGCTGAAAAAACCCAAACAACAACAAATGGCGAAAGATTTATATATATATATATTAATTTAACCTTTATTACAATTCCCCCTATTACTATTTCAACTTCGGAGGAAGTCACATGGAATTTTGGATTTTCATTTTTCATACTTCAACTGGCATGTACAACTACATCTCCACTCTATAGGTGGAAACAAATTTATTCTACCGTCTATTAGGTATTCACTTTTCAGGCCATAACCACTGTTTCGATCACCAAGTCCCACTTCCCCGGCAAAAGAGTTACATACCAAACATCGATGATTTTTATAAATATTACGGCTGATACCACCCTTGGCTAAAGAAGGGGAGTGCTCATAAGTCGGAATCCAGGTTCCAACGTCCAAAACTCTCCCTCATCAGAAGAGCTGCAAATCAAAATGTCTGCAATTATTCACAACTGCTACCACCCTTGGCTAAAGAAGGGGAGCTCTACACAGGTCAGAACCAAAAGTTCCAACACCCAAAACTCTCTACCGGCGGAAGGGTTACGCCAACAATCGTATAAAAGTTTCATATCAAGAGCTGTTCAATCAGAATCCCTCGCGCTCACAAATTTTGTCTAAACATCAAAAATTTAGGCCGTTACACCAAACAGCCTGCCCGTCGTATCTCACCTTCTTCCCTCTTAAATAAAAATACGCATATTCAAAGGGTAGAATCGTGCCGATGAATGTGACCATAAAATTCCGTAAAGTTGCCAAATGGAAGGGGCGGGGTTTCAAATCTAGCGACCCTCCGAAACTCGTCGTACGCCGAATTTCATCGATTAGACCGAGGCATCTCACAACTAAATAAGATGCATCGGACTAATCGTGAATAAACTTGTCTTTTTACTAAATTAATAGAGCCGTCATTGGGAATTCGGCGTAGGACGAGGATCAGAAATCCATGATATAGTGACCGGCCCCGATGGGGAGTTAATCTGGAGGAGAGTACAAAAGTACAACCTACCTCTATGAAGTCCCGATGTGTTCTCCAAAAGTATTGGGAGTCAACCCAATCACTTCGACTTCCAGATCACCAATAATCCGTGCGTGTTCACATTGATTACCGCATGAGTTGTTTCACCTCGACGATCAACAAGAGACAATCAGTCGACGTGGAAATTAACCCATTTTTCTATCTCTCACTAATGTGTGCGGAAACTTAAGGTCACCACAAAGTGATTTAACACTTTCAATATCGAAGCGACCAATTCGCCTTCATACACCAGATTCATGCACACTCACCTACACATATATATATATTTATATATATACATATTTATAGGCTTGTGTGCACATATCCTATGTATGGTAATTTCTTATATATATTTTCCTTTTTTCTTACATTTTCGCGGGGACAATAATTTGAGAAATGGTGGGTGTACCAAGTATTACATGTGGTACGGAAGTTATACCTCTAAACCAAATGGCTTTAAAGAACTTGGGAACCCTAGAGAACGATGCAGGTCGATGGATGACGGAGTCGAGTTATGCCGCTGCGCCAGATGCAATGAGGGGTGAGGTTGGGTAGATGAGGACACAATGGACTTAAACCCTTTCCAACTACGGTTATCGTGACGTGTTAACGTCACATAGAATCAGGCTTTTGCGACGCCAAACGCAATCGTTAAAAGTCGGAGTACGTAATATTATGTACCGGAGTCACAACGCACTGGAATTTTCGTGCGCAATATTACGTACCGTAGTCGCAAAGGATTAATGAAACTCTGCTATCTAAACTGTTTGGTAGGGAAATCTTCCCGATAGCCGATGATGTAAATTAATGTTCTGGAATATTTGAAATTCAAACACAAAGACAAGGTGGATTGTCCGACTGAAGGAGTTAATAGAGAACTATTCAATAGAGATCTTGGAACAACCCAGGATAAAAAATCGCCAGAGAAAGAGTCATGGTGGATTGTGACCTAGATTGGCGAAAAAGGGGTTAAAGCAAAGATATTTTTAGGTAAAGAGAAGCCAGGTTTTGAAGAGTACCTTAATGACACCCCTGGGAGGGTCACTGTTGTTCAAGATGAAGTCGAGGTCTTTGGAGCTCAGGAAATAAACTGGGAAAGACAACGAAAAGGAGTGCCAGACCCTGACGTAGTGGCGATCCTGGAACACTTTCTATTAAAATGTCCAAAATACCAGTCTTACAGAATAAGATTCACCGGGAGTACGATGGGTAAGTGGGATGGGAGAATGAAGGACATTTTGTTAGTAGATGACACAAAGGAGAGGGTTAGTACGCTTATTAGAGAGATTGGGAAGAATGGGGTACGGAATGTCATCAAGCAGTTCGTCTCCGAGTGTTTGGAGAAGAGAAGAGGCGTGAGGATAAGAAGGCATTTTGGGAGCACTGGACAAATCAAGACCTTCCCACATGAGAACTGCAACAAATCACCGGTCGGCCAAAGTGTTATTATTACGATGCTGAGTCAAAAAAGAAAGTATAATAAACTTTGAGGAGCAATTTCTTTTAGTATTATCGACTTTAATCCCAAACAAATTATTGTAAGTTCGAGCCCAGCTATATGGATTTGCATAATGTCATGTTCGTACTGTTGCCAGCGTCACGTCAGGACGTCGCAATTCAGACATGGGGTGAAATGAAAAGTTCATACATGCAGTCAATAGCGTGTATGTCCACCGTTTGCCTCTTGTTTGGCAAGAGACATCGACGGCGCATGAACCTAGTCTCTGGATGTCACCCTGTGGTATTGCGTTCCACTCCTGCCTTAGAACATTTACGTAAATCGCCCAACGTCTGAAGATCGTGAAGTCTTACCCGACGGTCCACTTGATCCCAAAGATGCTCGATTGGCGACAAATTTGGCGAAAGTGTGGGCCAGGGACGAATTTTGATACTCTGTTCCTTAAGAAAGTCACGACAGATATGCGTCACGTGACATCGGGCATTGTCTTGCTGGAATAACTGCAATCCGACGTTAGCGTTGAACAACGGAACAACAACAACACCATTAAAAATTTGGTCCCTATATCGCTGTCCATTCAGATTACCATCGATGAAGATCAACTGCGTGCGATGCTGCAAGCAAATTCCTGCCCAAACCATTACAAAACTCCCGCAGAAACAGTCGCATTCCAGCAGAAAACCGTTCTCGTCGGCGATACACTCTTGCCCTACCATCAGCGCGCCGTAGACAAAATCGTGATTCATCACTAAAAAGAACTGTGCTCCAACGCTACTGAGTCCAGCGAACACGCTGACGTACCCATTCCATTCTGAAGGTACGATGACGTTGGGTAAGGATTGGTCCGTGGTATGGATGCCTACTTCGGATACCGTGTTCAGCGAGTCTGTTGCTGACAATTTGTGCACTGATTCTGTTGTTAGTTCTACCAGGAGTAATTTCTGCTGCCCTCGTCGCCCCGTCGAGCGAACCCGCAAGTGAGACGTCCTGATGTGTCAGTTTTGTGCAGGGGTCGTAACTGTTGGTCGACCTGAACGCGGTCAGCCGGCAGCAGATCCAGTGGTTCTATACCTTCCAATGAGATGGTACATAGTGGCCACAGTGACTCCGAACTCAGCGGCGAGCTCATCTGGAGGTATCCCAGCCTCATGCATACCAATGGCACGTAACCTCTGATTTTCGATTAACCTTGGCATTTTTTAAAATGTCGGAAGACAAAAAACTAGCGTGTTTTCTCAATAATCCAGGCTCTCTAGCACAACATAACACAAAAAAATCGACGGTCACCCATTCAATTTGACATTCTCGGGTAGCACGTGCTATTTTGAAATCCGTAGCCAAATTGTATACGGTTGGGTGGACAACAACAACATGTCATTAAACTCTTTGTACGATTTCTTGTCCACAAACATGCAACATTAGAAGTATTATATTTCATCCTTTATGCTATTTTTTCACATTTGTTTCTATCATACTTTCTTTTTTGACACAGTATATATGCAGCTGTGTGAACGCACACAGTTGACCGTATATGGGACTTGGCAGTTTCTGAAGACAATGTTGACCGCGGTATTTAATCTTTATACTCTGAATGATTAACGGTAACTCACTGGATTATGTATAGTTATGTTGAAGTACTATTTTGTTTACAAAATGAATAATTATTTAATCAAACATCAACTTTGGTTGACTAATTAATGAATTGGAATATAGCATGTGTTAATTGATTACAATTCAGATCTTCCGTAGAAATCGTCTTTTTAGTTCCCGTTGATTGGTTAAAAGGTTTCTAGGTTTGACGTCATTGTTGTGTACTAGTTACAATATACCCGGCAGTTTTGATTAACGAAATTTGATGATTGATGAAAATATTTTTTGATTGTTTTTGATTTCTGAAATAATTATCTGATTTTGAGAATTATAATTTGATCGAGATATTGATGTTTATTGAACAGTTATTTAAGTTGTTGTGACTTTCGGAATAGAAATTAGATGTGAAATGAATGACACTAAAAGGAAAACAAAGAAAATTAACTACGCCAAATTGAACAGATGTGAAATAGAAATGGATGATGAATCAGTGCCAGTATCACGGACAGTTGCGCTGGATTCAGAACAAAATAAGGTTCCCGTTGCTCTGTCTTCTCTTGGAAGTGAAACCATGGTTGTTAATAGAGACGAAAGTTCCGATTCTTGTCAGGAAGGTGATAACACTAACAGCTCAGAAACAGATGATGATGAGATCAGGGATTTACAAATCCAACTCAAACAAATATGAAGGAGAGAGAGAAGAAATCAAGACATGAGAAGAAGAAACAAGATTTGAAAGAAGAGATTGATCGACTGTCCAGGAAAGCTGAGAAGTCTGAGGGTTCATATCAAAAGAAAGGTGAGAAGAGACATTCTAAGAAATCTGGTATTCCAATGTTTAAATCCGCAAACAGGCCAAAAGATGAGATTATTGAGATTAAGGATTTGAGAACATTAAAAAATTTGAACGATAAAGTTGATGATTTAATGTACAATTTAGGAACTAAAAAACCTAACAGTAAAGCTCAGTCTATTGGTAGCATTGTTGATGAGAATTCATCAGGTTGTGACCTTCTGAATCTACCGATACAGAGAGTGAGTTAGAGTCACTGGCAAAAGCCTCTAAATATTATAGTAATAATCCAGTAAAAAAAAGTTCCAGAAAGGTTCAATCAGGTATTATGTCAAAGCCCAGTGAAAGTGTCAAGTTGAGGTGTAAGTGGCCTCAATCCGAATTAAATTTTGAATACACGAGTAAAGCACCGGTTGATTTTATCAATTTAAATTTCTTTGAATTTACAGCTGGAGAGCTGGAGATTATAAGAAATCATGATACTCCAGCCATTGAAAGAGAAGGTAGATTGGAGTTGTTAAATAAAATTTATTATTATGGAGTTGATTTTGACTGGAAAGTACTTTTGAATTTTTATGCAGCCTGGCTAAAATTGATAGAAAAAGGTGAGAAATTGTGGGGGATGATACCACAATGTTAGAAGTTAGAATGCTAATTGGTCAAAAGGCTATTCCTAAAAAGTCAGCTTCATTTGGTTATAGAAAGGAAACTTTTAAAAAGGGGGATTATACCAGCAGTACAGGTACGACTGATCAAACTTGGTATTGCCCTTTATACCAGAGAAACCGATGTGGTTTTAAATATTCTCATATTGTTGGTGATAACTCACTGGATTATGTATAGTTATGTTGAATACTTATATGGCTCTAACATCCTGCTGATGGGCTGATGCAGTTCCTTTATTTGCTGATGGTTGGGGTATTTGCGTTTTACAGGAGACCCCGTTGGATTGAGCTGAGCAGACTTCCAGGAATCGTTGATGCTGTCTGCTACCAACACGGTTAGTTGAACGCATATACTTCTCGTATTCTCATCAAACCTTTATTTTGCTGTATATTTTGTGTATATTTTGTGTATATTTAAATCGCATATATAAAGCAGGAGATCCACCAGGCATCGCCCTAGCATCGCGCCACTGGACTGAAAACTGCAAAGTTTTTTGGAAGGTGGCCTCAACGGGAGTCGATCGCGGATCTACGATACCCTATTACCTGGCCATAAATGCTCTGCCACCATACCAGCTGAGCCAACGACAACCCGAATATATTTAATACATATTTTTGGAATATCTGCCTTTGGAATTTCAAAGTAAACTAGTTTTCCTTTCTTTCTTGTGCATAGAACCTTAGGAGATGAATGATTTTGCAGAAGCGTCGTCTGACGGGATGCGTAAATCACTTGCACGTTCATATACTGTTAAACAGTAGGGGATATTTGATAAAAGTGAGATATATACTACTCAAAGTTTGCTAAGCACCACATATTTGACACATCATTTTGGAATTTGCTTGTGACATATTTGCGATACATTTGGTGGATATGATTAAGGAATGTATTGAGATGGTCCCCATTGTTTACATTAGCTCTCCTGCCAGGCAGACTTTTCGTGACAGTCATGGAAATCATGTACCCCTTGATTTTCATGATGTTTTCGTGTACTGTCTGCATGTACATGACATATGCAGGGTATTCAATCTCCATTTTAACACAAACCCTTGTGATTTAATAATGGAATATGGCAAATGCAAATGTAAGAAGACATTTGTCTGAAGCAGAAATGTGGCGGGCTGTTTGAATGGTGGAACAAGGGGCTACGCATCGTCAGGTTGGTGCAGTCCTTGGTGTGCACCATACGCTGATCACCAGATCCTGAGCAAGATTTTAGCAGTATGGCACACCAGTAAGACGGCATGGTGATGGCAGACACAGGGCAGCATCTGCAGCTGAAGACCGGTTTTTGATCATCCAGGCCCCTAGGAACCACTTTGCAACAACAACCCAGCTTCGCAGTGACCTTCAGAATACATCCGGGGTAAATGTTTCGACCCAGACTATCTGGGCAAGGTTGCCCGAAGGTGATCTCCGATCGAGAAGACTATCTATTCGCATTCCGCTGCCCCAGAACCACCGCCAGACACGATATGAATGGGCCATGGACCATGTTGGATGTACCAGAGAAGATTGGCGACTTGTCCTTTTTACAGAAGAGTCAAGGTACTGCCTAGACTACACAGATGTGCGTTCTGGGGTACGGAGAAGTACAGGAGAGCGATTCCATGTAGCCAACATTGCTGGACATGACCGATGTGGTGGGTCAATAATGGTCTGGGGCGGCATCATCTGAAATGGACGTACAGAGCTCGGTGTCCTTGACCGTGGTACATTGACTTCACAGCGGTATATTGATGAGATCCTGGATGCCCACGTCAGATTGTATGCAGGTGCTGTTGGTGATAGATTTATTTTGATGGACGATAATGCTCGTCCTCATGTTGCCTATGCTGCCCGGGAGTATCAACGGGGAGTGGGGGGGGGGGGGAGGATTGAGCGTATGGACTGGCCAGCAAAATCCCCTGGCCTCAATCCAATCGAACATGTCTGGAATGAATTGCAGCTTGCAATTTCAGCCCGTCCAGTCAAGCCAAGAAGTGTCCAGGAGCTTGGTGCCATGATGGTCCAAGAATGGAACAACATCCCACAAAGGACCATCACGAACCTGATTGGGAGCATGAGAAGGCGTTGTCAATCTGTAAAAAACAGTAATGGGTCTCCTACTCGATACTGAACCCATACCAGTTCGCTCCGTTAACTTTTTGGCAAATTTGAAAAATTTCCTCTTTTACCAATAATATCCATTTTCCATGGTTATCGTATTCAAAATCTAAAAAATAACGTCAAACACAAACAAAATCTCAATTTCTGTACTTAAATCATTAAAGATGTAATTAAATAAAAAATATATACACTTTTCATAGCAATATTTCAACTAAAACGTAATATTTATTTATTATTTATTGATGTTTAAGGTCACATACTTATGCACAATGGCTAATCGTGACCATGACAGTTTTACGGGTGGAGGAAGCCGGAGTACCCGGAGAGAAACACCAAGCAACGACGCGCAGCTGTCAGCTCTCCAACATCGTAACTCGGAACTCTGCACCGCGGCACAGGCAGGGTTAGAGTGGTTGAAGACATGAGCACCATCGACGTGCAGTACGCCTTAGTACACAGCGTCGTCGTGCCTCCATGTAGGCAATTGGGGTTAAGTGCCTTGCCCAAGGACAAAACGCGGGAGCGCGAATCGGTCGCTGAAATGGTCACCCATCCAACTACTAACCGCGCTCGACGTTGCTTACTTCCGTGAAACTAAAACGTAAAACAGGTACTTGGATATACTTGGTGCTTAGCAAACTTTGAGTAGTATATGAAGAAATATATTTATATTTTCATCAAAAAGACATTTGAGGCATTGTACTGTGACATCTGGTGAATGATTTAGTTGGGTGTCTGACAATCACACATTCCATGCACTGTGCTATAAAAGACATGGGCTGTCAGTCAGAGAATTTACCACATTCAGTCCAAGACCTCACTACCTTGTAAATCCTCATCGGTTCGCGAGATTAGTGTAGATCTGACGTGGCATACTCCTCACCAAACCTCCAATATCAGCATGCCTGATGTTATTCCATTCTCCCTGCAGTGCAGCGGCGAGTTCCTGGACATTGGTAGAGGGATGTTAGCGTTGTCGTAGGTGCCTGCCAAGCATATCACAGACGGGCTCGATTGGAGAAAGGTTTGGACTTTGTGCTGGCCAAGGCAGTGTAATGATGTTCTGCTCCTGAAGGAACTCTGTAGCGACATGGGCCCTGTGTGCTCTTGCACAATTCATCTTGGAAAATGAATCGACGGCCGTGACGTCGTGCCAATGGCACCACATGAGCTGCTAGCATGCTGTCACGGTAGTACTGCCCTGTGACACGCCCTTGGATGACACGTAATGCTGTTCTGCTTGTCGTGGTTATGACTCCCAACACCATAACCGATCCACCACCAAAACGATCGTGCTGCCTAACGGTTACGTTATGGTATTGTCCCGCCGCCGCCACACTCTGTTTCGCCTGTCGTTGAAGTCGAGAGTGAACATCGATTCATCGGAAGACATGACGTTCCTCCACCGATGATTGCCCCAGCGCTGCCGTGCTCCACACCAATTACGCCTTGCTGTGATGTGACATTCAATTAAACGTGCAATTATTCGAGGTCGTCGAGCGTACAAATTCCAGCTGCGTATGCGATTTCTGATAGTCTGACCACTGACTCGCACACCTGTCACTTGGTGCAGCTGCTGTCCAATCCCTGGGGCACTTTGATGACGGTTACGTAATGCTGTGGTTCGGATGAAACGATGCTGGTAAGCAATCGCCCTTGTTCGACCTGACCGACAACCGTCATCAACATTGACTGCCTGACGGTAGCCTAACCACAACCTGCTAATCGCCGACTGAGTAACGTTGAAAATCCGAACCACTGCAGTCTGTCTGTTGCCAGCTTCCATCATGCCAACGGCACGTAAACGTTCGTCACGTGTCAGTCTTCGCACACGTCAAAAGTTACGTTTCGACCAGAAACAATTGATGAACGAGTTTATAACGAGAAAAGAAGGATGAGACTGAAGAAAAAGCCCGTCCAGTACAAATGAAAATTTCAAAACGAACCCCGCAGATATTAACGCCGCGCTCGTGCGAAAAATCTGCATGAGGTTTTCGTTGGCCGGTGACATTCATGATCCACATATTGGTAACATTTTGATGTGTCCAGTCACGCGTATCCAATACCATTTTCCGAAACTATCAACATCAGTTTGGATATCCCCTACTTTTTTGAGTAGTATATATAGTTTCTGAATAATGTTAAGTGCATATACAGTTGTGTACAGCACTCACAGCTGACACGGGTAAAGGGCATGAGAATTTCTGTCGACACAAATGACTGGAGTTTATCAAGTGTGTTCGTGCCCAGTACTCTTAACTGACCGTCTTGTACATTGACCCATGTGATGATGTAATGTCCGTGCGAACTGTTTACTGAAGTATTTGTGTTTCACGGGATACACCTTTAGACTGGAATTGAATACCTAATTCAAGACCAGCCCAAACAGAAAAATGTAAGGCATGAATCGTACTCTGCTTGTAGGAAAAGCGAACTACGGGACGAGTGAATCGAAACATAGGTGGTGGTCTTTTGAGGGCTAGACTGGTTCCAGGCATACAGTGCAGCCGCTGTGGACTGATCACTTTCCACGTGTGGGCAAAATTTCCGCAGATGCAAAAAAATATTAGATTCCAAACACTTATTATAGGAATAATCACCAAAGATTTAATTAATGAAGCACCGGGTCCAACCCGGTGCTTCATTAATTAAAATTTTGCTGATGAGGATTTTATTACCTGGTATACCCGTGCGTGGACATCACTGCCTTCGCGTGGGATTATGACCAGTCCACGGCGACTGTACTGTACATTCTTCTAACTTGTTGATATTGTTTTGTCTTCATAAATGTCTGCGCAGCAGCATTTTTTCAAGACACATACCTAGTAAACCCATGCTTGAACATCACTGCCCACTCATAGATACGACTAGTCTGTAGTGTGGTAGTATCGTATTTCTGACAGAATTAGACTAGTGGCTTGAGAGCTTGCTCCGGTGTATGTATAATTTTGTACAACAAAACTCGTCCTACGCGGAGTGGGTTGTGGTGGGAGAGGACGGGGTATCCTCCCACAAGAATAATTGTTCATGGCAATCAACATCGACTTGTACATTTCATATCACAAGGCGATGACCTGGCCGTTGACAACTTTGCGTCTGTACACTCAGTATCGCAGCACTAGAGCTTTTCAGTAATTATTAGAAAAATTGCGCGCGTGCGCGGGAATAAGCGGAAACATTAATGGAGAAATGACGTAATTGATTTTCCGATATTTTTATTGAACGTGAAAACTCAGAAAAAAAAACTCTCTTGTCAAAACACTTGTAATTCGCAATGTGTTAATTCACTGCTGTCGATCGAGAAAGAAGGAGAAACCCATTCCCTGCCAAAAGTTTTAACGGAGATTTTTGTAATACGTAACTTATTTATCCAACTGCATAGATACAGAAAAAGAGGGGTTCACCCCTTCCAGCAGGTTTGTCAGAAATTAGGTGTGGTTCAAAATTGACTAAGATTATTTTATTTTATTTCAAAGAGGAGACCGGGCATTTTACACAAAGTTCATTGAATTGTTTCATTTTTTTAGCTCAACTTGACAAAGTCAAGCTGAGCTATTGCCATCACTTCTCGTCCGTCGGCGTACGTACGTACCTGCGTTAGTACGTTAGTACGCACGTCCACAATTTCCTTTGGCACACCTCACAGGTCGCATTTATGATCAGATTACTTTGAAACTTGGTATGCTTGTTTGGGATGACCTCTAGATGGGAGCTATCGATTTCCTTCAATTTCTGTCAAAAAATGTTGCCGTGGCCAACGTTCTTAGAACTTAGTTTAGTCAAACCACAATATTTCCCTTTGGCACACCCTACAGGGTACATTTATGATTTGATTGTTTTGAAACCTGGTATGCTTGTTTAGGGTTACCTCTAGATGGGAGCTATCGATTTTCTTCAATTTCCGGCAAAAAATGTTGCCGCGGCCAACGTCCGTAGAACTTAGTTTAGTCAGACCTCAATATTTCCCTTTGGCACACCCTACAGGGCACAGTTATGATCAGATTGCTTTGAAACCTGGTATGATTGTTTGGGGAGACCTCTAGATGGGAGCTGTCGATTTTGTTCAATTTCCGTCAAAAAATGTTGCCGCGGCGAACGTTCGTAGAACTTAGTTTAGTCAGAAGACTCAATATTTCCCTTTGGCACACCCTACAGGGTACATTTATGATCGGATTGCTTTGAAACCTGGCATGCTTGTTTGGGGTGACCTCTAGATGGGAGCTGTCGATTTTCTTCAATTTCCGGAAAAACATGTTGCCACGGCCAACGTTCGTAGAACTCAGTTTAGTCAGACCTCAATATTTCCCTTTGGCACACCCTACAGGGCACATTTATGATCAGATTGCTTTGAAACCTGGTATGCTTCTTTGGGGAGACCTCTAGATGGGAGCTCTCGATTTTCGTCAATTTCCGTCAAAAAATGTTGCCGCGGCCAACGTTCTTAGAACATAGTTTAGTCAGAAGACTCAATATTTCCCTTTGGCACACCATACAGGCCATATTTATGATCGGATTGCTTTGAAACCTGGCATGCTTGTTTGGGGTGACCTCTAGATGGGAGCTATCGATTTTCTTCAATTTCCGTCGAAAAATGTTGCCGCAGCCAACGTTCTTAGAACTTAGTTTAGTCAGACCACAATATTTCCCTTTGG
This sequence comes from Pictodentalium vernedei, assembly GCA_031216915.1. NCBI lineage: Eukaryota > Metazoa > Mollusca > Scaphopoda > Dentaliida > Dentaliidae > Pictodentalium > Pictodentalium vernedei. The sequence goes on along the minus strand of CM062297.1, from coordinate 231,087,328 downwards.
CTCACCCTACAGGGCACATTTATGATTAGATTGCTTTGAAACCTGGTATGCTTATTTAGGGTGATCTCTAGATGGGAGCTGTCGATTTTCGTCCATTTCCGTCAACAAATGTTGCCACGGCCAACGTTCTTAGAACTTAGTCTAGTCAGACCACAATATTTCCCTTTTGTACACCATACAGGGCACATTTATGATCGGATTGCTTTGACACCTGGCATGCTTGTTTGGGGAGACCTCTAGATGGGAGCTATCGATTTTCTTCGGTTTCCGTCAAAAAATGTTGCCACTGGCAATCACCTTCAGTTAACTTAGTAAAAACTTAGTGCACTTAAGAATCAATATTTCCCTTTGACACACCCTGCAGGGCACATTTATAATTGGGTCGCTTGCAAACTTGGTGAGATTGTGTGGGGTGACATCTACATGGGAGCTGTCGATTTTCTTCCATTTCTGTCAAAAAATGTTGACCTTTGAACTTAGTTTAGCCAGACCTCAATATTTCCCTTTTTTCATTTCCATAAAAAATTATTGCCGTTATCACCAACCTTTGAACTTACTGCATTTGTGCATCAACTTATCCCTTTTGCACTCTATTAGATGAAACATATTTTATTTGTTATAACAAAAGGGATTGGATAACAAGTGCCTAGCACTTAGATTATATCCTTTCCGTAATATACATCTGAAAATTACACATTATGTTTACAAATATTTATAAGAAGTTATAATGTGCATATAATGGCAAGAGAAACATGTGTATATATTGATACAATATTGTGTATGTACACAGTTCGAAATAAAGCCTAACGGGTATTCAACTTCACAAGAGTCAGAGCAGAGAGATGAGAGGGAGAAGAGAAGAGAAGTGAGCTACCACTCTACAACACTGTTGGTTTTAAATTACATACCAACGGGTCATATTTCAACACAACCACGAATATCCAGCGGAGCCCCATACCAATGTTATAACCCGTACATGCAGGACAAACATGCGGGAAGTCATGTGTGAAGGAAACAGAGGTGGACACGAGTTCATATTATAGGTCATTTGACTAAGATGTTGTGAGTCATATCTGCTCGGTTGTCGTCTTATCTAAAACCGCTTCGTGGCCTTGATAAAATTTTGTACACTTCGAAAAAGGTGGATGTTGACGGATTCCGGTAAGTTTGGAATACCATAAAGAAGATCATTGACCGATCTTATTGTAAGATGCGCAAGATTTCTCTGTAAGACTAGTCTTTCATTTGAATAGTTACTACAGTTGAAAAAGTAATGGTTCACATCTTCAGCCTCGTAACCACAAGAACATCTTGGTGTGTTATGAATATAGTTGGAGTATTTATCACAATTTAGGTCGCTGCAAGAATTCCTCAGCTTGCAGTGTATAATATTGACGGCCCTATCGCCATTATTAAAGTACTTAGGTGGTTTACAATTGCCTCCATCAAAATATTTGACAAAGTTGTTCAGTGAACTCGACTGTCTTACTTCTAAAGGTAGTGCATTCCATTCCGAGATACACGAGGGGATGAATGAGCGCTTATATGTTTCCGTGTATGTGAGTGGTAATTGAAAGTTGGAATGGGACCGGGTGCTATACGGGGAAATGTCCTCAAAGGTTCGTGGCAATAAGTCAGAGAGGTATGTAGGGGCCTGGTTATTTACAATTTTAAAAAACGTTATCATTTTGTGGAGATGACGCCTCTGCCCAAGGGTTTCCCAACCAAGTTCTGCATATAGAGCAGATACCGGGGTTGATCTTGTTAGACCGGATATTATTCTCGCTGCATCCGTGTGGATTCTATCCAATTTGGTAAGTAGGCAAACCGGTCCACCGGCCCACACCACGTCTGCGTATTCAACGATCGGGAGTATGAATGATTTGTATAGCGTCTCTAAGCTTTTTCGACCTAGGATATACTTTAATTTTCTTAACTGAGATAGCCTGGAATTAGCCTTTTGGCATAATCTGTTAATTTGGGCATGCCAGTTTAAGTCTCCCTGTAAGGACAGGCCAAGGTGGGTGTGAGACTTTGTGAGTTCAAGTGGCGTGTCACCAAACATCACAACAGTACTTAGGTTAACACGTTTTTTGGTGAATAAAACGGTTTCGGTTTTTGATGGGTTAAATGTAACAAGCCACGTGTTTGCCCATTCGGAAACAGCCGCAAGGTTTTCATTAGACATTGAAACAATGTCAACCAGTTCAAATCCACTTTCTGTTATACTTGTATCATCTGCAAATAATCTACAGGCGTCCGGTGAATCTAAGTTTTCAGTAATGTCATTGATGTATATAAGAAAGAGGAAGGGCCCTAAGACAGATCCCTGGGGAACTCCATAATTAACAGGTAAGTACTCAGAGGGAGTTGCGTTAACAGTTACCCTTTGTTTACGATCTGACAAATAGCTTTTGGTCCACTCGATGAGTGGGCCAGATATACCGTTTTGTTTCAGTTTGTAAATTAACCCTTCATGCCAAACCCTATCGAATGCTTTTGATATGTCACAAAATACTCCAAGAGAAAACTGGTTCCTATCAAAAGCTAAACAGAGATTATGATATATTTCAATGAGCTGATAAACGGTGCTATGTTGGGGTAGGAAGCCAGACTGATATTTAAAAAATAAATTATTAGCACAACAGTGTTCATACATTTGGTTAAAAACAATCCTCTCCATAACTTTGCTGACACAGCTTAGGAGGGAAACGGGTCTGTAATTGCTGGGGTTGTGTGCGTCTCCCTTTTTAAATATCGGCACAACGGTGGCCATCTTCCATTCTGATGGGTAGACGCGTGAAGAAAACGAAAGCCTAAATAGGTGAACCAGAGGTTTGCATATTGTGGCTTTTGTTTCTTTAAGCATGCGGTTGCTTATACCATCGTGCCCAGTTGCTTTTTTGGTATCTAGATTGCCCAGGATTCGAGTCACTTCGTCTTCAGAGAAGTTTATTTCAGACAGACTCTGAGAGCACTTTCTTCTAAAGACAGGTAAACTATGTCCCTCGTCATGTATCTTACTATTTGACAGAAATGTTTTGTTGAGCAAGTTGGCTTTGTCTTTGTCGTCTGTTACCATAACTGCACTACCCGCATCATCTTCTTGGTTAAGAAAGGGGACCGAGGGTTTCCTTTCAAAATTATTCAGTAGCTGTTTAACAGTGTGCCAGAATACTTTGGGGTTTCTACTTACCGAAGGTGAAGTATCTAGGTTTGAATAATAAATGGATTTGGCCTTCTTTTTCATGTTATTTACTTTGTTTCGGGAATGTTTATATCTTTCAGTTATTTGTGGGTTTGGGTTTTTCAAGATTCGTTTCCGAAAACGATCTCTGTGGCGAATTTCCCGACGTAGAGCCGAGTCAAACCAAGGTTTATCGTGGGGACGTATTACCACATTGTAGGACGGAATACATTCTCTGGCAATACCTAGAAATTTAGATGCAAATTTATGGTATGACGTATCGGGCATAGTCGTGTCTGAAATGAAAGACCAATCTGTTTCGGAGATCAAATTATTCATTTTGAGGAAATCTGCTCTGTTGTAGTTCCATATCTGTCGAATTTTTGTTTCGTGTTGTGCGGTTCCAGTCTCTATGACTGCTGATACAGCTTTGTGGTCGGAAACACCAAGTTCGTGAACTTCTGAGTTCAAAATTACAACATTATCGCTAACTATTATTGGGTCTAATAAGGTGCTTGAGGTTGGTGTTACACGAGTCGGCTCTTTAATGACGTTTTGTAGGTTATAACAGTTTATAACTTCGGGTAATCGACTAGAGGGGTTAAGAAGGTCGCTATTTAAGTCTCCGGTAATTATTAGGGAAGGGTTTATGTTGAATGAATCTTCAATGGCGCCTTCGAGCTTCTCCCAGAAGTCATTGCAAGAGAATTGAACCGATCGGTATGCCAGGCAGAGCAAAAACCTGCGTTTTGAGGTAATCTCAAACCATAAGACTGACTGATCGAATTCCAGTTCAAGCACACGCTTGGCATGAATTTCTTTGGAGAAATAGACCGCGACACCGCCACCATGTTGGTTCCTGTCCTTTCTAACTGGTGGGAGGTAATTGGGAATCAACACATTGTCGGAATTGAAACTGGGATCAAGGTGCGTTTCGGTAAAACAAATAATATCGAATTCATCAATGTCGTCTGTAATATGATCAAGTTTATTCCCGATGCTTCTGATGTTATAATGAATTATAGAAATGCTACTTACGTCTACCGGCCCAGTTCGAGATGGCCCTGGGTTGACTTCAATGTCCCCGGACAAAAGGATGATTCCAAGGATAACGCATAAGACCAGCGTGAAACGGACTTTTACCGTACGAATCGTTATACGGTGCGGGAGTCCAACCGATCTACTCGTGACAAAGTACCTGCACACGAGGAAATTGTAATGAAGTCCTACTGTAGTCCTATATTGCTCGATACTAATAGCCATGGTTAACGTCTAGATAAGTTAGACAACAGATGGAAATGGGGCCCACCAACGCACCATGGAAGGCGGATTGTGTTTTTGATATAAACTGATTGCGTGGCAGTGAAATTGGTGAGTGGCAGTATTGAAAGAAAGTGAAAGGAAAAAGAGAAGTTATGAGGTAACAAGTATATACAGTTTGTAACAAGATTAGACATGTGATACACATCTCCTGTTGGGTGTATTGAGTGGCGAGATCGGCTTGTAGTTTGGTTTTTTGGTTGGCTGGTGTATCTCTTATTCCAAAGGCCCATTCCCCCGTACACCACTGCCCATGGCACTCATTGAGATGAGTCCACCGGGCTTATATCAATGAGGGTCACGGGCTGTAGTCCGTTAAAGGGAAAGAAGATGAAGTTTAAATGATTTTTAAGACCTTATACGGGTGGGTTTGTAGTATTTGGTCGAATTATGTGGCGATGAGTAAAAGGAAATTTCTCCTATAGGCCACGCATAACATAAATGTGGCGACATTAAACGCTGGTACCCAAATTTCACCCTAAAGCCCATAAATTGGCGTCCGATACCCAATCAGTCAAGAAAATGAAAGGAAAATGATGTCCTTGTTTTGTGTGAGTGTCGAAAGGACTGTCAACATTTTTTCACAAGTTTTTGCCTTGCTGCAGTTCACTGGAAAGTGCGTGTGAACACTCCCCAGTCAAATGCAGCAAGGCAAATCCTTACAAACTAAGTTATTTCTCTTCGATGGAAATATAAACACCATCCACAAAAGTCATTAAATTATGTTGATCCATGGGCAAAACTATTTTCCCAGTGGAGAATGTTTTATTAGGAAATACTAGGGGGTACCCGGAGAAACTCTCCACTAACTCGTAATAATTAAAATATGGAGAGAAAATGTCGGTCACTATCGTGGATTCTATCAGTACGGTGCCAAACTATGCCTGACTGTCCAAAGGACTATCAAAATCTGTCCACAATTCCTTGCCCTGCTGCAATTTATGGGAAAGTGCCTGTGCGCACTCTCCCATAAAAAGCAACAAGGCAAATATTTACAGACAGATAATGTGACTACAAAGAAAATATGAAGACCATCCACAAAATGTGAAGTCTTTAAATTGTGGTATCAGTATTTCGGACTAAAGCCTCAAAATGTGTGTCCATCACTCAGTTGCTTACTTAGAGAAAAATGAGTATGTCTTGCTGCAGGCTTCGTGTTCTTGATTCATGCATTATAAGGACCCAAAGGCAATAACATTTGCTAAATAAATAGTTGTTCTATTAGATATTATTGATGGGTACCTGATGGCACTCAAAAAAAGTTAAAAAAGTTCACTTCATCGAAAATATGAAGACAATCCACAGGATGTGATATCTTTTGAATTGTAGTACATGTATTTCAGAGTAAAGCCCAAAATGGGCGTCCAGTACTAATCAGTTCAAAAAAAAAAAAAAAAAAATGAGTTTGTCCCGCTACAAACTTTCTTACTAGTAGGGTGACAAATTAAGCTCAGGAATATCAAAATTTCGTTGCAAGTCTCTTGCCAAGTTCCAGTTGATTGGGAAGTGCATGTAAACGCTCTCCCATCAACAGCCGCAAGGCAAATACGTAAAGGCTGAATACTTTCTCTTCAAGGAAAATGTAAATACCGTCCGCAGGATGTGAATTCTTTTGAATTGCGATACCAGTATTTGAAAAATTTTCCAGAATAAAGCACAAAATGGGCATCCAGTACAAATCAATTTAAAAAGTTGAGTTTGTCGTGCTGCAATCTTTATATTTTTTGTTCACTGCAAGGGTGCCAAATTATAAATTATGCTCAAGGACTGTCAACATTTATTCGTAAGTCCTTTGCCTTGTTGCAGCTGACTGGAAAGTGCATGTAAACACTCTCCCATCAGCTGCAACCAGGCAAATGCTTGCGCTCTATGCAGGGTATATTTATGAATTTCCATAAAAAAACCCATTGCCACAAGCAATGACCTTCTACTTAGTGCATTAACATCTTCCTTTGACATGCCTCAGAGGACACATCCATTATCAGGTTGCTTTGAAACTTTGTATGCTTATGCAGGGTGACAAAGATAGGAGCTATTGATTTTCTTTTCATTTCAATCAAAAACTGCTGCTGTTAGCAACAATCTTTGAATTTATTGCATCTGTGCATCAACATCCTTTGACATGGCCTACAGGCCACATTTATCATGGGCTTGTTTTTGAACTTGGTGTGCTCATTAGGCAAGAACTTTAGATAAGAGCTATTGATAAGCATTCATTTCTGTGAAAAAAGTTGCCATTTACAATAACCTCTGAACATACTGCATTTGTGTATCAACATTCTTCCTTTAGCCATTCTTACAGTTTACATTTAAAAATGCATAGATTACTCTTGACGTTGTGCACACAGAATGCTGTTATGTTGAAATTTCAAAAAATAACATTGGTACCAATGATCTTCAATTTTGCCATTTCATTTATAACTTACCAAGGTCAAGTTTGTCAAGTTGAGCTACAGTGTCATTGACACTTTCATTTTATTTCCACCCGGTTGTGAAACGACCCTAAACTATTTTAATGTATTTCGTTTGGATCTTGGGCTTTAAATAGGGGGGGGGGGGATTTAAGTTTTTTCGGTCTATCAAAGGGAGGGGGTGGGGGTACCGTGGACCTGTGTACTAAGGCGTACTGCACGTCAATGGTACACGTGTCTTCAGCCAATGCTAACCCTGCTTGTGTAGAGTTAGTAAGATGGGGAGTCAGACAATTGCTTGCCGTTGTTCTCTCCTGTACTCCAGCTTCCTTCACCCGTAAAACTGTCCAACAGGATGTGACCCTGGCTGGCGAAAGTATCTTTAAACCCCAATAAATAAATATTAAAGGGGATTTTGATGTTTAGGACGACGCGACACAATAATTTTAAGGAGAGGGGACTGGGCATTTTACACAAAGTTCATTGAATTTTTGTATTGTTTTATTTTCACCCGGCTATGGGCTGAAACGACCCTAAACTATTTAAATGTATTTCATTGGAAATTTGGGCTTTGAATGGGGATGGGGGTCGATTTTTCGGTCTATTGAAGAGGGGTGCGCGCACGGTGTCGCTCTGTAGTGAGGCGTACTGCACGTCAATGGTACACTTGTCTTCAACCAATACTAACTCGGATTTAGTACGTTTGGGAGTCAGACAGTTGCTTGTCGCTGCGCGGTGGTTCTCTCCGGCTTCCTCCAAAATGTCCGCCAGGAGGTGGCCCTGGTTGTCGAATGTATCGTTAAACCCCAATAAATAAATATTTAGGGGGCTTCGATGTTTAGGAGACCCGATATATGAAGCGTGGTTCTAGCATCGATTTACAACTTTGTGGACGAACTTCGATTTGAATGAAGTTGTGTTAATTGTCGTCCTCGCTCCAAACAGGGCTCGATAATTCTATTTTCGTTGTTGTCTTTTCGACAGTATTGTGAACTAACTGGGATTTGAATTAACCTGAGTCGCCATGTGTTTGGTCTGTCTCCGGTTGTAGTGAACTCCGGGTACCAGTGACCTAAATGTGTTTAGTGTAGAGGGTAGTTTACCATTTCAGTTCTGCGATGCGAACTGGTAACTACAACTTACCTTTGAAACGATTTCCGAGAGGTCGTTAGAAGTGAAAATTCATAATAACTTCCACTAACTTGAAAAGTGTGGAATTTTGTCTTTTCCATTTGTTTGGCTTTCTCGGTCGAAACGGGATATCTCTATGTTGAAAACATGCTTGAAGTAAATATCGTCTGGATTCTCGCCTGGTCGATGAAACGCCTGACAGGGGATGTCCACATGACGTCACTACTTATCTAAAAATACGTTAGCAGGAATTCTCATGTTTTTTCGTTAATTTCTCGAAAAACTTAAATCTATCAAGCCCTAAAGGTGTCGAGAGAGTTGCTTCAAAACGAATAATAAGTGCAGCAATATCTGGCGTATATGCTGTGAGAAAAGCGAAAAGTGAGCCACAAAAAATGTCTATTCTTTTAGTATATAGAGGATATGGAATGAGTGTTTTTCTCATATAATATTTATGAAACGAATCTAAGAATTTTCCGTTTTGGCGAGCCTCTGGCGAGCCCAAACGGAAAATTCGGACGAGTTTCATAAATATTATATGAGAAAAACACTCATTTCATATTCTATTTATCATATCACACACACGCACAAATTAGCCACTTAGTATGACTTTTTAACCCATCACCTAACTTGAGTTGCAGACGGCACTTCGGAAAAAACATCCTCGTATAACTAAAAAAAATTCAATTTTTGCTTCCAAAACATAGGTTATGACCCCTCGGGGGGAAGTGAAAATATAAAAAAAAAAAATGAATGGCGTTTTTCTGGTAGGTAAAAGATTAATACAATATAACCCACCCTAAATGGGACAGATAACGTAAATTCTCCCTACTGAAATTATGCAAATGTGACCCAGCTGAATTTTGTTTAGCCAATCAAATTGTCCAGCTTTGAAATTGACCAATGAAAGCTCCCAACTCTAATTATGCAAATTATGAAAATGTGACCCAGTTGTATTTTATTCAGCCAATCAAATTGTCTAGTTTTGAAATTGACAAATGAAATTGACGGAAGGCTTTATTTATCACTGATTAATATGAAAACAAAATATCAAATGTTTTAAAGTGAACAAAACGGACGAGTCATATGATAAATTAGATTATCATCACAGTTTGACATCGTGACTCAATAGCAAAAATAGAAAACCAACGTACGTTCTTAAACGGATAATTCAGAATACTTTCCGGAAGTAATTTTTATTAGTGTCGGAAACGGGGCTTTGTCGCTGCTGGGGAAATAGATTCACGCAGCGTATTCGGCCCAAACTCAAGGAGTGCCGTCTGAATCCGTGCGTGAACGTATGCCTCACCATGACGAACCCGCCCGTTTCGTTTGTGTTGGGGTGGTTCTTATCCTGAAGGGGTCAATGACTTTTCCTCGAAAAGCATAAATCAACAGGGGTTCACTGAAAACAACAATTTTAATATGGTAATTTGTGACTTACCTGGAATTCAATGAATAAGGAAAACAAAACGTCAATCACACCCCACCCACAGTTTTTGAGTCACTTGCGGGCCCGCATTCTCTGTTGTCGCTGGTCTTCCTTCCCTGTTGCTTGTGTTTGGACTTTGGTCACCTTTATAATTCACTCCTTCCCTGCCGTCGCAGGCCACTAACGTGTTTTCACTTTACCAGATGCCTTTGTTCTAACATGTGATGGAATGTTACGCAACCACTTCTGTCACACGACCACTAGCGTATTGTCGCTTTACTATATCGACTTCCCTCTAACGAGTGACGGAATGTCACTCCAATAGTGACGTCGCACAGCCACTAGCTTATTGTCATTTTACTGGACGCTTTTCCCTCAAGCAGTCGCCACCAATGGGGTTAAACGCTCCCCTCTATTTATCTCAGAATAATGTTCATACAGGCAAAGCCCACTCTGTCTACGTATGCCTTGCTTCTACAACAGGTAATGTCGTTTACCTAAATGCAAATAGCTCCCTGAGCTCATACTTCGTGTTTCTGATCCTATTCTCATATATGGCCACCGGCTTGGCCCGCGACGGCCCCTATTCTAAATATGAGCTCTGCGGTTCGCCTACACTACAACGTGCCTTTACTCTCGCACCGATGCGGCACCTCTTCTAACCTATAGCATGGGACATCCCCAGCTACTCGCCTTGACCCACAGTGTTACACGCCTTCAGACTGGAATGAAATTTTCGAGAAATCCTCCGATTTTTATTTCGATACCCGGAACATCAATTATCAGTTTAATTGCTTCTCTTGAACTTGGCAGCTTAGATCTATCTAATTTAATATTCGCTTTAAAGTTCCTTTGAAAGACTCGCATTTCGATATATTCTGACATTCGGTGACAGGCTTGATGCGTAATATGGGTATATGTCCAGAACATGTGCGATGTACTGTTTTTACAACAATTACCCTTTAACTTGTCATAATTACACAGATAATGACTGCAGGAGAACACTTTAATCATTTATCAGATAGCTCCTAAATAGGTCCGTCAGACCCGCGATAATTCCACGCTTAATTAGCAACGTATGAACTATAGCTGATCTGCTTAAGTGACAAATCGGTTTTCGGGGTCCGTCATATACCTATCTTTATGCTTTACATTTAGACTGAATGAGAAAGATTATCAAAAATATATATACTTTTAAACAAGACAATCACAACTGTAAGCTATCACCTTGACAATTAGTCTCCACGGCGTAGAAGAGTTCAAGTCATCAGGTGGAGATACCTATTTATCGATAGAGCCTATAGGGCAAGGCAATTTCTGTAAATTGTGGCCAATAGGAGGTTTGTGTTTAAAACTTGGAATACCTGTTAACAGGTGATTGGGGTATGGACAGTTGTCTTCAGCAGTCATAACCGATCGTCTGTACACCGGGCCAGGGGTAACTGCGTTGTGTCCTTGGGCGATGGCCTTAATCCCGATTGCCCACATGGGGGCACGGTGGCGCTGTGTACTGAGGCGTATTGCACGTCGATGGTATGCCTGTCTTAAACCAATGCTAACCCTGCTTGTGAGGAGTTAGTACGTTGGGGGAGTCTGACAGTTGCTCACTGTTACTCGGTGGTTCTCTCCGGGTACTCCCGCTTCCTCCACCCGTAAAACTGTCCGACACGAGGTTACTCTGGCTGTCGAAAGTGTCCTTAAACTCAAACAAACAAACAACTAAACTAAACTAAACTAAACTAAACTTAATTAATTAATTAATTAATTACCCACCCGTAGGGAAGCACTTACAGTATGGTCACCGTGGTCTGATCACTTTCCACGGGTGGGAAACCTTTCCACGGACGCAATAATATTAGATTCTAAACACTAATTATAGAAATAAACATCAAAAATTTAATTAATGAAGCATCGGGTACAACCCGGTGCTTCATTAATTAAAATTTTGCTGCTGGTGATTTTTATTACCTGGTAAACGCCCACATGTGGATTACGACCAGTCCAGGGTGACCGTACTGTCACACTCTCTAATTTATCAGTCTGGCACGAACAGGGTTAACCCTGTGGAAACCCCGGAAAGTGAAGCGTTGCTTGTTTACTGGTAAAATAGGAACCAATCACCAATGCTTGGGGCGGAAGTCCTCTAAAATGGGCAACATAGGTATACATTATCAACTGAACTTGACTTTATCTCCATATTGCGGTCACGATTAGCCGTTGTGCAGAAATATGTGACCGTAAACACCAATAAATGAATAAGCGGTTAGCATTGGTTGAAGGCAGGTGAATCGTGGGCATACCGCGCGTCAACCATAGATGCACGCCATGTCAACGCAACACTAACCTTCAACCAGTGCTAACTGATTGAGTCAGGTAAATTAGAGAGCCCGAATGTTATTCCCCTTTGCTCAGTCGTTCTCTCCGGGTACTCCGACTCCCACCACCCATAAAATTGCCCGAGATGATATGATCCAAGCTGTTAAAAATTCCGTTAATCCTTTACGAAACGAATCGGCCACATCCGCCCACATATTACGCAAATTCAGCAGCTGAAAAAATATTATTTTTCAAAACATTTTAACAAAACCATATCATGTGACCCCTCTTTGGAACGAGATCGTCGAGCTCTTTCCAATGAGGGGTCACATGATATGGTTTTGTTGAATTTGTTTTGAAAAATTTAAAAAAATGATATTTAAAATAATAAATTTTGATCTCGTCTGCTTTGGGTAAAGGGTTAAACCCCAATGAACAAATAAACAAACTGAAAACCTCACACATTTGACCGTTTTTGTATCAAATATGTAGATGATAGGAGGAATCCATAGCAAAATCTGTGTTGTATATAAAACTAGACACTTTCTGTAGACACAGTTGACTGTGTTGTTGAAAAGTCACTCTCTACTTGATATTTTTGCTGTCATGTAATTAATAACAGATACGCGTACAGTTGTATTCAACACCTACACCTGACCTATGCAGGATCGGATACAGTCCCATCCGTAGACGATGTTGATTGGTTCATTTGAACCTTTTGTGTATGCACTCTGGGAGTGAGGCTGGACCCTCAAGCCCAGCGCCACATACTAAAAGATAAAGCATATATAGTGTGCGGTGTGTTATAAGGAATATTTATAATCGAGTGTTGACGTCGTCTGTATGTAGTTCTTGTGGAAACTTACTGGAGTATATACACGTGTGTTCAGCAGTCTACCATCCGCTTCAAATAAAGGGAAAAAACACCTTAAGAAACAACTAGAGTCTAGAGGATCAGCTGACATGACTCAATTTATTCAGTAAATATGCATCGCTCACCGCGCTACACGACGCAGTGACAGATTTGACAATAAAATAAACGAAGAAAAACAACCCCTGCTACGACAACAGAGCCGGCCATGTAGAATCCGTTCACATTTTCTTTTTTATTGTTTGATATCTGTATTTCTAGCCGGAAATCTGAGTCTGACGCCATACGTAAGTTATCAATATGGGAGGTGTCACAATCTTACCTGTCATGTAATGAAATAATAAAGAAAATTTGATATGAACGATCTAAGTCTATGGCAAGGTGTGACAGGAAATGTATAACTGAAATGTCATGCCGTATGGTCGGAAATAATCATTGGCTAAAGCCATAAACACGTACATGTACGACCCAGTGAGAAGTAAGGAGGACAAAATCCGTATGAATATCTTTCATCGGTACTTCAAGTCAAAACCTTTTCGCTAAATAAACGCAACGCGAACACACAATCATTCTTGGCGGATATCAGGTTCGGGTAATTAATATGGATGCTATTAACTGAGGTTTTCGAGCTTTCTGTGATTCACTATGGGACTGAGATTGAACAAATTCGATTTCAGCTCCACACCAGTAAACTGTTAAACGGAAACCATGTAGGGTGAGTAGTAAAAATGCAGGACTGAAGTTATATGATATTTGTAATTGTTGGTTATATCTAATCACTAAGTATATTTCGACATTAACAGCTAACCTTAACCCTTTACCCAACATGAAAAAGAGACGGCACTTGCAAAAAAAATTGTTGAACAACTAATTTTGTTCATTTATTGTCTCAAAAGCATAGGTTATGATCCCTCGTTGGAACAAGCTCGTTCCAACGAGGAGTCATAACCTATGTTTTTGAGACAAAAAATGAAAAAAAATAATGAAAATTAATTGCCGATTTTTGAGAATAGCGCTGGTCGGCTTTGACCGTTACGTTGGGTAAAGGGTTAAATATAGAACCACATAAGTTCTGCAGATACAGTTGATATACGAATATGTGGTTTTCCATGATACATCATAAGATTGAGCTTGACTGACTTTTTGGTTCGCTCCCAGTTCGATATCGGCTTTTTATGACCAGCGAGCATCGGTAGGTACTGCAGACTGGTGGAGGTGTGGCTCATTGCATTAAAGGTCATTCGAATTACTGAGAGCATTGATCAACAAAGAGAAAGAGTGAACATAATTGTTGCTAACCAATGACTAAGTACAGTTGTGTTCAACACTTACATTGGACCATATAGGTATGACCAATTAACCCTTTACCAAACGCACATGATATCAGACTGTATTATTTTCAATACCCCCCCACCCACCCCATCCCCCCCCCCCCCCCCCCCGTGTAGCACGGTGGCGTTGTATACTAAGACATACTGCACGTCCATGGTGCACTTGTCTTCAACCAATGCTAACCCTGCTTGTGTGGAGTTATTGATAACCCCCCTGGGGTAAATAAACTCTGGAATAATACAAAATCAAGAAAATATCTTTCAGTTTTCAGCTCCCGATTGCGTGTAATATATTTAACTTCACCGTCGTCACGTTTCTGTGATTTTAGCTCACTCGAAAATTATATGAACGAATTGTTTAATTCTCTATGGGAATTTGTGTGTATTTTCGGGAGAGCGTCCATTTTGAGAACAGGTAAAATTTGAATTTTCACGGCTTGCCTTTGCAGAAGGCGTGTTTTGACGAAGTTGAAATATCAGTTAGTCGTGATGATGGTTCAAAATAAAACTCAAGTCTTGTTCAAAACGCGTTAGTGAATTAGTGAATATATAAAATATACATGTATTGTAGTTGTGGCGCAAATTATTTAATTAATAGTAATAATACATGCCGTACCAGTATTCCAAATTTGTCATGTTTTGCCGACAACTGCCCTCAGTAATCGGGTGCTACAGACCTCCAAACCCGGGGCCCGTTGTTTTCGGTTTGGCACAGTAGTCCGGATTTCTTGGGATTGGACTGCCCCCGTCCAAATATGGCCTAAAAGACTGTGTTTTAATTGTTTGCCTTGGCACGCCCTTTGAATTCGGACCCCCCCCCCCCCCCCCCCCCGCCCCAACATACACAAGATTCTGATTTTGCGTCAATAATAAAGAAGAGGGTGTATCGTGAATCCATGTTGAATCCAGGTTGGATAGATTCCAGGGCCGGTGAGAGGGTGGGGCCTGGGTTGGGGGAGGGGTGTTCTTGCTTTTAATGTTTAGAAGTCACTGTTAAACAAAAAGAAATCCATTTAAAGAGAGTTTGGAGGGGAGATATATCCTCTCATTTTTAACTGCTCTATTTTCAACAAATTTATCAGAAAACCTACATGTAAAATGCATCCGCAAACTTAGGCTAAATACTAAGTTTCAAAACGAAACACAGAAAAAGGCAAAATGAAATGAATTAATTTCGCCATCGGAACTGGTGCCGTTCTCGCCACAATCAATTGGTGCCGTTTTCGCTCTCTTGGTGCCGTTTATTCCAGGTGCCGTTTTCATACTGTGCCGTTTTCGCTAAAACTGACACAACAAGTCAAAGTATCAAATTTACTTTTAAGAAAGTGTATAACTAATAGCATGAGAGAATTGGCAACTTCGAATGCAATCCTGACGAACACGTATAATCTCTAGAAAGTTGATTGGAAAATTGTAGGGGGGGGGGGGGGGGGGGGTGGGGGGTGGGGGGGGGGGGGGGTAACGAATACGTCACCACGTGAACACGCAGCCCCCTCCCTCCCTCTCTCTCTCTCTCTCTCTCTCTTAACAAGCACCTGATAAATCTTCTGAGGGAGAAATCACCCGACAAAGTTTTTATATAATATTATTCATATTTCCACTTCTCGAATTGTACCCAGCATATATAGGCGTACGTAGACCAACGGGCCAACTTTTTTCCATGGGAGCGGGGGGGGGGGGGGGGGGGGGGCTGGAAGATTTTGCCCGAAAAGTAGCTAGGTGCGTAGCCCTGGTGTGGGTGTTCGTGAGCGTGTTTTCTCCTACTGGTGGGGTCAAGGGGAACCCTCCCCGGGAAACAATTTTAAAAATCTGATCCGCTGGAGGGTTTCCAGAGCACCCAGGCTACCTTTCGAACCTTGCAATTGAAAGAAAAGACGATCCCTTTTGTAGAGGTGCCTGGCTGAATGTGTTCGAACAGTCTCGTCTGGTATCAGTCAACTGCAATAAAACATTATATGATTCTCAGGATTCAGCTGGAGTAAATACGTGAAATGTTAGCCCTGTGTGTCCATAGCATTAGAGGATCGAACCCTACAGACGGATGAGGCTTTGCCACTATATACATGGGTCGATATACTATTAATAACAGATTGGCTGGCCGCTGATTTGCTGTGGTTCTCAGTTGAGAAGGTCTTGGTTACTCATGTGCTTCCAACTTCCTCCCGATTCCCATGCCTCTTTCCTCCCTATACTGGACGAACTGCTTGAAGACAGTCTGTACCCACATTTTCACAACCACTCCGATAAGCATTCATACAATCGCATTTGTGTCAACCACTAACCACATGTCCTTCATTCTCCCACCCCACGTCCTCATTATACTACGCCCAGTAAATTTGGAACTAGTAAATTGTGATTTTGGACTTCCTAATAAAACGTATTCCAAGGACACCACTATGCCCAAGTTACACAGTTGGCTCTACTTTTCCACCGTCTTTCCCAATTCCCCCTAATCTCCAGTGATCGCGACCTCAGCTTGAACAACAGTGCCCCCCCCCCCCCTCCCTCCCCTCACAAAGGTGCCATCGTCAAGGTACTCTTTACAACCTGTCTACTCGTTGTCACGCAGGCCACACAAAGACCTCTTTCTTTTGGCCTACTCTCGCCAATTTTGGTTACAATCCCCATGACACTTTCTCTGACGGTTTTTTACCTTTGGTTGTCTCTACTTCTAAGTTCGATATATCGTTTGGATAGTTCCCTACAAACTTCTACCTGCACTGCAGTTAATTACAACGAAATTTTTAAAATCCCTAAGCTATGAATTATTATCTCGACTGTCTAATATTTCACCATGCGTGCGTTACTTCCACTGGGTCCAGTGGCGGTTCAAGAGTGTCTCCTCCTCTGGATATACTTAAACAGGGGGGTAGGGGCGTCATATATGTCGAATGCCTAAGGTGGGATGCTAACAGAATTACAGGTGGCGAGCGGGGAGTATCCCCGGAAAAAATTGACGGGCGGTGAAAAGACTGAACATGATCAAAGTAATTGATTTTTTTCTTTTTGTGTGAAATCTTCCTTGCCTTTGGCGCTGAAAAAATCGTCAATCCACTGTGTCCACGTCAAGTCGTTTAATTTCCGATGACTCAATAGCTGCCATCGTGCGGCCGCCTAATTTGTCGCGGCACACAGATGACAGTGGATCTGAGATTGGTTTTTATAAGAATGAGGAACCTCTATTATCAAATTGCAGATACTCTCTGTAACTTTGTTTCACTCTCGAATTCTAATTAAAAACTTGGGCATACAGGCCTGCGTCACGCAGCACGTTCCGTGTGGCTTGTAAGTGAAGCTAAGCGCACATGTTTGCGGTTGTGACAACAGATCTAGGGTCCGATATGTTATTTTTACCGGAGGCGCTTGTCAGAGAGAAAACTGATATAGGAACTCATTGACATCGGTACATGTGTGAGGTTGCGTACGAAACTGAATTTGTCGCAGCGAATTCAATCGGCATCGGACAGAAAATGTCGGTGTTCGGCGTCCGAACGATGAGGCTCGTAGGCCCATAAAAAATAGTCCGCCTTCTTTCTCCGCTTACTTCCTTTTCTTCTCTCAATTTTTTTACCGTTTCACCTCTTTTTTTGGAGTGGGTGGGTGGGGGGGGGGGGTCGCCCCTGCACCCACTGAAATAGACCACTCCCAATGGGTGGAGCAAACTATTCTCCGCCTCGCGAGTTCCAGCTTCCGGTTACAGTATTTTCCGCTTATGACGGCTTATCCACTGTGAGTTGGTGGTATACTGGTAAAATAAATTAGAATATTTGCCTCCTCATCTACTCGTTACCGGCATAGTGGAAGAAATCTGGCGCTGATTGAACAAATTTGAGAAAGTCACTTTGAAATAACTTTTAAAACTCAACATAGACTGGGAAAGGAGGTGGGGGTTGCAAATAAAAAAATATAGATACCAGGCTGAAAAAAACAGTTTTTTTTAAACAACACCAACCTCCGATCCAAACTTGCTCCTCTTGAATTTACTTCCCACCGCCTGCACAGGATGTAAATTTGACTGTTTGCGTTGCATTCCATGAAATATTTCACGAATTCTACCATAGTGTGTGAAGTTTCCTGCTGTTAGTCAAATAGTGATTCGAATTTTGAAATTTCTAGACGTTGATTTTTTTTTTTTGGGGGGGGGGGTCTCTCCCTTCCGTGGAGCCCCACCCTCGTGACAACGAACGCGCACGTCATCAAGAAACGTGGCTTTTCTACGACATACATGTAACAGACGTGAGCATATTTAATCTAATTCAGCTATACTAGGATAATAGCTGAATTCCCTGGACCTAGAGGGGTGGCAACCGCCCCCCCCCCCCCTCTTCGTCTCATACGCCCATGGTTCTGAGAACAAATTCAAATAACCTCCCGTCAATTAATAATATGTGTTAGTTCCGGTGTAACTTTCTCCCTACATTCCACCGCCACCGCCACCCCCCCCACCCCCCCCCCCCCCGATAGGATAAACTCTCGTGTGTTTCCCTCCCTAACTATCAAAACCATTTGCTTTTAAAAAGCTTATTTATTTTCTGGCTCCCAAGATTGGTGGAAGATGAAAAAGATACACGCAGGCGAATATCTCACCCCCTGCCTCCGCCATGTGACTTTGCATTCGGTTTATTTATTTTTTCTTCATATTCCAAGATTTTGTTTGTAAAGTTAAAAATAAAATTTGAGACTTTCATCACTTCTATAATTGAGACGTTGTAACTTTTCCTCTTAGTAATGTGGAAGAGAGATAATACACACACACTGAAAACAGTACTTACAGTAAGATTTACGAGTCTAAAATTAAAATACCCTCGCGAAGTAGGCCGATGTTGCAATTTTTTTTCGAACGATGATTTGAATGGTATTAAAGGCTGACGACCCCAAACATATGTAAAAAACGGACACAAATTACTTTGGCGAAGTCCCAGTTTAATGTTATTGAACTGGTTCGGACGGAGGAGCGGTCGAAACATGACACGTCCTGAATAGCCAGGTTAATCTTTCAAAATTTAGTTCAAGTTATATGCTCCGCCCAGACTTCAAAGAGTATGGTCTATAAATTCACTGACAGTTAAAATTTGGAACGTGTGTCTATATATGTCACTTGGAGAGGTGGAGTGCATTTTGTCGTGAGCATCGTGTACAGTCAGTGATGTCAGATCGAGGACCTACCGCCAGCTATTTCAACGTTGCATGCCGTTGCTCGGTGGTTCTCTCCGGGTACTCCGGCTTCCTCCATTCGTAAAACTGTCATGGTCATGATTAGCCATTGAGCAGAAATATGTGACTTTAAACACCAATAACTAACTAAAAACGGTACATAATTTGGTTCTTCAATCAGAAATCTGTTGAAATCAGTGTTTTGGTCTGGTGAAAAATATGGGGTTTATCCCCACCCCAATCGGCGATAAACTTCGACCCTACTAAAGAATTTCCATCGGAAAAAGGAATTTTCGGCAGAAAAACATTATTAAATCATTCACAAGTCTGCTTTCGTGCACAATGTTTCTAAAGCTTTTACAAAATTGATCAGTGTGAACTTCAAAACTTTATTGAGAAAGCCTCGACAGTTATTTTCCGTCGTATGTTATTTATTTTACAGAAACGGTGATCACTTTGTGATCGTTAAGTTTCACTTGGGCCCGAATTTCGTAACAAACATACCGATGTTGTGGAACGGTTCAGATTTATGTTTTGATCTGTATCCAAATCCATCAAAACACAACTCCTTGCAACAACCTCGAAACCCTCAGGTAAAAATAGATTATGCTATCCGTTACGTCATTGGTAAACAGACATGTCGGCTGCTGTCGTTAAATGACAACAGCGGTGAGCTTTTGTGTGAAATCAAGGGAAAATGAAAACCCACCGATAAAGTAGTGATGCGAAAATTTGCTCCTTCACCTATTCTTTAATTTGAGTGGTTATTTATAATTGAATAACAAACAGAACAGAAGATACAGTCTAAAATACGGTAGATATGGACAGGACAGTAGTATGTTGGGGGGTCTGACAGTTGCTCGTTTGTTCTCTTCGGGTACTCTGATTCTTCCACCCGTAAAACTGTCCAACACGAGGCGACTCTGGCTGTTGAAAGTGTCGTTAAACCTCAGCAAATAAATAATTTTTAATAAACTTGTCAAAAAAATGTCAACAAAACCATATCATGTGACCTCTCATTTTTCTGAAGCTTCTGTTTCGTCTGAACCATCCTCCAATTTCAATAGCTCAATTTTAAAAGATTTCAACAGCTCAACCGGACCGCATACCCCAGTAGCGGACCGTATCTGGACCGCCTGGACAGGTCCAGTTCGTTTGTGTATTGATACAGCGGATGTGGTACACCTCGACCGCTGTGCAGCCCTGGACCGGTACAGGACAGGTTGGGGGTGGGGGGGGGGGGGGGGGATTCCGCAACACAACTTCTAAATTTTCACTTTTTTGGGCAATATTCATCTTGATGTCATCACATCACATAGTCGAACGAGGAAATTCTTTAACACAGTTTTTATATCGATGAGACGGCACACTTCTGTGTTGACTTGATGGCAGAGTATAAATGAAGTAGGAAGGATCATTGTGGGTTATAAATGGACAGCACGGATGTGTTAATAAAACCTCTCCGAACTTCGAGCCAACCATTGAAGATTGTGTCAGTAAGATTCTGGAGTTTAAATTTGTTTCCCGTGGAATTTATCGATACTGTTGGAGAATTTGAAAAAAGCTCCATATGAAAGAAATATAATGCAGTTTCATTATAGCCGCATTGTGTTTCCTCATCATAGAGGTGTATGTTATTTTTCAAATTCTCTAAAAAGGCCCTATTATGTTTGCAGGATCCTTGGTACACAGATTTTTTTTTCATAAGGTCGGGCCACTGATTTCTATACAACTGGATTACTGGGCCGTCAACCAAAAATGTCCCAACTCAATCTAACCACCCCGCCCACAAAGATAGTGTTAACCCTTTACCCAACGCAGTCGATATCAAAATTTATTATTTTAAATATCATTTTTTTAAATTTTTCAAAAAAATTCAACAAAACCATATCATGTAACCCCTCGCTGGAACGAGCTCGTTCCAACGAGGGGTCACATGATATGGTTTTGTTGAATTTTTTTGAAAAATAATATTTTTTCAACTGCTGAATTTGCATATTACGCGGGCGGATGCGGTCGATTCGTTGGGTAAAGGTTTAAGTCGATCAATGCAGTAACTCCTCCCATCGATGGCGTTTGAAAACGTAAAAGCTGTTACGCGGTGATTATAGTCACAGTGTAACAGCTTTCACTTCATCAAACCTCGAAATGTTTACATAGATCAAATACTAGTAACGTGAAATCTACTTTTCTATTTCGATAATTGTTTTTGTCAATAACTAAAATATATTTTAAGTATTAACCCTTCGATACTTTTGAACGTCTTATGACGTACGAAATCAAACAGCGCGTTGATACTTTGTTGTCATTTGTTTGTTATTTTTCGATTTTTAAAAATTTTAACCTCAATTCCTATTTTCTCCCGAATAATGGTCAGTGACAACCGTTGAGCCAAATGTTATCGCAGCTTAAAATACTAATATAATCCTGCTATATTGAAGACTTCTTAACTGGTTGAGTGCTAGAAGCCACTATCGGGACTTTAAAAAAATGAGGTTACTAGAGCAAAAGCCAACGCTTTCCTTGCTTATATTTCATATTCAGTCAAACACAAATAATATTTTGTTTATATCAATTTGTTTTATTACAAATTAATGGAGAGTGTCTCTGGACACTCTCCAATAATTTGTAATAAAACAAGTGTTGAATAACAAATTTATACCGCCAAAAATAATCTAGCCCTCAACCGGTTAGTCACTAATGTGAAAAATATCTTGTTATTTGTACTTTCCGACGTTTGACGTCGCAGTTTTGAAAAACATTGAAGAGGGGGCGCGGTAGCGTTGCAGTAACCGGTTCTCGTCAGATCACCGAAGTTAAGCAACGTTGAGCCGGGTCGTCCTTGGATGGGTGACCATCTGAGCGATCGATTCGGAGTTCCGCGTTGTGTTCTGGGGCAAGGCACTTAACCCAGATTATCCACATAGGGGTACGATGACGCCGTGTACTAAGGCGTACTGTACAACGATGATGCGCATGTCTTCAACCAATCTAACCCTGCCTGTGCTGTAGTGCGGAGTTGGGGTGCTGGCAGCTGCTCGTCGTTGCTGGGTGGTTCTCTCCGGGTACTCCGGCTTCCTCCACCCGTAAAACTGTCACCGCCACGATATAACCTTGGCTGTTAAAGTGTTGTTAAACTTTAATAAATAAATAAATAAAACGTTGAAGAAACTGAATTGAACATCAGGATAATTAAAGTCTCAATGGGTTAAATTTGTAGTGCTACGAAGAATGTGCACATAGTCAACATATTCATTTTTCGTAACATTAAAGTATATTCTTTAACCCTTTATCCAACGCAGACGATATCAAAATTTATTACTTTAAATATCATTTTTTTTAAATTTTTCAAAAAAAGTCGACAAAACCATACCATGTGACCCCTCATTGGCACGAGCTCGACAAGCTCGTTCCAAAGAGGGGTCACATGATATGGTTTTGTTGAAATTTTTTGAAAAATAATATTTTTTCAGCTGCTGAATTTGCATATCACACGGGCGGATGTTCCCGATTCGTTGGGTAAAGGGTTAAAGCGATCGCACATTGTGATGTGTCAAAAAACTAAAAAACTTCGAGAACTTTTTTTTGTTGAGCTTTGTTCATTTATGGCAACAATTGCCCCTCCTCCTAAGATGGTGGTAGGTTATGTTCCTTTCTGGAAATGGCCAGTAAACGATCCAGCAATGGAATTGTTTAGGGATCAGTGTGTTAGGGTTATGCTACATTGTTCCATGACCTTTCCAATAAGCTCAGTGTATTCTCCAATGCGCAAACGTTTTCTTACAACATCAGGCTTATTATGCCATACTCCTTTTTGATCGACGCTCCATGTTTTCTCGTGGGGGAAGGCTTATTGCGTCATAATCTTCTTCAAATCTCCGATCAATCGTCGATCCCTATAACTACAGTCCCTATACTCCCGCATCAGGAGCCACTCCAGGTCGCTATCGGTTTACCATAAGGCCAGGGTTATTACGACATATCCATCTGAGGGACGACTAAGTTTCTCCATCGGATCAGGCCTATTGCTTAATAAGTTTCTTTCAGTCTTCGGTCAGTCCGCAGTCCCTATAACTCTTACCCCAATTCTCCACCATCAGTGGTCACCCCAATTCGCTATAAGCTTTTGCGCAGAGTCAGACATATTACGTCATTCACCCTCTGGTCGACGCAATAATCTTCCCCGTTGGATCAGGCCTATAACGCCATATGTTTGTTTCGATCTCCGGCCAGTCTCCAGTCCCAATAATACTTGTCCCTAAACTGTGCCGTCAGTGACCACTTCAGTTTGGTGGAAGTTTTCACATTGAGTCAGACTTATTACGTCATTCTCCCGCTGGCCGACGCAATAAGATTCCCCATAATGTCAGGCTTATTACACCATACATTTCTTTCAGTCTCCGACCAGTTTAAATTTCCAATGATCGCAGTCCCTGTACTTCCGCACCAGTGGCCACTTCAGTTCTCTGTATCGTTTGTTTGTTTACATATCTTTATTAATGTGACATGTGCAGTAAATACAACGATAACAGTATAATAAAAATAACCTTAATATATGCACGCGGCGGCCCAAGGGACCTATATGTCACCTATTGCTCAAATACTTTATTAGGCATGCCAAATATTGGCGAAAAAAGTAAATACTGTCATGTCTTGCTATTCATATAGGTTAATACGTGATACGTGAGCCCAAAGAGTGGAACAAGCAATATCCCCAAGTTACCACCCCGAGGGTGGTAGCTTGGGGATAATGGTGAACAGTATGAACTCACGGCGGACTACTCCACCATACACGATGCCAAAGAGATACTCAAGATGATCTACTGCAGGCTAAGAAGTAGAAAAATTCAATATCTCGGGGCTTTAATTTAAAAGATACAGTTTCCCACGCCTCAACATATAGGCGTCCAATAGAAATCTAGAACATTGTCTTGAGTGATTATTAAACATAATGGTGAACAGTATGAACTCAGGGCGGACTACTCCACCAAACACGATGCCAATGAGATACTCAAAATGATCTACTACAGGCTAAGAAGTAGAAAATTCAATATCTCGGGGCTTTAATCAGGGGTGGCGCCAGGGATTTCTCGACGGGGGCTGACCTCTCCGACAGGGTGCTATAATATTTGACCTCCCAAACGAAGGAAAATGAGTGAAAATTGGTAAATTGGAGAACCAAAATAGAAGCAAATTCAGTGTGTTTGTTGATTATGTTTGTTGACATATTATAATAAGGTCGGGACATATTTCATCTATAAAGCCAGTTTGACGAACGACATTAAGGAATTTCGTGAGAATCACTATTCTCTGTCAAAGTTCCAGTGCTGCACGGGTTCGAGTCCACCCTGCGACACATTATAGCGGGACGCCATTGTTGTTTAGATTTCGATAGATTCCAAACTTTTACCATGACGATAACCGATGATTAGGTATGGAAGTAATGGAACGCCAGTTGGATAACAACTGTCATAATGCCTTACAAAGAAGAATCAAAAACCTCGTTCTTGATCGACACAAGACGAGATATCTACATTCGATTGTCGGAAATTTCTCGTGAAGTCGGGTTTTCGAGACTCTCCGACGGACTGACTAAAAATCTCCGACGGGGTGCTGGACCTCTCAGACGGGGGGTGGGGGGGGGGGGTGGGGCTGTAGCCCCCCTCCCCCCCCCCCCCCCCTGGCGCCACCACTGGCTTTAATTTAAAAGATACAGTTTCTCACGCCTCAGCATATAGGCGTGCAATAGAAATAACGTTGTCTTGGGTAATGGGTAATTATTAAGGATGATGGACAGTGCGTCCTCACTGTTCTGGCGAATCTCCAACATGTGTTCCGACTGGATTACATTATATAGTTTTGAGCGTAAATCTACATACAAAGGGCATTCCAAGAGAAAGTGATGCTCAGTCTCAACAGCTGATTGGTCACAAAAATTACATAACCTTTCTTCCAATTTCTCATTCTTAAATCTGCAAGTTTCTACGCGCAGGGGCAAGACACCACATCTAAAATGCGCTAATATTGAGCGGTGACAGTGGTGAAGATCAACTTTTAGATATGATTCTGTTTTATATTCTGTTTTAACTGTTGTGTATGTTCGTAGTTTAGTTGTGTGTAGAACACCATTTTTCCATTTATCGTGAAAATAGTCATCTCACAAACCCTGGATTTAATTTATATCATACGTAACCTGATTTTCATAAAAATCCAACATATCAATCTTACTCAGAATATCCTTTATTTCCGAACACCACCCATAACCTACAGTATGAAGCACACACATAAATACTTTCTTAATAACTCTATCTGACTCTAAGGACACTAATTTGTTCCATAGTCTTAACATATTAATCCACCTACGCTGAATCGGTATACGCATACCACAATCCCCGTTTATGGCTAATATCGGCGTGAATCGGTGGACACCCAAAACGTATCGGATAGCCCTATTTTTGGACACTATCAATGCAGTTATATTTCTTGTAACCCCATACAGCAGAACCGTAGTCTAAAACAGCTAAAACACAGGCTGAGAACAAGTTATGAAACGTTGAGAACCCCCACCTCTCGAAATTGTTGAATTTTAGATATTACGTCCAGAGCTTTAGCGCTTGATTTCGATAGTAACTCTACCATATCAGCATAATCTTTGACCTCATGTACTACGATTCCTAATTATTTATACTTATCAGTTACCTCAATATTATTATTGTCCAATGTAAAAGTAAATCTAGTTCTTGGTTTATTTTTTGCTCTAAAATGAACAATTTCTGTTTTCCCTTTAAAATATTCCGTAGTTTTCCCGTTTAATCTGACATTGGCGATTGTGTCTTGATAAGTAGCCTTACTAGATTGATAGTCCTTGGGCAAGGCACTTAACCCCGATTGCCTACGTGGGGGCACGATGACGCTGTGTACTTAGGCGTACTGCACGTCGACGGTGCGCATGTCTTCAGCCGCGGTGCAGAGTTCAGAGTTACGATGTTGGAGAGCTGACAGCTGCTCGTCGTTGTTCGGTGGTTCTCTCCGGGTACTCCGGCTTCCTCCACCCGTAAAACTGTCACTGACATGATATGACCCTGACTGTTAATGTGTCGTTAAACCCTAATAACAAAAAAAATAGATTGATACATTTTCCCATCTACGCCTGAGTTAACCCTTTACCTAACATGAAAAGCAGACGATACTTGCAAACAAAATTCTTGAATAACTAATTTTTTTCATTTTTTGTCTCAAAAACATAGGTTATGACCCCTCTTTGGAACGAGCTCATTCCAAAGAGGGGTCATAATCTATGTTTTTGAGACAAAAAATGAAAAAAATAATAAATATTACTTGGCGATTTTTGTGAATAAAGCTGGCCGGTTTTGGCCGTTACGTTGGGTAAAGGGTTAAGAAGCTTAAAAAGAATCATATCGCGATCAACACAATCAAATGCTTTCCGGAAATCAATAAAACTTACAAATAATTCCAAATTTCCTCTTACAACTGAAAGTTTTCACATTGGTCAGGCTTGTTTGTACAGTACAGCCGCCATGGCCTGGTCACTTTCCACCAATATTTCCACGGACGCAATAATATTAGATTCCAAAAGCTAATTATCGGAATAATCATCAAAAATTTAATTAACGAAGCACCGGGTACAACCCTGTGCTTCATTAATTAAAATTTTACTGATGATGATTTTTATTCCCTGGTAAAAACATGCGATGACATCACTGCCCACGCTTGGATTACGTCCGGTCCACGCCGACTGTACTGCAATGCCCATAGGTTTATATCACTCTCAACATTCTCAGTCCCGATACCAACGCACCAAAGATAGCCACACATGACAACAAACAGTCAGGCATGACCTCTCACTCCGACAAAATCGGGTTACACTCCCGATAAAATCGGTTTGTGTTATTGTATTCGCAATCGAACTATCTCACACGATATACTGCCGCACAGGGTGCATTTTATATACTATTAAAACAAGTAGGGGATATTTGATAAAAGTGAGAAATATGAAGAAATATATTGAGATTTTCATCTAAAATACAGTTGAGGCATTGCAGCCAGGAAATCGCGTTGGCAGACACAAATGGCGAGTCTGTGATAAAGTTTCTTGGCATATACCTGGACAAAAACCTTAAATATAAGTTTCACATCTCTAATATATGTACCAAAGTATCGAGAGCACTTTACGTAATGAACAAGGCAAAACATATCCTACCATACTCTGCCCTTAAAACTCTGTACTTTTCACTAATACACAGTCACCTGCAATACGGAATCGAAATATGGGGTCATAGTAATGCCGCTCCCAGATTATTCTCACTTCAAAAGCCAGCAATCCGCCTGATTAATAATAAAAAATATAATTGCCACACTGATCCGCTGTTTAAAAAGTGTAGAATATTAAAACTGAAAGACCTCAACAAGTTGAATGTATCCTTATTTATGTTTGACTGGCACCACTCTAATTTACCAAAAACGAAAACCTCTTTAATATTAATATATATCCAACGGGCATGGAAACAAGGCAAGTAGGCATGTTGCACTGTGGTAAACCAATGACCCTTTTTTCGGCTCAGTTACTAAAGTACGCTTTTTCCGAAAGTATGGAATGAGCTCGATAGAACTTTAAGAGAAACTCCCACTAGAGGATCATTCAAGAAGAAACTATTCATGACAATTTTAAATTCATACTCTTCAAGCGTAACGTGCAATAATCCCTACTGTAACGATTGTAGACGCCAATGAAGGTTGGATCAATGATAAGGTCAGGTGTCTTCCATGACTTATTTATTGATCTATTTGTATCTCATCTACCCATTTATTCTTCTATCCCATTATCCCAATCCCATTATTCTTATCTCATCATCCCGTTGCATATAAGGAACTGTTTAGAGTTCAACATTGTTATTACAATTAATTTCTATAGAACCAGTGAGCTTCTTCTGACACATTCTCAACACATTTATGTTTACGTTATTGGAGACAGCAGGTAGACGTCCAATCTGGCCATGCTTTCTCCTAACAGAATATCATTATAATTACTTACATTTACATATTTTCACAATTATTGTACTATAATATTCTGTTGAATAAACTTTACTTACTTACTTACTTGCGCTGTGACATCTGTTGAATGATTTCAGCGATAGTTGGGTGTCTGACAAGCACACATTCCACGCACTGAGCTGTAGAAGACATGGACGGTCAGTCAGAGAATTTACCACATTCAGTCCAAGACCTCAATACCTTGTAAATCCTCCTCGGTTCGCGAGACAAGCGCGGATCCGACGTGGCATACTCCTCACCAAATGTCCAATATCAGCTTGACTGATGTTATTCCATTCTTCCTGCAGTGCAGCAGCGAGTTCGTGGACATTGGTAGAGGGCTGTTGGCGTTGTCAAAGGCGTCCATTGTCATCTTGTGAAATCAATCGACGGCCGTGACGTCGCACAAATGGCACCACATGAGCTGCTAACATGTTATCACGCTAATACTGCCCTGTGACACGCCCTTGGATGGCAGGTAACGCTGTTCTGCTTGTCATGGTTATGCCTCCCCACACCATAACCGATCCACCACCACGATCGTGCTGCCTAACGGTTACGTCATGGTATCCTTCGTTCCGCCGCCGCCGCCGCCGCCGCCGCCGCCGCCACACTCTGTTTCGCCTGTCGTGGAAGTCGAGAGTGAACCTCGATCCATCGGAAAACATGGCGTTGCTCCACCGAGGATTGTCCCAGCGCTTCCGTGCTCCACACCAATTACGCCTTGCTGCGATGTGACGTTCAGTCAAACGTGGAATTATTCGAGGTCGTCGAGCGTACAAATTCCAGCTGTGTAGGCGATTTCTGATAGTCTGACCACTGACTCGTACATCTGTCGCTCGGTGCAGCTGCTGTCCAATTTCTGAGGCACTTTGATGGCGGTTGCGTAATGCTATGGTTCAGATGAAACGATCCCGGTTAGCAGTTGTCGCTCTTGGACGACCTGACCGACGTCTGTCAGCAACATTGCCTGTCTGACGGTAGCGTGACCACAACCTGCTAATCACTGATTAAGTAACGTTGAGAATTTGATAAACTTGGTAACATATTGATGTGTCCAATCACGCGTATCGAATACCATTGTCCGAAAAATATCGACATCAGTTTGGATATCCCCTACATTTTTGGAATAGTATATTTAAAAAACAGCTTTCTTAAAGCAGTCTGCAGCGAAAATATTATGAATTTTTCCCCAAGAAAAACCCTTCTAAACACACCGGGTACAAATTCACTGATATTCAAGTGAACACGTGGTTGTGACGTTGCGATATCCATTTCGCCTTGAATATTGATTTTTTAGTTTCTAACATTTATTATGACAACATGCTGTGACATTGAAGATCATTTTGTCATAAACAATACATATTTAATATGGTTTTGCGTCTGAACGGTAGGACATTCGCTTGGATAACACTTGAAGTTTCAAAACATTACGTACTTATTCGGAGGATATTTACAATTAAATTAATCACAGGTATGGATTGAAAGTTTGGTACAATGGAGAGTTTCCATCTAATTTGCTGGTTGGGTGCATATAAAACTGCTTTGACGCATGGCCACAAATTTAAATGTTTTACTCTTTCCACCCAGACATTGACACGGATCTCTCTGGCGCGGAGGTTACAATCGATACAGACTTGATAGAACCATGATTCGTCCCAGCTACTTCGGAATCTGTCAGCCTGTCTTGCAGCACAGAGTTTCCATCTGCAGAAATAAATCTCCTCTGAGTCGACCAACCGTCTGAAGTCAGTTTTGAGAGAGCAAAACGAAAATGGCAGTCTTGGAGAAAATTACACAAACACCACTAGATTAAACGGGATTTCGTCGACCACACAAACGTTTTGTGAAAGTATACTATTCAGAAAAAGTAGGGGATATCCAAACTGATGTTGATATGTTCGGAAAATGGTATTGGATACGCGTGATTGGACACATCAATATGTTGCAAAGTTTAGTGTGGATCATGAATGTCGCCGGCTCACGAAAACTTCGTGCACGTTTTTCGCACGAGCGCCGCGTTAATGTCTATGGGGTACGTTTTGAAATTTCCATTTGTACTGGACAGACTTTTTCGGAGTTCTTATTGTTCTTTTCTTGGTATAAACTCGTTCATCAATAGTTTCTGGTCGAAACGTAACATTTGAGGTATGCGAAGACTGGCACGTGACGAACGTTTACGTGCCGTTGGTATGTTGGAAGATGGCAACAGACAGACTGCAGTGGCTCAAATTCTCAACGTTACTCAATCGGTGATTAGCAGGTTGTGGCTGTGCTACCGTCAGACAGGAAATGTTGATGACGGACGTCGGTCAGGCCGTCCAAGGGCGACAACTGGTAACCAGGATCGTTTCATCCGAACCACAGCATTACGTAACCGCCATCAAAGTGCCTCATAAATTGGACAGCAGCTGCACAGATGGGCGAGTCAGTGGTCAGACTATCCGAAATCGTCTACACAGCTGGAATTTGTACGCTCGACGACCTCGAATAATTCCACGTTTGACTGAACGTCACATCGCAGCGAGGCGTAATTGGTGTGGAGCACGACAGCGCTGGGACAATCGTCACTGGAGCAACGTCATGTTTTCCGATGAATCGAGGTTCACTCTCGACTTCCACGACAGGCGAAACAGAGTTTGACGGCGGCGGAACGAACGATACCATGACGTAACCGTTAAACAGCACGATCCTTTTGGAGGTGGATCGGTTAAGGTGCGGGGAGGCATACCCATGACAAGCAGAACAACAGTACGTGTCATCCAAGGACGTGTCACAGGGCCGTACTACCGTGACATCATGTTAGCGGCTTATGTGGTGCCATTTGCGCGACGTCACAGCCGTCGATTCATTTTCCAAGATGACAATGCAAGAGCGCAGAGGGTCCGTATCGCTACAGAGTTCCCCCAGGAGCAGAACATCACTACGCTGCCTTGGCCAGCACTTAGTCCAGACCTTTCATCAATCGAGCACGTCTGAGATATGCTTGGCAGGCGCCTACGACACCGCCAACAGCCCCCTATCAATGTCCGGGAACTCGCTGCTGCACTGCAGGAAGAATGGAATAACATCAGTCAAGCTGATATTGGACGTTTAGTAAGGAGTATGCCACGTCGGATCCGCGCTTGTCTCGCGACCGAGGAGGAGTTACAAGGTATTGAGGTCTTGGACTGAATGTGGTAAATTCTCTGACTGACCGTCCATGTCTTCTACAGCTCATTGCGTTGACTGTGTGCTTGTCAGACCCCCAACTATCGCTGAAATCATTCACCCGATGTCTCAGCGCAATGCCTCAATTGTCGTTTTGATGAAAATATAAATATATTTCTTCATATATCACACTTTTATCAAATATCCCCTACTTTTTTGGAATAGTAAGTGTACACAGACAGAAAAAAATATCGGAGTGGAACAAGATTACAGAAGTGACAAGCAAGTGGGAAAATATAACAACCTGCAGATACAACAACAAACAATTATATAGAAAACAAAACGGATTTTGTACGGAACACGAAAGTAACAGATAACTGCTGACCTTCCTGGCCATTGTTCGGGATGAAAAGACCTTTTCAGGGCTACCAAATTATCAAAAAGAGTTGCTTAGTCATAAAACGCTCAACAAAATAAAAGTCTCAGAAAGAGAAGCACAGTTCGCGGTGCCCTCTCTCCATTCAGAAAAGGGCTTTCACCCAGGAACACAATACTGTGACATGGGATAACGTTTTTTGAATGGGGAAATTGTGCTGTTATTGTCTGGTTTTCAGAAACTTGTAATATAATCCCCAAACCAGGAAATTAATCATGGATTGTATTTAATTGAAAATGATGTTAGGTCAGCTGGTTTATCTATGTTAGACATTCGTGCATTCCGATGCACACTTAAGTTTTGCAGATTTAAAAACAATCCGAAGTAAATTCATTTAAATTTGCTGATAAATCGCACGTAAAAACTGGATGGTTTTGAAATCGCAAAGCGTATTTCCAGAAGTCACTCAGCGAAGCTCCGCCGGCGGCTACGCGCCCAACAATGAGGGGAAGGTTTTTGTCGCCTTTTTAAGTACTAAACCACTTTATAAAGCTTGCCCAGTCGCTCGTTTTAATGAAATATGTCCAAAATAGGCCAAACTCTAAAGTCACCTAAAACGCCACCATGCCACTAAATCGAAAAAGGAAAACAACAGTTATCTCTAAATTTTCACAGGTCCACAACGTACTAAAATTTCAAAAAATGCGACGCATTTTTATTTTTACAATATGACCCTCTATGGCGTCACCTCAGTGTTCGGGTATAACGGTAGAGAATCTTTCAGGAAAACACCACATTTTTGGATACGTTTTTTGGCGGAGATTATATTCCCGAATATTTTGAAAGACTGAGGTATCAAAATGAGGTTGAAAATAAAAGGTATAGAAAAAAACGTAAAATTGACATCACTCGCATCGAGTGCGACTGGGCGCTTTCGCTCAGTGATGACGGAATTGTTTCAAACCGAAAGGTCCACGGTTCGATCCCCGCCAGGGCTAACTGTTTTTTATACCATGATTACCTATTCTACTATATATAAAGCCTATGACATAAATGTTAGCTTTATACACCAACCGTGGTGAACACTTCAGCAATGGGATTTCAATAGTTAAAATTTACACCTACAGTGGAACTACATCCAAGTTGACCTTTGGTGACGTCGACCTGAATGCGAACTTGTCTTAATTTATCGCGCGTCGCCTCGTGAAGAGTGAAATGAAAGTGGCAATTATTTATTACGTTTTTAAATGGGGTTACCTCATAAGATGCCAAAAATAAACATACATTGTCTCATGTTAATAAAGCATCCAAAATTCGAAATAGTATTTTATTATGTCATTAAAACGAAAAAGGGTCAGTTTCTTTCTTCCATTTCGTTTTGACGATAAAATTGACAGCGAAAGTACCTACCGTCCGCCGATGCTCATGTAAAGAAAAACAGATTCGCACGTATGTACGTCTTCTGTCCGGTAAAATCGAGAAAAAATAATAGCGACTCTTAATAATCTGACGATCATGGTATAAATAAAATATACTCAAAGTAGCTTGATGTACCAAATGTTCACCACTCGTGGTGAAGTGGTGTTAACCGCGCGCCAAAGACTCGCGGTTAACACCACTTCATTACTCGTGGTGAACATTTTTTACACCAAGCTACTATGAGTATATTCTATATGTGTCCTTAGATAAGGCGTTTCATCTTGATTGCCCATGAGGGGGCACGGTGGCGCCGTGTAATACGGCGTACTGCACGTCTATGGTGCACTTGTCTTCAGCTAATGATAACCCTGCTTCTATGGAGTTAGTACGTGGGGGAGTCTGACATTTGCTAGCCGCTGCTCCGTGATTCTCTCTAGGTACTCCGGCTTCCTCCATCCGTAAAACTGTCCACTACGAAGTGACCCTGGTTGAAGAAAGTGTCGTTAAACCCCAATAAATAATAATAATTGATTCTTATATGCTATTTTCGGTTTTTTTCGTGATTTGGTCTTGAGTTCACAATAATTTATTTATGAACTTTTGCCCCAAGTGTATCCTGATTCGATCTTGATCAGATGTAGAAAAAATACCACTTTTGTTATGACAGTACTGTAGTAAGTGTAAGTTGTTTAAACAAGTTCACTAAGTTTTTTTAAGCAAGTTACTAAGTTGTTTAAACAATTTAATAGCAGAAGAGAAGGGGGCGTTTCTATGCTGGCGTAAAATGTCGATAATTAGTTTCAGTTAGAAATTATATGTAATTTTTTAATACACTCTGTTATGTAATTACAGACTGAGAACAATGATCCTGCAAAAAATGAAAGGTATTGTTGAATTATTATTGGCATGATAATTTGGATAGTGGCAACCACTTCACATAGAATACTGTTTGCTTTTTGCATTTGGGCAGCTTTTCTCAGTGCTTTGTAGAATTTTAAACAGTAATCAATAGCTTTGTTAATATATGCACACTATTTCATATTTAGTTATTATCAGGAAAGCGTTCTTTATTGTTTTACTTTACTTATATTAGTATGGTGGAGCCTCTACTTTAGTTGCGTTAGTACATTAGACTGATTAGAGACAGGGAGCCAATACTATAAAACATTCACAGTTGTATTTTTGGATTCACCTATTTCCAATAGCTGAATCTTTAGTAATTCTTATTTTTCTTTTTTCTTTCTTTTTTCTTTCAATGATTCTTGTCTACACGCAATCTCGAAAACGGCCTGAACGATTTTTTTCTGAAATTTGGTATATTCACAGACTTCTGAGAGATCTTGACATTAAATATTACGTCATTGCTGAAAGTTTTCTTTTTCTGCCAAAGCTGTGCAAAATGTAGTCAAAATGTAGCGTTTTGTCCCTATTCTTAAAAACCCTTTGGACGATTTGGTTGAAACGTTTCTAATATTTGAAGCATAACTAACTGCATCTGTCTGCATAGACAGTATTACCCACGTTGAGGCTATTTTGCCACAAACGTCCCCGAAGGTGCATTTTTGGTGAAAATGGCCAACTTCCACATGCGATTTCTCAGCAATGCAGCCACATTTTCTCAAAACATGTCCCATAAGGAGATTGGGCATTCATCCAAGAACAATTTTGCTGTTACATGCTTGATTCAAAGTTTTAACCTTCACCCAGTTTTCAGGCCTTGTGTAGAATTATACTTCTACCTATTAATACAACTGACTAAAATGATTCATTTGCATTTTAAAAGATATGGCAATTTGCCAATTGGCAAATTGCCAGATCTTTAAAAATGCTAATGGTTCATTTCAGCGCATTTAAAGTCATAACTAGAAAATACAATTCTAGAAAACAAAATTCTAAACGTTTTATAGTATTGGCCCCTGTTAATTGAATAGCTACTTTACCAGTGAAAAATATTCAATAGACTTTTATCAGCATTCTCCTTGTTTGGTCATGTAGCGGTGGGCACACGTCGTATATGTTTTCAAAACAATAAACACGCGTGGAGCGAAATAGGGAGCAAGCGATGGCGGTTACCGCCAATTGCTGCATATGTCACTCATTTCCCTTCGTTTAACGCAACTATGCAAACACCCATGGTACAGTTATCGACAATACTTTATTTTTCTCAATGCTGACCTTTCGACATTCCAGCTCAGTAACGTTTTGTAAAGCAACGCAATTCGATTCCGACTTTACCCAGTTGCATTTCAATGTGTTTTCTGCCTAAAGACCTAGATTTGCGTTCCACAGTCTACAGTTCATATTTATATTTATGAAGCGATTTCATTGTAACATGGAAGGATAACTCGGCATGATGTCTAGATGATACTGTCCTATTTTGGTCACGATCGGTTAGCCATTACCGCCGCAGGGCACATGACCTAGATTCCTTTAGCACTGTATACATGTCGTATTTATGAAGGGATTTCATTATAACTTGGTAGGATGACTCCGTATGATATCTAATTACTTCATCCTGTAACTCTGGTTTGGTTGAGATCGGTCAACCATGATGGCCGCACGAGTTTGAGTATAAATGCCTTTATCACAGTCTGCACCTCTTATTATTCTTGTTAAATGCATAAACTATAATGTACAGAACTTAACGTATTTTCAATTGTCACAATTCTTGTCTTATGTAATAGTCCTTTCATAAACATGGAACATCCTTTCCTTTTTATGTCTGGACGAGAACATTCTAGCTTGGTCATGATCTGTCAATTGTGACAGCTGTGCGGATTCGAATCCAAAGGTCTTTGTTTACTACAGTCCACAGGTCGTTTTTACGAAGCAATTTCATTGTAATTTGGAAGTATGACTTGGCCTGATGACGAGATGGGAACATTCTACGTGTATTTTGGTCTAAATTGATCCACGGAGAGGGCCTGACGAACCCTTGCCCTTACAAACTTCGAGGTGATTTCGTTGCAAATGTATCAAGTGACTTGGTGTTGTGATGTTCAGATGGATTCCTGAATGAATGTCCGGGATGAATTTCTTATTTTGGTTCAGATCGATCAACCATGAGAGCTGTACAGGGCCCCTGGCCTCAGACCTAATTCTTCTACCACACTGTACATGCAGTATTTGTAATGATGTTACTGTAACTAGGTAACTTTGGTTGCCATACGTTAACTGTGAGGGCCCTATCAACCCAGGCCTAAATTATTTAGTATAGTCTACACCTCAAATTATTCATGTTGAAAACATTGCATGTAGGGTAAAGTTCTTAACATATTCTCAATTATCACAATTCTTGTCTTATTTCATAATCCTTTCATAAACAATGAACATTATCCTATTCATCAAACACTACATACAGTCAAGTTAAGCTGCCGTGTCATTGACACTTTCATTATAACCTGGTACAACCCATAGGTGGACATCACTGCCCGCGCATGGATTACGAACAGTCCGCGGCGACTGTACTGTATCCAAATCAACAGGTATCCAATTCACCTTGAAAACACCAATATTAAAACAATTTGTGGAACTTTGCCTCATAATCATAAAACTACAGTTGTGTCTAGTTTTCATTCACAATATACTGAGTCAAAAAAGAAAGTATAATAAACTTTGAGGAGAATTTTTAGCTCATCTTGACAAAGTCAAGCTGAGCTAATCTCATCGCTCTTCATCCGTCGTCCGTCGTCTATCGTCCGTTGTCCGGCGTCCGTCGTCCGTCAACACCATGTTTTGGTCTTCTCCTCCAAAGCCACTGGGCCAATTCAAGTGAAAGTTTGTGTGAGTGATGGTCCTAAAGGGGCATTTCATTTTTGTTCAACTCAACATGCCCAGCCCCATAGGGAGGGAGTGGGGGAAAATGCTCCAATTTTTTTAAAAATCTTCTCAAGAACCACTGTGTACAATGACTTGATATTTGCTATGGAGCTTCCATATGTTGTGTAGAATCAAGTTTGTTCAAACGAAGTTCGTGAAGTAATATTTGGCTTTGTAATAGGAGGGGTAAGATTTTTGGCCCAAATTTTATCTTTGTTCAATATGGAGGGTAATTTAAAAAAATCTTCTTCTTCAGATCCACCAGTCAGAATGCTTTGATATTTGGTATGCAACATCTCTAAGGGGGTCAGATTCAAGTTTGTTAAAATCAGATCCCTAGGTATATATTTGGGCTCACTATGGTAGCCCAAATCTTTACTTAGTGCAATATGAGGAAATTTCTTTAAAAATCTTCTTCTTCAGATCCACCAGTCAGACTGCTTTTATATTTGGTATACAACATCTCTAGGGGGGTCAGATTCCAGGTTGTTCAATTCGAGTGCCTAGGTTAATATCTGGGCTCCATATGGGAACATGAAATTTAACTTAGTACAATATGAGGGAATTTCTTCAAAAATTTTCTTCTTCAGATCCTCTCGTCAGAATGCTTTCACATTTGGTATACAACATCTCTGGGGGGGGGGGGGGGGGGGGGGGGGGGGTCAGATTCAAGTTTGTTCAAATCGGATCCATAGGTTAATATTTGGGCTCGCTATGGTAGCCCAAATTTGAACTTAGTGCAATTCGAAGCAATTTCTTTACAATTTCTCTTCTTCAGATCAGATCCAACAGTCAGAATGCTTTCATATTCGGTACACAACATCTCTGGGGAAGTCAGATTCAATTGTGTTCAAATCAAAAGCCTGGGTTAATATTTGGGCTCTCTATGCGAGCCGGAATTGGCCATTTTGCTGAAGAATTAAACATTTTGTATTCAGCACCCTCTAGAGGTGTGTAATTAAGATTAATCCACATAGGTTGTATCAAGGGGCTTCATAGGGGAGCTCTACATTTTACTTTATGATCAACTGAAGAAAAGGCATGATGCCCAGATTATTTTTGTCACTCCTGAAGGACTCAAGGATTGACAGTGTAGCCCATGGAGATGGCTTGCATAATGTAGACGCATTCTTGGACTCTGTTTAAATTATGTACTGTTCAAGATGAGCGCTTCAGGCCCCGTGGGGCCTCTTGTTTTTAGTATTATCAACTTTAATCCCAAACAAATTATTGAAAATTCATATTTCGAGTCTAACTGTATGAATTTGCATAATTTCATGTTCTTACTGTTGCCAGCGTCATACCAGGACGTCGCAATTTAGACATTGGGTTAAATGAAAAGTTCACATATACAGTCAATAGCGTGTATGTCCACCGTTTGCCTCTTGGATGGCAAGACATCGACGGCGCATGGACCTGATAAGTCTCTGGATGTCACCTAGTGGTATTGCGTTCCACTCACTCATGCCTTCGAACATTACGTAAATCGCCTAACGTCTGAAGATCATGAAGTCGTACCCGACGGTCCAATTGATCCCAAAGGTGATCGATTGGCGACAAATCTGACGAAAGTGGGGGTCAGGGAAGAAGTTCGATGCTCTGCTCCGCAAGAAAGACACGACATATACGCGCCACGTGATATCTGGCATTGTTTTGCTGGAATAACTGCAATCCGACGTTAGCGTTGAACAACGGGACAACAACAGCGTTAAGTCCCTATATCGCAGTCCTTTCAGATTACCCTCGATGAAGATCAACTGCGTTCGATGGTGCAAGGAAATTCCTACTCAAACCATTACATTACCCCCGACGAAACGGCCGTATTCCCGCACGTAAGCATCAGAAAACCGTTCTCCTCGTATCGGCGATACACTCTTTCCCTAGCATCAACGCGCCGTAGACAAAATCGTGATTCATCACTAAAAAGAACTGTGCT
Source organism: Pictodentalium vernedei (assembly GCA_031216915.1). Taxonomy (NCBI): domain Eukaryota; kingdom Metazoa; phylum Mollusca; class Scaphopoda; order Dentaliida; family Dentaliidae; genus Pictodentalium; species Pictodentalium vernedei. Next base: position 231,048,424 of record CM062297.1, on the reverse strand, counting down.
CCAACGCTGCTGAGTCCAGCGAACACGCTGACGTACCCATTCCATTCTGACGGTACGATGACGTTGGGTAAGGATTGGTCCGTGGTATGGACGCCTACTTCGGATGTCATGTTCAGCGAGTCTGTTGCTGACAGTTTGTGCACTGATTCTATTGTTAGTTCTACCAGGAGTAATTGCTGCTGTCCTCGTCGCCGGACGGATGCGATCCCTCAAGTGAGACGCCCTGATGTGTCGATCTTGTGCAGGGGTTGTAACTATTGGTCGACCTGAACGCGGTCGGTCGGCAGTAGATCCAGTGGTTCTATACCTTCCAATGAGACGATAATTAGTGGCCACAGTGACTCCGACCTCAGCAGCGAGCTCATCTGGAGGTATCCCAGCTTCATGCTACACAATTGCACTCAACCTCTGATTTTCGGTTAACCATGGCATTTTTTAAAATGTCGGAAGACAAAAACTAGCGTGTTTTCTCAATAACCCAGGCACTCTAGCTCAAAATAACACAAAGACAATCGTCGGTCACCCATTCAATTTGACATTCTCAGGTAGCACGTACTATTTTGAAATCCGTAGCAAAATTGTATATGATTGGGTGGACAACATGTCATTAAACTCTTTGCACGACATCTTGGCCACAAACATGCAACATTATAACTATTATATTTCATCCTTTATGCTACTTTTTCACATTTGTTTCTATTCTACTTTCTTTTTTGACTCAGAATATATTGTAAACAGACATGTCAAATAGTAATGGTTATCTACCGTCAAATCAAGTCTCGATTAAGACACATTTATTGTGTTGATTCAAATAAAATGAAAGTTTATGGTATTTTTAATTTCAGTTGGATGGAATATTTCAGCTGGTCGGAAAAACGAACCTTCCGGATTCGCTTTTCCGACCGATTGAAATATTCTGTTCGATTGAATCTGAAAACAGACGACGAATTTCACAAGAGCTTGGACGGTCCTACATATAGACCACTGATTGATTGATTAATTGTCTTTATTTCCTCCAAAGTACGAAGATTATAGTATTTAAAGTACAGTCAATACAATTTTTTGTTTGAAAAGGTAATGTACCAAAGTTTACAAATTGGATGATGCAGTGATAAATATACCTGTATATATATATGTAAGTGCAATTGTGCAGCGGACAAAATGTGACTGATGGACACGTTATGATTGGAATGGTTTCAGGACATGATCTGTAGGCCGCGTCATTTCCAGAGCCCCTGGAGTGGAAACTCTCCCGAGTCTAGAAAATCGAGCAGAGTTTCTGTGAGGTCGTACTTTTTAAACAAATTGAGCGCGTTTGTTTGGAAACTGTCGACAAGTGTGCCAAACGAGCTACAGAATACAGCCTGAAGTAGATGATTTATTTTAGAACAGTTTTTGAACAGCGCAGTTCCACGACTGAACAAACAGAAGGAGGCACCAATATTCTATGTCAGCTTGGTGTACGCATTGTCCAGTTAAGCAGAGGATTACGTCTGTTCGAGTGATCTGTGGAAAACCGGTAATCTTTTTCAAGCGCATGCGGAGAATGCTTTCTGGTCGTGTAAGTTCTTCAGCCGCAATGTGATTCCACATTTCTCAGCCACAAAGCATCCGTGGTGAAGTTGATTCAGGAAAAAGTTTGAGACGGGCCTTGCTTCAAAAAGAAGGAGGAGAATTCTTTCAAACCATTTTAAAACTGTTGATGGGGGCGCGGTGGCTGTTCTGCCCTCTATTCTCTGACATTCGATTGGTTTTATACAGCGTGTTTCTATATTCTCGAACCATTAAACATTTGTTAGTTATGAGCATTGTTACCCAAGCTTCCAGGCCATACGTCTGATTCTGTAAGGAATTTGACGATGTTATGGCCTGGAATCATTCTAGTCCATAAATAGTCAATCGCCTATGTTTAGATTCTCTCGTCTGGAATATTTCAGAATATTTCAGTTGGCTAGAAAAAACGAACCTATGGTTTGCTTTCCGACAAACTGATGTATTCCAGACAACTGAATTTCCACAATGCCATAAACATTCATTTTCTTGGAATCAACGCAAAAAAATATTTGACAGTTAGGAATGAAGACTCTCCACAGCCGTACATTTTTTATTACGCTGCTTAGTTCCACTAATTATATTAAAGCTATGATGGTCTCAAGGTGAATTAAATACTTATCTTTAACTGGAGCACGAAAGAGGATCTTAAAATCTCGATGAGGGGAGGAAGCTCACAATACGTCAACGTACAGTATATACTACTAATATTTTACCGGAAGCGAAAGAATGTCGTTCTGTTTCTCCATGTTATAGAGTGTATATTGCACCCCTATACACACACCCCTCCTTCCGTTGCACCTATCAAGACCTAACAATGGATGAAATGGTGATTTTGTGGATCAGTTTTTCACATTTTCTGCAACAGGGCTGAACCCTAATAATTTCGGTACGTCTTGTATATTTGTGCCACCACCCCTTCATCACGGACCTGTTCTCAGCCTCCGCCCCCTCTTGGTGATGGTGAAAGTCATTTAAGGTTGTTATCTCAGGGGTATAGTTGGGCCACGGTAGCCAGCAATAAACAAGCATTAAACGTATAACTCTTCTGTCGTATCCGAGTACCCGAGAACTAGGAAACAGAAGTAAAAGTAGATTCGAGCAGTGGCGTACAAACATCGGCCGCCTCGGAGCCAACTGTTGGTGCCGCCTTATCCCCATGTACCCCTAAGTGTTTTTTGGTGGCTAGTTCCAAATAGATATTTGGATTTCATGGTTTTATTGACATATTTTTGCATGCTTTGCTGCTACCAATAAATGCTGTTCGGCGCGGTCGCCCCCGCCCCCGCCCCGTCTTTGACTGACACTAGACTCAAGAGTGGATAGAAAAGGTTAACAATAGAACAAAGTATTGACTGTACCCAAAGTTAAAGGCTCTTGTGCTGTATATGTGTTTACTCTAGTATAATATATATATAGCACAAACATGGGCTTCTATACTATGACACGCATTGCATGTTCTTGTATGAGGCTGTATGTGGTGGAAAAGTAATAACATGCGTCTCAGAAGCAACAATATACCAAAATCGGTATATTCAATTACTACTATTCTGCCATAGTAATCTCATCGAATCGAACATACGCCAATACCACAGGAAGAAGTCGATAGATTTCCCTGCAACTCATAGCGACCAAACACCATTCAAGACAGAAACAGACCCTCCGAAAACTTTCCCAGGAGTATTGACAATGGGACAAGGATTCGGAAAGAAAAAACTCTACTTTAATCGAACAGACGCATGCATAACGCAGTCAGGTCCTTGAGATACCTCCACTTAGAAATCCTGGGATTGCGAAAGTCCCAACCGAAAAGGCATCGACAAACAAGCAGGAAATGGTTTCTAACTCTCATTTCGAAATCAGGCAACTAACCAAATCAGTCACGTGGCCCATCATGTTGAAGGAGCGTGTTGGCGTTACGGGTACTGAAACGTTCATTGAATCTTCCGTTATTATCAGTCTCAATGTTATGAAAAACCCTTAAGTTCTGACGGAGATGTGGCGTTGTATTCGGATCAGGTGACACGTAAGGGACATTACAGGTGCATATTGGGCATATAAGCATTTTTGTAGGTCTTTTACTGCGCCCATCCTGAGGGAGAGTGCTTTAAAGGTTGTCTTGATTTCAGACAGCGACACTAAATACGCAAAATTGGGATGGCATCTTCGAGACCACTGTGGACTGTTGATGGACGTGACAACCGTTTCTTATTCCCCATTCCTTATTGGACATTTGTTATCAACCGATTTTACCGGTTGATATCGAATGTTGAAAAAGGAACTAGGAATACGTAATGATTGTCACGTACCATGATTGTTATTTGTTGTATATTTTTTACCTGCGTAGCCAGCGGCAGAGCAGATCTAGTAACCGCTCGACACCGTCCGTCAGTGCGTCCGAAACACTTCTTCCGTCAAAGTTTTCTTGGCTTCTATGAAAGGGAATGATTTTATATTTGGTCTGCTGCTTCATAATGATGAGTTGTATCGTGTACCTAATTTTCAGATCTGCCGTGCAGCCACTTCCTGTTTGCCGATACTTTGAAATCTATTCATCCCTGTAATCAATTGCATGCAGCGACGCAGGTCCAGACCCGGTATTGGTCTTGGCTTGTTTAATACTATTATTATTCAAAAATTTAAACAAACATAAAAAACATCGGATACATATTTGTCTTTTTATGCGTAAGCAACTGATGGATATATTGAGAGAAATAATAAACTCCAAACAAGAGACAATTAGCCTTTATGCGTTGGTGTTTCCATGATCCTCTCACGTTATTTAGAACATCCAGGATGATCTCTCATTAAGCCCGACTTGCCGATACTGTGGATCTAGGGAAACTCGTCACTTCACGGGTCATGATGTCCATACTGAGGTGTCTTATTGAGAAGGCTAATACGTCGAAGATCTTGGCGCCACCACCAACGCCTTAATTATTTGGCCAGATGTGTGCACCATTGTGAATGTATCGAAGGATCCTACTTTTTAAGGGTCACGATAATCCATTAGAAGAGTAAACCAGAACGACAACATATCGATGACCTTGTCTTCAACTTCGCCACACTACACCAGCTTTTGTTGGTTAAATTCGCCTATTATTGTGCATTTGTGGGAAACCTGCTACCTTTCCTTGCTTCAGGATTATCGCTGGTTAGGAGGTATATGGAAAAAGGTCAATATGTCAATGGTCTTCTCTTCTCCGGTGCCATCCAGCACCATATTTTATTTGGACATATTGGCCCATCTTGGTGGATGTTGTGAAACGTGCAACGTTTACGGGTCATGTAGTCCTGTTGGGAATGTCAATATGTCAGTGGTGGAAGCTGACAGTAAACGTGCCAGGATGTACTGTAGGAATCGCCATATCCCCAAAATGGCATCACACATGTAGGTACCATGTTTACTGTAGGAAATCTCAAAGTAAAACCGGGTACTTATAGACCCAAAAGGTGGAGGTTATAGGTACCAGAAGTCCTATTGGAATTCCTAAAGATAATTTTGTAGTCGCTATGTCAGTGACTTATGTACTCGTCATATGACCACAATTGGCAAAAACTGCATGTCCCAATTTCCGACATTCCGGAGAAAAGTCGCCCAACTATCAAATATTTCACAAAGTTTCGATTGTGTCCGACTGTTTTGCATCAAGTGAGTGGTCTCTTAACCGCAAACGTGGAATCATCGGCAAGTTGACAAGGACAGTGGCTAGAATGGACTCAAAACGTTTATCCTACGAGGAAGTGCCCCAACAGTTACCGAAAGAGTACACCAAAAACTGCACTAGCTTTGATTTAGACGAATAAGTTAATGTAATTGGTAGCCGGTTCCACTCAATAACAATTATGGCTGAAGCCATAGTATCTACTTTGAAAATAAGTTAATTTTACAATATTTCTCAACATTACCTTCCAAGCAGGTGAGCATATTTCCAGCTAATCCCTACTTTTCTAATGGCCACAGGTTTTGAGGGTTATTATTCAGCCAAATGCTCCCCTCGTCTGTTTTGTTCAACGTGACCTGAAGGGGAAAACGTTTACAGTTTGATTCACCTAAAAGCAAATTTAGTGGAATCATCACATCAACATACAATTGTCCCTCGTGTTACTGCCTCTACTATTACCTCGAAAATAGTAGCAATAGTGAACATACTGATAACAGAGGACGAAAGACATGAAAAAACAAAAATCATTATCAATATCGGTGTTATGCCTGTTCTGATGCTATCTTGATCCCATTTATTTTTTATTTTCTTGTTCGCTTCTGGACACTAATGCTCTACGTCTCAATCTTATTGTTTTTTTTTAACCCTTTACCCAACGTAACGGCTAAAACCGGCCAGCGCTATTCTCAAAAATCGCCAATTAATTTTCACTATTTTTTTCATTTTTTGTCTCAAAAACATAGGTTATGACCCCTCGTTGGAACGAGCTCGTCGAGCTCGTTCCAACGAGGGGTCATAACCTATGTTTTTGAGACAAAAAATGAAAAAAATTAGTTATTCAAGAATTGTTTTTGCAAGTGTCGTCTGCTTTTCACGTTAGGTAAAAGTGGAAATAGATGGGACCAGTTAGATAACAGGAGTGGCAATTTATTTCAATTGGCTAAATTCCTTATTTTGCCGCCAAATTCAGATCCCAAAACTGCAAGAAGCACCCTTATTCGATGACATTTTTGACAATGAACATAACTCCAAATCGTTTTTACCCTTTACCAAAGCACATGACATTAAAATTTATTATTCTAATTATGTTTTAAGAACTTTTCAAAACATTTCAATACAACTTATCATGTGACCCCCATTGGAACGATCTCGACGAGCTCGTTCCAAGGAGGGATCACATGATATGGTTTTGTTGAACTCTGTTGAAAATAATGTTTTTTCAACTACTCAGTTTGTAAATTGCGTGTGCTGATGCTCCCGATTCCCGATTCGTTAGGTAAAGGCTCAATGATCACCTGATTACCACTTAATTGTATTCTTGGAGATAGCGATAGCCTATCATTTTATTGTCGGTAGGGTTTAATATAGGGAACGGGAATTTCTGGTTCTTGTTTTTGAAAGTAAGTCCCAAATACCGGGAATTTTGGGTTCTCGTTTTTGAATATCAGTCCAAATACCCGGGGAATTCATGGGAAAGAACCGTTCTGCAGTCTTTGCTTCCCGATTCTAGTCTATGAATTTCCCGGGCAGTAGCACTGATTTTCAGAACCGGTAACCGGGAAATTCCCGTTCGCGAGATTAAACCTTAGCTCCAACTAAGATGCTGGTCTTGGAATAAATTGATATTCATCGTGATCTCATAAACTATATCACGCAATCATTGGTCTATGAATTTCCTGGGCATCGTGATTGCCTTCCAGAGCTGGGAGCCACATAGCAGTTAAATTCCAGTTCCTGGTATTAAACCTTATTCGTTGGTAAAATAATGTGGAACTATTTTAGTGTTCTCTCTATCGAAAAATGTATCTACCTGAACTGCTTGTCTTCTCTACTATTTTGAGTTTAAATTATGCAGTGTATCCTTGAGAATACGTTTTTGTTCAGAGTGAACCTCAACCAGACCCAGGATGTCCAAAGTATTACCGTTCACTTTTTCTGTACTGTCATGAATAATGTCGGTTGAAATCCCTACTTTTGGGTCCCCGAGGTCATCACCACGCCACACTAGCATTAGGGATCAATAGGAAGTAGAAATTTTCCCAGCCTGGGTAAAATATATCAACAAATCAGGAACATTTTACGATTTTTAACCCTTTACGTAACATGAAAAGCAGACGACACTTGCAAAAAAAATTCTTGAATAACTAATTTTTTTTCATTTTTTGTCTCAAAAACATAGGTTATGACCCTCATTGGGACGAGCTCGACGAGTTCGTTCCAATGAGGGGTCATAACCTATGTTTTTGAGATAAAAAATTTAAAAAATAATGAAAAATAATTGGCGATTTTTAAGAATAGCGCTGGCCGTTTTTGACCGTTACGTTGGGTAAAGTGTTAAAGGATACCAGCACAATTTAGTAATTCTGTGTCATGATTTGACAGATGTCCACATGATGGAATGGAGGGGTAGACTTGTTCTGCAAGCATCGGTTTAGACAGAAAATTCGCATCAGATATGCAGACAGTGAATGTGTGCGGTAACGGGAGGGGCACCCGACATGGGTACACTTGCCTTCGGACTGGTTTGGTAGGTTCTATGAGAGATTAAGGTGACTTTTTAGTTTTCGTTGTTATATCGTATACAAATGATCAACATAACCACACCAAGTGCTCCCTTAACTTGAGATTTGTGAGTTCTCAAATATTCACTTAAAATGTCCATATAAAAACCTTCGTACATCCGTACCACCTCTCACCCTCTTTTCGGCACTGTGAGGCAAACTTTTTACTTTTCCATCTCACCTTTCGTTTCAATAATAACTGTGCCAATCGTACTCTAAAGTCAAGGTGCGTCTTTTTTTTTGTTAAAGTACGTCAGTTGCATCTTGGAGAAGACTATATAATGTGAGTAACTGGCAGGTTACTAAAAAGGATCTAGGCATGGGGGTAGGGGATCCATATATTTTTGTTGCCGAGGTTGGGAGAGTGGCGGTCTGGAAAGATTTGTTTAGAAAGGTCTTTGAAGATATAAACCACAATGAGACTTTTATCAGTTATGAAACCAGAAACCATCACACAAAAACACTGATAATATGGGTGGTTATCAACTGTTGTGTCTTTTTGTGAAGTTCTCAAACCCATCGCTAAAAGATTCATTCAGATGTGTGTAATGTATTTTCTCTCTTCAATAATATGGAACTAAAAGGATACAAACCACCAAAAAACACATATACAGAAGAAAGTACGTAAAAATCGAAGAGAAAAAAACAATTTCTCATACAATTTCATTCCAGATTACTCCCTTCAGAAAATAGACCCACAGTGACAGTTCAGATGATAATCTTTGTTATTTGTGTTTACTGATATTGCATTCTTCAAGGAGAATAACTTGATGCAGTACAATAACGATAGTGTATCACTTGTAGTGCCGTCAATAAAGCTTTCAATCCCGAAAAATGGTAGAAAGCTGAATTTGCTATCATTCGAATGACGGACATTCCCTGAACAACAAGTACAAAAAAGCGCTAAAATCCGTTTTGAGGAAATTGTTTTGGACAAGATGGCATTCAATTTGGCCACTAAATCGAGTGAAAATCGGAAACGGCTTTATACGTTCAAAGTTTTGTCAACTTCTGCGTGACTTTCTGCGTGACTTTCGAACAAAATGTATGCCAAAAGTAAAAATAAGACTCGCCCAGACACATTTGATGTCATAGACCCGGAACGACTCTGCAAATGGCTGCCTATTCCACGAAAACGTGTACAATCCGTACAGATTACGCTTTCCGCCAACCACCGTAAGGATATCCAACTTATGGTATGTTTTCAGAAGAATAATGATAATATCACGAATTGTGTCTGAAATCTAGAGATGGCAGCCAAAGTGGCTTGAGTATGGAGGATAGTCAAGGTTGAGGAATCAACATCATTCAGGATCCTCAGTATCGTTGACCTCTTCAGAATTTTGACAAGCTTCGCCCATACATTTCCCCAAACTGTCACACACTGCAGACCAAACTTGCGACAGGAGCACGTATTGGTTCCGCGTGTATTTCTGATTGCGATCTTGCATTTGCAATGCACAAAATTCAGATGCGAACTTGGGATGGCTTCTTTATCTGTCATCGCAGTGAAATGTTCAGTATTTTCTTGCAACCCCAGTCCGTCGGGTCTAAAAATTCATTGGAAAACGGATTCGAACGGGCCATCCAATCTATCTCTGTTTGGAGATTTTGTAGTTCTTTGGGGCCTTTGTAAGAGGACACCATTTCCATGAACGTGACGTAACGGAGCTTGCGAAATGGTTCCCCAGCTGTCGCTACATACAGGATTTGGAAGAAACTGAGACCTGCTGAACCAACTTGTTCAGGGGTGGTGAAAACATCACTTACTTTGGAAGCTAACTCGCTGATTTGTGCAGACCCCTCTATCTTCTTGAAAAGATTTGTTTTCACCTTCCCGAACGTTGTTGAGGAGGTGTCACAACCACTCCATGTATGGATAAAAAGGCTGTGTAATTTTACAACTTGACCAATTGAAGAAACAACATCCCCAGTTTTGAATGGGTGCCGCTCACCAGATCTACGTTCATCTGATCAGAAATACGTAACCACCATATCGATTCTCCAAAGGTGCGCCAAAAGTGCCAGAATACCTGTGTCATCGGCAACAACGAAAACGCTTGTTCAACTCGAAGTTTCAGTGCGATAGCCAGAATGCGGTCTCTACTGAATTGACCATCGCATTTGCTAGTTGAGCTTTCGCGGGTTTTCGCATTGCTTCATCTTCAAATAAAGACGTCGGGAGTGCTGTGAGCTTATATTGAAAAAACGTTCGGTATACTCGTCCCGCTGGGCGATGACTATCAAGCGAGAAAACAGAATCGTTGGATTTATTAAAACTGTCTGGTTGTCGATCTCAGTACCATGATTGAGATGATACAATGCTTTGACCTTCATGCCACGTTTGATTGGGGTTTTCAAGAAGTTCTGACTGTCAAGAGTTTTATGAATACTACCGCCCACGGATTCGGTTTCATGACGATCTACTTGTTCCTTGTCTCCGGCAACCAAGCAAGTAGAGAGTGACCGTAACGATTCTTTTTTAAATCACAGGGCTCGTGAACGTCAAATCATTTATGAATACTCAAATTTTTGAATGATGATTCGGGCTGCACTCATATCGAACATGCAGTTCACTTGTAACATATTTAACGTTTGTGTTTATTGACATTGCATTGTGAATTTTAGCACAACTGGTGATTTTGAGAACCCACTGAAGTCTGACAGAATCAGAAAGAAATCTACTCCTAGTCAGAGAACGCTTTGACTCTAAATAGAACGCACGAGGACCTGCTCAATTACCAGGTCGGCGGAAAGACCCTATCAAGAGGAGGACTGCTTCGTCGGGCGGAGTGATTTCCATCTTTAGCGAAATATTTATAGAGTCAGGGATTTTGCTTCCCGGACAACTCAAGCCTCATTTGGAGGTACATTCGTAATTGTCACCTGTTGCCGCAAATAGATGCAACATCTGCACAACGATATGATATGGAGGTTCCAATCACTTAATCGTTCTGCTCTGATTAAGTTTCTTTTAGGAGATAGACATACTCCACGTAATGAAAGCAGAGCTTTGAAGTTGAGAATTTCTGAGCTAACCCAGAGATGCTTCGCGAGAGGCAATCTTCTAATTCCCCAAGCTCATCTCAGCAATGTCTGATAGGGGAAGTGATTTGCTTCTGACTCCATCGTACATATTCCCCAACTCAATGACATCCAGCTCAATGGCACCCAGCTGAGAAACATTGGTACACGCAGAAATATCTTTTTCAGTTCCGATCAACGAGGGAAGTCTCGCCCGAATGACAGTAACTAGACGTCGATGCCTCAATCATCCTAAGACAAGAATCTGGCATCACCATCACAATAAGTTTATTGACTAATGCAGCTAGCACCAAGAAATGGGCACGGGCGGGCCTCGTGTATACTTTACTATAAATGATGTGAGTGACAGTGTTCGGTCCACAGGCCTTTTTACAACATCTTAAAATCCCGAACATTTCTTCGTTGATCTCCAACTTAAGAGAAAACTCACAATTGTGTGAAATGCACCCAATCGTCGAAATATATCGATGGATTTAGGTTTTATGTTGTCGACAGATTTGATCCACAATGGTTGATCGAATATTAAACATGGCGTCTCGAGTCCCAATTTCCTAACTTGGCCTTCTATATAGACAAGAGAGGAATATATGCAACTCTCGTAGGAATGATTCAAATTGATAATTGAATATAAAAGAATCTCTGACGTTTGGTCTGGGAGTTGGCCATTGCTGGAGAATATATGTTACATGAAGCCTGACCAATTCGACCTTGACCCCGATACTTCGGGAAATAAAAATACACTGTGCCAAAGCCGATATGCATTCAGCATACTTGGTAACGTGTACGGAAACTGTAGTTCCACAATGGGTCTGTATTTCAAAACCGAAAGGACGTTATCGGACCACTCGGTGTGCTGAAGTATTGGAATACTCTTGTTCTCAACAACATGAGAAGCTTTCACTCGTGGCTGGCGAGGGCTGACGCGTGAAATCGGACGGGCATATGGATTGCTCCCCGTTTCACAGATTTGAAGTTAATTACTTCGCCGATTGATTTCCATGAACATGCAAATGGACCAGAGAAAATCCAACTTTTTGCAAACTCTTTGCAAATGTTGAAAACTACTAAAAGGACGATCCTCTTTGGCAGGCTCTAAAAAATTTTTCCAAAAGCTGATTTTAGCGAATTTTGGATATTGTATAGAAAAAAACAATTAAAAACTCATTTATTCAACAAAGCTTTTTTTCTTTCCGGAATACATAAATTGTTTTTTTTTTGTAAAGCGCTTCAGAGCACCTTTGGTGGTTTTACGCTATATAAAATTGATTATTATTATTATTATTATTATTATTATTAACCTTCTTGCATCAAATGAGGTAAAATCCACCTTACTGCCCAGTTTTCCGGGTTTCCTCCGTAATGGGGTTTATTGACTGCACTACTTTCAACTATGGCAATATAATGCCATATGACACCTATCAAATTAGCAGCTTGTTTGAATTAGGGAGGGTGGAACCTTTGAAGAGCAAAAGAGGGGATTTTTTTTTATATTTTTATTCCCCTCCCCATGCTTGGGCACATCAGGCAACTTTTATCATTGGAAAGAATGACGTCTTGGGCATGTTATCATTTGAATTTAAAGGTAATATTGTGTAATATCTAGTAGTGACTTTGACAAATTTATGAACTTTATTAAGGACTATTGTAATCAGCTGCATCCACCCGTGCGTGCGTCGATGATTACTACTGTTTGGGTCATTGAATCAAAATTAAATTTGTATATACGTCCCCCTATCCCAATGAGATGGTGAGTTTCGAATCTGGGTTTGATCCGATAATTTTTGTTGAGAGTTATTCCCCTTTTTCGACCCTTTTCGCAACTTTAGAAATTTTTTTTTGTCGGGATGATAACTTTAGTTCGTGTTTCGAATCAACACCAAAGTTTGCATATAGGTTTGTCCCAATAATACGCTGGTCAGTTTCGAATTTGAGTTCGGCCTGACCACTTTTGGCTGAGTTATGTCCCTTTTTCCATTTTTTCGACGTCGAAAATTAGTTGTCCGGGCGATAACTTTAGTTTGGTTAATCGAGTAGAAACCAGTTTTAGGATATAAGTTTGTCTAAAGAATACGCTGGTTAAGGTCGTATTTGGGTCCGGTCGGACCCATTTTGGCTGAGTTATGGCACTTTGTCCATTTTTTTACTTTGAAAATTAGTTATCCGGACGATAACTTTAGTTTGGTTGATCGAATTGGGTTCTGTCCGACTAACTTGGTCTGAGTTATGGCCCTTTTCCATTTTTTCGACTTCGAAAATTTGCTGTCCGGATGATAACTTAAGTTTGGGCGATCGAATCGAAACCAATTTTTGTTTTTGAGTTTGTCTTAAGAATAAATTGGTCCATTTCGAATGTGGGTTCGATCCGCTCAATTTTGGCTGAGTTTTGCCACTTTTTCCATTTTTTCAACTTCGAAAATTAGTTTTCTGGACGATAACTTTAGTTTGGTTTATCGAATCGAGATCAAATTTGGTATATGAGTTGATTGCAAGAATACGCTGGTCAAGTTCGAATTTGGGATCGGGCTTACCAATTTTGACCTAGTTATAGCCCTTTTTCTGATTTTTCAACTTCGAAAAATTGTTATCTGGATCATTTGTACCTACGGTGTCTTTCAATACCAATATGCCATACATCGTCCTTTGTTCAATACAATTCCCACAGAAAATCAATTTATTCTTATCTAATATGCATAATAGCATAACCAACTATAAATTGTACCAAATCTCAAGCTTCCAGGCGTAACCTTGTATAATCACCCATGAGGCCGCAGCGATTGGGAGAATTTGGTTGAACTCTAGAATAGATTTGTGCCTACAGTGTCTTTCAACACTTATATGCCCTCACCTGGTGCATTGTTCAACAGAATTCCCCAAGAAATGAAATTATCCTTACCTAATATGCAGAAGAGCATAACCAGCTACAAATTGTACAAATCCAAAACTTCCACGTGTAACCTTATTTATTTCCTGACAGACTGTAATCTAGAAATTTCATTGGCTGACAGGTACGATGTAAATAATACCCTCACCAACTTGAAATATTCACACGTTGGTTTAGCTCGGTGTAAATACAAAAAACAGGCATATCCAGGCAATGTGATTTTTTTAAAAGTTCATCAAAATAGTTTATGATGATAGATATATATTAAAATTAACAGTGCTGTTCATTGAAAAAAATAATCAAAATAATACCTTTAATTTTGTGTTATTCATGATAAAAAATAAGTCAGTGGTGGAACTATTTTTAGCTCACCTGACGGCAAGTCAGTGTGAGGTATTGCCATCAGTTGGCGTCCGTCGTCCGTTAACTTTTGCAAACCTGGATTCTTCTCCGCAGCCATTCAGCCAAATTCAAACATATATTGCACAAATCATCCCTGGGATATACCCTTTCTATTTTGTTCAAATGGAGCGGCTGCCTTCTTCGGGCTCTGGGCAATGATGCCAAAGCCTAAAAATCTTTAAAAAAAACTTCTTCTCATGAACCACAGGAGAGATTGCCTTGATATATGGTATGTAACACTCTTTGGTGTTGAAGATTAAAGTTTGTTCAAGAAAGGATGGTATATTAATATTTGGGGTCTCTGTGGGCACGTACCCATTTTAGGTTCCGCCCAAAAGTTCTATTTCAAGAACCAATGGGCCGATTTGAACCAAATTTGGCATGTAGCATAAGTGGGACTAAAGTACTTGATTGATGCCCAAAATATTTTTTTCGTTGCCCCGTGGGTACCCCAGGGGCTAAAAATAGAAAAAAAATTCAAATGCCTATATTTTCTAAACGACACGGAACAGAGAACTGTTATTTGGTATGAAGCATCCTTTTGACCTGTAGAATGGATTAAAAAAATGGCCATCGGTTGTGTCAGGGTGTTCTGTAGGGGCGTTTGAAAAAATGCTGAACCAGCATATTTGCAAAAATTGAAAACAATTTTCTTCAGATCCGCTGATCAGAATCTTTTGATATTTGGTATACAGCATCCATAGGACGGTCAAATACAAGTGTGTTCAAATCGACCCCCTCGGTTCATATTTGGCCTCAACAGAGGAGACCAAATAATTAACTTAGGGCGCTATGGGGAATAAGCTTTAAAAATCTTCTTCTTCAGATCATACAGTCAGATTTTTTTGATACTTGGTATACAACATCTCTACAGGGGTCAGTTTGAAGTTTATTCAAATTGAGTTCCTGGGTTAATATTTGAGCTTCCTAGGGAATAATCTTTAAAAATCTTCTTCTTCAGATCCACCAGTCAGATTCTTTTGATATTTGGTATGCAGTATCTCTAGGGGGCTTAGATCAAGTTTGTTTCAATGGGATCCCTGGATGAATATTTGGGCTCTTTATTGGAGCTCAAATTTTAACTTGGTGCAATATGAGAAAATTTCTTTAAAAATCTTCTCTTTCAGACCCACTAGTGAGAATCCTTTAATATTTGGTATGTGACATCTCTAGAGGTGTAAGATTTGAATTTGTTCAAATCGACTCCCTGGGTTAATATTTGGGCTTCCTATGGGAGCCTGGTTATTAACTTGGTGAAATATGGGGGATATTCTTTAAAAATCTTCTTCTTCCGATCCATCAGTCAGATTCTTTTGATATTTGGTATGCAGCATCTTTAGGGGGGTTAGATTCGAGTTTGTTCAAATGAGATCCCTGGATGAATATTTGGGCTCTTTATTGGAGCCCAAATTTTAACTTAGTGCAATATGAGAAAATTTCTTTAAAAATCTTCTTTTTCAGCTCTGCTATTGAGAATCCTTTCATATTTGGTGTGTGACATCTCTAGAGGTGTAAGGTTCAAATTTGTTCAAATCAAGTTCCTGGGTTAATATTTGGGTTCCCCAAGGGATCCCAAATATTTACTAAGTGCAATATGGGGAATTATCGTTTTAAATCATCTCCTTCATACCCAGCAGTCAGATTCTTTTGATATTTGGTGTACAACACATCTGGGAGGGTTAGATTGAAGGTTGTTCAAATCAGGTCACTGGGTTAATATTTGGGCTTTTTATTGAAGCCCAAAGCTTAACTTATAGCAATTTGAGAAAATTTCTTGAAAATTCTTCTTCTTCAGATACACCAGTGAGAATCCTTTCATGTTTGGTATGTAACATCTCTAGGCGTTCCAAATTCAAGTTTGTTCAAATCGATTCGCGCTTGTTTTTTCTTGTTTTTTATACATTTTTTTTGGGGGGGGGGGGTGGGAGGGGGGCGCGCTAGAGAGAACCACAGTAGTTTAAAACAAAACAAAACATTTATTCGGTTGTTGTTTTTTAATACTTCACAGAGCAGAGTTTGCTAGGAAGCTTTCCTAGGACCAGCAGAAATGAATGGCCAAAAAAGTTGCCTTTGGTTGTGTCATAGCAAATCAAAGAAATTGCTCTTGTTGCTGATCACTTGCTGATACACTCATCTGTTTTGACAATGTGAGCCAGATGAGCGTTTTAGGCTCACTTGAGCCTCTGGTTTAATGTGGAGTTATCAATTATTCTTTTTTTTTTTTCTTTTCAAATGTCATTTGGACAGTATTTGTTGGCTGTCGTCTTTTGTTTTGTTACATTGTAAAACGTCTGAGTATCTATTTATACCTCTTCGATGGCAAGCTAGTCGCTGATTATTCCGAAAAGCATATTATTACCGATTCATTTATATTTGGTACATCTCATCATGACAATATTTGCAACATCGTTTAGCTCTGTCCCACAAATATGATAGGTTATTTCCTGTTCTACAGAACTGAAATTTGTCTTCAATGTGAAGGATCTTAGTGAGAAAATGAGTTCGGGGTGTATCAGTTTTCAAACCAGTGTAATTTTCCATACACCCTGGAATATACATGGACAACTAATAATACCCACCAACTCCACCACAGAAGGCTGGGAAATTAAGTTGAACCCTGGAACTGATTTGCGCTTACAGTGGCTTTACAAACAAATGTGTCTATTGTACAATGGAATTCCCCAAAGACATTCTCCTAGGAAACAATAGGAAACAAAAGTATTCTCATATATTATATCCAGTGGCATGATCAACTATAAGTTGTACAAGTTTTGAATCCTCTTCGTGTAACCCTTATAACCAACCCCCTTCACCAGGTTGAAGAACTGGGTTAAACACGGGAAGAGATTTGTCTCTAGATTGCCTCGTCTCTATATAACTACTCCCCACCAACAACAGGACTTGGCGACACTTTAATTTGTTCATTAGAATTCTCCTAGAAAACCAAACTATTTTTTCTAATTATCATACATAATAGAATGATAAGCTATAAATTCTACCAATTGTTTTAATCTCCCATGTGCAGCCTAGTATAATCTTTCCACCCCGGAAGCAGGAGAATTTAATTGAACACTGAACCAGGTCTGTCCCTATATTGTCTGGTCCATTGTTCAGTAGAAATCTACTAGAAAACCGATGTATTTTATCTATTACACATAAAAAATAACTACATATATAAACTGTTCCAATCCAGAATACTAGGGGTGTAGCCTTGGTATTACTACCCCATTTTTATCAAGATGGAGGATTTAGTTGACCACTGGAACGGTTAGTAGTTTCTTTCATCACTGATATGTCCACACCGAGTCCTCAGATTATTCGTACCTACCATCCATAACAGAATAACCTGCTATCAATTGTACCAATACATATTCTAAGTATTAATTGCACATACTAGCTATTTCAAGTCCTCAATAATATACCTTGTTCCATCATTCTACAGTACAGTCGACGTGGAGAGGTCGTAATCCACGCTGGGAAGTGATGTCCACGCATGCGTTTACCAGATAATAAAACCATCACCAGAAAAATTTTAATTAATGAAGCACCCGGCTCTTTTTTAAATTTCCTGTAATTAGTGTTTGCAATCTAATATTACTGCATCCGTGGAACTAATGCCCACTCCGTGGAAAGTGACCAATCCACGCCGGCCATACTGTGTATCAACAGTGCAGGATGAGTGTCACCGATTGCTGTTGTCCCACATCTGGTCCATTATTCATTACAATTCCCCCAGGAAACCCAATTTTCCGAATGAATTATACATCTATTTAACATATATTTCGAAGTCATTTGTACAGAAAAACAGGAGAAGAGAGAAGTAAAAAATAAATGCCATTGCTTTCACACTGTTGTCCGTGTCACGGACTAAGCCAACGTGTCAGCATAACATCCTCAGACACATGCATTTTAGTTTCAGTTGGGGCAATAACTACAATGTTTATTTATGCCAAATGAGTCCGTATGAACCTCTATGCCTTGAATTTGAATAATGCATATTGACACAATAAAATTTTGCCTTGATTTCCAATTGCTAACTCTCACCCCATATATAGTCAACAAAGGTCTATTTTCTAACAGTGTCAGAATTTAACCTATCTGAGGCATATAAATTTGCAGAAAATACTGATACATACTGTTTATATACTTGAGTTTTACAAACAGTCATGAAATAAACTTTTTTATTTTAGCATACGTTATGGTGAAATTAATATACTGTTTGAACCAGTGATTTGTATCAAATGTGTTAATGTTTACATGAGGGTTTTACTCCACTGGAGGCAATTGTGGCGCTGTTCTGCTTGCATTTTCCATATAGAAATATCTATTTTTGTCTTATCGTTGAATAAACCTGTAACTACATAACTAGTATGTGATTACTGGACACCGATGGGCTGCTTTTTAATCTTGTTTCTGAAAAAAAAATCTCTGCTTCGAAGTAATATGCACACATGATTCCAATAACTACCACAGGCACATTGTCTATATTAAACTACATTTAAAAAACTCTGCACTGTAAGTAACTTTTGCTTTTCTGTTGGCAGCATTCACCATAATTAAAGAGTTCCAGTATGGTCAAACGTGCATAGTGTGATTTGGTGATACAAACATACATGTAGGTTAAATAAAATGCCTGCTTCTCTAGACGGTAACCGGTTCTCGTCAGATCACCGAAGTTAAGCAAAGTCGAGCCCGGTTAGTTCTTGGATGGATGACCGTCTGAGCGATCGATTCGGACTCCCGCATTGTGTCCTTGGACAGGGCACTTAATCCCGATTGTCCACATGGGGGCACGTTGACGCCGTGTACTAGGGCGTTCTGCGCGTCGATGGTGCACATGTACTCAACCAATTGTTTGTTGTTGGTGGATAACGTCACATATTTATGCACCATGGCTAATCGTGACACAAAATGGAGATGAAGTCAAGTGTAGTCAATCGTTGATCTACATGTTGCCCATTTTAGAGGACTTTCACCCCAAGCATTGGTGACTGGGTCCTATTTTACTAGTAAAGCGAAACTGGTTTACCACAGTAAACAAGTGCTGCTTACTTCCCGGGGTTCCCACGGGGGTATATTCAACCAATCTAACCCTGCCTGTGTTGTAATGTGAAGTTACGATATTGGGGAGCTAGCAGCTGCTCGTCGTTGCTCGGTGGCTTTCTCCGGGTACTCCGGCTTCCTCCACCCGTAAAACTGTCACCGACACGATATGACATTGGCTGTTAAAGTGTCGTTAAACCATAATAAATAAAATAAATCACATCACTAATTGGATTTTCCCCCCCAAAGAACCCCGCACTGTGAGTAAACTATCTACACCTGACCAACAATACATTCCTTGGCATTACTTGTAACATTTTGATTGTACCATTTGCTGAATTTTCCTCAAGGTGAGAGAGACATAGAATCGGGCATGTAATATTTTGTATCTAAATAAGAACCAATATAATTTTGATGAGCTTGTCTGTTTGTCTGATGAGAGAAATAACCTCTTTGCCAATTCAGTGAAGTCAAACGTGTTGGAGAAATTGTACCTATCTAATGGACAAAAAACAAAGTTAATCAATCAATAATACGAACACCACAAGACCAAACGCAAATATTTTTATTTTCGTTCGCGATAAGGTCTGGAGTTGCAGTACTGTTCAACAATATGTCTCAATCACGCCCTAGTTATGAGCAATATCTTTTGTAACTCAACATTCATTACTGAAAAGCCAGTCGCACGCAAAGTTCCGCTAAAGTAGATTCCACTTTTTAATGCCCCTCCATTTTTGTCACAGAATATCCACAAATGAGTTTCCACTTTACTCAACGCAGCCGAAATCAAAATTTGTTGTATTAAATATTTGTTTTTAAACTTTTCAAAAACATCAACAAAACCATATCATGTAACCCCTCGTTGGAACGAGCTCGTAGAATTCCTTCCAATGATGTGTCACATAATCTGTTTTTAACTGGTAAAATGCTAAATTATTTTTGGTTATCTAAATTTGTCCATGTCTCTTTGCCTTGTTACAATTTATGGGAGAGTGCCTAATGGCAAATACTTACAGACTAAACAATTTTAATTCAAAACTAATATGAAGCATATCCCCAGAATATGAAGCCTTTAAGTTGTGGCACCTGCACTTCAGAGTAAAGCCCAAATATGGGCTTCCAGCACTCTACCAGTTAATTTGAAAATTAAAAGCCTTGAGGGTATGCAAATACATTCTCCACACAACAAGGTGGGGCAACACAGAAATTTAGGATGTGAACTCCTAAATCTGGACTTGTTTCAAAAGCAAAAATGAGAAATGTACTACGGGCATTTTGTCACCCTTGGGTGAGTTTATTTCAGAATTTACTTCCTTAGGCAGGATTTGCCTTTTTAAAACCCACGACAAATGCTTTTCCTTTCAGTGAATAAATTATCATTTTAAATCTTTCACACTTCCCCACTAAATGACAAAGTGGTTTTTTTTCTTGACCACATGTTTTGTTTTTGTGATTTTTAGCTTAATTTGACATAGTCAAGATAAGCTATTGTCATCACGCGTGCGGAAGTCTGTTAGTTTGTTAGTCTTGTGAGTCTGTTCACATTTTCCTTTAGCACGGGCTACATCCCGCAGTTCTTGTCTGATCGTCATGAAATTTCATATGCAGATTTGGGGTCATGTCTAGATGAGAACGTCCCCTTTTGGTCGAGATCGGGCAACCGGTATGGCTGCCCGAACCCAAAACCCGACAACCATTAGCACAGTCTACAGGTCGTATTTATGAAGGGATTTCATTGTAACTTAGTAGGATGCCTCTGTATAATGCCTAGATGAGAACGTCCCCTTTTGGGCATGACCTATCAACCGTGATGGCTGCCCAAGCCCGAAACCCAAAAACTTTTAGCACAGTCTGCAGGTCATGTTTAATATGGAGGGATTTCATTGTAACTTGGTAGGATGACTCCTTATGATGTCTAGATGAGAATTTCCCCATTTGGGCGTGATCTGCTAACCGTGACGTCGGTGACGACTGCCCGAGCCCAAAACCCGAAAACATTTAGCACAGTCTACAGGTCATATTTATTGAGGAATTTCATTGTAACTTGGTGGGTTGACTTCATACAATGTATAGATGAGAAAGTCCCCTTTTGGTCCTGTTTGGGCAACTGTGACGGCAACAGGGGCCCGAAGCCCGAAAACCTTTAGCACAGTCTACAGGTCATATTTATGAAGGGATTTCATTGTAACTTGGTAGGATGACTTCAAATAATGTCTAGACGGGAACGTCCCATTTTGATCGCGATCATTCAGCCTTGATGGGTGCCTGAGCCCAAAAACCTTTAGCATAGGCAAAAGGTCATATTTATGGAAGAATTTCATTGTAAGCTGTTAGGTTGACTCCATATAATGCCTAGATGATGACATCCCCTTTTGGTCGTGATTGGTCAACTGTGATGGCTACAGGTGCCCGAAGCCCGAAAAACTTGAGCACAGTCTACAGGTCATATTTATAAAGGGATTTCAGTGTAACTTCGTAGGATCACTCCAGATGGTGCCCAGATGAGATTGTCCCCTTTGGTTGCGATCATTCAACCATGATGGCTGCCCGAGCCCGAAGCCCGTATACCTTCAGCACAGTCTACAGGTCACATTTATGAAGGTATTTCATTGTAACTTGGTAGGTTGACTTCATATACTGTCTAGATGAGAACGTCCCCTTTTGGACACGATTGGGCAACTGTGACGGCTACAGGGGCCCGATGCCCGAAAACCTTTAGAACAGTCTACAGGTCATACTTATGAAGGGATTGATTTCATTGTAGCTTGGTAGGATGACTCCAAATAATGTCTAGATGAGAACATCCCCTTTTGGTCGCGATCATTCAGCCTTGATGGCTGCCCGAGCCCAAAGACCTTTAGCATAGTCTATAGGTCGCATTTATGGAAGGATTTCATTGTAACTTGTTGGGTTGACTCCATATAATGCCTAGATGATGACATCCCCTTTTGGTTGTGATTGGTCAACTGTGATGGCTACAGGTCCCAAAGCCCGAAAATCTTGAGCACAGCCTACAGGTCATATTTTTGAAGGGATTTCATTGTAACTTCGTATGGTCACTCCAGATGATGCCCAGATGAGAATGTCCCCTTTTGGTTGCGATCACTCAACCATTATGGCTGCCCGAGCCCGAATACCTTTAGCACAGTCTACAGGTCATATTTATGAAGGGATTTCATTGTAACTTGGTAGGTTTGACTTTATATAATGTCTAGATGAGAACATCCTCTTTTGGACACGATTGGGCAACTGTGACAGCTACAGGGGCCCGAAGCCCGAAAACCTTTAGAACAGTCTATAGGTCATAATTATGAAGGGATTTCATTGTAGCTTGGTAGGATGACTCCAAATAATGTCTAGATGAGAACGTCCCCTTTCGGTCGCGATCATTCAGCCTTGATGGGTGCCCGAGCCCAAAAATCTTGAGCATAGTCTATAGGTCGTATTTATGGAAGGATTTCGTTGTAACTTGTTAGGTTGACTCCATATAATGTCTAGATGATGACATCCCCTTTTGGTCGTGATTGGTCAACTGTGATGGCTACAGGTGCCCGAAGCCCTAAAATCTTGAGCACGGTCTACAGGTCATATTTATGAAGGAATTTCATTGTAACTTCGAATGGATGACTCCAGATGATGCGCAGATGAGAGTGTCCCCATTGGTTGCGATCATTCAACCATGATGGCTGCCCGAGCCCAAAGCCCGAAAACCTTTAGCACAGTCTTCAGTTCATATTTATGAAGGGATTTCATTGTAACTTGGTAGGTTGACTTCATATAATGTCGAGATGAGAACATCCCCTTTTGGACACCATTAGGCAACTGTGACGGCTACAGGGGCCTGTAGCCCGAAAACCTTTAGCACAGTCTACAGGTGAAATTTATGAAGGGATTTCATTGTACCTTGGTAGGATGACTCCAAATAATGTCTAGATGAGAACGTCCCCTTTTGGTTGCGATCATTCAGCCTTGATTGCTGCCCGAGGCCAAAACCCCAAAACCTTTAGCATAGTCTATAAGTCATATTTATGGAAGGATTTCATTGTAACCTGTTAGTTTGACTCCATATAATGCCTAGATGATGACATCCCCTTTTGGTCGTGATTGGTCATCTGTGACGGCTTCAGGGGCCCGAATCCCGAAAACCTTGAGCACAGTCTACAGGTCATATTTATGAAGGGATTTCATTGTAACTTCGTAGGATCACTCCAGATGATGCTGAGATGAGAATGTCCCTTTTCGGTTGCGATCATTCAACCATGATGGCTGCCCGAGCCCAAAAACCTTTAGCACAGCTACAGGTCATATTTATGAAGGGACTTGGTAGGATGACTTCATATAATGTCTAGATGAGACCGTCCCCTTTGGACGCAATTGGGAAACTGGAGGCTACAGGGGCCCGAAACCCGAAAACCTTTAGCACAGTCTACAGGCCATATTTATGAAGGGATTTCAATGTAACTTGATAGGTGTGACTCGTTTTGGTATAATTTCACTGTGGCTTGGTAACTTTCGTTGATATACGTTAACTGTGAGAGCCACATACATTAACTGTGAGGCCATATTAACCCACCCTCAGCTCTTTAGTACGGTGTACACCTCATATTATTTTTAGCTCATCTTGACAAAGTCAAGCTGAGCTAATCTCATCGCTCTCCGTCCGTCGTTTGGCGTCCGTCGTCCATCAACACCATGTTTTGCTCTTCTCCTCCAAATCCACTGGGCCAATTCAAATGAAAGTTTGTGTGAGTGATGGTTCCAAGGGGCATTTCATTTGTGTTCAACTCAGCATGCCCAGCCCCATAGGGAGGGAGTGGGGGAAAATGCTCCAAAATATTTTAAAAATCTTTTTCTCAAGAACCAGTGTGTACAATGACTTGATATTTGCTATGGAGCTTCCACATGAGGTGTAGAATCAAGTTTGTTCAAACGAAGTTCGTGAAGTAATATTTGACTTTGTAATAGGAGGGGTAAGATTTTTGGGGCCGCCCAAAATTTCTATTTTCTGAACCGATGGTCCGGTATGAACCATATTTGTTTTGTGGTAGTATTGGGTCATAAGTACTTGACCCATGCAAAAAAAAAAATAATTCCCGCATCCCCATGGGAACCCTGGGAGCTAAAAATAGAAATATCTTCAAACGTCCATATTTCCCAAACCCTACGGAACAGAGGGCTTTTATTTGGTATGAAGTATCCTTATGACCAGTAGAATTGAATGGTAAAAAAAATTGCCATCGGTTATGTTAGGGTGTTCTGTAATGGGCATCGAAAAAATGCTGAGTCAGCATATTTGCAAAAATTTAAAAAGAATCTATTCTCCAGAACCAATCATCAGAATCTTTCGATATTTGGTATACAGCATTCATAGGGGGGTCATATAAAAGTTTGTTGAAAGAAAGCTCATTGGTTCATATTTGGGCTCTCTACAGGAGCCCGAAGTTTTAACATAGGGTAATATGGGGAATATTCTTTAAAAATCTTCTTCTTCAGAACCACCAGTCAGAATCTTTTAATATTTGGTATACATCATTGTTATGAGGGTCAGATTCTAGATTGTTCAACCAAGTCCCTAGGTTAATATTTGGGCTTCCTACGGAAGCCCAAATGTTATCTTTGTTCAATATAGAGGGTAATTTTAAAAAAATCTTCTTCTTCAGAGCTATCAGTCAGAATGCTTTGATATTTGGTATGCAACATCTCTATGGGGGTCAGATTCAAGTTTGTTCAAATCGGATCCCTAGGTATATATTTGGGCTCACTATGGTAGCCCAAATTTTTACTTAGTGCAATATGAGGAAATTTCTTTAAGAATCTTCTTCTTCAGATCCACCAGTCGGAATGCTTTTATATTTGGTATACAACATCTCTAGGGGGGGGGGGGGGGGGGGTCAGATTCCAGGTTGTTCAATTCGAGTGCCTAGGTTAATATTTGGGCTCCATATGGGAACATGAAATTTAACTTAGTACAATATGAGGGAATTTCTTCAAAAATCTTCTTCTTCAGATTCACTTGTCAGAATGATTTCACATTTGGTATACAACATCTCTAGGGGCGTCAGATTCAAGTTTGTTCAAATCGGATCCATAGGTTAATATTTGGGCTCGCTATGGTAGCCCAAATTTGAACTTAGTGCAATTCGAAGAAATTTCTTTACAATTTCTCTTCTTCAGATCCAACAGTGAGAATGCTTTCATATTCGGTACACAACATCTCTAGGGAAGTCAGATTTAACTGTGTTCAAATCAAGAGCCTGGGATAATATTTGGGCTCTCTATGGGAGCCGGAATTGGCCATTTTGCTGAAGAATTAAAAAAATTTTGTATTCAGTACCCTCTAGAGGTACTAAGATTAATCCACATAGGTTGTATCAAGGGGCTTCATAGGGGAGCCTTACATTTTACTTATGATCAACTGAAGAAAAGGCATGATGCCCAGATTATTTTTGTCACTCCTGAGGGACTCAAGGATTGACAATGCAGCCTATGGAGATGGCTTGCTTAATGTAGACTCATTCTTAGACTCTGTTTAAATTGTGTTCTGTACAAGATGAGCGCTTCAGGCCCCGTGGGGCCTCTTGTTTATTAAAGACATAGCATACAGGGAACAGAAATGAACATATTCCCAATTATCACAATTTTTGTCTTATTTCATAATCCTTTCATAAACGTTGAACATTATCCTTTTCATCAAACACAACGCACAAGTTAAGCTACAGTGTCATTGACACTTTCATTATATCATGCTCTACTTGTACAAATTCTCTTTTACAACTATAAAATGAAATGGTCTGCTCAGGAATGCATGTTGATGGTGCATAGCAGACACAACTATTGGGGCTCCTATTATGTTCTCTATGGTTAAAGTATATAAAAAGTTAAAGTATAGATAACAAAACGCACAATGGTAGACACATCCCAAATTGTAGTACTGGTGTGGAAATTGTGGTCATGGTGGTAAAAATGAATGGCTTTACTGTCTCTTGTAGTTTTGAGTGGCTGATATAGGAATTCACTTTCAGCATGTTGTGGGTGTATTTCAGTGCCATAGTTTAGGCAAACCAGTTCTTGAATTTCACAATATTCCTCATACCTATCACATTCTAGCCCTGCTTTGTCCAGCAATTTCTTTGCTTCCCATTGCTTGTGTGGGTTTGTTAGAAAGTTTCAAATAATATTATTTTATTATTTTTTCAAAGATATGAACCATCTTTATCAGCACAACACCTTCCTACCACAACTGCGCGTGCAAAACATATTACAGCATTGACATTTTTAATTTCGCAGTACAACGTACATCTCCAGCAAGCTTATTAACAGAAGTGCCTAATTCCTAGAGCCACCAGTCTAATTATGCAAGGACTTCGACGCTGTTATGGCCTGGAACTAGTCTAGCCCTTAAATACTCCATCGCCTATGTTTAGATTCACTCGTCTGGAATATCTCTGTTGGTCCGAAAAGCGAACCTAACGTTCGCTTTTCAGACCGACTGAGATATTCCAGACGATTGAATCTAAAAAGAAATACAGTAAACATTCTTTTTCTGTGAATCAGCGCAAGAAATGTTTCCGAATCGAGCCTTGATTTGACCGATTTCTTCATGGCATTGAAATGAAGACTCATCGTAGCTGTGGTTTTATGATTACGCCGCGTAGTTCCACCACTTGTGTTAATATCTTGATGGTTTTGATGCCAGCAGTAGGAGAGCTATTGGATGGATCTCGTGGATCTCATATGTGAGATCATAGGCACGCGACATAGTTTCGTTATGTTTGATATTGATGGTAGCCCGTGTGAGCGGCCATCTTGTGACGTCATCCCTATACCGATGCGCGGTCTAAGTGCACATGCGCAGCGCGTGTTGTTAGGGTGACACAATGTCATGTTTGCGTCGTCCATTTTGTATACTGGACGCCGCCATCTTGGTTTCTATGATAACACGCGGTTGCTTTGTGACCCAAAACCTTCTAATAGGACCGGAGAATGTTCTGGGGTTATGTTCGATTGAATAGTCGTAAATCTAATTACCAAAATGGACCAGACAACTATTTTTACTCGTTCGAATTCTTCCAGAATCATCTGCATCTATCTGTGTATCCATGTTATTATAATAGAATCGGTGAATATTATTTAGGCACTTCGAAAGCAAAGTACATACTTAAATCGACAGATTTAATATCAGAAGTTTATTATTATCCACTTGACAACAGTAAACAATCTTAAATTTCGATTGAAAATTATGTGATCTTTGTTACGTTTGACAAAAAAATATTCAATTCGTTTAGTATGTTTCAAAAGCTATAACATTTTAAAACGAATCTTATGTAAGTGAAACACATTAATATAAATTTACTGTTGTTTTGAACATTTTTATTTCGTGAAAGTGACCAAGTTTCGCAATGAAATAAATATCAGAAATTTACCAACACATCCATGAGGAAACCCTGTGTTTCCGATTTATCTCGTCGCCAGATATTATGGAATCGGTGAATATTATTTTAGGCACTCGCCATACACCTAAGTAGATCTCTGTATCTCGGCAGGAACCAGTCGCGGACGTCCATTTAGCCTCAGATACGTCGATGAACTCCGCCAAATATGCCTGAGCGCCTGGGTAGTTCAGGCATGGTCCATCATGTCCAGGAGTGAACTCGGTTACAGGTTAAAACGAACCCTGCTTTTCCGTTCATATAGCCTCGTTTCTCTACATTATTGTTTTTCTGTCTACCCAACCCAATATCGTTTGTTCTGCAGTACACTCCAGTTGTGTAGAAGGGGCTTTGATTGGAACAGTTTTAACTTATTGTAACTATGTTTCGCTTCTCTGGTCTGTTTTGGCTACTTCTGACCGGATACTTCTGTTCTTGTTTCGAACGACGTAACGCATGTTTCGTTTATCCGATTCATCCAATCAGATCATTTGGCTGAAACTAACTGCCCAATCAGATCACTTCATTCATCTAACCGCCAACCACTGTCACGTTGTTATCTGATGCAAGGGTTCATAAGAATAAGTCCAAGAGTCACTCTAGTATTGACCGGAACAGGCATCGCTCTAACGACTCGAATCTTATCGAACAAAGAAGCTATCGAGCAACAGCTCGATCTATTGACCCCACATGCGACTCTTCGACTCATCGCGGAAAAACGGGGTTTCATAAGTGAGGTACTGCAAGTGGATTCCAAGCTGTATTATAACTGCTTTGACTGAGGAATACTTAGTCTAAAGCAGATAGAAGTCATGACATAGTCAGAACAGATCTAGGAATGGTTGGGTCAGAGCAGTTAGAATAGAGCTTGGAGTCAACTTCCAGTACTCCACTTATGGAACCTCATTTTCTGCGATGAGTCGCATGAGGAGTCACTCGATCGAGCTGCTGTTCGATAGCTTATTTGGCCGATAAGATTCAAGGCGTTGAGCGATGCCTGTTCCAGTCACTACACGGTTGACTCTTGAACTTATTCTTATGTATCAGATAAAAATGTGACACTATGCAGGGTTTTGGTGAATGGAGGGATCCGATGGGTTAATTAGTTTCAGTTAAGTGATCTGATTGGATGATCCGGATAAACGAAACATGGTTTATGCTGTTCGAAACAAAAAAACAAGAGTATCCGGAAGAAGGTTAGAAGTAGCCAGAACAGAACAGAAAAGCTAAAAATATTAACAAAAACTTAAAACTGGTCCAACTAAAAGCCTCTACCCTACTCAAGTATACTCCAGAAGAAACAAATAGGTATAATATGACAATACGCAAGGCGTAAGAAGGAACCCCAAAGTATCCAACATATTGAAATATTTCATTCCGCAACCATTACTCCAAAAACATTTTGGTTTATTCAGTCGAATTCCTGCAATTGTTTAATTTCAGCCAAACATGAATACGTTTCACAGTACTAAATATTTTCCTATAAACGACCATTATAACGTTCAGGAGAAAAAATATGGTCGTATCATTTTAAATTTAACATTCAAATATTTTTTGTCAAGTATAGCCCTTCAGACAACCTTTTTCTGATCTTTAAACATGGGTCATGCAACAAATAAAAGAAAAACTAACAGAAAGGGAAGTGCTGGTCACATGTTCATATTTCTCAGGGAATTCCCAAACAAAACACACCAATAGTCAAACAAATTTTTAGGTTCTAAAAGTCCTCAAATCATCCTCTTTGTTCATCTGGAACATTCAACAGTAATGCAAAATGTCAGTAGACTTCTTCAAATGTTTATTGAAACAATATATTTTCCCAAGACTGCTTAGTTTTGGGAATTACATAATTTCCGAGCGCAACTTTTAGAGGCAGGTACATCTAATTAAAATATTTACAACAGTTATACCTATGAGCAAACCCAACCCTACCAAAGATACATTTACCTCTTTCATGTGATGAAAGAGTCATTTCTGCAATAGAATTCAACTTTTGGCTTCTGTCTAGTAAAAAGCATGGGAAATTTGTTCTTTTGAAGAGAACTGTCCAATCTGTGTCAAATAGGCTTAAAAACTGTTATTGCCTCCGACAGAATTTCTACTCTGTTACCTAATAAGTTAGGAGGGATAAGAATTCACAGCTTTCTTTGAAACTACCCACAAAACCTTTTCACAAAATCTGTTTTAATTAATCATTCAGCAAGATAAATAGTGCCCCACCACTATGAAACAATATGACAATTTTGTTTCAAAATTGGGGTTGTGCAGGACTTATAGTTCCTCTGAATTTGGGAGAATCCATTTGCATTCTTGGGGAAATCGTTCCGAGAATTCAGACCTGCTATGGGCCAGGATCCTATTAGGTCAGTATGATTGAACCCCTGTTGCATACTGATAATACATGTTAACCCTTTACCCAATACAGCTTTTTAATTTTTACAACACCAACTACTGATTTTTACCCCCACCCCCTCCCCCCAGGGGCCTTAATCGCTCACCTGACAAGGTGGTTCAGAGAAGTGTTTTGGGTCAGATTCAGTTAGTCAAGGTTCATGGACACTACATAGGAATAATGTTATGAAATTATTCGTAATTCTAGTGTCCATGTCAGATGATTATTAGCATAGGTCTTCCCGATTGCTTCCAATTCTGACAGCTGTAGACAAGTACTGCCAAACTTCCAAGGGTTGTTGTGTCACTGCAGCCTGAAAGGCAAATTTTATGGAAAAGCTCTAAGGAATGGGTTTGAACATTTATGAACAACCTCGAACCTAACCCACCCCTGCCCAAATATTAAGCCACAGACCTGAAATGGACGAACTCAAATCTGCACCCACCCCCCCCCCCCCCCCCTATTCCTGCGATACCAAATATGAAAGGGTTCTGTACCAAATATTAAAGCATTAAACTAGTGGGTCTGAAGAAAAAGATTTTTAAAGAAATTTTCTCATGTTGCTTTGAGTTAATTTGCACTCCCATAATGAGCCCAAATATTAACCCATAGATTTGGCTTGAACACACATGAATCTGACCCCCTTAGAGATGTTATAAGCCAAATATGAAAGGATTCTGACAGGTGGATCTGAAAAAATAGAGTTTTAAAGAAATGTCCTCATACTGCACTAAGTTAAACTTTGGGCTTCAATAGATAGACCAAATATTAAGCCAGAGACCATTGAGCCCAAATATGGACCTAGGGACATGGCTTGAACAAACTTGAATCTCACCCCCCCCCCCCCCCCCCCCCCCCCCGCCCCCCCCCCCCCCCCCCCCCCCAAGGATGCTGCATACCAAATATCGAAACATTCCGGCTGCTGGATCTGAAGAAGATTTTTAAAGAAAATTCCTCATTTTGAACTAAGTTATAATTCGGGTTACCACAGTGAGCCCAAATATGAACCCGGGGACTTGGCTTGAACAACTTGAATCTCACCCCCCTAAGCATGCTGCATACCCAATATCAAAAGATTCTGCTGTTGGATCTTGAGAAGAAGATTTTCAAAGACATTTGCCTGAAATGCACTAAGTTCAAATTTGGGCTCCTATACTGAGCCCAAATATGAACCCAGCGGGCCGATTTGAACAAACTTGAATCAGATCCACCCCACAATGTTGCATATCAAATATCAAAAGATTCTGCCTGCTGGATCTGGAGAAGAAGATTTTTAAAGAAATTTGCCTGAAATGCTTCTATAGTGAGCCCAAATATGAATCCAGGGGGCCGATTTGAACAAATTTGAATCAGATCCCCCCTACAATGTTGCATACCAAATATCAAAAGATTCTGCCAGCTGAATCTGGTGAAGAAGATTTTTAAGAAATTTGCCTGAAATGCACTAAGTTTGAATTTGGGCTCCTATACTGAGCCCAAATATAAACCCAGGGGGGCGGATTTGAACAAACTCAAATCAGATGCACCCTACAATGTTGCATACCAAATATCAAAAGATTCTGCCTGCTGAATCTAGAGAAGAAGATTTTTTAATGTTTTTCCCATTGCCTACAGTGTTAAAAAGTGTTTTCAAAGTCCCGAAACTGTACCCTATGATAAAACCGACCGCAATTTTTTTGGACCAATCCTTTCTGTTGATCCTAAGGAAGCTTCACACCAAATAAAAATTCTCAGTGCCGTGCAGTTTTGGAGATATGGCGTTTTACTTTTTTTCTATTTTTAGCTCCTGCGGTTCCCATGGGGCTACAGAAAAAGAAAATTCGGCATAAATTAGGTACTTATGACCCAATAAGCCCTCACATAAAATTTGATTCAAACCAGCCTCTCGGTTCGGAAAATAGAAATTTTTGGCGGGCCAACAATTTTGTCCCTCCCATAACGACGCCAAATTTAGCCCATCAAACTTCTCTTAAAGAAATCCAAGTCTACACCTTAAAAGGAAGCTGCATACCATATATCAAGTCTCTGCTACTGCTGGTTGATGAGAAGAAGATTTTGGTGCCCCTTGGGGGCATGGCACCACCCAGGAGAAGGGGGCAACTTCATTTGAACAAATCTGAATTGGCATTAGGTAATAAACATTTACCCAACATTTGAATAATGTAAAGTTAACACCGGAATGGACGGCGGACAGAATGTGATCAGTAAAGCTCCCACTGAGCTTCGCTCAGGTGAGCTAAAAAACTATATTAATTTTTTAATAAATTGATGGTGACATGAATTTCCCATTATTTTTTAATCACATTCTTTCTTCTGAACACATTTCACATTGTGTTTGATATTTTGCAATCTTTGTAAGAAAAAGCCTAAGTTTTCTCAGTTAAAGCACCTCAAGTCATAAAACAGTGAATTTTTCCAACAGAATGATCAGTACCTGCTACTGTGGTGTCTCATGACACTGTTAAAATTCCTAAAATCACCAAATACTGATTCATTAGTGCTGTGATTGTGCTGCAAATATCCACAAGTGCACTTTCTCTATTTTGGTTTTAATCCCCACAGGCATGCATTCTGTCAAAGGGAGTGAAATTGTAGAAAATATGTTCACAAAGAGGACAAGTTGCAGTACAGTCGCTGTGGACGGGTTGTAATACACGCGTGGACAGTGATGTCCACTCGTGCGTTTACCAGTCAATAAAAATTCATCATCTACAAAATTTTAATTGAAGCATGGGGTTTTACCTGGTGCTTCATTATTTATTAAATTTATGATGATTATACCTATAGTTAGTGTTTGGCATCAAATATTATTGTATCCGTGGAAATATTGCCCATCCATGGAAAGTAAGCAGTACACAGCCACTGTACTGTATTTGTTTCAAGTATATAATATACTCTTTGATGTTTAATATATTTGTGATAGGCTGGGTCCAAAGTACTCAGTACTTGTAGTACTCGAGTACCACTTTTTTGATAAAGTACTCAATACTTGCCAGCCCAGATTTTTGTATGTGTGTGTGTGTGTGTGTGTGTGTGGGCAGGGGGGGGGGGGGGGGGGGGGGGGCAAATGAAAAGCAAAGAAACATTTCATCTGAAGGACAGACAGACATGCAGTAACAAATTTGGGAAGCCTACATAAAAGTAGTGACTAACTTAAAATGAAAAATACAGATAGAAGAGCCAGGGCAATGTTGTCAAACAGAAAACAAACAAGAGCCCCCAGAGGGCCTGATGGCATTCACCTGACGTGGTAGCCTAAATATCAACCCAGGGAATTTATTTGAACATTTAGTTGCATCTGCCCCTCATAAGAAAAGCTTATACAAAATATCAAAAGATTCTGACCGGTGGATCTCAAAAAAAAAAGGATTTTTAAAGAATATTCCTCATACTGAACTAAGTTATAATTCAGGCTCCCACAGAGAGCCCAAATATGAACCCAAGGACTTGGCTTGAACAAATTTGAATCTCACATCCCTACGGATGCTACTATATACCAATATCAAAAGATTCTGACTACTGGATTTTAAAGAATATTCCTCTTATTGAACTAAGTTGTAATTTGGACTCCCACAGGGAGCCCAAATATGAACCTGAGGACTTGGCTCGAACAAACTTGAATCTCTCCCCTCTAAGGATGCAGCATCCCAAATATCAAAATATTCTGAAGAGTGGATCAAAAGAAGATTTTTAAAAAATATTCCTCATATTGCACTAATCTAATCACTGAGAGTCCAAATATGGACCCAGGGATTTGATTTCAACAAACCTGTGAATAAATCTTCCAAAGATGTTATATGCAAAATATGAAAGCCTTTGGAGCAGTGGTATGGGAGAAGAAGATTCTTTAATGTTTTTCCCATTACTAAAATGATGACTCCGCATAAGTCCTGGAAAACTTCCCTATGATAAAACTGATGGCGATTTTTTTTTACCATTCTTTTCGGCTGTTCGTAAGGAAGCGACACACAAAATAAAAATTCTCAGTGCCATGTAGTTTTGAAGACATGGACGTTTTAAATTTTTTCTATATTTAGATCCTGCAGTTCCCACAAGGGTAACCGGAAAATGTTTTGGCATAAATTAGGTACTTACATGTACAACCCAATAAGCCCATCATATCAAATTTGCTTCAAATCAGCCTCTCAATTTGGAAAATAGAAATTTTGGTACAATTCGGGCTCCTACAGGAAGCCCAAATATGAACCCTGGGACTTGGCTTTAACAAACTTATATCTCACCTCCCTGAGGATACTGTATATATCAAAATATTCTGACTGCTGAATGTGAAGAATACTTTTGAAGAATATTCCTCATTTTGAACTAAGTTATAATTCAGGCTCCCACAGTGAGCCCAAATATGAACCCAGGGACTTTGCGTAAACAAATTTGAATCCCCCCCGCCCCCCACCCCTCCCCCTGTAAGGATGCTGCACACCAAACATCAAAACAGTCTGACTACTGGATCTGAAAAAGTCTTTTAAAGCAAATTCCTCATTTTGAACTAAATTATAATTCAGGCTCCCACAGTGAGTCAGGGTTTCACAAATATATTTTTGTGGGATCCATTTCCAACATGTGTCTGAATCACATGAATTATGCTTATTTATCTTCAAATACATAGATTGTTAGATTGTTGAACCACCACATCAAAGGCTATTGCAGTAATCATGTTTATAGAAATTAATTAGATCTGATACGGTTAACCGATTAATTGACTAACCAATGATCAATATCTTGAATGATAAAAAAAAATAGGCTGATGAAATCGTCAGATGTGTACCCATACGCGCAACTAGTAGAAAGCTGTATGACGGAGGGCCACCACAGATGCCGACATTATGTACACCATACAAGGTATGGGTACATATATATAGAAATGGATTGGAGGAGTGTCTAATTTGATGGATAAAGGGTTAATATCTCCGGATCAAATTATCAGATTTACATAAAAAACTATACAGCACAGCACACCAGTAACCTGAATAAATATATAAAGTAACATGACAATCGGATTGATATTTTTTGAGTTATTTCATGCCAAAGGGGTTGGAGGAATTTTCAATTTGAAGGATAAAGGGTTAATATCTTGGGATCAAATTATCAGATTAACACCAAAAACTATACAGCTCAGCACATCAGTAACCTGAACACAATTGTAAAGTAACTTGACAATCCAAGCAATATTTTTCAAGTTATCAAATGCCAAAGGGACTGGAGGAATTTTCAATTTGAAGGATAAAGGGTTAATATCTCAGGATTAAAATAACAGATTAGCACCAAAAACTATACAGCTTGGTACATCAGTAACCCGATCACAAATATAAAGTAACTTGACAATCCAAGCAATATTTTTCAAGTTATTGAATGCCAAAGGGATTGGAGGAATTTTCAATTTGAAGGATAAAGGGTTAATATCTTGGGATCAAATTATCAGATTAACACCAAAAACTATACAGCTCAGCACATCAGTAACCTGAACACAATTGTAAAGTAACTTGACAATCCAAGCAATATTTTTCAAGTTATCAAATCCCAAAGGGATTGGAGGAATTTTCAATTTGATGGATAAAGGGTTAATATCTCAGGATTAAAATAACAGATTAACACTAAAAACTAGACAGCTCGGTACATCAGTAACCTGAACACAAATATAAAGTAACTTGACAATCAAAGCAATATTTTTCAAGTTATCGGATGCCAAAGGGATTGGAGGAATTTTCAATTTGAAGGATAGTAACTAGACAATCCAAGCAATAATTTTCAAGTTATCGAATGCCAAAGGGATTGGAGGAATTTCCAATTTGAAGGATAAAGGGTTAATATCTCAGGATCAAATTATCAGATTTACACCAAAAACTATACAGCTCGGCAAATCAGTAACCTGAACACAAATATAAAGTAACTAGACAATCCAAGCAATAATTTTCAAGTTATCGAATGCCAAAGGGATTGGAGGAATTTTCAATTTGAAGGATAATGGGTTAATATCTCAGGATCAAATTATCCGATTTACACCAAAAACTATACAGCTCGGCACATCACTAACCTGAACACAAATATAAAGTAACTTGACAATCCAAGCAATATTTTTCAAGTTATCGAATGCCAAAGAAATGGATACGGACACCGGATGGACAGACGGACGGACATTCTAATAAATGGGTACTTAGGTGACTATTTTTACGGGACTACAATAAAATGCATGTCCATTATACTAAAACAAGTGATTTTGGGAAAAATTTTTGGGGTGGTAGCAACCCTGACCCTACCCTTTACTGACCCTAACCCTACACCCTCTATTCTAAACCCCACCCTAGACTAATGAAAATGGCTATTTTTTTAGGGTACCTTATCATAAAATGCATGTCCATTCTATTAAAACAACTTTTTGGGAAACATTTTTTGGGGGTAGTAGCAAACCCTAACCCTACCCTTTACTGACCCTAACCCCACCCCACCCCAACTCTAAACCCCACCCTAGAAAATTGGGATTTACTTGTGGGACTAGCCACCTAAATCGCGGTAGTCACCTCACCCCCGTTTATACCGAAAATTAGCCCCCAAGTAGTCATTTATGAGTGCGGATGGACGGACAGACGGATGGATGGACAAAGGATGGACGAATGACGGATGGTCACCCCGGATGCCGGCATTCTGTGTACCATACATAGTATGGGTACACATAAAAAGTAATTGATTGGTTAACCGTTACTTTTGAAGTACGGTACTATATGGCTGGATTCACATCGCAAAATGCTATACAAAAATGTCCAATTGCTAACCATTTTTCTTTCATATTGGGTAAGCTAAAATTTACTATTTATCATCACTTTTTGAAACCAAGATGGAAACTGCTAATCAAATTTTTAAAAACAAAAAATACCCTGTATGGGTTAACTATGGAACAAACTTGCTCCAAAACAGGCAAACATTGTTACACTGGCTCACATCAATTGCATGATATTGCCATTATAAAGCCAAATAATGCTTCACAAAGTACGTTTGAACACACGTGATCCTACATCTCAAAAGGCAGTTCCATAACGAATATCAAGTCACTGTACCCACTGGTTCATAAGATTTTAAAAATATTTTGGGAGCATTTTACCCCACCCCCTCCCTATGGGGCTAGGCATGTATTACAAAAATGTAATACCCCTTTGGTACCATTACTCACTCAAACTTTAACTTGAATTGACCAAAACATGGTGTTGATGGATGACAGACGGATGGACAATGGACGGAGAGTGATTAGATATGCACTGCTTGACTTTGTCGAAGTGAGTTAAAAAAAAAAAATTAAATGGTTCATGTCCGATATTTTACCCACGTTATTAAAATTGATAAATTTGTCACTGGAGTGCAACAAGGTTTATGCTATATATAGCATTGCAAAGCCTTCTTGCACTCAAGCGATGGAATACTCCGAATACACCGCCACCCATGCTATTCTGTAGATTATCAGGCCTAAAACAAACCAAAAACATGAACTTATGCATGAATATTATTACAATGAATACACTGTCTTATACAAAGGAATACCACACAATCCAGTGTAGACTGATTTCAAAAAGTCCTCTGTAGTGGAAGGGCAATTTTAACAAACATACAGGCCCCAAAACGCTCCATACACAGTGTAAAAATTCCACAAAATTAATAAACATTCCTGTATGTTTAATAGGAATTAGGAGTATTGTAATTAAAAGTCAATTGTGTGGTTGTTTATAAACTTATATTACTTTGTTATCAGGTGTTAAAAAATATTAATATTTGTAAACACACCCACCCATTTAGATTAGTCCCTGCTCATAGCAGTAACACAGACATACAGTACAGTTGCTGGTCATAATCCTTGCATGGGCAGTGCATGATGTCCATGCATGTTTTTTCCAGATAATAGAAAATCATCATCAATAAAATTTTAATTAATGAAGCACTGAATTGTATCCTGTGGAACATTAATTAAATTTTTGCTGATTATTGCTGTAAACAATGTTTGAAAACTAATATCATTGCATCCGCAGAAATATTGCCCATCCACGGAAAGTGACCAGTCCAAGGCAGCACAGAGTCAAGGTAATTGTGTTTTACTGTCTTTAATTTCAAATTTTGTTTGTTTTTTTTGTTTGTTTGTTTTTTTTTGTTTTTTTTTTTTTGGGGGGGGGGGGGGTGCACCAGACCCCCTCCACTGATGAGAGGGTCACACACCCTCTTGTCCTCACTCCTATCTCACTGCTATGTGGCTCAGGTGATTCTGTGCATCATATTCTTTTTGACTCCCACTAGATACATGTATTACTCTTGCCCCTACATGTAACTTAGATATCCTGGCTAAGCACCAGTATAAACTAACATCAAATTGTGTGCTTATGTACATGTACAGTAGCTAACATATTGGAATAGTATAATGTGCTTTGTCAGAAACTTGATCAAGTATTGATGACAAACAACAATTTATCTTATCTTATCCTGGTGCCAGTAATAAACAGTGTAAAAATTCCACAAATTTTTACACTGTTTATTACTGGCACCAGGTTTTTTCAGCTATATTCTGTTATTTGTTTGTCGTTGTTCTTTGTAAATTTTACTTGATCTGAAATAAATATTGTTTAAACTAAAAACACTCATTCTCACCCCAAAAAACTGATTAGACCTAATTTCAGTACAAAATGGCCACTGGTAGCCATCTTGAATTTTGGACTGCACCCAAAAACACTCATTCTCATTCCAAGGTGATAACAAGGGTACCCTAGAAGTTTCATGAAGATCAGTTCATAAATACAGCCTAGCCCAAGCCGTATTGACATGTGCACTTACTGGGTATACATGTAAGTAGCACTGAATAAATTAAAGTTCATCTAATTTGCATAATTTCAGCACGAGAAAAAAAACGGTATTATATGTGATGTACTCCATGTTACTAAACATTCATAGAAAAATTTATTCAAATCAGAACTTTCATACAGAAGTTCTGAACAAAAATGGCGATTGCACTAATTTCTGTACAAAATGGTTGCTGGAGGCCATCTTGAATTTTGGACTGCACCCAAAAACACTTGTTCTCGCCCCACGTGATAACAAAGGTACTCAAGAAGTTTCGTAAAGATCGGTTCACCAATACACCCTCTAGCCCGAACCGTATTGAATTGCTGTTCCCGAACAGACGGACAATGGGCCATGACATAACCTTAAATTTGACTTTGTCAAGGTTGAGCTAAAAATGGGGAGTATCCAGAGTATCACAAAACAAAAACCTATTTGTAAAGGACTCCCCCTTTCAAGGACAATGGGACAGCGTTGGCATTCACCACCATGCTGCCTTGAGGCTGCATTTTGAATTCCTGTGTTTGTTGTTCTTATGAAATATCATTTTATTATTATCAGTTATGGTACAAATACGGTACCGAGAGCACACTTTCAGGAACTGCTGATGTCTGATGGCGACTGTGTGTCAGTGCGTGAGGTGTACACATACTTTTGGGGTTCTATACACCACATCCTTCATTTTGCAATATAATTTGTGTAAATTTATTTGGAATTTATAGAATTTCAGACTTGTAAATTTCATAGTATTGTTTTTGCCTTAGTTATGGTGCTTTATAAGTAATGGGCAATTTAGTTTGAAATGAAAGTGTCAATGACACTGTAGCTCAACTTGTCAAGCCAAAGACATGTACATGTATAGTATGTGACACAGCAATGAGAAACATCAAGGTAATGACCTGATAACAAAGGTACATATAAAGTATTGTAACGGTCTGTACATAAATACTGGCCGTTGCCTGTAACAAATGTATAGGTAAAGTATTGTAAAGGTGGGTGACAGTCAGATGCTAAACTAGAAAAGAAATCTGAGTCCCAGAGTGGGTCTGACTGAACCCCAAAATATTTGTTCTCATAGCACAGTGATAACAAAGGCACCCCAAAACACACTCATTCCTGTCCCAAGGTGAAAACAAAGGTACCCAAGAAGTTTCGTGAAGATCAGTTCACAAATATGAGCTGTGTAGAAGTTGTGACAAAAAACTGATTGGACCTAATTTCGGTACAAAATGGCCACACCCAGAAACACTCGTTCTCGTCCCAAGGAGATAACAAAGGTACCCAAGAAGTTTTGTGAAGATCGGTTCATAAATACAGCCTCTAGCCCGAGCCGTATTGACATGTGCACTTACAGTGTATAAGTAGCACTGAATAAATCAAAGTTCATCTAATTTGCATAATTTCTGCACGAGAAAAAAACCCGTACTATATGTGATGTATTCCATGTTACTAAACATTCATACAAAAATATATTCAAATCAGAACTTTCATACAGAAGTTCTGTACAAAAGACTGATTGCATTAATTTTGGTACAAAATGGCTGCTGGTGGCCATCTTGAATTTTGGACCACACCCAAAAACACTCGTTCTCATCCCACGGTGATAACAAAGGTACCCAAGAGGTTTCGTAAAGATCGGTTCATAAATACGGCCTCTAGCCTGAGCCGTATATAGAAGTTGTGTACAAAAAACTGATTAGACCTAATTTCGGTACAAAATGGCCACTGGCAGCCATCTTGAATTTTGGACCGCACCCAGAAACACTCGTTCTTGTCCCAAGGTGATAACAAAGGTACCCAAGACGTTTTGTGAAGATCGGTTCATAAATACAGACTCTAGCCTGAGCCGTATTGACATGTGTACTTACTGTGTGTAAGTAGCGGTGAAAAAATCAAAGTTCATCTAATTTGCATAATTTCTGCACGAGAAAAAAACCTGTATTATATGTGATGTATCCCATGGTACTAAACATTCACACAAAAAATTATTCAAATCAGCGCTTTCATATGGAAGTTCTGTGCAAAAATCTGATTGCACCAAATTTTGTACAAAATGGCTGCCATCGGCCATCTTGAATTTCGGACCGGACCCAAAAACACTCGTTCTCGTCCCACGGTGATAACAAAGGTACCCGAGGAATTTCGTAAAGATCGGTTCATAAATACGGCCTCTAGCCCGAGCCGTATTGGTATTTGCACTTACAGTGCTGAAAGTAACACTAAAAATCATCAAAGTTAGTCTAATTTGCATAATTTACGCACGAGAAAAAAACCCGTATTATATGTGATGTATCCCATGGTACTGAACATTCATACAAAAAATTATTCAAATCATAGCTTTCATATGGAAGTTCTGTACAAAAAACAGATTTCTGCATCGTCGGTACAAAATGGCGGCTGGCAGCCATCTTGAATTTCAGACCAAACCCAAGAACACTCGTTCTCGTCCCACGGTCATAACAAAGGTACCCAAGAAGTTTCGTAAAGATCGGTTCATAAATACGGCCTCTAGCCCAAGCCGTATCCAATTGTTGACGGACAGACGGACGGCGGGCCATGGCATACTGTAAGCTCAAATATGGCTTCGCCAAAGTTGAGCTAAAAAAGGGGTTCATGAAGATTCAGTCACAGGAAGATTCAGCCCTCATACTTTTTCAGAGAATATTCGGTCCCCAATTTCATTCATGCTGCCACCCCTCTCTCCTGTTAACCCATATAATGAACATCCCAAAAGACATTTTAATATCTAGATATTTATGCTTGTTCGCAACTTATTATGGACACAAAAGGACACAGATTCAAGGTAATTGTGTTTTACTGTCTTGAATTTTTTTATTTTATTTTTTTTTTTTGGGGGGGGGGGGGTGTGGGGGGGGAGGTGCACCCAACCCCTCCACTGATGAGAGGGTCACACACCCTCTTGTCCTCACCCCTATCTCACTGCTATGTGGCTCAGGTGATTCTGTGCATCATATTCTTTATGACCCGGCCCCACTCCCACTAGATACACATATTACTCTTGCCCCTACATGTAACTTAGATATCCTGGCTAAGCACCAGTATAATGGTAAACCAACATCAAATTGTGTGCTTATGTACAGTAGCTAACATATTGGAATAGTATAATGTGCTTTGTCAGAAACTTGATCAAGTATTGATGACAAACAATTTTCATTACCAGTACCTGGTGCCAGTAATAAAATAAGATTTGCAAATATCACCCTGCGTTTTTTCAGCTATTAACTAACATAAAATTGTGCGCTTCATGAAAATTATTTCGTTACTACCTGTTAAAAATTACTGTTCTTGTTTTGCTCTTTTAGAAAAAGAAATCACTCCTTTTCTGGCAGGCATACTAAACACCGAGGCAAACCGAGGAATACCAAGGTGAATAAAAACAGGAGAGAAACGGGTATGAGGTGGTGTGTTCTTTTTATTATTTATTTATTGGTGTTTAAGGTCACACTTATCTGCACAATAGCTTATTGTGACCATGGCAGTTTTATGGATAGAGGAAACTAGAGTACCCCAGGAGAACCACTGAGCAATGGCAAGCAACTGTGAGCTCCCCAACATACTACACAAGCAGGGTTAGCCTTGTTCGAAGACAGGTGCACCAAGAACATGCAGTATGCCTTAGTACACAGCATACCTTGCCCCCACATGGGTAGTGGGGGTGAAGTGTCTTGCCCAAGGACACAAAGCTGTTGCCGCAGGTGGGATTCGAACCGAGGATTTCTCGGCTTGCAGTCTGCACCTCTACCTACTGAGCTAATGCATCCCTGATGGTGTATTCTGATTATGTAAATAGATTTAAGCAGTACTAGTATGTGATTGGTTTTAATGCCATATTTGAGAATTATGGGTGCTGAAGTAATAAGAATGCGCTGAAAAATCTTCCCTTTGGTATTTAGTAGGTAGCTTGGTAATGGTAAAGTGACTTCACCTCAGTAAGCAACAGTGTGAAAGCCGGCAGCCATCTTTAATATCGGGCCGCAACCGAAAACACTTGTTCTCATCCCAAAGTGATAACAAAGGTACCCCAAGAAGTTTCATGAAGATTGGTTCATAAATACAGCCTCCAGCCTTAGCGTATTGACATGTGCACTTACAGTGTATAAGTAGCACTGAATAAATCAAAGGTCATCTAATTTGCATAATTTCTGTAAGAGAAAAAACCCTGTATTATACAGTATTTTTTGTGATGTATTCCATGTTACTAAACATTGATACAAAAATTTATTCAAATCAGAACTTTCATGCAGAAGTTCTGTACAAAAAACTGATTGCACTAATTTTGGTACAAAATGGCTGCTAGTGGCCATCTTGAATTTCGAACTGCACCCAAAACATTCGCTCTCATCCCACGGTGATAACAAAAGTACCCAAGACGTTTTGTAAAGATCGGTTCATAAATACGGCCTCTAGCCTGAGCCGTATAGAAGTTGTGTACAAAAAACTGATTGTACCTAATTTTGGTACAAAATGGCCACTGGCAGCCATCTTGAATTTTGGATCGCACCCCAAAACAATCGTTCTCGTCCCTAGGTGATAACAAAGGTACCCAAGAAGCTTGGTGAAGATCGGTTCATAAATACAGCCCCTAGCTCGAGCCGTATTGACATGTGAACTTACTGTGTATAAGTAGCACTGAATAAATCAAAGTTCGTCTAATTTGCATAATTTCTGTGCAAGAAAAAAACCTGTATTTTTGTGATGTATTCCATGTTACTAAACAATCATACACAAATTTATTCAAATCAGAACTTTCATACAGAAGTTCTGTACAAAAAACTGATTGCAGTAATTTCAGTACAAAATAGCTGCCGGCGGCCATCGAGAATTTTGGACTCCCCCCAAAAACACTCATTCTAACCCCATGGAGATAACAAAGGTACCCAAGAAATTTTGTAAAATCGGTACATAAATACGGCCTCTAGCCCAAGCTGTATAGAAGTTCTGCACAAAAAACTGATTGTACCTAATTTCGGTACAAAATGGCCACTGGTAGCCATCTTGAATTTTGGGCTGCACCCAAAAACACTCATTCTCATCCCAAGGTGATAACAAAGGTACTCAAGAAGATTCATGAAGATCAGTTCATAAATACAGCCTAGCCAAGCCGTATTGACATGTGCACTTACTGGGTATACATGTAAGTAGCACTGAATAAATTAAAGTTCATCTAATTTCCATAATTTCAGCATGAGATAAAGCCCTTTATTATATGTGATGTACTCCATGTTACTAAACATTCATACAAAAATTTATTCAAATCAGAACTTTCATACATAAGTTCTGAACAAAAAACTGATTGCACTAATTTCTGTAC
Source organism: Pictodentalium vernedei (assembly GCA_031216915.1). Classification (NCBI taxonomy): domain Eukaryota; kingdom Metazoa; phylum Mollusca; class Scaphopoda; order Dentaliida; family Dentaliidae; genus Pictodentalium; species Pictodentalium vernedei. Next base: position 231,004,297 of record CM062297.1, on the reverse strand, counting down.
AAAATGACTGCTGGAGGCCATCTTGCATTTTGGACCGCACCCAAAAACACTCGTCCCACGGTGATAACAAAGGTACCCAAGAAGTTTCGTAAAGATCGGTTCATAAATAAAGCCTCTAGCCCGAGCCGTATTGAATTGTTGTTCCCAAACAGACGGACAATGGGCTATGACATAACCTTAAATATGACTATGTCAAAGCTGAGCTAAAAATGGGGAGTATCCAGAGTATCACAAAACAAAAACCTATTTGTAAAGGACTCCCCCTTTCAAGGACAATCTGACAGCGTTGGCATTCACCACCATGCTGCCCTGAGGCTGCATTTTGAATTCCTGTGTTTGTTGTTCTTATGAAATATTATTTTATTATTATCATCTATGGTACAAATATGGTACCGATAGCACACTTTCAGGAACCATTGATGTCTGATAGCGACTGTGTGTCAGTGTGTGAGGTGCACACATACTTTTGGGGTTCTATACACCACATCCTTTATTTTGCTATATAATTTGTGTAAATTTATTTGCAATTTATAGAATTTCAGACTTGGAAATTTCATAGTATTGTTTTTGCGTTAGTTATGGTGCTTTATAAGTAATGGGCAATTTAGTTTGAAAAAAGGGGTTCATGAAGATTCAGTCACAGAAAGATTCAGCCCTCATACTTTTTCTGAGAATATTCGGTCTCAGTGGTGGTCGCATGTCATCACCTCTGCGGTCAAATCCTCACAGAAATTTTTTTTTTAAATATTCTATGCATTTTTTCTATTGTTTTATTTTAAGGATTTATGATTACAAATTATGACAAAATTACAAGTGGGATATGAGACAAACCTTAATGAAGCTGGAACTAAAAAAAAAATAGGGATCTGCGAATCACAAATTTCTTTTCGAATTGAATCTCGAATCGAATCATGCCTCTGATATCGACATCGAATTGAATCCCAAATCAAATCTTAAAAGACAAGTTATTTCATATTGCATCAAACGGAAGTTACGGAACACTGTGATGACTTTATGCGACGGAGTGAACACCTTAAACACCAATAACTAAATATTCTCTGTAGCACCGTCGCTGAAACAGCTAGGCCTATTGTCCATAGTTTTAGTTTTTGAAGGCCTAACTTGTTACTATTCACGTTCTTAAGAACGTGAATAGTAACAAGTTAAGCCTTCAAAAACCAAAACTATGGATAATGTTCTGGGCCAAATTCACACCTTATCTAACAATTAAACATTGTCAATTACTCAAATAAATAGGAATTGAGCCTACATGAATGAATTTTCTAATGACAGTTTTATCCTATTTTTGTTGGAAATGTAACAAATTGAAGTTAGTATGAGAGATTCGAAAAAATCGAACCCTGAAACTGATTCGGGATCGATCTCAAAGCATACGTATGGTATCGATATCAAATCGAATCTCGAATATTCGCAGGACCCTAAAAAAACCTTCCCAAAACAAGCTGAGAGGTTCTCAGCTCGAATCCCAATTGCGGCAAGCCTCAACTGAAATAAGGCGTACTGCACATCGATGATGCACTTGTCTTCAACCAATGCTAACCCTGCTTGCTTGGAGTAACAATGTTGAGAAGCCTGACAGTTGCTTGTCACTTGCTCGGTGGTTCTTTCCGGGTGCTCTGGCTGGGTTCCTCCCCCAGTAAAACTGTTGGGTGGCCCTGGCTGTAAAAACTGTTGTTAAACCCAATAAATAAAGAAATCAAATTTGCTGAATCCAAGACCTTTGAATGATGGTTTTGATTGGGGTGTGTGTGGGGGGGCATGGGGGGGGGGGGTGGTTATACAGTGGTGCCCACTTAATTGGATATATCTTAATTGCATATCCCTGTTAATAGAATGTAATTTCCCAACACAAAACCATTTACCATGCCTCCAGTACAAATTTGACCTGGTAATTGAATATAGGTTATAGAGTAATCTCCTGTTAATTGAATAAAAAATCTTGTAACATGTTGAGAAATTGCCCTGACTCTTCCCAGCTTTCCTTTGTTATAGACCAATTTGGCCTCAGTACATTCAATACAGGCATTTAATCTATTATATCTTGTTTGACAGAGCTCATGGAGCTCTGTCAAACAAAATATAATAGAATAAATGCTAAGTTTATCTCTGGAATACAGGAAAGTGACACAATCCCTGTTAATTGAATACTCCTGCTAATTGAATAATGTTATCGGCAAAGTGGCTCTTCAATTAACAGGGTTCCACTGTACAGCAAACTGAGCAAAAACAAATATCACAAACTAATAATGAAACTATGTACTTGTGAAATTTTCATGTGGTCATTCTACAACATGTTTTAGCTGGTACTATACAGTTTTGAAGGTTAAAGGGCTCAGTAGTTAGAGGTGTAGGCTGCAAGCCAAAGGGTCCTCTATCAAATCCCACCTGCGGCAACCACTTTGTTTCCTTGGGCAATACACTTCATTCCCATTGCCCATGTAGTGCCATTGCGTACCAAGGCATACTGCAAGTCAATCGTACACTTGTCTTCAACCAATGCTAACCCAGCTTGTGCGCTGTTTGTACGTTAGATATTTGTAATTGCTCAATGGTTCTCTCTGGCTTTTCCCATCTGTAAAACTGTCCGACATGAAGTGACCCTGGCTATCGAAGTGTCATTAAACCCCAATAAATAAATCAATAAGAATCATGTGTCCCTATTCTGGAGAACAGTTCGGGGCAAATTGCCAAAGGATGGTTTGGGTTAGATTAGTACTAGTATCCAGTTTGGGTCAAATTGTTGGAGGACAGTTTGGATGCAATTCTCATGAATTCCAGTCACTTTGGCCCCAAGTCAATTCGGTCCCAGTCATTACGGCCGCAGGTCAATTCAGCCCCAATATACCAGGTCATTTCGGCCTCTTTAAATATTTTCAAATATTGTTTGAATTTTAACATTTTTCTATTTAATTTTTTTTCAACATTTATATCTCTCAATTAGATATTCAGGTATACATATGATATATGTCTAGTAGATTTTCTTTCATGATGAATAAATAAAAGAAAAGTTTCAGCACGTCGAAGGTGCACATGGACAATGTGGGATTTGAAATCCCTTGCGACCTGAATAATTGTATTTGCTTATGAATCTACGACAGCCAGAAGCGAGGGTCAGTAATGTTATTTGGTTTGAGTGTATGCCTTGGAAGTGGGGTACTGGGGTCAGACCCCCGTGGACAGCGAACTGGAAGGGGACTAGGAATTGTGCATAACTACAAGGATTCTGCTCTGTGTTTTAGAAAATGTGGACATATTTATGGTAGTATCAAAATCGCAGTTTGGTGGTTGTTTCACAAAAAAGAAAAGAAAAAGAAACCCTGTGAACCTCAAACTGGAAGGTGACTAGGAATTGTGCATAACAATATGAATGAATGACTGCATATACTTTGCAAAATTTCAAAGTAAAATAATTTCTCTTACTTATACAGATAGCATCTTAAATGTATGTAAAATTGAACACATGGATAATTTTTAATGTTGTGTATAACTTTTCTGTACACTGTGTAAATACAAATAACTGAACATTACTTAATAAAGGTAATTACCCATTATTTCTAAACATGAACTATGCACTGATCTTTATACATGTAGATCTCTACACTTAAAATGGTGCCGAAATGACCAAGGGACCGAAGTGACTAGGGCAGAGGTGACTTTGAGGTCAAATTGACCAGAGGATGAAATGACTTGGAGCCGAAGTGATTGGATACCATTCTAACAGATGAGAGACCTTAATAAAAGGCTTAATTATTACAGAACACATTGAATGTGAATTTACTGCAGAGATAATTGCTCGACGATATACATTGTATTAATATTTTTCAATAAATATCGAACAATCTATTAATATTTTTGTTAAGAATTATTTTCAGGAGTTAAAACGAATATCGTAGCGTATCTAAAATATCCTAACAGATGTGTACTGCTTTTCTTTTGGATGAATCTTCCTTGGGCCTAGTTCTCCCCAGGCCGAACATTCCCCCAGTTCCCGAAAAAAGATGACATGCCATTTTCAATGGCGGTAAATATCCAAAAGGGTTATTATTTTCCATTTTTTAGTGTTTGAAACTGCGAAGCACTGTTCAGAAATACAGATGCACCAAAAAGTAACACATTATTACTTTGTTTTGGTTTCTAACGGGACTGAAAGCAACCTGTCAGTATCACTTTTTCGAATTACACCCATTTCGTCTGCTAACCAAATCGTCCGCTGCAATTTTAACCAAGTCGTCCTCTACAATTATACCCAACACGTCCGAAACTCGTTCACTGGGGGAAAGTATTCAGGTATTGTATTTTGAATCATTTTTTATTTATTTATATAATAATTTTATTGTATACTTTATTGTATATTACCTATTGTAATATATCTTAATGTACCTCCATTGTAATATATCTTAATGTACCTCCTTGCATTAAATTTCATATACGTGTGAAATTCTGAAAACAGAAATGTCAGAACAAAATAAACTATCCAGCCATTAAATAAATTTTAATTACTGTTTATTCAATGGATTATAGAGCAGGGAGGTTAACCGAAAAACAACTCAGTTTCGGTTATGAAAAAACAACCGACAACCGAGACCGACGATAAACTGAAAAACCGACTTTCTCGGTTATTTGAATGTCACGTGAGAATAACGTTTTTACGTGTTTTTTTCTGAAACAATGGCGGCAATTACAGTCGAGAAGAACCCTATATGGGAACACTTTACCAAAACTGATAAAACTTCAAAGTCGGCTGAGTGTAAATATTGTCATAAATATATTTCTTGTGAGCATGGAAAGTTATTAACCCAATTTCCGGTAGTGACTCATTGTGTTAGCTACAAATTATTTTTAATTAACTTCGAGTCTTCGGCAGAGACCACGAGAGTTCGTCCTTAAAGTTTGTTTATATTATTTCCAAGTGTCAACGACTCGACAAAGTTTTTACACACTCAGGGACAGTTTATTCAATCATTATTTAGTTCATACAACTTAATTTTTTTCTGTTATTTTGGTTCAGAATCTGTTTAATAAAAAAAACAAAACCGAAACCGTAACCCGACTCTTTTATTAAAAACCGAGTTGTAACCGAAACCGACCCAAAATTCAATAACCTCCCAGCTCTAATGGATTACCTATAATAATTATATTATTACAGTAAAAGTTCTTAAAGTATATGTACATTATATTAAGTTCCACAACATAATCTTATAATTTTGCAATTTTTCATTGAAGAGCTCCACGGCACCTTACAGTGAATGACTGCAAAATTATTAGTAGAAGTATTATAAGAATTAATTATATTAAGAAATGCAACAAAATTTGTTATATTAAGTTCTGCAACATAATCTTATAATTTTGCAATTATTCATCGAGGCGCACCGTCGCTTTACAATGAATAATAGCAAAATTATTAGCAAATGTATTAGAAGAATTAATTATATTAAGAAACTCATCAAAATTTATGGTTTATTAAATTCTGCAACATAATTTTATAATTTTGCAATTATTCTTGGAAGAGCACCGGCACTTTACAATGAATAATCACAAAATTATTAGCAAATGTATTATAGGAATTAATAATATTAAGAAACGCATCAAAACGTGTTATAATTATATTAAGAAATGCATCAAAACTTGTTATATTAAGTTCTGTAACATAATCTTATAATTTTGCAATTATTCCAGGGGGAGGGGGATCCTGGGGGCACCAAAAATTTGCAAGACGTGATGTGGGGGTGGGTGAGTCTCTTGAGTGCACCAAAAATGTGCATTTCCAACTTGTGCAATTTTTTGCATTTTTTAAAAACATATCATTATATCAGCCAATATACGACATCATTTGTGTTTCAAACCTTAAAGATGATGTACATTACACTCTTAACATAAATACAACATCAGGAGGCTTTATATGTTGGGGAAATGTCACACGTTAGTAGGGGGTGGGTGTCTTGTTCGAAATGTAAAAAATGTACAGACAATATTTTCCTTGACATTATGACAAGCGGACGACTCGGCTTGGGGACGAAACGTCCGTATACCCTTTTTTCAAGCAAACTTTTCCTTTACAACACCTTCACATTTGGATAATTCAAAAACTGAGTTTCTGTTCATCTTGATATTTCACGAGATACATGTCAATGCATGTCTGTATACAATAGCACCAATATAACAACAATTATCCGTTATAAACTTATATTATCGGTTATATGTACGTTTTTTTCGATTGAGGTTGTCACTGGCAGACAAGCTGTAACGAAATCAAGACTGAGAGTTCGATCTGAAATGACGAGATCATCAGCTGAGCATATTGACAAACCTCCAGAAGGACAGAACTCGAGTAATAATAATAACAACACTTTGGCCGGCCGCTGATTTGTCGCGGTTCTCGGGCGAGAAGGCCTGGCAACCCCTGAAGTGTAGATGTGTCGGCCAATGTATCACGCAAATCTTTGAGGCGAATAAAGTTGCAACAGAGTACATTTGATTCCTAGAGGGGGGCAGGCCAATTGCAATTGCATGGGCAATTCGACAGCGGAAGTTACGTAGTTTTTTCACTGAAATTTACTGTCCACTTCAAAAATCACATTGACGGCTATAGAGAATTCTGTTCTGGAACACATTTATCTGACTGGGTATGTGGAACCCTTTGCGGGCCTACGGCCCGCTTGGGGTTCCTATAAATATTGGTTGGGTAGACAGAAAAATATAACATGGCTAATTAGATAGAAGCAAAGGATTCAGGAAGAATTTGAATTAGTAAAAATAGTTGTCGGGTCTACTTGGGCAATTAGACTTACTCCTATTCAATCGAACATAACCTCCGAACACAGCCCCGTCTTTTAGAGGATTTTGGGTCACATAGCAACCGCGTGCTACCATAGAAACCAAGATGGTAGCCGCCAGTATACAAAATGGACGACGAAAACCCTAACAACACTCGCTGTGTAGTATGCGCACTAAGACCACGTATCACCATAACGACGACGTCACACGACGGCCGATCATATGGGCTACTATGGCAACCAAACATGACGTAACTAAGTCACGTGACTATGACGTCACATGAGATCCACTAGGAGAGCCATCGAATGGGGCCCGATCCATCACTCTTCTACTACTGATTCGAATTAAATACTTATTGATTGAAATATCTATAATTGGAGCACGAACAAATATACGTAAAAATATATATGTATATCTTTAAAATAAAGGAACATCACATTGTATCAACGGTCATCTGCTTGCAGACTCTATGGAAAGAAACGGCCCATAACAGTGTCGATATCCTTACAGAATTTGACTGGTATCCCGAGAGCTTGAGAATCTCACGATGGATGGTAAAGTTATCAGTTGATTTTACAACTTCACCAGACTAATTTAGCACTAATTTAGCACTGTTGTACCACTGCTAGATAAACCTTTGGTAAGGGGAATAAATATACCTAAATCAAGTCTTGGTCGGCCGATGGAATCTCGCATCTGTGCGGTGTCTTCCATTTCATATCATGTACATGTATCTATCTATTGATCAAACATTTTGTCACGAAAACACAGTCTGCAACGCTTTGGGAATAATTCTCATCTTCTTGGTAGCTCACAAGCAAGTACAGGTAAGGGTGTGATTTATTTCCCTTACAGATACTTCTCAGTAGTGCTGAAAAACGTTTTGAACACATTTTTGAAGTCGTTTCTTTTCGATCTGAAAGGTTGAGAACTGATTTAAATTGTTAAGTTAGCTGTTCTTACCTTTTCATGAAGGAATCCCGTACGTCCCTGTACTTGTCTTTGGACTGCCAAGAAGACAATACTTCTTTTCAAAGCGTTGCAGACTATGAGAGAAATAAAAATGTATAAAGTTGAAGATCCAAGATCAGAAAAGCAGGTGATCCCAACAGTATTAACCACGAACCAACTGAATGGGTAGAAGTGAAAAGACTTGACACGAATGTGTATGGGGTAATGATACCTGGGGAAATAAAGTGTTTAATGTGTGAATAAAAAAGAACAAAAACATGTCATTAATGTCAGCGGAATGTTATTAGGCTAGTGAATATGAATTAAACATGTTTTTATCTCAGCTAGAATGGGGTTCAGCAGCGTTTGTAACACTAAGCACACGTTTTAGCACAGCTGCAAACCAACGAGAACGAAATCAAACAAAGATGGAAATAGATGATAAATCCTAAAAACTATTTTTAAAGATGGAGATGTTAACAAGAAACTTTCTTGAAAACGCAAGGTTTAGAGGGATTCAGAAGTGCTAAAGAAGCTTTGAGTATTTGACTGTAACATTCTTAAAACTCAAGAAGGCGACATTCTAAATGGAATTCTGTAAACATTCATGGTTACAATGCAGCGTTTTTTTTTCCATTGACGACAATACTAATCTTTCCTCCTCTCTCCATCTTATCAAGCTGATTTGGGCAAAAACAACCATCTATTCATTTAGTTTATTATCTCATGAAAACAATATACTGAAAAATATAGGTCGCCATATGAATTTTGCCCTCAAATTTGGAGCTTCCTGTACTCCCGTCCAGTTTCGCACTGAATGAAATAGACATATTTTTACCTACCCCCACCCGATTTTAATCTTTTCTCACACATTTCAGAAGACAATAGTCACCAATATTTTATATCTTTTCCAAAACATGCACTTTAAAAATTTTATTCACACTTACAAGCTCGGTTCATTTTCCACCAATCGGATAATTCCAGGAACTTTTATCCTCCATTAAAGGTTGGGTGTGAACCACTAGAGGCACTGTTTGCACGAAAACACTGTATTGTAACCTCATGGACTAAAGTTCAGAGGTAAAAGGAAAAGCTGTTCAGTTATAGAGCTGGGCGGTTTTCATTTTTCAGATTCGGTTTCGGTTTAGGTTCGGTTTCAGGAAAAAAAACCTCGGTTTCAGTACAGGTTTTCTCTGTGTTCAGAACAGATAGCAAATAATACTCCAGGCTCCTTAACCCTTTACCCAACGAATCGCCCGCATCCGCCCGCGTGATATGCAAATTCAGCAGTTGAAAAAATGTTATTTTTCAAAAATTTCAACAAACCATATCATGTGGCCCCTCAATGAGGGGGTCACATGATATGGTTTTGTTGAAATGTTTTGAAAAATTTAAAAAAATGACATTTCAAATAATAAATTTTGATATCGTCTGCGTTGGGTAAAATGGTTAACTTGGAAAGACTCCGCAGTAGTTTGTAAGGCACCACTCAACACAATAACCCTGTCTGCAAGTATCTCCATTGGGTTCAGCCCAACTTTCCTCTGATCGTTCTTAGGGCTTCTTGGGGAATAGGTGCTAAACATATTGGGAGCGCCGTGGCTCAGTGGTAGACTGTTGGACTTCTATGCTAGAGGTCCCGAGTTCGATCCCAGTTCGGGGCGAGCCGCGCTGTGTCCATGGGCAAGGCACTTTATCCCGGTTGGCTACATGGGGCACGATGACGCCGTGTACTAAGGCATACTGCACGTCGATGTTGCACATGTCTTCAACCGCTGTAACCATGCTTGATCGAAGCTTGAACAGAGTTAGAATGTTGAGGAGCTGACAGTTGCTCGTCGATGCTCGGTGGTTCTCTCCGGGTACTCCGGCTTCCTCCACCCATAAAACAGTCACGGCCACGATTAGCCATTGTGCATAAGTATGCGACCTTAAACATCAAATAAATAAATAAATAAATAAATAAATAAGCCTATTAAGTCAGCAAAAAAAATCGGGAAAACAATTGAATAAAGTTCATCTAATATTTATTATGTGGACGAGTCAATAAGGGAGAAAATGTGACAATGAGAATACGACGTCGCCGCCCCTTTGACAGATAGTCTAAGAGACGAGAGTCCATAGTGTACTTGGCCTGTTCTCTCCCAGTCCCGGTAAGATAGTTTGATCAGTTTATGCTCAAACACAACGAAATCGTTCGACCGGGTTTTGCAGGATCTTGGGATTCGGTTTTCAGGTTCGCCACAGAAAAGCGGAACCGAACCGAAAAACCGCTCAGCTGTATTCAGTTATCTGTTCATATTACTTGTCAGGAAAGATTCTTCACTTGCATGGATGTGCAGAGATTATCTGGTGTTTTTTGAGTTGATACCGAAAATAATCACATGAATAACCGAGACAAATGTTTATTTTTCGTGAGTGGCTTACCACTCACGAAAAATAAACATTTCCTGCGGTCACGAATGAAATAATTTTCGGTATCCACTCAAAACGGTAGATTTTCCTTTTATTACACGCGTTTCAGAGAAAGTCGGTAGTTTTTAACAATAAATCGACCGTATTCACCTTGAATCATGATCATTGATTAGGCAGCAAATCGAAGCATGAAAACCCACAGCTGAATGTTGCCCTTTTCTGCATTAATATTTCGCTTATGACAAAATATCGTTCCCATATATTTCCGTTAGTGTACCTAAAAATGCAGCAAATTTTAACAAAAAGTATATTTAATATAACTATAATCGTAACAGTTAACATTTCATCATTTATAAACAACAATAGTATTGATAAACGGGACTGATTTCGTCACGTTCTCAATTCATGAAAGTGAAGAGGTCTCGGGTTCTAAGGGTAGATCACGACGAGCGACTCGTCGTGATCTGCCCTTAGAACCCGGAGCTCGACTCGGATACATATTTTGTACATCCACATAATGGTAATAATCTCTATGTCTTCGCAAATGTCTGCTCTTTGGCATTTTTCAAGACTCATATTTATAAAGGCAATTGTTTCGTACACTGTGCATTTACAAGTTTTTTTCGAAAACAAACTCTGTACCCTGCCCCTTCCCTATTTCATATAGCATGTAAATATGTGTGTTACAAAAATGAAAAGGTTGGGTGTATAGCTATTATTGTATTTAATGGTCGGTTTCAGTTTTAGCCCCCCCCCCCCAACCCAACCCAACCCAACCCTATACCCAAAACACACGATATCAAAATTTGTTATTTATTTATTTATTTATTTATTTATTTATTTATTTATTTATTTATTTATTTATTTATTTTTCTTTAAGTATTAAACAAAATTTCACAAAACCATATCACGAGGCTCCTTGCTGGAACGCACTGGGTGGGCTCGTTCCATTGAGGGGCCACATGATATTCTTTTGTTGACATTTTTTTAAAATTCTTTTTTCAAACTGCTCATTTTGTAAATTACGTTGGCGGACGCCGCCAACATGGTAAGTAAAGAAATAGTCTGTTATTGTTTTTCCCATAAAGTCAGCCTCACTACACCATCAGTTTCTTTCAATCTAGACTCCCGCACCTGTACTTACACTTCCAACCCGTTGGTTTCTGTAGGATTAATAAAGTAACTGACCACAAAGCCTACATGTAACAGGTCGCCTAGCTTTAAGTTTTCAAACAGGGTCAAGATTGTTTCCTGTAGTCCTTGGTGATATTTGAGCATAGACGTCCGTACCAGTAATAGCTGTACTCACCAAGTTCACTAGTAAAGACAAAAGCCTGCCAGCCCTGTCAACTAAATTAGTCTTTAAATTTTTTTTATATTTTTCATTTTTTGTCTTAAAAATATAGATTATAACGCCTCTTTGGAAAGAGTCGGCTGAGTCCATACAATTAGGGGGTCATAAGCTTTGATTTGAGCGAAATATTTTTTTTACTTGATGAACATTTTTCTGTCTTCTATTCGGTTTGGATAAAGGGTTAATCACTATCTTTTGTTCTTTTTCAGAGATCTATAAATGTATAAAGTCGCGGTTAGCAGTTTTCATTGTAGAATCTATTTATCGTACGTATAATTATTATGCTTTCTCGATATATGATCTTAAAAGAAGTAAATATGCTATTTACAAAATAAAGTTCGTTCCGAGATCACCATCCAGTCAGTTTAAATATCCTCCGCCACCTAGTGGTCGCTGATTAAGCTATCTATCAATCTCTTTGCGCGAAGACTACCGTTGATGTAGTGTGACAATGATTCAAGGAAAACGAATGTTTATGGTATTTTTAGATTCAATCGAATATTTCAGTTGGTCGGAAAAGCGAACCACTGTTCGCTTTTCCGACCAACTGAAAAATTGCAGACAGTTTAATCTAAAGATAGACGACGGGCTATTAAAGGACTAGATTGGTTCCATTCCAAAATATTGTCGAATTCATTACATAATTAGACTGGTGGCATGAGAGCTTATATTACCATTTGACAACACGGGAATATTGTCACACTTCTGGTAGTGTTTTCCATATGCAGTCTGCGGCTGACTTTCTAACTAGTAATTTAAGTCAGTCTTACCTGTAGGTAATTTATTTTACAGTTATTTATCTTCAAGAAGTCATAACCTAATCTATGAAATATTCCAGATGAGTTAATTTAAACAAATCTATGAAATATTCCAGATGAGTTAATTTAAACATGGTGATGGACTATTTAAGATCTGTACTGGTTCCAGGCAATAATAGCGTCGAATTTCACATAGGACACAGTGGAGGTTTGAGAGGGTGGCTTTCTACATTACTGAAATGCTCCATGAAATTAAGAATGAGGACAACTCGAAATAGACTTTTTATTGATGTTTCGCGTTGGACGTCTGCTTTGATTGCGATGCCGACATGTATGTTACCGTACAGAGATTTTATTACACATCCATTAAACTTTAAACCCTTGTATTTAACGCAATCGCCGCTATTACATCAATGTTTCTGTGTTCAACTGGTGATATACAAGCCGGAACTTTTTTCCCAGCGTCGTTTGTACTAGTTTCTTTCCCGTCGCGTCATTAGTTACGCTTCGAAAAGTTTCCAAATTTCGTTGTACAATTATCGATCGTCTGTCGCGTAGTGTGAAAATGAAAACGCACAAAGCAAAATAAAGTCGGTCCACAAAAATATTAGTTAACTAAAAATGAGATAATATTAAAAAAAACAATCATTTCCAACCACAACATTAACCCAGTCCCGTGGACATCTCGTCTGCGGATCCCGTAAAATCTAAATTGGTCAACTTTATTTCGGTAAATCTTCGGACAATAAAGTTCATCATGGCTATGTTGCGTTTTCATTGTCAAATTTTCTCCCTTATTGACTCGTCCACCGGACGAGTCAATAAGGGAGAAAATATGACAATGAGAACTCTACGTATTCGCCCCCTTGCCAGATAGACCAAGTGGCGAGAGTATGTCAATATCTCCACTGGGTTTAGCCCAGCTTCCCTCTGATCATTCTTAGGAGTTATATGGGGTCAGTTGCTAAACCTATTCAATCAGAAAAACAGAAATCAGGATAAAAAATGAATAAAGTTCATCTAATCTTTGTTGTGTTCTCATTGTGACATTTTCTCCCTTATTGACTCGTCCGAGAGAGAAAATGTGACAACGAGAACACGACGTATTCGTCCCTTTGCCACATAGATTGAATGACAAGAGTCCATAGTGGTCACTAGTCCAAGTTAGTTCTCTCCAAGTAAGATAGTTTAACCAGTTTATGCCAAAACACAGCTAAACCGTTCAACCGGCTTTTTGTTGGGTCTTGCGGTTCGGTTTTCCGGTTCACCACAAAAAGCGAAACCGAATCGGAAATCGAAAAAACCGCGCATTATGTGGCGTTTTCGTGTATTATTTATTTAAATTATTACGTGTCACTTTCAGCTAAAATGTCACGTAAAGAGTGTTATGTAAGAAATAGCGATGTTTTGCTGTGGTGGCACTTGATTGGCTGGAGGCTCAAAGTGTGGATCAGCAACATAGACTGGATCCGGATTAGGATTTGAAAATAGAGTAGGCATCACGCATGCTATGCTGCAATTCAGTTCGTAAACAATGGGCTTAGAGAACATTTGTGGAATTGGTTGCTTCGTATAATACTGTCCTTTTGTAAACGGAAAAGATGATGGATTTGATAAACAATAAACAATGTTGCTGTGAACATTGTTCAGTATGTCTTGAATAAGCCGAGTAGTGGTGGTGCTACGGGGAGTGCATGGAGTCATTCCATCAAAAAGCAAACTAGATTTTTCTCTCACCCACCCCACACAAACCTGCCCGAGATGGAAAATATCTCCCGCTCTTACTGCCCAGCCTCTTCATATAAACAACCCTTTGCTCCGTCGCTACATTAGAGCACCTATCCACTGTCTGTCAATTGGAAAGTTTCGTCATGCAGACATACCTGATTTATCTTTCACAGTCTATATAGGCGCCACTATGTCTGCTGCTGATACGAAAGACAAACCGACGATGAGAGAAAATCGAAGAACAAGGTTTCGCAAGACACAGACTCCTTACGACCCCATAGAGGGATGTTATAATTTTTCGCATTGGCCGCACATGACGAAACCTGAGACAAGAGCCAATTGAGGGAAACGTACGCAACATCCCCCCCCCCACCCCCACACTTTCGACGCCACAAGTTAGGACGAAGGCCACACGAAAGACCACATAGAGCATTCTGACCTAACGCGACTCGACTTCACCTAAAAACGGCTTTATCGAGCCCTGGTCCCGGCGGGATCCCTTCGAACTCATCACATTTTGAGTTATTTCCATAAGGAGTTTAAAAACACAAGCCGATTCTATTCTTGTTGGTCAGGCAGCTTTGGTGGTGGAGTTAAGCGGAGTCGCCGGACCACCAAGCAGTGGCAAGTAACGGTAAAAATGAATTGCAGACACAGGGCCGCCTTTGTTGGAGGCGTTGTGTCCAAAGAAGCGATATAATCGGTCTGCGAGGAGGATTGATGTGTCGGTCATCGGACTTTCCTTGCAGACGCTCTCTCACGTGCAGACAAATTCTCTCACAGACAGAGAGAAAGAGGAATATATTCAGTACGGACGCCGTGGATTGGGCACTTTCCACGGTTGGCAATATTTCCACGAACGAATTGTGACACCTGTTTCCTATACAGTGAAGACGAAATGTACATGTATGTAGTCGGCAAGTCCAATAGCGTGTTCATAGACTTCGCTGTGCTGTCCAAAGGTATTTCGCTATTTATTTAAGGGGCTGAAATTCACGGATTTAAGGGAATCGTAATTGTGTTAGTTTGTGCGCAGAGCAGCACGTTGCTTACACAGCTTAGGAGGCTTCTGCATGCTAGATATCTTTGTATCTTATTTATTTATTTATTGGTGTCTAAGGTCACATATTTCTGCCCAATGGCTTATCATGACCACGACAGTTTTACGGGTGGGCGAATCCGGAGTACCTGGAGAGAACCGCCGAGAAACGGCGAACTGTCAGCTCCCCAATATACTAACTCCACACAAGCAGGGTTAGCATTAGTTGAAGACAGGTGCACCATCGACGTACAGTACGCCTTAGTACACAATGCCATCGTGCCCCCACATGGGCAATGGGGGTGATGTTCTTGCCCATGGACACAGCTCGTTTGCCACAGGTGGGATTCGAACCGAAGACCCCTAGGTTTGCAGCCTACACCTCTACAAACTGAGCCATCGCGCCCCTGTACCTTATTAAATTATCGATTAAAATCGATCAAAGTCGGCTGTTAACCCTTCACCTAACGAATCGACCACATCTGCCCGCGTAATTAGAAATTAAGCAGTTGAAAGAACTATCTGTATCAATGCGGTAGTCACATGATATAGTTTATCATGGGTTCAGGGGAATAAGACTTATGTTACAGAAATAGGCAATTGTTTCCAATCCGCAAGTGTTTTAACGGTCGAAAGCTTATCATAAATTACCATTAATTAGAATCACATAAAATACGAACAGTTTGTGTTATCTGTGACAACGTTGACGACGATAAACGACTTGAACATGGCGGTACCGTACTCAATGAATGACGTATTGTGATGACGTTTTTGACAAGTGAGTCATAATAATCCACATAAAAGTAACGTTCTGCTTGCAAGTAAACAAACACGAGACAATACCATTTTCAGCTGATGCTGCCGCGTCCAGGTGTAATATTGACCTCACTCCCTCCCGAATCCCCAGTTTATTAACATTATTACACGCCTGTTCTATGAAATCACCATCTACGGCAGCACTAAACAATGCGTAAAATGAAAATCTGTTCTGCACAGATGTGCGGAACGGAAATTCGTTGACGGACTATATTTTATAAAGAAGCGAAATTTCCCTGGAATTTTCTACGAATCGTGCACCGCAATTACAATTTTGATCCCTAGCGATAGCTAACAATCGTCCTCTGAGTACCAATGTGTTCTATGTGCCAGTAGGCACATATAACACATTGAAACTCAGGGGACGAAATAGTAAGATGGGTTCCCCTCGCAAATTTGGTTGGCGATAAAATGTATTCTTTTTGTTGATTGTTGTCAAATGAATTACTGAGTGACCTTCTAATAATGTTTTTTATAGACGTGAAAGCGTGTAATAAACACAGACGACACGCGTGTGTGAATGGGTTAATCGATATAGCACTTATGCCATCGCGGAAGGATAAAACTCGATGCCTGTGGCCTCTTGTTCTATCCTTCCGCGCTGGCACTCGTGCCATATCGATTAACTCATTCACACACGCGTGTCGTTCTGTGTATTTACTGCCAATTTGAAGCCAACAAGTTCTGTTTTCGAACAGACATTCGCCACTTCAGTGGTTATTTGTGTTCCAAAAGAAACGGCTTGACGTAATTTCGTTAACATATCTATGATGCAAGTTCTTTTAGAGACCGTTTTCATTTGTGGAGTAGTGTTCAACCGATGATCGGAACCGGTCATCACAATCAATCGATTGTGAGCAAGCGGATGACAACGGCAACGGTTCAACCGATTGTTGCCAGGCATTTTGTGATGATTCATAAACCGCATTTTATTATCTTCTGTAATTGTTCAATTGCTAATGTAAAATGATGTCAATGATACCGTTCAATAAAGTTGAAAAACCACCACAATGTGTATTCTTAATCTCTCTAGACGCTCATTTACGGGATATACAAGTTAAACGACATGTAAAGCTTACAACGGAGCGTACTTGTGCCAATCGCCAGTCCATACAGGGAAACTGAAGGTTGCACTCCATTGACTCAGGTCGCAGTACAAAATACCAGTTGCGCACACTTGAGCCACCTTTAACGCCCAAGTGTGCTCGACTGAAAATTTTACTGGACCTGAGTCAGCGAAGTTTAACACTTTGAAATATGTTCAATTTAATGTAGTTCTTTCGAGTCTCGACTTATTCAGTAGTGAACGGACTGTAAACACTGTAAAATATGTTCAATTTAATGTTGTTCTTTGCGAGCCTCGACTTGTCTGGTTGTGCACGGTATTACAATCGGAATCGGCATCGGCCGATTGTGAGCTCACATAACCAGTAATCGGTCAGCGGCCATTTTTGGTAATCGGTTGAACACTATTTTGGAGCTCGATGTACTATAAGGTTTCTCACAAAAACATTATAAATTATTGTGATGAATTGACGGTGTCCTGGTCAGAGGTTTACGACTCGAGCTCATGTTTCACAGAGACGGGAAGAGCATGTTACCGTCAGTTCATAACAATAACGTCCACGTTCCAATAAGACTCTACTGTCAAGATCGACCCGAATTGGTAGCGTGTATATTATGTAAAATAAATTATTCTTTGATCCGAGGTT
Source organism: Pictodentalium vernedei (assembly GCA_031216915.1). NCBI lineage: Eukaryota > Metazoa > Mollusca > Scaphopoda > Dentaliida > Dentaliidae > Pictodentalium > Pictodentalium vernedei. Next base: position 230,986,729 of record CM062297.1, on the reverse strand, counting down.
AGCAGAAGCCAGCTGTTAATCTCTTAATTAGTCGGACATCAATATTATCCATGAAAACAGATGAACATGTAATTATTTTTATCCCGCAGAGAGGCAGACGGGCAAAGGTATTCGACTTCGCCGAGAACACACAGTAACATAGCATGGCACTGTCTCGCTGCCTGCGAAATCAATAGAGTCAAAGGTCTCCATAAATCAATGCCGAGGGCTTCAAAGAAATACTGCTCAGACCCCCCCCCCCCCCCGGGGGGGGGGGGGGTATTCCTTGATAATATAAAAAGTAGTCGCGAGATTTGAAAAAAGCCAGTGTTGATCGTAAGGTTCAAACTCCAGCCCGGTGGCTGCTTTTGGCTATGGGCCTGTTAATGAGTTGTGGGACTAGCGGGTCCAACCTATAGTTTAGAATAGGCGAGAAGTTATTAGGCCAAGTGACGCGGGAGGGCTTTGAGAGCCATAAGCAAATTTTAACGTATAACGTGAAGTAAAGTTAGTTAGAGGGAGCTATCGAGAGCTCGAACATTTTACTTAATTGGAGGGAGCTATCGAGAGCTCGAACAGTTGACTTAATTGAAGCCATCGAGAGCTCGAACATTTGCCTTCAGCTAGAAGCTCGGAGTGAGCTTAGTGGAAGCCAGGCAAACGGCATGCATGGACGTTATTGGTTTAAACGGTAGACGGAGAGTGGTTTAGGCGGTACAAAACTGCAAAGTGGATTGACAATACGTTATCATTCATGTGAAGTGAGATAGATAGAGTTTGCTAAAGGAGTTGACGGACAAGCTGAGCGTATTTAAAGGTGGAAGCGACTATAAATAAACTCTAGGTCATGTGTACAATTGTATGGAAAGTGAGAGGACCACCAGGAGCTGAGGAACAACAAGAGGCAACCAGGCGACAGCACTGAACGCGGGGTACCTCGGAAAAAGCTCGAACTTTCGAGATGGGGAAAATTCATCTGTATTTGTTTTGTGTTGTGTATATATTTTCATGGATTGTTCTTGATGCGTACATGTGAGTACATAATAGTGTTTTATTTAAATTAAATTATGTTCACATGATACCCGCGGGTTACATTTTTAATTATCAAGTCTCTGACACCTTAATATGACGAATCTGTTCCAACACAACCACAACACCGCGAGGTGGAGAGACGTATGTTCACTCAAAAGCCCGACTGTCTTCTCCGAGTACGGGCGAGCTCCGGAGTGATCATAATCTCACATATCTGCCCCATCGTGTTGTGACACCTACCAACAGTCAAAAATGAACTAAGCAACTTTTAACAACAACAAGTGTAGTAAATAAACCTTTCGGGTACCCCAAGACGGCACTGAGAAAGTGATCAATAAAACAGGAAAGGTAAAGGTCACTCCGCCTTACTTTTAAATCGTAAACTGATTTATAATTTAAACACTTCTTCGTTCGGAACATCGTCTGCTGCGCGTGTGAAAAATCTAGAAAAATGAAGCGGCTTGCAAGTCACTCCTTTGATGGAATAATTGCCAATTAGGCAACCTCATTTCAAAGAACTCGCTTCGCGACGTCAGAGAGTAACATATGGTTCTGAAACCGTAAACAACTTAGCAAGCTCTGTCCAATCAGAAGGCGTAGATTTAGGTCTAATTGGAACATGCTATTTCAAAAAACCATGTGCAAATAAATATCGATAACATATGATCACCTAAAAATTCAGGAGATAATAATTGTCTGCAGAAATGGATGACACCGTACGCAAAGTTGAAAAACATGTCCATAAAGATTATGAACGTTTAAATATGCTTTTAGGCAGTAATTTTAGACAATATTGCGACAAGAGGTGAAATTGTAGTGTGAATATCAACAGGACGCAAGGTATAAATCATTGAGTGTATGACGTGACATGGGGGTGCGGTGGCTCAGTAGGTAGAGGTGCAGGCTGCAAGTCCAAGAGGTCCTCGGTTCGAATCCCACCTGCGGCAACTGCGTTGGTCCTTGGGCAAGACACTTCACCCCCATTTCCCACGTGGAGGCACGGTGACCTTGTGTACTAAGGCGTAGTGAAGGTCGATGGTGCACTGTCTTCAGCCAATGCTAACCCTGCTTGTGTGGAGTTAGTATGTTGGGGAGCTGACAGTTGCTCGCCGTTGCTCGGTGGTTCTCTCCGGGTACTCCGGCTTCTTCCACCCGTAAAACTGCCGAGGTCATGATTAGCCATTGTGTAGAAATATGTGACATTAAACACCAATAAATAAATATAAATATGACGTAACATCTCAAATACTATAACTTACTCCCCCTACATCGTGCAACGTTTTTCAAAAAAATAAATAAATTCTCTATCAGCAGTGTGCTGGAAGGTTTCAGATATCTTACCGTTTTCGAGAAACTGAAATTTTGGAGTAACGGTTTTTCTGACAAATGTCCAATTTTTCACCTTACTGAAGAAGGTGTTTCCCAATGTCCGACTACAATGCCATTTTGCACACAGATCTTTAAATTCCGTGGGTTATGTATTTTTTTTTTAAGTTAACTCCTTTATGCCTATATCACATCCTCCTGAACATACACGCCCCCCCCCCCTCCCCCGGTCCGATTGGCTGGAAAGTGTGCACATAGATAGATCATAGTGTTTCATAGGCTACTTCTTTCCTCTATAATATCACCTCTTACCGTTTCTGAGTTAGGGGCTTTTGAAATTTTTTGGGTTATCGCTCCTCCGGAGAAAGAACCCATATTTCTCCGCCATTGACATGGTATTGTCCAGCATGCGTTTTTCGCGAAGATCTGCACATTGATAGAGCTTCTGGTGCTATCAATCTTCTCTCACTGGACGTTTTTGAATGTGTTTGTGGGAAAAAAACTGTCTGTGTGATGGGGGTTGTACACGAATAGCGTACCTGCCAATCCTGTGTCAAGGATGAGGATCTGAGTACTTTTTTTGTTTTCGCTCGATACCAAGCGAGCATAACACATCTAGTTATTTTAATTCTTCTCTTTCAGTGTTCTGCACAGTATGCAGTGTGATATTTCTTGCTGTAGCTGAAATTGTTATTGGTGCGTACAACTATTATATTCTCTAGTTGGTTCATGCTGAAGGGGAAGTATAATATTAAATAATATATAAAACTAGAACTGGCTTTTAGTCAACCACCCAATCAGTTTAACCGTTTACCCAACGAATCAGAAGAATTCGTAGGAAATTAAAAAAAAAACATATCAAGCTTGTTTCTATGAGGGGTCATACGATATGGTTTTACTGAAATTTGTTTTAAATTTTTTTAAAAACGATAATTTAAATAATAAATAACGATATCCTGTGTGTTGGGTAAAGGCTTAATTCCCCCTTTCCCCACGTATTGGACGGGGAATGCGTTTTCTGCATTAATCCAATGCGCCAAGGGGTTGGAAATGTGGATAATATGCAACATACTTTCATGGCTTCGTTTTGCTAGAAACACCGAAATGAATTTAATCACACAGAGAATGTTCAGGTTTTAGAAAATAAACAATCTATGCCTCACAGGCGTCTATCAGTCTGTCTGTATCCCGCTTCGTTGTACAACTCGTCGTGTCTAAACGCTTATCAGTTGTTATTCCAAGGTACCAATTCGACCATTTGCTCGTATCTGTACGACTGATGACTTATCATATATTACCCTTGCTCCTTACGCCCCCGTGTAGCCCTTGTCTCCTAGAATCATATATAGCCAATTAGGTCCTTGTCTCCTATAAATCGATTTATATTTATTATTCCTAAAGATCTTGGGGCCTATGCTCCCTTCAGCTTCGTTTTTCCTAACAGGAAAATGCAATAACCCCCCAAAATAACTCTGAATTTGTGAACCCAGTGGTAATCACATTTGGACTGAATAGAGTATCAATTCTTGTTTTATGTTTAGCATCAATAACTTTATTCGTGAGATTTTATTGTATCTGACAACATATGGCTTTATTTAGTCTGATAAAATGTACAAATTATAACAGAAACCATTAGATCGTCATTTGAGGGCACCAGTGCGCCATTCACAATGTTATAGCAATGCAGATGGCGACTTGTTGCACTCAGGAGACGAAATATATAGCACCTATCAAAGAATTCTGTCAGATTCAATATGTCTGTAGTCACATCAAAACAGCTTCAGCAAAACAGCAGATGATGAAAACATTTTATTACAATGCAGCCGCGGTGGCTGGTAACTTTCCACGGGTGGGCAATATTTCTACGGACACAATAATATTAGATTCCAAACACTGATTATAGGAATAATCATCAAAAAATTAATTAATGAAGCACTGGGTAGAACCCGGTGCTTCATTTATTAAAATTTTCCTGATGATGATTTCTAATACCTGGTAAACCCATGCGTGGACATCACTGCCTTCGCGTGGTTACGACCAGTCCAATGCGACTGTACTGTAAATCGGCATCACATATCGTACATTCAGTGGAATATTTGAGCTCCCATATGCTAGGTCCTGTATATACAGACCCCCTTCAGGCAGAAGAACTGAATCCCGTCGTGTACCTGTTGTAGGTGCGCATATGGATTTATGTTCGCGATTGATGCCAATTTCATTCCACTGTAGATATTTGGTAACACATTATGGCGTTGGGCTATTCTTCTGCAACTGATATTGTTGTTTGGATTCCTTTCCAACGCGTCATCTGAATTCAAGAGACCAATTAACTTTTTCCAACCTTCCAGAGAAGACACCTCTGAAATGATTTTTTAAAACTTTTTTAGCGGTTTCGAATAAATCAAACGTGGAGAGTGGCTTATTGGGTAATATCACTCATTCGACAGACATGTTCTCATGCATGTTCAGTTCACCTGACCCAAAAGGCCATGTGAGCTTTTCTCATCACTTGGCGTTCGTTGGCGTCCGTCGTCGTCCGTCGTCTGTCGTCCGTCGTCCGTCGTCCGGCGTCCGTAAACTTTTTCACATTTTCATCTTCTTCTCTGTAACTACTGAGCCGGTCTGAACCAAACTTGGCAAGAATGGTCTATGGGATGCCCTCTACAAACGATCCTCATTTTGTTCCCGTCGGATGAAAAACATAGCTTCCAGAGGCATTCTTTGATTCTGGTAGGTGGATTTTCAAAATCTTCTCCTCTGAAACTACCAGGCCAAAAGTTTTTAAACTTCACACAAATGATGACTGTGACCGCCTCTACCAACGATCCTCATTTAATGTTGATCGGGTTACAAACATGGCCGCAATTGCGGCTTACAGTTACTATAGAAACCCTATGGGAAATCACCTTTTCATCTTCTTCTCTTGAACTACTGAGCCGACGTGAACCAAACTTGGCAGGGATGGTCTGTGGGAGGTCCTCTACAAACGATCCTCATTTTGTTCCCACGGGTGGAAAAAGATAGCCGTCAGAGGCATTCTTTGATTATGATTAGTGGCTTTTCAAAAATCGTCTCCTCTGAAGCTGCCAGACCAAATGTTTTGATACTTCACATAAATGATGACTGGTACCCCCCTCTACCAACTATCCTCATTAATTGTTGATCGGGTTGTAAACATGGCCACAACTGCCACAATAGTTACTATAGAAACCCTACAGGAAATCACATTTTCATCTTCTTCTCTGGAACTACTGAGCCGACGTGAAAACAAACATGGCAGGGATAGTCTATGGGATCTCCTCTATAAACAATTCTCATTTTGTTCCCATGCGTTTGAAACATGTCCGCCAGAGGCATTCTTTGATTCTGGATGGTGGATTTTGATAAATCTTCTCCTCTGAAACCACAGTGTCAAATGTTTTGAAACTTTGCAGGGTTGATGACTGAGACACCCGTTACCAACGATCCTCATTTAATGTTGATTAGGTTGTAAACATGTCCACAAATGTGGCTGATAGTTACTATAGAATCCCTATGGGAAATCACATTTTCATTTTCCTCTCTGGAAATTCTGAGCCGACGTGAACCAAACCTGGCAGGGATAGTCTATGGGAGATCTTCTACACATGCACCTCATTTTTGTTACCGTGCATTGAAAAAATATGGCTGCCAGAAGCTTTTTTTTTATTCCCATTTGTGCATTTTGAAAAATCTTCTCGTCTGAAACCACAGGGCCAAATGTTTTGAAACTTTGCATGGTTGATGACTGAGACACCCATATACCAACGATCCTCATTTAATGTTGATTGGGTTGTAAACATGGCCACAATTGTGGCTTATAATTACTATAGAAACCCTATGGGATATCACATTTTCATTTTCTTCTCTGGAACTTCTGAGCCGACGTGAACCAAACCTGGCAGCGATAGTCTATGGGAGATCTTCTAAACATGCACCTCATTTTTGTTACCGTGCATTGAAAAATATGGCTGCCAAAAGCATTTTGTTATTCCCATTGGTGGATTTTTAAAAATCTTCTCCTCTGAAAGCACAGGGTCAAATGTTTTGAAACTTTGCATGGTTGATGACTGGGACACCCTCTACCAACGATCCTCATTTAATGTTGATCGTGGTGCAACTATGGCCACAATTGCGGCTTATAGTTACTATAGAAACTCTATGGGAAATCACAATTTCATTTTCTTCTCTGGAACTACTGAGCCGACGTGAACCAAACTTTCCAGGAATGGTCTATAGGAGGGCCTCTACAAACAGTCCTCTTTTGTGTTCCCATTGTTTGGAAAATATGGCCACTAGAGATATTCTCTGATTCTGACTGATGGATTTTGCAAAAATCTTCCCCTCTGAAACTATTAAAGTCAAATGTTTTGAAACTTCACATGATTGGGGACTGGGACACCTTCTACCAATGATCCTCATGTAATATTGATGTTATGTTGCAAACATGGCCACAATTGCAGCTCATAGTTACCATGGAAAGCCTGTGGGAAATCACATTTTTTATGCAGTTCCAGGTGAGCGGTTACAGGCTCTTTAGAGCCTCTAGTTTTTTTTAATTTCTTTTTTAGATTTTTGTTACACAGAATTAAAACTTGTTCGCACATTTTTGTATCCATAGGTTAACATGCCTCTGTCATCCGGCAGTGTAGTTCGTTTACCGTTTCTCTCGACAAAGCGAGATTATAGTGATTTCAGAAGTAAAATTTCGTGCAGAAAACTTTGAATGACATCTATACTCCTGTGGATTGAATTGCCTCAGAACAAACACTGAGGCAAAGTGATCTGAATCGAAATCGTTGCCTTCTTCACTACCGTACAGTTTTTCACTTCACCCCTGCTGTTCATCCTGTATGCGCTGAGTTTAGGCCTCAAATTCACGAACTCGACGATTGACTGACTCGCCACTTCTCTTGTCCCTAACATGACGGATACATGTGATTCTATCCGATTCCAGACCTGAAATTTGGGGGAATGTTGCTCGTGTCGAACCACGAGTAAACGGGTGAAATGTCCCTGTAAAAATCTTCCGTCTCGATTTCGTAGCAAAGGCCATCTGTGTCGGAAAACATCTTGGGGTCGGATTCGTTCTCGGTGTAGTAATGGAACTGGGTATACCAATCTCACAATTTTATGAGTTATTGATAATGCACCTTTTTACAGCAACACATTAATGTTGTTAGTCTCCACTCAAATATTACATCCAACGTTTACTCGTCTGTTTGGGCCAATCAATTAAAAATGGAGAATCAAAAATGTTTTGGAAGCGGAAATCCTTGAATTCTTCTTCTTTCATCGGATCTTTTGTACATGAGACCTTATGATAGAAGAAACGTTCAAGAAGAGGAACTTGGTGGAATTCTGAGAACGTGTAGACGATTCGAAACAGTCCAAATCAGCAGAACTCGAATCGAATCATCTGGACGATTTCGAATCGACTTGGATTTCAAAGCTTCGTACAGTATAGTCGCCGTTGATTGGTCGCAGTCCACGCGTGGGCAATGATGTCCACGCATGCGTTTACCGGTTTATAAAACTCACGATCATCAAAAATTTAATTAATGAAGACCCGGGTTGTACCCGGGGCTTCATTAATTTAATTTTTGATGATTATTCTTGCTGATTATTTTGATGATTATATGATGATTAGCGTTTGGAATCTAATATTATTGCTTCCGTGGAAACATTGTTCACCCGTGGAAAGTGACCAGTCCATGGCGGTCGTACTGTAGGGACCCACACCATTTATTTGTCTAATCAATTTTTGAGAATGTTTCTGTACTTGACACCTTATGTAAAATGTCATCTAGGATGGCAACTAGAACATTTGACGTTTCGGTGCATTGTTTGAAGGTCTCGATTCAAAAAGGAATATCATATCACCTTATCTGTTTTTGGTTGTATCTGCAATGCTAGAATTCCATTCAGTTGGTGTTTCAACTGTAGTTATAACTTTAAGTTTGGTGAGTCGATGAAGCTTATTTTGAAGCTTCGGTTGCAATTCAATGGGTATTCGCGGTTGCCGCGATTTTTGAGATGGTACACTTTTACCAAGTTCAATATGCGCAACACCAGGTAGACTGCTAACAAATTGGTTAAACGCACCAGAAAACTCCTTACGGATTTTAGAGTCATTGTTATGATATCAACAGAGTCGAGCTCGTCATAATTAGGGGCGTTGGAAGCATTCCGACCTGAATGGGAGGAGGGGGGGGGGGGGGTCATAACGGTCGGTAACCTAACACTGTTACGTATTGATATATCAGTGTTGGCGCATGTGTCTTTGTGGCATGGTAGCAATACAACACATAAAGCTATATTTGGGACTAACGAACCTCAGTATTTGAGAATGCACATTTTTACTCCATACTCCATAAAGTGGTGCAATTAGTTAAATATGAAGCCAGAAATTTCGCATTTCCAGTTTTATAGGCTGTAGAAACGACAAAGCTTCTCTCCCTTGTTCAGAATGAAGAGTCTGTGCGTCACCTTCCAACTAATTCACAATAAGATTGCAATGGCGGGAACCCAAAAGAGAAATGGAAATTTCAGGTGATTGAATTCGTGTCGTGAGAGACCTCCTCTCCCCCACCATGATGGCGATATTATGGTGTAAAAATATAATGGTAACCATAATGTTGACCTAATATTTCCCTGTCTCTCTCTTTTACAACTGTTTCTGGGAAAACTTCGTCGGCGTGTTCGCACTGTACCTAGAGCTGGGCGGTTTTCCGATTCAGTTCCGGTTTTTGCAGCGCAAGACCCAGTAGAAACCGGCCGAACTCTTTTGCTGTGTTTGTGGGTAAACTGATCAAACTATCTTACTGTGAGAGAACTGGTCTAGTGAGCACTATGGATTCTCGTACCATAGTCTATCTGGCAAAGGGACGAATACGTTGTTTTCTAATTGTCACATTTTCTCCCTTATTGACACGTCCACCGTACGAGTCAATAAGGGAGACAATTTGACAATAAGAACACAACCTATATTAGATGAACTTTATTCATTTGTTACCCTGATTTAGGTTTTTTTCTGACTGAATGGGCTTAGAAACTGACCCTCTAGAAGCCCTAAGAATGATCAGAGGAGACAGTGGCGTAGGAACGGGGGGGGGGGGGGGGGAGTAAGGGGGTATTTACGCCCCCCCCCCAAAAAAAAATTCCAAAACTTTGTAAATCATATCTAGTATCTACACGAAAATAACCACATAGACATCTGCATATTATACATCATACAGGCGCACATAAAAACTGTATGATCTACATCATTTGCAGTGCGCAGAAATGTTGATAGCCGATGTCACTGACAGGTTTGACGCTCAACAGGTTAACATCTTCCTCTCTGGCATACATCCTCCTTTAACCCTTTACCCAACGTAACGGCCAAAACCGGCCAGTGCTATTCTCAAAAATTGACAATTAATTTTCATGATTTTTTCATTTTTTGTCTCAAAAACATCGGTTATGACCCCTCGTTGGAACGAGCTCGTCGAGCTCGTTCCAATGAAGGGTCATAACCTATGTTTTGGAGACAAAAAAAATGAAAAAAAATCTCCTGGTATCCCCCTCCCGCACTCTCCCCCGTGTTCAGCTACGCAGAGCGGGACGCCAAAGGCGGCCGTGCTGTCCCCTACAAGCTCCCGTTTACAATACCCCCCCCCCCCCCCCCCCCCCCAATATTATAAGCTTTCTACTTATTTACTGCCTGTCCTTAACACATAAAAAACGTACCAAAAGCGAATCTGAAAAAATCAAAACTTCTCAGCTTAGCTCTACCTGTACCCCCCCCCCCCCCACCCCCACCCAAGTTCTTGCGTCTCTGGACATAATTAACTGTTATCAGTTTTATCTTGGCAGATCATCGATTCGCAAATGAGCGGTTCCAGAATTTTATTCACAATAGCAACAGCGTTCTTTTTATTACCTTTTCGTTGTTATTGCATTCTTGATTGTGGCGCACTTTCTTCACAATAGTTTTAAAGCAGAACTGTTTCACAAGTGAAAACTTGTATTGCAAGGTTCAAATATTTTATTATCAAAACATTTTATTGGTAAACTATTCACTCTTCATCCAAGTCAACACTTGGAATTTCCCTAAATTATTATTTCAGTAAAAATTAGGTTGTATAACATTTTTGCGCTTGATATCCAGAAATTACACCAAGAGTAAATTTAACACTGTCATCACAGGCAGCATTTACATTCTTCAACGAGCATGTTTTAGCTTGACAATTTTTTGAACATTTCTGGGGATTATTTAAGCTGGCACTGGCCACAGTTGATTTCTTTTTACAAGATGAATTCTCTGCAGGCAGTTACACTCTGCTAATATATACTTCACACTCAGACATTAATCGGTTTCGTCATATTTTTTTTCTTCAGGCACTTTGTACATTGAAGAATGTCCGGCGAAGCGCTATATCCCGATATACTTGATAGTTTCGGGCGCATTGCCTCTCCTCATCATCGCGTGGGATCATTGTCGCCAAAAAGACACGAAGGCTGATGGAAAAGAGTCGACAAATACCAGTCCACTGCTGAAAATAATTTCTTGGTTTTCTTTGGCTTGGTTCATTGCTGGCAAGTAGTAATTTTGACACTTTAAGTTTCTTTAATGATATTCAACGGCCGCCGTTAACTGGTCACTTTCCACTCTTGGGCAATATTTCCACGGAATAATATTAGATTCCAAACACTAATTATAGGAATAATCATCCAAAATTTAATTAATGAAGCACCGGGCACAACTCGGTGCTTCATTAATTGAAATATTGCCGATGATGATTTTTATTACCTGGTAAACGAATGCGTAGATATCACTGCCCACGCGTGGGTTGCGACCAGTTCGCGGCGACCAAACTGTATTTGCTTGCATATGATAGATGGAGGTGAGTATTTCATAACTGACGCCCATTTGTCAAATAAAAGACTATGGACGTGTCGAACGGTGCAATCAAACTGTAATTGCTACAGATGGGTTGTTAGTTAATGCACTCATTGGGGGTGCTAACTAGTTTTTCTCTTGAGTATTCGTGAGCAAGTGGATTAGCCAATGCTGAACACAATAAAATTGCCGTGTGCACAAAAGTTGATATGTCTGTACTGATATAAATGGCAGAGACTTCGGCCGCGTAATGGTACATTAGAATACAACCAAACACTCTAAATTTAATTGAGGCAAATTACAACACTTCATACAGCTTAACACACTACTTCACATTCACACTCCGAAAAAGTGATAGATAATTCATTTCAATTCTTATACAAACTTTCTAAATCACTGGATGAAATTAGGTTATACACCTCTTAGAGAATATGTCTCCACTGGTGACACAGAAAGGATTATGAGTGAATGAAAAGTGTTAGCGCGCCGAATGCGTACAGGGAAGATGTGGGATCCTAGTATACAGCATGGAAATGGCATAGCCTAATAGGCTGTTTCCTGCCATTCCCGTAAAAAATGTATCAACTCGATTTGGCATCAGTGTAACGGAAATTCTTAATATATGTTAGTTTGTCTATGAATCATGCGGCTAGATGGGATCAATAGGTCAAATGCTGGGCGGATGAGATACCAGAGGGTTTTGGTGGCTGATACAATCGGGACAGGCTGGATTGTCGCACTTGAAGTTTGGGCGGGAATAAGTACTTAAAGCTTTATGCGTTAATGGTTTTTTGAACTTGGGTCTACTATATCGCTGAGTTTGCGGGTCTATACTATTCCAAATTCTTGGGAAGGAATGGAACGGCAATTCTGCAGAAAATTGAGTTCTTTTTTTTGTGTGTTTCTATTTTACCGGTCTGCCTTGTATTCATCCCCGAAGGGTTTCTATAGACCTGAAAGGTGTTATCGAATGACATAGGACGTTTTTGTTCATCCAGTCATGCATAAAGAGGGAGACGTGAGGGCTGTAGAGATCTTTAAATTTCAGAATGCCACGGTCTCTGAAAAGAGGGTCTGTGTGCGAGTTATATGCTTTCCTAGTTATGATTCGGTCGGGGTATTTTGCAGCTTGAGAATTCTGTTGGTGTAGGTCGAATGACCCCAAACCTGAATACCATATACAAGATGACAGTGAATCAATGAAAAGTACACAGTTTTCATTGCTTTTGCGGGGAGAAATTTCTTTTCCCTATCTAGGGCAAAAATTGCACTTGCCATTCTTGAGCATACTGCAGAAACGTGGTGTTTAAATTTCATACTTCAGTCTATATACACATCGATGAACTTTAGAGCGGCTCAATCTTGTTCGTTCCCAACGGCCTCAATATTTGTATTATTCAGAGAAATCCTTGCCTAATTTAACTTAGTTTGCCCTATACAAATTCTTTTGTGGGTGAAGAAGCATATATTTAGTTTTAGTGGGGTTGAGGGCTAATTTGTTGGCAGAACACCAGTGATTTATCTTGGCTAATTCGGAATTTACTCTCTCTGTAAGAGTGTCAATGTTGTTGCCTGATCTATATGCAGTTGTATCATTGGCAAAGGAAAGTAGATTGAGAACAGTGGAGTTGCTAATATCGTTAATGTACGATAAGAATAGAATAGGACCAAGAATAAACCCTTAAGGTACACCGGTATTTATGGTTAAGGTTTCTGAAATAATATTTGAGAAAGAGATGAATTGGCTTCGGTCGGTTAAATAATTTTGAAACCACTGGTGGGTTATACCTCTAATACCATAGTATTCAAGTTTCTGGAGTAAGACTGAGTGGTCAATGCTGTCAAATGCTTTCGAGAAGTCTAAGAATATAGAAAGGGTGCAGTTCTTTGTTGGTTTATAATTTTCAGTTACCACTATATTCAGTAAGTGCAATATGGGTGGGCAGTTGAATGGTTTGTTCTAAAGCCAAACTGGTACTTGTATAAGATGTTACTTTTTTTTATAAACTCCACTAGTCTTTTGTACATTAATTTCTCAAGTACTTTTGAGAACGTGGGTAGGATACTGATAGGGCGATCGTTGTTGAAAATTTGAAGATCACCAGACTTGAAGATTGGTATTACTTCGGCTATTTTCATTTTGAATGGCACGTGGCCAGATGAAAATGAAGTATTAATGATGTGTGTTAATGGACTGGCAACTTCATAAGCGACTGCTTTCAAGGGTTTGGTGGACAGTTCGCTCTGGTCCCTTGTTGGTTTTAAGGACAACTAAGAAATGTTATGAATAACTTCCTGGGTGTTCGTTGGAGTCAGAAATAATGAGTTTCCGTTACTTTGCTTTAAGTAAAGTGAAAAATGGATGTTCGTATCGGGCACTTGTTCACCTACTGATTTTCCTATGTTTGCGAAGAATGTATTGAATTTATCGGCAATGATTTGGGGATCCTTTACAGGGGTATTACCATCAGAAAAAGTATCGGGTGATTCAATTTTTCGGTCCGATTTATTAATTGCTTTACGTAGGATTCCCACGACCTTTTAAGGTTATTTTTATTTTCCAGTAAAATATTATGATAATAATCTGATTTGCTTGCCCGTTTGATCCGGTTGAAGATTTGACAGTACTGCTTGTAGGCTGTAGTATTTTGAGCTGTTGGTGATTTTAGCTTTTTGGAGTACAATTTTTGTTTATGTAGGGAAGACTGTAATTGTCCAGCTGTCATCCAAGGCGAGCGTTTAATATATTTCGAGGGAATTGATGTTGCTTTTAATGGGAAAGCTTCATTGAATGCTTTATAGAAGGTGTCCAAAAATAGGTATGCCAAGGTAGTATCGGAAGCGTCGAAGACGCTAGAAAAATCACTGCCTCATAAGAGTCCTTCTAAAGCGATCGATGTTGTTTTTCTTGTACGAGCGTTTATGAATTTTGGTAGAGCGTGCTTGTTGTTCTTCCAAGTTACCGATGCAAAACGTTGCAAAGTGATCGGTGATGTCAAAACTAACAATTCCATAAACATGCTCAGAGATATGGTGTATAAGAGTTGCTGAAGTATCGGTAACTCTCGTTGGTTTAGTGACAAGGGGCATGAAACCTGAGCTGAACATAGAGTCGATAAAAAGTTCAGTTTTATTATGATTAGTGAAGTTGAGTAGGTCATGGTTGAAGTCACCCATAATGTAGGCTCTTTTGTTTTCGAGGTTGATTTTATTCAATAGTTCGGACATTGTGGACGAAAAAAGGTCAAGATCAGCTTTTGGTGCAGTATTGGGCCTGTACATAATCCCGATTATGCATTTCTTTTTAGAGGTAGTTTCAATAAAATCGGATTCAAATACGTGTGGTATGAAGATTGACAGATCACATCGATGTTTAAAGCTGATGTTGTTCTTGATGAATAATCGTACACCTCCCCTGCCATCATCATTTGCAGGTCGAGTGTGATGGATTAGAGGGTGATAACCTTCAAGTTCAAAACAGATTTGATTGATTGATTGATTTTATTCAGCAATATACATAATTACATACATATCTTTACAATAACAAAGTAACACAAGAATATCAAACAAGTCACAAAAATCATTACATAGTATATAGGAGTATATTGCTAGGGAAAGTCATAGCCATATTGGCTGTCTTCCTGATTTCCCCTTGAAGAAGAGTAAAAGAAAAACAAAGAAAGGTAAAAAAAGAAAAGGAGTAGTAAAAGGACACAAAAAAGAAGAAAAGGAGAAAAAGAGTTGGTAATAATAATAATAATAATAATAATAATAATAATAATAATAATAATAATCTGGTGGTGAATATGGGTGGCCATGTCATGATGCTGTGGACAACCTTATAAGGAAGGAAGGAACCAGGGTAGACTATTGAATTACAGTAACACATCACAACAGAAGGCTAAGATCAGGACCAGAGGCATGGGAGGTTTTATTGGTAATAAATGGCGGTTTGACAAGAGCTTGAGGATTAGGATTATTGTTTCCCACCTGTACCTGATTGCTAAAGTTGCAAACGTATACCTTGTCACAAGAGTACAGTTGTGACAACAGGCGTTATTAATTAATTTATTTATTGGTGTTTAAGGTCACATATTTATGCACTATGGCTAAATGTATTGGTGATTAAGGACACTTTGACAGCCAGGGTCGTATCGTGCCGGTGATAGGTTTATGGGTGGAGGAAGCTAGAGAGAACCACCGAGCAACGACGAGCACCTGTCAGCTCTCAAACGTCATAACCCCAGACTGAACTGCGCACTGCATAGAAGTATTACGTTCAGCACAGCACAGACATCGTAGGCCAATGAACGGGTGTCAGCCCCAGGTAGGAAAAGTGAGCAGACACATACTAACGTTCACAGTGTGACGAGAAATGTACCAGGCGCAAGGGAGTCCAAATTGCATAAAACTGTAGTGCTTGCTACGATTCATATCGGGGCCATTTACTAGGTGGAACAGTCAGGACAATATGGATTATCACATTCTACAATTTGGGAATATGAAGAAATAAACCTATGAGTTAGTTCTTTTTTAAAACAGTTCCTGCTATCCATTACGCGGAGTTTCGGGTCCAAATCATTCCACATTTTCACAAAGGAATACGGTGGAAGTTTATCGAGTGATTTAGTTCTTGTGCGATGAGTGTAGAGAAGTCCCGATTGTCGAGATATTCTCTGCCTATGTGAATCAGCACTTTCAAAAAATGAGTTAAACGATGATGGAAGATTTCCTTTATGCCAGTCAAAAACAAATAGTAAACTATGTAATTTGAACAAGTCGTATACTGTAAGAATATTAAATTTCGAAAATAGTGGTTCAGTGTGGGCGTTGTACCTTTTATTGCCTATTATTCGTATTGCGCGTTTTTGCATTAAAAAAGTTTTTTAAGAGATCTAGAATTACCCCATACCTGAATTCCGTATACAAGATGACTTTGGATAAGTGCATAATAAATAGTTTCTCAAAGCCTTCAATGGTAAGATATTTTTTACTTTTTTCAAAGCGTAATTTACACAGGCGATTTTGGAGCACAAATGATTAACATGACAATTGAAGGATAATTTGTCGTCAAGTCTTATCCCTAAAAATTTTATAGATTTGATATTGTCATCAGATCCCACTCTATTTATATTTTGATCATTTATACGAATAATGTTTGTTATTGTATGACTAGAATTGACTTTAGTGACAATGTACTTTGTTTTCTTTGTATTTAATGCCAGTCGATTTGCATAACACCAGTTCGATAGTTTATCCAGCTCGGTATTTGTTGTACTTGTTAAAGTATTTATGTCAGATTCGGATGTGCACGTAGTCGTGTCATCAGCAAACAGTAAAAGATTTATGGAGGTTGACTCACTTATATCATTCATATATAAAAGAAATAAAATTGGACCTAAAACTGAACCTTGTGGGACGCCACAGGTAATAGTAGCTAAATTTGACATTTGACCCCGGTAGCTCATGTATTGTGTTCTACTAGATAAATAACTTTTAAACCAGTCATTAGTTATCCCCCTAAACCCATACCATTCGAGCTTCTTCAGAAGTGTATTATGATTTAATGTGTCAAAAGCTTTAGAAAAGTCGAGGAAAACAGTCAAGGTTTTCGCATTATTATTATTGTCAGCCTCTGTAATATATTTAATGAGCTGCAATATTGGATGAATAGTGGAGTGTCTTTTACGAAATCCGTATTGATGGTGATAGAGAATATCAAATTTTTGTAGGAAGCTTAATAGTCTGAGAGACACAACTTTTTCTAACACTTTGGAGAATGTTGGGATAATGCTAATGGGCCTGTAGTTAGTAAATAAGCGCTCGTCACCGCTTTTGTATACGGGAATTACTTTGGCTGTTTTCATTTTGTCGGGTACTCTACCTTGCTCAAATGAATTATTTATTATTTGAGCTAGTGGAACAGCAATAGCATGTATTGTCTGTTTCATAATGGCTGACGTTAAGCTATCGCAGTCTTCACTCGTCTTCGATTTCATTTTCCTTACTATACTAATAATTTCGCAGGGAGACGTTGGACTAAGGAAGAAGTTGTTAGGGAAATTCCGTTTTATGTAATCCATGGCTGATTTGTTAGACTGTGGTATTTGTTCGCCCGTTGCAGACCCAATGCCGGCGAAGAAGGTGTTGAATTTGTTGGCGATTTCAAAAGGTTCATTCAATTCCTTATTGTTGTGAATAAAAACGGATGGTAATTCTTTTCTGGCTTTAGACTTATTAATGCTATCATTCAGGATTCTCCAGGTTGCTTTCATATTGTGTATGTTATCCTCGAGTATTTTTTGGAAGTACATGGATTTACACTGTTTTTTTATTCTATTGTATATTTTACAATAACGTTTATAATTGACTTTATTTCGTTCATTGGGACATTTTAACATTTTAATGTGAAATTTTCTTTTGGTAATTGAGGATTTGATGAGGCCTTTAGTCATCCATGGTTGACGCTTCAAGAATTTTTTCCTGGGTTTGGTATGGACTAACGGGAAAAAAATATTGAATGCTTGCAGGTAAATGTTGATAAATTTGTTATAACTTTCATTTGGGCAGCTTTCGTCTAGAACTGTGGACAAGTCGCACACAGAGAGGTATGACTTAAAATTCTCAATAGTTTGGGGATTTATTTTTCTTCCAAGGGGGCGTGTGTATGTAATCTTTCTCGTCATTGTGGGTTTCGAGATAAACAACTCCAAAATGGTCAGAGACATCGGTAAGTACTATGCCGGAACAAGCGGTGCATTGTAAATTGTTTGTGAATATGTGGTCAGTTATTGTTGCCGAGTGGTCGGTGACTCTTGTGGGTTTTGTAATAGAAGGCAAAAATCCATTACTGACCAACATATTAACATATTCTTCAGTTTTTGTATGGGAATCCATTTTCAGGAGATCAATATTGAGGTCTCCCATTATATAAGACTTTTTCCTTTCCCTGTTTAACTTATCGATTATGCCATTTAACCGTGTTATGAACACATCGACATCTGCCCTAGGGGGAGTATTGGGTCTGTAAATAATACCGACTATTTTTTTGGATTTCATAAGTTCTATAAATATCGATTCGAAGACATGTGGTATAAAGACAGATAGATCCTCACGAATTTTATATTCAACATTTTCCCTAACAAAAAGTCCCACCCCACCTCTATGGTCATCGTTATCGGGTCTATTTGCATAGCATAGGGGCTGGTAGCCAGAGAGGGTGTAAGAGATGTCATCGGGAATATGAAATACTTCATTCAACCCGATCACATCAAAGGAATTTTTTTGCTCGAGTAAACTAAATAGTAATTCATTCAGGCCATCCCAGTGTGCGCTAAGGCTTTGACAGTTTATATGGAACAAGGAGAATGTTTTATTTTGGTTAGTAAATGCAGTACGAAATTCTTCGGGTGAATAGTATTCGCATTGGGGCTAGAATGTCCCAAACGGGGACTCATCGTTATCATCAGTATTAAGAAATCTTTCTTCATACCGATTAAAGAAATCATATTCCCCCTGCGCCTGGATCTCGTCTAATTTTATGTTACCCGCCATTACCAGTTTTCAGTCCCATGCGCTCTTTAACCACAAAATCTCTCTTTAATGTTTCCTGAATCACACAGTGACCAGGTTTTGGCTGCCTTTGGGTCAAGGTGTCATGGTAGTAGTCAGAGCCGTCATTTTCACCAGCCAGATGACATGCTGTACAGAGAAAATATACCAAAAGGTTCACGGTGGCAATCATCCTCGAGTAGGTGGGTCGATCGAGTAAAGGATTTCTCCAAGTGCATCGGACAGATTTTACATAATTGTTGAAATGTGGAAGATCACATTGACAATAACAGGGATGTTGGCGCAGAGTTGGTGTCGGTGCTTCCCTGTGCTACAAGAGGCATGACCTGTACCCCGTGTTTTATAGCCCGCGAAGAAACCACTAACGACAATATTGGTGTAACATTACAGATAAAACAATAACTGAGAGCTTGGCGTGCCCTAAGAGTAACAGATAAAACAATAACTGAGAGCTTGACGTGCCCTAAGAGAGAGCTTGGCGTGCCCTAAGAGTGAGAGCTTGGCGTGCCCTAAGAGTGAGAGCTTGGCGTGCCCTAAGAGATATTCTGTTTGACATCGAATATTTCAATAAGTCCCACGACATCAAATAATTTTTTTCCCAGGATTCATGTCGTGATGAAAAGAGAAAATGATTTATTTTTTGCTGGAATTTCCCTACTAAAGTTTTCTGGTGTATAACATTTATAGCTGGGGTTTTATTTTCAATAGCTTAGGGGGGGGGGGGGGTGTCTGTATCACTATCGTCAATTCTCAGTGACGTGTTAAATTTAGATATGAAGTCATAAGCATCAGACGTCAGCATCCCATCAAAAGGGATAGTATTAGCCATAATCACAAATAGAGTGAACTGAAGCCTGCCTTTGAGAGATGACAGATTTTTACTTAAAATGGGATATTTACAAACGAATTTAGGTATTTGCGGGGTTACACTGATGCCAAAAACGTGTGAACGGAAACATGGTGTCATTGAAATGATGGGAGTACCCTATATATAATACACATACACACATACATACAGGTGCATGCACATATACATATATATATGCGGCCTCCTACACGCATGATCCTTCCACGAACCAGCCAGCATATTAGCGTGCAGGCTAATTCGAAATAGGATCATGCGTGCATGAAGGTACACACCTCATCTGATGAATTTTATAGACGTTGTACGTAATCTTGTGCTGTGGAAGCGAATAAGATAGTTGCAGTGCAAGTGAAACACGTCGCTCGTATAACATTTTCAGAAGTATAACTATGAATTCTTAGAATTGACATTGTGTTATCAACCAAGAATTAACAGCAACACTGGTCCAAATTGTGTCTGTGAACGGTTTGTTACCACAAACTGAACACTGATGGGTGGAGGAAGATAACTGATGGAGTTATTGTGTTTAGGAAGAAGCGCTTGACTGAACACAGAACTGTAACTGAGTTGGAGTTGTATTGCATCCCACGTGCCACAAGTTGCAATGATCCTTAGAGATATGGGATATGGGTCAAGGCTGAGTCCTGATAAACGACAAGTAAGACCGGTAAATCGTTATTCCATGTGTGAAAAACGGCTTTGGGTAAAGAGTGTGGAATAAATCCGGAATATATGGGCTCATTGGTAGAAGGAGCAAAAGTCGACTCGATTATGAGTGTTGGATCGGAAATGGGAAGCCTTATATTCACTTTTACTGTTTCGACAGAGCACATTGGTTTCTGTCATCTATTACTTTTGGAATTGACTGGATTTATCTGTGAAGTAACAATGTGGTAATTGGCTTGGGTGAGATACGGGATAGTTAATTGGATATTAGGAAACAAGTGAATAGTGTTAAAAAATCAGGCGAGTATTGAAATGTTTCCAGTAGATTAATCAAGTAGTAAATTATTTCCAGATCACGGATCTCTGGGTTGACCACCCGATAATCCATAAGTTGGGCATCTGATTGTTGGTTCCCACGGCACCCAATGTCCTTCAAATCAAGCACATAAACAATTTGAGAAAAGATCGGGCAAACAAAAAAGATCTCCCATTTTTTTCGGGTTTCGCAGTTTTTTCCCAGTTTCCAGAGGTCCAACATAGCGTCTCTTTTCCCACCTTTCTGGTGATTTCAAGTTGCTTTTTCATGAATTGGAAATGTGATAAATAACCTGTGGCTATAGCGTATTCTCTTTAGCTTAAAATGACTGTTTCCTCTTTGTGTGTTTGTGAACATTTTTTTCGTATTTTAATTACATTTTAATTTCAATTCATCATTTTATATTAATTATCTCATACTTTTTGTCCACCTTTTACAATCCTTGCTTTTGATGGAGGGTTTGATGACATTACCGTCAGAAAGTAGTCAGTGTAGTTTTATGATTACCTCGCGTAGTTCCACTGCTTGTGTTAACCTCTTAAACAACGTAACGGCACAAACCGGCCAGCGCTATTCACAAAAATTGTCATTCAATTTTCATTATTTTTTGCCTCGAAAACATAGCTTATGACTCCTCATTGGAACGAGCTCATTGAGCTCGTTCCAGTGAAGGTCATAAGCTATGTCTTTGGCGCAAAAATTGAAAAACATTAGTTATTCAGGGGGGGGGGGGGCACGAAAAATTTGCAAGACATGACGTGGGGGGTGGGTGGGTCTCTTGAGTGCACCAAAAATGTGCATTTCCAACTTGTGCAATTTTTTGAATCTTTTAAAAATATATCAATATATCAGCTAATATATACCATCATTTGTGTTTCAAACCTTAAAGATGATGTTGTACATCACACTCTTAACATAAATACAACATCAGGAGGCTTTATATGTAAGAATATTGGGCTTAATCTGGGAAAATGTCACACGTTAGTAGGGGGTGGGTGTCTTTTTGGAAATGTAGAAAATGTGCAGACAATATTTTGGGAAAATTCTCTCTGATGCACTAAATTCAACCCAAGTTATTTATTTATTAATAGAATTTGTATGGATAGAAGAGGAAAGTAGCAAACACCTGAGAATAATGACAGAACAATTCAAATGAAAATTTGTTCCCGTATATGTACACCTGCTCTGGCCAAGCCTGATAATGAACAGCTTGTCATTTGTAGATTGGGGCACACAGCAGCCCACAGAGGTTTTAATTGGTGCTACCAGTTTAAGAACATTATGAAACCCCCCTAAAGACAGCTGTGCCTACTAAGTTTATAAGTTTATTTTGGATTTTAATGGGAGAGTGTGG